>CM062817.1:153473147-154723147 GCA_031772625.1 Pinus tabuliformis
GGACTATCCCCCACTTTCACAACAAGATTGTCTCCTTTCGCATCACCTTCAAAAGTCTGAACATATGGTGACTTTTTCTTGATATAAAGTGTTGAAAGCATCAATGTGAATATTGTAACCTTCATATAACTTTCCCTCATGACAATACAAACTTCAAAGCTTCACTATATGATCTGAAATTAAATAGGAACGCAACAAATTACAGATATAACCATAAATACAAAGATGCAGCATAAATAACACTTCATTTCACCAAATACTGAAATATGCTTACAAACAGAGTGGAAATAAGACTAGCTCAGACGATGGTAGCTTATCTCTAAGAAGAGATGTGGCAGCTACATGCCTCCAAACCGTGTTACAATGAGGTTCAAGGGCCTATTTATTATTGAAAAACATGAGAAAACCCTAAACAACCAAACCCCTAACCCCAGGAGATGTAACACCAAGAGTTTGCAGGCCTCGTTGGGGTTAGTTGTGCAGCCAAATTCCTGGGGTAATAACTTGGCCATTTAATCTCCGTTTGGCGTGTACAATACCTTGTTGAAAAGGTATCTACGAGTACTACAAGATTTTTCGTAGGCCTGTTGTCTAGGTAAATCCTCTCCGTGGACATAGACGATACCTCTAGCCCAATGAGTGGGTCTAGCAATCGAAGTGACAAGCTACTGGAAACTTTCCTAAGTTGCAATGGAAAAGAGAAACGAAGGAGATGGACTACCTTGTTCTAATGTTATATCGATCTCCTTTGTTGTAGACCTTGAATCACTTGCGTCACGGGCTCATTCCTCTTGCTCTCAGCGTTTATGCACTTGCACAAGAGATCAAGACACAACAAGGCATGAAAATACAAATAACATATTCAAAAGCAACCTACTTAACTAATCAAGGAAGGTTAAGATAGGCGATACATGAGCATACACATCAATGGAAAATGAACCAATAGTTGTATATTATTAGAAAATAAGGGGAAGCATACAAACAAGCCTTGATGTTGATAGGCTCTCCTTGAAATGAATATCCAAATCCAAGCTAAGCTCTCCAAGCACTCCTTCTCCAAGCCAAATGAGTAGCATATAGGCACAATCTTAGAATAAGGGTGCAAATAGGCATAGACCAACCGTTTGTGAATGGGAAAAGATGAATATATAGGCAGGGAAAAGGAGTTAGGATCTCTCCAAATATAGGAGCAGGCCGTCATCTCAAGGAGGTAGCTCATAGGGATAAGACCAAGAGCCCAAGTTGGGAGAATTTGACCTCATCCACATCGAACAACCTCCAACTTGTCACCCTGTAAGATTCTAGTTCACGAATCTTCTCATCCTCTTTGGGAAAATTACCTTTTTGGGGATCATTGCGGGTATACAAGTGAACAAAGTGATGCCATTGCAGGTCAAGTGTGATGCAATAGATGACCATCGCAGTTTTTAACTTCATAAGAGCGATGTTGGCTTAATGGGTCCTAACCCAGGTTCAGAGTTAGTTGTGCCAAACAAATCCCTACACTACTGGCCCTTTCGACATCAATCCGAGGAGCATGGACTGAAGTCTCACCCAAAGTAGTATGGGGGGATGCTGGAACCAAGTTTCCACACCCAAAGATCAGTGTGATGTCATTTTGTGCCCTACATCTACCTTCACGTAGATCAATAAGCCCTTATGGCTTATAGATGTAACTTCCTTTAATAAGCCTCTAGAGCTCCGCAAAGGTCTACGACTAGCTTTCACAGACCCTGAACATGTGAATTAGCTACTTACATGTATCATAGATTACGCTTAACCCAATATTTACTCAGGTCCACTTAAGTGTTTGATATTTTTAACATACAACAATATGATCTTCACGTAAGCACTTAACATCAATTGCATTCAGATAACAATATAGATCCAATAAAGTTGCGCATCAATACATCATTATTTCACAAAACCATCATTTATCACAACATAAAGCGCATTCATTCGTAACAAAAGTAAAGAGATAAAACACAGGAATTTCTGGAATAATCTTCTTTTATTGATATTCAATTAAGCTTACAGACTCAAGACTTCCCTGTGCACTCAACTGCAGGGGTCCGTGCACTCAGCTGCAGACTCTACTCTAGGCCTCTACGCACTCAGCTGCAGAGCCTTTCTTCTACCTTCTGCGCTAACTTAGACTCCTTCTGTCGTACCCATAGACAACTTGTTTCTTCTCTTCTTCTTATATCATGCCTTAGACTCTCTAAGACACACCTATTTATACAATCCCATGGTCTGCGGACCATGGGTAGATCTTCAAAAGCTGACTCAACTTACATAAAATAGGGTAAAACCCTTTTTGACTCTTTAATTAACTACACGCTCCGCGACCACAATTTGCGGAGACTTTACATCTTTATACATGAAAACTTGGTCTTTTCCCCCAAAATTGACCCAGGGGACCCCATCCCAACAGGTCCCCAACCCAAAGATCGTGACTTACCCTTGAGTCACTCGGTTGGGGTGGAGATCTTGCTACAAAGATCCCCCAACTCTACTTGTGCAACCACTACTTCAGCCACGCTCTGAGTGGCTGCCTTCTTGATTTGTTCTACCAGCTGCTCTGTGGCTGGGCCTTCACTATCCTGCTTAATATTATGTTGCATTCTCTGCAAGTTCACCCACCTGTATGTTGGTTGAGACTATGTAGGCTTCATCCAACAAAGGCCCCAACCTGGCCTTAAGGACTACTTCTTTCTTCTGTGCTGCTTCCACCTTTGTAAGGCATCGTTTAGCCTCTTATAGCTTGGCAAGGCGCTGTGCTATAGCAATATTGCACTTCGTCGCCCTTACATCATCGTATTGTTTCTGGAGCTCACAGACCTCTGTATTTAATACTTGCAAGATGGGATCTTCCTGCAGGGTCATCACTACTTCCATGGCTTGCTCAAACAACGGTGCCGACCACAACCGTGGAATCCACCGTAGCAACTCCATCCATAACAACGGCTTCACGTTGTTCACTAACCTCTGGCGGGGTTGAAGGCTGTGACTTCAGCACCAGTTCAATGATTTTCATGTTTAGCTCAAACTGAACTCTGGCCACCTTTGCCTTGGCATCGCACAAGCCCACAACAAGTTTTCTGATCTTGGCCTCCAATGGTGCTTCCTCATATATGTGCAACTCCGACTCTGCCCTGCATGCTTCTGCCACTGTGGCTGCTATCTGGGCACTCTATGCCTGGATTGTTTCTTTTGCTTTCAGAGCCTCCATCTTTTCAGCAAACATCTGCTCATTGTTCACTCAATATTCGCTTATGAGGTTGAGGGCGCGCTGCTCCTGTGCTCTTAACTCTGTTGTCACACCTGTCTGTAGCATGTGAAGATACTCAATGGGGATCTCGGTGAGGTTCAGGCCGATTTTCTTTAGAGAACTCACGATTTTGTCATCGGCCACCTTCGCGCTCAATGATCCTTCCGATAGGGCAACTGTGCGGAGATCTAGGGATATAACCATCTCTACTGCCTGATTGGTCCCAGCTGCCAAGCTCGTTGGTGCAGTGCTTACCTGCCCCGTGTCGATCTGGATCCTGCTGGTCTGGATCTAAAGCTCGTGCAAATCCTTTTGGATAGTACTTAACACCTATTTTTTTGTTGTTCGAATTGTTGCAGCAGTTCTGTTGTGGTGTCGTGCACCTTATCTTCGATCTCATCAAGATCACCTTCTTTTAGTGTGATCAGATCGAGCAATGGCTTTGTCACTTTCAACTTCTTTCGGGGCCCCTCCTTCTACTGATCCTTGTGTTAGTGTCAATCTTGTTAGCCTGTCACCTGGATCAAATATGCTTTTACTATGTTTGTCCGGACTTTCAAAATCAATTGCTACTAGGTTTACACATCAGATTTGGTCATTGTTTGGTCAGTCTAAAGAAGAAGTCATTCTTTGGAAATTCACTCATGCTGGTCACCTATCACACTTTATGAAGGTGTCACAATAAAATTGTTCAGCCATCATCATCATTCCATTAGGTCTAAGGTCAACCATTAGGTCACTAGGGTTTCCAAGGTCCATCATTTTCATGAATAAAACCAGCAGTGAGTAAAACATGACAAAGCAACTTTTAGGGAGTTGATCTTGATTTTTTCACACACTCCTCATACTCTCATGTTTCAGGAAAAGAAGCTCCAACACTTAGGAAAGTAAAGGACATCTCAAGTTTGCAATGGTAAAGGTAACTCTATTTTCATAAAGTGAAAATCAGTTTCTAAAGGAGGGTGGGTCCCATTTCTTTTTGAAAAAGTGAAGAAACGTTCCCTATATAAACTCAAAAGCCACCAAACTCCTTCATTCACATCCTATTCACTCTTTTTTGTCAAGCTATCTCATCCAAAAAAACAAAAAAGTCGTTTTCCTAAGAGAAATTAGCAAAACATTGCAGGCGCTCCGCTTAGAAGCACTACGTTGTGCTTGGGAGGCTGGTGCTGTGCGTAGAAGAACTGCGTTGCGCTTTAGTACTGCGCTCAGGAACACTGCGTTGTGCGCACAACACAGTGCCCCAAAACCCTTCAAAACTCTCCCAAACTTCATTTTTTCACTTGAAAGCTTGATTTTACTAACTTCTAAGCTAAGGAACAAGTAAGTACATCATCATCCTCCATCTTTTGCTTTTCCAATTTCATCTCATGTCAATGATTCTTCAAGTTAGGGTTTGTAGCAAAATTTGCATGGGAAATGTTAGGGTGAAAATGGCCATCATTATTTTTGATTTCTAAAACATGTAAAATGATATCCTACACCTGCATACATGTTTAATGAACCATTTTAACCATTTTATCCACCTCAAAACAAAGTTTAAACACTCAAAAAGAAAAACCCTAGCTCATTCCTAGAGGTTTTTGGGCAAGTTTCATCATAAACCCTATTGTTTCCACCTGCAAGAAAATCATCTTTCCATTATAACTCCACTCATTTTCATTAGTTTTCAAAGTTCTCTCACCTTTCCCAAGACACCTCCCATCATTTTGTCAAAAAATCACCTTTATATCACTTCATTTCCATTCACACCTCACACTTTATTTTCGCTGCCTGCTGTTAGGACTTTGTGTCATCATGGAGGTAGAATATTCACCAGAAAGAAATGGACAACATAAAGGAGGGAAGATCCTTAGATATGAACCATCAAATTGCAATACAATAAACTCCTATCCTTTCATCAAACAATGCTTTGAGGATGTCCACTGCTTGGAATTTTGCAAAAGGGTGAGTAAGGTGGGATTTCATGAGCAACTAACAGATTGGGTGGCAACACAATTGAAAGGAGAAACTGCTGCCATTGTTGGTGTTGAGTTCAGTTTCTCAGTGGCCTCTATCTCAATTGTAGTTGGGTTACCGGACAATGGTGAATATTGGTTCAAAGGAATGAGTCTAGATCTTGTATACTACAAGCCTTTCTTGAAGACGCCATACAAAGACACACATACTCACCTCATGCCTTTTAGATTTTTATTGGAGAAATATGGCCCTTTGATGAAAAATGTCATGAGGTTCTTCACTTGTGAAGGTAGATTCTCCAGGTTGTATGCTTACCATATTCACCTCTTGATGCATTTCACCTCTCAAAAGCCACTCAACATGTGTAATTATCTATTCAGGAACATTTCAAAAATGTCTTAAAAGATACAATTAAAGGAAAAGGAGCACTCCCCAAGCTTGTTCCATCAAAGTCTCATCAAAACCATTGTCCTTCACCAGCTGGCAGGGAAAGGTATGGCTTGGGAAGCCTTTTTAGAAGTAGCCTTGAAATGGCATGAGAAGAATGCAACATCTTAGTCTCCTAGTGCGTCAAAACAATAAACATAGGTAGGGTCATCTAGAAAAACAATGGAGAAGACTCAACTACCCAAACCTGAGGTGACTAAATTGTATAAGAAGGGCTAGAGGTTTGTGTTTTATTCTCACAGAGAGAAAGGGGCCAAGCCTTCTTCATCAACAAAGCAGGGATTGGCAGCAAAGGATAAAGACACAGTTGACCATGAGTTTGAACTAATTGATCCACGGATTGAGGATCAGACCACAAACATGAGACAGACTATCAGGGATAAGGAATACCAAATCAAGGAGCTAGCAATCAATTTGGAAAGGGAAAAGTATGTTATATCATTCCTTGAACAGGAAAAAAATCAAATCAAAGCAAAGGAATTGATCCTAGAAAAGGAAAAAGCCAAGTTAATGCAACAAGTTGGAAAAGGTAAGGAGATCATGAAATCAAGCGAGCCTGAAGCATCAAAGGGGAGAGGAAAAAAGAAAAGACCAAGAAGAAGAGGCCTTAAGAAAGCTTTGCAAGAGGAGCAAGAACAAATTCTGCTGAATGAGGACCTTGACCTAGAAGATAGGATTGCCCTATAGGTTCATCAAGGTAAGGAATATTGGCTCAATAGGATGAATGAACAATTGGATAAGCTCCTTGAGAAGGCAAACAGAGACAATAAATTGCTCAGACACACAGTGCACCACTACTAAGCTCAAAACATGATCGCCAATGTCAAGGTAAAACAACTTGAAAGCAAGCTCAAGGAGGCAAAAAAAGACCAAAAGGATGAGGGAAACTTGGAAATTCTTGCTGAAGCATCCATGAAGCTATAAAAAACATATTTTTACACCTTCCCTCTAATTTTGAGAAAATTATGAGCATTTTGAGTTTTTTGAGATTTTTTGGTCTAAGTTCAGAAATTAAGATGCTTCAGAAGCGCAACGCCTTGTCACTGCGCTTTTTCCTTAGGCCCTTATTTAAGTAAAGGTCTACATTTTTAGAAATCTATTTCCATCGTCTAAAAACCCATTTTCTCGGATTTTGCAGAGGTGGCTCAGTTTTGGAGAAAAAGGCAAAAAAGTGGCAAAAAACTAGCATTCTGGACCATTTTTTGACAGGCGATGCACTTCTGGAGCGACCTTGGGAGAATGGATTTTTGAAGGCCTTCCCATGCTCCAAATTCATAAATTCAAACAATTCTGGAAACTAGACTTGAAGTCATAAGTTGACCGTTCTCTTAGTTTTTCTTTTTGACCCCTAGAAGGCACCTAAAAATCAGCTCAAAGTCAGCACTGCGCTTCTGCACTTTTTTGTGTTTCAAATTGTAAATTACACTGTGTAAATTTCTAGTTTCTAGTTTGACTTAGTCAAAGTCAAGATTCTCTATGTAATGGCACTAGTTTCGAGGCTAGGTGATGTATGCATGAATAAATGTACATCATAGGTTGTTTTTGATGTTTATTAGGCCTCATAAAAGAAGCAAACTCCTAAACAAACTCTCCATGAAGTGTTTGAGTTTCGCCTCCTCACTCTCACCTGTTGGTTTAGATAATCTTGGAGTCAGTTCCTCCACCAAGGAATTCGACTCCTGAAGGTGGGAAAATGGTCTAGGAGTGTCTATATGTATCATTTCTCCTCAGGAGAAGAGGTTGAACTTTTTGTGAAGGAATCTTGCATGTAATCATATTTTCAGCTAATACAGAGACAGGTTGCAGCTATTTTCAAGGAACTCTAGCCTAGTGAGTTCATGGTGCTTGTACTTAATTCTTTTTGTTTTCTAATGGTCTAAACACCTTTATTTACATTATATCTCTTCTTTCTATGGATGCCTTGTTATAGACATTTTTGTGCCTTACAGCTATAAGCATGAAATGTCCATAAACCAAGGGATCCTAAGTCCCTAAAAGTGTTGTTCCAGCTCCTAAAGAAACAAGGTCAACAAATTACAGCTTCTCCCAGAAGTTCTCCACCAGAAACTGCTCAGAACTAGTCAAGTAAGGATCATTTCAGCTGCTCCACTAGCTAGCTGCGTTGCAAAGCACCCAAATACACTGGCTAGGTGCGTTGCAACGCACTTGAATGCACTACCAGGGTGCGTTGAGCGGGAAATGACAAGTGGCAGAGTCATTACACGAGGTGGAGAGACAATGGAAGCTTCCAGAATCTTCTCCAATGACACTTGCCTCACTGAATTCGACCAGTGATGAGTAAGAGGCTCTCAGTCTCCAAGTGGAAGCAAGAACTGACAGAGAGAGGCCACTAATCAATTCATGAGCTGACTCATCCTCTTTGCATACATCTATATATGGATCCCTCACCAAGAGATCCGGAGGCTGGAATTTTGTACATTGCAGAGAATTGCTGTTGGTTTTGAGATAGATATCAGAATATTGGGTGATTTATGCTTTGTTGGAGGTGAAGAAGGGATTCTATGCTGGGAGGTTGATGCTGGATCAGGAATCATCGGTTGTAACTCCTCCTGGATCTTCTTGTTTTATCAATAAAACTATTTGAGTTTCTCCTACATGCTTGTATATCACTGATGTTTGTTATATTTGTATGTTTAGCTTAAATCCGATCCTAAGCTTTTTATGAACATAAATCCATGTCTTTGTGTAGTTTCCTCCTTCTGTGATCTTGCAGGAACTTGGTGACGCTGGGCAAGTGAGGGAACAGGTAGCTGGAAGCTGTCAAAGAGAAGAGAGATTGGATCAAAGGACTAGCGCAAGACACAGGTTGGTTCATCCTATTCCTCTTCGTTTATAGTTCATAAAGGATAATACAAGAGTAGTTTTCCCTGTTTGTTTCTGAGGTCACTGTCACAACCCAGTGGGATAGGGTCGTTCTGAATAGACACTTTTCCCGATAACAAAATGGCGACTCCGCTGGGGATCGTGTCTAGTTAGTTAGTTTGTGTTTCTCTGATTGTTTGTTTCATAAACTTAGAAGTAGCGAATCGAACTGCATTTGCCATTTACAAATGCAAAGTAGACATCTGCTACTTCAATCCATTCACTGGATCTGTTTATGATCTGAACAGCTGATTCACAAATGATTTGATTACCCTTTGTGATAGCTCTTAAACCTCTTTTAAATCAACCCTCTGATTGTGCATTACTGATTGCTTTTACCCGGCCAAAAGCCATAGATTAAACTGCAAACCGTGACCCAGAACCCAGAGAGAAATCTCGTTTCTGTCCCAGCGCAGGCTCTGTGAAGAGATTCTGCATTTCAACACAGTTCCCGAGAGGGCTACCTGCGTTGCAATCCAGTTTCTCTGTGTAGCAGGTGCGTTGATCAGCTTAGCCCTGTGTAGCTGAGGTTCTTTGCTCATTTTTTCCAGTTTTGCCTCTGATTTTTGTAGCCTGTGATCAGTGTGTGTGTCTGTTTAAAAGCCCCTTTTCTTTGCCTTAATTCTGCCTCAGTTGTATAAAAGAAACTGTATTTGTTTTTGTGTGTTTGTTACGTCATTTACAGTTTCCCTTTGCAAAAGTAGACTAGTCATACTGTCGTCCTTGGATTTAGATCTGTCGTAAGTGTCGATTTTGATCTTAGGAGAAAGTTTATTTGCTGTTGACAGTCGATTATGCTTTTACTTTTGCCTTTGGCTTGAATTTGTGAATTTCTAGTGTCGAAACAAGTGTTTATTTCAAAATCATAAAGTGTCGTAATCGTCTCTACCTTTTGATTTCGAAAAGAAGCTTGTTTGTGTTTTTCACTTGAAAGCGAATTCAAATTTGTACAACAACTTTCTTTTTAGGCATCAATATTAAGAAAGTGAAAAACAAATACATGCACATGTGCATATGCATATCGACACTCTGTTTGGCTTGATTTAGGAAAAGTGCATCTACAGTGTGCTCTTTTCTCTTTGAGAAAAGATTGTGTCTTTCTTTTCCCCTTGTAGCTAGGATTTTCATTGCTGAAAAGAGATAAAAGCTTGCTTATCATCTTTAGATTGCATTTTAGGAATTACATCTGATCTCGTGGTGAACCCAAAAGGCAAACTTCATAAGAAAGATCAACCTAAAATAAATTTAATGAACTTAACAACGCTTTGTAACTTAACGCACAACATTTAGAGGTCTAGGCTAGAGACGTATTCCGGCGTCGTAAAGCCTGGTAACTGTTGTCCTCACTGATGGTTGGGTGATTCCTCCACTTTGAGACGATAAGTGCCAGTACGGACTTGTGCTCCCACATACCGTCGAGTATATATTGGGAGACCCCTATAGGAATAAAACCTTTATCCATAGGAAGCCGTGTCGGCCGCCCTACTAATCGCAATGCACCGAACACAGCATTCGGGAAGATTGACAGCCGTACCTTAAAAAGTATTCTGCAGTTTTGCGATTGGTTTGGTACTCCCTCTACCTAGATCTCCAGAGCAGTCCCTTTCATTCCTTTTCAAACTCCTTAACGGAAAAGGTCCATCTGAGCACTTGTCACTTCAGGCTCATTAAAAATCGAAGGAGACTAGAGTCATCTTTTGTTTTTTCTCGACTCTTAAAAACTGAAAAAGCAAGTTGTGTCAAAGCGTGTTAAAATTTATTTTAAATGGAATATTCATACCCTTTTCCTACGTTGATCTTTAGGTTGAGAAAATGGAGCCTACCAACCAAGGAATTCCCCTTGGTGGAAATCCTAGTCCCTTCTCCTCTTGGGGAGATGTTGGTGCACCCCATATGGCCACATTGTCGCTTCCAGGACTGACAATTGGCTTGCCAGTATGGCTCTTCTCAACCAATGTCGTTCAGAACACCACTATTCCTGAACAATCAAATCAGCAATTAGACGAGTCCAGAGTTACCCACCAGCCTTCAACTTCCTCTAATTCTTCCTCTCCTCCTTCCTCTTTGCTTGACAGGACTGGTAAAGCTAAAAGCCAAGTTCCTAAGGAGAAGAAGGAAAAGAAGAAGAAAGAGAAAAAGAAGAAGGAGCCAAAGGCGAATGGGGGAAAACGAGTGTCGTCTAACGAAAATCCACACACAGCACCGACCAGGCCTAAATCGCCATGTGTCATTTGTAGAGGAGACCACTTTCACAGAGATTGTCCTTGCATCCCCCAGATACTAAGGGACTGGTCTCCTCGTTTGCACAATCCGATGTCATCAACCTCTGGAGATCATGTTGAAAGCGCACCGTCAACTAGTGAAAGTGAAGCCCCAGGACAAAAAGGGAAAACTAGATTTCCTTGTAAACTGTGCGAAGGCGACCATGCCCTCCACCGTTGTCCCTTCTTAGATGAAGCCAAAAGAGCTTTGGATGATTGTCCGATTTCACCGTTACGACTTCCTCCTGGATATAAAAAACTCTTGCCGAGTCCGTCACTAGTTGAGAACCCAACTGGCCTGCTCAAGTGGTCGGCTGAAGTGTCTATCATTGAAGATAAACCAACTGAATCCATACCAGACGAAAGTCAAAAGGTCGAGGTGGCAGTTGACCCGGTCTTGCCTTCATAGGTTTTATCTTCGGATGATACAGTCACTGAAGAGAACAAGGATGACACCATCCAAATTCTCTTCATCAACACAGGCTCCGACGAACATGGGGGCAACCCACCCATTCCTTTACCGCAGGAAGGAAGTTCGTTAGAGCCATACCCGGCCGTCTACTCGGTCCCACCTCCAAGCAACCTAGTTGTCTCCTTCAACTGGAATCAACTAGGCAGACCCCGTTTGCCAGCAAGCATACCATTCCGAATTATCGTTCAAATATATAGAATGGTCATGGCTGGTACCATCATAGATGAGGGGGCTTCTGTGAGTATCCTTTCCTCTATTGCTTGGAAAGCGCTTGGTTCGCCATCGCTGTTGCCTGAAATGAGAAATCTGACAGGCTTTGATAAAGGAACCAGTCGACCTTTAGGGATCCTTCCCGATGTACCCATAACATTGAGAGGGAAGACAGTTCACATGAAAGTCATGGTCGTTCAAGGACCCTTGGATTATAACCTACTCCTTGGACGAGACTATATTTATTTCATGGGAGCCATCGTCTCCTCACTCTTTAGAGTAATGTGTTTTCTGCACGAAGGAAGAGTGGTCAAGCTCGTGGACCAGCTTTCATTTCCTGGATCACGCATAGAAAATAGTCATATACCGTCCCTAAATGGTCTCTTCACGCAAGAAATGTCTCAATCCCCAGTCCGTCCTCCCGATGAGCGCGAGTAATTCGGAGGGATATGACTGAAACCCAGGGGGCATGCATCCTGGTCTGCTTCGGCAGGAAAACTTCGGGTATAGAGTAGGTTTCCGCGGGAGAATATGACTAGTCTGTACCCCGTCCGTAATTGGAAGAGGGGTTATTCTAGAATAAGATTCTCTTGTCAAAGTTATGTGAGTTGACAGAACTGAGTCACTCACCTTTGTTTATCTCGGTAGACATCGCTGAAGAAGTGTTTTATTTGCTGTGTGAATAGAACAATCTTTGGGTAACCTGTAAGAGGTAGGCCTCTCCTGATAGAACAAATGTTTTGTCTGCAAATTGAGGGGTAACTTTGAAACTTTGTTTTATACCTGGGGGCATGCAAACCTTTTGTCATGCAAGCGAAAGAGCGATTATTTATCTGTTTTTTGGATTAGTCGTTTCCTAACTTGCATTAAGAAAGGATGTGTGGCAAAAATCTAAAAGTTGCCGTTTTTATATGAGACATTCTTATCATATGACTGGATTAATCGAGCAGTTTTAGCGCATAGTTCAAGCTCGTTAAAAAATAAACATAAGACCGAGCAAATGTTTCCACCCGCGTTTAAGCTCGTTAAAAAATGAACTATCCCCTGGTAAATAACCACCGTGAATGAAGCATTTTCAGCCATTAAAGCCTTGGTCGTGTTTGCACCGTCACCTCCACTTTTCCGTTGGCCGATCATTCACCTCCATTTGGTTGTTTACCCATTTTGAGGAACAACTGCGAAGAGTGATTTCACTAGCCATCCTTGTGACACTGCCGTGATTGGAAAATTCCAAACCTTACCTGGAATCAGCTGCTACCCATTTTATCACTCGTTCCTCAAAAGACGAGTCTTCTTTAAGCTCTTTTCATCTGACTCGTAAAATATGAAAAGATTGCCGAGTTTTGGCCTTCCAGCTCGTTAAAGCGACCGGAAGTGCTATCCCTCCTCTAGATTTTAATCTTTTTGGACCTGAGGGATTATTGCACAAAAAGATCGAGCGCTTGTTTTGTTCGGCTCGTTAAAACTATCGAAAACTCATCCCTTCTGTATTGTTTTATACTTTTTCGGACTTAAGGGATTAGATGACGAAAAAGGAACTTTGGAGTTACCTTTACGTACCTTTTCAGACTCTCTAAAAATGAAAAGGACCGAGTTATCTTTGTCGTTAGACTCGTTAAAAAGATTAATAGCGACAAACTTGTCTTTAGGTGAGAACGAGTTTCACTATCGCTAGGCTCGTTAAAACATAGCGATGGGTTTGCCCGAAGGGAAAATTATAGAACAAGCATATGTTATCCTCCTCAAGCTTGACAAAAATAAAGAGGTACTGGTCAGCAATGACTGGGGAAAAAGTGGGAAGAAAACTCAAAGAAACTTTGTTGGTAGCAAGTCGCTCTTGAACATGACACTTCCACTCCGTGCCAGAGTCGGGTTGGGTTGTTTCATTCACCGGTCACATCACCATGGTCACACCATACCATCCACATTTGGGGTAAATGCTACCGATCCATCACATAAGTGTCACCGACATGTTCAAGAGAAGTCATCCAGAGAAGTCACCTGTGTCCCATCCACTACCATACATTATACTTCATTCTTTCATGACCGCCACCCTGAACCATATATCACCAGATCGTTTTCACCTCCATCAAAATCATTTGCTCCGTTCCATGTCATTGATGTGGGATTCATTAAGGCCCTCCTTTGATGGATCGCTTCTTGTCGACATCAGCTCATTATCCAAGAAGTTGATCTAGGAACAACCCCTTCAGTACTTTGAAGCTTGCATGCCTCAATGGCAAGTTTCTCACTTCCGGCGACAGGTATACATCAATGACCTTCGATCGAAAGATTTTGCGTGGTGTTTGACGCCAAGTCCTTTATTCACACCATGTGAATTGTACTGCAGTACCTTGAGGGTCATTATCATTATCTGTGATTCCTCTCGCGCTTGTTAACAGTTTACATCATTGACTGGTAATCAAGCGATGTCTTTCCATGTTCGACTTCAAAACATTTCTCACATGGATCGACTTGTACTTCGAGTGAAGATAGGACGAGATTGAAGACCCCGGATCTAGTTTCATCCATTCGGGCTGCGAGATATATTCAGGAAAAATAAAGACATTAAAATGTACAACATTGCAGCACAGATAATCATCCTACCAAAAGGATGATGATTTCATCAAAATCATCAGTCTACCATCAGACGATTGTCTGTCCTATGTACATGAAAATGAATTTATAAAGCTGAGCATGGGAATGCCCGCCTCAGCTAGATCATGAAAACAGTATGAAGACAATGTATTGTATTGTATCTTATTACAGGTCTCCTCCCAGCATTGAAAGAACTTCGGATCCTCCTAATAAAGCATTTCACCCGATAAACAGCCTCATACTTTAGGGGGCAACTGTTATAGACATTTTTGTGCCTTACAACTATAAGCATGAAATGTCCATAAACCAAGGGATCCTAAGTCCCTAAAAGTGTCGTTCCAGCTCCTAAAGAAACAAGGTCAACAAATTACAGCTTCTCCCAGAAGTTCTCCACCAGAAACTGCTCAGAACTAGTCAAATCAGGATCATTTCAGCTGCTCCACTAGCTAGCTGCGTTGCAAAGCACCCAAATACACTGGCTAGGTGCGTTGCAATGCACTTGAATGCACTACCAGGGTGCGTTGAGCGGGAAATGACAAGTGGCAGAGTCATTCCACGAGGTGGAGAGACAATGGAAGCTTCCAGAATCTTCTCCAATGACACTTGCCTCACTGAATTCGACCAGTGATGAGTAAGAGGCTCTCAGTCTCCAAGTGGAAGCAAGAACTGACAGAGAGAGGCCACTAATCAATTCATGAGCTGACTCATCCTCTTTGCATACATCTATATATGGATCCCTCACCAAGAGATCCGGAGGCTGGAATTTTGTACATTGCAGAGAATTGCTGTTGGTTTTGAGATAGATATCAGAATATTGGGTGATTTATGCTTTGTTGGAGGTGAAGAAGGGATTCTATGCTGGGAGGTTGATGCTGGATTAGGAATCATCGGTTGTAACTCCTCCTGGATCTTCTTATTTTATCAATAAAACTATTTGAGTTTCTCCTACATGCTTGTATATCACTGATGTTTGTTATATTTGTATGTTTAGCTTAAATCTGATCCTAAGCTTTTTATGAACATAAATCCATGTCTTTGTGTAGTTTCCTCCTTCTGTGATCTTGCAGGAACTTGGTGACGCTGGGCAAGTGAGGGAGCAGGTAGCTGGAAGCTGTCAAAGAGAAGAGAGATTGGATCAAAGGACTAGCGCAAGACATAGGTTTGTTCATCCTATTCCTCTTCGTTTATAGTTCATAAAGGAGAATACAAGAGTAGTTTTCCCTGTTTGTTTCTGAGGTCACTGTCACAACCTAGTGGGATAGGGTCGTTCTGAATAGACACTTTTCCCGATAACATGCCTTACAATAAAATACACAGAATTCTTGTTTTTCAAGCTCTGTTATTTGGTTTTCATAGTTATGTGTATGTCTTCCTAAGCTAATGAAATCATGTTTATTTATGCTCATTAGTTTCTTCCACACTATATCCTTTATACTACACTAAAAATAATCAAAATACACCATGGATTATGATATCTAGCTCCTTCTCATATTTTCTCCTACACTCCTACAGTCGAGACCTATTTGTGGCTCCAAACCCTAAGTTCAGCAAACCCTAAAAACCAAATTTTCACAAACAAACAAAGAATACACATATCTAGCCTAAATTCATTTACTTTAAAGTCATATCACTGATAAGAGACTTAGAGAGGTCCCTCTCATGCTCAGTGGGGCTAGCTACTGAGCTGAAGTGGTTTGATGTTACCCTTCTCTATTTCCTTTTCAACCTAGGAGATTGTAAGGAATAACATTTTTGGCACCGTTGCCGGGGAATGACTGTTAAATCATTCGTGGGAAATCTAAAAGCTTTCAAAGAACTGATTCTATACTTCTTAGTTACCAGCATTTAAAGATAGGATGAATTCATAAATCTCATCAATTTAGGGTGTATACATTCTGGCTTCCAAAAGGCATACCAGGTCAAACCTTGACCCAAATCCACCCTTTATTGTTGAAGATCCGGAAAGACTGCTTAGAAAACTTAATATTACCCATCACTAGAAGTACAGTTCGTAAAATTAAAAGAACAACTTCTCTGCCTAAAAATATGTCCGCTTTTGAGAAAATTCCTTTTGAAGAGCAGATAGAATTATCACTTACAAGGTCCAAGTCTGACTCCTGTATCTCTGAGATAACATTAGAACCTTTAAAGGTTGAAACTCACTCTTAGAACCTTTAAAGGTTGAAACTCACTCTATCTCTTCAAAATATTTGTCTGCTAAGACTGATCATGAACTGTGGTTAAATTTTGATAAGCTTCAAAGCCTTGCTGACCAACTCTAGATCACTACTGAAAAATATTTTGTTCAATATCAACTTGAATACCTGACCACAACTTCATCTTCTGTTTCACCTCCAAGCATATCTGCTACATCTCCCAAAGTTTCAGTTTCATCATCTTTCCTACCTCCCCCATTTGTTCCATCTTTGCCTCCACAACCCATTTTAGTAGTTCCATCATCCTCATCAACATCACCACACTTACTTACACAATCCATTGTGCCACCTGTTATCACCTGGATTGAACCTCAGGCTGAAGGAAGGCAATGCCAGGGTAACCAAAAACCACGCTTAGCCAAGTAGCTAGCCCTACTAGGTAGAGAGAGGGCTCTCTTCATAAGTATCTTAGCCAAGATGACTAGATCAGGAAAAGGATATTAGGCTAGGTATAGTAGCACAAGGTTTGATTTGATTTTGAAGGGGTTTTGCTGGATCAGGAGGAGCCAGAAAGTTAGGGCTAGGGAATTAGGTCAAAATTGCAGGGTGTTCAATGGGGAAATGTAGGCATAAGGTTTAGCACTTTAGGGCTTGATGGATGAGGTGTTTTAAGACTAGTGAGAAGCTAGGAAGAGCATGTGATTACCATGGATCCTTCCTAAACTATAGAAAACATATAATGGTGAATATTTCCCCAATGCAGAGCAACGATGTTATGAATTCTGCCTATTAACATGAAAAAATTCACTTAGAAGCAATGAAATGATTAATGAAGTACACAAAACATATTAACATATGATCACAAGAGAAGAAATTGAACTAAACTCCATACCACATGGATCCCAAAGAAATAGCTGTAATTTTGATTAATCTCCTGCTAAACTGCTACAAATGATGTACAATCAAGGCCCAAGCATCCAGCTGAGTCCAACCCTTTACAATGAGAAAGAAGAAGAAGATATAGGCATTTTTTCAACCTCCTCCCATCCTCATGGGTCTAATCCCTAAGATGAGGAGCTAATCTAACTAACACTGAACGAGAAACAAGAATATAGGCATCTTAACAACTTGCCTCTAAAAGTGAAAAACTAATTCATTTGAGCTCAAATTGACTTTTAATCTAATGAATCTACCCTCTACTACTAATTATCCATCATATTTACAAGCCAAGTCATCATTTACAACAGTAAAACATCCTCCATGGGAGAAAATCCATGAACACAGTCAAAACATAGAAAAATAGACATCCTGTGCAAAATTTGCCCTACGCGCAACGCCACTTTCAAGTCCTTTTTGGAAGCCTTCCCGGCATCCAAATTGAGCTCATGATAGCTCATTAGAAAGGATTCAAGTATAATTTCCAAAACACCTATAATTTCTTAATTTGAAGCTCATTTTGCCATTCAAAAGTTGATTCTCCCAAGATTGCTTTTGTGTGTCCAAAAACTGGTAGAAGTAGGGTGTTTTTTGACCTTTTGGTGGACCAGTTTTGCCCTAAAAACTTAGCAAATCCATAGGGTGCATGTACTCATCACTTTGAATCCAAAAATCCAAGCCATTTTTCCATTGGGTGCCCCTAGGAAAAGCGCAATGCTAGTGGCACTGTGTGTTGAGCCAGATTTTTTGTGTGTGCAATTTCCAAAATTTGGAAAAAGAAAAATATCCTCCAAACCTGAACAAAATTAGTGAGCAACACCACCATCAAGCATCTTGATGAGCCAAGGAAGCTTCAGCAAGTGACCTAAGCCTATCCTCCTCTTTTTTTCCCTTTTGAGCCCGTCTTAGCCTTGCTTTCATCTGGTTGACCCTCATGTTGCAAATTTTGCTCTGGGTCCTATAGTGATAGGCCATGTGCTTGATGATTTGGTTGTCCCTATTGGCCTTTTGAAACAACTTCTCTAGGTGAAAATTGAATATTTCAAGCCAAATCTCTCTATCATCCTTAATTTCCTTCTTAATAGGAGTCAAAGTGACCGGTGCCTCCTTGTCACCTTGTCGTTTTATCTTGAGAAGTTCCAGCTCCATGAGGACCTGCTTGTCACTCAACTGCTTGTTCTCTTGTTCTACATATGTGATGACATACTTGGCTCTATCCAAATTGTCCATCAATGCTTGGACTTGAGCCTCTTTTTCCTGTATGATGATGTCCTTTATTTTTTCTTCATCCTGAGCCTATAAGTCAATTGTTTCCATGCCATGATGAGTATTATGCTGCTCCGCATCATCATGCTCTGTCAAATCAAAGTCTCTTTCCTCCTCATCATCAAGATCTTCCACTTGCATCTTTTCCTTCCCTTTGTGCAGCTTCTACACCCGTACCTACTGTGTTGATGAAGAAGGAAAATCCCCTTCCTCATCCTGTGGAGCTAGCATTTGCCTATGAGTTGATGAAGAAGGCAAGGTCCCTTCCACATCCTGTGGAGCAAATACTTGCCTATTAGTTGCAAACAATCTCCTTGTGCCCCTATGATATGTCATGTAGGTCCTAGGAACCTCAATGGATTCAATCTCTTTGGCCTTCTCATATTTCTTTATCTGAGCACTGCTAGAAGGTCCTCCTGATTCTTGAGATGCTGGCGGAGGAATTTGAGGACCCCTGAAGATGTCATGAGCAATAAATGTCTCCCCTGTCCATGTTTGCAAGTTTTGAGGCTGTGCACTCCTAAAAAAGGGATGGAGGGAGTGAGCAAGAGTGATTAGGAATAAGGGAAGGGGAGGTGATCTTGTGAGGTATTTGGTGGACTAGGTAAACATGAAAATGAGTGGGAGGGTATGAACTATGAAAATGAGGGAGAGGGGCTAGGGTTTTAGGGTATTGCTTTGGTAATGAAGGAAAAAAGGGATATGGAGTGTTATGGAGTGATATAGGGGAGGGGTTTAGGGCTTTAGTGATAGGAGATGGGAGAAATAATAGGGGTTAGGGTTTCTAGGGTATAATTGAGGAAGAAACTATAGTTTCACATTTGTCATGGTAAATTCCTTCAAACACTTCAATTGCAACTTCAATGATGAGGTAGAGGGCGTGCACTTACTTGTTTGAGAGATGAGAGGGTTATTTGAAAGTTTTTATGAAGTTTGGAGGTTTTCTGGTCTTTTCTACTCAACGCGTAGTGCCACTTCTCAACGTGCAACACAGTGTAATTTTGCACTGCTGAAACCTCCCTATGCGTAGCGCCACCCACTGAATGCACAGTGCCACTTCAATCCAGATTTTGAATGCCTTCACAATGTCAAAATTGAGCATGGGATAGCTCGTTGGAAAGCTTGTCAAGTCTGATTTCCAGAACATCTTGAATTTTTCAATTTGGAGCTCATTTTCCCTATCAAAAGCTCAATCTTTCAAGACTAGTCAAAATGTGCAGAATGAGGCTGCCAAAATGCTCAGTCAACTTTTGGAGATCTTACTCAACTCCAAATTGAGCTCATGATATCTCATTGGAAAGATATCTATGTCTAGTTATTATTTTACTCATCAAGAAAGTCATTTTGTCACCCCATCTAGGAGAAAGATTGATTTTCCCAAGGTCACTCTAGAAGTGCATCAACTCTCCTGAGGCAAATGATGTTTTCAACATTTCTCCCAAACCATGAGGCCTATGTAAAAATTTAAGGAGGTTTTTATTCTTGGGTCTATGGTGGACAAAAACCTCTATCAGTTTTGTAAAATTCATCTTTTCTTGCTCAAAAACATCATTTGAATAAAACCTATCCCGATGTGTGGAACAAGGAATTTGTAGAAATGAAGGGAAAGGAAAGGGATGAGGGGCTTCTAATTTCTTGAGAAAATTTTGGGAAGTAGGGAGGGATGTTATGAAGTATGGGAAAGTGGAATTTCAAGGACTGAATGAGGGGAAGGGGTCTAAAAGGGCAAAACACAGGACAAACCTAGAAAAGTGTCAAATTGTAGCAATAGGCTAGGGTTTGTGGGAAAATAATGAATTTGAGGGATATCAATGATGGGAAGTGTTTAAGAAGGTATATTAAAGATAGGGGAAGGTGTATGAGCATCAAGATACAATTTTTGTTAATGATTTGACCATCCAAGAAAATTACCTTCAAAACCCTAGGAGAGGGAAATGAGCCTTACCTAAGCACAACTGAAGCACAAACAAGGTGTAAAATGATGCATTGGAACCTGAAATAATGATGACAACTCTTTGAATGATGGTAAACTCAGCTGAATGGTGACATCAACCAATACTTGGAAAACTTTGGAAGGAGTGAAAACAATCCTAGACCTAATACCTAGTGACCAAATTTTACTTGAAGACTCACTGAAATGAAAAAAATTGAGTTTGACACCCTAAGACCACTTTGTAAGAGCATGTTTGATCACTGGCGGAAGGCTACAAAGACTGAAACTAACACCACCTTCACTATCTCCAACAGTGATGGGGAAATTTGCACCTCTTTTACTGCCTGCCCAACTTGCTGCTTTGCCTCATAATTATGGTCAAAGACTCCCTTTGTTTGATGGAAGTGCAGAAATTATAGACCAAAAACATGTTGGCAAGTTAATAGGTTTCATTGATTTAGAAGAAATTGACGAGGAGAATGCTAAGATGAGGATTATAGCCTAGAGTTTCCCAGGAGATGTTAAGAAATGGTTTTGAAGTATGGTTGCTACTTCTATTAACAGTTCTCAAAGATTGATTGAATTATTCTTAGCTCATTGGCAAGAGAATAAAAATCCATTACAGATACTGGCTGAGTATAATTCAATGAAAAGGAACCCAAAGGAAACAGTTCAAGAATTCACAACAAGATTTAATACAGTGTACAATTCCATACCTAATGATATGAAGCCTCTTCCTGGTTTGGCTCTTCTTCATTATCCTGATGCTTTCGATCCGACATGGCCTACCAGCTCAAAGAAAGAGACCCCACTACTCTTGAAGAGATGCAATGGAATGCATTCAGTGTTGAAGCCAATTTTCTCATTAAGAAGTCAAAATCAAAGCCAGAGAGGGCGGAAAAGAAAGTTGTCTTCAAAGAAGAGCCTGCATCATCTTCTGATGCAAAGCCTGACAATCTAATAAAAACTGTGGAGAGGATGATGGATAGAATATCCATAATTGATCGACAAGCTGAACCTTCAGTGAAGAATCCTAACTTTTGCGGACAAAAACAACAACAGATCAAAAATTGACAAAAAGAGTAGCGAAACCAAGATCCTCAAGGTCAAGTAAGAGCTCCATTCCAACAAAATTACACTGAAGGTCAGGAAGAAGATGAAGAAGAAATTGTAGAATAAAATCACTTCTTTCAAAAAGATGAAATACCTACTTTCCTAAGAGAAGAAGATCAGTTTTCCAAAGACTCTCTCATACCAAGTGATCAGCAATTTGTGTTCGCAAGCAAAGATCTGTGGGCTGTTCAGATTGAAGAGTACCAAAGAGGATATCAATATGCCCTCAGTCATCTCCAAAAGTAGTACAATTTGAGGAATAGAAATGTACCTATCACTCTAACTCAGAAAAGACAAAATCTACAAAAGGACGCACCAAGCAAAGAAACCACTCTTGCCGTCCAGAATAAAGACAAGGACATTGTCATACTGAATTGGGATAGAAAAGATGAAGCCTCCACCAACAATGTGAGGAAAGATAAAGAACTGCAAACTGAAAGTCAAAGGAAGGAACCTCAAGCTAAAGGCCAAACAGAAAGGAAGGACATCGCTTCAAAAGAGGTAGAAAAGAAATCTAATCTTTTTAGTTTGAAGAATGAAATTTCTAAATTGAAAATTGCCATTCCCCTCACCGAATTGGTAAGGAATGAAAAATATAAATTTTAGATTGCAAAGATGCTTAGGGTTGATCAGATGTCTGATACAATTAATGTGGTTGATGATGAGCCAACAATCCTTTTTGGTCCAGCCTTAGAAGGAGCTCCTGAAGATAGTGAAATTCCTCCTTTTTATTTGAGTCTTAAACTTCATGATTTTATCCTTCATAATGCTATGCTAGATTCTGGTGCCTCCCATAATCTGATGCCTAAAGCCATCATGGATAAACTAGGATTGAGCATCACCCGACCTTACCATGATCTTTATTCCTTTGATTCTGGAAGAGTGAAATGCCTTGGCCTTATTAAAGACTTGGTAGTGTCCTTGGACCAAATCCTGGCCAAAAATGTACTCATGGATGTTGTAGTTGCCGATTTCCTCCTACTAGGTTTGGCATGTTTCTTTCAAGGTATTGAGGAGCAAAATTAAAGGGCACTCTGCAGCTTGACTTTTCATATGCCACTATCCCTGTTTTTGGACAGCTCCAGAAAATTTATAGAGAGAAGAAGATGAAATTTATGATAAGCAGCAAGGAGAAGCTAGAAAATTATCCTATACATGCTGTTCACACTGATCTTGACTCTTTCATTCTGTTTAGTGATATGAATTCTGTTGATGATGAAAGAAAATTGGTGGAAATTTCAGAAGTTCCCAACGTAATGGGCAGAATACATGAAACTATTACAGCAGAAGGTAAAGAGGTTGGTGAAGAATATAGGCAGCCTACAAACCCTATTGAGGAAATTCAAAGAATAGTGCAGAAAATAGAAAGTTTTGAGATAACTATTCAAAATCCTAAAATTCCTAAAAATCAAAATATTCAGTCTTCATAAATCCTTTTTTCGGATGAAGAAAATGGTCTTTGGATCATGGAGTTTGATGGTGCATCGAGAAGAGAAGGAGCAAGAGTTGGTCTCTGGATACATGGTCCATTAAATCAGTTAAATAAAATCCCTCGAAATGTGAGAATAAGCTCTTACAAGTTGGATTTTGAATATTCAAACAGTGAGGCAGAGTATGAGGCATTGACTGGTGGTCTCAAAAATCCTGAAAAAGTTGGGGGCAAAAAAGATTTCTATTTATGGTGACTCTGAATTAGTGATCAAGCAAGTCAAAGGGGAATACCAGGCCAAGCACCCAAGAATGAGAGATTATCACAATGCTGTACTTGATATTCTCAAGACTTTTTTAGAATATACTTTATCTCTTATTCCTAGAACTAAGAATGTCATAGCTGACTCACCTGCCACTACAGCAAGTATGGTGAAGATCCCTATTCATCCTAATCATAAGTAATCCATCCATTTAAAACATTGACCAATTGTCCCAGATAATATGAGGTTTTGGAAACTATTTGGTGATGATAAGCAAATAGAAAGTTTTCTGCAATTTGAGGGAGAATTTCAGAATTCTCATATTGATGATTCATACAACTTTGATGATCGAAACATCCACTCAGCTGACACTGAAGTATTGCAGCTCAAGGACAACAACATTCCAAGAGGCTTGGTGACTTTGGAAGAGTTATTTGATAGAGATGATGTCGCCAAGAAGCCCACCGTGGTTCCTACAGAAAAGGGAGTTGAAGATGTAAACATTGGCACAACTGAAAATCCTAAAATGGTCAATTTATAAAAGTCCTTATCTCCTAAAACAAAGGGTAAGTATATGTCTTTAATGAAGGAATCTGCTGATGCATTTTCTTGGGACTACTCAGGTCTAAAAGTTTATGACAAAAGTATCATTCAACACACCATTCCTATTAAGCCCGATCAGAAGCCATTTCGCCAGAAATTGAGGTGAATCAATCCCAAGTTGCTTCCATCAATTGAAAAAGAGGTAAACAGACTTTATAAGTATGGAATAATAGTCCCCATTTGGTTTTTTGAATGGATGTCTAATCTAGTACCCTTGACAAATAAGAATAGGGAAATTCGTCTATGTATTAATTTCAGAAATCTCAATAAGGTGTCCATGAAAGATAACTATCCCTTGCCTAAGATGGATCACATACTCCAGAGGGTGGTTGGATCCTCTAGGATGTCACTGTTAGATGGATACTCTAGATACAATCAAATTCTGGTGCACAAGGACGATCAACTCAAGATAGTGTTCACGACGCCATGGGGTACATTCATGTATGCAAAGATGCCTTTTGAGTTGAAGAACGCAGGAGCTACTTTTCAATAGGCTATGGACATTGCATTTGCAAATGAAAAAAATGTATTTCTGGTTATCTATCTAGATGATCTTACAATATTCTCAAAATCTGATGAAGGTCACTTGCATCACTTAAGGATTGTTTTTCAAAAATGTAGAAAATTTGGCATCTCACTTAATCCAAAGAAGAGCTTGTTCGCCATGGAAGAAGGTAAGCTACTAGGACAAATCATATCTAAAGATGGCATCCGCATTAATCCTGCAAGAGTGGAGGCCATTCAACAACTAGACTTCCCTAGGAACAAGAAAGAGATTCAGTCGTTCAATGGGAAAATTAATTTTTTGAGAAGATTTATTCCTAATCTAGCTGAGCACTTGAAAGAAATGACAAACATGTTGAAGAAGGATAACGAGGTAAAGTGGTCTTTGGAGGCTAAGAAATCATTTCATGCTGTAAAGTTTGCATTATCTACTGCTCCTATTTTGATTAGCCCAGATTATACTTCAGATTTCATCATCTTTTCTTTTGCTTCTGAGCATACATTAGCAACAGTCCTAATGCAGAAAAAAGATCATAAAAATGAGCAGACTATAGCATTCTTCACTAACACTATAAGAGATGCAGCTCTAAGATACAATATCATTGAGAAGCAGGCATTGGTGTTGGTAAAATCCCTCAAGGATTTACGAGTTTATATTCTACATTCTCATGCCATTGCTTATGTACCTATTATAGCAATAAAAGAAATTCTTGTGCAGACAGATCCTGAAGGTAGAAGAGGAAAGTGGATTGCAACCATGCTAGAGTATGACTTGGAGATAAAGCCTACAAAGCTCATCAAAGGGCAAGGGTTAGCCAAACTCATGGCTGAATAAAATCTACACGCATTAGATATCAATTTGATTGCTACACTATTAGAAGAACAAGAAGAAGACGGCCCTTTCTTGCAGGTGTTCGATATGTTCATATCCTCACCTTGGTATTCTAACATTTTCTATGTCTCGTAGCACTTGAATCCCCCTCCAGAAGTCCCAAAAGGTAAAGCTAGATCACTGAAACTGAAAGCTTCAAAGCATTGTATTCTAGATGGTGTTTTATTTTGGAAAGATCCTAGAGGTGTGCTTCTGAATTGTTTGGTAGAAAATGAAGCTAAAGATATAATAAAGGATTTTCATAAAGGATATTGTGGTGGTAATCACTTTTAGAAAACTACAACAAACAAGATCTTAAGAGCTGGCTTCTATTGGCCCACCCTCTTTTCCGTTGCATACAAAACAGTCATGAGTTGCCATGAATGTCAAATTTTTCAAGGAAAGAGGAAAATTTTTCCATTAACACTGCAACCCATTTTGATTTCAGCTCCTTTCCAGCAATGGGGTCTTTATTTGATAGCAAAATCCATCCTTCATCTTCAGCACAACATAAATGGATATTAACAACCACCAACTACTTTACAAAGTGGATTGAAGCTATCCCAACTAGGCAAGCTACTGATTTTGTCATCATTCAATTCCTGGAGTCTAATATTTTGTCTAGATTTGGCTGCCCACAGAAAATAATTACAGACAATGTTTTTGCTTTCAAATAAAAAAGAATGGTTGACTTCTGTGCCAAATATCATATTGTGCTATGACATTCCACTACTTATCATCCACAAGGGAATGGTCTTGCCGAATCTTCCAATAAATCCTTGGTTAACATCATCAAGAAGGTCCTAGAGGTAAACAAGAAGAATTGGCATAAAAAACTCATCAATGCCTTGTGGGCGGACAGGGTCAGCACCAAAAAATCAATAGGTATGTCTCCTTTTCAGCTGGTATATGGAGTTGATATAGTATTTCCTTCATCTCTTGTTGTCCAAGTAATGAAAATTCTACAGGAATTGGATAGTGAAACTAATGACATAATAAGATGATTCATTTACAACAGACAAGAGAAGAAGTTTTTCAGAACACATCCAAACTTCGACAAAATATTGACCACAAAACCAAGGAAGACAATTTCAATCTGGGAGATGTGGTTCTTCAATGGGATGCTAGAAATGAAGACAAAGGAAAACATGGTAAGTTTGAAAACTTATGGAAGGGGCCCTATAGAATTTCTGCCTTCAGAGGAAAGAATGCTTTCTTGTTCAAAGAAATGGATGGAAGAGATTATTCAGGAGGGGTGACCAATGGTAGGCTTCTCAAGCACTCCTATATCTAAGAAGTCCTGAATAGTCATCATCATTGTACATACCGGTGTGTATTTTACTTCCAACATTTTAGATAGCTGTCATAGGAGTCTGAAGCCCGAAGTGAAGGCCCTAAGGCTCTTCAAGTCAGCACTGTTTTCACTTTTTATTTTTTAGTTTTTCTTTAATGTCGAAAGGTCATTCAGTCTTAAGTCAAAAGTCAGTTTTTATGCATGTTGACTCCATTGCCCAATGAATAAGGCTACTTGGTCTATGGTGTTCTTGACACCTCTAAGGAGCTGCCATCCCCAGTTGGAGCCAATGTTAGTTTCAGTCTTGTTAGCCTATCACCTGGATCAAATATGCTTTTACTATGTTTGTCCAAGCTTTCAAAATCATATTATTTCTGCTACTAGGTTTACACAACAAATTTGGACAGTGTTTGGTCAGTCTAAAGATGAAGTCATTCTTTGGAAATTCACTCATGTTGGTCACCTATCACACTTTATGAAGGTGTCACAATAAAATGGGTCAGTCATCATCATCATTCCATTAGGTCTTAGGTCATCCATTAGGTCTCTAGGGTTTCCAAGGTCCATCATTTTCATGACTAAAACCAGCAGTGAGTAAAACATGACAAAGCAAATTTTAGGGAGTTGATCTTGATTTTTCCACACACTCCTCATACTCTCATGTTCCAAATGTTCCAGGAAAAGAAGCTCTAGCACTTAGGAAAGTAAAGGACATCTTAGGTTTGCAATGGTAAAGGTAACCTTTTTTTCATAAAGTGAAAATTAGTTTCTAAAGGAGGGTGGGTCCCATTTCTTTTTGAAAAAGTGAAGAAACTTTCCATATATAAACTCAAAAGCCCCCAAATTCCTTCATTCACATCCAATTCACTCTTTGTTGTCAAGCTATCTCGTTGAAAAAAGCAAAAAAGTAGTTTTCCTAGAAGAAATTAGCAAAAAATTGCAGGTGCTGTGCTTGGGAGGCTGGCGCTACGCGTAGAAGAACTGCACTGTGCTTTGGCGCTACACTCAGGAACATTGCGTTGCGTGCAGGATAGAGTGCCTCAAAACCCTTCAAAACTCTCCCAAACTTCATTTTTTCACTTGCAAGCTTGATTTTACTTTCTAAGCTAAGGAACAAGTACATCATCATCCTCCATCTTTTGCTTTTCCAATTTCTTCTCATGTCAATGATTCTTCAAGTTAGGGTTTGTAGCAAAATTTGCATGGGAAATGTTAGGGTGAAAATGGGCATCATTATTTTTGATTTATAAAACATGTAAAATGATATCCTACACCTGAATACATGTTTAATGAGCCATTTTACCCACCTCAAAACAAAGTTTAAACACTCAAAAAGCAAAACCCTAGCTCATTCCTAGAGGTTTTTGGGTAAGTTTCATCATAAACCTTGTTGTTTCCACCTGCAAGCAAATCATCGTTCCACTATAACTCCACTCATTTTCATCAATTTTCAAAGTTCTCTCACCTTTCCCAAGACCCCTCCCATCATTTTGTCAAAAACTCACCTTCATATCACTTCGTTTCCATTCACACCTCACATTTTATTTTCGCTGCCTTCTGCTAGGACTTTGTGTCATCATGGATGAAGAATCTTCACCAGAAAGAAAGAGACAACATAAAGGAGGGAAGATCCTCAGATATGAACCATCAGACTACAATACAATAAACTCCTATCCTTTCATCAAACAATGCTTTGAGGATGTCTACTGCTTGGAATTTTGCAAAAGGGTGAGCGAGGTGTGATTTCATGAGCAACTAACAGATTAGGTGGCAACACAACTGAAAGGAGAGAATGTTGTCATTGCTGGTTTTGAGATCAGTTTCTCATTGGCCTCTATCTCAATTGTAACTGGTTTACCGAACAATGGTGAATATTGGTTCAAAGGACTGAGCCTAGATCTTGAATACTACAAGCCTTTCATGAAGATGCCATACAAAGATACACATAATCACCTCATGCCTTTCAGATATTTCTTGGAGAAATATGCCCCTTTGATGAAAATTGTCATGAGGTTCTTCACTTGTGAAGGTAGATTCTCCAAGTTGTATGCCTAACATATTTGCCTCCTAATGCATTTCACCTCTCTAAAGCCACTCAACATGTGTAATTATCTATTCAGGAGCATTTCAAAAATGTTTGAAAAGATACAATTAAAGGACAAAGAGCACTCCCTAAGATTGTTCCATCATAGTGTCATCAAAAGCATTGTCCTTCACCAGCTGGCAAAGAACGGTATGGCTTGGGAAGCCTTTTTAGAAGCGGACTTGAAATGGCATGAGAAGAATGCAACATCTCAGTCTCCTAGTGCGCCAAAAAACCAAACAAAGGTAGGGTCATCTAGAAAAACAATGGAGAAGACTCAACTACCCAAACTTGAGGTGACTAAAGTATATAAGAAGGGGCAGAGGCTTGTGTTTTCTTCTCACAGTGAGAAAGGGGCCAAGCCTTCTTCATCAACAAAGCAGGAATCAACAACAAAGCATAAAGACACAGTTGAGCATGAGCTTGAACTAATTGATCCAAAGACTCAGGATCAGACCACAAACATGAGACAGACTATCAGGGATAAGGACTACAAAATCAAGGAGCTAGCAATCAATATGGAAAGGGCAAAGTATATTATATCATTCCTTGAACAGGAAAACGGTCAACTCAAAGCAAAGGAGTTGATCCTAGAAAAGGAAAAAGCCAAGTTAATGCAACAAGTTGACAAAGGTAAGGATATCATGAAATCAAGTGAGCCTGAAGCATCAAAGGGGAGAGGAAAAAGGAAAAGACCAAGAACAAGAGGCCTTAAGAAAGCTTTGTAAGAGGAGCAAGAACAAATTCTGCTGAATGAGGACCTTGACCTAGAAGATAGGATTGCCCTATAGGTTCATCAAGATAAGGAATATTGGAACAATAGGGTGAATGAACACTTGAAGAAGCTCCTTGAGAAGGCAAACAGAGACAATTAGTTGCTCAGACACATGGTGCACCACTACCAAGCTCAAAACATGATTGCCAATGTCAAGGTAAAATAACTTGAAAACAAGCTCAAGGAGGCCAAAAAAGGCCAAAAGGATGAGGGAAACTTGGAGATACTTGCTGAAGCATCAATGAAGCTATAAAATACATATTTTTACACCATCCCTCCAATTTTGAGAAAATTCTGAGCATTTTTAGTTTTTTGAGAATTTTTAGTCTAAGTTCAGAAATTCAATTGCTCGCGCTGCACTTTTTTCTCAGGCATCCATTTGAGGAAAGGTCTACATTTTTAGAAATCTCTTTCCATCCTCTAAAAATCCATTTGCTCATATTTTGCAGAGGTGGCTCAGTTTTGGGGAAAAAGGAAAAAAAGTGGCAAAAAACTAGCATTCTGGACCAGTTCTTTGACAGGCGTTGTGCTTTTGGAGCAACCTTGGGAGAATGGAGTTTTGAAGGCCTTACCTTGCTCCAAATTCATAAATTCAAACTGTTCTAGAAACTAGACTTGAAGGGCTAGTTGACCATTCTCTCAGTTTTGCATTTTGACCCCTGGAAGGCACCTACAAATCAACTCAAAGTCGGTGCTTTTCTTCTGCACTTTTCTGTGTTTCAAATTGTAAATTACACTATGTAAATTTCTAGTTTCTAGTTTTACTTAGTCAAAGTCAAGATTGTCTATGTAATGGCACTAGTTTTGAGGCTAGGTGATGTAGGCATGAATACATGTACATCATAGGTTGTTTTTGATGTTTATTAGGCCTCATAAAAGAAGCAAACCCCTAAACAAACTCTCCATGAAGTGTTTGAGTTTCACCTTCTCACTCTCACCTGTTGGTTGAGAGAATCTTGGAGTCAGTTCCTCCACCAAGGAATTCGACTCCTGAAGGTGGGCAAATGGTCTAGGAGAGTCTATATGTATCATTTCTCCTCAGGAGAAGAGGTTGAACTTTTTGTGAAGGAAGCTTGCATGTAATCATCTTTTCAGCTAATACAGAGACAGGTTGCAGCTATTTTCAAGGAACTCTAGCCCAGTGAGTTCATGGTGCCTGTACTTCATTATTTTTGTTTTCTAACAGTCTAAACATCTTTATCTACATTATATCTCTTATTTTTATGGATGCCTTACAATAAAATACACAGAATTATTGTTTTTCAAGCTCTGTTATCTGGTTTTCATAGTTATGTGTATGTCTTCCTAGGCTAATGAAATCATGTTTATTTATGCTCATTATTTTCTTCCACACTATATCCTATATACTACACTAACAATGCTAAAAATACACCATGGCTTCTGATATCTAGCTCCTCATATTTTCTCCTGCACTCCTACAACTGAGACCTATTTGTGGCTTCAAACCTTAAGTTCAAAAAACCATAAAAACCAAATTTTCACAAACAAACAAAAAAATACACATATATAGCCTAAAATTCATTTGCTTTAAAGTCATATCATTGATAAGAGACTTAGAGAGATCCCTCTCATGCTCAATATGGCTAGCTACTGAGTTGAAGTGGTTTGAGGTTACCCTTCTTGATTTCCTTTTCATCCTAGGCGATTGTAAGGACTAACATTTTTGGCACCGTTGCCGGGGAACAACTGTTAAATAATTCCTGGGAAATATCTAAAAGCTTTCAAAGAACTAATTCTATACTTCTCAGTTACCAACATTTAAAGATAGGCTAAATTCATAAATCTCATCAATTTAGGGTGTATACATTTTGGCTTCCAAAAGGCGTACCAGGTCAAACCCTGACCCAAATCCACCCTTTATTGTTGAAGATCCTGAAAGACTACTAAGAAAACTTAGATTACCCATCACTAAAAGTGCAGTTCGTAAAATTAAAAGAACAAATTTTCTGCCTAAAAATCTATTTGCCTTTGAGAAAATTCCTTTTGAAGAGCATATAGAATTATCACTTACAAGGTCCAACTCTGACTCCTGTATCTCTGAGATAACATTAGAACCTTTAAGGGTTGAAACTCACTCTTTAGAACCTTTAAAGGTTGAAACTTACTTTATCTCTTCAGAATCTTTGTCTGCTAAGACTGATCATGAACTGTGGTTAAATTTTGATAAGCTTCAAACCCTTGCTGACCAACTCTAGATCACTATTGAAAAATCTTTTGTTTAATATCAACATGAATACCTGGCCACAATTTCATCTTCTGTTTCACCTCCAAGCACATCTGCTACATCTCCCAAAGTTTCAGTTTCATCATCTTTCCTACCTACCCCATTCGTTCCATCTTTGCCTCCACAACCAATTTTAGTATTCCATCATCCTCATTAACATCACCACACTTACTTACACAATCCACTGTACCACCTTCACTATCTCCAGCAGTCATGGCGAGATTTGCACCTATTTTACTGCCTACTCAACTTGCTGCTTTGCCTCAAAATTATGGTCAAAGGCTCCCTTTGTTTGATGGAAGTGTAGAAATTACAGCCCAACAACATGTTGACAAGTTAATAGATTTCATTTATTTAGAAGAAATTGATGAGGAGAATGCTAAGATAAGGATTATAGCCTAGAGTTTCTTAGGAGATGTTAAGAAATGGTTTTGAAATATGGTTGCTAATTCTATTAACAATTCTCAAAGATTGATTGCATTATTCTTAGCTCATTTCCAAGAGAAGAAAAATCCATTACAGATATTGGTTGAGTATAATTCAATGAAAAGGAACCCAAATGAAATAGTTCAAGAATTCACAACAAGATTTAATACAGTGTACAATTCCATACCTAATGATATGAAACCTGCTCCTGGTTTGGCTCTTCTTCATTATCTTGATGCTTTTGATCCGGACATGGCCTACCAGCTCAGAGAAAGAGACCCCACTACTCTTGAAGAGATGCAGTGGAATGCAGTTAGTGTCGAAGCCAATTTTCTCATTAAGAAGTCAAAATCAAAGCCAGAGAGGGCGGAAAAGAAATTTGTCTTCAAAGAAGAACCTGCATCATCTTCTGATGCAAAGCTTGACAATCTAATAAAAACTATGGAGAGGATGATGGATAGAATATCCATAACTGATCGACAAGCTAAACCTTCAGTGAGGAATCCTAACTTTTGCGGACAACAACAACAATAGTTCAGAAATTGACAAAAAGAGCAGCGAAACCAAGATCCTCAAGGTCAAGTAAGAGCTCCATTCCAGCAAAATTACACTGAAGGTCATGAAGAAGATGAAGAAGAAATTTTAGAAGAAAATCATTTATTTCAAGAAGATGAACTGCCTACTTTCCTAACAGAGGAAGATTAGTTATCCGAAGACTCTCTCGTACCAAGTGATCAATAGTTTGTGTTCACAAATGAAGATTTGTGGGCTGTTCAGACTGAAGAGTACCAAAGAGGATATCAAAATTCCCTCAGTCATCTCCAAAAGTAGTACAATTTGAGGAATAGAAATGTACCCGTCACTCTAACTCAGAAAAGACAAAATCTACAAAAGGATGCAACAAGCAAAGAAACCACTCCTACAGTCCAGAATAAATACAAGGACATTGTCATACTGAATCGGGATAGAACAAATGAAGCCTCCACCAACAATGTGAGGAAAGATAAAGAACTACAAACTGAAAGTCAAAGGAAGGAACCTCAAGCTAAAGGCCAAACAGAAAGGAAGGACATTGCTTCAAAAGAGGTAGAAAAGCAATCTAATCTTTTTAGTTTGGAGAATGAAATTTCTAAATTGAAAATCGCCATGCCCCTCACCGAATTGGTACGAAAAGACAAATATAAATTTCAAATTGCAAAGATGCTTATGATTGATCAGATATCTGATACAATTAATGTGCTTGATGATGAACCAACAATCCTTTTTGGTCCAGCCTTAGAAGGAGTCCCTGAAGATAGTGAAATTCCTCCTTTTTATCTGAGTCTTAAACTTGATGATTTTATCCTTCATAATGCTATGTTAGATTATGGCGCCTCCCATAATCTGATGCTTAAAGCCATCATGGATAAACTAGGACTGAGCATCACCCGACCTTACCATGATATTTATTCCTTCGATTCTGGAAGAGTGAAATGCCTTGGCCTTATTAAAGACTTGGTAGTGTCCTTGGACCAAATCCCGACCAAAAATGTACTCATGGATGTTGTAGTTGCCAATATTCCTCCTAGGTTTGGCATGTTTCTTTCAAGGTCTTAGGGAGAAAAATTAAAGGGCACTCTCCAGCTTGACTTTTCATACGCCACTATCCCTATTTTTGGACAGCTCCAGAAATTTTATAGAGAAAAGAAGATGAAATTTATGATCAATAGTAAGGAGAAGTGAGTCAATCATCCTATACATGCTATTCATACTGATCTTGACTCTTTCATTCTGTTTAGTGATATGAATTCCGTTGATGATGAAAGTCAGTTAGTGGAAATTTTAGATGTTCCCAATGTAATGGGCAGTGTACATGAAACTATTATAACAGAAGATAAAGTGGTTGGTGAAGAATATAGGCAGCCTGCAAATCCTATTGAGGACATTCAAAGAATAATGCAGAAAACATAAAGTTTTGAGATAACTGTTCAAAATCCTAAAAATCAAAAAATTCAGTCTTTAGAAATCCTTTTTCCAGATGAAGAAAATGGTCTTTGGACCATGGAGTTCGATGGTGCGGGAAGAGAAGGAGTAGGAATTGGTGTCTAGATACATGGTCGATTAAATCAGTCAAATAAAATCGCTCGAAATGTGAGAATGAGCTCTTACAAGTTGGCATTTGAATGTTCAAACAATGAGGCAGAGTGTGAGGCAGTGATTGCTGGTCTCAAAATCCTGAAAAAGTTGGGGGCAAAAAATATTTTTGTTTATGGCGACTCCGAATTAGTGATCAAGCAAGTCAAAGGGGAATACCAGGCCAAGCACCCAAGAATGAGAGCTTATTGCAACGCTCTACTTGATATTCTCAAGACTTTTTCAGAACATACTTTATCTCTTATTCCTAGAATTCAGAATGTCATAGCTGACTCACTCGCCACTGCAGAAAGTATGGTGAAGATCCCTATTCATCCTAATCATAATTACTCCATCCATGTCAAACATCGACCAACTGTCCCAGATAATATGAGGTTTTGGCAAGTGTTTGGTGATGATAAGCAAATAGATAGTTTTCTGCAATTGGAGGGAAAATTTCAGAATTCTCATATTGATGATGCATACAACTTTGATGATCCAAACATCCACTCAGCTGACATTGAAGTATTACAGCTCAAGGACAACAAAATTCCAAGAGGCTTCGTGACTTTGGAAGAGTTATTTGATAGAGATGATGTCTCCAAGAAGCCCACCATGTTTCCTACAGAAAAGGGAGTTGAAGATGTAAACATTGGTACAACTGAAAATCCTAAAATGGTCAAGTTATCAAAGTCCTTATCTCTTGAAACAAAGGGTAAGTATATGTCTTTAATGAAGGAATTTGTTGATGCATTTGCTTGGGATTACTCAGATCTGAAAGTTTATGACAAAAGTATCATTCAACACACCATTCCTATTAAGCCCGATCAGAAGCCATTTCACCAGAAATTGAGGAGAATCAATCCCAAGTTGCTGCCATTGATTGAAAAAGAGGTAAATAGACTTTATAAGTCTAGAATAATAGTCCCCATTCAGTTTTTTGAATGGATGTCTAATCTAGTACCTGTGAGAAAGAAGACCGGGGAAATTCATCTATGTATTGATTTCAAAAATCTCAATAAGGTGTCCTTGAAAGATAACTATCCCTTGCCTAAGATGGATCACATACTACAGAGGGTGGTTGGATCCTCTAGGATGTCACTGTTAGATGGATACTCTGGATACAATCAAATTCTGGTGCACAAGGATGATTAGCTCAAGATAGCCTTCACAATGCCATGGGGTACATTCATGTATGCCAAGATGCCTTTTGGGTTGAAGAATGCAGTAGCTACTTTTCAACGGGCTATGGACATAGCATTTACAAATGAAAAATATGTACATTTGATTATCTATCTGGATGGTCTTACAATATTCTCAAAATCTGATGAAGATCACTTGCATCACTTACGGATTGTTTTTCAGAAATGCAGAAAATTTGGAATCTCACTTAACCCAAAGAAGAGCTTGTTTGTCATGGAAGAAGGTAAGCTACTAGGACACATCATCTCTAAAGATGGCATCCGCATTGATCCTGCAAGAGTGGAGGCCATTCAACAACTAGACTTCCCTAGGAACAAGAAAGAGATTCAGTTGTTCAATGGGAAAATTAATTTTTTGAGAAGATTTATTCCTAATCTAGTTGAGCACTTGAAAGAAATGACAAACATGTTGAAGAAGGACATCGAGGTAAAGTGGTCTTTGGAGGCTAAGAAATCATTTCATGCTATAAATTTTGCATTATCTACTGCTCCTATTTTGATTAGTCCAGATTATACTTCAGATTTCATCATCTTTTATTTTGCTTCTAAGCATACATTGGTAGTAGTCCTAATGCAGAAAAAAGATCAGAAAAATGAGCAGCCTATAGCATTATTTAGTCGCACTATAAGAGATGCAACACTGAGATACAATATCATTGAGAAGCAGGCATTGGCATTGGTAAAATCCCTCAAGGATTTCCGAGTTTATATTCTACATTCTCATACAATTGCTTATGTCCCTACTACAGTAGTAAAATAAATTCTTGTGCATTTAGATCCTGAAGGTAGAAGAGGAAAGTGGATTGCAGCTATGCTGGAGTATGACTTGGAGATAAAGCCTACAAAGCTCATCAAAGGACAAGGGTTAGCCAAACTCATGGCTGAATCAAATCTACGCACACTAGATATCAATTTGATTGCTGCACTATCAAAAGAACAACAAGAAGAAGACCCTTTCCTGCAGGTGTCTGATATGTTCATATCCTCACCTTGGTATTCCAACATTGTCTATGTCTTGCAGCACTTGAATCCCCCTCCAGAAGTCCCCAGAGGTAAAGCTAGATCATTGAAACCGAAAGCTTCAAAGTATTGTATTCTAGATCATGTTTTATTTCGGAAAGATCCTAGAGGTGTGTTGCTGAATTGTTTGGTAGAAAGTGAATCTAAAGATATAATGAAGGATTTTCATAAAGGATATTGTGGTGGTCATCACTTTTGGAAAAATACAGCAAACAACATCTTAAGAGATGGCTACTATTGGCCCACCCTCTTTTTCGATGCATACAAAATAGTCATGAGTTGCCATGAATGTCAAATTTTTCAAGGAAAGAGGAAACTTTTTCCATTACCACTGCAGCCCATTTTGATTTCAGCTCCTTTCCAGCAATGGGGTCTTGATTTCATTGGCGAAATCCATCCTTCATCTTCAACATAACATAAATGGATATTAACATCCATCGAATACTTTACAAAGTGGATTGAAGCTATCCCAACCAAGCAAGCTACCGATTCTGTCATCATTCAATTCCTAGAGTCTAATATTTTGTCTAGATTTGGCTGCCAATAGAAAATAATAATAGACAATGTTGCTGCTTTCAAATAAAAAGGAATGGTGGACTTCTGTGCCAAATATCATATTATGCTAGGACATTCTACTGCTTATCATCCACAAGGGAATGGGCTTGCCGAATATTCCAATAAATCCTTGGTTAACATCATCAAGAAGGTTCTAGAGGTAAAAAAGAAGAATTGGCATAAAAAACTCATCAATGCCTTGTGGGTAGACATGGTCAGCACCAAAAAATCAATAGGTATGTCTCCCTTTCAGTTGGTATATGGTGTTGATACATTATTTCCTTCATCTCTTGCTGTCCCAGTAATGAAAATTCTACAAAAATTAGATAGTGAAACTAATGACATACAAAGGAGGATAAATCAGATGATTCATTTACAACAAACAAGAGAAGAAGTTTTTCAGAACACATCCAAACTTCAGGAAAAGATTAAAAATATTTATGACCGCAAAACCAAGGAAGACAATTTCAATATGGGAGATGTGGTTCTTCGATGGGATGCTAGAAATTAAGACAAAGGAAAACATGGTAAGTTTGAAAACTTATTGAAGGGGCCCTACAGAATTTATGCCTTCAGAGGAAAGAATGCTTTCTTGTTGGAAGAAATGGATGGAAGAGATTATTCAGGGGGGGCGACCAATGGTAGGCTTCTCAAGCACTGCTATGTCTAAAAATTCCTGAACAATCATCATCATTGTACATACCGGTGTGTATTTTACTTCTAGAATTTCAGATAGCTGTCATAGGAGTTTGAAGCTCGAAGTGAAGGCCCTAAGGCTCTTCAAGTCAACACTATTTTCACTTTTTATTTTAGAGTTTTTCTGTCATGTCGAAAGGTCAGTCAGTCTTAAGTCAAAAGTGAGTTTTTATGAATGTTGACTCCATTTCCTAATGAATAAGGCTACTTGGTCTATGGTGTTCTTGACACCTCCAAGGAGCTACCATCCCTAGTTGGAGCCAATGTTAGTGTTATTCTTGTTAGCCTGTCACCTAGATCAAATATGCTTTTACTATGTTTGTTCGGACTTTCAAAATAAAATTTTTTCTGCTACTAGGTTTACACAACAAATTTGCTCATTGTTTGGTCAGTCTAAAGATGAAGTCATTCTTTGGAAATTTACTCATGCTGGTCACCTATCACACTTTATGAAGGTGTCACAATAAAATGGGTCAGTCATCATCATCATTCCATTAGGTCTCAGGTCATCCCTTAGGTCGCTAGGGTTTCCAAAGTCCATCATTTTCATGAATAAAACTAATAGTGAGTAAAACATGACAAAGAAACTTTTAGGGAGTTGATCTTGATTTTGTCACACACTCCTCATACTCTCATGTTCCAAAAGTTCTAGGAAAAGAAGCTCTAGCAGTCAAGAAAGTAAAGGACATCTTAGGTTTGCAATGGTAAAGGTATCTCTGTTTTCATAAAGTGAAAATCAATTTCTAAAGGAGGGTGGATCCCATTTATTTTTGAAAAAGTGAAGAAACTTTCCCTATATAAACTCAAAAGCCCCCAAACTCCATTCACATCCTATTCACGCTTTGTTGTCAAGATATCTCGTTGAAAAAAGAAAAAAATTTGTTTTCCTAGGAGAAATTAGCAAAAAATTGTAGGTGTTGCGCTTAGAAGCACTGTGCTGTGCTTGGGAAGCCAGCGCTGCGCGTAGAAGAACTGCGCTGCGCTCAGGAACACTGCGCTGTGTGCAGGACAGAGTGCCCCGAAACCCTTCAAAACTCTCCCAAACTTCATTTTTTCACTTGCAAGCTTGATTTTACTGACTTCTAAGCTAAGGAACAAGTAAGTACATCATCATCCTCCATCTTTTTCTTTTCCAATTTCTTCTCATGTTAATGATTCTTCAAGTTAGGTTTGTAGCAAAATTTGCATGGGAAATGTTAGGGTGAAAATTTCCATCATTATTTTTGATTTCTAAAACATGTAAAATGATATCCTACACTTGAATACATGTTTAATGAGCCATTTTAACCATTTTACCCACCTCAAAACAAAGTTTAAACACTCAAAGAGCAAAACCCTAGCTCATTCCTAAAGGTTTTTGGGCAAGTTTCATCATAAGCCCTGTTGTTTCCACCTGCAAGTAAATCATCTTTCCACTGTAACTCCACTCATTTTCATCATTTTTCAAAGTTCTCTCACCTTTTCCAACACCCCTCCCATCATTTTGTCAAAAAATCACCTTCATATCACTTCATTTCCATTCACACCTCACATTTTATTTTCACTGCCTGTTGCTAGGACTTTGTGTCATCATGGAGGAAGAATATTCACCAGAAAGAAAGAGACAACATAAAGGAGGGAAGATCCTCAGATATTAACCATTAGACTACAATACAATCAACTCCTATCCTTTCATCAAACAATGCTTTGAGGATGTCCACTGCTTGGAATTTTGCAAAAGGGTGAGCGAGGTGGGATTTCATGAGAAAATAACAGATTGGGTGGCAACAGAACTGAAAGGAGAAAATGTTGTCATTGCTGGTGTTGAGTTTAGTTTCTCAGTGGCCTCTATCTCAATTGCAACTGGGTTACTAGACAATGGCAAATATTGGTTCAAATGAATGAGCCTAGTTCTTGAATACTACAAGCCTTTCTTGAAGACACCATATAGAGATACACATACTCACCTCATGCCTTTAAGATATTTATTGGAGAATTACGCCCCTTTGATGAAAATTGTCATGAGGTTCTTCACTTATGAAGGTGGATTCTCCAGGTTGTTTGCCTACCATATTCGCCTCTTGATGCATTTCACCTCTCAAAAGCCACTCAACATGTGTAATTATCTATTCAGGAGCATTTCAAAAATGTCTGAAAAGACACAATTAAAGGAAAAAGAGCACCCCCCAATCTTGTTCCATCACAGTCTCATCAAAACCATTGTCCTTCACCAGCTGGCAGAGAAAGGTATGGCTTGGGAAGCCTTTTTAGAAGCAACCTTGAAATGAAATGAGAAGAATGCAACATCTCAGTCTCCTAGTGCGCTAAAAAACCAAACAGAGGTAGGGTCATCTAGCAAAACAATGGAGAAGACTCAGCTACCCAAACCTGAGGTGACTAAAGTGTATAAGAAAGGGCAGAGGCTTGTGTTTTCTTCTCACAGAGAGAAAGGGGCCAAGCCTTCTTCATCGAAAAAGGAGGAATCGATAGCAAAGGATAAAGACATAGTTGAGAATGAGCTTGAACTAATTGATCCAGAGAATAAGGATCAGACCACAAACATGAGACAGACTATCAGGGATAAGGACTACCAAATCAAGGAGCTAGCAATCAATTTGGAAAGGGAAAAGTATGTTATATCATTCCTTGAATAGGAAAACAATCAACTCAAAGCAAAGGAGTTGATCCTAGAAAAGGAAAAAGCCAAGTTAATGCAGCAAGTTGGCAAAGGTAAGGAGATCATGAAATCAAGTGAGCCTGAAGCATCAAAGGGGAGAGGAAAAAGGAAAAGACCAAGAACAAGAGGCCTTAAGAAAGCTTTGCAAGAGGAGCAAGAACAAATTTTGCTGAATGAGGACCTTGACCTAGAAGATAGGATTTCCCTAGAGGTTCATCAAGATAAGGAATATTGGCTCAATAGGGTGAATGAACACTTGGAGAATCTCCTTGAGAAGGTGAACAAAGATAATCAATTGCTCAGACACATGGTGCACCACTACCAAGCTCAAAACATGATCGCCAATGTCAAGGTAAAACAACTTGAAAACAAGCTCAAGGAGGCCAAAAAAGACCAAAAGGATGAAGGAAACTTGGAGATGCTTGCTGAAACATCCATGAAGCTATAGAAAACATATTTTTACACCTTCCCTCCAATTTTGAGCAAATTCTGATCATTTTGAGTTTTTTGAGAATTTTTGGTCTAAGTTTAGAAATTTAGCTGCTCTAGAAGCGCAACACCTTGGTGCTGCGCTTTTTCCTTAGGCCTCCATTTGAGGAAAGGTATAAATTTTTAGAAATATTTTTCCATCCTCTAAGAACCCATTTTCTCATATTTTACAGAGGTGGTTCAGCTTTGGAGAAAAAGGCAAAAAAGTGGCAAAAAACTAGCATTCTGGACCATTTTTTGACAGGCACTGCGCTTCTAGAGCGACCTTGGGAGAATGGATTTTTGAAGGCCTTCCCATGCTCCAAATTCATAAATTCAAAATGTTCTAGAAACTATAATTAAAGGGATAGTTGATCGTGCTCTCAGTTTTTCATTTTGACCCCTGGAAGTCACCTAAAAATCAGCTCAAAGTCGGCACTGCGCTTCTGCACTTTTCTGTGTTTCAAATTGTAAATTACACTGTGTAAATTTCTAGTTTCTAGTTTGACTTAGTCAAAGTCAAGATTCTCTATGTAATGGCACTAGTTTCAAGGCTAGGTGATGTAGGCATGAATAAATGTACATCATAGCTTGTTTTTGATGTTTATTAAGCCTGATAAAAGAAGCAAACTCCTAAACAAACTCTCCATGAAGTGTTTGAGTTTCACCTTCTCACTCCCACCTGTTGGTTGAGAGAATCTTGGAGTCAATTCCTCCACCAAGGAATTTGACTCCTGAAGGTGGGCAAGTGGTCTAGGAGAGTCTATATGTATCATTTCTTCTCAGGAGAAGAGGTTGAACTTTTTTTTAAGGAAGCTTGCATGTAATCATCTTTTCAGCTAATACAGAAAAAAGTTGCATCTATTTTCAAGGAACTCTAGCCCAGTGAGTTCATGGTGTTTGTACTTCATTATTTTTGTTTTATAATGGTCTAAACATCTTTATCTACATTATATCTCTTCTTTCTATGGATTCCTTTCAATAAAATACATAGAATTCTTGTTTTTCAAGCTGTGCTATATGGTTTTCATAGTTATGTGTATGTCTTCCTAAGCTAATGAAATCATGTTTATTTATGCTCATTAGTTTCTTCCACACTATATCCTCTATACTACACTAACAATACTCAAAATACACCATGGCTTCTGATATCTAGCTCCTTCTCATATTTTCTCTTGCACTCCTACAGTCAAGACCTATTTGTGGCTCCAAACCCTAAGTTTAGGAAACCCTAAAAACTAATTGTTCACAAAAAAACAAACAAATACACATATCTAGCCTGAAATTCATTTGTTTTAAAGTCATATCACTGATAAGAGACTTAAAGAGATCCCTATCATGCTCAATAGGGGTAGCTACTGAGCTGAAGTGTTTTGAGGTTACCCTTCTCAATTTCCTTTTCAGCCTAGGAGATTGTAAGGACTAACACCCTGTACCTTTTTATCTGAAAGGGAGTGCTCTGTTCCTCCTGACCGCCACATCCCTGCTCTGAGTACTCCTCTTCTTTTGTCTAGGGTGAAGGGGACTTACCACTCCCCTAAGAGTTGCACTCTCCATGTTCGGTATGGTGCTTCGCATCGCACTCCTTTTCTAGCTAGGCCTTCTCCTCAGCCTCTTTCCTTTGCTTCTCGATCAACTGCTGGACCACCTGCTTCGATGCTTCCTTCTTTTTCTTTTCTGTGGATTTGCTGGTGCCTATGACCAGATCTGATGGAGAATGCCAATCTTCCACCCATTGCTTGATAACCTCCTAAATAACATCATCTGTAGCAAGGTAAGGCAGGTCAAACCATTTTTGATGCGGATCCTTCCACACCCTGATATATGTGCGGTGGAAGTCTGCCTTAAAATCCGCGTAGTCTGGGAGCTGCTCAAACACCGTTGGGACAACCACAGCTTCTGGTTGATGGCCATGCCAATGCTCACACCCATCAACACCCAGAAAAATTTGGTCTCCATGACCCACGCAACGTCCTTTGTGGCCCAAAGGGAGGCAAACTATGCAGCCTCCAACAATCCTCTCTCCACGGGTGGAAACTGATTGTCCTCCGGTAGTTCCCAAGCTAATATCATTATGGAGAGAAACAACCACACATAGTGGAAGGTTTTCTCTCATCCTGAGCCTCACAACAATTCACGAGGAACTTGTTGTAGAGGTAGCGTGACTAGTGAAATTGCATGCCTTCTGCGCACTGTGCATCTAATGAGATAAATGGTGTCGAAACCTCGTCCGAGTGACATTTCCTCATGACATTAATGACGAGGATTTGTGTGGCAACTTGCACTACTAGGTTAGTGATATATGCGATGGAGTACCCACACGGCTTCTTGATCAGCTTGAACTTCTCCTTCATCCACTTTGCTAGGTCACGCTCACTAGTTTTTCCGCCAAAATCCTTGGCCGGGTTCAAGCCAGAATGTGGCAGGAGCATGATATGATGGATCAGCATGTCTGTAGTTAGGATTGGTGTGCTCAGCCAAAAACATATATCATGTACCAGGGTCAACAAATTCTTGATAACAACGAGGTTGATGTTAGAGCAGTGATAGTGGGGCACCCACAACAGGTTCAACAACCCCGATTGATTTACTTCACGAATCCACTCCACAGGCTCCAACGGGGTGACAATTGATTCCTTATAGTACACCCTCTTCATATAATTCTCCATCGCAAGGTGGGGGAATCTCTCGTGGTTCGCCAAATCCCAGTCTTCTAGCTTTAAATGGGGCACCTGCGCTAGGCGTGGTCCTTCAAATGTGATGCTCTCAGGTAGCAGGGGCGTATATAGGAGGAATTTCCCTATATCTGGGCCCTTAGTGACCTTTACCTTTCCCTTTTGTTGAGGGATGTAATATGACAGTTGGGATATGGGCTCCATGCCCTCGACGTCTATATCCTCCTCACCCTCTTCGGCTTCCAAATCCACCACTTCCCCTTGTCCTTCGCCGAATGTTTATCTTTCTTCTACGCCTGGGTAGCAGCGTGCTTCCTTAGTGACTCGCACGCTGGCATTATCCTTTTTTGCTTGTCTTTCTTCAGCTTGGGGGCTTCTCTCACTGGTGTAGGCTTCGGTCGAGGCGACCTCAGCGCCATAGGCACAACAGCTGGAGCCTCCATGCTCACAACCTCTGGAGTAGTTCCCTTAGAGGCGATAGTTCCTCTAGTGCTTGGAGTTCCGCCTGGTCTGGACATCATGCTAAGAATAAAATGCTAGGTATTGATGTAGGAGCATCTGACACTCTTCATTAAAGGAGGAATCTAAAGTGGAGCAAGGAAGAGGACGTGGACCATCGAAGCAAAACAAGGGAAATTCTGTTTAAAATAGAGCTATTTTGATGGAACGGATAAGTCTCTAGAAGACTTAATTAAATGTAATCTATCATATGTAGAGATTAATAGAGAGATTTAGGGGTTGTTGAGGAAATCAAGGAGTGATTTTATTGGATCCTTTCAGTGATCCGATCCAATGTGTTATTATAAATAATGAACCTGCGTGTTCTATAGGATGGAGACAGAAAAACTGTGAAAATAGACAGTAATAGAATATAGAGTGACAGATAGAGAGTTGTAAGCCAAGTGAGCAAAATTTAATCAATAGGGAACTTGTGCCTAAGGATGAAATGCCTTAGAATGTAACTATGTCATGTATAATAGAAAAGTGTGTGTTCCAGTGTTGAATTGTGCACCTATGTATGACTGTATAGATAGCCTGTGTGTGAATTGCATATATAGAGTTGAATCCAGTGTTTGTAAGTGTGATGATCGACCATCGACCACTGTAATGATCGATGGCGATCAAATGTTAAGCGAGTTATTGTTTGTGTCGTGAGAACATAAATGGTAGAGAAATTGGGGTTTTAGCGTAGATCCATCAATACGCCGAGGATCAATGGCGTAGGTAGAAAAGAATGGGAACCGTCAGATTGGTTAGATCGATGGACAGTAATGGTGGAACCTGAAGGAACCATAAGAACAAGAACCATATAATGGAATAGATTGACGGTCATCGCATGGCAGAAGAGTGCAGAAGTTATTTCACGAGAGAAATGGTTTCGCAACAGAAGGTGGTATTTCGAGCGAGGTCACAAGTGGTAAGTGGTAATTTGGGTTGGCAATCGATTCCACTTAGTGGAGGACACGTAGCAGTGAGGAGGAGAGAGGAAACCTCTTTTCAGGTAGTTAATCCTCGTGCTATTTGTCCACTCGAAATCTCTGTTAGTCATTGGATCTGGGGCGAGTAGATTAATGGTTGAGGTTTGTCGTGCAAGTTGTGCATCCGAAGTCCTTGTGAATCGTTGGATCTTGCGGAAGGTGATCAACGGTCAAGATTTAGTTGCAAATCGCTTTAGATAGAGGTTAAGGGACGGCGTGGTGAAATGCCAATATGTGATTAAGCGATGCACTGATAGCCATTGGATTAGAGAAAGAGATGGATGGCAGAGATCGGGCCGATCGAAGATAGGAGAAAGGAAGGAGTGCACTATGGAGATGTCTTGGATGTGCGGACCTGCCGATAATTATAGTTGCGGGTGTAATGTTTTTGAAGTCTAGCTTATGTGTTCGAGAGTGTGTTTCCCGTGTATTCCGATAGAGTAAGTGGTCCTGATTTTATGTGTTGCCTGGGTGTTTGAGGCTTAAAAACTATAACCCACATGCCTCAGGATCAAAAATTTGATATGAAATGGATTTTGACTTACCCCCAAAATTTCCTTTCATCATGTATCCTTGGGTAAATTATCAAATACAGAGCTAGCGACTAAACCTACAAAAAATTAAGGATTCATAAATGATGAATAGCATAGCGCAAAAATTCTATGGATGCAAAGTGTTCTTTGCTGGATGGCCACGCGTAATTTATAGGTGAATTCGAAATCAAATTCAACATTACCCCCAAAATTCATTCGTAAATGTTGATTTGGCGGTAGATCTCCAAATATTTAAGCCTTAAATTCCTTAAATTCCCCCCCCCCCCCCTCTTAAACATCTCCTTGTAGTCAAATCATGAAGAGTGACTATAACGATCATTTTATAGCTGTGTTGCATAGTATCTCCCCTCATAGCACAACTCCCTTTGTGTGCCTCCTGATACTGTGACATTACCCTTTTTTGCATAGCCCCCCTGTCGCGTAGCTCTACAAACCAGGCAGTGTAGTTTATAGTCCCACGCTCCCTTGCAACTACCTGGAGTGCTAATACTGTCCTGCCATCATGTAGTCATTGGGACAGATCCCCAGTGTATGGCTTCAACTGACTTTCATTTACTTTTCCCAAAAATGGTTCTCCATTAAACTTTGCAAGCTGAACTGCGCCAACATATGTAATCTCTTTGATGACATATCGCCCCAGCCAATGCATCTAAAAATTTCTCAGAAACTTATCATACCTGCTATCATATAGTAAAACTAAGTCATTTACCTTGAAGGTGCACAGTTTGATGTGTCGATCATGCGAAGATTTTTCGCGTTCCTTTTGAACCTGCTGATGGAATCCAACCATAAACCTATCTTCTTTGAGCTCCATTAGTTGCATGGACCATTCTTCTAAGGCTCCACGGTCTGCCATTCCTGTGAAAGCTGCTATGCGTAGACTCGACATGATATATTCCATCGACATTACAACCTATACACCATAAACCAAATGGAAAGGTGTCTAGTTGTTTGCAAGTAGTTCTATAGGTCCACAACACCGCTGGTACATGCACATCCAAATCGTTCCACTTCACGGTTCAAATCTTCGTCAGCGCATTCTCCCATATGTTATTAAAAGCCTCAACTATTCCATTAGCCTGAGGATGATAGGGTGTACTTTTCTGATGGTAAACTTGGAACTCCTCTGTCAATGCACTGATTGTTTCATTGAGAAAATGTGTACCGCGATCACTCATAAATACCTTTGGGAAACCAAACCTGGTCAAGACATATTCAAACAAAAATTTTGTTGTTGTTGCCCCTATACAGTCTTTCACAGGTTGTGCCTCTGCCCATCTGGTCAAATACTCTATCGCGGTGATGATATAACGTGCAATAGTTTTCTTTCCTGGGGGCTGAATCAGTCCTACAAAATCAATTGCCCACTTCTCAAAAGGTTGCAATGATACTTGTGGTTTCCATGACAGCTCATCCCTCCATGACAACCTGCATGTCCTCTTACATGCATCACATGCCCTACAATATTCTTTAGAATCCTTATGCAGCGTTGGCCACCATAAGCCAATGTGCAAAACCTTCTACGTTTTTGCTTTCCCTGCATAATTTCCTCCCGCAGCTCCTCCATGAGCTTCAGCAAGGCTACTATTTCGTTCAAAATTGGGCACATATCATTTAAGTATCTCATCTGATCCCATATTATACAAATGGCCTGTAATTACTGAGAAATTGGCGTGCGCACCACCAACTCTTTCTTCTACTGACTGGTGTATCCTTTTGGAGCCATCCCTGTAGTCAAGAAGTGGATAATGTCTGCAAAGTGGTTGTCTGCTACACACACCATGAAGAGCTACACGTTGGGTAGCCCTTTCTCCAAATTAGTAGGATCCTCTCCTGTCTCAGTGCGTGACATATGGTCAGGTCCTACATTCAACCTTCCCGGCTTCACAATTACCTCAAATCGTATTCTTAAGATAACAGCAACCACCTGCATATTCCTCCCCGCAACACAGGCTTATTGACTAGGTACTTCAAGGCGGAATGGTTCATGTACATCTTGAAATGTCCGCCCAATAGGTAATGTCTGAATTTCTGGAGCACGTACACCATAGCTAGCCCTTTGCTCTCTGTCATTGAATAGTTCTTTTTAGCCTTCGACAATTTTCTTCTCACAAACGCTATAGGATGATCCATCTCCCCTTCACCAGCCTATGTCAGTACTGCTCCCAACACAATACATGAGGCATCAATGTGCGCATGGAATTCTTTCTTCCAGTTTGGGAAGACCAAGATTGGCATGGTAACCATTTTCTCCTTCAAGACATCCAGACTGTGTTGACATTCTTCATTCCAACAGAATGTAGCATCCTTCTTTAGCAACTTTTCCATGGGCGCGGTAATCTGAGCATAAGCCTTGATGAACTTTCACTAATACTAGGTATAGCCTAGCATTGTGCGCAGCTGTTTAACACTCCTTGGGGTTTCCAAATTGATTATTACCACGATCTTGGCAAGGTCCACCATGAGTCCTTTCCTGCATACCACATGACCCAACAAAATGCCATAGGGGACACAAAACAAGCACTTCTTCAGGTTCAACACAATCTGATACCTTCGCCACATATCCAACATTAAGCGCAGACTGTCTACATGGCGCTTGACTAGCCCAAACAATGTCCAGTCATCGAAATAGACCACCAAGAATTTTTGAATGAACTCTTTGAATGTCGTGATGACTACGTGAAAGAATATTGCCAGCGCATTCTTGAGTCCAAACGACATTACTGTATATTGGAAGCAACCCCATTCCATCGTGAAGGTTGTCTTACTCATATATTTTGGTGTGATATTAGTCTAATGGTACCCAGAGAACCCATCAGTGAAGGAATACGCTTCATGTCCTCCCACATTGTCCAGTACTTCATCAATAAACAGTGTCAGAAAGGGATCATGGACACAGGCATTGTTAAGCTTCTGAGATCTACGCAAATCCTTATTTCGTCCTTTTGCTTCTTTTCCTGAACTACCATTGGACTCACCCAATCAGACTCCTCCATAGGATCAATAATACCTGCTTCAAGCATCTTGTCCAACTCCAAGTGGATCTTTTCCTTGTATTTGGGATTAAGGCAATATGGCCTCTGCTTAACGAGCTTCACATCTGATTTCAAAGTTATTTTCATCACTCCTAAATTGCCTATAATGCCTTTCAAGTCTGAAAATTTTGTAGGGAACAAATCCTTATATTCGTAGAGCAACTTAATGACTCTATCTACACTAGCATCATCCCAATAATTCCCAATTTTCACAAACTTCAGCTCCACCTATGTGCCAATGTTTACTTGCTAAATTTTCAATGCCACAGTGATGTCTAGATTCTCTATTTGTAGCCCCTCTACCTCATGGTGGCCTTCTGTTTCTAGAATGCTAATATTCCTCGGATCCTCATCCTCTCCTTCAGCAGTCACATTATAGCACTCCAGTGCATGGCGTAGTTGGGTGCTCCAATATGGTGGAATAAATTCCAAAGGATCCTGTGGTATTCTAAAGATCACCGCCTTAGCCTCCTGCAACACCTCATCAATGCTTTCGAACCCGTCTTCAAAGTTGAATGTTCTCATGAACCCTTCTCTTAAGACATCCCACTCTATGGTGCCATGGCAGAGCTCTGTCTCCAAATACCAATTCATAGGGATTATGTCCAGAGTGTGACAAAATAAATGCACCCATTCTGGTTGCGGCTCCATTCCATAAACCTTAGTCCATTTTACCAAGTGATCGCGCAGATCATTCCTCCCGTCATACTTCTCTATTACCCATACTTTAGGCCGACCAAATCGCGTTCTCATCATCCTTCTATAGTCGCGCCACTCATCAAAGTTGTGTTTGTGCGTACCCCACCATCGAGCGGGCGTAGCATAATGCGCAGTCCAACGCATAAAAGTGGTAATCCTCTAGAACTTCTCTTTCAAAAGCATCCAAACATTTATCCACATCAGTTAAACCATCATAATAAGGAAAATTCTTTACCTCTGACGACACACAACGCAACAATTTGGTCGTCATGTTGCAGTGCAATGTGGATACTTCATGTAGCCTATTTTTCCAATGTTCCAACTCTTCATCTGAATCCGAGGAACAAGAAATTTTGCGGTCCCATGCAATTCGTCCATTAGCTGTCGGATTAACCCAGTCTTGGTATCATGCCTTTATTTTATATATTTGATCCAAATCATCATCACTCTCCTCATAGTCGTGGACTGGTTCGGTATAGCACAGTCCTTCTACAGGGTCCAATGGTACTACAATGCAGAGCACTTTCCTTTCAAATGACATTGTCCACTTCTTCAAATTGATTACCCCATTCATGTCAATAGCCCAAAAAATTCCCAGGAGTGTTGGGTATGGGTTGTTGTCATCAACAATCTCTATTAGTTCAAAATAAGCCAGCACGCTCACACCTTCTATATCTACGGTTACCCCATGCAATCATCCCATAAGGATAATCTTTTGCTGGTTTGCCATTATCAATTGAATCGGAGACCACTGAAGATGTCTCCCCATCCTTTCCCATGTTTGTTTAGGAAAAAAGTTTGCGTCAGACCCCAAATCCATAATAACTTGATCCATCTCATAGTCTCCTATTTACGTGGTGAGCCTTATCTCACGCCCTATTCTCATCTTGTGTTTGCTTATCTTTCTGACTATTCGTGGTCCATTAAGAGCATTATCCTTACCGACACACTTGTGTTGGCATTATGGCACAGGTTTGGAGCTATGGCACAGGTGTTTTCCTTGATGGCAACTCTCTTTGGTAATAGATCTTAGTTCACGCTTTCAGAATGAAAGAAAAGACATATACGCAGGTTCATCTAGACTAAGACGCATATACACGCGGGTTAGACGTTACAAAGGCACGTATGCGTATACACGCACTGTAACAGATCTCAGTTCAGGCTTTCAGAATGAAAGAAAAGACATATATGCAGGTTCATCTAGACTAAGACGCATATACACGCGGGTTAGACGTTACAAAGGCGCGTATGCATATACACGCACTTTCACGCAAGGAAAAGCGCGTATATGTTGGAAAATTTACTTTTGGTCCATGGTAGTTAGTCCTTGGTATTTGAACCTATGGTTTTGGACCATGGCATCTCGTCAGAAGTGTTGATCCCAAGTATTGGGTCCTTGGTATTGTTTATTATGGTTTTGGACCATGGTATTGTGAAAGGCCTAAGACTATAAAAGAGGAAGGAGATCATTTGGCAAAGAATCATCTAAATTAATTGAATATCTAACAAGTGCTAGATCTGAAATATTGGTGATTGGGGTTATGCTGCAGATCTGGATCTGAATGAAGGAGGAACATTAGCGCATAAAGAAGGATAAGTTCTATTGATGGGTCATAATCTTAAGGCTTGAATGATAGTATCTTTGTATGATTTTGATCTGTTATATGTGGCGCATGTTTGATCTATAAATCTGGGTTAATTACTGTTTGAATATTTGAAAGAGTGAATTATCCTTTATAGATCTATACGCAAGTTCAGTGAAGCGAAGGTGTGTATACACGCTGTTTTGGTAAGGGAAAGAAGCGTATACGCATGTCGGCTTTGACACAGAAGTGTATACACGTAGGTTTCTGAACAGTGAAGTAGCGTACATCTCTTGATTTATGTTCTAGCTGCTTCTGTTTATTGCTGCAGTATTCTGGGTTCAGAATTTGGTTACAGTTACTGTATTTTGGGTACAGCTGTCAGAGAAGTGTTTAATTTTTATTCATTTTTGATTGGTGAAAAGGTGATTGTTTGAAGCATGAATTCTTGATTGATGTTCGTGGATCCAGTCTGAAAATTTATGAAATGTGGTCCCTAGAAGAAAGAGAAGGTTGTAGCCTTCTGTAGGCCAGCACCTACGTACTAGTATCTTGGTTAGTGCAAGAGCTAAGGGGGTTGTAGCTCCCTTCCAGGAGAAGCTGGAGAACGAGAGAGGGTTGTAGCTCTCTGCAGGTTGCAGCCTGTGTACTGGTAAAGGACTGCACCAGTACATTGTAAGAAGAAGTTTCTAATTAAAAGAAGATAGAGACAAATTGCAGCAGGTGGTTTTCACCCACATTGGGTTTCCACCTTATATCTTGTGTTCTTGTGTGTGATTGTCTTTTGCTCTGTTTTACTACTGGTTATTTAATTCTGATACACAGATTAACAATCAACTTCTGAAATATAAAGTAAATTATAAGTTTGCATTGTATACACGGGTTTCCTTATACATAGTTGCGTATATACGCAAGTTTAATTAACTAAAGTAGCGTATATTATCTGGATTTGGAAAAAGGAATATTTGACTTGATAATACTGATTCACCCCCCCTCTCAGTATTATTTCCAACAACTTGTTTATCAACTCTTGTATCCCTTTCACAGCCTTGCTGTCGCGCAGTAATTTCATACAAGTTTCCAAGAATGTGGTAAGCACAGAGAAGTCAACCTCTATAGGCGCGTTGGTATCTGACAGTTTGTTTTGACTTCCTGAGGTAGAGGCCTCAACAAAGATTTTATTTGCTTCCATGAACATTTCCTTTGCATGCTCCAGATCAAACCCAACCTCCTTTTCTGGAGCCTGGGAGACCCATCCAGCTTCTTCAGGCTACTTTCCCTTATCATCACGAGTCACGATCCCACTTTGCAGTACAATATTCACATTCAGGTCCTCTTCGCGGGGCTCGACCCTCATCATCTGCAAGTTGTCGATAGGATGCTGAGGCTGCGACTTTTTTCATGAATCTTGGCCATTAACATAGGACATTATTCGATTGTGTGGTCAAACTGAGTACAATATTGACATGACGAACATGTCTGATTCATACACTCCCATGCATAGTGTCTTGGCATTTCGCAATTGTAACAAATGACTCGCCCCTGACCCCTACTAGGTCCTCCTCCTCCTCGGCCTCATACGCATACCTGATATCCTTCGTGTGCTCCCCCAACACCCTGATACGAAGGCCGAGTTTTTGCCTGCATTCAATATGTAGGCATCCTTTCCATAATTAATTCATAGCTACGATAGTTACACTCGTCGTGGCCCACTGATTTGCACAGATTGCAGAATAATTGTTGCGACATTCATACAAACTTCTGCAGCAAATGAAAATTATATGTGACATGTTTTCTAGCCACTTGACAAATAGCGCACCATAGCATGGGCCCCGTACTTGTTCCTATTGGAGCTTCCTGTCTTAGGGGCATAGGCCCATCTCATGTGATGTAATTCATGAAGACAGGGCAATAATCTTTGTCATGCCCCTGGTTCTTACACTTGAGACACCAAACTTCTTCGCACACCTCCGTCCAAGCCGCTTTTTCCTTTTTCAAGTTCTATAACTCCAAGAAAAGGTTCTGCAACTCCGTGTGAATCTGTTGAACTCCCAAAGAAGCATCATAAATAGGTGTTTCATGTAACCTCATTGCAATTTCCAGGGCTTTCACCCGAGTTCCTATCTTTTGCTGTGATAAAGAAATCCTTAGGTGGGGCAGGAGTGAGGCTACAAATTATTTATGGTGCTGACTTTCCGTGAGATTCATATTAGGTTCACAGATCTGGAACTTCAATCTTTGATCTAATTCCTAGGGCGTTTCGTCGGGCCCCATCATGATTTCCTTAAAATCCAATTACTGACCGTGATTCAGACTTAGGCTTACCGAATTCTTTGTTCAGAGCCGTCTGAGTGTCTACCAAAGATGCCAACGGGTTATCGGTGCAGTATTTAATGTACCATGTCAACGCGCAATCCTGCAGAGAGGTAACAAACTGTTCCTTGTTTATATTGTCATCTGTAATTTGTTGTGCTGTCCACATAGCCTTCGAAACAAACCAAAACTGATCTAGAGCCTCACTTCCTAAGCCCTTGAAAACCAACAACTTCATCATATTTGACATATTGAACATCGACGGAGGTGGTGGTGGCATGGGCGAAGATGTATGTTGTGGAGGTGAAGGTGGGGGCAGTGTGAGCGAATGAGGTATTCGAGGAAAACCATACCTTATCAGCTGTACAACACTTCATGGTGAGGCTTGTACCGCTCCCTCGTCGTCACTCGAAGGAGGTTCTATCAATGGGCTATATTCAGGACCTACTCTTTCCTGGTTTCTAAAGATTTGTCCACTTCGTGTAGATCCAAACATCAAGGCAGTGGAATAACCCATTTTTCACACAAGAGCATTTTAATCCAAGTATTCAAAGACCTCAAATACTTACCTCGTGGTCCTTTGAAGAAGCATTGTTCTGTTTCACTGTAGTTGACTGGGGTATCAATCGTGAATTCTATCACAAATCCTCCTATGAATCGATCAAGCTAGTGATCAATAGTGCGCAAGATCTTATCTTTAGAAGCTTCCAACCTTTGCACTAGCTCTGACGTCCACACTATTGGAGCGTCAAGCCTCCACCTACCTTGACTATCTGCCAATTTAGCGATCCACTCATATAGTTCGATAGGGAAGGTGCAGAAGAAAATCTCGTGTATTTCTGTGTACAAATATCTGTCCAACCACTGTTCTTTTGTCAAGCGTGGATTTTTATTTTCTTGCACTGCGAATTCATGGATCTTTCTATCCAACCACGACTCAAGCTATTTCTTTGTTGGATTCCAGTGATGCGAAATCACACATCTCTTTATGCAGATCCCAGTCCTGACAATGAAACCATTTGTTGGCTTAGTGGGTCCTAACCCAGGTTCAGAGTTAGTTGCACCAAACAAATCCCTACACTACTTGCCCTTTCAGTATCAATCTGCACTTCGCGGATTGAAGTCTCACCCGAAGCAATATGGGGGGATGCTGGAACCAAGTTTCTGAACCCAGAGATCAACATGATGTTGTTTTGTGCCCTAGATTTTCCTTCGCATAGATCGATAAACCCTTATGTCTTATAGATGTAACTTCCTTTAATCAACCTCTAGACCTCCGTGAAGTCTACGACTAGCTTTTGTAGACCCTAAACAGGTGAGTTAGCTACTTACGTGCATCATAGATTACGCTTAACCCAATATTTACTCAGATCTACTTAAGTGTTCGATATTTTTAACATACAACAATATAATCTTCGTGCAAGCAATTAACATTAATTGCATTTAGATAACAATATAGATTCAGTAAAGTCGCGCATCAATACATCATTATTTCACAAAACCATTATTTATCACAACATAAAGCGCATTCATTCGTAACAGAAGTAAAGAGATAAAACACATGAATTTCTGGAATAATCTTCTTTTATTGATATTCAGTTAAGCTTACAAACTTAGGACTTCCCTGTGCACTCAATTGCGGACTCTACTCTAGGCCTTTGTGCACTCAGCTGTAGAGCCTTTCTTCTACCTTCTGTGCTAACTTAGACTCCTTCTGTCATACCCATAAACAACTTCTTTCTTCTCTTCTTCTTATATTATGCCTTAGACTCCCTAAGACACACCTATTTATACAATCCCATGGTTCGTGGACCATGGGTAGATCTTCAAAAGACGACTCAACTTACATAAAAGAGGGTAAAACCTTTTTTGAGTCTTTAATTAACTACGTGCTTCAGGACCACAATTTGTGGAGACTTTACATCTTTATACATGAAAACCTGGGCTTTTGCCCCAAAATTGACCTAGGGGACCCCATCCCAAAAAGTGATGAGTCTCAAAATTAGGGTTTTAGAGCTATTTCCTTCAGGGGGAGCTCAAGGCATTTTCCAAACAATGTCTTAGGAAGGATTTGAGTTGCATATATGAATATGTACACTGCATGATGGTCATGTTTCAGGCACTTCGGGGTATGTCACAGGGAAGTGCAGGAGGTGTGAAGAAATGCTGTGTAATAGATGCCCACTAAAGCAAGAAGGAAAAACAAGGAGTGATGTCTGAGATGCTTTACAAGCTTTTGCAAGGATGAGGACAAACACTGTTAAGAGACATGAAAATCAAGGACACATATACATATACAGATCTGATATCAAAACATGAATCCATGGTATGGACACAACATTTGGATAATAAGGACTATATGAAAGGATCCATGGTATGGGCGCAACCATCCAAATGAGAAGGATCATCTGTGAATCTAATATCCAAGGTATGGTCACAACCATCTGATATAGAAGGATCATCATAAATGTAAAGTCCCACGGTATGGTCACAACCATCCATATAACAGAAACATGTGTACAATCATGAATAAAATATAACTCCATGCATCATGAGTCATATCAGACAAGACTCAAGGTCTTGTGCTCCATCCTGACCAGATCAAAGTACGAATTCTAACATGCCAATGAATGTGTTGAAGTCTAACATGCTAGAAAGCCACCTGATTACTGGCCAATGATGTGGACCGTTAACAGGTACGATAGAAACCACCAATAATGATAATGGATCTCAAGGCACAACAGTACAATCCGTGAATGTGATAATGAAACTGAAGTCGAACACTCGTGGAATCATCCAATCGAAGGCCAATGATGAAGACCTATTGTTAAATGTGAAGAAATTTCCATTAAGGCATGCAAGCTCTAAGGTACTGAAAGGGAGTTTCTAAGTCATCTTCCTAGATAATGAGAAGAAGTTGACAGGAAGTGACCCGTTGAAGGAGGGTCATAATGATTCCCTCATCATTGACACGAAACAAGGAATAAAGTGGAATAAATGAGTATGATCCAAGACTCTGACAAAATGTCAGATATTGTATAGGTAATAGACTGCAGATAGGACTTCTCTTGAACATATTGGCAACATGACTTCGGAGTGTGATAGAATTTGACTCAACATAGGACCAAGGGTCATAATGACAAAGTGGAATGAGAGGCAAAATGGATAACTCAAACCCGGAAGGACAAGTGACTGAGTGAGGATATTCCAAACCTGACACGAGAAACAGATGAGTGTCATGTTCAAGAGCGACATGTTGCCTATACAAGAGATGTTTCACATTCACTTTTTCCCCACTATTTCTAGTGAGTACCTCTTTATTTTTACACAAGCTTGAAGAGGATACCATATTCGTGTTGTATAAATTCACCCTTCGGATGAATCCATCCTAGTAAGTTTTATGAGTCTTAGGAAGGAGAAACTCAGGCTTGTCATGGTGACAATTCTTTCGTCATTTAATTTTTTACGAGTCTGATGGAAGAGTAACTTGGTGTCTTTTTCATATTTAGAGAGTTTGAAAAAGAGATGAAAAATAAAAATCCATCAAGTCCCTTTTTGTAATTTGTCCCTTGAACCCGAAAAGGTAGAAAACAATATTCGAGAGGGCCTCTTGATCATGTCAACCAAGGTGTACCTTTTTCGTAAATAGTCAACCTCAACCTGAAAAATGGGTAAACATATACTTAGATGACGTCAATTCATTTAATTTAACAAGTTCAAAAAGACAAGTACTCGACAATATTTTCATATTTTTGGAGTCTGAAAAGAGCTGAAAGGGGACTCCTCCTAGAGAAATGAGTGGTATAAATGATAGAAACTGGTTCTGATCATGATGGAACTGCTCAAAACATGTAATGGTAAAGAGGCTGGCTAATAAGACCACTCATTGCAGATGTTCCTCAGGCAAGGGTAAAACAACCAAGTGAAAGCATATGATTTGCCAAAGAGATGGTGATGATGGAATGAATAAACCAAGGCTCATCTGGAAAAAATTGGCTGATAAAAATGACAATCACGAGAGGTAAAAAGGGAAATGGTTTCATTTTTACACAAGCTTGAAACATGGGAAACTATGCTTGATTATACTTGAGGATGGTTTCATTTTTCACAATTTTGAAATGGAATCAAACTATGCTTGGGTTTGGTTTCATTTTTACACAAGCTTGAAACAGAGACAAACTATGATTGGGTTTGGTTTCATTTTTAAGCAAGCATTAAACAAAGGCAAACTATGCTTGGGTTTGGTTTCATTTTTTCACAAGCTTGAAACAGAAACAAACTATGCTTGAGGTAAGTTTTCATGCCCCTAGCATAATGACTCAATTCAAGGTACATGCCCCCGAAGCCTAATTTCATTCACCTAAGTAGACTACAAGTTACTAACAGGTGGATGGAATGAAGGTTCACTTATGATATCAAGTGAAATACTCAACTGGGATTTTACAAGCTCTAATCAAAGAATCAAATTGGAAGGGGATTTGTTTCATTTTTTAACGAGCTTGACACAAGACAAGGAATTGTCCTCATATCCCTTGTTTCATTTTTTAAGGAGCTTGAAACAAGACAAGGAACTCTGCTCCAACCCTTGTTTCATTTTTTAACAAGCTTGACACAAGACAAGGAACTCTGCTCCAAACTTTTGATCACAGACCAAAAGAGGCCATGGATTCCAAGAGGTTCTCATTAGATGGGAGAACAAAAGTTTGGAAGGGATACATGTCCAGGGATCCAAATGAAAAATCGGGCTCCAATGCCCCCAGTACATGGTGTACTACACAACCTACTATATCATTAGTAGATGCGAGCATAGAACAAGTGGCCTTGTAATTAACCTATGGAGGGGATGATACTGCTTTCATATGATAACCATTTAGGGATGATGGTTGAGTGGGAGTTGATTGAGGACCAATGAATGGAAGCTGATTAATGATCACAATGCTTCCTTCATGTGGGAAACACATCACTCGAAAGAGGGAAGAGAGAAGAGCTCCCATGACGTAAACATAGTCACTGCCAACGAGTAGATTAAGATTCAACGTGCCTTGGACGACCATCAAATCTATATAGACAATCTTTCCTCCCAAAGTAATAGGAAACTTAGGAAGGATCCGTAATGGTTGACTGGTTCCTCTGTTAAAAGCTAACAGATTCTGGGTGTGGGGACAAGCTGAGGAGAACCTAAATCTTGACAAGTAGTTGAGGACAGAATGCTAATAGATGTGCCCTCATCCATAACTATGATAGGTACAGCCATAGGGTAAGCCTGTACTGTAATCTGGAAAGGCACATAAGATGGAAGATGATATCCTACCAGTCGACTCCAATCAAAAGAAGTGACCAAACTACTCGGAGGGGGTGTTGTAGGAACATGAGAGCTTCCCTCTTTCTTGATGGGAATAGGAGAAATTCTCTCATGCACCTCGGGAATAGGAGGATTTACCTCCAGTTCATTTGAAACTAAAGAAACTAGAAGAACCTGAGCAGTATGAGGTTCACTCTCTACCAGAAAAGTATGGTGAATAGAAGGTGGAGTCAAGTTTATCTTTTTCTCAACCAATGATTGGTCGATAATAGACTCATGAGACTCACTTTCAGAGAGAGTTGGGTTGACCAAAGATGACCTTTGATCAATCACTGGATCAACTAGTGAAGGATCAAGGGAAAGCTTCTGATACCCATTCGGAAGACGAGGTTGAGAAGCTATAAGGTTTTCGAACTCTTTGGAAGCTTCATCCATAAGAGGACAAAGGTGAATGGGATGATTACCTTTACACAACTTATAAGGAAATTTTGACTTTTCCCTTTTTCTCGTGAACTTTACTAGTTGAAGGTTTATCACCAGCATGATTGCCAGAGGCTGATGACAAAGGTCGATGTGAACCTGTGGACCACACTTCTAAGACCTTGGGAATACCAGGACAATTCCAAAGAAGGTGGTCACCCTTACATAACATACAAGGGAATTTTACTTTCTAGGGCTCGTTGGAATATCTTTCTTCATTAGTTGCATTCATAGCAATGACTACTTGGTTTCCCCCTTACTTATTTTGCTTCTTCTTCGATCTCTTCTTCTTCTTCTCAGCTTCCTGATTACTAGAATCCAACTTTCACCAGGCGAAGAGGAAGAACAGGGTGAAGAAATAGGAGAAAAAGGCAAGGGGTCAACTTTAGGATCAACATGGGGTTGATGTTATTCAGGTGGAGGAGAACTTGGTTGAAAAGCAGTTTGGACATTCAGAACCACCGAGGTCAAAAATAACCAAACTGGAAGACCAATGGTTAATCCAGGAAGGGACAACGTTGCCATATAGGGAGCACCAGTATTTCCAAAAGAAGGAAAAGGACTAGGATTCCCATCAGAGGGGTTTCCTTGACTGGTAGACTCAGGAAATGTTGCCATTGGTATCAACCTAAGATCTACTAAGGAGTATTTCCACAGGAAGGATGTTGTTCCGCGATCAATTAATTTTAGAATTTGAAACAAAAGCTTTGCCTTTTCATGTTTTAGAGTCAAGAAAAGGATGAAAAGGTGACTCTTAGTTGCTTTCGTTGGTTTAACAAGCTTGAAAGGACAAATACTTGATGGTATTTTCAAATTTAAGGAGTCAGAAAAGATCGAAATGACTACTTAGGTAACTCTAGGAAAAAATGAGTACCAAGTAACCGTGAATTGCAATATACACCTTAGAAAATAAATTTACCAAGGACTTGATGCACGTTTAGGCAATGCTATGTTTAGTGTATCACGTTTACAGGGCGGTAGACTCGGCTTCCTATGGATAAAGGTTTGCAACCTATTGTTACAGATCCATTTGGGCACATCAACCCCAACTTACAGATCAATACTATTAGGGCCCATCAAACCCTAATTCAGTTGTTACATGACCTAAAGAAGTCAACCATCAGAATGCCTAGCTTCCCAAGAAGTTCCATGACTGAAATCATCCAAAAGCCGCCTTTAAGAAGATCAACATGGGCAGACCTTCATTAGGGTGCGTTGCAGTGTAGTCCATACACTGATAGGGTGCTATGCAGCACACTTGAGCCCTCTTTGGCTTGCGTTGGGTGAATTTTAGGGAAATTGCATTGGGTTATGGGAATATTCTTATCCATTAGATGCATCTAGAAGTTTCCCAAGTTTATCTACTCCTTTGGGCTCGAATTTGGATGAGGTAGGGAGTTAAGGAACACCAATACCTTTATCCCTTCCTCCATGGAACTAAATCCTAAGTTTGGGAGGGCATTCATTATCACCATTTATGGCATAACTTCCTTCATTCACCTATAAAAAGACCACTCATCTAAGTGATCAGGGGCTGGAAATCATTGAATTATAGGGAGATGTTGTTAGTATGAGACTTGAGTTGATTTCAAGTATTGTAATGATGTCAAAATGTCTTGCTTGTTATGAGGAGAGGATGGGATTGAATTGGAGGAGTGATGCTGAATCAAGCAAATTGGGTTGTAACTCTTCCTTTTACTAATAAAGTTTTCAAAGATTTTTCCATATGCTTGTGTTATTCATTGATGCTTTCATATGTGTATCATGTACTTGATTCCATGCTATGTTTAATCAATAAATCATTATCATATGCTTTGATCAATTTTTTTATTTTGCCTGTGTGCATGTACTCTTCAAGTGGATTAAGTATGGAAAGGAGCGACAAAATTGGTCAAGGGAGATAAGGAGTAAGCAAAAGCTACAGGTAGGATTCTTTACCTCTAATTTAATCTATTTGTCATAGAAAAAGTAGAGAATGCTTTACACTATTGTTCTAGAATTAGCTACTAGTCTAGGGGTTTAAGCGTTTATCCGTAGACACTAAAACTTCCCAAAACAAATTGGCTACTCTGTTGGGGATTGAACTCAGAATCTCTGGTTTCGCATACCAGAGAATGAAGGTTCACTTATGATATCAAGTGAAAGACTCAATTGGGATTTTACAAGCTCTAATCAAAGACTCGAATTGGAAGGGGATTTGTTTCATTTTTTAACGAGCTTGACACAAGACAAGGAACTGTCCTCATATCCCTTGTTTCATTTTTTAACAAGCTTGACACAAGACAAGGAACTTTGCTCCAAAGTTTTGATCACAGACCAAAAGAGGCTATGGATTCCAAGAGGTTCTCATCAAATGGGAGAACAATAGTCTGGAAGGGATACATGTTTAGGGATCCAAATGAAAAATCGGGCTCCAATGCACCCAGTACATGGTGTACTACACCACCTACTATATCATTAGTAGATGCGGGCATGGAACAAGTGGCCACATAATTAACTTATGGCAGGGATGATACTACTTTCATATGATAACCATTTAGGGATGATGGTTGAGTGGGAGTTGATTAAGGGCCAAGGAATGGAAGCTGATCAATGTTCACAATGCTTCCTTCATGTGGGAAACACATCAATTGAAAGAGGGAAGAGACAAGAGCTCCCATGGCGTAAACATAGTCAATGCCAACGAGTAGATTAAAATCCAACATGCCTTGGATGACCATCACATCTATATAGAAAATATTTCCTCCCAAAGTAATAGGAAACTTAGGAAGGATCCCTAATGGTTGATTGGTTCCTCTGTTAAAATCTAACATATTCTGGGTGATGGGGACAATCTGAGGAGAACCTAAATCTTGCCAAGCAGTTGAGGATAGAATGCTAATAGATGTACCCTTGTCCATAACTATGCTAGGTACGGCCATATGGTAAGCCTGTACTGTAACTTGGAAAGGCACATAAGATGGAAGACGATATCCTACCAGTTGACTCCAATCAAAAGAAGTGACCAAACTACTCGGAGGGGGTGTTGTAGGAACATGAGAGCTTCCCTCTTGCTTGATGGGAATAGGAGAAATTCTCTCATGCACCTCGGGAATAGGAGGATTTACCTCCAGTTCATTTGAAACTGAAGAAACCATAGGAACCTAAGAAGTATGAGGTTCACTCTCTACCAGAAAAGTATGGTGAACTGAAGGTGGAGTCAAGTTTATCGGTTTCTCAACCAATGATTGGTAGATAACAGACTCATGAGACTCACTTTCAGAGAGAGTTGGGTTGACCAAAGATGACCTTTGATCAATCACTGGATCAACTAGTGAAGGATCAAGGGAAAGATTTCGATACCCAGTCGGAAGACGAGGTTGAGAAGCTATAAGGTTTTTAAACTCTTTGGAAGCTTCATCCATAAGAGGACAAAGGTGAATGGGATGATTACCTTCACACAACTTATATTGAAATTTGACTTTTCCATTTTTCCCATGAACTTTACTGGTTGAAGTTTTATCACCAGCATGATTGCTAGAGGATGATGACAAAGGTCGATGTGAACATGTGGACCACACTTCTAAGACCTTGGGAATACTAGGACAATTCCAAAGAAGGTGGTCACCCTTACATAACATGCAAGGGAATTTTACTTTCCAGGGCTTGTTGGAATATTTTTCTTCATTAGTTGCATTCATAGCAATGACTGCTTGGTTTCCCCCTTGCTTATTTTGCTTCTTCTTCTTCGATCTCTTCTTCTTCTTCTTAGCTCCCTAATTACTAGAATCCAAACTTTCACCAGGCGAAGAGGAAGAATGGGGAGAAAAAGGCAAGGGGTCAACTTTAGGATCAACATGGGGTTGATGTTGTTCAGGTGGAGGAGAACTTGGTTGAAAAGCAGTTTGGACATTCAGAACCACCGAGGTAAAAAATAACCAAACTGGCAGACCAATGGTTAATCCATGAAGGGACAACGTCACCATATAGGGAGCACCAGTATTTCCAAACTAAGGAAAATGACTAGGATTCCCATCAGAGGGGTTTCCTTGACCGGTAGACTCAGGAAATGTTGCCATTGGTATCAACCTAAGATCTACTAAGGAGTATTTCCACAGGAAGGATGTTGTTCCGTGATCAATTAATTTTAGAATTTGAAACAAAAGCTTTGCCTTTTCATGTTTTAGAGTCAAGAAAAGGATGAAAAGGTGACTCTTAGTTACTTTCGTTGGTTTAATAAGCTTGAGAGGACAAGTGCTCGATGGTATTTTCAAATTTAAGGAGTCAGAAAAGATTGAAATGACTAATCAGGTAACTCTAGGAAAAAAGGAGTACCAAGTAACCGTGAATTGCAATATACACCTTAGAAAATAAATTTACCAAGGACTTGACGCACGTGTAGGAAATCTCCCCTAATGCTATGTTTGGTGTATCGTGTTTACAGGGCGGCAGACTCAGCTTCCTATCGATAAAGGTTTGCAACCTATGAGGGTCTCCTTTTATATACTCGATGGTATGGGGAGCACAAGTTTGTGCTAGCGCCATCTAATGCAAGAGTATTGCGAACGACAACTGCTGAGTTTTATAGACGTTGGAACGCGTCTCTAGCCTAGACCACTAAGTATGAGCGTTAATGTTTTAAATTATCCTTAGATTAATTGATAGATTTTAAGTTTATCTTCAATTATGTTTCAATTTTAAGGCTCAAAACGATGTCACCTAAACCCCTAAGATGCAGCTATATTAGAAAAAGAAAACTTTTCATTTCTATGAAAACTAGACTAATCAAAGGAAGAAATTTCAATCAATAATGCATCAAAGAAAATGCATCATGAAAAATGCCTTCCACTAATTTTCATTTTAATCTTCCTAATGTAATGCCAAAAGTAAAAAGGATTGTCACTTTTCACTATCCTAAATGCAACTTTCGAAAGCAAAATGATTTTTACTTTATAAAGATGCACTTAGATGAATTATGATTTTCTTTTCATTTTGAATGATTTGATGCACCTAACACAGTTTTTAGCTTTCAATCACTGAAAAATGTGACCTATTTTGAATGATGAATCTCAAAAAATAACTTTTCAATGCAACTAATCTAATACATTTTCACGAAAAGTAAATTTCGAAATACAAGCTAAAATAAATGGAAAATGATGTTTTGAATGATTTCCATAGAAAACAACACTCAATCAATCAGAAAAAGAAACATCTCAATGACACTCTGGAAAATCACTGATAGAGGACACAAAGACTGAAAATAAGAAGAAAAACCCTATTTTCTCTTATCCTCTGGGATCATCGTGCCTGTCATAGACAAAACAACAATAATCGCGACTATAATTAAAACGTCCACGATGTCAACACGACTGTGAGAGGAAAACCCGTGATGGGCGAGAAAAAGGAAGAAAAAATAAGAAATCTTCAAGACTAGACAAGCAATCACCAGCAAGTGAAAATAGTTACAGAAAAGCAAACAAGCTAGAAAACTGACAGTTGGTCAAACTCATCACAAATTCAAAGTGAAGGATTGAATGGAAAGGGTTATAGCATCCCCATTGGAGTCACCATTTTTTTGTCTAGGTAAATACTCTCTACAGGCAGAGATGAACCCTCTAGCCCAATGAGTGGGTCTAACAACCAAAGTGACAAGCTACTGGACACTTTCCTAAGTTGCAATTGAAAAGAAAAATGAAGGAGATGGCCTACCTCATTCTGATGCTATCTCGATCTCCTTTGTTGAAGACCTTGAATAAATTGTGTCACAGGCTCATTCCTGCTGCTTTCAGTGTTTATGCACTTGCGCAAGAGATCAAGACACAACAAGGCATGCAAATACAAACAAAATATTCAAAGGCAACCTACTTAACTGATCAAGGAATGTTAAGATAGATGATACATGAGCATACACATCAATGGAAAATGAACCAGTAGTTGTGTATTATTAGAAAATAAGGGGAAGCATACAACCAAGCCTTGATGTTGATAGGATCTCCTTGAAATTAATATCCAAGTTCAAGCTAAGCTTTCCAAGCACTCCTTCTCCAAGCCAAATGAGTAGCATATAGGCACAATCTTTGCATAAGGGTGCAAATAGGAATAGACCAACCATTTGTGAATGGGAAAAGATGAATATATAGGTAGGGAAAGGGAGTTAGGATCTCTCCAAAGATATGAGTAGGCTCTCATATCAAGGAGGTAGCTCATAGGGATAAAACCAAGAGCCCAAGTTGGGAGAATTCAAACTCATCCATGCCGAACAACCTCTAGATCGTCGCCCTGGAAGCGTCTAGATCATGAAGCTTCTAATCCTCTTTGGGAAAATTTCCTTTTTGGGGATCATCACAAGTATACAAGTGAACAGAGTGAAGCCATCATGGGTCAAGCGTGATGCAACAGGCGACCATCGTAGTTTTTAACTTCATAAGAGCGATGAGTCTCAAAATTAGTGTTTTAGAGCTGTCTTAGTAAGGATCTTAGTCGCATATATGATATGTACATTGCATGATGGTCATGTTTCAGGCACTTCGGGGTATGTCACAGGGAAGTGTAGGAGGTGTGACAAAATACTGTGTAAAAAGTCCCTTGCCTTTGGCTATGGGCCTGCAGCGACCTCATAAAAATGTCGTTTAGGGGGTTAAAACTGCTTGGAAGTTCACCACCCGTAAAACTGCTAAAAATAGTAAACGCTGAAAAAAACAAGGAAACAAATGAAATTGACTGGAGGTCTAGGTGGTTGGCCATCAATATCCACCTGGATCATTCCTCCCTCAAGAAGCAATGGTTACCATTGCATGCAAAGCCTCCAAAAGGTGAGGAAATTTCTGTTGAACTTGGTCCATGGTGAGCCACTTGCCTTGGTGCAGGAGTTCACTAGCTTTGACAACCCGATATAGTTTGATATTTTGATGGTGAGTGTTCTTGACCTGTGTGTCCATAATCCAGTTAGTCGTGGCCTGTTCCCTACAGTCTGGGTTTAAATCTATGGTGTGATTTGTTCTGCAATATCTGATGTGTCCAACAATGGTGGGAATTATGGTCGAAGGCAGTGCACATTGAAAACTAGGGCTGGCCAAGGAATGGGGGAATGCTGAGCTTAAAAGAATTATCTCCCACAACCTTGGTAATTGTGTAAGGACCATATCAGAGTGTTCTAAGCCTCCAATGGGCTCTAGTAAGGCGTTCTTTTTGAAAATGCAACCAAAATTTGTCTCCCACCTGAAACTTGTGTGGCACCCGATGTTGATAATGTCGCTGCATGTGCTTGGAATTTGACTTCTCTAGGATGTCATGAATCTGCTAGCGGATGTGTTGGATGCATTCAATAAATTTGGTTTCTTTATCAGTCTCAGATTGTACATGTGTGGATTCTGTCTGCGTAGTCGCATGAGGCATGGCAACATCAATCAAACACAATGGTTGAAATCCTAGACCCACTTAAAAGGGACTATGACCAGTCGAGCTATGGAGAGCTCTATTATAATTGTGTTGCACACATAGAAGACTCTCATCCTAGGTTCGAGGATGCTTGGATTTGTACATGAAGAGTATGTGCACTATCATCCTATTGATGACCCTCGTCTGGCCATCAGTCTGGGGATGGAAGGCAGTCAATTTGGTGAGCTTGGTGTTAAATAGTGTCCAGACGCTTGACCAAAATGTGCTTAGGAACTTGTTATCCCAATCTGATATAATGGTTTGGGTGAGTATTGCACCAATAACATAGTCTGAGGAGTCCATCTCAATTTCAAATGGCTACTGCATGTCCGATAATGTGAGGACCAGTGTAGAGCAGAGGTGGTGCTTCAACTCAACGAATGCCTTCTGTTGGGACTCAAACTAGGAAAAATTTGCTTTCGCCCCACCCTTAGTAATTTGACTCAAAGGCCACGTGATATGGGAGAATCTCAACATGAACCTCTGATAGAAGTTTGCAAGGCCCAAGAAGATGCGAAGCTCCGTTAGAGTGGTCGGGGCTAGCCAATCCCAAATGACTTGGATCTTGGTCGGGTCCACATGCACGCCACACTCACCTATGATGTAACACAAGTATTGGACTTGGCACATGCCAAAGGGGAATTTCTCCAAGTTGGAACACAATTTGTGTTGTCTAAGGGTTTGAAGGACCTGCCGAGTGTGTTGCAAGTGTTCTTCCCAACTCTTGCTGAAGATGAGGATGTCATCTAGATAAACCACCACGAACGAGTTTGTGAAGGGTCACATGATGTCATCCATTAGCCTCATAAAAGTAGCAGGGGAATTTGTCAACCCGAAGGGCATAACTGACCATTTGAAAATGCCTTCCTTGGATTTAAAGGTGGTCTTCCATACATTTGTGGGCTTTATTGGAACCTGGTGATAACCAGACTTCAGATCGATCTTGCTGAAATACTTGGCCCCCTTGAGTTGGTCCAGTAGGTCATCAATCCATGGGATTAGATACCTATTCCTCATACTGATTTTGTTTAGTGCCCGATAATCAATGTAGAGTCTCCAGGTCCCATCCTTCTTTTGTACAAGTACAATTAGGCTCCCACAAGGTGAGGAACTTGGTCAGATTTTCCCTTTCTGCAAAAAATCTTGGATTTGCCAATTGATCTCTTCATTTTCCATAATGGAGTAGTGATATATCGTCTTGTTGGGTAGAGGTGCTCTGAGAGTTAGATCGATTGAATGCTTGACCTGACAATGCAAGGGTACCCCTATGGGTGAGGAGAAGGTGTCCCTATATTCTTCCACAACCGTATCCACCTGCTTCTACTACTTGGAGGAACCATTCCCGGGGGCCATGGATGTGGCTATGACCTTCCCCTTACTTTGAGAGCGAATCATAAAGAAAACAAATTTCCCAGTCTGGGAGATGACCTTACTGCAATTCTTAGCAGATATCAAAGAGATGGTGGTAGGTGGGGCTACTCCGGTATCCTGTATAAATTAGTACCCAAAGAAATAATAATAGAGCATGGTCTAGACTCATATACATCATGTCACTTCCATAAGTATGGTTGTCCTAATAATACATCACAAACTTCAAGAGAATCAACATCACACAATACCTCATTCATGAAGGGCTTGATGCTGTAGGGAAGGCGACATTGCTGGCTGACATGGAGATCTCATCCTCGGTGAAGCCACCTGATGGTATATGGATGTGGATGTACTGTAGTCAATAGGCCCAACTACTTCATGACCTTTGCTGAAACAAGGTTCTTTTGGCTCCACTATTGACAATGAACTGCAACGAAGAACCCTTCACCCACATCTGTGAGTGGAATAGGCACTCACCCTCTTCTGGATCTTTCAGATCATTCTTATGGATCTTGGTGGTGGCAACAGTGGCACTGGGTTCTGCGTCAATGATCAGCTTCCATTTTTCATTCCCCTTGTTAGGTTCTGACTCAGAGTCGAAACATGCTTCAAACTCTTAGCCACCAATGACTAGTTGGCTCGAAACTCACTTATGTTGTGAGTGGATATCTTATGGAACTCACACCAATTTCCTATGTCCTTCTTTGTTTTCAGGGTGTTGTTATTTACTTGCAGCTTTGGTAGATTATCCTAGGTCGCCACGCCTTGGATTTTCCCTTTGTTCTACAGATTAGGGGTGCCTTTCCCTTGCTTTGGATTCGTAGATCCAAAGTCTCGCTTTTTCCATTTAAGCTTCTGTTTGCCCTTGACAATGTATCGATATGCCGTGCCGAGCAAGGAGATGTCTAGGAACTCCATATCATATTAGATGTACTTGTGTAGGTATCCGAGGCACTTGAGTACCAAATGTTTCTCAGAAATCTTGATACCCAACTTCATACCAAGGGTATGAAAAACATTGGTAAACCTTGGCATGTCTTGGTCCCTTCCATGTCGCAGTGTGGTCCACTTTATGTATTTATCCTCATAGCTCTTTGATAGGGTAGTACTGCTCCTTGATGGAATCCCAAAATGATTCCCAGGTGGGTGCAGCCGAAAATAAAGAGGGTGTACTTTCATCCTTATGCTCACACTAGGTTTCTTGCTAGTCCTTGACGTGGGGGGCGACTTTGAGAAGAGAAAAAGTAATCTTTTCCTGGATGGAAAAATCATGAATAGAAAAATATCCTTCTAGCAGATTTAACCATTTATCTATGACGTTCACATCTATCTGACCCTCAAATATGGGAATGTCAAAGTTAACGTTTACCTTAAAGGGTATGGCGCTTCGAGAATAGCTACTGGAAGTAGATGCGTCACCCTTGGGTAGCCACTAAAGGATCTTGGCAAAGTTGTCTATCATCATGTGCCTCTGTCGCTCGAGGGCTTCTTCAAGCAAGATTTTGAAAGGATCTCTTGTCCCCTGGTATTTATTTTCTTCCCCATGGGACGCCATCGAGATTTGTGAGGATGGTCTTGCAAAGGTTTGACCAGTTCAAGCCCTAACTCCTTATATCTCGACCTCATTGGGGACATGCAAAGCAAAACATAGAAAGAGTAGACTGCTTTGATACCACTGATTCGAATTTAAATAGGAAAGCAAAAAATTACATATATAACCATAAATACAAAGATGCAACATAAATAACACTTCATTTCTTTAATATAAAATACTGAAATATGCTTACAAACAAAATGGAAATAAGACTAGCTCGGGCGATGGTAGCTTATCTCTAAGAAGAAATGTGGCGGCTACATGCCTTTGAACTATGTTATAATGAGGCTCAAGGGCCTATTTATTATTGAAAAACATGAGAAAACCCTAAACAATGAAAACCCTAACTCCAGGGGATGTAATGCCAAGAGTCTGTGGGCCCCGTTGGGGTTAGTTGGGCAGGCAACTTCCTAGGACCGTAACTTGGTCATATTATCACCGTTTGGTGCGTACGATACCTTGTTGGAAAGGTCTCTTCGATTCCTACAATATTTTCCACCAGTCCTTGCCTTTGGCTATGGGCTTGTAGTGGACCTAAAAAAACACCGTTTAGGGGGTCAAAACTACTCTGAAAGTTCCGGACTTGAAAAACTGCTAAAAATACTAAAAGATGAAATAAACAGGGAAACAAATGAAATTGACTAGAGGTCTAGGTGGGATAGGTGGGTGGCCACCAATATCCATCTGGATCACTATCCCACCAGTACCAAAGATTATATAAAAAGTGCAGCAAGCCCTTTGCTGCGTTTTTGCAAGCTTCATCAAAATTGACCTTTTTTTGATCCCTTGAGGAAAAAAAAAAACAAAACTTTAGATCTAAGTGGCATCCTCCTAGTGAAAATTTACCTTTGTACTAGCCTCTTCTAATACATCTAACTTACCCCTCTTCCTTTTCCTTCCATATTATTTGGCCTTAGTGAGGTTCTGCTTTACTAATTTGAGTCTTCTTTTTAACACTAGGACTGGTTCAACAACTTGTACTTGCTTAAACAAACTCAATTTATCCCTATGATCCTTCTCTACAAGATGATCTACCTGATATTGAACTCCTTAAAGTTATTCCAATAGTTTCCTAAATTATTTTTTCTCATAAAAAACCATCCTTTGTGTTTAGGATGAACAGTCTCCTTTACTTTCATTTGGACCTTGGTATCAAACCTAGTTCCAGGTCTCCTTGACTGCTCAACTGCCTCCTTTAACTCTTCAACATCAATGACCAATTTTCCTTTTCCTTTAGCAACATGTGCCAATGTTTCCTTTGATGGTTCTCCTTCACTGGGATGAACAATTTCTTGTGATACTTTATGCCTAAGTTCCCTATTCTCTTTTTGCAAATATGCTATTGTTAGATGAGCCTTGTCCAATTGATCTTGTAAGTCTTTAATGCTTTGGTCCCTTTCATCAATTTCCACTTCCTTCTATGTACTTTCTGATTCCACAACTTGAATAGGTGTAGATGGAGGATCTATAGGAAATATCTTGGTTGCAACTCTTTTTCTAGGTACCCTTGCCAATTTTTCTACTTTAGGTGAGAAATGAAGCTTCTTAGCACTTCTCTTATTAACTGATTTGATTTTAGTCGAAGGATTTTTGACTAAGCTTATTACTATAGGTGAAAATTCTTTGATCACAACTGACAGGATGTATTTCTTGGTCCTTTGGCTGTTTGAAGATTGTGTTATCCACCCCAAAGAAACCAAAAAGTCCTGCCATGACTGCTCCTTCTTCTCAAGCTCCTTTATCATCAACAATTTAGTTAATGAAAAATGAAACAAGATGGATTCAATATGATTTCCTTTTGTTTGAACTCTTTCAACCATCTTACATAGACTCTTAAACAAACAATAAGGAAGATTAAAAGGCTTCTTGCTACTAAAATTCATTAAGAGCCCAATGTGATAGTGATACACTTTGCTGAACCTCCCTTCACATGTGAAGTACCTTTGAATCACTTCCAACAGTTTACTATGGTGGTCTTGTATATGGATGCTTGGAAGAACAGAACCATATCCTTTTCGGTGTTTTGGTTTGATAAAGTCTTTGAAATCAACCAAATCAAAATCCATACCCTTGAACCATTCTTATCCTTTCAAAGGGATCTCCGTGGCCACGACTATTGATTGAGCCATGATTGGAAAAGTTAGAGTTCCCACCTTTGCTTGCAAACCATCAAAATCCCTAACAAACTCGCTTTTCAACTGTAGATGATATCCTTGAATCTTTTCACAAAACCTCATACATCCTACTTGTTCAAAAGCCATTATGATGGTTGGATCTGTATTGATGATTGCGATATCCTGCAGCTCAAATAGTACAATGGCACATTCATTATGCTTCTTGTCTTCTAGAGTTGACATGATTTTTCTTTTGCAACAATGAATAGTTTAGGGTTATGAGCAATTGGTTTTGTGTAACAATGGAGGTGTTATGATATTTAAAACCTCTGATAATGACTTAAGAGACAACAAGAAATTACACAAAAACTTAAACAATGTAGACTTCCTTAGGAAAACCCTATAGAACTTGCAATTTCACAACTGTTGGCAAAGAATTTAAAGGGATAGTCGCATCGCAAAATAAAGAAACATAGCGCTGAAGGTATTTGATTTTTTTAAACACTTTCAAGCATAAGCACTTAAGGGAAGTAACTTTGATTTATTTTTAAACTCAAGGCACGTATTGCATGTAGAGGCTTACACAGAGAAATGGAGCGAAAAATGAGGGATATAACACACTATGTGGAATCACAATTTTCAAAACCGAAGAATAAAAATAGACCTGTATTTGCACCTGTGAAGAAGGTTTGACCACCGACATGCGAGAATGGTAGCATTGTGTGAATTCGTAGCGAATAAAACAAGCAAACGAGAGCCTCCGGTGAAAATGGTGAAGAGACGAGTGTTGTGGAATGGAGATGAAAGTTCAAAATAAACATTCAGAATGGCCTGGAGCGGAAATGAGAGCACTGATCATGATAGGAAAAGGAAATCATGAATGCAAAACACTTTCTGAAAATTTAGTGCTTTGGGAAAAGAGAAGGACTATCCTTCTGACTGTTATTTCCCGCTAAGATCATGAGTTGTCCTTGAAATGACATTCAAACTGACTCCAAAGAGCCTCCAAATTTGTGCCTAAATCATCTCATGATTGCATTGATGTAGACATAGCCTCTAGACTTAGGTGACCCACTTATAATGACTAAGGATGGTGACTAACTCATAATAACTAAGGATTTGTATAACATGATTTTTGTACTCTTTCCAAGGTGACCAAAGACTTCCTATGATTACCCTTTAGTAAGGAAAACACATGACTTTAGACATTGGACTCTTAGCAAAATAGACACCTTTACATGACACTTAATCTAAACCTAGACCTCTTTAAACAATAATAGTCAAGTCATCATGACTAATATTTACAAATTTGACCTTAGATACATAACAAGACTAACATGACCAAGATTCCTAGACATAGGACCCTAATAGACTCAACAAGGATAACATCAAATCTGTCTAAATCATAACTCAAAAACAACTCATCTTTATTTATACCTTCATAGCTATGATGTTGGAGCACACAAGGTTTTGTTGAGGCTTCATTTTCTAATTTGTATTCATGATCAACTGAACTATTCAGACTAGGGGGATCAAACTCCTTATTCTGCAAATCCTTCTTCTTTTTATTCTTTCTCTTCTTCTCTCCATTGTTGTTGTTGCTGCTATCTCCTCAATAAAACACCTGTAATATGTCCCCAATCTTCTTGTTAGATTTCATATATGCTATCTTTTCTACATTTTCATTATGGAGATTCTCATAAATCACATACCTATCTTGAGCATTATGCCGCAACATTTTGGCTGGTATAGGATCCTTTCTACAACCTTTACATACATGTTTCCAAATGTTAGGCCTATAAGCCAACAACTATTTAAATTTTTCTTGCCATACCTGGTACTTTGCAGCCGTGAGGAAAGATACTCCTTGAGGATTCATCTTGAAAAAAAGTCAAATTTTTTCACTTGTATCTGCATTCTAGCAGTTAAGTTGCACTTGAAAGCCCTACTATGATACCAATTATTGGAATCTTGACACTCCTGAGAGGTGGGGAGTGAATTAATGGTGTATCAATAAATTATTATTTTTGCACTTTTTCCTTTCTTAAACAAACATTTATTCATCAACCAATTAGCAACATAAGACATGAGAAGGTTTATGCATAAAAATGAACCATAAGCAGTAGATCAATGCACATAAACATGAGATCAAAAACACATAAAGCAATCATCACACATGAGGACATTGGATTTTAGGTGGAAAAACTAACCAGGAAAAACCATTATTAGCTATTTTCTTTGTCGTCTTCTTATTATTACTAAAATTTTCTTTTTACATCTTCATGCATTGGCCACCACTAGTGTGCAAGCCACAACTTGCTCTTCATACGAGCAACACTTTCTCCAGGCCACTACCTATTTTAACTTTGTAGATCACCAGCTACTGGAAGCTACTACTCCACGACTTTGTAGGCCACCACTTGCTAGATGCCCCAACACCCAATAATATGTCCCGCCACCATGGGACGAAAGCCACTACTCCCCTCATTGAAGGTATCAACATTCAAGATCTTCTTGTGGACCTCGTTTCACAATGTTTCATATTGGATCCACCTGACTCAATACAAATAATATGGGCCATGTTTCACCCCATTTTCATACTAGACACACACTATCTCTATCACTCATGCATCATCTATGCAACACAACTCTCAACAACACTCTCTCTCACTTAGCAATGAAATTATATTCACCTCTTCATTGAACCCATAAACTAACACTCTACCCTCAATAAAAAACCCTAACTCAATACTCTGCCTAACAACAAATAAACATTTCATGGCTTATAGATAACAATGCACAACAACATATTTACACCTCTCTCAACTCAAACTCAACCCAACATACATCACACACTCTGACATAATAAGTAGAAACTTCATCATACAAAACTCTGCCCCTACAATAGAAAAATATTAGCAATACAACACTTAAGATCTACAACACCAAACACAACAGTTAGCCACAATCAAAATTCAAGTAACATCCTTTGCTTATCCTCTGCCTCATACACATGCACTAGTATTTTTTCTATCCATAAATCAGATCTCAACTCTGCTACAAGTATCTCTAATCACTATGAACCCACCAACACCAACAATTTGGCATTTGTATCTTCCTTTGCACTCCCTCTTCAATTGTGCTATGATATATTATTTGGTATTCAGTCTCTACCCAAAACAAAAAAGTACTAATCGTTCCAACCTTTCCATATGCATTCTATTTCTTCTTTATGCGCTCTCCATAAACTATTATGCCTCTTCTTTGTCACTCGCACTGGTACCTTCATACACACAACAATTAAACATTTACACCAACAAACACACATCCAAAAACTACTATTTTCATGCTATCACCATCAACGTATCACACTTCATATAATTAGCTACAAAATCACACAAAACCTCAGTAGAAATATCACTCTATAGGTTCAATTCTACATCACTCTGTATGTGTATACAAACTATCCATGACAATACATCACATATGCAGCCAATCACTCTTGCTCTACCAATGTGCACACCAGATCTCACTCTTTTCAAAGACATACTGCGCACTAGCTATTGAACTACCTAACCTCTTCCATGACTCATTGCATGTTTATTTAATCTCATTGCCCAACCTCTCAACTAATGACCAAATTGACCATTATGTCAATAAATAAATGACCAGATCCATGCCTTTTATATTCAATCCATTAATACATTGATCCATACTCCCTTTGACCAGATCTATGCACATTAAGCTTGATCCAATGAGTAATTTCTCGACCATATCAACCACTAAAGTAATGACACAGAGTTTTAATGCTTTCACACTTTAAACACAATGTTCAATGTTGTCTCTATTGACCAAATCAATCTTCGTGGAAAAAATAATTTCATCCTTCGAGTTTGATCCACATTTGATATATTTAAACAACAATGCCAAATTCCAAATTTGACTAGATCGATCAATTTAACAAGGAAATTAATTCATGGAGACCATATCACTTCCACCAAGATTATAGTCAATTTATAAATGTATTTACACTTATGTTGTATGACGAGGTGAAAATTTAGTGAGATGAATGTGTGGGGAAGACCATATCAATGCCACTAGCACGATGATCACACCATTAAAGCATTCACACCTTCCTTAAAACTAGACTGACCAAGACTAAGTCATTGTAAACGTTGAATACTAATTCAACACTTGATGAGTGGATCAATGCCACTATCAACGATCATGTTGGGTCCCTATAATACTAGTGATTACCCCATTACTATTGTAGTTGTATCCCTTATTAATATTGTTGTGCCCCTATTGTCCCCATATTTTTATTACTGTGCCCCATAGAATCCCTCTATTGTTATTTTTGTGGCTTTATATTATTATTGTTAGGTCGGCTGGGTTATATTGTGACTCCTTAGACTCCTATATATAGAAAGAAGGTTTTGTCATTTTAATCATCCAAGAATTTCTCATTTGTGTAATGTAAAGGAGGTTGCCCCCTCGAAGAGGATGAATTCTAAGGCGTTGATCTCTCTTTTCTATCTTTTTGTGAGCTGGTTTCATAACATTTGGTATCAGAGCTTTGAATTCTAGGGTTTCGTTGCTCCAAACAGGTCACCGTGGCATTTTCACTATAACTTTTTTTCTGTGACATTTTAGAAGCTAAAAAAAAACCCATTTGAGAAGAAATCACGCTAAATCTTGGGTCCGAATTTCAGAGCTTTTTGCACTATATTTGCGGAGATATGATCTGAGGAAGTTAGTCATTTTGCAGACTCTTGAATTACAGTCCAATTATGTGACCTGGGGAAAATCGTCATAACTTTCTCTCTGAGAATCGGATTGAAATTTCATAAGAAGGTATAAAAAGAAGACAGATTGTAGTTTCTCGTATATCTTTTTCAGATCCAAAGGTCGAAACAGTGACTCGTGGCACGTCGTACAAGTTCGCTCTACTGAACTAGTCTATAATCAGGTCATGTTGGGAGATTGTGCATAACTCTTCCTTGGAGAATCCAATTTGGATAAGATTGGTGGCATTGGAAAGAGGACATAGAGGGCTACTACAGGTCGCAATTTTAGAATTGGATGATTCGAAATTGCAGAGATACATCAGATTCAATATCAAGCTTCTACAAAGTGAAAAAATGTGTGTAGTTTTTTTTTAAATTTTTGCATAAGCTTGGTTTGAAAAATTAGTTTGAATCGGTAATTGATGCCCCGAGGAAAGAAAATGCAAACACCTAGTAAGAAACCTGAAAGCTCTAGCATGACTCATGAAGAAGAGGAAGAAATGCAACATGATATATCAAAACTACGAGACCAAGTGCAACAAGTCTCACTTGCACAAAAAGCATTAGAATCTAAGATGGATGGTTTAAGGAAAGATGTAGAAGCTAAGATGGATTGTTTAAAGAAAGGCGTAAAAGCTAAGATGGATGGCATGGAAGCTAAGATGAATGGCATGGATGGTAAAATTGATGGCATGGATGATAAGATGGAAGAATTGAAGATAAATATGAATAAGTTGCTACAAGAAATGGTCACTAATGGTGAAAGGGTAGTAAAGGAAACTCATGATGAGAACAAAAGAAATGTTAATCATGATTCCATAGACTCTAATGTTGGATCAAAGACCCAACATATTCCAAAAATTGATATGAGGAAGTTTGATGGCAAGGATCCCGCAACAGGAATATTACAGATGGAGCAATTTTTCGATCTCAATAATGTGCAAAACACACAAAAGGTACGTATTGCAACTTTATATTTGGAACCAAATCAGTTTGTATGGTATCAATGGCTTTGCTCTTGTAAACAAATTATCACTTGGGCAATTTTTACGGAAGAATTGACAGCACATTATGAGGATACAAAAAGCAACACTTTTTTTAGCCAATTGATAAGTCTCAAACAGAAGGGTTCAATAATGGAGCACATTGAGGAGTTCCAAAAATTGAACATAAGGGTAAAAAATATTCCAGAGGAGCATAGGATTGATGTGTTCATAGGGACTTTAAAGGATAATATCCAACATGATGTTCGCCTTTGGGAACCTGATTCATTAGAGAAGGCATTCAAGCTATCAAGAAAAATGGAAAGCAAAATTATGGCAACCAGGAAGCATACCATTCACAACTATAAAGATGGAAGTGTTGTTGCCCCTAGTCTTCCATAACCTATAAGGTTGACACCACAAAAATTGGAAGGAAAAAGAGCAAAAGGGCTTTGTTACAGTTGTGATAGCAAATACACTAAAGGTCATAAGTGTGCTGAGAAGAAATTATTCTACATAGATTGTGAAGAGGAAGAAGAAAAGGAGCAAGAAAGGTCAAAAGAAGAGGATATACTCCAAGAACAAAGCCTAGATAAAGAAGAAATGAATCCAACCATATCTTGTAATGCATTGGCGGGAATTACCACTCCTCCAACCATCAAGATAGAAGGACAAATCAAGAAGAAAAAGGTAATAGTGTTGATTGATTCAGGAAGTACCCACAATTTTATTCATTGTAAGGTAGCAAAAGAATTGAATTGCTTCTTATATCCAGCACCAGAGTGTCAAGTGATGGTTGCAAATGGAGGAACAATAAACTGCTTTGGAAAGTGTCATAATATCAAGCTATCCATGGGAGAATATGTATTGACTAGTCCAATGCTTTCCATTCCAATGGGAGATACTGATGTTGTACTAGGAGTCCAATGGCTACAATCCTTAGGTACAATAGCTTTTAATTTTCAAGAACTTTTCATGAAATTTTATATGGAAGGAAAGGAAGTTGAATTAAGGGGTATTGCAGGGAAACTTAGAAAGATAATCAGCTCTAACGGTATGACAAAGCTTCTAAAAAAGGAACAAAGAGGTGTAATTGCACAATTATGTTCACTAGATGTTTCCACATTGGAATCATCTATTTCTCCAGATCTCCAAAAAGTCTTGGACAATCATTCCAAGGTATTTGAGACTCCCAAAGGTCTCCCACCTATTCATGATCATGATCATGCTATTCATTTGATTCCAGGAAGTGTTCCTCCAAACATCAGGCTGTACAGATATCCTTATGCCCAAAAGAGTGAAATTGAACGTATGGTTGCAAAAATGCTAGAGGCTGGTATAATTCAACCGAGTCAAGTTTCTTTCTCTGCTCCAGTAGTATTGGTGCACAAGAAGGATGGATCATGGCACATGTGTCTGGACTATAGGGAGCTCAACAAGCTCACTATTAAAGATAAGTTTCCCATTCATATCATTGATGAATTACTGGATGAATTGCATGGATCAATTTACTTCAGCAAGTTAGATCTTCATTCAGGATATCATCAAATCATAATGAAGACTAAAGACATTCCGAAAACAACATTCAGAACTCATGAGGGTCATTATGAATTTTTGGTCATGCCTTTTGGCCTTACCAATGCACCTTCAACATTTCAAGGTTTGATGAATTCCATTTTCAAACCATTCCTTAGAAAATTTGTGTTAGTATTTTTTGATGATATACTAATCTTCAACAAGTCTTGGAAGGATCATGTTGAACATGTTGACAGGGTGCTACAACTGTTGGAGGAGAAACAATTATATGCAAAAAGATTCAAATGTTTCTTTGGAGTACAAGAGGTGGAATATCTGGGTCATATTGTATCTCATGAAGGAGTTAAGGTAGACCCTAGCAAAATTAAAGCCATTAAGGAATGGAAAATCCCCACATCCATAAAGCATCTGCGAGGATTTCTCGGGTTGACAGGGTATTATCGCAAGTTTGTTAAGAATTATGGGAGAATAGTAGCACCTCTAACAACATTATTGAAGAAAGATGCATTTTCATGGATTCCAGAAGCAACAAAGGCCTTCGAGCATCTTAAAGGGGCAATGTGCCAAGCACCGGTCTTAGCTACACTAGACTTCACAAAAACCTTTATTGTGGAATGTGACGCTTTAGGAAATGGAATTAGTGTTGTTTTAATGAAAGATGAAATACCCATTTCTTTCGAAAGTCGTCCAATCAAGGGAAAGTTTTTACACAAAGCTATTTATGAGAAGGAAATGTTGGCAATACTCCATGCACTTAAGAAATGGCGACCCTACCTAATGGGAAGACACTTCAAGGTAAAAATGGATCATGATAGCCTTAAATACTTTTTAGAACAAAGATTATCCTCTGAAGAGCAACAAAAGTGGGTCACAAAGATGTTGGGTTATGACTTTGAAATAATCTACAAAAAAGGGAAGAAAAATGTGGTGGCAGATGCACTCTTAGGAAAGGATGAGGATGTGGAAGCATTGTTGTGCGCCATTTCTATTATCCAGCCAGATTGGATAAACGAAGCAAGGGAGGAATGGAAGAATTACGAAGAAGTGTGGGAACTTATTGGAAAGTTACAACAAGACTCCAGTACGTCTGATACATTTAGCTGGCAAAATGATTCGTTATGGTACAAAGATCACTTATACCTCTGTAAGAATTCCTAGCTAAAACAAAAGATTCTTATGGAATTGCACACTTCTCCCTTAGGAGGGCACTCAGGATTTTTAAAAACTTACCATAGGGTTAAGAAGGAATTTTTTTGGGAGGGTCTTAAATCAGATATTCAAAAGTTTGTGGCGGAATGTTTGGTTTGCCGACAAAATAAAGTTGAAACAATTAAGACACCGGGTCTATTAGAACCTTTATCCATTCCAAGTCAACGTTGGGAGGAGGTTTCAATGGATTTTACCACAGGTTTACCCAAGTCTAAGGGAAAGGGTGTCATCATGGTGGTAGTTGACAGACTTACCAAGTATGCACACTTTTGTGCATTATCACATCCATTTAAAGCCAGTACAGTTTCTACTGCATTTATGGAAACAATTCAAAAGATACATGGAAACCCAAAGATTATTATAAGTGAGAGAGATCCCATTTTCATTGGAAATTTTTGGACAAAATTATTTTCTTGTCTTGGTACTTAGTTAGCTCATAGTTCATCTTATCATCCTCAATCTGATGGGCAAACTGAGATAGTAAACAAATATTTGGAAGGACATCTTCATTGCTTTGTATCTGATAAACAAACACAATGGGTCAAATGGTTTCCTCTGGTTGAATGGTGGTATAGCACTTCCTTCCATACATCAACAAAAATGACCCCATTTATGGCACTTTATGGATATCAAACACCATCCATCACATCATAATTAAGAGAAAATTCTAAGGTTCAAGCAGTGGAACATCAAATCGAACATCAACAACATCTCCTCCAACTCTTAAAGGATAACCTGGCATTGGCACATAATAGAATGAAACAATAGGTAGATCAACATTGCAGTGAAAGAAGTTTTGATGTAGGTGATTGGGTATTCCTACAGATACAACCGTATAAGCAAATGTACCTCAAGCAAGCTAAGAAGGATAATAAATTATCACCAAAGTATTATGGTCCATACAAGGTGTTGCAAAAGATTGGTACTATGGCATACAAATTGGAGCTTCTTGCAGCTTCTCGATTGCACCCAGTTTTCCATGTTTCATGTTTAAAGAAGGTTATAGGTGACAAGCTCCTATTTCAAACAATATTGCTAGAACTTGACGAGGAAGGAAAAATTATATTGGACCCAGAAGCAGTCACAGAAACAAGAACTCGACAGTTACGAAATCAATCAATTTCAGAGTATCTTATCAAGTGGAAGAACTTATCCGCTGAAGATTCTGCATGGGAGGATGAGAATTTTATACAGAAGCATCCAGAACTACTGAAGCGTTGAGGACAACATTTTTTTGAAGGAGAGGGGCATGTTGGGTCCCTATAATACTAGTGATTACCCCATTACTATTGTAGTTGTATCCCTTATTAATATTGTTGTGTCCCTATCGTCCCCATATTGTTATTACTGTGCCCCATAGAATCCCTCTATTGTTATTTTTGTGGCTTTATATTATTATTGTTAGGTCGGCTGGGTTATATTGCGACTCCTTAGACTCCTATATATAGAAATGAGGTTTTGTCATTTGAATCATCCAAGAATTGCTCATTTGTGTAATGTAAAGGAGGTTGCCCCCTCGAAGAGGCTGAATTCTAAGGCATTGATCTCTCTTTTCTATCTTTTTGTGAGCTGGCTTCATAACAGATCACTTAATAATCAAGGCATTCACACATATCTGGAGACCAATTCAAGCATAACCATTGCATAACCAATATCAACCGTAACTGTCTCCCATGGTTGACATCATTGCCAACACCATGTTTCCAATAAGAAGTAAGAGACTGCAACACCTTAGGCCATATTAAGAAGATGGTATGTTTTGAGACTGAGTGGCAGGAAAAGAATGGTGAAATGGAAAGTTGCAATATATGAATCAACAACAAAAAGTGAAGTAAATGATGTACCTCAATTAATCACAATGAATAATTTCAGGGGGAGCATCACATCATCTTGCCCTTCATATCAACAAAGGGGGAGAGCTATAAATAAGGAGAAGAATCAGTTTAGGGGGAGCGTCCTTTTACATGAAATGAAGAAAGTTACAGTTAAACGAGTTAAACTTGAGACAAAAGGAAGCATAAGACTAGGTGGAGTAGTCCCAAAAGGAAAAAGTAAAAGGAATTTCAAACACAGGAGGATTAGTCTTAAGAGAAGAATTCTAGAAGAAGAAATGTTGCATGTGGGAATAGATAGGCACAACCTTGATAGGGAAGCCTAGTTGTAAATAAAGCAGAAGTAAGTAATAAAAAAATGTAACTATTTTATTGTTGACATATCATAGGAAGAAGTTGCAGCCAGAAGTAAAACCAATATACAAACATAAGTAGAGATAACATATAAGGGGAGCAGTTACAGTCATTAATAGAAGTTGTAAATAGAGGGAGAGTTGTAGACACTATGAAAAATTGTAGATAGAAGAAATATTTATAGATAAGGAGAAGCACAATCTCAAGGGATGATCCCTTTTCCATTGATGTCAAAGGGGGAGAAGTTGAAAGCACAAGGAGCATTGCAGACAAGGGGAGTTCATTAGTATTATTGCAAAATTGACTGAAGATTTCCATCAAAGAAAATGGGGGAGATTTTTGGAAATATTTTTGTCATTGATGTCAAATATAGGGGGAGATTACATATTTCCAAGATAAACATAGAAAATGAAGATTGTTGGAAATATCAGTTTTTGAGATTTTGATCCCTAGTTTGGATACCTTGTCTTTGAAGGTTTTTCTACTCAAATTTCCTAGATCAAATTGGAGCATATGATATATGGTTGTAAAGTTTATTTTGGGACCTTTAAACGATATATGGCACTCCCTAAAACTCTATATGAGTGAGGAGATATGAAGGATTTTGACAAGATGATCCAACCAAAGTAGTTGACCAACCTAACTAGTTTTACAAGTTCATCCCATAAGTGAACGTAGAAACATTATAAACAAAGGATAAATGAGATCATTTGATGTGTATCCAAGAAATAAGTGTTAGAAAATTATATATTACATAGCAATGGTACACATAAAATATTGCAAAAACACAAACACAGAAAACACATAAAACAAGAGAGACACAAATATATGTGGTTCACCCAGTTTGGACTACGTCCATGGAGAAACAACCAGTCCTTCCTTTTATATTATCCAACAAAATGAAGAGATACAACCTACATCACATTTGTTGTAATTTTCACTTCGCTATCACACAATTTCATCTCTCTTTCTCGCTCATAATACTCATACACAACCGCAATACAATTCCCTCATATAACTGAGGGTTGCGTTATAGGGAAAAAAAACACGAAATTAACATAACTTATACCATTAGATCATATGCCCAATGAATGGCTTAGATTGACTATGTAATTACAATATTTTACAAGGCAGTTTTACATCTATTTTTAGATTCAGGGGCGCTGCCTCAAACCACTGCTGGGGGGGGGGCTCATAAAATCACCCCTTCTTGAACCCCCCTAACAAAAATTAAACAGTCAGTGTTGTCGCCCATTAGGAATTGGGATCCAACGCATTGATACCTATGAATAACAAAGATAATCAGGTTCCACACCCAACAATCTCCCACTTGGAGACTGATTATAGCAACTCCATCACTGCTTCATTTTCTGGAAAATGCTTCCACTTTGGACTTCACTGTTTCTCATCTTCATTATCATACTTTAAGGCCAATTGAAACCAAGTATAATATCAGTTTCTCCCTGGTTACAACTTTTATTAACATACATGCATGATTTTGGCTAGTGTGTATCTTTTCCAGCTTCACATATCCATCTTCCAACACTGACCGTATGAAATGGCACTTGAGCTGTATATGTTTAGTCTTGGAATGAAATGCTGAGTTCTTTGCAAGATGAATGACACTCTGGCTGTCATTGTATAAGCTACCCATCTCCTACTTCTTACCCAATTCCTCCATAAACCTTTGCAAACAAATCATTCCTTTACTAGCCTCTGTAGCAGCAACAAACTCTGCTTTTGTCGTTGTAAGTGCAACAACTCTTTGCATTTTTGAAGCCTAACTAATAGTTTTTACACCTACAATAAACACATACCATATGGTGCTCCTCCTGTTATCTATATCACCTTCCATATTTGCATCAACACATCTCTATAGAGCATTGTTCGAACCAACAAAGCATAATGCTTGATTTGTGGTACCTCTCAAATACTTGAGAATCCACTTCACTACCATCCAATGTTCTTTTCCTAGATTGTTCATGTACCGACTTACAACTCCCACTGCATGTTCAATATTAGGCCTTGTGCAAACCATTGCATAAATTAATCTTCCAACTATTGATGCATATGGAACTTTAGACATATAATCCATCTCTTCCCGAGTCTTGGGACACATCTCCTTACTTAGTTTGAAATGGCTAGCCAAATGCGTACTAACTGGTTTTGCATTCTGCATATTAAATCTTTCCAATACCTTTTGTATGTACTCACTCTCAGACAATGTTAATTTATGATTTTTCCTCTCTCTAGTTATTCTCATACCAAGGATTTGTTTTGTAGCACCCAAATCCTTCATTGCAAATGAATTTTCCAGTTTTCCTTTGAGAAAATTTATTTCCTTCATGTTAGACCTTGCAATAAGCGTGCCATATACATTCAACAACAATATAGTATAGTTGCCATCATATTGCCTTTTGAGATCAACACAATGATTAGAGTGACATCTAGTATAACCTTGCTCAGAAATAAACCTGTAAAATTTTAGATACCACTACCTTGGAGCCTGTTTTAAGCCATACAAGCTTTTCCTCAACCTGCACACTAGTTTCTCCTTCCCTTTGACCTCATATCCTTGCGGCTGCTACATATAGATCTCTTCCTCCAAATCCCCATGGAGAAAGGCCATTTTTACATCTAACTACTCAAGATGCAAATCTTCTACTATTACTAGATGTAAAATTGTTCTGATTGAAGTCATTTAACAACATGAGAAAATATTTCATCAAAGTCTAACCTTTATTTTGTGAAAACCCCTTCACCACAAGTCTAGCTTTCTACTTTTTTCTACCTCCATCTTCTTCCTTCACCCTGTAAACCCATTTATTTTGCAATACTGTTTTACCTATAGACAACCTGACTAAGTCCCTGTTGTTGACACCTAATCTTCATGATTGGCTGAATTTATGTAAATAATTAAATTAGGAATGTGAACAGTCATCGGGAGATGAACTGAACAATCACTCCCTATTGTATATAACAAAGACCTACCTAATGGAATGATACAAATCAGTTTTTTCTTTGTGGAGTTACTGCCTGGCCTAACATGGTATCAGAGCCAGCTCTTTTTTAGCCTTTGTGTCCCTTGTAACTCCCTGTCTGCTCTCCATATAGCTGAGCAACTCCTCCATAAAATTAGCTGCTTCTGACATGGTAGCTGCCCTACTGTCCATACTGCCCATACTGCTCCACTATTCAGCACTGTCCATCCTGTCTGACTGTTCATAAACGTTTCAAAAAAGGGGCACTGTACTGACACGTAGGAATAGAGTGTCTGGTTAATGAAAACGGCTGCGGGTCGCATGGGGCTTGGGCGGGCCGACACCTAGTCCTTATAGATAAGTAAAGTTGGAATCAATGTTCGGTTAACAATATTGTCCCTGGCCATTCTGTATGTAAGCTCGGTGCTGAGCATCAACAGCAGAACACCGCCCAGCATGACCGCGAGCAAGAATCGCAAGGATTTCATCATCTAGGTACTCTTTTCTTAACAATTCCCCAATCTTCTGTGCTCATCCACCATAATTCTGCTGCTGCGGGCGAACTCGAACCCGCGTCTCTGCAGCACTAAAGCGTGCAGTAAAGAAGACGCCGCTATCATGGGTCTGCCGATTTCTTGGCATTAGCCATCGAAAACATTCTTTCCTTTGCCTTTGCATGAGCATATATAATATTATAATTGAGTTTTGGGCGCTGATATGTTAATTGAGTTCTGAAGAAGTCGAAATTGTGATGCTCCGACATCACTGTTGAAGCATGAGGATGTAAAGTTTCTTGAGCTTAAAGAGCGGTAGCTGACTGTGTTAAATCCTGCGCAGCGTATCCGTGGTTCATGGTGCAACCTTGGAGTAGTGCTGTGTTCAAAGGATATAATGGTGCGGTGAGCGTGGACCAGCCTGTGCGTTAACCCATTTTCAATGGATGGAATGGTGCCTCCACGCAGGACAAAAATGAGGCAATGTGAAACTATTTTTTTTATGCCTATCCCTTAATCATTTTTGAAGGCCAATATTATATAAATCGTGAAGCCATGTTCCATTAAAGTTATTCAAGGGTGAATTTGAATGGACATATGGTCATTACAAATGGTGGATAATTAATGACTCATGGGTGATGTTACATGCACGCTGCCATTCTGGAGGATCTCTTAGTTTTCGGGAAATTGAATTAAATTTGGAGAAGAACTTAAGTTTTTTGCAGTTTTGTGGCGTATTTAATGTGGCATAAAATCAGATATACATTTGTCTGAAATTATTCTTGAAAATAACCTAAATATTTTTCTAGTATGACACAATATCTGAGAGTCCAAATACGTCTGGACTACATTCTTTAGTTTTTCTTTGGTGAACGCAGTGCTGTTGAGGGTATTTTATACTGCCATATTTTGTGCTTTAACATTGTGCAGACAGATGCAAATTGATATTTGAATCTGCTATCCCATTATATTAGAACTATATTTTTCCTTCCCATTAAGAGTAACATTTTGCAGCAGAAGTTTTTTTACAGTATGCATTCAAGAGGAAGAGGAAGATATTTCAGAGGCAGGGGGGGCAGACATTCTCAAGGAGAAAAGGAAAATTTGCACTGCATTCGCTACAAAAGAAATGGATCACATGATGCCTTTACATGCAAGCTACCATGGGACGAAATTGAGCAGAAAAGAAACCAACAGAAAGGTAAAACTGATGATACAGACAAAGGTAAAGCAATTGAATTCGCTCACTATGTTGTGGCACAATGTAACATTGGAGTAAATGAAGATTTATTTAATGCTTCACTTGCTTCTTGGAAAAATGATTGGTTGCTTGATTCAGGAGCAACTTGCCACATGACTCATAGAAAATATTTTTTTGAAGATTTCACTGACAATGTTGATGGAGCAGTATACTTTGTAGATCAATCAAAAATCAAGCCATCAGGGCTTGGCACAATCAGGCTTAAACTGCCTGGTCTTCGAGACTTTAATCTGGATCATGTTCTATATCTCCCATAGCTCAAGAGAAACTTGCTATCCTTGGTCCACATCTGCTAGCAAGGTCACTCCATTCATATGTTTGATGCCAAGCTTGAGGTAAGAAAAGCATCTGACCACTCACTTGTCATGAAGGGAATAGAAGAAGAAAGGCTTCTCAAACTGCAAGGAACCTCTGCTCATGTACAAAATTTCTCATACAATTATCATCATGAGGAAGGTACACTTCCATCAAGTTTATTATGGCATGCTATATTTGGACATTTAAACTATGACAGTCTTTGCTTGTTGAAGAAAAATGATGTTGCTGGTTTGCCTACAATTCCTAGGAAACTTAAGCAATGTGATGCTTGCATTCTAGGAAAGCATATCAAACAATCTTTTCATGATTCACATTCAAGAGCACATAGGAAACTTGAACTCATTCATTCAGATTTATGTGGTCCAATGCCTGTTCCTTCTGCAAATGGAAACAAATATATCATGACATTTATTGATGACTACACCAAAATGTGTTGGGTTTATTTATTGAAGAACAAATCTGATGCTTTTTAAACATTCAAGAATTTTCATAAATGGATTGAAAATGATGCACAATCTCATATTGGGTCTATTCGCACTGATAATGGAAAAGAATACACATCAAATGAATTTGAAAACTATCTTCGCCAACATGGGATCAAACATCAAACAACTGTGCCTTATAATCCCCAACAGAATGGTGTAGCTGAAAGAATGAATAGGACAATCTTAAATATGGTACGATCCATGCTCTTCTTCAAAAATGTAAAGATAATGTTTTGGGCTGATGCTGTTCTATGTGCTGCATATATAAAGAATAGATGTCCATCTAATGCTATAAGAAACAAGATTCCTTATGAAATGTGGTATGGACATGTTCCTTCGGTAAAAAATCTCAGGGTCTTTGGTTCCACCTGTTATGCTTTGATACCAAAGGTACATAGAAACAAACTTGGTGCTAGAAGTCGTAAGTGTATCTTCCTGGGATATTCAAACACCTCCAAAGCATACCGTCTCTATGATGAAGTAAATAAGAAGTTTTTTGTATCTAGAGATGTAATTTTTCTTGAATCATCCAAAACTGACAATGTTGTTGAGCGGAAACTTGATCGCTTGGATAGATTCACAAAAAAAAAAATCATTTCAAGAATTTGATAATCAGATTCCACATCTTGAAGGGGGGATTCCTATACTAGATCAACATGTGGAATCTTCTTCTGAAGAACACTCTCCCTTGCATGAAACTCCAACAACGGATGATGCTTTAAGTGATGTAATTGATAGAACTGGGAGACTCAATCTTGATTCAGTCCCAACTCAATCAACGGAGCAGCCTAGACCATCTCAGAAAGGTCCCCCAAAGTGGCTAACAAAGACACTTGAAAGTGTTCATCCCGATGAAGTTCGAAAGACAAGAACCATAAATTCAAACGGAAAAATGGAGGTGATGTAGATGACTCTAATTCACCTATTGATATGGATGTTTCTTATGATTGTGAATTAAACTTGTCTATAGATTTTGAACCAACTTCCTTCAAAGAAGCTACTTCTCATGATGAATGGAAAGAAGCGATGCAAAAGGAGTATGATGCCCTCATAAAGAATGACACTTGGAACCTGGTTGGTCCTCCATTAGGAACCAAACCAATTGGCTGCAAGTGGGTCTACAAGAACAAGTATAAAGCTGATGGCTCACTTAACAAGCACAAAGCAAGGCTTGTGGCAAAATGTTTTGCACAGAAGGAAGGGGTCGATTATGAGGAGACTTTTGCCCCCACAACAAAATGGGCTACCATCCGACACTGTTTGCACTAGCAGCTCAGAACGGTTGGAAAGTCCATCAAATGGATGTAAAAACTGCTTTCTTAAATGGAGATCTAAAAGAGAATGTTTTTATGTCCCAACCTGAAGGATTTGCTGTGAAAGGACATGAACATAAAGTATGCAAACTTGTGAAGTCCTTGTATGGCCTCAAACAAGCACCACGAGCCTGGTATGAAAAACTAACTAAGCATCTTCTGAAACTCAATTTCAAACATTTTGATCTTGATGATGCAACTTTATTTGTCAAGAAAGTTGGCAAAATAGTTGTATATCTTGTGGTGTATGTAGATGATCTTTTGATGACAGGGAACAATGAAAGCCACATTGCATCCATTAAGAAGGAATTGGGGAGAAGTTTTGAAATGACTGATTTGGGCTATGTTCATTACTATCTTGGCATTGAAGTAACCCAACATCCAAAGTCCATATTTCTTTCTCAAAAGAAATACATTGGAGATTTGTTGAATAGGTTTGGCATGACAGAGTGAAATCCTCTTACTACTCCAATGGAACAAAACTTAAAGCTCACATCTATTGAAGGAAAGGAATTTGAGGATGCAACAAAGTATAGACAGCTTGTAGGAAGTCTCAACTACCTAACTACTACTAGACCAGACATTTCATTTTCTGTTGGAATCCTCTCCAGGTTTATGCAAAAGCCTTGTGAGGGACATTGGTCTGCTGCAAAAAGAGTTCTAAAGTACTTGAAGGGAACTCAAGACTTTGGAATCAAGTATACACTGGTGGACGACTTCAGCTTGATTGGATACTCTGATTCAGACTTCGATGGAGACAAAGAAACTGGGGTATCTACTTCAAGATATGCTATGAGTCTTGGATCAAGAGCTGTCTCCTAGAGATCATGCAAACAATCAGTTCCAACAGATTCCACAACAGAAGCAAAATATGTGGCAGCAGCTGAAGTAACAAAAGAAATTGTGTGGCTCAGGAAAATTCTTGAAGATTTGCAGGTAAAACAAGTACAATCAACTCCACTCATGATTGACAATACCTCTGCAATAAAGTTGGCCAAGAACCCAAAGTTCCATGATCGAACGAAGCACATCAATACTAAATATCATCTGATTTGACATCATGTTGAGGCCAAAACAATCCATCTCCGTCATTGTTCCACAAATGAGCAAATTGCAGACATCTTCACCAAAGCGCTTGGAAGAGAAAAGCTTGAACGATTCAGAACGATGCTTGGACTCACCAACATCCCTTCAGATTAAGGGGGGAATGTTGACACCTAATCTTCATGATTGGGTGAATTTATGTAAATAATTAAATTAGGAATGTGAACAGTCATTGGGAGATGAACTGAACAGTCACTCCCTATTGTATATAACAAAGACCTACCTAATGGAATGATACGAATCAGTTTTTGCTTTGTGGAGTTACTTCCTGGCCTGACACCTGTAAACCCATTTATTTTGTAATACTATTTTACCTATAGACAACCTGACTAAGTCCCAAGTCTAGTTATGTACCAAGGAGTCCATCTCTTCTTTCATGGCTAGCTCCCACTTCTTCCTAATTTCTACTTGCATTGCTTCTTCATAACATTCTGGTTCACCAAAATCAGTCAACAATACATAATATAATGAAGGAGAGTATCATTCAGGGGGTCTACTTATCCTGGTACATATTATAACACCACTTTTAGGTGTTTGAGGTGCTTGTTGCTATTGTGGTGGTTGTTGTTGTTGTGGCTATTGATCATTATGATTTTCAGGCACCTTTACTTTTTTTGTGATCTCATCAAGGACTGTGTATTCTTTGTTTTCTTTTTCCTATTTCTTTTTCGGCATCTGATCCTTATACAAGACATTTTCATTGAGTATGACATCTCTACTCCTAATGATTTTGTGATTTTCATAATTATATAAGCGATAACCAAAATCATTAACACGATATCCAATAGAGGTAAATTTCTTTGATTTTGCCTCAAGCTTTGTTCTATTTTCTTTATTAATGTGGACACAGGATTCACAACCGAAAGTATATAAAAATTAGTAGTTTATATTTTTACCTGTCCATGCCTCCTCTGGAATACCAGCATAAAAATAACTTGAAGGCCCTCTATTTATTAAATAAACAACAGTATCTACAATATCTGCCCAAAAATGTAAACACAATCTTGCATGCATTCTCATGCACCTTGCACACTCCATGATTGTCCTATTCATCCTTTATGACACACCATTTTCCTGTGGTGTTCCTACAACTATCTTCTCTCTGTGAATTCCATGCTCTAAACAGTACTTATCAAACTCTTTGCTGCAATATTCACCTCCATTGTCTGATTTGATACACTTCAATTTCTTTCCTATCTCATTCTCAACCAAAACTTTCCATTTCTTGAAAGTATCAAATACATTAGATTTATTTCTAATACAATAAATCTAGGTTTTCCTAGTTGCATCATCAATAAAAGTAACATAATAGTGAGAGCCACCAAGAGATGAAACCTGAGCAGGCCCCCACACATATGTATGCATAAACTCTAATTTTTTTTCTCTTCTTTTCTTTACCAACTCTAAGAAATCCGACTCTTCTATTTTTAATAAACATAATTCTCACAGAAATCCAAATCAACATGCTTCAAACCTAGCAACAAATTTCTTGAGTGAATAATTTGCATCCCCTTCTCACTCATGTGTCTGAGCCTATGATGCCACAATGATGTATCTACTCTTGTAGAGGTTAAAGCATTAACATAATTAGAAATACCATTGCATAAATACAATGTACCAACCTTTTATCCTTTTTCTATTACCAGAGCTTCTTTACTAACCTTCCAGGTTTTATCTGTAAATAAAGTTACACAACCTTCACCTCCCAACTGCCCTGTTGAAATTAGATTTTTCTTCAAATTTGGAACATGCCTTACCTCCTTTAATAGCCATTGGTTTCCATTTTGTTGTTTTATAAAAACCTTACCCATTCCAACAATTTTACAAGGTTTATCATCACCAAGACAAACCTGTCCAAAATGTCCTTGAACATAAACATAAAAATGTTTCCTATTAGGTGTGGCATGGGATGAGGCCCCTAAATCTATCATCCAGGAATCAATAGTATTTTCTAATGAAAGAATCAAAGAAGCTTGCAACACATCACCCGTCACATTTGCTTCATGATTGTTTTCTTATTGTGCATCTCCTTCTTTTCCCTTCTGAGACTTACAGTCTTTCTTCAGGTGTCCTTTCTTCCCACATTTTCAACACACTATCCACATTTTTCTCTTTCCTCTTTCCATTTTTCTTCCCCTAGTCTCTATTGTCAAAGCATTACCTAATGTCTCACCATATCGTTTCCGTCACATTTCCTCGCTAAGGATGCCATCGACTACATCATCAAAATTTAAAGTACTAGATCCATAGATAGAGGTACTAATGGCCATAGCTAAACCATTCCAATTTTCTGGAAATGAACATAGAAATAACAGATCCCTAACTTCACATCATAATTTACCCCTACGGAACTTAACTGACTGGTAACCGTATTAAATTCATTTAAATGATCAACAACAGATCCACTTTCTGACATATTCATATTAAATAAATGCTTCATAAGAAATACCTTGTTTGAGGCCGATGGTTTTTCATATAGTTTGTCCAATGCCATAATTAAACCCTCCATTGTCATTTCCTTTGAAATGTTGAATGCTAATGACACTGCCAAACACAACCATAACGTTCCAAGTGCCTTTTCGTCGAGAAGCTCCCATTCTGCGTCTGTCATGCTCGTCGACTTCTTTATCTTTCTGCTCAATGCTAGGTACAAATATTTTTGATACAGATAATCTTCCAGCAGCATCTTCCACAACTGGTAGTTTTGGCTATTAAATTTCTCGACACTAAACCTACCATCTTCCACCATTCCTCCCACTCGAACCAGGAACCCTTATCTCCTGTGAGTTTATTAGCTAAATAGACCTTCAACTCTAACACCAGTTGTTAGAAAATTATATATTACAGAGTAATGTTACACATAAAATATTGCAGAAACACAAACACAGAAAACACATAAAACAAGACGGACATAGATATATGTGGTTCACCCACTTTAGGATACGCCCATGGAAAAACATCCAGTCCTTCCTTTTTTATTATCCAACAAAATAAAGAGATACAACCTACTACTGATCTGTTGTAATTTATTTTTCACTCTCACATAGTCTCCTCTCTCTTTCTCACTCATAATACTCATACACAGCGGCAATACAATTCCCTCATATAAATTGTGGGTTTCCTTCCAAGGAAAAAACCCTAAATTAACATAAATTCTACCATCAAATCATCTGTCTAATGTGTTAGGTCCCTATACTACTAGTGTAACCCCTTATTTTTATTAGTGAAACCCCCTTATTCTATTATTGTACCCATATAGTCCCTATGTTGTTATTATTATGCCCAACAGAAGCCCACTATTGTTATTGTTGCACCCCTACAATATTATTGTTATGTAGGCTTTGATTGTATTGGGACCCCTTTGACTCCTATATATAGAAAGGAGTTGTCATTTGTATCATCCAAGAATTGTTCATTTGTGTAATTTAAAGGAGGTTTCCTCCTCGAAGATGCTGATTTCTAAGGCGTTGATCTTTTATTTTCTATCTTTTTGTGAGCTGGTTTCATAACATTTGGTATCAAAGCTTTGGATTCTAGGGTTTTGCTGCTTCAAACAGGTCATCGTGGAATTTTCACTATAACTTTTTCTCTACGAAGTTTCACAAGCTAAAAGAAAACCCATTTGAGCCGAAATCTTTTTGAACCTCAGGTCTTAATTTCAGATCTTGTCTCGCCATATTTTTGGAGATATGATCTGAAGAAGTTAGGGTTTTTGTAAGCTCCATAATTCCATCTCAAATAGGTCATCATGGAATTTTCGCTATAATTTGTTTTCTACAAAGTTTCAGACTCTGAAATTAAAACCCATTTGAGACAAAATCTTGGTGAAGGTCGGGCCTGAATTGCAGATCATGTTTTGCTATATTTTTGGAGATACAGTCCAAGACATTTAGGGTTTCTGCAGGCTCCTGAATTACATCCCAAAAATGTGACCTTGGGAAAATCGTCATAACTCTCTCTGAGAATCAGATTGAAATTTCATAAGAAGTTATAGAAAGAGGACGAACTGTAGTTTTCTATGTATCGGTTTCCAGTCCTAAGGTCGAAAAAGTGACACGTGGAATTTTGTACAAGTTCACTCTACTAAAAAAGCATATAATCAGGCCATCTTGGGAGATTGGGCATAACTCTTTCTTGGAGAATCCAATTTCAATCAGATTGGTGGCATGGTAAAGAGAACGCAGAGGGCTACCGCAGGTCACAATTTTAGAATTTGGAGATTTGAAACTACAGAGTTATATTCATTTCAAGATAGAGATCCTAAAAGAAAGAAAAAGAGATATGTGGAAGTTTGATGGCAAGGATCCGGTAACATGGATACTACAGATGGAATAATATTTTGATCTACATGATGTGAAACTGTTACAAAAGGTATGTATTGCATCTTTATATTTAGAATCAAATCAGTTTGTATGGTATATAGGACTTTGTTATCATAAATCACTTGTCACCTAGTCAATTTTCATGGAGGAAATGATAGCACATTATGAGGAGATAAAGAGAAACACATTATTGAACCAATTGATAAATCTCAAACAAAAGAGTTTAATGGCATAGCACATTGAGGAATTAAAAAAATTGAATATAAGGGTAAATGATATTCCAGAGAAGCAGAGGATTGATGTCTTCATAGGGACTTCAAAAGATAACATCCAACATGAGGTTCGCCTTTGGGAACTTGATTCACTGGAGAAGGCATATAGGTTGGCAAGAAAAGTGGAAAGAAAAATTATGGCAACAACAAAGTCTAGCACTCAAAACTATAAAGATGGAAGTGTTATTTCTCCTAGCCTTCCACAACCTACAAGGTTGAGATCACAACAATTGGAAAAATAATAGCAAAAGGGCTTCATTACAATTGTGATAACAAATAAATTAAAGGTCATAAGTGTGATGAGAAGAAATTATTTTACATAGATTGTGAAGTGGAGGAAGAAAATGATTAAGAAACTTCAAAAGAAGAGGATATACACTGGGAACCAACCCTAGAGAAAGAAGAAATGAATCTGACCATATCTTGTACTGCATTGGCAGGAATTACCACTCTGTTGAAGCCTCGAAAATCGGGTCGACAACAAGGGGGATACCCACCCGGTCCGGAACTTGGTTGGCAGCTCCTTGTCCGTTTGGTATAGCGGGTCCGACTGGGGATAATGGGACCAGTTTCCCAATCTAGGGTGTGTGTGTGTGTGTAGAGTTGGATGATGCTGATCTAGAAGTATTTTAAGCTAATTTAATTCGAACTTCTAAACTGACTCTATGCTATTGTAATCTAATAAAAACAACACATCTAATCTACACTAACCCGGGGTGTATTTCTTCTATTATGCGATCTAAAGAGATTTCGAACAATAACTGGTAATAAAGATCATTCAGCGATCATAAGAATAGAAATCAATTAAGATAAACCATTCTGCATAAAAAGTTAGGCAAAACAGTTGTGAACAACATATCGCATAATAAGTTATTCATATGTCAAGCACAAATAAATGACTCCACCGTACAGAAGTGCCAAATGGTAACCCACACATTCATACATTAACATATAAACAACTAAAACTGCATATCACTCTAAGAATATAAGCAGAAATTGGTCAAGAGATAAAAGTACCATTTATGACTGATTTCACTCATAAACTTCAAGCAATAACGGTTTATCTCTACTTGTTCTAATATCTACTAAGAGTACAGAAGTGCAACATCAGTAGCAGACATTAAATGCAAACGTCGATAAATCTTGATCCATCCATTCATCAAAAACCCCCTCCGAGGGTGCAAAAGTGCATGTTCTGAGAACAAGTTTTTTGACAGATTTTCGAACCCTTCTCAAAATGCCATGATAAGGGTTAAATACTACTAACTAATTAATCTTAATTACACAAATTTAGGAAACGGCTTCAAATGACCGCCCTTCTACTAAAACATATTTATTTCAAAAAATTGAATCTAATTTATAACCGTTTCTGTATCTGCTCCTTAGTGATGTAAGCAATGCAATGTTCGCCTGAGAAGAGTCGGCTGGTTGTCTTCTCCTTTCGTTCGAGCGATAAAAGTAGAAATAACAAGAGCTGGCACTGCTTTCTGACAAACTAGAAGATATTTTCGAAAATCTTCCTCTGGCTTGGTGTATTCGCTGTGTTTATACTTGGTATAACCCATATTTCTTTCAAACTGATTGTGCTGTTGCTATTTCGGTCTCCGGCCGTGCGAATGACTCAATGAGTTAGGGATTTCGTTGCCTGAACAATTTTCTGTATTGCAGATTGCTTCCGTTCTTTGTTCCAGGCTTTTCTGAAGCGTCTTCCTTAGCGTCTTTCTTTTCGCTTTACCCAGTCTGAGCTTCAGGATCTTTTGTAAACATGCCACTTTTGTGCGCCTTTGACTCTGAGTCTTGGATAGTCTATTTTCATCAGTGTCTGTTGAGTGATACTCTGGAATCCGCAGTCCTGCTGCATGCGGCATCCATTTGCGAAGGCATCTCCTCTCTTTTCTCCGAGTATTGGCGCTTTCCCCTTTTCCTTAGATGTTTCCTGCATATTGATTTATATTAGTTGCTACCTTATAGTTTACGCAAAGGAAAAGAGAAATGATGAAAAGATTGACATGAAAGCTTTAAGTTCTAATGAATGCATAGTCATGACACTCATAATGACTTGACTCTTCGAAAAATGCAACACAATCATTCTTGGATACTTTGGCGTACAATCATTAATTTCCCTTAAGGTGCGCGCTCAATTTTGGGTTTACAGACTATGTCGAGGAAATTTTGCGATGAGTGGTTTCTGCGATTCGCATCGCAGTATCGAGGATTGCGATGTCAAGAAGTGTCATCACACGAATTGATAGTCTCATTCATCGCAGATCGCAAATCGCAGATCACAAGATCGCAGATCGCAAGATCGCGTTTTATCATTCAATCACTGTGTGCTGCTTATGCGATGTTGCGATATGCAACGTCGCATATCGGCCGTCGGTGATTCCTTAAGTTTCTCATTTAAGGGCACTTTCAATATATGCGATGCGATGAATTTCGCGTCGCTTCTTCGCAGCTTATTTACGCGCATAGGAAATGCTTCACTCTCTCTTCACGATGCGATATAGCTTTAGGGAGTAAAAATACAAAAATTTTGATAAAAATATTTTTTGGATTTTTTGTTAAGGGTACCCTTTTGCTTGGTGTTATTGCTAATACCAAATAAAGAGGGGTGTTGTTGGTGACCACAACAATGTCGATTCACTGTGAAGAACCAGTTATCTCTGCTTTTCTATTGAATTTCCACTTCCGAAACAGAAAAATTTTCGTATGTCTAAATTTTGTTATGGACAGATAGAGCACATTACCCCTTATCCTGTCAATGATACTTTGTCTCAACCTTTTCATATTCCAATTGTTTGCTTCCTCGGGCTTAGTTCCTGTATTCGCACCAGACATTACTTGGTCTTTTAAAGATAAAATAAGGTCTTCTCTGTGTACTGGCTTTTAAAATATGCTCATTTGTCATAGGTAGAGCCTCTGCTGCCTGCAAGCGTCCATAGCCTCGACAGGGTTACCTGTTATCCAGCAATGATCCTTTATCCTGCTTGAGGTTATTTACAACATTTCAGAGAAAAACCTTTTTGACACTTTTTCCTTTTTTATTCTCTAAAGAACAATGTCTTGGTTTGGTGGCCAAATTATGACACAGTCATTCACTTGATTTACACTTTTTCTGAACAAGCTAGCTCGTGATGAGACCCCTTGTCTTTTGATTGCAATAATCTTGAGTCGTTTCCCTATTTTGGTAGACAGTATTTGGCAAAGTCAGCAAGTTATAATATCTGTGATCATGATAAGCCGGCTCGTGATGAGACCTCTTATTCTTTGAGATATAGTGTTTTCTCGGATTGTTCCTCTGAATGCTGCGATTTCCTTTAGCAGGGAGGAAGTCATTGTTTTTCCTTAAGAAAGCTCTGGACAACAATAATAGAGTTTGAAAACAGCAGCTTTACAGAGAATATTTATTTTATTATTGATACCTTTCATTGTGCTGATATAAAACAATTTTTTACCAAAGGTTGCTTTCATCAAAGTTTTTTGAGGTTGAAACTAACATCATATTTAGGCTAAAGTTAACTCTATTTGTCAATAATAAAAATCAGATTTTTCAAAAACTTTTGCTACTTGTACAAGCGAAATCAAAATCTGATAGAGGATTGGTGTGCTCTTTCATGAATCCTTTTAGTGACCATCTACAACTGGTTTTATTTATAAGAAAGAGAAAAACAAATAAAAACTAAAACTACCTTACAAAAATAGAAGAATGATCTTCTATGGAAAATATATTTTAAGAATCTGGCCATTAACAGGCAAAGAATCTCTTCTACCTGCCAAATCCTGCAACACAAACGTCGATGGGCCTATGACTTCTACAATCTGAAAAGGACCAAGCCACAGCTTCTGAAATTTCGTATGTTTGCCCTTTTCTTCATGAGCCTTATCCCATTTCAAAACTAAATCTCCCATCTGAAAGTTTTTTCTGGTCATTATGCTTGAGTCAAAAGAGGATTTTATTAGCGCCTGGTGATGATCATGGGTTTTCTTAGCTTGTTCTCGTTGTTCTTCTAATTTGATTATTTCCATTTGTCTCAGTTGTAAGGAGGAAGTAGATACTTCATCGATGTATTGTACTAAAGACAAAGAGGGAATGACTAAGTGAGTTGGAAGAACCACTTCTTTCCCATAAACTAAATTAAAGGGAGAAGTGCCGATTGAAGCTTTCTTTGTAATTCTATCTGCCCATCAAGCATTTACCAGTGCTTTGTGCCAATTCTTTTGGTTTTGGTCGACTGTTCTTTTAATAATCCTGATTAGGTTCTTGTTTGTTGATTCAACCAATCCATTACCTTGTGGATAGTAGTTGGCAGAATATTTCAGTTTGAACCCTCTTTTAAGTGCAAACTCAGTCATTGTATTTCCAGAAAAGTATGAGGCATTATCAAACATTAAGGCCGTTGGCAATCCAAACCTAGTGATTATAAATTGATCTATGAATTCAATAATGTTTTCAGAATTAGCTGTCTTGAGAGGGACTGCTTCTACCCATTTAGTAAAATAATCAGTTGCCGTGAGGATATACCTATGCTGCTTAGAAGAGTGAGGAACGATCTCACCTATTATGTCCAAGCCCCATTGACTGAATGGTTGCTCGATGTTAACCGGCTGTAGTGGCATGGACGATTTCTTTTGTTTCCCTACAGCAGTCTGGCAGACTTGGCATTTCCTTACGTAATTGTATGAGTCTTTGAACAGCGTGGGCCAATAATATCCTGCACGTAATAGTTTATGTGCAGTAGTGTCTCCAGCATAGTGTTCGCCTGCTAGTCCGTCGTGGAGTTCCTGCAAAACCTTTTCGGCTTCAGTTTTCTCAAGACACCTAAGAAGCACGGAATCGTAATTCCTTTTAAATAGAACATCATTTATGAGCTGGTATTGTTTAGCTTTCAATCTCAGAGCTCTTTTCTTGGTGTGATCCAGGTGTGATGGAGCATACCCGTTCTTAAGATAATAAATGGTGTCAACATATAATGATTCTGCGTCGTTTAGGCTTACCCCATACGTATGTACCTCTTCAGATGAGTTCTCAGGAATTTGCGATGCTCCAGCTAACATCTTGCAGAAGCCTTGACCTCTTACGATGTTTGCTGGCTTGATCTCAAGATCGTATTCTTGTAAAGCGGTAATCCAATTTGCTCTCTTTTCGCCCACATCCTTCTGTATCAGAAGGTTTCTTACCGCCGGAAACGATACTACGACTTTGGTATGGGCTTTAAGTAAGAAAGGTCTGAAATACTTGATCGCTTTGAAAACAACATATGCCTGTTTCTCCACGTCTGAATAATTGAGTTCAGCACCTTGTAAGTTCGAGCTAAAAAATGCGATTGGAGCTTCCACCTTCTCTTGATTTGCTTGAGTTAGAATCGCGGCATAATATTTCTTTGAGGCAAATGTGTATAAGATAAAAGATTTTGAAAAATTTGGGGTCGCTAAAGATGGAGCGTTAATGATGGCTTGTTTGATCAAGTTGAATGCTTCATGCTCGTCTTGACCCCATTTAAAATTTGAATTATTTTTTATCATATTTTGCAAAGGAGAAACAATACGTGAAAAATCTGGGACAAATCTCTTTACAAAATTGATTTGACCAAGGAAAGATTGCATGGCTTTTTTGTTATGAGGCATGGATATTTCGGAAATTTCTTTGATTCTGTCAGGTTCAATGTGAATACCAGATTTTGACACTATGAATCCTAGCAATTTCCCTTCACTTAATGCGAAAAAAGATTTCTTTGGGTTAAGTGAAATCCCATACCTTAAACATCGTTGAAAGATTTGTTTCAAGTCTTTGAGATGGTCGCTTCGCTTCTTGGAGTACACTGTTATATCATCCAGGTAAATCACTACAGATTTATTGACTAAACCTTTAAATGAGATGTCCATGGCTCTCTGAAAGGTAGCGCCGGCATTGATCAGACCAAATGGCATCTTCCGATATGCGTATGTGCCCCACTTAGTTCGGAATGTGGTTTTTAACTGATCATCAGGGTGTACCAGCACTTGATTGTATCCTAAAAATCCATCCAGAAAAGACATTAATTCTGAGCCTGCTACTGCCTGTAATATTTGCTCCATAGGTGGGAGGGGAAAATTGTCTTTTTGACAGGCTTTGTTGAGATTCCGGAAATCGATACAGATTCTAATATCTCTGTTTTTCTTTCTAACGGGCACCATATTGGATACCCATTTGGAATGTCTGACGGGGAAATTATTCTGGCTCTCAACAACTTATTTAGCTCAGTTTTTATCTGATTTTCTAAATTGGGGTGGATTTTTCTGAGTTTCTGCTGGACAGGTTTTTCGTTGTCAATCATAGGGTTAGTGTGTTGAATGATAGAGGTGTCATATGTCTTCAGCTCATCGTAATTCTAGGCAAAAACGTTTTTGTATTGTCTCAGAAGACGGATATATGCTAATTTTTCTTCAGGAGCTAGGCCGTGGCCTAGATTAACGTTTTGTGGCTTCTCATCGGTTCCTAGGTTCACTAATTCATAGTTCAGAGTCGAACTGTAAAGTTTAGAATTGGTAGACTTTTTAAACCGACTTTTCAAATCGTATAAGTCTTCTAACTTAACCACCGATTTAGGTATAGCATTATCAGTGCTATTTTGTTGTATTTGGTGATCATGATGGTCTTCGTCAATTATTTGGTTTGAGTAGGATCCTTCAGAAGTGAGGAAATTTACAATGTTAGGATCGTCGTTGAATACTCTCCAGTTGGTGATGTTGTCAGGGATGGATGGTCTAAAGATTAATTCTATTGAGAATCTATCTGGACTAAAATCTTCAGAGGGAATAAGTCTAGAGGCTACGTTAGCTAACAGGTCTGCGCTCGCATTTTGGAGTCTTGGGATTGATGAAATATTGAATGCTATGAAATGTGCAGTTATATCTTGTACTAAAGATTGATAGTGCTTCAAATGACCTGATAGGCAATGTATGGTGTTACGTACCTGTTTAACGACGATCTCAGAGTCTCCAAAGACTTGAAGGTACTTAACGTTCAACCCGATTGCTTTGCATAGGCCTTGTACTAAGGCCTCGTATTCCGCTGTATTGTTTGTGCAATCGAATTCAAGTCTGCACGTAAGCATGGTCTTATTTCCGTCTGGGCTAATCAGAACGCATCCTGCTCCTGCTCCCTCGTTAGATTTGGAGCCATCAAAATATAATTTCCAAAACAAAGATGTATTTACAGGGTTATCTAAAAAATTAACACATTTTGAATTATCAGTTTGGGAAAAATTTTCAACTTGGGACAAAACTGAATTTTCTAAGTAAGGTGAAATATGAGCATTGAAATTGCCGAGGAAAGAATCTACCGAGTAATTGCCTATGATACTGCTGTTGTATGCTATTGCTTCATTTTCTCCCTCCAATTCCGTCACTATGTACTTTTGGTGTAACTCTCGTTCAACCTTTATTTGATTCGGTTTACCATTGTAGGGTAACCACATGTGCGACCAGTCGGTTGAGAAGTATCCGTGGAGTTTTTCGGACCAATCCCTGCTAAGAATTAAACCATAGAATTCAGGGATATCAGCTACTAGAATGTCGATAACCTGACATACCTTCGGGTTAGACAACAATCTTATGGTCACTTGATTAAGTTCACCAATCACTTCGACTTGAGATCGATCAAGCTGAACTATGCGCACTGCGGATTTTTGTGGTTGAACATTCAATTTGGCACATATTGATCTGGGTAAAATATTCGTTGAAGCACCAGAATCAACCAAGCAATTGTGCACGTTTTTATTGAAAATTTCATAAGTGAGAAGAAAAGGGGGAGTATGAGATCTCGATCTTCCTCCAATCAAGGCGATGTCATTTGGGTCAATCTGATTGATCGTGTTGGTTGGAGGTCTTCCCATGTTGTGGGAAGCTACAGCTGTAGGTAAAGATGTAGTAGGCACGGCATGTAATTCTTTCATCATTATTTTCTGTTGATGTTTCAATTTGCTCAACTCGTAAAGAGTGATATTAGCCCTAGTCTTTTTCATGTCATCGATAATGTTATACTCCATTTCATCTGACACTATCAGTGTTCTTGATGGAGGTGCTTGATCTGATTGGACTGGGCTAGATTGGGTCGCTCTAGCGGTTGTTTTCTTTGTTGCGACCTTATCTTTTGTTGCAGGGCTTGCGCCCTTCTGTTTAGGGGTAGTTTGGGGAGGATCAAGTTGATTTTTGCTTCGTGTGCTAACCGGAAATGCTTCTTGATCTTCTTCTTGTGGGAGGATGAAATCCCACATTCCTTGTAGTTCCACAACTTCTTCATCATCGGTCTGCCCTTCAGTGATGTTCTCTTCTTCTTCTTGTTCTTCGGATTCAACGTTTGAGATAGCATTGGGTGGTTTCACATCCATGGGAGGATTTCTTTTAAAAGCTCCGTAGGGCTTTTTTGAAGAAGTTTCTGCTACTTATTTTTTTATGTCAATCATCTCATTGGACATGGCCTTTAATACTTTTTGTAATCCTTCCAAATCGAAAGGATCTTTCATTTGTTTCTTCTTGGTGTCTTCTTTGAAAGAGATTTTCTTAGATTTGCGTTCTTCTATCGCAGATTTCTTTTCTAGGGCTACTACGCATTGTTCTATTGCTATCGCCTCTGTCAAGTTTTCAACTAAGGTCGTCTTGTTTTCCCTATCTACGAAGATAGCCAAGTTTGATGGTAAGGCCGTGATATACCATTCACATCTTACTTCCTCGCTGGGTTGGGAAGCAGCGAGAATTTTGTCGAGGATCTTATTGAACCGTAAATTGAAATCTTTAATGGGTTCTCTGGCCTCAGCTTTGAGATTGGATAGGTCATTGATCAACGTCGCCGTTGATCTGTCATCACCGAACTTGGTAAGGAATTGACTTTGAAAAATGTCCCAACTTATGATAGACCCGGAAGGTAACGAAAAGTACCATGACCCGGCTGTTCCTTGCATTGTATAGGGAAAAAGCCGGACGACAGCATCCTCGTTGGTAACTCTGTTGAGATTAACAGAAAACATGAAATTATTAATATGCTCTTCAGCTAGCATGCCTGTTTCTGGATTGAATTTGGGTAGCCATTTCTCAGGATGGGCTGGTATTGGACTCAGGGGTGGAGGCATTAAAACCGCCCCAGGATTGTTCCATGGAGACTGGGCCATCATTGAGTTGCTAGTGAATGAAAGTGCAGAGGATGATCCCTGATGCTGAGAAGATGAAGATATTATGATCTTTGATGATTGAAGAGGAGGGACTGTGGAAGATGGATGAGTGATTTGGAATGAAGATGTGGGTGGCTGACTTCGCGGCGAGGGAGTTGAAATGGACGAAGTAGATGAAAGAGTCTCACTGTCAGACTCTGGTGGTGTTTTCCTTGCTCTTTTCCTGGTGGGGAGAGGAAGTTCAGTTGGCTGGATGCCAAACTTTTCACTTTTCAATCTGGTCAGGGGATGAGCAGGATTGTACTGCGAAGTCACGCTGCTTTGAGATTTATCATACCTCTGATTAAAAATAGAGAATCCCTGGAGTTTACGAATCAGAGTTTGAATTTCAGGGGGTTCAATGATAAGTTGGTCTGAAATATTAGGGTATGTAGCAGCGGTGGATACTCGAGCGACTTCAAACTCCGAGTTTAATCGTACTGGAGAAGTCGGGGGAGTTGATGAGGGTGATTTACTCTCAGAATGGTATTTAGATTTTGATTTAGGTGCCATTCATAGTTCGTGCCCTCCTTCTAGCGCCAAATATGTTGAAGCCCCGAAAATCGGGTCGACAACAAGGGGGATACCCACCCGGTCCGGAACTTGGTTGGCAGCTCCTTGTCCGTTTGGTATAGCGGGTCCGACTGGGGATAATGGGACCAGTTTCCCAATCTAGGGGGTGTGTGTGTGTGTAGAGTTAGATGATGCTGATCTAGAAGTATTTTAAGCTAATTTAATTCGAACTTCTAAACTGACTCTATGCTATTGTAATCTAATAAAAACAACACATCTAATCTACGCTAACCCGGGGTGTATTTCTTCTATTATGCGATCTAAAGAGATTTCGAACAATAACTGGTAATAAAGATCATTCATCTATCATAAGAATAGAAATCAATTAAGATAAACCATTCTGCATAAAAAGTTAGGCAAAACAGTTGTGAACAACATATCGCATAATAAATTATTCATATGTCAAGCACAAATAAATGACTCCACCGTACAGAAGTGCCAAATGGTAACCCACACATTCATACATTAACATATAAACAACTAAAACTGCATATCACTCTAAGAATATAAGCAGAAATTGGTCAAGAGATAAAAGTACCATTTATGACTGATTTCACTCATAAACTTCAAGCAATAACGATTTATCTCTACTTGTTCTAATATCTACTAAGAGTACAGAAGTGCAACATCAGTAGCAGACATTAAATGCAAACGTTGATAAATCTTGATCCATCCATTCATCAAAAACCCCCTCTGAGGGTGCAAAAGTGCATGTTCCGAGGACAAGTTTTTTGACAGATTTCCGGACCCTTCTCCAAATGCCATGAGAAGGGTTAAATACTACTAACTAATTAATCTTAATTACACAAATTTAGGAAACGGCTTCAAATGACCGCCCTTCTACTAAAACAGATTTATTTCTAAAAATTGAATCTAATTTCTAACCGTTTCTGTATCTGCTCCTTAGTGCTATAAGCAATGCAATGTTCACCTGAGAAGAGTCGGCTGGTTGTCTTCTCCTTTCGTTTGAGCGATAAAAGTAGAAATAACAAGAGCTGGCACCGCTTTCTGACAAACTAGAAGATATTTTCGAAAATCTTCCTCTGGCTTGGTGTATTCGCTGTGTGTATACTTGGTATAACCCAGATTTCTTTCAAACTGATTGTGCTGTTGCTATTTCGGTCTCCGGCCGTGCGAATGACTCAATGAGTTAGGGATTTCGTTGCCTGAACAATTTTCTGTATTGCAGATTACTTCCGTTCTTTGTTCCAGGCTTTTCTGAAGCGTCTTCCTTCCTTAGCATCTTTCTTTTCGCTTTACCCAGTCTGAGCTTTAGGATCTTTTGTAAACATGCCGCTTTTGTGCGCCTTTGACTCCGAGTCTTGGATAATCTATTTTCATCAGTGTCTATTGAGTGATACTCTGGAATCCGTGGTCCTGCTGCATGCAGAATCCATTTGCAAAGGCATCTCCTCTCTGTTCTCCGAGTATTGGCGCTTTCCCCTTTTCCTTAGATGTTTCCTGCATATTGATTTATATTAGTTGCTGCCTTACAGTTTACGCAAAGGAAAAGAGAAACGACGAAAAGATTGACATGAAAGCTTTAAGTTCTAATGAATGCATAGTCATGACACTCATAATGACTTGACTCTTCGAAAAACGCAACACAATCATTCTTGGATACTTTGGCGTACAATCATTAATTTCCCTTAAGGTGCGCGCTCAATTTTGAGTTTACAGACTATGTCGAGGAAATTTTGCGATGAGTGGTTTCTGCGATTCGCATCGCAGTATCGAGGATTGCGATGTCAAGAAGTGTCATCGCAGGAATTGATAGTCTCATTCATCGCAGATCGTAAATCGTAGGATCGCAGATCGCAGATCGCAAGATCGCAAGATCGCAGATCGCAAGATCGCGTTTTATCATTCAATCACTGTGTGCTGCTTATGCGATGTTGCGATATGCGATGTCGCATATCGGCCGTCGACGATTCCTTAAGTTTCTCATTTAAGGGCGCTTTCAATATATGCGATGCGATAAATTTCGCGTCGCTTCTTCGCAGCTTATTTACGTGCATAGGAAATGCTTCACTCTCTCTTCACGATGCGATATAGCTTTAGGGAGTAAAAATACAAAAATTTTGATAAAAATATTTTTGGATTTTTTGTTAAGGGTCCCCTTTTGCTTGGTGTTATTGCTAATACCAAATAAAGAGGGGGGTTGTTGGTGACCACAACACACTCCTAAAACTCTCAAGATAGAAGGGAATATCAAGAAGAAGAAGGTTCAAGCCGTGAAATATCAGGAATAAAAGGATCAACAAACATCAAAAGAAAAGGATACTCACTAAGAACCAACACCATAGAAATAAGAAATGAATTCGACCATATCTTGTAATGCATTGGCAATAATTACCACTCCTAAAACTCTTAAGATGGAAGGACATATCAAGAAGAAAAAGGTTCAAGCAGTGAAATATCACATCAAGCATCATCAACAAATTCTCCAATTTTTAAAGGATAACCTCACTTTAGAGCAGAATCGAATGAAACAATAGGCAGATCAATAGCATAGCGAAATAAGTTTTGATGTAGGTGACTGGGTATTTCTACGACTACAACCATACAAACAAATGTCCATCAAGGATGATAAGAAGGATAATAAATTATCACCAAAGTATTATGGTTCGTACCAGGTGTTACAAAATATTGGTACTATGGAATACCAATTGAAGCTTCCAGCATCTTCCTGAGTGCACCCATTTTTCCATGTTTCATGCTTAAAGAAGGTTATAGGTGAGAAGATCCCAGTTAAAACAATATTGCCAGAACTTGACGAGGAAGGAAAAATCATATTGGAATTGGAAGCAGTCACAAGAACAAGAAATCGACAACTACAAAATTGATCAATTTTAGAGTATCTCATCAAGTGGAAGAACTTACATGCTGAAGATTCCACATGGGAGGATGAGAATTTTATACAGAAGCATCCATAACTACTCAAGCGTTAAGGACAAAATTTTTTGAAGGAGAGGGGCATGTTAGGTACCTATACTACTACTGTAACCCCTTATTGTTATTAGTGAAACTCCATTATTCTATTATTGTACCCATATAGTCCCCATGTTTTTATTATTATGCCCCATATAAGCCCACTATTGTTATTGTTGTGCCCCTACAATATTATTGTGATGTAGGCTCTGATTGTATTGGGACCCCTTAGATTCCTATATATAGAAATGAGTTCTTATCATTTGTATCATCCAAGAATTGTTCATTTGTATAATTTAAAGGAGGTTTCCCCCTCAAAGAGGATGATTTCTAAGGCGTTGATATTTATTTTCTATCCTTTTGTGAGATGGTTTCATAACATAATGAGAGGTCTAGATTGACTATGAGATTACAATATTTTATAAGGTAAATTTACATCTATTTTTATCTTTGGGGGCGCTGCCCCCAAACCCTCGCTAGGGGTGGGGCTAATAAAATCACCCCCCCTTGGACTCCCGTGATAGTAATTAAACGGGCGGTGTTTCTACCTCATTAGGAACTGGGGGTCTAACGCGGCGATACCTCTGAATAAAGAAGATAATTGGGGTCCACACCCAACAATAAGATATGTAAAGTGCATAAGAGGATTTGATGAATGCTTTTGGGGTGATTCTTGGAGATTAAAGGTGGAAGAAAAATTGTGCTTTATGGGATTGACAAGGAATCTTGGCATTTTCACTATAACTTTTATTCTAGGATGTTTCATCATTTACTTGTGGTTCAAATTTTAGGGCTTGGTTCACTATAATTTTAGGGGTATGCTTTGAGGAAGTTAGGATCATTAAATGCTTCTGAAATATTCTTCAAACAGGTCAACATAGAATTTTCACTATATATATATATATATATATATTTGGGATGTTTTAGATCTTGAAACTTGGAGGATACAAATAAAATATATTGATGTACTTGTGGTTAAAATTCTAGACCTTTGTTCATTGTAAGTTCGGATATATGATGTAATGCATTTAAGATTTTTGAATGCTCTTGAAATCTGCTCCAAATAGGTTAGCTTGGTATTTTTTCTATAACTTTCTTTCTGAGATGTCTTAGACTGTGAAATTTAGAGGAGACAAAAAAATTATCTCAAGGTAATAGTGGTAGAAATTTAGACCTTTTTTCACTATAAGTTCAAACATATGATTTGAGGAAGTTAACGTTCTTGAATGCTCCCAAAACATGCTTCAAACATGTCAACTTAATATTTTCACTATAACTTTATTTTTTGATGTTTTAGACTATGAAATATGGAAGCCATGAAGAAGATATATCAAGTTACCCATGTTAGAAATTTTAGAACTTACACTATATTTTGAAGATATGATATGAGGAAGTTAGTGTTCCTGAATGCTCCTAAAATATTCTTCAAACAAGTCAACTTGGTATTTTTGTTATAACTTTATTTTTTGAGATGTTTCAAACTGTCAATTTTGGAGGAGACTGAGAATAGATCTATAAGTACTTATGGTACAAACTCTAGAACCAAATTTTCAAAATTGGATACAAGACATATTGTGTAAGTTTGTTCTTGGGAAGAAGCAAAAAGTAACAAGTTTTGGGAGAACCATGCCTCATGAAGGAAGAAGAAACAAATAGACCTAGTAAAGACAAAAGCAACAAAATGACCTTGTGAAGGAAGAAGCAACAAGAAAACTTCCAGAAAGTTGCAACTAACAAACATTATGAGGAATAAAGCATACTTGATGAAGTGGGTTGGTTCTTATGAATGTTTGTAGCATTAGGGATTGGTGTCTCCTATAGGTTGGTGCTTACAAATATGGTAGTAAACGAGATTAGTGTTTCCTCTAGGTTTGTGAATACAAAGTAATAGAGGGGATTTGTGTCTCCTGTAGGTTGGTAGAAACAAAGTAGAAAAGGGGATTGTTGTCTCCTATAGGTTGGTACCTATTGGGTCCTTGATATTTTATTTTATTGGCTATCCAAACCTTTCATTTACAAGCCATATTCACACCCTTACAACATATTTCATAACTATTATATTACCAATTTTCACTAAATGCATTCATTTTACCTCGTGGTTAATTATTAATGATTTCTTGTGTTTTAAATGATTAAATGAGTTTTTAATATGGTTTTATCAATGAAGGTTTACTAATGTGGTTATGTGGCCAAGGAGCATGTTCCACTACGAAAATTTCTATCTTTGCAACAGTTCATTACTTAATTATTCACTTGCACGAATGGAGGGAAAAAGTTCAAAATTATAAAATATGTTTTTGTTTTCTCTAGCATGGTAAATTAGGTTCCACATGGGCCTAATATGCTGGTACAATCCTTTGAATATACCTATCTCACACGTGTGGGATCCTAACACGTGATTTAAGCTACAACCAAAAATATGTAACAACTTTGAAATTAGATAGATGTCTTTCGGATTAATCACATCATTAGGATTTCATCCTAATGATGTGATTAATCTGAAGACATCTATCTACAATATGGATCACAAAAGTCTCACATCTAACAATTTTGAAATTTTCATGTTCTACGTCGATTTTCATGCATATGATGGTGAATCTCAAGAATATGGAAAATGTGTTTTTGCACAACATAACAATTTACTTAGATCTCAAACCGTTTCCAAAAACTTGATATGGTTTGAAAGTTATGGTTGGTTCTTTGAAGCAATTTTGTATAAAATTTCTGCAAAACCCAGATTGGCAAAAGTATCTAAACAATCAACTTCATGCACGATTTCTGAGGCCATGGAATTGAATCAGGAAATTCCAAGAGAGGTTTTTGTTGAAAATAAAACAAGTTAGGATCCATGGAAAAATATCCCCAAAATACGTCATGTTCGAGAAGATATGGTTGGTTCTTTAACACCAATTTGTATAAAATTACACAAAAAACAGAGTTATGAGATTTTCCTCTAAAGTTGTAAATTCATTTTCTGAGTTTAGGGGATTGGATATTATCCTTCCTTAATGGATTTATGTATAGATAAAGCCTTAAAGGGTAGAGGAAAGGAGGTTGTTCATTATTGTAATAGAAGATATCAATGATTAGCTTTTGGAGAGATTTAAAGAGCTGATTTGTAACAAAGTTTTTGATGTGAATAAATAATTGATGGTTGTTGAATTGTGGTACATATTATTAGGTTAATCTAAGATTTTTTTAGCAACACTAACTTCCTAGGACGGGCACCTCAGTGTGGGTAAGTGTTTCTATGCCTCATGTGTTTTGTAGATTAGTCTTACATCTAACAATTTAGTTTTATTTTGCAATGAATTTACGTTAGGTAAAACTAAAATCTATTCAATTTCATGCTTTCAATTTAGTTTGTACTACTTCTCTTTAGGTTTATGAAGTGAATTCCATTCCATTGATTCTTCTTTGTGCATGATTAAGATTTTATTTTCAACATTTGATTGCATATTTTATTTGATGTTTCTTTTCAAGTTTTCATTATATTTGTATTTCACATAGTATTATATTTATTTCTCTATTTTCAATTTTGTTAAGTAGAATGCATTATGATCAAATTCAAATTGATTTTTCTTAGGCTTAAGATTCGAACAAATTTAAATTAGTTTCTTAACACATTTTAAAATTTTTAATTTCAATTTACATAATTTTCGTACTTAATTCGGTACTTATTCAGAATTTCAAATTCCAACCTTTCTGTATTTAATTCGGCACTAGGTTTTGTACTAGAACATGGTATTAAAAAATATGTAATTTGAAGTTTAGGATTCTTTAATTGATTGGAGCTTTGCAACTACTTGAAAAAATATTCCTACAATGAATAAGAACCTATAATATATCTCTAAGCCTCCTTAGCATTCATTTTTGATAGTTTGTTAATGCATTTCTTGTAGTTTATTGCCTTGTTTTCTTTACTCGCCTCGCAAGCTTTTGCTTATAATTGCCAACATTTACTTTTTTTGTAATGTCTGGTCAATTTAGAATGTCCTAAATTTCTATATTAATTGTTAATCCGAGAGTCATAAATTGTTGAAGTGAGGCACACTATATATGCAAGATAACCGATTTCTTACTTTTTGTCGTTTTTGGTTTTTAGTTTGTTTTTGGGTTTATCTTCGTTGATTCCCTATTGTGAGATAGCAATTCTAAAAGTCAAGTATGGATAAAAATGTTCAAGGCAATGATGTCCTTTAAAATGATTTCCAAAACTTCAAACTTGCAAAAAGGTTTTAAAACATGCAATGATGAAATTAACTCCTAAAAGAGAATGAAAATGTGCCACTATTCTAATTAAACAAACAGTGAACTATTGATCATGAAACCCAGTATCCTTGCTGCTATATAAATATAAAAGAAACTGAACTCAAAGAAATCCAAAAATTGCAAGCAAAGTAAACTAAAATCAAATTACATCAACTCATATTCTGACCCCTCACCATTCGTCTCGCTCTGGCTTTCGGAGGTAATCATAAACAATTTGAGCAATCTGATATCTAATTTGCAGAAAATAAAACTAATATTAAACTACACACTCATACTTCAATCCCTCACCATTCGTCTCGCTCTAGCTTTCGGAGGTAACTGAAAATGACATGAGCAATTCAATAACTAACTTGCAGAAAAATAAACTAATATCAAACTATGCACTCATACTTCAATCCCTCACCATTCGTCTCGCTCTGGCTTTCGGAGGTAATTGAAAATGACATGAGTAATTTAATATCTATCTTGCAGAAGAGTAAATGAGCAAAACTGAAATAAATAAAATAGTGCTGGAGCTAAGAACTAAAGAAAAATAAATCAGCAGAAGGACAAGAATAATTCCATGTCATTAGTCATTATAAAACTATGTGCAAATGCCCGGGCTGCTTATTGTAATCTGAAACAAAGACACTGATCAGTTAACATCATTAGAAAGCATGAAAACTATGGATAGCAATCAACGTGAATACCATAAGCAGTGCAATATATACAAGTGAATGATTATGGCATAAGGAATGTAAAGAAATAAAGCATGAAACTATACAGCAATTAACAAAACCTCGGTGTGTATAGGGGCCCTCTGCACAACCTCGGGCAATCAACAATCAACCACGAATTGAGCTTATAAACAGAGTCTTCTCATGTATTAAAATGCAGTCATAACATAGAAATAAAGTCACAACACAGTGGGCTCGTTAACAGTCAAAATTACATTACCAAAAGCTAGCTACTATGCGTATGAGAACGCTTTATTTATAACTGAGGATGACATAACTACTTTCCTAAAATCTGCGTTGATAAAAGACACATGAACAACCACGTCTAGGAATCTAGCATTATGGTTGCTGTGAAGATTAAATCTATGGAGGTTGGCTGTTGGATTCGATTCATGGAGCAGTCGACAGGTGTTGATATGTCCCCAGAAGTCTAGGAATGGCCACGCAAGTCTTCACGTGGTGAAAAATAGAGTTCTGTCACTGTAGGACTCTTACGTTGACCACCGCTTGACTATCTTTGACCACAGCCTTCTTTGTTGAATTCGACTGAGCCAATAGGACTCGGTCCATGTCCACATCATTTTCAACTTGCCCATGTGGCTGGATTTGCCTGAAGACACCTATAACATAGAATTTGACAAAAAGGTTGCGGAAAGTTGAACTGGCTGCGGAAAGTGACAAGATTCCGTAGCTGAATGAGCAAAAATCTAATTCAAACAGCAGACACAAGACATAGTTAGGAAACCACTTTATATGCTCTTTTTAAACTAATATGCAATGATTTGACAGCTTAGGAGGTCCAAGTAAATGGAAAAAAGGCTAGAAAGGTGTATAGGGAAGATGCAAGTTTGGGGCTCAACATACCCCCACTGTGAAGGTGTTGCATGTCCTCATGCAACCAAAATTTTGATCATCTTCCCTTTAGTCCATGTGCTCTGAAGCTTATGCCAGTACATCCAGTCCTCTTTTCCTCTTCCTTGGTACTACTACCATCCTGGGCTTTCTCATCAAACATCTAAATTTGAGACTGATCAACTCTCTACTCAACTTCCTTCACTTTTTCTTTAATTTCTTGTTCTTTTTCTGCCACAGTCCCAGATGTAACATAGAGTTGTCATGAATGATCTTGTCCAATCTTCTTTGCTCCTTTAATGCTTCATTTTCTTGTTTAATGTGTCTGTTTAAGACCTCCAATTCAAACACTTCTTGTTTCAATGATTGGACTTGTCTTTTCTAAGGATTCTAGATAATCATACACCTCTTGCTGATTTGGGTCTATTTCGGTTGTTTTCCTTGGGATGACCCCAAAGTCCTATTGAGGAGGACTGATTTCTAACTCTGGCCGAGAAGGACTCATATCAATATCTAGAGGACTGGTTTCAATATTTGGCTAAAGATGAGGTGGGCTACAGCCAGCTGGAGGTTTCTCCGGTGTTTCCCCACCCAATTCAATAAAGTGGGGTCCTTTTATTTGTGCTTTCCTCCACTTTCCTCTAAGCCTATTGCTTCTTCTTAAAGGCTGTGGGCTAGTACTCTCTTCTTCCATACTCTGTTTTCCTTTTTCTTTCTTCTTGGCTGTAGCCACTTGTGATGCACTAGTCTTTCAGACAATACTTGATGGTCTTCTTCTAAAGAAGGTTCTAGTGATTGGTAGACATCCTCTATGTTTCTTTTCCCTTTCAATTTTCTCTGTTTTCTATCCTTGCTTCTTTCCTTCCTCTCTTTTTGATCAACTTCTTTGGTTTTGCTAATAGGAGGGTCTTGAATTATTGCACTTTTCTCCTTTCTCCTACTCCTTGGTGTATTGCTTTCAGGTGCCTCGGATGGCTCTTGAAAGTAGTTTCTCACCAAAAACCGTTCCTAGGTATCCCTATTTTTCTTCAATTGGTCCTCAATTAGAATTCTCACAAGCCCAAGATGATACAAATGAGGTTCTATGTCTTCTATGTTCTTTTGGACTGTTGTGCACATCTTTTTCAAGCTCAGCAATAAAAAGTAGGGCAGATTGAGGGTTTGGTTCTCTAAAAAGTTCATCAATAACTGAGTATGATACATGTACATTGCCCCAAAATGGCCTTCACAAGTAATGAACTTTTGAATGATTAACAGTAAGCTGGCCCACTCCTCTTTTAAAGCATGAACATGAATTCCTCTTGTGAATACAGTTACGTCCATACTTGGGTTGCGTAATATGACTCTCCAAGCCTGCTCGTCCAAGCTCTTGTTCTTGAACCAGCGTTCACCTTCCTGGGGAAGGTCTGTAGCAGCTGCTATGGATGCCTCAGTGACTGTAAACTTAAGGTCCCCAATTTCCACCACCTGGCCATTAAAAGACCTTGCAAAAGCTTTTGTAATCTCCTTATTGTGGCCCTTAAATTTTTAAATGAAACGTAGCCATTTTGCCTTCCTCAGTAAGTCTTTCACTTGAGGGTATCCTTCTAAAAACTTGGGCCCTTCCGGTTCTTCCCTCAATAACCGACCCCCCCTTTCTTCTGTTTGAAATTCGTCTACGTGTGAGGGGTTTAGCAGAGGTAAGAAAACTAGGTTACGAGGTTTATGGAGAAGAAAACAGTGGCTGAAAATGGAAACTGGAGAACAAGTAGCGGGAGTGTTCAGGGACTGTAAGCGGAAAACAGAGGACAGGCAGCCGAGGTGAGTTCACGAAATGGAGTGGAGACGTATGTGAACGAGGTGGTAATGTAGCCGTGGCTTCAATAAAATGGCAGGGGAGTGAAGTGAACCCGACAGAATTTTTAAACTAAATGGTCACGGAGGAGATGTTAACACGTTTATGAAATGGCTGCAGAAATTATGCGGTGAAGAGGAGCCGTAATTAAATCGGTCACGTCCCATGATTACAGGTTGATTGTGAAAGTGCAGTCAAATATGAGTTAAACCCAAGAATTAATCATGAGACCGTTTGGAAAATAAATGCATGGTTCGTGGAGGAATGTCGTGGAATGGTTATGGAGCTATCATGGCATCATTGCATATAGTGGAGCTTATGGTTTAATAACTATGCAAAAAAATGTGCTTTGATTGCTATTTGAAAGAAATTTTTACTCATACCTTGGAATCTTTGCCATTTGTTGTCGATTAGCCCTTGATCAACTGCTCCTTATTGATGTCTTTAGATGCTCCATGTCTTCATAATATATCCTCGGTCATACCTGCATTTGCTTTCATGATTATTGAACTAACATCTTGACTGTCAATTTTAAAAACAGAGGGGTGGCTGTGGAAACTGACACAACAACCACTTAGCTGAATGAAGATGGATAGATAATAACTAACTGAATGCAAATGGTCATGAAAGAGACTTTTATTGATGAAATGAAATGAAATGGATGAAATGGAGTGGGATGAAATGGAGTGGAGTGAAATGAAAATAAAATGGAGTGGAATGAAAATGAAGTGAAGTGACGCGAAAATGGGAAAGAAAGAGAGATTGTTTTTGGAAAATATAGGGTGTTAGGTGTTCCTGATTTTCACTCTATATTTTCTGTATAAGAGTGCCAATCAGTGATTGGTTTTCAGGCTTATACAAATTATTATTATTATTATTTTTTGACAGAAAGGAACAAAGGCTAGGCTGGTGGAGAAGAAGGATTTTTCTTCACCAGCCTTATTGCAGAATTCTCTTGAAACATTTTGACAAATTCCTCTTTTGAGAGTGGCTTATGATAGATCTTTAATCTGTGGCCATTCACAATAAGAGGAGTTTGAAATTTATCAATGGTCTTGATTCTTACTATTCCATTGCTAAAGACTTTTTCAATCTCATATGGCCCGAGCCAATGTGTCTGAAATTTACCTTTGAAGTCTTTAAACTTGGAATCAAATAGTAATGCCCAATCTCCCTCTTGAAACTTTTTCTCTTTGATGTATTTGTCATGCCACTTAACTCTTTGATACTGAACTAGATCATTTCTTAGGATTGCTTCTTGCCTGATCTCATTCAGCTCATTCAACTGCTCCATTCTGTGCTTTTGGGCTTCTGTTAGATCCATCCCCAACTAAACTGCCATCTTGAAAGTTTTGACTTGAAACTCAATGGGGAGCAGGACCTCTTTCCCATAAACAAGCTCATAGGGAGAATGTCCTGTTGTATTCCTCCATGTAGTTCTGTAGGCCCATAAGGCTTCAGGAAGCCTTTCTACCCAATCTCTTCTATGTAGATGAACAGTTTTGGTGATGATGCCTTCAATAACTTTGTTTCTAGACTCCACTTGGCCATTTGCTTGTGGATGGTAAGGAGTAGATTTTCTATGCTTGATTTTGTATTCTTCCATCAGCTTTTCCATCATGTTGGATGTGAATTGACTTCCCTAATCTGTCACAATTTCTCTTGGAACACCAAAGCGAGTAAAAATATCCTTATAAAGAAAACTAACAACTGAATTTTCAGTAGCAGAAAGTAATGCTTTGGCTTCTACCCATTTAGTAACATAATCAATACATACCAATATATACTTCTTTTGTTTAGATGGTGGATTAATAGGTCCAATGAAATCTAAAGCCCATTTTTCAAAGGGTTCGATGAGTACCTGTGGTTGTAATGGCATTTCATTTGAAAGAGTCGGTTTCTCTACTCTTTGGCAGCTGTCACACCTTTTGACATATTCTTTTGTATCTTTGAAGAGGGAAGGCCAATGATATCCTAAAGAAAGGATTTTATAGGCCGTCCTTTTGTCAGCAAAGTGTCTGCCGCATGGTTCATCATGACATGCCTTGAGGATGTCAGGCATTTCATCTTCCCTAACACATCTTCTAATCACAAGATCTGGCCCTGTTTTAAACAATTCGTTAGAAATCCATGAATATTTTGAACTCTCCTGAATAATCTTTCTTCTTTCACGAGGAAATAAATGTGGAGGTAGTTTCCCTGTAACCAAATAGTTAGTAATATCTGCATACCAAGGGGTATTAGTAGTTACTGCAAATAAATATTCATCCGGAAACTTATCCTCTACAGGAGAATCTTCCTTAGTATTTTGGATCCTAGACAAGAAATCAACTACTATATTTTGTTTCCCTGGTCTATCCAACACAGTAATATTGAATTTCTGTAAAAGTAAGAGCCATATTGTAACTCTGCCATTAGTAACAGGTTTGTTCATTAGATATCTATTCGCAGAATGATTAGTATGGACAAAAGTTTCATAGCCTGTTATATAATGTCTAAACTTATTGATTACATGAACAACATCTAAGAACTCTTTTTCAGTCACAGTATAGTTCAACTCAGTGGGAATCAAATTTTTACTGGTATAGTAAATGGCATAAGGAACTAAATCCTTTTGATCCAACACAGCTCCTAGAGCTGTATCTGAAGCATCTGTAGAAATATGGAAAGGAAGTTTCCAATTTGGCCCTCTCAATATGGGTGCTTCAGATATTCTTGTTTTCAAAGTTTCAAATTCTGATTGACAATCAGGATCCCATTTGAATTCACAGTCTTTTGTAAGCAATTTGAAGAGTGGAGATGCTATTTTGGTGAAGTTCTCTATAAATCTTCTATAGTACCCAGTAAATCCCAGAAAACTTCTAACATCTTTTTGACAATTTGGAATAGGCAACTTGGAGATGACTTCAACTTTTGATCTATCAACTTTTACCCCATCCCCTGAAATGTGATGTCCCAAAACAATACCTTTAGTAAACATCATAAAGCATTTTTCATGACTCAATGAAAGGTTTGTTTCTTTACATCTTATAAGGACTTTTTCCAAATTCTTTAATGCCTCTTCAAATGTATTACCATAAACTGTAAAATCATCCATATAAACCTCTACACAATCATGGATTAGATCAGAAAAGATTCCTAGTACTGCTCTTTGGAATGTTGCGGGTGCATTACATAATCCAAAAGGAAGCACTCGGTAAGCAAAAGTTCCCCATGGACAGGTAAATGTGGTCTTATCTTGGTCTTCAGGTGCTACCTGAATTTGATTATGGCCACTAAAACCATCCAAGAATGAGAAGTACTTTTTGCCTGTTAGAGTATCTAATACCTGATCGATAAAGGGCAAAGGAAAGTTATCCTTCAAAGTTGCTTTATTCAATTCCCTGAAATCAATGCATACTCTCCATTTACCATTCTTTTTAGGTACTATAACCAAAGGAGAAACCCATCAGCTATCTGAAATTGGATAAATGAAGTTTACATTGAGTAGTTTTTGGAGCTCTTCTTTCACTATCTCCCTAAGGTTTGGATTCATTCTTCTCTGAGGTTGTCTAATTGGTCTACTGTTTTCCTCAATGTAGATGTGATGAATGCAAGTCTTAGGGTCAATACCTTTCATATCAATATAATCCCATGCAAATGCATTAGAATATTTTTGCAAGATTTTGGTTAGCTCTTCCTATTGTGATTTTTCCAAATTTTTATTGATATTCAATGTTTTACCTGGAAAAATATCAATGGCGGAACTACCAAACTCTTCCATAGAGTAAAGAGACATTTGTCTAGATGATAGATACTCAATGTCAGAATCTAACTGAAATTGTGTGTGGTCATATTCTGAAGATGTTTCAAAATTTTCTAATGTGTTCAGAATTTGACTATCTTCACTGATTTCAGAAATGGTAAAGAAAGGTTGTATAGCGTCCTCATAATTGACCCATTCATTATCTCCTACTTCTGTAATTGCTTTTGATGGAGGATACAAATTGAATTTCTTTGTCGAATTACTATCAGAAATGTACATATCCCCAGATCTACAACTGATGAAAGCATCAGCTGTGGCTAGCCAAGGTCTTCCTAAGATGAGTGGGTGCCCTCCTAAATTACTCTTGGGAGTCAAAATCATGAAATCTACTGGATATTCCCAAGAATCTAAGGAGACCGAAATGTCTTCTAATACACCATCTGGTTTGATAATTGATCGATTTGCAAGTTGCAGTAGAGTAGGTGTAAAAAGAAGATTAGGAAGTTTTAGCTGTTCCATAGTCTGTCTACTCATAATGTTGATAGCAGCCCCTAAGTCAATCAAAGTATTTGGAATTTCTACCCCATTTATATGTGTCTTGACAATTGGACTACCGGGATCTACATACTTTTGCATGGCAATTTTTCCCATCATGATATCCGCAATTTTTCCTACCAGGTGAATTCTTCTTGTATCTCTTGGTTTCCTTCCTGGTCTTTTGAGACTCAACTCCTTTATTGTTTTTGCTAGAATAGGAATCTCTCTAATGGATTGTAGCAAGGGAATCTTGATATAGACATTTTTTAATTCATCTAGGAAATCATAGTCTGGCAACAAGATTTGTTTTTCCACTCCTTTGTCAATTTGTAATCTTTCAGGAAAAGGAGGTGTGGATGAAGATGCAGGTTGCTCAACTATAGGAGTTGTAGGGGTTGAATCTTTTTCTTTTTCTTTTTAAGTGCTCGGGTTTTGAAGAGATGCTTTAGAACCTTTATTGGTTTCAAGAGAATCTTCCTCAGAAATACTTTGCTTTTGAGCATCTATATAAGGCTTTTCTAAAACTCTACCAGATCTGAGTTGTACATCATTGAGAGGAACAATCATATAGGTAGGAAATTGTTGTCCTTCTACCATGTAAGCAGTTTGAGGATTTTTATTATTGGGATTTGGCAATGGCCGGGAAGTTAGTTGATTTGTCTTCTATTGGAATGGAAGCAAGAGTTGAGAATTTGGATTTTGTTGAGAAGGTTGTTGTTGTTGTTGTGGAAATGGCAATGAAAGTTGTGGATTTTGATTTGGAAGTTGTGGAGCTTGTTGATTTTGAAAAGATGGAGGATATTGATAAAATTGAGCAAATCTCCCATAAGGATTTTGCATACCTTGTACCCATGATTGAAATGGATTTTGAGGTTGGGACCAAGGTTGTTTCCAAGGATTCCAATTTGGTGAGGGTTGAAAGTTCATGGGGTTGTTAAACCCTTGATTTTGTTGCCCCTGCCAAGGTCTCCTTGAAACAAAACAGAGAGACTCAATTGAATTTGGATCTTCTTGAAATATAGCTTTGAGCCCAAGAATTGAAGGCCAATCCTTGGTCTCATGGCTTTCTGAGAAAATCATACATGTTTCTACAACTTTTGCATCCAAGGGGCATTCCCTTAGAGCATGTTTCTTCCTACATTTTGGACAAAAGATGGCCAAAGCTTCAGCTTCTACTTTCTGCTTGTTTTGTATTTTAAGGGTGTCTAGTTGTTCACTAAGGCTCCCTAAAATATCAGTTTTGAACTCATCAAGCATATTGCCAATCTCAGCCCTACTTACTGATCCAGTTGCAGATTTGTTTGCTCTAATGAGAGAAGGATCTCTAGGCCATTTTCCGGTTTTAGATTTTCCCCTTGAGAGATGGACACATAGTTTTGCTATATCATGAAGTGGAAGTTGAGAAATATCTCCTAGGCCATTTTCCGGTTTTAGATTTTCCCCTTGAGAGATGGACACATAGTTTTGCTATATCATGAAGTGGAAGTTGAGAAATATCTCCTTTTCCCATCATGTTTAAAATATTTATCCATTCATCTCTAATGGCTTTTAATAGAAGGGCTTTCAAGGTCTCTTCATCTACGTTACTCATTTTTTCTCTTTTCAGGTTGTATTGAAATCTTTCAAGTAAATCCTCCAAGTTTTCATCTTCTTTTTGCGCCATTTTGAATACCTCATCCTTATGGTTGGTGGGCATGCAATAGTCCAGGTATCTATCCAAAAATGTTTGTTTCATATCATTCCAAGTCCTAATAGATTGAGTAACTAATCCCATGAACCATTTCAAAGCAGCTCCCTTTAATGTTGAAGGAAAAAATTTGAGTTTTTGAGAGTCTTCCATATAATCATAAGTTTGGCACACGACTTCAAACTCAAATAGAAATGTTTCAGGATCCTCACTTCGCAACCCATAAAAGTTTGGGAGGACAGATGGTGAGATGTTTTTCATTGTTGTACGAGATTCCTCATCAACTATAGGAAATCCAAACGATTTATCTCCACGTCTACCTCCTCCATTGTTTCCTCCTCCTCTACGTCTACCTCTACCTCCTCCATTGTTTCCTCCTCCTCTACTTCTTCCTCTACCTCCTCCTCCAAATCTGTTTACTACTTCCTCTGTCATGATAGTTTCCTCAGAGATTTCAGAGTCCTCTAGTTCTTCTACTAGTGGCGAATGAGGAGGAATTTCTCCCTCTTCTTCTTCAGGTGATTCTACTTCCTTGATTACAATTTGTTCTCCTGTAGAAGTAAAGAAAGGTTCTTTTCCTAAGCCAGATTCGGTGGATGGTGTGGGAGAGTCTCCTAATTCAGTTGTTGCCCCTTGAATTCTAGGAATCCTAAGGCTAGGAGTGTGAGTTGGAGATAATGGAGGTGTATCTTGTCTATGCCTTGAAGTAGATGGAGTTGTAAAAATCGAACTCTTGGACCTAGCTACAAACCTTCCCCTAGAATCTCTTGCTCTATGCATGTCATTTTCTATTTTTCTTCAAGTCGGGCTAATAATTCTCTTTCTGATCTTCTAGATCACTCTAGGTGCAAGAAGAGAGCATACTCAAGAAATTACTAAACCAATAACTCTCTTTTCTGATCCTCCAGTTCACACTAGGTGCAAGAGGAGAGCATACTTTGAGAAGTTATCAATTTTTACCTTCCTTGAAATTTTCGTATTTTTTTTTAAGAAATTGGCTACCTAGCTTCACTTCCCCGGCAATGGTGCCAAAATGTTTGGTCAATTTAGAATGTCCTAAATTTCTATATTAATTGTCAATCCGGGAGTCGTAAACTGCTGAAGTGAGGCACACTATATGCAAGATAACCAATTTCTTACTTTTTGTCGTTTTTGTTTTTTAGTTTGTTTTTGGGTTTATCTTCATTGATTCCCTATTGTGAGATAGCAATTCTGAAAGTCGAGTATCGACAAAAATGTTCAAGGCAATGATGTCCTTTAAAATGATTTCCAAAACTTCAAACTTGCAAAAAGGTTTTAAAACATGCAATGATGAAATTAACTCCTAAAAGAGAATGAAAATGTGCCACTATTCTAATTAAACAAATAGTGAACTATTTATCATGAAACCCAGTATCCTTGCTGCTGTATAAATATAAAAGAAAATGAACTCAAAGAAATCCAAAAATTGCAAGCAAAGTAAACTAAAATAAAATTACATCAACTCATATTCTGACCCCTCACCATTCATCTCGCTCTGGCTTTCGGAGGTAATCATAAACAACTTGAGCAATCCGATATCTAATTTGCAGAAAATAAAACTAATATCAAACTACACACTCATACTTCAATCCCTCACCATTCGTCTTGCTTTGGCTTTCGGAGGTAACTGAAAATGACATGAGCAATTCAATAATTAATTTGCAGAAAAATAAACTAATATCAAACTACACACTCATACTTCAATCCCTCACCATTCGTCTCGCTCTGGCTTTCAGAGGTAATTGAAAATGACATGAGTAATTTAATATCTATCTTGCAGAAGAGTAAATGAGCAAAACTGAAATAAATAAAACAGTGCTGGAACTAACAACTAAAGAAAAATAAATCAGCAGAAGGACAAGAATAATTCCATGTCATTAGTCATTATAAAACTATATGCAAATGCCCGGGCTGCCTATTGTAATCTGAAACAAAGACACTGATCAGTCAACAGCATTAGAAAGCATAAAAACCATGGACAACAATCAACATGAATACCATAAGCAGTGCAATCTATACAAGTGAATGATTATGGCATAATGAACATAAAGAAATAAAGCATGAAACTATACAGCAATTAACAAAACCTCGGTGTGTACAGGGGCCCTCTGCACAACCTCGGGCAATCAACAATCAACCACGAATTGAGCTTATAAACAGAGTCTTCTCATGTATTAAAATGCAGTCATAACACAGAAATAAAGTCACAGCATAGTGGGCTCGTTAACAGTCAAAATTACATTACCAAAAGCTAGCTACTATGCGTATGAGAACGCTTTATTTATAACAGAGGATGACATAACTACTTTCCTAAAATCTGTGCTGATAAAAGACACACGAACAACCACATCCAGGAATCTAGCATTATGGCTGCTGTGAAGATTAAACCTATGGAGGGTGGCTATTGGATTCGGTTCATGGAGTAGTCCACATGTGTTGATATGTCCCTAGAAGTCTAGGAACGGCCACGAAAGTCTTCACGTGGTGAAAAATAGAGTTCTGTCACCGTAGGACTCTTACGTTGACCACTGGTTGAATACCTTTGACCACGGCCTTCTTTGGTGAATTCGACTGAGCCAATAGGACTCGGTCCATGTCCACATCATTTGCAACTTGCCCATGTGGCTAGATTTTCCTGAAGACACCTGTAACATAGACTTTAACAAAAAGGCCGCGGAAAGTTGAACTGGCTGTGGAAAGTGACAAGATTCCGCAGCTGAATGAGCAAAAATTTAATTCAAACAACAGACACAAGACATAGTTAGGAAACCACTTTATATGCTCTTTTTAAACTAATATGAAATGATTTGACAGCTTAGGAGGTCCAGGTAAATGGAAAAAAGGCTAGAAAGGTGTATAGGGAAGATGCAAGTTTGGGGCTCAACATGTAGTATGTTTAATGGGTTTTCATCACTATAGGATTAAAACCACTGAAGTCTCAAGGCCTAATAAGCTACATATATAAAACTACATGAACATTTTTAATGAAATATTGTGGTTTAAAACATGATAAGCATTAGAGTCCCACAGACCAGTTACAAGTGATAATCCTTAGTGATTGGTTATTTCTAGTGTTGGTTGTTAGCATAGGCTAGAATAGGCTCTAATCCTCCATTTCCTATGGTTGCATCTCTAAGTCTTACAATATTGGATTCGATAATTAAATGTTGGAACTAGAATACATATAATTCCACCAACAATACCTACATGATATTTCATATAAATAAGTTTTGTTGTTTCCTCCCGTAAGGGTTTCTAATATATCTTTTGTTACTTGTTAGTTTATGAGAATAGTGTTTTACGATTATTTAATTTTTAAATAAGTAAAAAAATTCATTATATTGATTCATCCCCAAAATATAATTGTGAATCAAACATTTAAATCGCTTTTTAAGCCTCTTCTCTCTTTGTGGCGCCCTCTTGGCCCTCAAGGGAGAGCTATAGTGCCCTCCTAAACTCCAACCCAACACTACACACTTAAGTTTTGAATTTTCCATGTCTCCTTCTCAAGGATTTGACTTGTTCAAGCTTCCATCTTGCTCCCTTGACTTCCAATACAATGTTACATTTCTTTTGTTTGGTCTCCTAAGATGATTTTTCATTCTATTTGGTCTTTTTAGTGCCCTCCCGATGCCCTGACTAGCACTATAACACACCATAAACCTCTGAGGGAGTGGTACACAAGTTTGATTAGCACATTTCATTAAATTTCAAGCATCATTCTATGGCTTAGTGTTTCTGGGAAAATTAGTGTCTTTTCGAATGACTAACCCTCTAGGTTTGGTAGCTAACCTAGAAACAACAGTCAAAGCAATTTAATATCTTTCCTATGAGTGACAGATAAGAAAGAGATTATGAAATACCAACCTGTAACTTTCGCTTGAATCCTTGCTTGATCTCCCTCTCCTTTGGCTGATCCCGTAACTCTCCCCGTACTTAACACGCTTGAAGAGTACTTGCATAGATATAGAAACAAACACTTGTCAAAGCATAATGATCCATCACAGCATAAACATCATAGAATCAGAAATATGATAAACAAATGAATGCATTTACAGTTAACACAATCAATTGGGAAAAATCTTGAAGAACTTTATTGATATCAAGGAGAATTACAACCCATAAGAAGTCTGATCTAGCGCCATCCTCCCAACTTCAAGCCTTCTTCACCTCATGAATCAACAAGAACACACCAACAATGACACAATGCTCTCACCTCATACTAAAACTAGCAGCACTTCCTTACAACTCAGAAAAATTTAGCCTTCTAATCTCTTGGATGAGAGATCCTTTTATAGGTGTTTGCAGGAGGTTGAGTCATCAATGGGGGTGATGAATGCCATTCTATTTTTAGGAATTAGTTCAATGAAATAGGGGAATAGGAGGTGGTTTCCTAGTTCCCTTAGTCATCCTTGGGCGAATTCAGGAGGGCAAGTGGCATAGGAGAAGTTTCTAGAAGTTTCCATGAGCAACCAACTCTCAAACTCTCCCAGAATTTTGTCATACCTTGCCCATCGCACCTACTAAAGGGTCAAACTGCGATGCATAGCACTTTGATAGTGCAGAACCTATTATGCATAACACCCTAACACAAGGCTTTTAGCAATGATTCATTTTAGGCACTTTCTAGATGATTTTTGAGATGGAATTTTTGGGGAATGAGGCATTCAGATGATTTAGTTCTTTTAGGGCATAAAACAACTATTTTTGGGTTAATGTGCCCAAATATGTCTATAACAGTTTCCCCCTAAAGCATGAGGTCATAAATGTTCATGTCGGGTGAAATGCTTTATCATGAGGATTGGAAGTTTCGAACTGGAAGGTGGCCTACATAAATTACAATACAATACATGATAATATGATTTTTTCATGATTTAGCTGAGGGAGGCATCCCTATGCTTAGCTTTATAAACTTTCATTACATGTACATAGATCAGACAATTGTCTGCAGATATAGACTCGTAATCCATGATTGGATGACCATTTGTTAAAGCCTGTGTACATTTGATGCTTTTGTACTCCTGAATATATCGCGGCCTGGATGGATGAAACTAGATCCAGGGTCTTTGAACTTGTTCAATCTCTCTCAATGTACAAGTCAAACCATGCGAAAAGATGTCCTGAAGTCGAACATGGAGAGACATCATCTGATGACCAGCCAATGATGTAAGCTGTTAACAGACGCGAGAGGGATCACCGATAATGAAGATGATCCTCATGGTACAACAATACATTTCACATGGTGTGGATAGATGATTTGATGTCGAACACCACACAAAATCTTTCGGTCGAAGGCCATTGATGTCAACCTGTCGTCGGAAGAGAGAAACTTGCCATTGATGTATGCAAGCTTCAAAGTACTGAAAGGGTGTTTCTAAGTCAACTTCTTGGATAATGAGATGATGTCGACAAGGAGCGACTCGTCGTAGGAGGGTCTTGATGTATCCCACATCTACGACACGAAATAGAGCAAATGATTTCGTAGATGAAAATGAACTGACGACACAAGGTTCAGGAATGGCGGTCATGAAAATGAAGGTTTATGGTATTGCAATGGATGAGATTTTAATTGGTTGACTTCTTAACTGGATGGCTTCTCAACTAGATGACTTCTCTTGAACATATCGGCGAAAATGAGATGAATTGGTAGCGTTAACCAAAAAACATGGATGGTATGATAGACCAATGGTATGATGACCAGTAAACGGAATAACCCAACCCAACTCGATCATGGAGATGAAGTGAAAGTGTCATGTTCAAGAGTGACTTGATACCATTAGTTTTTCAAGATTTTTCCCCTTTTTCCCCAGTCATTGTTGACTAGTTCCTCTTTATTTTTTATCAAGCTTGAGGAGGATAACATATGCTTGTTCTATAATTCGCCCTTTGGGCAAACCCATCGCTATTTGATGTTTTAACGAGTCTAGCATCGATGAAACTCGGGTCTCGTCTAGATGGACGAGTTTGTCGCTATTATTTTAACGAGGTTAACGTCAAATATAACTCGGTCCTTTTCATGTTTAGAGAGGTTGAAAAGAGACGAAAAGAAAACTCCAAAATTTATTTTTCGTGAAATAATCCTTAAGGTCCAAAAAAGGATAAAATAATACAAGAGGGATGTTGTTTCCAATACTTTAACGAGCTGGAAGAGACAAGCGCTCGACTATCTTTTCTTGTTTAAAGAGTCTGAAAAGAGTTTAAAGAGGACTCTATAGTTTTCTTTTCATTTTTAAAATCAAAGCTTGAAAAGAAAATTAAAAGTTTGCTTGGTGGTCATAGATGCTCAATTCACCATTAGCACATTAGATTTTGTTCTTAGTTGTTCAACCTGCTCAAAACTCCATCAAAATGATTAAAAATACATATTTATGGATGAAAAAATTAATAAAATCAATATTTACTTGATGTACATGAAAAAGTAAACATAAAAATAAGTTTTATCATTTCATTTTCACCATTTCATTTCAAACATTGGATTTTGGAGCTCTGAAGCGGTTTTTCCCCCAAATTTCACCAGTCGATTGCGAGAGATTCTGTGGATCATTTCGCGCGCCGTCAAGACCAGGTAGGAGCTAACCTTATGCTCTTCAATTCTATTGCATTCTTTTTCAGTTCTAGGTAGATTTTCTTAGTTTTTTGGGCCTCTAGGGTTTAAAATATCGTTTTTCAACCATCGCACCCTTCTCCTATCGAAAAGTGTGATGCATACTGGACTGCTAAGAGCTTACCTGCTATGCATAGCACCTTCCTCAAGGGCTAAGTGCGATGGGCACAGAACACCAAGTTTGAACAACTGTTTTTCACTAAATTTTTAACTGATTTTTGCCCAAATTGGATCTTAATTTTCCTATTGATTGTATTTCAAGTATTCATTGGATCAAAATGGTTGTTACATGGCTAGAATGAGAGCATGAAGAGCAGGACATGATTTCCTTATATGACTAGGGCATAGTAAATGCATTAAGGAACTATGGTTTGCTAAAGTTTTTCCGCTTGTCCAGCATGAGACAACAAATGGATTTGCTACAGTATCTTGTTCATGCTTGGGATCCTATTGACCAGGTGTTCCAGATCAGGGGTAAATCTATTCCTATCACCATCGAGGATATTTATTTTCTGACAGGTTTATCGAGGCGGGGTGCCCCACTTTCATTATCAGGACTTGCCCGAGGAGGCAAATCGGTTAGAGATTATATCTGTTGGTTCTGTCGGGAAGGATCCCAACCCAGTAGAGATGGTAAGATTCATATCTGGATGTTATTGATCGACCTCTGAGGACTATTCTCTTTACCCTTACTAGATTGGCTGGCAGTGCAAATTTACATTTAGCAAACAGATCTTACATGCAATATGCCTTGGAATGCCTGGAACCGAAGGTATTCAACTGGTGTGAGGCGGTACTTCCACTTATGAAAGATCAACTGTCCAAAGTGAAGTCTGGAAGGACCAAAATTTTTGGTTATGGTTCCATTTTGATTTCCTTTGCTTTGGAAAGAATCCCACTTATGCAACCACAAAACATTTCTCTGGGAGTGCCTGGACCGAGAGAACCACAGATGCAGCGATGGGTAGACCTTATGGCTAGGCATGCTGGCTTGTCACAGATCTCATTTTCATATACCTTCTTCAAGTGGTTTGACTGTCAGGAGACGGATTTTGTAGAATATCCATATGTAGGGATGGATTTCCGAGGCAATCCAGCTTTAGCACTACCATTTGGGGAGTAGTGGAGCGCTATCGGTAAATTGATTTGACCACACTTTTTGATTTTGAGTTTTCCATTTTTTGTTTGTTTTTTGATTGTTACCAAGACTAAACAAACACATATGTGTATGCAAATATTGGTCTAGTTCGACCTGTGGCACGCCCACGGGAAGTAGATGTTCCAGCGAAGGGAGTTGTCGGGCAGGAGGTCCTTAGAGATTTGGACATAGCTGAGACCTTGGCTCAGTTGCAGGATCATGTGGAGAGCTTAAATCTTGGCATCTCGGATGTTCAGATTGATGAGTTACCCATGAGGCTACAGTGCCATACCGCTGGTGTGCCGAGTTGTTGGACAAGGCTCCTGCATATGATAGCATAGGTGGTGACCTGTTATCATCAGCAGCACTAGTCTAGGATGTTTTTCTGCATTCATTTTAGTTTCTGGGTCAAATGACCAATTTTGTTTTAGACACAAAATATTTGTGAAAACTTTTAAACAGCTATCTATTTGAATTTCGGAGTTTTATTGTGGCCAAGTGATGAAATCCTATGCAAATGATGATGTGAAATGCTTTCTTTACATATGCCGCAAATGTCTATTTAACACATAGTTTGCTAAAGAGTCAGTCAATGTGATTAAATTTATAGAAACATGTTGATATTGAATGAAATAAAAATGTCTTTCCAAAATTCTAACTCTTAGGAACATGCGATGAATAGCTGTGTTTCTGATGGAATAAACACCAGTAAGATGTAAAATGACAAGTTGTGAGTCTAACCTAACAATGATTCGGCGTATGCCATGTGAAATGGCATAAAAGAGGAGTTCAATCAATGCGCTATACTCAGTGATGTTGTTTGTCGATCGACCAATGCATATCCCTCAGGAACTCAGTAACTCGTCGCTTGGAGCAAAGATGGCCCAGGTTGCAGAAGATAAGTTCTGTGTACTACGACTAGCTTCGTTGGCATACCCAACAAATGGTTCCAAAAATTTTGACATCTGCAACAAATGTGAAGTGGATTACCTAACCAAATTGAAACTCTAAAAGAAAAACTAACACACAAACATGCAATGAAAGCATATGTACAGTGAGTTTTACTACACTTAATCAAGCATAATAACGTTTGAGATACAACCCGTTTCGGGGCTGCGATAGTGGAATCCCATCATAATCGACTAAATCGTAGGCTCCTTTTGTCAACACATTGTTAAACAATATAAGGGCCCATCCATAATGGTTCAAATTTCCCTACTCCTAATCTCTCAGAATCCTGATCGTAAAGCAAGACCAGGTCATCGTCTGAGAAGACACGAGGCTTAACATTTTTGTCATATTGTGCATTGATGCATTTCTTTTGTGCTTCGTTAGCTAATGTGACATCACAACGAGTTTCATCTAGATGGATTAATTATAAGAAACGAGCTTCTTCTTCAAAAGTTTCGGGTAACAGGACAATTGCGAGCTTGAGGGATGCGATTTCACATTGAATTGGTAAGATTTCTTCCAAACCATACACCAACTCAAAAGGTGTAAATCCAGTCGCATTTCTCACCGAGGTTTGGTATGCCCACAAAGCTGAGTACAGGATTAAATGCCAATTCCGCTTATGGACTCCAATCATTCTTTGCGACATGCGCTTAAGGACTTCGTTGATTGCCTCAACTTGTCCATTAGCCTGCGGATAATATGGAGTAGAACTGTCATGAGATAGTCCTAACTTGGTAGTTAACTCAATCATCATATGATTGTGAAAATGCGACCCATGATCTGTGACTATTGCTTGTGGCACGCCAAATCTAGAAACCACATGATTGAAAAAAAGAGAGTAGCCATTTCGCCACTGTTGTTCAATGTAGGCATCGCCTCGACCCATTTGGTAAAGTAGTCGACAACAACTATAATATACCCATGCCCCCCGAACGAGGTGGGGTTACATGTCATGAAATCAATGCCCCATTTTGCGAATGGGCCAACAACATCGACTAGATGCAGTGGTAATCTGGTTTTACGATAAAAAATCTGACAAGAATGGAATTTTCTGATAACAAGTATGCAATCTTTGAATATAGATGGCCAAAAGTAACCAGCTCGTAAGATTTTTTGTGCGGTTGCGTAACTAGATAAATTCCCCCCACAAACACCTCAATGGCATTCATTCAAAGCTTTTTCGGCCTCCTCATGCATGAGGCACCTTCTTAAAATCGTGTTGACACCACGACGATAAAGTGTATCACCAACAATCAGATAATCTTTGGCTTGGTATCGAGTACATTGCTGTTCAGAGCGAAAGGTGTTAGGCCTAAAAGCTTGGGTTTGGAGATAGATCAGTATATCCCCATACCAAGGATCACTTGAAAATATTAGAAACAGAGACTCATCCAAGATTGATGCTTCTGATGTTAAATCGTTGGAGGACGAGGGAAGGTCGCAAAGTAGCTCTGCAAAGACGAGAGATTTCTTTGACTTGGATTTGATGAATTCCAAATCAAACTCTTGCAAAATGACTATCCATTTAGAATATTTGCCCCCCAACAATTGACGTGACAAGATGTATGTCATAGGGTTGCAATCTGATACAATGGTAGTTTTGCGAAGGAGAATATAATGTCGAAATCTCTGCACAGCTTGAACGACTGCTAAAGCTAACTTTTCAACATATGAATATTTACTTTCTGTATCATTAAGATTTCGACTTAAATAATATATAGGATGTTCAATTCCATTATATTCTTGTACTAAAACCAGATTGATGGTTGTATCTGCAACGGTGAGATATAGGCAAAAGTCTTTTTGATAGTTTGGGGCGTACATTAATGATGCTTTTATCAGGGAATCTTTAAGAGCATCAAAGGAAGCTTGCACAACCTGATCCCAATGGAAGGGTACCCCTTTCTTTAAAAGACATGTATAACCTTTAGCTAGCTCAACATAACTTGGAATGAACTTCCTCAAAAATTTTTCCTTCCCTTGAAGTCTCTTGATCTGTAACAAATTTGAAGGTGGAGGCATGTCAAGAATTGCCTGAACCTTTATTGGATCGAGTCGAATTCCATCCTTAGAAACTACAAAGCTAAGTAGTCGACTAGAGCCAACACAAAACAAACGTTTGTGTGGATTGTCTTATTTTTTAGTGTCAACAACGTATGAATATGGATCTCAAATGTTGCGGGTGATCAATCCATTTTCGTGAATGAGCAGGCAAATCGTCAAGATATGGTTGAACTATGTGTTTGATGTGATGGCAGGCATTATTCATTGCCCTCTAAAATGTCGCCCCTGCGTTCTTCAAACCAAAAGGTAATTTGCGATATGCGAATGTGCCCCACGAACATATAAATGAAGTTTTTGATTGGTTCTGTGGGCGGATATTGATTTGATTGTAGCCAGAAAAACCATCCATGAATGAAAAGATTTCGCATCCGACACATTCATCAATAATCTGGTCGATAAAGGGTGTAGGATAGTTGTCCTTCGGACATGCTTGATTTACATCCCTATAATCGATGCACACTCTTATCGTTCCTCATTTTTTTATCACTGGAACAATATTTGATACCTAATCAGTAAGAGGTACAGGGTAAATGAAGCCAACACGTAAAAGTTTTTCAACCTCTGCTTTAATGGCAACGAATTTCTTTGGATGAATAGGTCGAAGCCGTTGTCATACTGGTTTGACATCAGGATACATTTTGATCTCATGTTCAACAATGCTGGAGTCAATGTCTGGAATTTCCTCATAAGACCATGCAAAGACATCTCTTAATTCGCGAAAAAGAGCACAGTAATTTTCTAGTTTTGATGGTGAACAAGATTTGACGACGTGAATATTTTCTACAACATTGGGTTTGGTTGAAATATTTATGGAGATAGTTTCTTCAATGTTAGACAAATTTCGCTTAGAATCGACTGTATTTACAGAATTCAATAAAAAATCAACGACTGAAGGGTGATTGAGTTCTTTTGAATAATATTCATTGTCATCTCAAGGGTGGGAACGATGATGATGATCTTCCCATGGCGTCTCTCCTATCATCATTGATTGAATGATTCCTTCGTCTGTAGAATGTATACGAGACCAAGGATCATAAAAGGTGCCATATTCTAAAGACCTATCTACCCAAACAATCGTTGAGTGCGGATTTGGGTTTGCTGCACAAGCCCAGTAAATTGATTGCTACAAAGATTTGATGGGGCTTGGCGGCATCGCCTCGCCATGATCGTCACCCTCAAAAAAGTTGGACCTCTTCTTAAAATCGGATGATGTAGAAGAGAGCATGCTGTAGGTTTCCACTGTTGCCAATTCCGCGAAACCAGATGGTGACGGTAGGGTAAAAGTACCCATCAAGGAAGGATCTTTTAGGATACCTACTCCAACATTTTGAAGTGATTGTGAATTTCCATGTATCAATGGAATGCTTCCAGTAGCTTGAGAACTATTAGCAAAAAAGGCTAGTTGGTCGATGACTATGATTCCACCTTTGAAGGGAAATGCAATCGTTCTAAAGTATGTGGGCACAACCGCAACCATAGCATATACCCAGGGCCTTCCTAATAAAATATTGTAATCAAGGAGTCCATCAATGACCTCGACTTCAATATCTACTAATTTGGCCCCTAGTTCTACTTGAAAGCTACTTAAAATCCTGTATGGAGTGTATGTTCTTCCATCGAAAGCTTTTAGTGTTGTTGGTGATTGTGACAAGGGTGGTGAACCAAGAGCCTTCCAGCAACTCATTGACATGATATAGGTAGATGCCCCCTCATCAATAATGGTTTGATGAACATTTTTGTTGAGGGATTTTACTTGTATAAGGAAAGCAAGTTGTGCCGGTAACTGTGGTGTATATACTATATGATTAAAGATCACAAGATTGGAATCCGTAGGATCGATCCCACCTATCGTTGATAACAAAGCCTGCTTTTGGGAGGGACAATTTTGTAATACCTCAAGTGTCGACATAGCAGAAGGTGATTGAGCCAGATCCTCCACTATATTATAATTTTGGGCTGCTCGAGCACGAGGATTAAATGTCGATTTGTGTACAACTCCCTTTGGTGGCTTAATTGTTAATTTAGGAATAATCGGTGGAACAACTTCTGGTGAAGTCGTGGTCGAAGTACTAGGTTGATCAGTAGCTTGGTTGTTCGATGACGATGGATTCTCGTAATCTTTATTCCTTGTCGATATCAAAACATCATTTTTCTTATTTGCGATGGATATCATAAGAACTTGGGATGTGGAAGCATTATCAGTGGCAACCAAATGTGTTTCTGGGTTCGGAAACGGATCTATCAGCACCGCCGAGGTATTCAAAGCCTTTAAAAGTTTAGAAACCTTAGATTGATGTGGATAATATCTTGTGAAATGCTTGTCATTGCATATCAAGCATGGATAACGAGGTTTCCTAGCCGCAGTATGGGTTTCAGATGAATTTTCAGGAGTGGAATTCTCCTGTTTCTTCTTATTATTTTTCCCCTTCTTCTTGCCTCCTGGCTACTTTGGATTTTTGCCTTTGTCAGATGACATGGCATTAATCTCAGAGGCAAGAATGTTTTCAGATGAATTTTCATTTTGACTGGAAATAGCAAGAGCTTGACTAGATGGTCCTCTCGCCATTTGTGTGCTCGAGGAACTGATCACACTGTCACTGGCATGAGAGTCCCTACTCGATTTTGGAGGTGGTGGAATGGTAAAAGCTGGTCTAGGTGCATCAGGAATCTTGTCATAGAGCGTGCCTGATTGTGTATAAATCAGATCCAAATATTGGGCATGAGCAATGACTTGCTCTTCTATGAGAACTCCTCCCTTTGCCACATCCTCAGTGATAGATGGCAATAAGGACTTTATAAACCACTCAGCTAAAAGCTGACCTGGAACATACGTCTTTACCATTTGATGACGACGTCGCCACTCATGAATATGATCTGATATGTGAGTGGAGGTAGTTTGTTTAAAGTTGGTAAGAAGTTTTGTTCCAGTTTTGTACTAGATAGGTAACTAAAAGTGGGTTAAAAAGGTAGTGGCAAGAATGGTGAAGTTATCAAAAGAAGCTCTAGGTAATTCAATATACCATTTTGCAACTGGACCAGTGAGCGTTATCTGGAAAAGATGAATTCTAATTGAATCATCATTTAAGGTGTTGGATGAACACCACAAATGAAAAGTCATTACCTGATTCGATGGATCTTCTCCTGGATTTCAATTGAAATTTGGAATGTCAGATGACAATTTATGTGGAATCACTGGCCACCAAGGGGTGCATGCAATCAGATCATTAGTGAGCCGATTCAAATCTGGTAGTTCTAGAGTTTCTACAAATGGCAACTGTTGATTCAGGTTGGGTGGAGCATACCCAGGATAAGATGGAATCGCTTGAGCAATAGGTCTTTGCATACCAGCATAGGGCATCTATGCTTGGTAACCTTGATAAGGTTGTTGGACATAACCAGTATAGGGCAGTTGTTATTAATCAGTTTGGAAACGTGGTTGTTCATAACCTACAAAGCCTTGTTGCCCAGATCCTGGGTAAGCTTGATATTGACCAAAACCAGTTTGAGCTTATGAACCAAGTCCGAACTGGGGTTGGGATTGCTGGAATTGAGGTTGTTGATATTGTGACAGCCAAGGCTATTGGGCCGATTGTTGTTGTCCAGTACTGGAAGATTGACCAAGTTGCAGATTAATTGGACCTGTGTGTGCCTTAGTCATTCCGGATAAAGGAACACTAACCTGAGGTTGTGATTGAGCCCTAGAAACAAGCGGTTGTTGTATAACAACCTGAGAAACTTGAGCCTTTTGCCTTGAAACCTAAGGTTGCGAGGAAGAAGGAACAATTGTTACCGGTTGAGATACAACAGGTTGTGCTTGTGACTGCGGCATAGTCGTAACAGCAGGTGTAGTGGGAATATTGGACACAAGTTGGATTAGTTGTGTTGGATATACAACCCTTGGTTGATCTGGCGGTACTGGTAGCCAACCACTAGCTCTAATTCCAGTTTGACCTGAATACTATGGGAAAATCTCATATGGTTGTCCCTCGGAAAAAGGAGGAAACGGTGAGTAAGCATACTGCTCTCCATATGGTGGCAATCCAGTGTTTAAAGGATATATCGATCTTTGATAACTGGTTTGCCCAAATTGATACTGATATGTAGGATCAAATTGCTGAGTTTCCATGTGAGAAAAACCAGATGGGATTCTGGATGAGTAAATGGGAGTTAACCATGGTGCAGAAGCAACCCCTAAGTGGGTTCCAGCTAGTGATTGGTAACCAACCCGAATAGATGATGCACCGTATAAGTGTGACTCAGGTGTAGCAAAAAACATCGAAGGTGTGGCAACAGAAGATTTTGCTGCAGCTGCATCAAATGATATAGTCCTGGATGTTGACGGTTGTTCAGACATGGTTAACTTGTCCAAATGCTGTCCTAACGATTCGAGGGGGACTCGCGATGAAGTAGGATTAAAGGAGGCAAACTCAACAGTAGCAGGATAGAGGTTAATCCTAGTTCCAAAATGAAATGGGGTGTCAGATGGGGGATCCTCTACAATCTCCTCTATAGAAATCAAACCAGGTGGAAGAGGTTGACCGTCAGGGCTGTAAAATATTTATGATGTGGAAGAAGGTATAGTTTCTACAGTGGTAGATGCTGGAGGGGTAACAACTTCTGGATACTGAAATTCAAAGTCCAGATGTTCAGGTAATTAAACTACAGTCTCAAAGGGAGGTTCTTGAACAAATCTTGGTTCAAATGTAACCTCGGTTTGAATTGGAATGGGTTTCAGACCAACTCTAGAAGGAGTTGTTTCAGGTTCAGAAGTATCTGTCGGTTGGACAACCTCGGTTACTGTTACACTATGATCAGTTCTAATTTCCTCAGGTAACTTTGAAACTTCCTCTTTAAAGGTGGATGTACCAGAAATAATTGGAGTAACTAGAGTCTCAGAAGATGTTGAAACTAATGTTCCAAATAACCCAGATGAACTAGACTCAGTTAAATGAGACCTCTTTGTTCGAATTGGTTTCGCTTTCAGAGGCAAAGGCAGTTGAATCACTAATCTCCGCGAATGATGGTGTTTTGATTGAATTTCTTCCACGATTGCAGATTACTTGATCAACTTAAAAATCAACTAAGGGAAAATGATGTTATTTCGTGGTCAATTTATTTTAACGACACTTTGGACACAACTTTGCTTTTTCAATTTTAAAGAGTCGAGAAAAAGCTAAAGATGACTCTAGTTGCCTTTGATTTTTAATGAGCCTGAAAGGACAAGTGCTCAGATGGACCTTTTCTTTTAGAGAGTCTAAAAGGAACGAAAGTGACTACTCTGGAGAGTCTAGACAAAAAAGGTTTACTAGACCAATCACAAAACTGCAATATACACCTTGGTGATAAATTAAAGAGAAATTACCATGGACTTTACATACGATAGTCAATCTTCCCGAATGCTGTGTTCAATGCATTGTGATCGATAAGGCGGCAGACTCGGTTTCCTATGGATAAAGGATTTAAGCCTATTGGTGTCTCCCACTATATACGCGACGGTATAGGGAGCACAAGTCCGTGCTAGCACTTGTCGTATCAAAGAGGAGGAATCCCCAACCTTCAATGAAAACGATAGCCACCAGGTTTAACGACGCCGAAACACATCTCTAGCCTAGACCTCTAAATGTGTTGCGTTAAATTCCAAAGTTTTGTTAAGTTCATTGAGGTTCATTTTAAGTTGATCTTTCTTAAAAGTTTGCCTTTGATGTTTCACCGCGAAATGTGATATGAAATTCCTAAAGATGCATCTATAATGATAAGCAATCTTTTCGTTTATTTGAACAATGAAAACCTTAACTACAAGGGATAGAGCATAGAAGCACTTTTAAGCAAACACCAAAGAGCACACACTAATGCAATTTCCCTAAATCATCTTTTTTGCACACAAACCAAAATGCTAAAATGACAATGCATATATTTGTTTTCAGCTCTCCTTAATGTGAATGATTCAAGAAGGAAAAGTAAATGCAACAATGACTCAAAATGTTTCACACAAAATAACAAATTTCGACAATTTTTCTTCAAGGAGAGAAAGGAAGACTCAAAACGACACTTTCAAGTTTGAAGAAATATCTTTTCTACACTTTCAACGAAATCAAATCAACTCAAATGCACCAAAATATTTTAATCGATTAGCTATGAAGGAGGATTTTGCGACGCTACACTTTTTCGACGAAAATTGAAGATTTTACGACACTTTTTCTATCGAAACGACAAATTGATTAACACTACTTTTGACAATGGATTGTAAATGAAAAAAAAACACACCAAAACATTCACCAATCCTAATCTAAATAGAGGTTGATCTAAGTGATCTAAGTTGGCTTCAGTAATGAGATATTGTTCAAATTCAGCAAGCAACCAAACAGGAATGAAAACTAGTCAAAAACCTCAACTCCTAGATGGGAAAATTGAGTTTCAGTCATCCATCATAGGTTGTAGTGATAGACAGTGCGATGCATAGCACTTTGCCCATTCTGGAACTGAGATTCATAGTAGGTTATAGTCCAGGACAGTGTGATGGTCACAGGGAGCGATTCTGAAAGTGTTTTTGGCTCAAATTTGCAGTAGTTTTCAAAGGATTAAGCTTGATTTTAATGAACAATAACAAGTAAAGTGTAATGGAATGTCTTATGAGGCTACTGAGCTACCAAAAGGAAATTTTGATGCTTTTGCAAATCAAATGCTCAAGATATAAACTAAACCAAAGATTGACTGAAGTAGCATTTATATACTACGCAATTGTATAACAAAAGCGATTCGAAAGCTTCCTGGATAACTTTAGACTCTGTCTATAGTTTATATAATTCAACATAGAGGCGGAGTCGCCAATTTGTTTATGGGAAAATTAGTGTTTTTTCGAACGACTAACCCTCTAGGTTTGGTAGCTAACCTAGAAACAACAGTCAAAGCAATTCAATATCTTTCCTACGAGTGACAGATAAGAAAGAGATTATGAAAGACCAACCTGTAACTTTCGCTTGAATCCTCGCTTGATCTCCCTCTCCTTTGGCTCATCCTGTAACTCCTCCCTATACTTAACATGCTTGGAGAGTACCTGCACAGCTACAGAAACAAAGACCTATCAAATCATAATGATCCATCACAACATAAACATCATAGAATCAGAAATATGATAAACAAGTGAATGCATTTACAGTTAACACAATCAATTGGGAAAAATCTTGAAGGTCTTTATTGATGTCAAGGAGAATTACAACCCATAAGAACTCTGATCCAGTGCCATCCTCCCAACTTCAAGCCTTCTTCACCTCATGAATAAGCAAGAACACACCAACAATGACACAATGCTCTCACCTCAATACTAAAACTAGCATCACTTCCTTACAACTCAGAATAATTCAGCGTTCTGATCTCTTGGATGAGAGATCCTTTTATAGGTGTTTGCAAGAGGTTGAGTCATCAATGGGGTGATGAATGCCATTCTATTTTTAGGAATTAGTTCAATGAAATAGGGGAATAGGAGGTGGTTTCCTAGTTCCCTTAGTCATCCTTGGGCAAATTCAGGAGGGCAAATGGCACAGGAGAAGTTTCTAGAAGTTTCCATGAGCAACCAACTCTCAAACTCTCCCAGAATTTTGTCTTACCTCACCCATCGCACCTACTAAAGGGTCAAACTGCGATGCATAGCACTTTGATAGTGCAGAACCTGCTATGCATAGCACTCTAACATAGGGCTTTCAGTAATGATTCATTTTAGGCACTTTCTGGATGATTTTTGAGATGAAATTTTTGGGGAATGAGGCATTCAGATGATTTAGTTCTTTTAGGGCATAAAACAACTATTTTAGGGATTGATGAACCATAATACATCGACATGTAAGTTTGGGGTTGATGTGCCCAAATATGTCTATAACACTTAGTACCCCTTTGAGGAATAAGGGGGTGTTATACAAATATGTCTATAACACTTAGTACCCCTTTGAGGAATAAGGGAGTGTTATAGTGCTCCACTAGCGTTATAGCCCCTTTTTCCAACCTTATGTCAAATAGAGGAACCCTAACTCAACCTCCTAAACTGTTGGCCTAAATGCATCCTTTTCCCTCCTTGATTGTGCCATTTTCTATCCCATCACTCCCACAAGCCTACCATCCTAACACCCATTCCTCCATTGTAGTGGGATAACCTAACACCTGAGTACCATACATGCCTTTGGCATGGGAGATATGGCAATCAAATTTCTATAATAGGTCAATCATGAGGAGATTAATCCAATCCACTTGTTCCTAAGTTGGTTGGGGGCCAATTATTAGAGAAGTTTCCTAACTTCTCATGGCCCTATGTGTTTAGATACATCCTCCTGAGTTTAGAAAAAATCTTATATATAGAGACCCTGTCAAGAGGAGAGGGGACTCAAAAAATCATATAGAGGGTAACTTAGTGATGCTGGTGGATTTCTACTAGAACTTCTCTTGCATGTGAGATATGCCCAATATTCTTGTAAAAGTCGAGGGAAGGATATTTCCAAGGATGGGGGATGAGATCATAATGTTATTAAGGTATATTGTTAGGATATTCCGACACATAGGAAATAGTTAAGTATAACTTGGTCTAGTGTAGAGTTAGGTAAAGTGTGTTTCTTTACTATGTAATTTTGTAACTTACAATTTGACGGTCATGATATGTTCTAGACATGAAGTGATATGACGGTTCATTCTCTCCTCAGTATTATCGACACTTGGTCTGTGGCTTAACACCTGATTGGTCCATGATCTCTATTTAAAGAGCATGGAGGGTCATTTGTAGGGTGACCATTCATGAGAGAAGCTTATGCAAATTTTCTTTATTTTACATTAATAAATTGCCTGAAGTGGCCACATTTGCTCAGGCCGTGGACTGTTTCCCTCTCTGAGGGTTTTAACCACGTCAAGAATACTGGTGTATCAATCTATGATCTGTTTGTGAGCAGTGTCCTTTGGTGTTCTATCTGAGGAACTTACCTTGTAAATTCCTACATGGTATCAGAGTTATTTGAGGGCCGCATCTGTTGGTGATCCAAATTGGAAGCTCGTACAACTGCATCTGACTGTCATTTCCTAGGTCTATTGTTTTTGATCACTTTCGAGCCAAGAGGACTACTCTATTATGTTAGGAGCACTTGTTCTAGTGAGGAACCCCTTTTGTTTCACATGAAAAGGTTTCCGGTAGCCTTAGCTACGTCATTTTTAAGATCTGGAGGTACACAATCTTTATTTGTAGTTTTAGTTATTTATCTATCTCTTTATTTCGGTTTATTTATCTCTATGTTTTTATTACTAGATCTATACCTTTCATTTCTGCATATGTTCTTTGCCCCATGACTTTGTGCGATCTGGGCAAATCAGAAACATAAATGAAGGATTTTTCTCATGCATATGCTCTTTTCTGCCGTGCGTTAGTGTGATCTCGGAAAATTAGAAACATTGAGGAAAATATTTAGTTTTCGGTGAAAGCTAACTTCAAGCAATAAGCTTTTATTTTTTTTTGTATGTTCGTGTTGGGTTGTGTGGTTTTTTGTTTTGTAGGCAAAAAGGGCTTTTTTAAGTAAGCACACACCCCAAAACTTTAGTGACTAAAAAAAATTAAATTACTAACTTTCAAACTAGCTCATTTGGTCCAAAGTTACTTTATGAGAATAGAGGTCTTGAGTTCAAGGCTTTCCTTTTGTTGAGTTACTTTTTCAAAAAGCACATGTAACTTATGTTTTAAAGTTACTTTATGTAAAAGTGTTCTTACCCATTCTAAAAAGTGAGTCACTTATAATTCTAAAGTCTCTTTATCTTTTATTTAAGTTGAGTTATTTTTTCAAAAAACACATGTAACTTGTGTTTTAAAGTTACTTATGTAAAAGTGTTCTCACCCATTATAAAAAGTGAGTCGCTTATAATTTAAGTCTCTTTATCTTTTATTTAAGTTACAATTTAATGGGTAGCTCATAAAGTACCATTGTAAAGTGACTTTCACTTATTTATAAAAGTGGGTCACATGTAATATTTTTTTAAAGTGAGATAGTTAGATTAAGTTTAGAAGGGGGGGGGGGAGGGGATTTTTTTAAAAATATAGCATTATCATTAACTTTCGCATATTCACACACTTCTTTAGCATATTTAACAACTTTTCTTCAAAAAGCCATATCTTCTTCATCCAGAAGCCGTTTTCGGAGCCATTTTTTTTAATCGGCCTAATTGTTCGAGATCTTTCCGTTGGAACACTTAGTTTCAACATATAAAACTTCAGTTTCTGTTAAAATGGAAAGTCCATGCCAAGTTATTCTTAACAACACCAACTACTTCCAATGGTTATCCTACATTGTGGGTTTACTTAGAAGTAAAGGTCTTTATAGAATAATCTCAAGCCAAGAATCTAAACCTAAAGATGAAGATAAGGTATCCAAAAGGGAAAATAGGCAAGATAAAGCATGTGGGTTGATAGGGATGTCTATTTCTCCAGAACTTAGATTCCATATCGCAGAACTTGATACCCTTGATGAAGCAATGAAATAACTCAATACAGTTTTTGGAATTAAAAATGAAATTAGAGCCCATCAACGCGAAAATGAGTTGCTTACGTTGGACCCCAATAATTTTTCTTCCATTGAATATTTTTTGTCCAAGTTCAAGACCCTTAGACTTCTCTTGGAATGTGTTAAGGTTAAGAAATAATATGATAACCTTATTTATTCCATTCTTACAAAGTTAGGACCAACCTACTTTGTGTTTGTTTCCACCTTCCATTCTATTAGAGAAAACTTTATTTCTCAAGGACAAGCCTACAAGTCCCCCTCTTTTGATTCTGTTAGTGTCAGTGCTTTTAGACTGCCATCAGTGATCAAATTGCTCTTTTGCATTTCATATTAGGTGTCCCATTTTGATGAATTTCACTCCATTAGGTCATGGATCAACTGATGGTCGGGTTTCATTTCATTTGTCCCTCATGCTATGTACCTGCTGACCTATTTCACATATCTTTTCAGTCATTCATAGTCATTCCAGTTCATTTCATTTATAAAAACCAGTCCTAGGGTTTAGTTTCACTGGGTCTTAGGGTTTTTCGCCATGGTCATTCAAAATGAATAAAAATGGTTACAGTCACATGAGGAGGCTAACATAGTTCAGAAGATCATAATTTCCTTTTTGTAAGCTAAATAAAGCTCTTTAACCTCAAAACTTGTTTTGAGGTAAAACAGAGCATTTGTATTTTATTTTTCCATTTCATGTAATTTGATGTAATTTTGGTTTCTATATGTAATAAATGTTCACATGCTACTCCTGGTCATTTGATGACATTGCCAACTCCTACCATTGCAAAAAGACAAAGAGATTAGCATTAGTCCACCTGTCAAAAGCCAAAAGTCAAATATTAGTAAAAACAAAGTATTTCAGGAAAACAAGCAATTAACTGATAAGCAAGTTATCATGGAGTTGCAAATGATTAAGGAGAAGCGGCAAGAGGCAAAGAAGGCAAAAGTCAAGATGACCTCCATTGAGCAAGAGATTGAGAATGATCAAGAAACTTGGCTAGAAAGGGTTAACATACACCTTGAGAAGCTGCTTGAGAAGGCCAATAAAGAAAAGAAGATGCTTCGCCACATGGCCTATCACTATATGACCCGAAACAAAATATGCAATATAAGGATAAGGAAGCTTAAGGCAAGATTGAGGAAGGCTTTGAGAAACAAAAAGGAGCAAAAAAAAATTGGAAATCCTAGCTGATGCTTCATTAGCTCATTAAAGTAGTGCATGAGGGTGCCTTGTGCAAATTTTGGGACAATTTTGGTAAATTATGTAATTTTCAAATTTTAAATTTTGCAACACAGGAAATTCTAATAGGTGTGTAGCGCCACTGGCACTGCGCTTTTGACTAGGGAACTTGTTGGAAGAATGGCTTGCATATTTGGATTCAGCATGGAAAAATAAGCAAACCCAGAAAGTTTCATCAATTTTGGAGCAGATATTGGTCACCTAAAGGCCAAAAAACCATAAAAAAATGACCTCTTTGCCACTTTTTGGACACACAGGAAGTAGCCTTGGGAGAGTCTACTTTTGAGGGGGCAAATGACCTCCAAATTCAGAAATTCAAGATGTTTCACAAACTAGACAGGGAGACCTTTCCAACAAGCCATCTTGGGCTCAATTTGGTTAAGGGGAAGGCCCCCAAAAATGGGTTGGAAAGAGAGTTTCACATAGGATCAGTGGCACTGCGCATAGGATCTGTTGCACTACACATAGAATGAATTTGCCAGTTTTGCTCAAAAATCAAAATTTCACCTAGTTTTTCTACAATTTGAATTTTTCTCTCATTTTGGATGAATCTATGAATGTAAATGATGCTATGGTGTGTAAACGTAATTGAAAAATGACTCTTGAGGGTAGATTCATCATTTTGAGGTGGTTTGGGGGTTGAATGAATCCGTTTCCATGGTTTTAGAGGCAAGCTGTTCCACTGCCTATATTCCTATTCTTAGTTTAGATATGGTTGAAGCCACCCCTTTTCTCATGGATTCGACCCCTGATGGCTAGCACAGGTGGTTTTATGCCTATATTATGTATTTTCTTAGTCATTTGTAAATGTTAGACTCTTGTGGATGCTTTAAGCTTCATTGTACACTTGTATCAGTAGTTTGTCAAGGAAATAAACCAGGATTTGCAGCTATTTTTGTGGGATTCTTGTGGTAATGTGTTTTTGCATTGTTTCTTCTTCTGTAATTAGTTTTTCCTATGTCTTATGTGTGCCACAATCTTATTCATTCTTCTAATTAAATGAAATCAAGATAGATAGGTGGAATACATTGGTTACAGTGCTCTACCTTGGGAATTCATTTAGTTTTTGATGTTTTATACTATTTGAAGAGGACTCATGATTTTCATGCCCTCCTCAGCTCCTCATCAGTCTTAGAGCTACCATCTTACTCTATTTCAAGTGCTTAAACACCTACCTACCTTGCCCCATAGAACACCCTGCATTTCTGAGTTGATTTCCTGGACCTAAAGCTGCCTGCTCCATTTGATCTAGCAAAAAAACCTTCAAAATCAACCAAAAACCCTAGAGCTACTATACCTAGCCTAAAATCCATATTCAATTCAGTCATCTCAACTGAGATTAACAAGGAGAGAGCCCTCTCCTGACCTGGTAGGGCTAGCTACCAGGTTAAGCTTGGTTTGTGGTTATCCTAAGATTGCCTCCCTTCAGCCTGAGGTTGATCTAGGCTCTAACATAGTGGCGACCATACTGGGGAAGAAAGATAAATCACCCTAGTAAATTGAGAAGTTCTTAACTTTTGAATGATAAGTTTAGAATTCAGTAGGCTGAAAATTGGAAAGTTGTAAAGCAATATCAAAATCTTGAGAATTTCTGAACACACTGGCTTCAAGAAGATACACCAGGTCCAATCCTGATCCTGATCCTCCTCCCATATTTGAAAATCCTAATCTCATTCCTAGGATTCTCAGACAAGAGAGTTTATCAAGTCCTAGACTGGTTTTCAGATCTCATTCATGCCCTGTGAAGTGGCTGTTCCTCGAAGATATTCCTTTTGACGAATACTTTGGTCTATCCTTGTTTAGAACCACATCAGATAGTGGATTTCTAGACATAGTTGTAGACCCTGAATTCATCAAAGAACTTGAAGTTGAAAAGGCCAAATTGATAAGTAACCGTAATCTTCAAAACTCTCCTTAGTCATCTATCACCACTGATCGAATTCCTGAACTCTCTGATTCGACTTCAACATCTTTTGCCTCATTATCATTTCCTCATATTTCAGAGAATCATCCGACACCTCCATTCATACCTTCAATCCCTCAATAGCCTATCATTACCCCTCAAACACCCGTCACTTCCACTACATCAACTCCTCCTGTTGTCACAAATCCCTCAGTTCCCTCATCATCAGTTTCAAATCTGCCTCGAGTCATGGCTACCAGAGATGCACCTCTCATTCTACCTCTGAATTTGGATGTTATGCTTGCTGATTACTAAAGTAAGATACCATTGTTCGATGCCACTCAAGGTATTACAACGCAATAGGATGTTGATAGGATGAATGACTTCTATGATCTCCATGAGGTAGATGAAGAAAATGTGACCATGCGATTATTTGTGCAAAGTTTTGGAGGCGAGGTTCGAAAGTGGTTTAGAGCATTACCAATGGGATCCATCAATACTTTGCTAGTTCTACATAGACAATTCCTGGATCGATGGGAGGTAAAGAAAAATCCACTCCAAATTTTATCCGAGTATGAAAATATAAAGAGGAATGTAGGTGAAAGTGTCCAAGATTACTGCGTAAGGTTCAATACAGTTTATAATGCTATTCCCGTTGACATTAAGCCACCAATGGGGTTAACATTGATCAAATTTCCCGAAGGCTTCGATGTTGATATGGCATATTAGTTGAGAGAAAGAGATCCTACCACACTTGAGGATATACAAAAGAACGCAGTAAGTGTGGAGGCAAATCTGCTGGCTAAGAGAGCAAGGATGAAGACTGAAAAGAAAGTGACTATAAAGGAGGAAGCATATTCTTCAGATGTTAAAGCAGATCATATACTCTAGAAAATTGAGAAGATGTTTGATCGGTTGACAATTGTAGACAAGCCTGAGAACACAATCATAAATCCAAATTTCAGAGGACATCAACAACCTTAGTTCCAGATTAAACAACGAGAGCAGAAGCCATAAGACCAGTCATCACAACGACAATTCAAAACACCTTTACAGCAAAATTATGCACATGGAATGGAAAGTGAAGATGATGATGATCCAGTGGTGGAAGAAAATCATTTCTTTACTGCTGATGGTTTGCCCATTTTTCTCACGGAGGATGAAGAATATTCAGAGGTTTCACATGTTCAAATAGATGAAGATTTCATACTAGCAAATGAAGGGGTTTTAGAGGATGAATCGGATGATTATCAGAGGCAATATATGAATGCATTGATAGCGCAGCAGAAACAATATTCATTGAGAAGCAGAGATGTACCAGTTAGCCTGGTTCAAAAGAGAAAAGAGGCGCAACCTAAGAATGACTCCTCAAACACTCAGAAGAAAGAGAAGGAGCCTGCTGACCAAACTTATAGCCAAGGAACATCTGTAAATGAGAAGACCAATCAGCAAAGTGCAATAAAGGAAAAAGTCAAAAAGAGGGACTCTTCAGTCAAAGATGCAGATAAAGTTTCGGCTTTAAGTTTAGAAAATGAGATTGCTAAATTAAAGGTTTCGATTCCTTTGACTGAATTGATGAAGAACAACAGTTATAAAAACCAAGTGTCCAAAATTTTGAACATAGATCCTTTATCTGATATGGTCAATGTAGAAGATGATCACCTGGAGCTCATCTTTGGCCCTGCTTTGGAAGGTCAGTATGAGGATAGTGAAGTGCCTCCATTCTATATAAGCCTTAGATTGCATGAGTATGTCCTTCATAATGCCATTTTTGATTCTAGAGCCTCCCATAATCTGATGCCAAAAGCCATTATGGAGAAATTGGGCCTTGACATTACTCATAAATATCATGACCTCTATTCTTTTGATTCTGGTAGAGTCCGATGTATTGGTCTTATCAAAGACTTGGTGGTGTCTCTAGATCAAATCTCGACCAAGAATGTTCTCATGGATGTGGTTGTTGCAGACATTCCGCCACGATTTGGCATGCTTTTTTCCAGATCGTGGGGTGCAAAGCTTAAAGGAACTTTACAACTAGATTTCTCCTATGCTACCATTCCTATGTTTGGTCAATTGAGAAAATTATATAGGGAGAAGAAAATGAAGTACATGATTACAAACAAGGAGAAACCACTTAATCATCCAATTAATGTTATACATACAGATTTAGAATCATTTGTATTATATTCAGATAGTGGCTTGAATGATATTGATAGTCAGTTAGTTGAAGTAGAAGATGTGCCAGAGATTTCAGAGAATTTCAGAGCAGTCCTTGATCAAGAAAGACAAAAACTTGCAAGTACCTCTGAGCAGTCTGCATTCCGACAGTAGCAGAAAGGTAATGAGCAACAGTAGATTGAAGAGATCAGTCAAGGTAAGAAAGAAGATGAAATAGAATTTCAGCACTTAGAGGAAGAAGCAGGCCTATGGAGCATGGATTTTGATGGAGCTGTGGGTAAGGATGGTGCCAGCATTGGGATTTGGATCCACAGCCCTGTTTTCCAGCCAAATAAAGTCCCTAGTAATGTTAGAATTTGTTCGTATAAATTGGCCTTTGACTGTTCTAACAATGAAGCCGAATATGAAGCATTGATTGCAGGTTTGAAAATTCTCAAAAAGCTGAAAGCAAAAAAGATATCAGTACACGGGGATTTGGAGTTGATAATCAAGCATGTTAAGGGTGAATATCAAGCCAAACATCCACGGATGAGGCCCTACCATAATGCAGTTTTAGATATCCTAAGGATGTTTCCAGATTATACCTTGACATGTGTACCACGTGCACAAAATGTAATTGCAGATTCACTTGCTACTGCTGCTAGTAATTTGAAGATCCCAATGAATTCCAATAACAAGTTTGAGATCCATGTCAAGCATCGCCCAGATGTTCCTGACAATCTAAGGTATTGGAAAGTGTTTTGGGATGATAAGGAGATTAATAATTTCTTGCAAAATGAAGGCAACTACAAGGATGCTTCCATAGATTGTGATCGTGATGATGATGAACCAGAAATTGAAGTGAATCAGATGGAAATATTGCAGCTAAAGGATAATGTCATTCCTAAAGGTCTTATACCTTTAGAGGAACTCTTCGATCAAGATGATGTGGCTAGGAAGCCAAGCTTGGTACCAATAGACAAGGGTGTTGAGGATGTGAATCTTGGATCAGCCGAGAAGCCCAAGTTTGTGAAACTGTCAAAGACATTATCTCCAGAGGTAAAATCTAAATATGTCAAATTATTGTCTGAATTTGCTGATGTGTTTGCTTGGGATTATTCAGATCTAAAGGTGTATAACAAAGACATAATTCAACACACAATCCCCATCAAGCCAAATCAGAAGCCATTCCGTCAGAAGCTGAGAAGGATTAATCCCAAGTTGCTACCTTCAATTGAAAAAGAGGTAAACCGATTGTACAAGGCTGGTATAATTGTCCCAATCAGATTTTCTGATTGGATTTCTAATCTTGTTCCTGTGAGGAAGAAGACCGGGGAGATCATATTGTGCATTGATTTCAGAAATTTAAATAAAGTGTCATTGAAGGACAATTACCCGCTGCCAAAGATGGATCACATCCTCCAGAGAGTGGTTGGAGCATCGCGTATGTTGTTGCTTGATGGATATTCCAGATATAATCAGATCTTAGTGCATGAAGATGACCGTGATAAGACTGCATTCACCACCCCTTAGGGAACATTCCATTATGCTAAAATTCCATTTAGTTTGAAAAATGCCAGAGTCACATTTCAGCGTGCAATGGAAATCGCTTTTGCCAATGAAAAGGATGTATTTTTGGTTGTATATTTAGATGATTTGACAATGTTTTCAAATTTAGATGATGAGCACCTTCACCATTTGCGGGTTGTGTTTCAGTGATGTAGGAAATTTTGGATATCGCTCAATCCAAAGAAAAGTCTCTTTGCTATGGATGAAGGGAAGCTGCTTGGCCATATTATCTCGAAGGAAGGCATTCGCATTGATTCATCAAGAGTAGAAGCAAATCAGTAGATAGAACATTCAACAGTAAGATGAATTTCTTATGAATATTTGTGCCTAATCTTGCTGAGCATTTGAGAGAAATTACTAATATGTTGAAGAAGGATAGTGTGGTGAAATGGACTGAGGAAGCTATGAAATTATTTAATTTGGTGAAGTATGCCTTATCTACAACTTCGGTTTTGATTATTCCCGAATATACATAAGATTTCATTTTATTCTCATTTACATCCAAGCATACCATGGCAGCAGTTTTAATGCAAAAGAGAGATCAAATAGAAAAGCCCATTGAATTCTTCAGCAGAACTATTAGGGATGCAGCCTTGAAGTACAACATAATTGAGAAGCAGGCTCTTGCTCTTGTCAAAGCCTTAAAGGACTTCCAAGTGTATATTCTACACTCTCACATCCTAGCATATGTTCCCAACGTAGCAGTTAAGGATGTGTTGGTACAAAACGATCCGGAAGGAAGACGGTGAAAATGGATTGCAACAATGTTAGAATATGACTTGGAGATCAAGCCTACAAAGTTGATCAAAGGAAAAGGCCTACCGAGGTTGATGGAGGAATCAAATTTGCATGCATTAGATATGAATCTTATTGCTTCCATGTCTGAAGATGAAGAGGACAGCTCCCTGATTCAAGTATCTGAAATGTTCCTTCAGTCACTATGGTATTCAGATGTTGTCTATGTACTTTAGCACCTTTCTCCACCTCCGAAAATATCAAAGAATAAAGGTAGAACTCTTAAACTAAAAGCTGCTAAATTCTACATTTTGAATAACACTCTTCATTGGAAGGATCCAGGTGGTGTTTTGATAAACTGTTTAATTGAAGATGAAGCCCATCAGGTAATGAGTGACTTTCATAAGGGTGATTGTGGCGGTCACTTGTTTTGGAAGACAATAACAAACAAAATTTTGAGAGTGGGATATTACTGGCCCACCTTATTTTCAGATGTCTATAAAATAGTCATGAGTTGTCATGAGTGTCAGGTCTTTCAAGGGAAAAGAAAATTTCTGTCTCTCCCTTTGAAACTGGTTGAAGTCAGTGCACCATTTCAGCAGTGGGGACTTGATTTTATCGGTGAGATTCATCTAACATCATCGGCTCAGCACAAGTGGATCCTAACATCAACAAATTATTTTACCAAGTGGATTGAAGCAATCCTGACCAAATAGGCAATAGACATGGTAATCATTCAATTTTTGGAATCAAATATTTTATCTCATTTTGGTTGTCCTAGTAAAATCATAACAGATAATTTAGCTGCATTCAAATCCAAGAATATGATCGATTTTTGCAGCAAATATAAGATTACCTTGGGTCATTCCACAACATATTACTTGCAAGGTAATGGTCTGGCCGAATCATCTAATAAATCATTGGTAAACATCATTAAGAAGCTGTTGGAAACAAACAAGAAAGGTTGGCATAAGAAGTTAGTTAATTCTTTGTGGGCGGATAGAGTGAGCTAGAAGAAGTCTATAGGTATGTCTCCATTTGAAATTTTATATGGCATTGATACAGTCTTTCCGACATCCCTGGCAATCCCGGTTGTGAAACTTTTACAGGAAGCTGGAAGTGAGGAAGATGATTTTCAGCAAAGAATAAATAAGATGATACATTTACAGTAGACAAGGGAGGAAGTCTTCCAAAATACTTTCAGATTGCAAGAGAAGATCAAAAGGATCTATGATCAGAAAACTAAAGCAGATAAATTCCAGCTTGACGATGTGGTGTTACGGTGGGATGCGAGGAATGAAGATAAAGGCAAGCATGGCAAGTTTGAAAACTTGTGGAAGGGACCCTATAAGATTGCTGCATACAGAGGGAAAAATGCATTCCTACTCAATGATATGGATGGACAAGATTGTTCAGGAGGACCAGTCAATGGTAGGATCCTAAAGCACTACTTCTAAGTTGATTTCTGAAGTCATGAAATGATCATTGTATATACCGTTTTATTTTCATTGCAAGTGTTCAAAAGATACAATTCATTTTAGCTTGGGGCCTGAGGTGAAGGCTATAAAGTTGAGTGTTTTGTATCAGTTTGAGTTTTGTCTTAGTTTGAGTTTTGTGTCAGTTTGAGTTTTGTGTCAGTTTGAGTCTTGAGTCAGTTTGGGTCTTGAGTCTATTTTATAGTATCAGTTTCAGTTTTCAAAGTGTATTGACCGTATTGCCCAATGGAAGAGGCACTAGTCTACTTTTTCCAGAGATCTATGGTTCTTGGCACCTCCAAGGAGCTACCATCCCCATTGGAGCCAATGTTAGTGTCAGTGCTTTCACACTGCCATCAGTGATCAAATTGCTCTTTTGCATTTCATATTAGGTGTCCCATTCTGATGAGTTGCACTCCATTAGGTCATGGATCAACTGATGGTAGGGTTTCATTTCATTTGTCCCTCATGCTATATACCTACTGACCTATTTCACATATCTTTTCAGTCATTCATAGTCATTCCAGTTCATTTCATTTATAAAAACCAGTCCTAGGGTTTAGTTTCACTAGGTCTTAGGGTTTTTCGCCATGGTCATTCAAAATGAATAAAAATGGTCAGTAGTCACATGAGGAGGTTAACAAAGTTCAAAAGATCATAATTTCCTTTTTTAAAGCTAAATAAAGCTCTTTAACCTCAAAACGTTTTTTGAGGTAAAACAGAGCATTTGTATTTTATTTTTCCATTTCATGTAATTTTGGTTTCTATATGTAATAAATGTTCACATGCTACTCATGGTCACTTGATGACATTACCAACTCCTGCCACTGCAAAAAGAAAAAGAGATTAGCATTAGTCCACCTGTCAAAAGCCAAAAGTCAAATATCAACAAAAACAGAGTATTTCAAGAAAACAAGCAATTAATTGATAAGTAAGTTATCATGGAGTTGCAAATGATTAAGGAGAAGCGGCAAGAGGCAAAGAAGGCAAAAGTCAAGATGACCTCCATTGAGCAAGAGATTGAGAATGATTGAGAAAATTGGCTAGAAAGGGTTAACATACACCTTGAGAAGCTGCTTGAGAAGGCCAATAAAGAAAAGAAGATGCTTCGCCACATGGCCTATAACTATATGACACGGAAAAAAATATGCAATATAAGGATAAGGAAGCTTAAGGCAAGATTGAGGAAGGCTTTGAGAAGCAAAAAGGAGCAAAACAAATTGGAAATCCTAGCTGATGCTTCATTAGCTCAATAAAGCAGTGCATGAGGGTGCCTTGGGCCAATTTTGGGACAATTTTGGTAAAATTTTGTGATTTTTAAATTTTAAATTTTGCAACATAGGAAATTCCAATAGGTGCGCAGCACCACTGGTGCTGCGCTTTTGACTGGGGCACTTGTTGGAAGAATGGCTTGCATATTTGGATTCAGCATGAAAAAATAAGCAAACCCAGAAATTTTCATCAAATTTGGAGCAGATATTGGTCACCTAAAGGCCAAAAAACCATCAAAAAATGACCACTCAGCCACTTTTTGGACACACAGGAAGCAGTATTGGGAGAGTCTACTTTTGAGGGGGAAAATGATCTCCAAATTTAGAAATTCAAGATATTCCAGAAATTAGACAGGGAGACCATTCCAACATGACATCTTGGGCTCAATTTGGTTAAGGGGAAGCCCCCAAAACTGGGTTGGAAAAAGCGCTGCGCATAGGATCAATGGCGCTGCGCATAGGATGAGTTTGCCAGTTTTGCTCAAAAATCAAAATTTCGCCTAGTTTTTCTACAATTTGAATTTTGCTCTCATTTTGGATGAATCTATGAATGTAAATGATGCTATGGTGTGTAAATGTAATTGAAAAATGACTCTTGAGGGTAGATTCATCATTTTGAGGTGGTTTGGGGGTTGAATAAATCAGTTTCCATGGTCTTAGAGGCAAGCTATTCCACTGCCTATATTCCTGTTCTTAGTTTAAATATGGTTGAAACCACCCCTTTTCTCATGGATTCGACCCCTGATGGCTATCACATGTGGTTTGATGCCTATATTATGTATTTTATTAGTCATTTGTAAAGGTAGGACTCTTGTGGATCCTTTAAGCTTCATTGTACACTTGTATTAGCAGTTTGGCAAGGAACTAAACCAGGATTTGCAGCTATTTTTGTGGGATTTTTGTGGTAATGTGTTTTTGCATTGTTTCTTCTTCTGTAATTAGTTTTTCGTATGTCTTATGTCTTCCACAATCTTATTCATTCTTCTAATTAAATGAAATCAAGATAGATAGGTGGAATACATTGGTTACAATGTTCTGCCTTGGGAATTCATTTAGTTCTTGATGTTTTCTACTGTTTGAAGAGGACTCATGATGTGCATGCCCTCCTCATATCCTCACCAGTCTTAGAGCTACCATCTTACTCTATTTCAAGTGCTTAAACACCTACCTACCTCGCCCCATAGAACACCCTACATTTCTGAGTTGATTTCCCGGACCCAAAGCTGCCTGCTCCATTTGATCTAGCAACAAAACCTTCAAAATCAACCAAAAACCCTAGAGCTACTATATCTAGACTAAAATCCATATTCAATTCAGTCATCTCAACTGAGATTGACAAGAAGAGAGCCCTCTCCTGACCTAGTAAGGCTAGCTACCAGGTTAAGCTTGGTTTGTGGTTATCCTAAGATTGCCTCCCTTCAGCCTGAGGTTGATCTAGGCTCTAACAGATTCCTTTTATGATTCTTTAATAAGATAACAAGAAAAACTCTTACATCTTGGTCTTCTTAATCTTGGAAACTCTTCTAAGAAAGCCTTAGCTGTAGAAATTTTGAATAATAAACACTTATTCACAGAGATTATCCCGATTTTACACTATTGCGGAATACATGCATAATACATAACCTCCTCTACGTTGATCATCAATTTAGCAGGATAAAAAAAAATGAAACATCAATCGCATGCACACATTAACACAGTATGTAACCCAGGGAAAGCTTACAGCTGAAAACCCCACACTATCTGTATATTAATGATTGAGAACATGTAACAATACATAGTACAATACTCCTCACCAGTATCCAGCACTATCTCCACCTGTTACACACAAAACTAGCTCAGATTCGAACAAGTCATAGGTTCAAATCTCCTCCGCTGCTTTGCCTAACTCTATTTCACAATACCTGCTGAGAATCACTCACACTGGAATCACGTGAGCACAGGCTATAATACTGGGCATATTGGCCCACACTGTGCAATTATCATTAGCATAACTCAATCCCTGCTTGTGCAAATCCTCATGCACAACTGATAGTCACAACTCACCCTTTCACTTACCTCTAACACCTGTCTCTGTTGAACTGTTCATGCACTGAGTTAACTGATGTATTCTTCAGTTACTTTATGAGTTAATAATTAGTGAATTAATTAACAATCAATTCACAAAACTCACCACTAGTGTATTCTCCAGTTAGACTAAATACAACTAGTTCAACTTAACACAACTCCATCAACTCCACATCCAACTCCACAGAACTCACATGCATGAGTTCTAACTGAAGTCCTCCATGCAATAGCTCAACTAACACATAAGAAAAGCGTATTTCCTTCTGTCAGCTGCATGTGCCACATCCGTAGCTCAAATTGAAGTGCTCCAAGAGAATAAGATAATGTTTATAGTCCAAATATTACTAAGGGCTAATATTTGTCTGTTTCTATTTTTAGCCCGGTAGTCTAAAAATAGACTTTGATCACTCTTGCTGTGAACCAGAAATAGAAGTCCATCTATTTTTCTTAACATGACCAATCATCCATAAACAGCATACTGCAACTCATAGACCATGATCCATATGTCTAAAAATAGACATAGTCTAAAAATAGACTTTGCGCCATAATTTGCCTGCGGGCCCACTTAGTGAAGGCGACTCCTTTCCACTAAGCTCCATCATCTTGTTGCATTCTCAACACTTCCTCTCAACAAGATATGGATTATCAGCAACCCCTATCCTACTTCGGTGGTATTCGAATTTGCTCCTGGTGAGCACCTTCGTCAAGATATCAGCATCCTGATCCTCCGTTGGAATGTATGAAAGTAACATGATTCTCCGCTGCACACAATCTCTGATATGATGGTACCTAATGTCAATATGCTTAGATCTATCATGAAATATAGGATTAGCCAAGAGTTTAATGCAACTCTGGTTATCACAGTAAATCACAGTAGGATACAAGTGAGAACCGAACAAACCAACCAAGATCTTCCTCATCCATATAGCCTTGCATGTGGCCAAACTTGCTGCCATATACTCGGCCTCTGCTAAACTGAGTGCCATGGATCTCTGCTTCCTGCTGTACCAAGAAACTGTTGTTGACCCGATACTGAAGACCCCTCCTGATGTGCTCTTTTTGTCTGTTGGGCTCCCTCTCCAATCTGCATCCGTGAAGCCACATAGCTTCACCTCATCCTCCTGTCTGTACCACAATCCATATCCCTACGTGCCTTTCAAATAACACAATACATGCTTTCCTGCCTTCCAGAAGAGCTTGGTTGGCTTAACCATAGCTTGTGAAAGCTGGTTAACAACATAGCATATATCGGGTCGTGTATTGACCAGATACATAAGCGACCCCACCAACTGTCGATAAACAGTGGCATCCACTTCTTCTGCTGTAGTGGCATCCTCCTTCCTCCAACCTCCAGGAATAGGAGTATCAACAGGTTTGCAGCCATGCATGTTGAACTTCTCCAGTATCTCCCGAGCATACTTACCCTGAGAAACAAATAGTACATGATTGCGCTGCCAAATTTCCAATCCCAGGAAATAATGAAGGAGGCCCAAGTCCTTCATCTCAAACTCCTTAGCAAGATCATCCTTGCATGAAAGTATCAACAGCTCATCACCCGTTAGAATCAAATCATCTACATAAAGTACAATGACAAGCAACTTACCCTCCACCACAATCTGGTATAGGTTAGGATCTGCCTCACTCTTGGAGAATCCAAGTCCAGTGAAATAGCTGTCTATCCATGTGTACCAAGCACGTGGTGCTTGTTTCAACCCATACAGTGCTCTCTTGAGCCTGCACACATGTGACTCGCTGCTGAAGATCTCAAAACCTTCGGGTTGCTCAATGTACACCTCCTCCTCAATGACTCCGTTGAGGAACACAGTCTTCACATCCATCTGATGAATGTGCCATCCCATCTGTGCTGAGAGAGCAAGAATCATTTGTATAGAAGAATACCTTGTGACAGATGCAAAGATCTCCTCATAATCGATCCCCTCTATATGTGAAAAGCCTCGGGCAACAAATCTTGCCTTGTACTTCTCCACACTCCCCTCAGCTACTTGCTTAACTTTGTAGATCCATCTCGAACCCACCACTGATTTCCCTTCCGGTCTAGGAACAATCTCCCATGCAATATTTTTGACAATCGAATCATACTCTTCCACCATGGCGTCTACCCATGCGGGATCCTCCACAGCTTCCTTGAAAGAGGATGGCTCAGTCACAACACATTTGCTCACAAGAGCCATGTATCCAGTGTACCGATTAGGTGACTGTCTCTACCTGCGTTGGGCTGTAGGTGGTCCTACAACTTTCTCTGCATCTTGAGCCAGTCGCTCAGCTTCTGTCAAGTGCTTTCGCCCTCTGATGGTTGGCGCTACATGAATGGTCTCTTCCACTCCATGAACCTCATCCTGTGGCTGATCCACGTCCTGAAGCTCATCCTTAGGAACTAATAGCTCCTCATCTACATGGAAGTGTGGCTCCCTCTCAAGCGAACACTTCATGGCTTTCTCCTCCTGAAATTTTATATCCCGTCGCACAACAGTCTTACCACTATCTGGCAAATACACACGATAGTTGTGGGGTGTATCAGTGTACCCCACAAATATCCCAACCTCTGCGATTGGCTCCAACTTCTTTCTGGCATCCTTCATCACATGCATGTAAACATTAGCACCAAAAATCCTCAAATGGGAAAGATCAGGCTTCTTACCAGAATAAGCCTCCTCGGGTGTACTCATGCCAAGTATCCTTTGAGGACAACAGTTCTGCACATATATTGCGGTATTGCATGCTTACACCCACAAGTGAAGGGGTAGGCCATGATCATGCAACATCACCCTTGCAGCACCCATGATCGTTCTGTTCTTCCGCTCAGCAACCCCGTTTTGTTGTGGGTTATGGTGAGCTATGAACTCTCTTCGAATCCCTTCTGCTTTACAGAAATCCTTGAACTTGTCAGAGATATATTCCCCACCATTATCGCTCCTAAGAGCCTTCAACTTCTTCCTTGATCCTTCTCGACCAGTGCTTTGAACTCACAGAACTTTGAGTATGTCTCGCTCTTCTTCTGCATGAAGAAGATCCAACACTTCCGAGAGAAATCATCAACAAAGATCACATAATACTTGTGTTTTGCTGTCGAAGCTACTGAGAAAGGTCCACACACGTCTGTGTGAATTCTCTCAAGGATCGTCGTGGCGCGACTATCCTTCTCGTGAAAGGTAGATTTCACAAACTTTCCCAAAGTACACCCCTTGCACTGATCTGACTGTGCAAGAGTGCCGTTAGGAAGCCCTGTAGTGATCTGCTGCAGTATCTTCAAGGCTCCATGGTGAAGGTGACCCAATCTCCTGTGCCACAGCTCACCATCATCCTAGCTCACTAATGCTTCTGCCTTGCATGCCATTGCTGCGCATCCATCTACATGCAACTGATAAAGGTTCCTCACTCGAACCCCTATCTTCTGGGTTTCTCCAGTTGTCTTGTTGCGCAAGAAAGACTTTCCCTTGCTGAAAACAACATCATATCCCTTGTCACCTAACATCGCCACAGAGATAAGATTCTTCTTCAATCCTGGAACATGCATCACTTCGTTCAATACGAAGGGTTTACCAGACTCCCTCTTAAAGGAAATGGTACCGATACCAGTCGCACTGTATCTACCATCATCGCCCATCTCGATGTGCACTCCAAGATCTTTGTCCTCCAGATCAGAAAACAAATCTCGATCTCCTGTCATGTGAAAAGACGCACCACTGTCCAAGAACCACACCGATCCCATCACACTTGAAACCAAGCATGCGATCAATGAAAAATCAAGCTCAAACTGTGAGGCTAGAGCCTCTCTTGCTACAAATCTAGCAGCTTGCTTGTTCTTCTTCTTCTATGGACAATTAGTGGCATAGCGTCCATGCTGGTGACAGTGAAAGCACTTCACCTTGGACATGTCCTACTTCTTGCCTTTCGCACCAGACTGAGAAGCTTTCTTACTCTTCCCATTCTTTTCTTTGGCAGCCAAAGTGCAATTTTCTTCATCAGTTCCCTTTGATGAAGATCCGTCCCTGGTATTCCGCTTGATCTCCTCCTGCATAAGAATTGACCAAAGTCTCTCCCATCCTGGAAATTTCTCCCGACCATTGACAGAGTCCTGATAGGAATGCCAACTCTTTGGAAGACGAAGGAGAGCCAAGCTCACCAAGTCCTCATCATCGATAGTTACCCCCACACTTCCTAGCTCATCTCTGCATTGAGTGAACTTTGTGAGATACTTGGGCATACTGTCTCCCTTCTCACATTTGATGCTTTTGAGTTTATCCTTGAGCACCAGCTTCCTTTGATCGCTCTTGCTTTGGAATAGATTTGTAAAAGCTTTCCACATCAAGTATGGAGAAGCCTTACCATGCAGGCTAGACACAATGTGATCCTTCACGCCCTCCAATAGAATCCTTCGACACTTTGCTGTCTTCTTTTGCCAAGCATCAACCTGCGCAGCATCAGTAGGATTTGGGACATCAGCCTCTATGAAATCCTTCAGCCCGTTATCATCCAACACTGCCTCCATCCTATCCTTCCATGCGAGCTGCCCTCAAGAGCATACTCCAATCGCAATCCGTTGAAAGACATTGCCACATTGATACCAAGAAAACACTGCTGCAAATTCGAATTCCACCAGCTCCAAACTCAACCGCCTCGGATCTAGAATTCGTGAGAACAATGTATTTCTCATACAGAGATTGACTGTATGGGCTTTTACCAGATATCTCACCTTCTAAAGGAAGGATGAATCCAGAGGCTACCTGGCTCGATTACAGACTCTGCCTGAAGAAATAAGATGTAAACTCTTTCTAAATAGTAGATCTGATGATCAACAACTCTGATACCATGTAGAAATTTTGAATAATAAATACTTATTCACAGATATTATCCCGATTATACACTATTTCGGAATACATGCATAATACATAAGCTCCTCTACGTTGATAATCAATTTAGCAACATCAAAAACAATGAAACATCAATCGCATGCACACATTAACACAGTATGTAACCCGGGGAAAGCTTACAGCTAACAACCCCACACTATCTGTATATTAATGATTGAGAACATGTAACAATACATAGTACAATACTCCTCACAAGTATCCAGCACTATCTCCACCTGTTACACACAAAACTAGCTCAGATCCGAACAAGTCATAGGTTCAAATCTCCTCCGCTGCTTTGCCTGCCTCTATTGCACAATAACTGCTGAGAATCATTCACACTGGAAATCACGTGAGCACAGGCTATAATACTGGGCATATTGGCCCACACTGTGCAATTATCATTGGCATAACTCAATCCCTGCTTGTGCAAATCCTCATGCACAACTGATAGTCACAACTCACCCTTTCACTTACCTCTAACACCTATCTCTGTTGAACTATCCATGCACTGAGTTAACTGATGTATTCTTCAGTTACTTTATGAGTTAATAATTAGTGAATTAATTAACAATCAATTCACACAACTCATCACTAGTGTATTCTCCAGTTAGACTGAATACAACTAGTTCAACTAAACACAACTCCATCAACTCCACATCCAACTCCACAGAACTCACATGCATGAGTTCTAACTGAAGTCCTCCATGCAATAGCTCAACTAACACATAAGAAAAGTGTATTTCCTTCTGTCAGCTGCATGTGCCACATTCTTAGCTTAAACTGAAGTGCTCCAAGAGAATAAGATAATGTTTATAGTCCAAATATTACTAAGGGCTAATAATATTTTATTGTTTCTATTTTTAGCATGGTAGTCTAAAAATAGACTTTGATCACTCCTGCTGTGAACCAGAAATAGAAGTCCATCTATTTTTTCCAACATGACCAATCATCCATAAACAACATACTGCAACTCATAGACCATGATCCATATGTCTAAAAATAGACTTTGCGCCATAATTTGCCTGCAGGCCCACTTAGTGAAGGCAACTCCTTTCCACTAAGCTCCATCATCTTGTTGCATTCTCAACATTAGCCGCCCAACAACAACCAAGTTCAAATAATCCTAAAAAGAATGGTCCTAAACCAACCAAGGGTCCTAAGCACTTTCAGTCTTAAAATGAAAAATCAATTCAACAAAATGATAAGGCAAATAAAAACAAAGGGAAGAAGACTGATAGACATTGCAACTTTTGTAATCAAGATGACCACATAGAATCCAAATGCTTTAAGAAGATGAATGCCTTGGAAGCAGCAATGAAGAAGAATAACATCCATTTGGAGCACTCTTCAACTTCAACTTCATATTCAAGAATAACACTTTCTACATGTGGTTGTCAAGCATCTCGGTCTAGTTATGCACTAAATGTATCTTCTTTTTCTCATTCTCATGACTGGCTCATTCATTCTGGAGCTTCTTATCACATGGCCAAAAACAAATCCATGTTTTCTTCTTTAAATGATTGTAACACCAAAAATATATATGTTGGTGATGATAGATCCCTTAGTGTTGTAGGGACTAGAACTATTCATCTAGACAATGGTAAATTTAATGATGTATTATGTGTTCCTACCTTACCCTGCAACCTTCTATCTATATATCAGATAACTCATTCAGGTGAAGGTAAAACCATTGAATTTTCACCTCATGATGTTGTAATTAAAGACCTGGGAGATCGTAGACAGATTTTAGCTATTGGAATTGCTGATGATTCTGCAAGGTTGTATAATTTTAACAACTTTGGGTCATCAACTCTTCCCTCGGTATTTGTTGCTCATAATGATGAAGTGAGAAAACTTTTGCATGATTGATTTGGTCACTTAAACTATCGCTCCTTCAAAATCCATGTAAAGAAAATATGGTGACAGGTCTTTCTATGGTATCTTGCAGAGATGGTGTTTGTTCCGGATGTGTACTTAGAAAACATCATCGAGATAGTTTTGAAAAACGTGCCTCTTGCCATGCCTCAACCCCTTTACAACTTGTGCATAGTGATTTATGTGGTCCACTTCTAGTTGTTTCATTCTCTGGCTACAAGTTTTTCTTAACTTTCATTGATGATTTCTCCAGACGCACTTGGGTATACTTCTTAAAACTCAAGAGTGAAGTATTTAACATGTTCTTGGCCTTTAAGGCCTTTGTTGAGAAACAATCTAGACATCAAATTCTTAAGCTAAGATCTGATAATGGCAGAGAATATGTTAACAACAAATTCATCAAATTTTGCACTTAGCATGGAATTCAAATGCAACACATTGTTCCATATACTCCACAAAAAAATGGTGTAGCTGAAAGGAAGAATCACACCTTAAAGGAAATGGCCAGTTGTATGCTTCAACCTAAAGGACTTAGTCTTAATTTTTGGGCAGAAGCAATTAACTGTGCAAATTACATAGTAAATCGTACTCCTACTAAGGTTTTAATAATATCACTCCAGAAGAAGCATGGAGCTTAATTAAGCCAGATGTAAGTCACTTTCATGTTTTTGGAAGTGAAGCATGGGCCCATATTCTAGATAAGAAACATAAAGCCTTAGAACCTAAGAGTGAAAAATGTATTTTTGTTGGATATTCTGAAGATGTCAAAGGATATAGACTTCTTTCACCTAAATCCAAAAATGTTATCATTAGAAGAGATGTAAAGTTTGCTGAAAATATATCAGCCTACGAGCCTAGTTCAGCGGATGTGCCACCTCTCTCTATCCCTTCTACTGCTGAAAATATCTCTTCTTCAGATGATGACAACGAGGATAAAAATCCTCCCCCACCTTCTCAGGATCCTCCTTCAGCTCCTTAGCTTCCAAAATGGGTCTGTTCTACTCGGGATGTTGTAGGTTCTCTTGCAAGTGATCCTACAGATCAGTGACGTACATGTTCTCAGTTCGATAGAGCCTCTTCTTTACTGGCTCAAGCTTCAGTGAATTATGATCCTGACACCTTTGCAGAAGCTTCAGGCCATCTAGATTCGGATGCAACTATGAATGAAGAATATCGTTCATTATTGGAAAATGATACATGGGATCTTGTTCTTCTTCTAAAGGGAAGAAAACTTGTTAGATGTAAATGGGTTTATAGAACCAAGTTTGGACCAGATGGAAAAGTTGATAAACATAAAGCTCGTCGTGTTGCTAAGGGATTTTCACAATTTAAATGCATTGACTATACTGAAACCTTCTCCCCTATTTCCAAAATGAACTATATCTACCTTGTTCTTTCCCTTGTTGCCTCTTTCAAATGGGAAGTCTATAAGATGGATGTTAAATCTGCCTCCTTGCATGGGGACTTGTATGAAGAAATCTATATGGAACAACTTCCTGGATTTATACAAACCTAATCCAGCCTTGTATGTTGTCTTAAGAAATCCCTTTATGGTCTCAAGCAAGTCCCTCGGGCTTGGTATGCCAAAATGGATAGCTTTCTGTTAGATACTGGATTTTCTAGGTGTCATTTTGACAATACTGTCTACACCAAGAAGGTAGGTAAGTATCTTGTCATTCTCGTTCTTTATGTTTATGATATTATCCTTACTGGTAGTAATCCCAACCTTATAAACCATGTGAATTCCAGCCTTAAAATACAGTTTGAAATGATGGACTTAGGACACTTGCATTATTTTCTTGGTCTTCAAGTCTTGCAATCCAAGGAAGTTATTTCCCTTTCGCAGTCCAAGTATGCATGTGATCTTCTATGCCACTTCACATGGAAGATTGTAAGCCAGCCCCTTCTCCCTTTCAGTCTGAAGCCAAACTTCCAGTCACTTGTACGTCCCCTGAAGTTGATGCTACCTTATAACGTGAACTTGTTGGAAAACTTTTGTATCTGACCCATACCTGTCCTGACCTTTCCTTTGTTGTTGGCCTTATTGCTCGGTTTATGCAAAACCCACATGAAATTCATTGGAAATCAGCTAAAAGAATACTCCACTATGTTCGAGGTACAATTCAGTTTGGGATTCATTACATTGCAGAAGCATCTCCTCTATTGGTTGGTTTTGTAGGAATTTACAGGGTAAGTTCCTCAGATAGAACACCAAAGGATACCGCTCACAAATAGATTATAGATCAATACACTAGTATTGTTGACTTGGTTAAAACCCTCAAAGAGGGAAATAGTCCACAGCCTGAGCCAACGCGGCCACTTCAGGAAATTTATTAATAAAAGATTGAAAATTTACATAAGCTTCTCTCATGAATAGTTACCCTACAAATGACCCTCTATGCTCTTTAAATAGAGATCATGGACCAATCAGGTGTTAAGCCATGGATCAAGTGTCAGTAATACTGAGGAGAGAATGAACCATCGGATCACTACATATCGTGACCGTCAGATTATAAGTTACAAAAGTACATAGTAAAGAAACACACTTTACCTAACTCTACACTAGACCAAGTTATACTTAACTATTTCCTATGTGTCGGAATATCCTAAAATATCCCCTTAAGAACAACTTGGGATAGGATTGAAGGATGTACAAATATGGCACAATAGGAGAAGGAAGGAGGCATTAGAGCCTATCCCCCCTTAGTGACAACTTCTTGAACTCCAACCATAAATCGAAGTTTAGTAAACTTCGCCTCTGTGAGAGCCTTTGTGAAGATGTCTGCAACTTGATCATCTGTTGAACAATATTGCACTTCAAGAACATGGTCATGAATGAGCTTTCTGATGAAGTGTATGTGCAGTTCAATGTGTTTTCTACGATGATGTTGGACTAGATCTTTGCATAGTTGAATGGAACTTTGATTATCACACCAAAGTGTAGTCGGATGCTGCTGCTGAAAGCCAAACTCTGACAGGATCTGACGAAGTGACAAGGCTTCCTTACTGGCTTCTACGGCACAATGATACTCTGATTCTACTGAAGAAAGAGAAATGGCACTTTGTTTCTTGCAAGCCCATGTAATAGGTCCTGAACCAAGAGTGAACACATAACTTGCAATAGACTTTCGATCATCAGGGTCACCAGCCCAATCAGAATCAGTGAAACCAACCAATAGAGGAGATGCTTCTACACTGTAATGAATCCCAAACTGGACTGTACCTCGAACATAATGAAGTATTCTTTTAGCTGCTTTCCAATGACTTTCATGTGGGTTTTGCGTAAACTAAGCAATAAGGCCAATAGCAAAGGAAAGGTCAGGATGAGTATGGGTCAAATACAAAAGTTTTCCTACAAGTTGATGGTATAAGTTAGCATCAACTTCAGGGGAAGTACAAGTGACTGCAAGTTTGGCTCCAGACTGAAATGGAGAAGGGACTGGCTTATAGTCTTCCATGTGAAAACGGCTTAGAAGATCATAGGCATACTTGGACTGCGAAAGGGAAATACCTTCCTTAGATTGCAAGACTTGAAGACCAAGAAAATAATGCAAGTGTCATAAGTCTGTTATTTCAAACTTATTTTTAAGGCTAGACTTCACATGGTTTATAAGGTTGGGATCACTACCAGTGAGGATAAGATCATCAACATAAAGAACAAGAATGATAAGAGACTTGTCCACTTTCTTGGTGTAGACAATATTGTTAGAATGTCACCTAGAAAAGCTAGTTTCTAAAATAAAGCTATCCATTTTGGCATACCAAGCCCGAGGAGCTTACTTGAGACCATTAAGGGATTTCTTAAGCTGGCATACAAGGCTGGAGTTTGTTTGTATAAAGCTAGTAGGTTGTTCCATATAGATTTCTTCTTGCAAGTCCCCATGCAAGAAGGCACATTTAACATCCATTTGATGGACTTCCTTTTTGAAAGAGGCAACAAGGGAAAGAACAAGGTGGATAGAGTTCATTTTGGCAACATGGGAGAAGGTTTTAGTATAGTCAATGCCTTCAACTTGTGAAAAACCCTTAGCAACAAAATGAGCTTTATGTTTATCAACTTTCCCATCTGGTCCATACTTGGTTTTGTAAACCCATTTGCATATAACAAGTTTTCATCCCTTTGGTAGAGGAACAAGATCCCATGTATCATTTGCCAATAATGAATAGTTTCTTCATTCGTAGCTGCATCCCAGTCTAGATGGCCTGAAGCTTTTGCAAAGGTGTCAGGATCATAATTCGCTGAAGCTTGAGCTAGTAAAGAAGAGGCTCTATCGAACTGAGAACGTGTACGTCGCTGATCTGTAGGATCACTGACAAGAGTGCTTGCTGCATCCTGAGTAGCATAGATCCATTTTGGAAGTTGAGGAGCTGAAGAAGGATCCTGAGAAGGTGGGGGAGGATTGTCATCCTCACTTTCATCATCTGAAGAAGAAATATTTTCAAAAGTAGAAGAGATAGAGACAGGTGGCACATCCGCCGAACTAGGCTCGTAGGCCGATATATTTTCAACAAACTTTACATCTCTTCTAATGATAACATTTTTGGACTTAAGTGGAATAAGTCGATATCCTTTGACATCTTCAGAATATCCAACAAAAATACATTTTTCACTCTTAGGTTCTAAAGCTTTATGTTTCTCATCTGGAATATGGGCCCATGCTTCACTTCCAAAAACACAAAAGTGACTTACATATGGTTTAATTGAGCTCCATGCTTCTTCTGGAGTTATATTCTTTAAAACCTTAGTAGGAGTGCGATTTATTATGTAATTTGCACAGTTAATTGCTTCTGCCCAAAAAATAAGACTAAGTCCTTTAAATTGAAGCATACAATTAGCCATTTCATTTAAGGTGCGATTCTTCCTTTCAGCTACACCATTTTGTTGTGGAGTATATGGAATAGTATGTTGCATTTGAATTCAATTCTCAGTGCAAAAGTTGATGAATTTGTTGTTAACATATTCTCTACCATTATCAGGTCTTAGCTTAAGAATTTGATGTCCAGATTGTTTTTCAACAAAGGCATTAAAGGCCAAAAACATGTTAAATACTTCACTCTTGAGTTTTAAGAAGTATACCCAAGTGCGTCTGGAGAAATCATCAATGAAAGTTAAGAAATACTTGTAGCCTGAGAATGAAACAAATGGAAGTGCACCACATAAATCACTATGCACAAGCTGTAAAGGGGCTGAGACGTGCCAAGAGGCACGTTTTTTGAAACTATCTCGATGATGTTTTCTGAGTACACATCCAGAACAAACACTATCTTTGCAAGATACCATTGGAAGACCTGTCACATTATTTTCTTTACACAGATTCTGAAGGGAGCGATAGTTTAAATGACCAAATCGCTCATGACAAAGTTTGCTCACTTCATCATTATGAGTAACAAATATCGAGGGAAGATTTGATGACCCAAAGTTGTTAAACTTGTACAACCTTGTAGAATCATCAGCAATGCCAGTAGGTAAAATCTGTCTAGGATCTCTTAGGTCCTTAATTACAACATTGTGAGGTGAAAATTCAACACTTTTACCTTCACCTGAATGAGTTATCTAATATACAGATAGAAGGTTGCAGGATAAGGTTGGAACACATAATACATCATTAAATTGACCATTGTCTATATGAACAGTTCCAGTTCCTACAACAATAAGAGATCTATCATCACCAACATATATATTTTTGGTGTTACAATCCTTTAAAGAAGAAAACATGGCTTTATTTTTGGCCATGTGATAAGAAGCTCCAAAATCAATGAGCCACTCATGAGAATTAGAAGAAGAAGATACATTTAGTGCATATCTAGACCGAGATGTTTGACAACCATACGCAAAAAGTGTTATTCCTGAAGATAATGTTGAAGTTGAAGAGTGCTCCAAATGCATGTTATGCTTCTTCATTGCTACTTCCAAGGCTTCCATCTTCTTAAAGCAATTGGATTCTAAGTGGCCATCTCAACTACAAAAGTGGCAATGTCTATCAGTCTTCTTCCCTTTGTTCTTATTTGCCTTATCATTTTGTTGAAATGATTTTTCATTTTGAGGCTGAAATTGCCTAGGACCCTTGTTTGGTTTAGGACCATTCTTTTTAGGATACGGCTTCTTAGGATTCTTTGAATTTGGTTGTTGCTGGGCGGCTAAGGCTTTCTTAAAAGAGTTTCCAAGAGTAATAAGACCAAGGTGTAAGAGTTTTTCTTGTTCTCTTATTAAAGAATCACAAAAGGAATCAAAGGAAGGGGACTTGTAGGCTTGTCCTTGAGAAATGAAGGCTTGTCTTATAGAATGGAAGGTGGAAAAAAAGACAGAGTATGCTGGTCCCAACTTAGTAAGAATGGAATAGATAAGGTTACCATCTTCTTTCTTAACCTTAACATCTTCCAAGAGAAGTCTAAGGGTCTTGAACTTGGACAAAAAATCCTCAATGCAAGAAAAATTATTGGGGTCCAATGTAAGCAACTCATTTTTGAGTTGATGGGCTCTAAGTTCATTTTTAATTCCAAAAACTTTAGTGATTTGTTTTATTGCTTCATCAGGAGTATCAAGTTCTGCGATATGGAATCTAAGGTTTGGATAGACATCCCTATCAACCCACATGCTTGATATTGCCTATTTTCCCATTTGGCTGCCTTATCTTCATCTTTCGGTTTGGTTTCTTGGCCTGAGGCTATTCTATAAAGACCTTTACTTCTAAGTAAATCCACAATGTAGGACCACCATTGGAAGTAGTTGGTGCTGTCAAGAATAACTTGGCATGGACTTTCCATTTTAATAGAAACTGAAGCTATAGATACTAAAACTAAGTGTTCCAATGGAAAGATCTTGAAAAATTAGGCTGGTTAAGAAAAACGGCTCTGAAAACGGCTTCCGGATGAAGAAGTTATGGCTTTTTGAAGAAAAGTTGATGAAGATGCCGACGAAGTGCGGAAATGAATAATAATGTTATATTAAAAAAAAATCGCCCCATTTCCAAACTTAATCTAATTAGCTCAACAAAAAGAAGGCTTGAACTAAAGACCTCTACTCTCATAAAGTAGCTTTGGACCAAGTGAGCTAGATTAAAAGTTTAGTAATTTTTGGAAAAGAGAAGGGTTTTTTTTTTAGTCACTAAAGATTTGGGCTACGTGCTTACTTGAGAAAGGTCTTCTTTCCCTACAAAACAAAAAACAAAGAACCCAACACAGACATACACAAAAAAAACCTTACAGCTTGAAGTTAGCTTTAGCCGGAAACTAAATATTTTCCTCAATGTTTCTGATTTTCCGAGATCACACTAAGGCGCAGCGGAAAATAGCATACGCATGAGAAAAATCCTTCCTTTATGTTTCTGATTTGCCCAGATCGCACATAGTCATGGGGCAAAGATCATACACAGAAATGAAAGTTATAGATCCGGTAATAAAAAAATCAAAGAGCTAAATAAATCAAAATATACTGAGAGAAAATAACTAGAAACTGCAAATAAACACTGTATACCTCCAGATTTTAAAAATGACGTAGCTAGGGCTACCAAAAACCTTTTTGAGTGAAACGAAAGGGGTTCCTCACTGAACAGATGCTCCTAACACAATAGAGTAGTCCTCTCGGCCCGAAAGCAGTCAGAAATAGTAGATTTATGAAACGATAGTCAGATGTAGTTCTACCGGCTTCAAATTTGGATCACCAATAGATGCGGCCCTCAAATAGCTCTGATACCATGTAGGAATTTACAGGGTAAGTTCCTCAGACAGAACACCAAAGGACACTGCTCACAAACAGATCACAGATCAATACACCAGTATTGTTGACGTGGTTAAAACCCTCAAAGAGGGAAATAGTCCATGACCTGAGCCAACACGGCCACTTCAGGCAATTTATTAATAAAAGAATGAAAATTTACATAAGCTTCTCTCATGAACGGTTACCCTACAAATGACCCTCCATGCTCTTTAAATAGAGATCATGGGCCAATCGGGTGTTAAGCCACGGATCAAGTGTCGATAATATCGAGGAGAGAATGAACCATTAGATTACTACATATCGTGATCGTCGGATTGTAAGTTACAAAAGTACATAGTAAATAAACACACTTTACCTAACTCTACACTAGACCAAGTTATACTTAACTATTTCCTATTTGTCGGAATATCCTAACAGGTTTCACTAATTCTGATTTGGATGGTGACCCTGATGATCGAAAGTCTACTGCAAGTTATGTCTTCACTCTTGGTTCTGGACCTATTACATGGGCTTGCAAGAAACAAAGTTCCATTTCTCTTTCTTCAGTAGAAGCAGAGTATCGTGGCACTGTAGAAGCTAGTATGGAAGCCCCATGGCTTCGTCAGATCCTGTTAGAGTTTGGTTTTTAGTAGCAGCATCCGACTACACTTTGGTGTGATAATCAAGGTGCCATTCAACTATGCAAAGATTTGGTCCAACATCAGCGCAAAAAACACATTGAACTACACATGCACTTCATCAGAAAGCTCATTCATGACCATGTTATTGAAGTGCAATATTGTTCAACCGATGATCAAGTTGCAAACATATTTACAAAGGTTCTCACAGAGGCGAAGTTTACTAAACTTCGATTTATGGTAGGATTTCAGGAAGTTGTTAGCAAGGGGGGATAGGCTCTAATGCCTCCTTCCTTCTCTTATTGTGTCATATTTGTACATCCTTCAATCCTATCCCAAGTTGTTCTTAAGGGAGGATGTTAGGATATTCCAACACATAGAAAATAGTTAAGTATAACTTGGTCTAGTGTAGCATTAGTTAAAGAGTGTTTCTTTACTATGTACTTTTGTAACTTACAATTTGTGTTAGGATATTCCGACACATAGGAAATAGTTAAGTATAACTTGGTCTAGTATAAAGTTAGGTAAAGTGTGTTTCTTTACTATGTACATTTTGTAACTTACAATCTGATGGTCACGATATGTAGTGATCCGACAATTCATTTCTCCTCGGTATTACCGACACTCGATACATGGCTTAACACTCGATTGGTCCATGATCTCTATTTAAAGAGCATGGAGGGTCATTTGTAGGGTAACCATCCATGAGAGAAGCTTATGTAAAATTTCATTATTTTATTAATAAATTGCCTGAAGTGGCTGCGTTGGCTCAGGCCGTGGACTGTTTCCCTCTTTGAGGGTTTTAACCACGTCAAAATACTGGTGTATTGATCTGTGATCTGTTTGTGAGCGGTGTCCTTTAGTGTTCTATCTGAGGAACTTACCCTGTAAATTCCTACATGGTATCAGATCTATTTGAGGGCCACGTCCGTTGGTGATCCAAATCTGAAGCCGGTAGAACTGCATCCGACTGTCGTTTCCTATATCTACTGTTTCTGACTACTTTCGGGCCAAGAGGATTGCTCTATTGTGTTAGGAGCATCGGTTCCAGTGAGGAACCCCTTTCGTTTCACGCGAAAAGGTTTCCGGCAGCCCTAGCTACGTCATTTTTAAGATCTGGAGGTATACATTGTTTATTTGCAATTTACAGTTATTTTCTCTCTGTCTATTATTTCGGTTTATTTAGCTTTTTGTTCATTTTTATTACCAGATATATACCTTTCATTTCTACGTATGATCTTTGCCTTGCGACTCTGTGCTATCTGGGCAAATTAGAAACAGAAAGGAAGGATTTTTCTCATGCGTATGCTCTTTTCCGCTGCGCCTTAGTGTGATCTCGGAAAATCAGAAACATTGAGGAAAATATTTAGTTTCCGGCTAAAGCTAACTTTGAGCTGTGAGGTTTGTTTTTTTTTTGTATGTCCATGTTGGGTTTTGTGTTTTTTGTTTTGTAGGGAAAAAGAGCTTTCTCAAAGTAAGCACGCAACCCAAAGTTTCAGCGACTCGAAAAAAAAAAAAAAAAAAAACCTTCCTCTTTTCCAAAAATTACTAAACTTTTAGTTTAGCTCACTTGGTCCAAAGCTACTTTATGAGAGTAGAGGTCTTGAGTTCAAGTTTTCATTTTGTTAAGCTAATTAGATTAAGTTTGGAAAGGGGGCAGATTTTTTTTTAACATTATCATTCATTTCCGCACATTCCCGCACTTCCTCAGCATCTTCATCAACTTTTCTTCAAAAAGCCATAACTTCTTCATCCAGAAGCCGTTTTCAGAGCCGTTTTTTTTAAACCAGCCTAATTTTTTGAGATCTTTCTATTGGAACACTTAGTTTCAGCATCTATAGCTTTAGTTTCTGTTAAAATGGAAAGTCCATGCCAAGTTATTCTTGACAGCACCAACTACTTCCAATGGTGGTCCTACATTGTGGATTTACTTAGAAGTAAAGGTATCTACAGAATAGCCTCAGGCCAAGAAACCAAACCGAAAGATGAAGATAAGGCAGCTAAAAGGGAAAATAGGCAAGATCAAGCACGAGGGTTGATAGGGATGTCTATTTCTCCAGATCTTAGATTCCATATTGCAGAACTTGATACTCCTGAGGAAGCAATGAAACAGATCACTAAAGTTTTTGGAATTAAAAATGAACTTAAAGCCCATCAACTCGAAAATGAGTTGCTTACATTGGACCCCAATAATTTTTCTTGCATTGAAGATTTTTTGTCCAAGTTCAAGACCCTTAGACTTCTCTTGGAAGGTGTTAAGGTTAAGAAAGAAGACAGTAACCTTATCTATTCCATTCTTACTAAGTTGGGACTAGCCTATTCTGTGTTTGTTTCCACCTTCCATTCTACAAGAGAAGCCTTCATTTCTCAAGGACAAGCCTACAAGTCCCCTTCCTTTGATTCCTTTTGTGATTCTTTAATAAGAGAACAAGAAAAACTCTTACACCTTGGTCTTCTTCATCTTGGAAACTCTTCTAAGAAAGCGTTAGCTGCCTAACAACAACCAAATTCAAAGAATCCTAAGAAGTTGTATCCTAAAAGGAATGGTCCTAAACCAAACAAGGGTCCTAAGCAATTTCAGCCTCAAAATGAAAAATCATTTCAACAAAATGATAAGACAAATAAAAACAATGGGAAAAAGACTGATAGACATTGCAACGTTTGTAATCGAGATGGCCACTTAGAATCCAAATGCTTTAAGAAGATGGAAGCCTTCGAAGCAGCAATGAAGAAGCATAACATCCATTTGGAGCACTCTTCAACTTCAACTTCATCTTCAGGAATAGCACTTTCTACATGTGGTTGTCAAGCATCTCGGTCTGGCTATGCACTAAATGTATCTTCTTCTTCTCATTCTCATGAGTGGCTCATTGATTCTGAAGCTTCTTATCACATGGCCAAAAACAAAGCCATGTTTTCTTCTTTAAATGATTGTAACACCAAAAATATATATGTTGGTGATGATAGATCTCTTAGTGTTGTAGGGACTGGAACTGTTCATATAGACAATGGTCAATTTAATGATGTATTATGTGTTCCAACCTTATCTTGCAACCTTCTATCTGTATATTAGATAACTCATTCAGGTGAAGGTAAAATCGTTTAATTTTCACCTCACGATGTTGTAATTAAGGACCTAAGAGATCCTAGACAGGTTTTAGCTACTGGAATTGCTGATGATTCTACAAGGTTGTATAAGTTTCACAACTTTGGGTCATCAAATCTTCCCTCAGTATTTGTTGCTCACAACGATGAAGTGAGCAAACTTTGGCATGAGCGATTTGGTCACTTAAACTATCGCTCTCTTCAGAATCTATGTAAAGAAAATATGGTGACAGGTCTTCCAATGGTATCTTGCAGAGATGGTGTTTGTTCTGGATGTGTACTCGGAAAACATCATTGGGATAGTTTTGAAAAACGTGCCTCTTGGCACACCTCAGCCCCTTTACAACTTGTGCATAGTGATTTATGTGGTCCACTTCCAGTTGTTTCATTCTCTGGCTACAAGTATTTCTTAACTTTCATTGATGATTTCTCCAGACGCATTTGGGTATACTTCTTAAAACTCAAGAGTGAAGTATTTAACATGTTCTTGGCCTTTAAGGCCTTTGTTGAAAAACAATCTGGACATCAAATTCTTAAGCTAAGATCTGATAATGGCGGAGAATATGTTAACAAAAAATTCATCAAATTTTGCATTAAGAATGGAATTCAAATGCAACATACTGTTCCATATACTCCACAACAAAATGGTGTAGCTGAAAGGAAGAATCACACCTTAAAGGAAATGGCTAATTGTATGCTTCAATCTAAAGGACTTGGTCTTAATTTTTGGGCAGAAGCAATTAACTGTGCAAATTACATAATAAATCGCACTCCTACTAAGGTTTTAAAGAATATCACTTCAGAAGAAGCATGGAGCTCAATTAAACCAGATGTAAGTCACTTTCGTGTTTTTGGAAGTGAAGCATGGGCCCATATTCTAGATGAGAAACATAAAGCTTTAGAACCTAAGAGTGAAAAATGTATTTTCGTTGGATATTCTAAAGATGTCAAAGGATATAGACTTATTCCACTTAAGTCCAAAAATGTTATCATTAGAAGAGATGTAAAGTTTGCTGAAAATATATCGGCCTATGAGCCTAGTTCGGCGGATGTGCCACCTCTCCCTGTCTATTCTACTTTTGAAAATATTTCCTCTTCAGATGATGAAAGCGAGGATGACAATCGTCCCCCACCTTCTCAAGATCCTCCTTCAACTCCTCAGCTTCCAAAATGGGTCCGTGCTACTCGGGATGCAGCAGGTGATCTTGCTGGTGATCCTACAGATTAGCGACGTACACATTCTTAGTTCGATAGAGCCTCTTCTGTACTGGCTCAAGCTTCAGCAAATTATGATCCTGACACCTTTGCAGAAGCTTCAGGCCATCCAGATTGGGACGCAGCTACGAATGAAGAATATCGTTCATTATTGGCAAATGATACATGGGATCTTGTTCCTCTACCAAAGGGATGAAAACTTGTTAGATGTAAATGGGTTTATAGAACCAAGTATGGACTAGATGGGAACGTTGATAAACATAAAGCTCGTCTTGTTGCTAAGGGTTTTTCACAAGTTGAAGGCATTGACTATACCGAAACCTTCTCCCATGTTGCCAAAATGAACTCTGTCCGCCTTGTTCTTTCCCTTGTTGCCTCTTTCAAATGGGAAGTCCATCAGATGGATGTTAAATCTGCCTTCTTGCATGGGGACTTGCATGAAGAAATCTATATGGAACAACCTATTGGCTTTATACAAATAGACTCCAGCCTTGTATGCCAGCTTAAGAAATCCCTTTATGGTCTCAAGCAAGCTCCTCGGGCTTGGTATGCCAAAATGGATAGCTTTCTTTTAGAATCTGGCTTTTCTAGGTGTCATTCTAACAATACTGTCTACACCAAGAAAGTGGGCAAGTCTCTTATCATTCTTGTTCTTTATGTTGATGATCTTATCCTCATTGGTAGTGATCCCAACCTTATAAACCATGTGAAGTCTAGCCTTAAAAAGAAGTTTGAAATTACAGACTTAGGACACTTGCATTATTTTCTTGGTCTTCAAGTCTTGCAATCCAAGGAAGGTATTTCCCTTTCCCAGTCCAAGTATGCCTGTGATCTTTTACACCATTTTCACATGGAAGACTGTAAGCCAGCCCCTTCTCCCTTTCAGTATGGAGTCAAACTTTCAGTCACTTGTACTTCTCTTGAAGTTGATGCTACCTTATACCGTCAACTTGTAGGAAAACTTTTGTATCTAACCCATACTCGTCCTGACCTTTCCTTTGCTGTTGGCCTTGTTTCTCGGTTTATGTAAAACCCACATGAAAGTCATTGGAAAGCAGCTAAAAGAATACTTCGTTATGTTCGAGGTACAGTTCAGTTTGGGATTCATTACAGTGTCGAAGTAGCTCCTCTATTGGTTGGTTTCACTGATTTCGATTGGGCTGGTGACCCTGATGATCAGAAATCTATTGCAGGTTATTTTTTCACTCTTGGTTCAGGACCTATTACATGGGCTTGCAAGAAACAAGGTGCCATTTCTCTTTCTTCAGTAGAAGCAGAGTATCGTGGTGCCGTAGAAGCTAGTAAGGAAGCCTTGTGGCTTCGTCAAATCCTGTCAGAGTTTGGATTTCAACAGCAACATCCGACTACACTTTGGTGTGATAATCAAAGTGCCATTCAACTATGCAAAGATCCAGTCCAACATCAGCGCAACAAACACATTGAAATGCACATGCACTTCATCAGAAAGCTCATTCATGACCATGTTCTTGAAGTGAAATATTGTTCAACAGATGATTAAGTTGCAGACATCTTTACAAAGGCTCTCACAGAGGCGAAGTTTACTAAACTTCGATTTATGGTTGGAGTTCAGGAAGTTGTCACTAAGGGGGGATAGGCTCTAGTGCCTCCTTCCTTCTCCTATTATGTCATATTTGTAAATCCTTCAATCCTATTCCAAGTTGTTCTTAAGGGGGGATGTTAGGATATTCTGACACATAGGAAATAGTTAAGTATAACTTGGTCTAGTATAGAGTTAGGTAAAGTGTGTTTCTTTACTATGTACATTTTGTAACTTACAATCTGATGGTCATGATATGTAGTGAACCAACGGTTCATTCTCTCCTGGTATTACCGACACTTGATCCATGGCTTAACACCCGATTGGTCCATGATCTCTATTTAAAGAGCATGGAGGGTCATTTGTAGGGTAACCGTCCATGAGAGAAGCTTATGTAAAATTTCATTCTTTTATTAATAAATTGCCTGAAGTGGCCGCGTTGGCTCAGGTCGTGGATTGTTTCCCTCTTTGATGGTTTTAACCACGTCAAAATACTGGTGTATTGATCTGTGATCTGTTTGTGAGCAGTGTCCTTTGGTGTTCTATCTGAGGAACTTACCTTGTAAATTCCTACATGGAATCAGAGCTCTAGACATGATATGTTCATGATATGGTCATGATATGTTCTAGACATGAAGTGATCCGATGGTTCATTCTCTCTTCAGTATTACCGACACTTGATCCATGGCTTAAAACCCGATTGGTCCATGATCTCTATTTAAATAGCATGGAGGGTGATTTGTAGGGTGACCGTTCATGAGAAAAGCTTATGTAAATTTTCTTTGTTTTACATTAATAAATTTCCTGAAGTGGCTGCGTTGGCTCAGACCATGGAATGTTTCCCTCTTTGAGGGTTTTAACCACGTCAAGAATACTGGTGTTGTTATGAAACCAGCTCAAGAAAAGATAGAAAAGAGAGATCAACGCCTTAGAATTCAGCCTCTTCGAGGGGGCAACCTCCTTTACATTACATAAATGAACAATTCTTGGATGATACAAATGACAAAACCTCCTTTCTATATATAGGAGTCTAAGGAGTCACAATATAATCCAGCCGACCTAACAATAATAATATAAAGCCACAAAAATAATAATAGAGGGATTCTATGGGGCACAGAAATAACAATATGTGGGTAATAGGGGCACAACAATATAAATAAGGGGTATAACTACAATAGTAATGGGGTAATCACTAGTATTATAGGGACCCAACATGCCCCTCTCCTTCAAAAAAAGTGTTGTCCTCAATGCTTGAGCAGTTCTGGATACTTCTGCATAAAATTCTCATCCTCCCATGTGGAATCTTCAGCGGATAAGTTCTTCCACTTGATAAGATACTCTGAAATTGATCAATTTCGTAGCTGTCGAGTTCTTGTTTCTGTGACTGCTTCCGGTTCCAATATAATTTTTCCTTCCTCGTCAAGTTCTGGCAATATTGTTTGAACTGGGAGCTTGTTGCCTATAACCTTCTTTAAACATGAAACATGGAAAACTGGGTGCAATCGAGAAACTGCAGGAAGCTCCAATTTGTATGCCATAGTACCAATCTTTTCCAACACCTTGTACGAACCATAATACTTTGGTGATAATTTATTATCCTTCTTAGCTCGCTTTAAGGACATTTGCTTATATGGTTGTAGCCGTAGGAATACCCAATCACCTACATCAAAACTTCTTTCACTGCGATGTTGATCTGCCTGTTGTTTCATTCTATTTTGTGCCAACACGAGGTTATCCTTTAAGAGTTGGAGGACTTGTTGTTGATGTTCGATGTGATGTTCCACTGCTTGAACCTTAGAATTTTCTCTTAAATATGATGTGATTGATGGTGGTTGGTACCCATAAAGTGCCATAAATGGGGTCATTTTTGTTGCTGTATGGAAGGAAGTGTTATACCACCATTCAGCCAGAGGCAACCATTTGACCCATTGTGTCTGTTTATCAGATACAAAGCAACGAAGATATCCTTCCAAACCTTTGTTTACTATCTCAGTTTGCCCATCAGATTGAGGATGATAAGATGAGCTATGAGCTAACTGAGTACCAAGACAAGAAAATAATTCTGTCCAAAAATTTCCAGTGAAAATGGGATCTCTGTCACTTACAATAATCTTTGGGTTTCCATGTAGCTTTTGAACTGTTTCCATAAATGCAGTAGAAACTGTACTGGCTTTAAATGGATGTGATAATGCACAAAAGTGTGCATACTTGGTAAGTCTGTCAACTACCACCATGATGACACTCTTTCCGTCAGACTTGGGTAAACCTGTGATAAAATCCATTGAAACCTCCTCCCAACGTTGGCTTGGAATGGATAAAGGTTGTAATAGACTTGGTGTCTTAATTGTTTCAACTTTATTTTGTTGGCAAACCCAACATTCCGCTACAAACTTTTGAATATCTGATTTAAGGCCATCCCAAAAAAATTCCTTCTTAACCCTGTGGTAAGTTTTTAAAAATCCTGAGTGCCCTCATAAGGGAGAAGTGTGCAATTCCATAAGAATCTTTTGTTTTAGCTGGGAATTCTTACAGAGGTATAAGCGATCTTTGTACCATAACGAATCATTTTTCCAGCTAAATGTATCAGAAGTACTTGAATCTTGTTGTAGCTTTCGAATAAGTGCCCATACTTCTTCGTCATTCTTCCATTCCTCCTTTGCTTCGTTTATCCAATCTGGTTGGATAATAGAAATGGCACACAACAATGCTTCCATATCCTCATCCTTTCTTGAGAGTGCATCTGCCACCACATTTTGCTTCCCTTTTTTGTAGATGATTTCAAAGTCATAACCCAACATCTTTGTGACCCACTTTTGTTGCTCTTCAGAGGATAATCTTTGTTCTAAAAAGTATTTAAGGCTATCATGATCCGTTTTTACCTTGAAGTGTCTTCCCATTAGGTAGGGTCACCATTTCTTAAGTGCATGGAGTATTGCCAACATTTCCTTCTCATAAATAGCTTTGCTTAAAAACTTTCCCTTGATTGGACGACTTTCAAAAGCAATGGGTCTTTCATCTTGCATTAGAACAGCACCAATTCCATTTCCTGAAGCATCACATTCCACAATAAAGGTTTTTGTGAAGTCCGGCGTAGCTAAGACTGGTGCTTGGCACATTGCCTCCTTAAGATGTTTAAAGGCCTTTGTTGCTTCCGGAGTCCATGAAAATGAATCTTTCTTCAATAATGTTGTTAGAGGTGCTGCTATTCTCCCATAATTCTTAACAAACTTGCGATAATACCCTGTCAACCCAAGAAATCCTCGCAGATGCTTTATGGATGTGGGGATTTTCCATTCCTTAATGGCTTTAATTTTGCTAGGGTCTACCTTAACTCCTTCATGAGATACAATATGACCCAAATATTCCACCTCCTGGACTCCAAAGAAACATTTGGATCTTTTTGCATATAATTGTTTCTCCTCCAATAGTTGTAGCACCTTGTCAACATGTTCAACATGATCCTTCCAAGACTTGCTGTAGATTAGTATATCATCAAAAAATACTAACACAAATTTTCTAAGGAATGGTTTGAAAATTGAATTCATCAAACCTTGAAATGTTGAAGGTGCATTGGTAAGGCCAAAAGGCATGACCAAAAATTCATAATGACCCTCATGAGTTCTAAATGCCGTTTTCGGAATGTCTTCAATCTTCATTCTGATTTGATGATATCCCGAACGAAGATCCAACTTGGTGAAGTAAATTGATCCATGCAATTCATCCAGTAATTCATCAATGACAGGAATGGGGAACTTATCTTTAATAGTGAGCTTGTTGAGCTCCCTATAATCTGGACACATGCGCCATGATCCATCCTTCTTGTGCACCAATACTACTGGAGCTGAGAAAGAACTTTGACTCGGTTGAATTATACCAGCCTCTAGCATTTCTGCAACCATACGTTCAATTTCACTTTTTTGGACATATGGATATCTGTACGGCCTGATGTTTGGAGGAACACTTCCTGGAATCAGATGAATAGCATGATCATGATCACGCATAGGTGGGAGACCTTTGGGAGTCTCAAATACCTTGGAATGATTGTCCAGGACTTTTTGGAGATCTGGAGAAATAGATGATTCCAATGTGGAAACATCTAGCGAACATAATTGTGCAATTACACCTCTTTGCTCCTTTTTTAGAAGCTTTGTCATGCCATTAGAGCTGATTATCTTTCTTGGTTTCCCTTCAATACCCCTTAATTCAACTTCCTTTCCTTCCACAGAAAATTTCATGAAAAGTTCTTGAAAATTAAAAGCTATTGTACCCAAGGATTGTAGCCATTGGACTCCTAGTACAACATCAACACCTCCCATTGGAATGGAAAGCATTGGGCTAGTCAATACATATTCTCCCATGGATAGCTTGATATTATGGCACTTTCTAGAACAATTTATTGTTCCTCCATTTGCAATCATCACTTGACACTCTGGTGCTGGATATAGGAAGCAATTCAATTCTTTTGCTACCCTACAATGAATAAAATTGTGGGTGCTTCCTGAATCAATCAACACTATTACCTTTTTCTTCTTGATTTGTCCTTCTATCTTGATGGTTTGAGGAGTGGTAATTCCCGCCAATGCATTACAAGATATGGTCGGATTTATTTGTTCTTCATCTAGGCTTTGTTCCTGGAATATATCCTCTTCTTTTGACCTTTCTTGCTCCTTTTCTTCTTCCTCTTCACAATCTATGTAGAATAATTTCTTCTCAGCACACTTATGACCTTTTGTGTATTTGCTATCACAATTGTAACAAAGCCCTTTTGCTCTTTTTTCTTCCAATTGTTGTGGTGTCAACCTTGTAGGTTGTGGAAGACTATGGGCAACAACACTTCCGTCTTTATAGTTGTGAATGGTATGCTTCCTAGTTGCCATAATTTTGCTTTCCATTTTTCTTGCTAACCTGAATGCCTTCTCTAATGAATCAGGTTCCCAAAGGCGCACATCATGTTGGATATTATCCTTTAAAGACCCTATGAACACATCAATCCTATGCTCCTCTGGAATATCTTTTACCCTTATGTTCAATTTTTGGAACTCCTCAATGTGCTCCATTATTGAACCCTTTTGTTTGAGACTTATCAATTGGCTAAAAAAAGTGTTTCTTTTTGTATCCTCATAATGTGCTATCAATTCTTCCGTAAAAATTGCCCAAGTGATAAACTGTTTACGAGAACAAAGCCATTGATACCATACAAACTGATTTGGTTCCAAATATAAAGTTGCCATACGTACCTTTTGTGTGTTTTGCACATTATTGAGATCGAAGAATTGCTCCATCTGTAATATCCATGTGGCGGGATCCTTGCCATCAAACTTCCTCATATCGATTTTTGGAACATGGTGAGTCTTCGATCCAACATTAGAGTCTATGGAATCATGATTAACATTTCTTTTGTTCTCATCATGAGTTTCCTTTAGTACTCTTTCACCCTTAGTGACCATTTCTTGTAGCAACTTATCTATCTTATCATCCATGCCATCAATTTTAGCGTCCATGCCATTCACCTTAGCTTCCATGCCATCCATCTTAGCTTCTACACCTTTCTTTAAACCGTCCATCTTAGCTTCTACATCTTTCCTTAAACCATCCATTTTAGATTCTGTTGCTTTTTGTGCAAGTGACACTCGTTGCACTTGTTCTTGTAATTTTGATATATCATATAGCATTTCTTCTTCTTCTTCATGAGTCATGCTAGAGCTTTCAGGATCCTTACTAGGTGTTTGCATTTTCTTTCCTCGGGGCATCAGTTACCGATAATAATTCTCTAATATGCCCTTTGAATTCCTTCAAAATAAATTTTCAAACCAAGCTTAAGCAAAAATTAAAGAAAATCTACACACCTTTTTTCACTTTGTAGGAGCTCGATATTGCCTCCGATGTATCTCTGTACTTTCTGATTATCTAGTTCTAAATTTGTGATCTGTAGTAGCCCTCTGTGTCCTCTTTCCAATGCCACAAGTCTGACCCAAATTGGATTCTCCAAGGAAGAGTTATGCGAAATCTCCCACAGTGACTTGATTATAGACTAGTTCAGTAGAGCGAACTTGTACGACGTGCCACGTGTCACTGTTTCAACCTTTGACTCTGAAAAATATATAAAAGAAAACTACAATCCGTCCTATTTCTATAACTTCTTACGAAATTTCAATCCGATGCTCAGAAAGAAAGTTATGACGATTTTCCCTAGGTCACCTGTTTTGAGTGTAATTCAGGAGTCTGAAAAAAGACCAACTTCCTCAGATCATATCTCCGAAAATATCGCGCGAAAAACTATGAAATTTGGACCCAAGGTTCAGCATGATTTCTTCTCAAATGGGTTTTTTTTGCAACTTCTGAAACGTCACAGAAAAAAAGTTATAGCGAAAATTCCACGATGACCTGTTTGGAGCAGCGAAACCCTAGAATCCAAAGCTCTGATACCAAATGTTATGAAACCAGCTCAAGAAAAGATAGAAAAGAGAGATCAACGCCTTAGAATTCAGCCTCTTCGAGGGGGAAACCTCCTTTACATTACATAAATGAACAATTCTTGGATGATACAAATGACAAAACCTCCTTTCTATATATAGGAGTCTAAGGAGTCACAATATAATCCAGCCGACCTAACAATAATAATATAAAGCCACAAAAATAATAATAGAGGGATTCTATGGGGCACAGAAATAACAATATGTGGGTAATAGGGGCACAACAATATAAATAAGGGGTATAACTACAATAGTAATGGGGTAATCACTAGTATTATAGGGACCCAACAGGTGTATTGATCTATGATCTGTTTGTGAGCGATGTCCTTTGGTGTTCTATCTGAGGAACTTACCTTGTAAATTCCTACATATATTGTGCCTTCCACTTTTTATACTAACATGAATACAAATTATTTCCTTTCTAATGTCTTGTTTATGATATGGAAAGCTTGATCATGTTTCTATATTGAGTTTATTTTTTAAGTTAATTTCCTTCCACGATGACTAGCATCATCTTTGTATGTTTGTGCTTGTGTGTAGGAAATCAACTCTAACAGTTGGAGAGGGATCTTCGGGTAGGAGAAGGACCTTTAGTAGCTAAGAATATACAAAATATATACCAATTTGTGGGGGTTGAGGTAATAAATTTTTCATTGTTTAACTCTTTTGTATATGTAGATGGTGATAGTATAACTAATTGGGATTGAGTTTGAATATTCACACATTTTATAATAACTTTGGAGGTGAGATCTGTGGAGCATTATCTGCTTAGCTTCTGATTAAAATTTGCTTGAGTTTGGTTAGATATGAGTTGATTTATCTTTTGAATCTTAGTGGGGGTTGTTCTCTCTGTGTAAGTTATTTACATACTGGCTTTTGTAGCTAGTCGCTCTTTGAAAAGTCCTTGTAGTTATTAAGTACCCAACCTGTGCAAAGTTTAGGAGTGATGACTTCTTATTGATTGGATTTTAGTAGGATTTACTACAAGCTCTTATGCAAGGGCCCTATATATTTCATCCTTTCTCTATAGTCGATCAAATCTATTGCAAATTTTGTTGAGTTGGATTTCTATTTGTGAGATCTCTTAGTTTGTTTGCAATTTGGGTTTATTGTGTTAAGGTTGCATGTTTGAATCAATTGCTTCTAGTAGTTATTGACACTCCTTTTGTAATTGTGACATTGTAAACCTAACATGGGTGGTTTCGTTAGTTTTTTCGATCTGTTTTCTTGTTTATGTCGTAAATATATATGAGTTATGTGGCCTGGAGTCTTGTTTACTTTGTCTAGGGTTTGGATTGTTTTCCTGTGTAGGTCATTGTAGGTTTGTGTTTGTTGTTTTCTTTAATTAAGCTATGAATTGAAACTTTGTTTGAGTGTGAAATTGTTGTTTTTCATAGTGCGATAAACCATAGTTTGTATCCTTTATTTGGAAATCCGATGTTTTGAGTTTTTGAGTGTTTGTTGGTGCTCTTGTTTTGGCATTTCTTTCATTTTTGTGTTATAAGTTGTTTAGTGAATCAATTAGTTCTCTGAATTTTGAGAGTATCTAAAAAAATTATTGAGAATGAATGTGAGGTTTGTTTTTCACTTGGAAAAATAAATACATTCTTTACCTTTCCTTAGCTAGTTTTCATTGGCAAAGAAATTACATTTGTCATATAGTTGCATTTTGGATTGGTATAGAGTCTCTTTTCACACCATCTCAGTTTCACTCCATACCCATGGGTAATAAAAAACCTAAAATTAAGTGTTAATAAAATTATTTAGGCGTTTATGGTTATATCAAACCAACACTAACCTAGGGCTGTAGAGCCTTGGAGTAGTATTTGGAGAGGACAAACTTCAAGGCTATAAAAATGAAACTAGCTTTACTAGCGAGTGTAAATCCATTTTCATGTCAGATGCTTGTCAGAAAGATCCTATTACATATGAGTTAAGCATGTGGTCACATTAAGAACCTGTGGAGTGACATCCTCACTCTCAAGAAACTAGTGTTTGCTGAATTGTGCGCATTACGTAGGGATCTCTTTGAGAGTCCTACGACTCACTTTGAGCAATGTCTCGGGAGGGTTCAAGCTTAGTTACCCTGCCTATACATATGGTTCCAATAACATGTGTTCTGTGGATCATCTGATTATGAAGTGGTAACCGTAATGGATTATCATATGGTGCTCTTACCTAGGTGACTGTAACACCCTCCTCCCACATCTACCCAAGAAACCAGCCAGCAGGGGTAAACATACGAAGAGAGGCCACTGTGATATGATTCAACCTCCTAAGTTACATTAAGGAAGTGGAACCGACAGAAACAAACCATATAGACATTCAACAACAACATTAGGACCCTCAGGAACCAATCCAACCTTTCTGCCAATCATCCCCTGGGTCCCATTGAGATTTTGGACATCTTGACCTTTGGATGCTCTCATGCTATGGGCATGCCAACGTCTAGGGACATCTGGACGCTCTCACAAGCTTGCAATCTAGTGTCCAGGGACTCTTTTTGTTAGCGTTTTGCCAATGTTCCTGGGGTTTGAGCAACTTTTTCAGGCCTAGAGCCTAGGTCACTACCCAAAATTGAATCACATTTTCAAAATAATAAAATAACAAGGAAATGATAGTATAAATGAAGTCATTGGAATGAGACCTTGACTCAACCCCTACTAACCATGAAACAATTTTGTCAAACATATCACGAATATGTAATCTACAAGTGTAAATAACAGAACTGAGCATAAGGGTCTTGTACTTAGCTGAGAATCACTAAGAGACATTGGTGCCACAATATATTAACTACCATTTCATCCATTAGGTCATAGATACATTGATCATTCATTTACAAGTAAAAATATAATGAGATCCCTGCACAGCTACTCTTATAAAACACATATATAACCAACATAATAGCAACATAGATACTAATGAAATCATAGCCATATAAACCACATATAATCCAGTATAATCTCATATTGATGATGCAAAATCCAAACCCGGGATGGGGCTTCCACGTTCCACCTGACCGTAGAGTGGCTGAGCCAAATCTCTCTTCAGCCATTCACCCCTGTGCCTTATTCCAAGCATGAATGTGGGATCTCATAGAACACGTCAATCCAAAACCATCCAGGGCTTCTAGAGGCCATCCACCTCAACCCTTCAAACAGTGATTCCACCTCACGGTCAGACATCACAAAGCCATCTTTAGATTGGTCTCCATCTAAGCTTTCCAGGGCTTCTAGAACTTTTGTCCAACCAAGGCTTCTATGACTAATAACTCAACCCAAGCTAAGGAAACATGAAAACAAACCAAAACAAAACAAGGAAAAAAATCCATAATCACCATGGCTATCCAGGAAATGGCAAGGCTAGGCAATCCACTATCAATCCCGACCATACTCCATGCCCATTACATATCACAATTAACAAACCACATGCATATTCCATGCATGCCAAAACTAGTGAGGAGAACATACATGCAACTTGGTACCTGCAAGCAAAATCTGATGTAGATGTTGATCTCGATGTCCTCTTGCGCTTCCCTACTCTTCCTTTGCTTTCTTGCTCCAAGTATCTAAGTATGCCAAACCCTCCATGAGTGCTCCAAGAAAACTCTAAGTCTCTAAGAATATGAGAGAGAGAGTATAATGAGAGAGCTCCAAAATTGAACTAACAAAATGTTACCAATTGATCCTCAGAAGCCTTTTTATGAATGAGGCCTCTATTTTCTTCATTTTCCATTATTTTCCTTAATTTTCCTCCTCACATGCAACCTATGACCTTTCACCTCCTTTTTCTCCTAATTTCCATTATTTCCATAAATAAATGTGTCAAAATGCCATTTTTTCTTTGCCATTTCCATTGCCAATTTCCTTAGCCATTAATAACCAAATGAACACCCACACTATGATGTCTTTCCCAACATTCAACTTGGAATAAGTTTCCCATCAATGTGGCTATTATTTTTTCCTTTATAATTTTTTTACATGGAATTTTCACCAGGGTTGTTACAGAACCATCCCCCTTGGAACACTGTCCTTGGTGTTCAAAAACACCTATAACCACAAAACTAATGTAAGTAACATATACAGTCGATGGAGCTTTATAACTTATCTCGATGCAATATTTACAATGATCAACTTGCTAAGAAGCAAACCAACATGAAAACATAACAACATAACATAGTAATGACATGACACCCGTACCACTTATTGGAGCTTTATAACATGGATCATGGCGGTATTTACATCCATATACATATGTACATATACCAAAATCACCAAACATATACCAAAACATATACTAAGACATATACCAAAACACCATGCCCAAAACTGCTGCCTCAACTGGAAAATAAGGAAGGATACATAGCCCACATTTGATCCGTCATCTCCCATGTAGCTTCATCGGGCCCAAAGTGCTCCCATTGCACCTTAACTTGCTCAATTTCTTGGTTTCAGAGCATGAACACCTTTTTCCGCAATATGCACTGAGGCTCTAGCTGGAATTCTCCATTTGGTTCCACCCGCAATATAGACTAGTCAATTACATGATAAACATCTTTAACATATTTCTTAAGCAATGAAACATGGAAAACATCATGGAATTTCACTGTCGGAGGCAGTGCAAGTCGATAGGCTACTGGCCCAATCCTCTCAATAATACTAAAGGGTCCACAAAGTCGTGGTGCCAACTTGGAACATGATCCAATTTGTAAGGATCTCTTCTTTGGTTTGATGTGCAAGTACACCTATTCCCCAACTTGGAACTCCTTGAAAAACCTATTTTGATCTACATAGCTCTTTTGCCTATCCTGTACTACCTTTAGATTCTTCTTGATCACCTGCTTTTCTTGTTCCATGTTTGCCAACATGTGTGGTCCAATCAACACCCTGTTAACTGGATCACTCCAACTAACAGGTGTATTGCAACTCCACCCATACAACTCCTCAAACTAACTCATCCTCAAAGATTATTGATACCCATTGTTATATGCAAACTCAACCAAGGGAAGATACTCCTCCCACTTCCATTGCTAATGCATCACATACATCCTCAACATGTCTTCCAATATCCTATTGACCTTCTCTGCTTGCCCATTTTTCTGTGGATGATATGTTGCATTGAAGGCCAACTCTATGCCCAAACTTGCAAATAACTACTTCCAAAACTTGGAAGTGAACTTTGCATCCCTGTCTGACACAATCTTCTTGGGAACACCATGAAATATCACGACGTCTCTGATGAATACTTGTGATACATCACTAGCTAAGAATGTAGACTTCACTGAATGAAATGTGCAACCTTTGTCAACCTGTCCACAATAACCATGATGTATTCATGTTGTCTCACTGTCCTCGGCAATCCTGTGATGAAGTCCATGGAAATGACCTCCCATTTCCATTCTAGAATAGCAATCGATTGTAGGTATCCACTAGATGTTTACACTCTGTCTTTACACGCTGACAATCAAAACACCTAGCCACAAACTTTGTACACCCCTCTTCAGGTTCGACCAATAATAAAATATCTTCACTATTTCTAGTGTCTTTTGATAACTTGGGTGACCCGAATATGGTCTCGCATGAAACTCTCTCAAGATCACCTTATTGAGCTCACTATTGTCCGACACATATATCTTGTTTATGAATCTGACCAATTCGTCTGTTGTAAGGCAATAGTCCACATCCTATGCACCTGCACCTGTACTTGTACCTGTACTACCACATGTACCTGTACTTTGCTGTAACCTGTGCATAATATCCATATATCTGACATCCTACTGACCTACCTGCAATATCCTATCCTGTAAGTCTATCCTGTAGGAGCTCATAGTTTCTAAGTGATTTACCTATATCCACCAGCTAAGAGCATCTGCCACTATGTTCTCTTTACCTTTTATGTAACTGGTCTCAAAATCAAACTCACTAATCATAGCCAACCACCGAGCCTACCTACCATTCAGATTCAGTTGGTCAAATAGGTACCGAAAACCACAGTGATCACTCATCAATGTAAACCTCTTGCCCGGAAGATAGTGTTTCCACATCTTCAATGCATGTATAATCGCTGCAAATTCAAGATCATGTGTGGGATAGTTCTTCTCGTGCTAATTTAGTTTCTGTGACCCATTGCATACCACATATCCATCCTACATAAGGACTCCACCAAGTCCTTTCTTGCAAGCATCCGTGAAAATTCTTTGTCCGAATCTGCAATCTTTAGCACTGGTGCATGTGTCAACAACTGCTTAAGCTGCTCAAAACTAGCCTCACACTCCTTTGTCCATTCAAATTTCCTACCTTTCCTCTGCAATGATGTGATAGGATAAGCAATCTGTGAGAATTTCCTTGATGAAAATCCTATAATAGCCTGCCAACCCCATGAAAGATCTCACCTCATCTACATTCCTCAAAGCTACCCACTCCATGATGACCCTTATCTTTTATGGATCTACTGCAATTCCCTCCTTGGAGACAACATGCCCCAAGTAGTGTACCTCAGTTTGAAAGAAACTACACTTGTTGAGCTTAGCATACAACTGATGCTCTCTCAACAAACTCAACATTGTTGCTAATGCTCGACATGCTCTTCCTCATTTTTCGAATATACCAATATGTCATTAATGAACACAGTAACAAACTTATCCAAACATGAACGCATCACACCATTCATCAATCACATAAATTTAGTTGGAGCATTAGTCAAACCAAATGGAACTACAACAAATTCATAATGCCCATACCTGGTCCAGAAAACCGTCTTGTAAATTTCCTTCTATTTGATGTGTACCTGATGATATCTGGATCTCAAATCAATCTTTGAGAACACTGCTGCTCCCTTCAACAGATCAAAAAAGTCATCAATCCTTGTGTTATAGCTCCAAATCTCACTCTTATGGTTTGTGATGCTGTACTCATGGCCTAGGGCAACCCCTCCTTCCGGACCTAGTCCTAAAATTCAAAAAACAGTTTTTTATCCCTTATACGCGACATTGCCCTGAGTTAAACGCGTGTATACGCGGGTATGTGTATAGCCAACCCGCGTGTATGTATTAAAACACTTAAAAAAATATAACACTCCTTATTTTTGGGCGGAGATCGCGGGTTTTACCTGCTGATCACCTGTTAGTGCCCGTGGCCCAACTGTTCCCAACCAACTCCTAACTAAAAAACTACTTTGGAGATGGTATAAAAAGACCTCAAAGGGAAGGCCTAAGGGAGGAGAGAAGAGAGAGAAAGGTTATTATGCTGAGATTTTTCCCTTGACTAGGTCTGAAGTCCCTTGTGCCTTCTGCACTTCCCCCATTTTGTACAGGAAACCTTTGTTTCCTTGTGTGTTGATGTTCATCCACCATTTATGACATCATGGAGAGAGTCATGGAAGGAGTTTTGTTAGAGGCTTGAGGCTGGAACGAATCCAGAAGGAAGCTTTGCTTGGAGCCTGTTGAAGGTGACTCAGGTGAAAATATTCCTTTTTATGTACTTTATTTGTCTATAATAAAAGAAACACATGTCTTGGTTCCCGAAATGAATCTTCTTTATGTTAATGATATTCATGTTTAGAATTCATGTGTAAATGGTTGTTTGGATTTCATAACTAACTACCTTTCTTTATAACATGAAGATGGTTTCTTTATAAGTTTTTTTCCATGTACTGCTGTATTCTTTGAATTGGTTGTTTTGTAGGACAAAAGAGAAGAAGGGAACTCCAAGAAGGGTTTGGACCCTAAAGGCCTTCTCAAACGTAGGACCAAAGGTACGTACCCTTATCATAGAATTTGCTTATAATAGCATAATGGCTGTGTGAATGTATGTTTCTTTGAATAGATAACTTTTAGTCTGCTAGGGTTTCAACCCAAAAAGCCCTAGGGGAACATTTCCCTCTACCAGAATTGGCGACTCCACTGGGGACAACACTCTTGTTGTTCCTAGTTTGGGTGTTTTTCAAGCCAATAAGGGCTCAGCTACCTTGTCTGCTTGCTGTTACTGTCTGGTCTGTTTTTGAACTTTAAGTTTTGCCAGTTTCTTTAATTTGTCTTTTTTATTTTTCTTGAAGATTTTCATATACGCTGTTTTTCTTAGATACATAAGCGTATATACACTTGTTTCTTTGAGTGAACCCGCATATATGTAGGTTTCCTCAAACACAGTTGCGTATACACGCAATCTGTACATAAGTACAGTCGCGTATATATTGTAATTTTCAAGATCTATAAATCTTTTTAGTCTCTGAAGGTTTGTCTGGTGGTTTGAGTCAATCTGAAACAGTCATTTTCCAGTATCAGTTATTTTTTTTACAGCGAGCATCTCATTCTGAATTCTCTCTGATTATAAGGAGTATTGTTCTTGTTTTTTGTTGATTGCAAGCGTCATCGTTTTTTTTGCTAAAACACGCAAGATTTCTTGCTAGGAATCTTGGCTGCTCTGTTTCATCAGGGTAGGAAGATTGAATTCAATCTTTGTGTTAATCTTGTTTTTGGTGATTTTTTGTTTGCTTAACAAAACCGCTTTTAGTGACCATCCACTTCTTTGTTTCATGAAAGTTGTTGATTAACACTTTCTTGGAATTTGTCTTTTTGATCTTTTGGTTTTCGGTGCCAAAGCTTTCATTGCTGCTTTTGATTGTTAAGAGCGATTTCAAACACATTTATTTTTGTTGAGTTTTCATCCATTGCGTGGTGTTGATTCGCAAAAGTGTTTAATTGCCTATTCTTCAATCACAAGTTTCAGTGTTGTTGAGAGCATTTTTTGAAAAGACTCTTTTGTTTGTTGCTTGGAAGAAAATCTTTTGGAAATCTTAGTTTTGCTTTCTTGAACTTGCTTTTCATTTGGTTTCCTTTTAGTAAGTGAAAGTGCTTTATGTTTGTCTTAGAACTTGTTTTTAGTGTTTAGACGAAATGAATGGTAACATTTCATATTCCATCTAGGCATTTTAAGTGGCAAGATAAAGATTGATAAGCAAGCAACTTTCATTTTTTGTTTTTAGAGTAGTTTTGAATCTTGCATCCACATATAGTTGTTGCATTAGGATAGATTTGCATCCCCTTTTTAGGCATACATAGCTTTGTTAGCTTTTGTGAGTGTGAAGTGTCTATTAACGAAAAGAAAAGAAAAATTTGTTTTATTAGAAGTACCTCTGAACCCTATAGAAATTGCTCTTCATCGAAAAACGAAAAAGTGCATGTGCATGTGCATGTAGTTAAGTTTTTATTAATTTCTTTTGCGTCAAAAAAAAAACACCACTAGTTTCACTTCCATTACCTTGTGACTTAAAGAACAGCCTAATAAAATCAAGCGCTAACTAAAATTCACTAGAACTTTTTGTTTTAGTCAGTTACACCAACAAGATTAGGATTTTAGGGCCTTGGTTTAGGCGAGTGGAGAGTTAAATCTCCAAGGCCATATAAACGTCAAACGTAGGAGTCTGAATAACGAGAGAAAATCCAATAGCGTTAGGAAGACCAGGAAAGCTCCGGATCTGGGAGTTAAGCACGAGGGTCTGTGAAGACAGGGAAGAGAGATACCCCCTATCCTACTTCTCCGAACTTACCTCACAACTGTTCCGCCTGGCTTCTACGACGAGTTGGTATCCATAGTTGTTGCTCCTAAGGAACTACACAGGTGGCTACGGAGGGGAATCCCGTGGCACCTGAGGTTGACGTTGCATCGCTCTCGACAATACTACTGGAGGGCACCCTTGCGAAGATTGGGGGCTTGCACCGGCGCAGGCTGTTGTTAGGAGGTCAGCGTAACTTCCTCTGATACCTTCACTGATAGGACTGGGCCCTCATCATCCCAGACTATCTTCGGAAGGCCCCTTATTTCACTTTCTCATATTTTGGTGTTCGGTCTTAATCACCCGGAGCGTAAATACTTGGAAGTTGTTTGACTGGCTGTATCTTTAGGGACTTTATAGTGTGTGCTCTGTGCTCCTAGTTGACCTAGATTTCAATTTTTTGAGTCTTTAGTTAGATCATAACAAAAAATTCAAAGTCGCTGACCGATCTCCTAGATGGTCTCGAAGACTTTGTGGTCTTTTGCCACCAAGTTTAGAGCCTTATCCTAGAAGGCGTAGAGGCAAAACTACCAGTGGGTTTCGTCCCACGCCGGTTGACGCAACGGGGATTGATCCTCCTCTCGGGGGCATTAGCGGCTAAGCAAGGCCTGGCACTTCTGAACAAGAGAGGGACACTCCAGTCCTTTCTCGAGTTCTCTTTCAAGTGGAGAATAACATAGAGGTAGAAGAACTTTCAGAGTCGTTAGCGGCTCCAAATTCTCCACTACCATCTAGTCATCCAGACGTACTGCAATACGTTGGGACTCCGACGCATAGACCGTCAAGTCCAGGTTATGCTACGCGCTTACCATCGATGACCACTACTGGAAGCATGGCTTCTACAAGTGCTACGACTATGCAAACCCCAACATCGGTGCAAGGGGGGGGAACCATTTCCATCTCCTCCGCTTCCTTGTTTGGATCTTTTGCTAGCATATATTTAGTTGGGTCTACCTCCATTCCGTCCACGAGTGGAAATACCCAAACCAATGCTTTTGGTACTGGATTTTTCCCATTTGGCACCCACTCACAGGGTATTCCATCGGTTCCGTTTAGTGCCGCTACGTCCATGATGGGCGGATCGGCTTCATTCCAGGGTTTTCCTTTCGGAAGTGGTCATATACCACATTCCAACCCGACGGTAGGATCCATGCCTTTTTCTTCTGTAGGACAAAGCAGAAATCCTTTCCAAGGTTGGAATAACCCTGGGATTAGTAGCGCGGGAACCGGGAATCCATTTATTGGCCAACAAGGGAATAGGCCGTACTCCAAGGTTAGTTCGTTCCAAAGTATTCCTCCCCTAGCTTCGGCTTGGAATCTGTATCAGGGGTTAGCAACTCCTTACAATCATTTAGGAGGACACTTTGTTGGTTATGGAGGCTATACGGCCGGAGTTGGTCAAACTCCGAATATTGCTGGACCATAAGGCTTGCCTTTTGGTTCAGTCGGTTCTACTGGTTACTTCGGGCAGCCTGGTGCCTCCCAAATTCCAGGACAATCTTTTCAGAGCTTTGGGAGTTCTGCCCAATCTGGGTGGAATCCCCAAGGTCCTCCTAAGCTTCCGTTTCTGGAAACGTTGAACTTGCCAGATCTCACTAAGTTAACAAATGACCCAATCAAGTACAATCCGGCCTGGCCTCCGGTCCCAACCAAACTCCCTTCGGACATTCCAAAATTCGAAGGGAAGAGTGGTGAGGACCCAGGTGACCATGTAACCACATTCCATTTGTGGTGCTCATCTAACTCCCTTATCGATGACTCGATTAGGTTGAGACTCTTTCAGTGCACCTTGACTGGTAATGCGGCCAAATGGTATATAGAGCTGCCAGGGGGCAGCTTTACATCATTCGTTGACTTAGCCAACATTTTCTTAAATCATTTCCAGTTGCCTGTCCGCTATGACGCCGGAACTGAACTTCTGGCCACCTTTCTTCAGGATAAGGCAACCCACATTTCTGACCATATTTAGGAATGGAGACGGAGAAAGAGGCTCATTAAAGTCGAAATCCCTCCGGAGTACCGTCTCGAGTGGTTTTTGAAGTCGTTACAACCCGAGATCTCCAAGGATGTCTCCATGTCTGGGGTCTATTCTGAGGAGCAAGCCATTTTTAGGGCCCAACAATTAGAATTGATCTACTCTCAGTCTGGGATCCTACAAAAATACTTGCCAGATGCTCCTGGATCTACGGTTGATGTAACCAAGTCGAAGCCAGGTCCGCACGCGGATGGTATCGTTGGGTCAGTAGACACAACTACAGTGAACTTGTTGAATCAATTGCAGCAGTTGTCCTTGCAAGCTGCTTCTAACAACCAAGTCACATCGTCTAATCCCCCCGCTTCCCAAACTTCTTCAATAAATGTCGTCCAATCTAATAACCCCAAAGGAAATCAAAATTCCAATGGGAAAAAGAAAGGACGAGGTAAGAAAAAGAACCAGGATGGGAAGCTTGATGCAAATAAATCCAGCAACAACGCTAGTGGTGGTAGAAATGAGTCGAGAAAGAAAGTCAAGTTTCCATGCAAATTGTGCAGTGGAGACCATCTAACTCATCTCTGCCCTAAGATTGAAGACGCTCAGCGCTTGTTAGGACAGGAAGGGACTTCTAGTTCTCAAGCTGTGTTAACCAACCCGTTTCCCCAAGGGCAGCAACTTCTTGCTGGCGCGAATTCAAACCCTGGAACCTCCGCCGGGGGCAACCAGGAAGGGGAAAAAGCATCAAATGTTTTCATGATGGGTTCTAACGTCCATGTGGCTACTCGGTCACGTGATTATGGTGAAGCCAAAACTTCCAAGGACAAGACTGTTCCCGGAAGTACTGACCTTCATATTGAGCGACCCCCTGTCGAGACTATACCACGGATACCGAAAGGTTCCGCTAAACGCGTGACGATTAATCCTAATGCTAGGGCCACCCAGAATTACTCCATTGTGGAGGATCTGGCTCATAGTCCGTGCGCCATGTCCGCTTTAGAGGTTCTCCAGTCGTGTTCGGCTCAGAGAAGTGCTTTACTCTCCGCGATTGGAGTAGTCGATCCAACTAACTCTTTAGTGCTCACTTTTGACATGTTAAATGTCAAAAAACAACTCCCTCATCATATGGCTTTCCAAATAAAGTCTACATACTGAAAAATCAATATTTTTCGCACCGTGATAGATGAAGGAGCTTCCACATGCGTCATGTCGATGTCATGCTGGAAGGCTATTGGATCACCTTCGGCTGTTCCTTCACCCACCATCTTGACTGCATTTGATGGTCATTCTCATAATTCGCATGGGATTATCCCAGCCTTTCCAATATGTGTTGGGGGAAAGGTCATCAATATTGAAGTAGAGGTCGTAGACGCTAACCTAGACTATAATCTCCTATTAGGAAGGAATTGGGTATACGAGATGGATGTCGTTGTTTCGACTCTGTTTCGTGTCATTTGCTTTCCTCATGAGGGGAAAATCGTTAAGGTTGATCAATTGGACTATTGTCCAGTCGATCCTCAAGCAAGCTCTGACTCTACTATCCCTTTAGTGGATAACCCTCGCCCGCCGACTGAGAATTTAGGAGTAGGGATGTATTCCTCATTGATGGGTACTTTTGATCTTCCCTCTCCTTTCGCTAAAATCAATGCTATTTCATCATCTAAGGAGTCTCCTCGAGAAGAGTTCTTTCGAACTCGTTATTTTTCAGACCCTTGGACCTTGCCTTCACCTACGACCACATTAGTTGAAGGAAAAGTAAATGGAATGGCATTCCCTATATCTGCAGCTGAGCTTAGATATCAGTCTATCGTAGAATCTACAGACAACCATTCTACTCCTTTTTCCGAAGAGGAGTTAGATGGTCATGTGGACCTGGCTTGGAGCCTTGATTCTACCTCTGCCTTGGACTGCTTAGATTCGGTTTTAGCTTTTGAAGAAGCAATCCTCGAAGTAATGATGGGTATAGATCAATCTTGGGAAGACTTACACCATCATTCATACTTCCTTCCTCCATTGCAAGAAGTAGAATCTAGATTCTCCGAGCTCCTCACTAGTGATGTTTGTACGGTGTCAAACCCTTTGGCTCCAGCACACATTCGTGTCGAAGGTAATATGTCGGTAATTTCAAAAACGATACCTATAAACATCTCTAGGGACCCTAGCGTCATCGAGAATATCTTCATCAGAATTGAGTGTTCCCCTAAAGAAATTCAAATCTACACCGACCTTTTCAAGGAATATCGTGATGTATTTGCTTGGTCTTATGAAGAAATGCCTGGCATTGATCCTTCTATAGTTCAACATGAGATCAAGACGTATGAAAATGCGAAACCAGTTCGTCAAAGGCTTCGACCGGTTAACCCTAGGAAAGCAGCAGCTATCAAAGCTGAGGTTGAGAAGCTACTAAGGGCGGGTTTTATATACCCTGTTCCTCTTACTGATTGGGTTTCTAATCTAGTCCCTGTGGACAAAAAGCAAGGAACAATCCGCGTATGCATCGATTTTAGGGACCTAAACAAGGCTTGTCCAAAAGATAATTACCCCACGCCATTCATTGATCAGATTATTGACGAGTGTGCGGGTAATGAAATTTTTTCCTTCATGGATGGTTTTTTGGGTTATAATCAAATTTCTATCCGTCCCGAAGATCAACATAAGACAGCTTTTATATGTCCCTGGGGTACCTTTGCATATAAAAGATGCCTTTTGGTCTTAAAAATGTTGGAGCCACTTTTTAGCGGGCCATGTCATATGCTTTCCACGACATCAAACATGTCATCGAGGCATACTTGGATGATCTCGCTGCTCGTTCTCGAAAGAGAACTGATCATCCTAGTCATCTTCGATTGGTTTTTGAACGATGTCGTTTTTATAAAATCCAGTTGAATACCAACAAGTGCGTTTTCGCGGTTACGTCCAGTCGGTTGCTAGGGTTCATCGTGTCCAATGAAGGGATTCGGGTTGATCCCTTCAAGGTTGAGGCAATAGTTTAGTTTCCTCCCCCGTCCTCAATTCGACAACTTCAAAGTCTTCAAGGGAAGACTAATTTCTTAAGACGGTTTATAGCAAACTATGCCGAGATCACTAAAGGGTTTATGTGTTTGCTACGGAAAGGAGTTCCATTTGTGTGGGATGACTTTGTGCAGCGGTCGTTTGATGCTTTGAAAAAGGCATTAGTCTCTGCCCTGCTTTTGAGTCCACCGGATTATGGTAGAGACTTCCTTTTGTATCTCGCTGCAGCAGAATCAACCATTGGTATGGTTCTCGTTCAGGAAGAAGATGCTCTTGCCGAGCACGTGATTTATTATTTGAGTCGAGGCTTAATAGGTCCTAAGCTTCGCTATTCTCCGGTTGAGAAGTTGGCCTTGGTAGCTGTTCATGTTGTCCAGAGGCTCCATCATTATATCTTGCTACGAAAAACTTTTGTCTTAGCGGCGGTCAATCCATTTCAATTTGTCCTCAGTAGGCGAGTGATTGGGGGCAAATATAATAGATGGATAGTCATTTTGGAAGAATTCGATCTCGAGTTCTTGTCTGCCAAGTCTAAGAAATCCATGGTTTTCGCGGAGCTAATTTCTGAGCTTCGTTGTGGAGAGGATATTTTTTATGAGGAAAGTTTTCCCGACGAACATTTATTCCTCATCTCTTCACTCGACCCTTGGTATGGAGATATCATTGCCTATCTCCAGACTTCGAAGTTTCCCTCTACTTTCTCCAAGGATGAACGTCGAAAATTACGTCACCTGGCTAAAAACTATGTTATCATTGGTGACACATTATACCGTCGAGGGGTTGATTCAATCCTTCGGCGTTGTTTAACCTTAGAGGAAGCAGAGTCAGTGCTCAATGACTGCCACAGTGGAGCTTGTGGTGGCCATCTATCAGGGCTTGCTACAACCCAGCGCATCTTACGTGCCGGCTATTTTTGGCCTTCACTCTTTAAGGACTGTGTGGAAGTAGTCAAACGCTGTCACCCGTGTCAAATTTTTACTTGGAAGATGCGCGCGCATCCAGCTCCTCTTTTTCCCGTTGTCACCGTCGGTCCCTTTACTAAGTGGGGTATTGATTTTACAACTTGTAATCCGCCTTCAGCAGCAAATCACAAGTACATTATTGTGGCTGTAGACTACTTTACGAAGTGGGCTGAGGCCATGCCTACTTATAAGAACGATAGTGACACGGCAGCTTTGTTTCTTTTCAATCAGGTTATCTCAAGATTCGGTATCCCAAGAGAGATTGTCACTGACCATGGCAGTCATTTCCAGAATCAACTGATGTCCGAATTGGCTCTTAAATTAGGTTTCCGCCAGGAGCATTCATCCCCTTATTATCCTCAGGCCAATGGACAGGTCGAGGTAGTCAATAAAACTCTTAAGACGATACTCCAATGGACAATCGATAAAAATCGGTCCAATTGGCACATTATGTTGTATTCGGCTCTTTGGGCATACCGAACCTCCGTCAAAACGGCTACTGGTTTTACTCCTTTTCAGTTGGTTTATGGGATGGAATCTATCTTTCCGGTTGAATGTGAAATTCCATCTCTTAAGTTGGCTGTTGAGCTTCTTCCTGAGACTTCGAGTCTCGAAGAGTGCCTAGTTCACTTGGAACATCTTGATGAGCAGCGTCGAGATGCCGCCACGATGAATGAGGCCCATAAGAAAAGGGTTAAAACCCAGTATGATAAGTCTGTCCATCCTCAAGTATTTTCTGAAGGCGACCTTGTCTTGGTCTATGACCAAGATAAAGACGCCTTGGGGGCAGGCAAATTTAAGCCTATGTGGTACGGTCCTTTCATTATTAAAAGAGTTTTAGAAAAAGGGTCGTATGAGTTAATCGAATTTGAGGGAAATAAGCTGGCGGAGACTCGAAATGGGCTCTACCTAAAGAAGTACTTTGCTTAGTTTTGGTCAGGCAATGGCTTCTTTGTACTTTATGTATATTTGTACATATTTCGTCGAGATTTTTCTGATATCAGCACTTTTTGGTCTGCTGTGGCAGGTGTTGATGGATGATTTGGTCTATTTTGGGTTCGCCGATGGTGCTAGTCGGCACACTCGGAATCTTGCTTCCGCAGCTTGGGTACTCTATTATCCAACTGGTCAATTGATGGCATCAAGAGGCGTGTGCATCGGTCCTGCTTCAAACAATATGGCCGAGTATACTGCTGTTATTAATTTGTTATCTGAGGTAATCTCTCATGGGATTGACTCGTTGGTAGTATATCTTGATTCTCAATTGATAGTGTCTCAGCTAAATAACATTTATCGGGTACGGGATCCATCTTTATATCGCCAGTATTTAAGGGTGAGGTTGTTGCAAAGATCATTTATTTATATTAATTATTTGTACATTCCAAGATCTCATAATTGGTTAGCTGATTCTATCGCTAATCAGGCATTAGACTGGCACATCAATCATTCATCATAATAAAATCAAGCATCAAAGAGTCAAACTGTATATATATATATATATATATATATATATATATATATATATATATATATATATATATATATATATATATATATATATATATATATATATATATATATATATATATATATATATATATATATATATATATATATATATATATATATATATATATATATATATATATCGTAAAACGTCTTGAGTGTACATATGTGTGTCCAAAAAATATACAAAATTGGGACTCAAATGCCCATAATCATGTCCGGCATATCTAATGCCTCGGCTCAGGATAAGCGTCTAAGTATGTCACTATAGCATTGGCCACACGCCGGAAAATGCGAACCCAGTCACGTGGCATGCCAACCACATGACGCTGCATATCCTCAGGAAGGTCCTCTATGACGGCCATCGGTACTCGGCAGCTCAATTTTGCCAAGTGTCGCTGGACGTTGTTTAGAGTACGTTCTGTAGCAGCAGCCGCCTCTTCGGCTCCTCGGCCGCGCCGTCCATGCCGCGGGAATCCATCTGGTCGTAGCAGCCCGATGTCTGGAACATGATCATCATATCAGTCATTTGAATCTCATCAAAAATATTTTTCAAAATTCATCATTATATTTGAAAAATCCAAAAAATCATAAAATCAAAAAATCTTACTGATCTCGCCCAATGCTGCATTCGGTGGTAACACTAGATCAAGATCTCCTCGGAAATCTAGCCTAGCATAGGGGTAGTCATCCACGACGATGATCTGCTGATCCCACCAGGTGAAGAAGTCATCGTCAAAGGCAGTCCTTGGGACCTCCCCACCCCCCATACATTTCATCAGATCAGCCCACCGGCCCATGCGTGGATCGTGTGGGGTGCTGATGGAAACTGCTACCCTGGGGCGGAGTGCGGGAACCTTCTCGAAAAAGAAAGTACACAAGATGCTACCATATCCAAAGTTTTTAGTCTGACCCCTCCTGATAGAAGTGAGCTGGCTCTTCATGATGGCCAGAAGAGGAGTACACCAGTCGAACACAGTAGTGAGACAGTCAACTACCACGCTCATGTTTTGCCGTGACGCCTGATGCAGAGAGGATGATCCGTTCACTCGAGCCATGGTGAACAGGATTATCCTAAGTGATAAACTCGCCACATGTGTGATGGAAATCTGGCTCCCAACCTTCTTGGGATGTCCCGGGCAGTATATCTGTACATAGTCCTCTATCGAGAGGGCACTCCGTGTCCTGCCCCGGGACTGTACTACCTCTCCCCTTCGGGAAAGGCCCGTGATAAAATAGATATCCTCCACTTCTACCTTGAGCGGCATCTGATCGATCATAAAAGCTTCCTCATCGACATCCCAATAATCAATGAGCATCTCAAGCAGACGCGTGTTCGCTTTCACATTTGGCAATTTGAAAAAATTAAGCAAACCGCATCCCCGTAGGGAATCTAATGCTTCTGGACTATTCATAACTTCATTATCTACCGCTGCGTGCTCTCTTTCACGCCACGTGACAGGCATCCTGAGAAAAAATCGATTTAAGGCCGTTAGTTTTTGTTTAAAAATGGTTCGCGGCGTATACGCGGGTCCCTGTGCACACAGTCGCGTATAGGGCCCGCGTGTACGTGGGTTCAATATTACCAACCCACGTATACGCCGCGAGGAAATTTTGGACAAAAGTTCAACGGTGAAACATCAATCAAAAATATTAAAACCAGTCACAATCAATTGCAAGCTAAGTATAAGAGTTACCTGGAGGTTTTTGATGAATTTGAACGGTTGAATCTGGCTGTGGGAAGTTTGCTCCTTTTGCTCCAAATCCTTTGCTCTCAAACTCAAATGGTAAAAATGGTGAGTCCAAAATTCTTTTTATAAGTTTTGAAAATGCAAAATTTTTTCAAAATTTTATTTTGTTTGGCCTCATGTGACTTTTAACTTGGGAGCTTGGAATGTCGAGATTGGTCTGTTTTTCAGGACATTTTGGACGACTTTCAATTTCGAGGCGGTTCCATGACTGCTGACCCATCATGGTAGGTATTGTGTTCTCATTGGCATATAGGTTAGGGACACCATTTTTCCGTTGCATTATGCATACTAGCCTCCATTTGACCGATACATCTGCCATAGGGTCGATCCCATCGTGTTATGGTTCGTAAGCCATCTTCACTCGCCGATTCTTTAAATCATGACACGATGGTAGAGCCATCCTTTACATGGGCATCCTAGTTAGCACCTCACTGACATTTGTTGCTCATGCTGCTCCGATTTGAGTAGGCTCGGGAGTCCTCTGTAGTCCTGCCATGACTTATGCGTTGAAGACTCATTCCTCTTAGCTTCTCCGCTTTGTTCTGGCCTTATACCCTAGAGGCTCCTTTGTGTTGAGTTGTACTACTGCATTGCATGTTGACCACTTGCACCTTTTGGCCTAGGGCCGGCTTCACTTGGACTCGTGTTTAAGCCAACTTTTGACCATGACGTTTGCAAATTCAAACTTGCATACCTTTGACTTCTGCAGCTTGACACACCTTGACTCGTGGAAGGAACATACCTTTGAGTGTCACTGACCAGTTTTCACCTCCCTGCATTGAGCATAGGAACGTTCCTTTCCCAGGAACTAGATCATCTGTTTCACCAACACTCGTTCTTTCCACTGTACCATAGCATTCTTTTATTCTTTTTCCGGCTTAACAGAAAAAGACAAAAAAATTAAATATTCCAAAAAAGTGGGAATGAGACATTATTTCCATTTATTGTTGGCAGCTAGAGTCAGTTGTGTCGCCCTTGAAAAAAGCACTCAAAACAAAGTCTCCTCCGTATGGGTGGGATTTAGTTTGACTTAGGTACGCCATAACCTTGTTATTGAGTCAGTTCTCCCCCGATTGGTTATCTCTTCCAATCATATGGACGGTTTGTTCGTGCCTCTTGCATAGCGAACTTATATAGAGTCATCATATGCTGCCACATAGTCACATTGAGTCGTGCTTTTTTTCAAGGGAAGTTAGCCTAAGTCGGCCTCTTTGCGGTGTCTCTTGACTCATTTTTCAGTCGGCCATCCCTGGTTGTCAGTATCATGTCTATCATCACATTAGTTATATTGGTCCTTTACTCGTGCCGGTTTGAGAAGGTCCCCATTGACTTCTTGCTGGTGGGTCTGGTCCTTATCGACGTCGACACATTGCTCTGAGGACAAGCCTAGAGCTGCACCCTGGCCCTATTTTCATTATTGATAGGTTACCTTGTGCTCAGCATCGATCAGTATCATGGGTCTTTGACTGAGTGGTTTCCCTTGTGTTCGACATCAGCTTACATTATCACACATTGGGATTCATGCAGTACCTTGGTTTCCATTTGACCCTATTGGTGGATACCTCGCCTCTGTGTCAGCTTTCATTATTGGTTGGTTCAGAGGGTTTCTACCGTGCGCTAGCCACATCTTGTGTACGCCGGAAACGTACTTCGGTTGGGTTACTACATCTTTATCGTCTGATTCCTTCCACATTATTGGCCTACGGGTTACACTCACGCTAGATTGATGAAGGATGCCTTAATGCCTTCCTTCTAGCGGATCTTTCCCTATCGACTCTGACTCATTGCTCTGGGGCAAAGATCTAGAGTCCATTTGGCAATACCTTGGGGTTTGCAGTCATTAGTGGTAGATCCTTCGCTATCGATAGTGGGAAACCATCATTGTCTCCTGATCGATAGATTCCTATAGGTGTTCAACTCCAGCTCATCTATTCACTCTTGTTAGATTGTACTGGGTACCTTGACGCTCATTATCATTATCGGTGAGTAGTCTCGCGTTTGTTAACGGTATACATCAATGACCGGTAATCAAACGATTTCTCACATGGTCGACTTCAGATCATTTATTCCCATGGTGTAGAAATGTACCATGGCGGTCGGTGAAGACCTCAGGTTGTATCAGCATTCATTGGTTCACTTGACAGTTGCTCCTATTGCTGCTAGTTGATACCACTCCACTTTATATGTTGCAGTCAGTCATGGCGACATTCTATATGCTGGCACCTGAGTTTGCATTGTAGTACCATCCTATTCCATCATGTTCAGTTGGTACCTTTTGGGGATCAGTCTTTGATATCAGTGATCCGTTGCATCTTTCAGCATCATTGACAGTCTTATATGTGATATTCAGACATGTACTTGTTCATTATGATTAGATGATCCATTATATATCTTTCAGTCATTTATACTTGTATACTTAGTGGATCCACTTGTACTTGATATGCGGACACGCTTTAATTTTTCTAAGCATGGGTATGCCTGCCTCAGACAGTGTTTCTTTCTGATCTCCTTTGGTGGCTTGGCAGGCTGAATTCTGGTGAAGTCCTCCTCGGTTTTTGACAGACTTCCTTTCCATGTACTCGCATAATATATTTCAGCCATCATGTACCCCTTCTGACCTCATATATTAGGGGGCATATGTTATAGCTCCAAATCTCACTCTTATGGTTTGTGATGCTGTACTCATGGCCTAGGGCAACCCCTCCTTCCAGACCTGGTCCTAAAATTCAAAAAATAGTGTTTTATCTCTTATACGCGACATTGCCCTGAGTTAAACGCGTGTATACGCGTGTATGTGTATAGCCAACCCATGTGTATGTATTAAAACACTTAAAAAAAATATAACACTCCTTATTTTAGGGCGAAGATCGCGGGTTTTACCTGCTGATCACCTGTTAGTGCCCGTGGCCCAACTGTTCCCAACCAACTCCTAACTAAAAAACTACTTTGGAGATGGTATAAAAAGACCTCAAAGGGAAGGCCTAAGGGAGGAGAGAAGAGAGAGAATGGTTATTATGCTGAGATTTTTCCCTTGACCAGGTCTGAAGTCCCTTGTGCCTTCTGCACTTCCCCCATTTTGTACAGGAAACCTTTGTTTCCTTGTGTGTTGATGTTCATCCACCATTTATGACATCATGGAGAGAGTCATGGAAGGAGTTTTGTTAGAGGCTTGAGGCTGGAACGGATCCGGAAGGAAGCTTTGCTTGGAGCCTGTTGAAGGTGACTCAGGTGAAAATATTCCTTTTTATGTACTTTATTTGTCTATAATAAAAGAAACACATGTCTTGGTTCCCGAAATGAATCTTCTTTATGTTAATGATATTCATGTTTAGAATTCATATGTAAATGGTTGTTTGGATTTCATAACTAACTACCTTTCTTTATAACATGAAGATGGTTTCTTTATAAGTTTTTTTCCATGTACTGTTGTATTATTTGAATTGGTTGTTTTGCAGGACAAAAGAGAAGAAGGGAACTCCAAGAAGGGTTTGGACCCTAAAGGCCTTCTCAAACGTAGGACCAAAGGTACGTACCCTTATCATAGAATTTGCTTATAATAGCATAATGGCTGTGTGAATGTATGTTTCTTTGAATAGATAACTTTTAGTCTGCTAGGGTTTCAACCCAAAAAGCCCTAGGGGAACATTTCCCTCTACCACCTTGGTAATAGATACCTGTTCTTGATGGTCAATTTTTTCAACTACCCGTAGTCAATGCACAATATGAAAGCGCCATATTTCTTCTTCACAAGCAAAACTGGTGCGCCCCAAGGTGATACACTTGGCCTAATGTATCCCTTGTCCAACATTTCCTTCAACCGCATCTTCAACTCTACCAACTCAGGTGTGCTCATCCTATAAGGTGTTTTTGATGTTGGAGCTGCCCTTGGCACCAACTCAATAGAAAAGTCTACCTCCCTGTGAGGTTGCCACTCTGTAATGTCTTGAGGAAATACATCCTTGAACTGTTGTAAAACTAGGTACCTGCTTAAAACATTTGCATCCTCAACTTCCTTACCCTTGTCACTAGAAATGTGTATTACAAATAACACACACCCTTTCCTGCAGCTGCGCTTTGCTTGCATAGCTGTCACCATCCTAACTGATGTGGCTTTCTTCTTTCTTGGCAAGACTCTTAGTTCCCCATTATCATCCAAGCACTCAATAGCTTTTTTATAAAAATCTACCTTGGGTCTATGAAGGTACAACCAATCCATTCCCAACAACATACTGTATGATCCCAACGATAATACATTCAAATGTGTTGCGGTAGGCATACCATTCAAATCAAATGCACAATCTCTTACCCAATGATGAACTCGCTTCTTTGTACCTATAACCAACTGCACTAACCAAGATTATGCATGCAATTCCTTACTCAAACCACACTTATCCACCAAGTCAGGACTAACATAGCTATAATTAGATCCAGGGTCAATCAAAATAGAAATAACTTGATCACAAAGCTTACCGTCCATCTCAATGATAGATGCCTGATGATCTACATGTTTGTTATCCAATGCTGCATAAATACAAGGAATGATATGACTAACATCCCCAACAGTCTGTGCCTCTTGTGCACTATATATTTGAGGCCTACCACCCTGATTCTGTGGACAATCTCTCAAGCAATGATCTTTGCCATAAGTCCAACACTCTATAGGCTTCTAGCCCACACCCTTGTTTTTCTCCTCGGATCAATGTCCCTGTCCTCTATCTAATGCATTGAATCTCTTAGGTGGTGCAACATTCTCCTTATTCGAATCCTGTGGTTTTACTCTCTTCTTGTCCTATTTTCATTTTTTCTTTGCATTTCCCTTCCAATCTGGCTTAGTCTCAGATATAGGCTTCGATTGCTCATATCAATGCTTTAGCTTCCAAATGGCCTCCTCCAATGATCTAGGATCATCGAACTCAATCCTATCTTTAAATGACATTGGTAACCCACTGGTGAATCTCTGAATCTTGGCCTTCTCCTCCTTGAGGTAATGCAAATACCTCAGTAGCTCAAAGAACTTGCTAGCATACTCATCATCTATCATAGACCCCATCTTTAGCTCATAGGATTACTTTTCCCTGTCATCAAAGTATTTCTCCGACAAATACTTCTTCTTGAATATCCACTCAAATTCACTCCAAATCAAATCTTCCTCATATATACCTCTAATATTCTTCACATCTTCCCACCAAATGTCTTCTAGACTAAATGTAGCTACTCCGACTTTCATGTTCTCAGAATAATCATGCAACCTGAAGAACTTCTTCATACCAAGCAACCATGCCTCTGCATCTTGGGATTTCTTCATCTCTCCATCAAAAGTAGGTGGCTTTGCTTTCTTAAGCTCATCTGGCAAGTATCCCCTAACACTCCTCCTAAAATGATGATAACGATGCCGATCATCATGCCTATTAGAACCAAAACTAGAATGGTATCTGTGTCTATCCCTTCTCCTATCTGGAGTGTCCAACAATCTGCCATCTCTGACTGTGTCACTACCATTTGACCTATGACCTCCATGCGACCTACTACCATATTCCCCATTAGTTTTGTCCTCCTACTCATGGCTGATTCAAAGTGGTCCCTGTTATAGACATATTTGGGCACTGCAACCCCAAAATCATATGTCCATAAACCAAGGGCTCTTTAGTCCCTAAAAGTGTTGTTTCATACCCTAAAGGATCATGGTCAATTGATTACATCATTTCCCAGAAGTTCCAACTGAAAAACCACTAAGAACTGGCCAAAACTGGACCATACTGACTGCTCCATGGTCAAGGTGCGATGCATACTGGTTGCCACACTAGCTAGGTGCGATGCATACTGAAATGGCCTTCTATAGGGTGCGATAAGCGAGAATAGACAAATGGTAGAGACAATTTGCTAAGTGGAAGCTCATGGAATCTTCCAGAAACTTCTCCCAGGACACTTGCCTCTCTAAATTCGCCCAGGGATGAGAAAGAGATCAATGAAATCTCCAAGTGGAACCAAGAACTATCAGTGGAATGACACTAATCAAAAACCCAAAGCTGACTCACACCCTTGCAAGACATCTATAAATGGATCCCTCATCTGAGAGATCTAGAGGCTGGAATTTTGTAATTTGTAAGGAGTTGGTTTATCTGTGAGAAGAGACATTGTATTGTTGGGTGATCTTGCTTTTCATGACGTGAAGAGGGCTTCTATGTTGGGAGGATGATGCTGAATCAGACAGCTAGGTTGTAATCCTCTCTTCTACTATTAATAAAGTTCTTTGAGTTTTCCTCCATATAATCATGTGTTTGTGGATCTTATTGTTTATGAATGCAATTGTATGGTCAATGTATTTCTGATTTTTCATTGTTTATGATGTTTTAGATAGAGATGCTTTGATGGTTTTTTGTTACTTTGACTCTACAGGTACTCTTTAAAGTGGGACAAGTAGGAGAGGAGTGGAAAATTCTATCAAGGGAAAGAGAAATCAAGCAAGGATCAAAGCGGAAGATCCAGGTTGGTCCTCTTTTCTTCCCTCTTATCTATTACACCTAAAGGAAATCTCGAATTGCTTTGATTGTTTGTTTCTAAGATAGCTACCCATCTTAGTGGGACTAGCAGTTTGAATCAACACTAGTTTTCTCGGAAACAAAATGGCGACTCCACTGGGGAACGAATAGTTTGATGGTTTGTTACTGTTGGTTGCTTTATAAACTACAGGCGGAGCCTGAAGTTAGCCAGTTAGCCTTCGAATCGCCTTTGCTATGCAATTGCGAAGTAGATGAATGCTGCTTCAGTCAATCTCTGGGTTGGTTTATGAACTAAACATCTAACTTACAAGCATCCTAAGCGTCCTTGTGGTAGCTCAATAACCTCATAAGATCATACCCCTATACTTTATTTTTACTGTCCATCATAAATCAGCCTAAATCACTGAACTTAGCTGCAAATTTTGAGCAAAAACCCAACTCAGTTTCACTCCCTGGATCATCGCACTATCTGTGAAAGGCAGCCTGTATGCATATCACCTCCTGTGTGTTGCAGGTGAGATGCATCCCTATTTCCCTCAAGGATAGGTGTGACGATTGAGTGATACTATTTCTCTCTTTGAAAGTTGGTTTTTCCTCCTGATTTTTAGCTTTATTTAGTAGTTTTGCTGTTCATGATCAGTATCTCATTGCTGAAGCCTATTTCCTTCACATATTTCAGCCTCCATTGATTAGGATTTGTAAATGTTTTTATGTATTTGTCAATCATTTACTGTCCTCCTTTGTCGAAAGTAGCTTAATCGAACTGTCATTTTTTATGCAAAAAGTGTCGTAACTGTCATTTTGAGTAAAAAAGAAGAGTGTCGTAAAGTCTTCCTCCTCTAGACAGTCGATTATACTTTTGCCATTGTATTTGATTTGGATTGTTAATATTTGAAGTGTCGAAAGCAATTTTCCGTTCAAAATCGAAAAGTGTCGTTTTAGTCTTCCCTTCGTTTTTTGAAAAGAAACTGTCGAAATGTCGCTTTGAAGAAAATAGTTCAGATCTGTACTTAGTTTTCCTTTTGAGCATTCTCACATTAAGGAAACGAAAAACAAATACATGCATTTGCATTTGCATTTGCATTTAGACTGTGTGCGAAAGATGATTTAGGAAAAGTGCATTTAGTGTGTGCTCTTTGCTCTATGTTGAAAGAATTGTATTCTTCTTTCCTTAGTAGCTAAGATTTTCATTGCTAAAACAAAATAAACGACTGTTTATCATTTTAGATTGCATATTTAGGAATTTTTCATCTACATCACGTGGTGAACCTTGAAAGACAAACTTCTAAGCAATATCAACTCTAAAATAAATCCCAATGAACATAAGAACGCTTGGGAACCTAATGCAACACATCTAAAAGTATAGGCTAGAGGCGTGTTCCGGTGTCGTAAAACCTGGTAACTATCGTTTTCATCGAAGGTTGGGTGATTACTCCTCTTTGATACGACAAGTGCCAGTATGGACTTGTGTTCCCTATACCATTGAGTATATATTGGGAGACCACAATAGGCTAATATCCTTTATCCTTAGGAAGCCATGTTTGCCGCCCTATCGATCGCAATGCACTGAACACAGCATTCAGGAAGATTGACTATCGTACATAAAGTCCTTGGTAATTTGTCTTTAATTTACCACCAAGGTGTATATTGCAGTCTTGTGATTGGTTTGGTAATCCCTCTGTCTAGATTTCCAGTGTAGTCACTTTCGTTCCTTTTCGACTTCTTAAAAGAAAAGGTTTATCTGAGCAGTTGTCACTTCAGGCTGATTAAAAATCGAAGGAGACTAGAGTCACCTTTAGCTTTTTCTTGACTCTTAAAAATTGAAAAAGCAAAGTTGCGTCAAAGTGTCTTAAAATTTATTTAAATCAGAATAACATCCCTGTTCCTTCGTTGATCTTAGGTTGAGATAATGGAGTCCAATCAAGGAACCCCTCTTGAGGGGAATCCTAGTCCTTTCTCCTCTTGGGGAGATATTGGTGCTCCATACATGGCTACATTGTCCCTTCTAGGAATCACAATCGGCCTACTAGTATGGCTATTCTCGACCTCTGTCGTTCAAAAAACCGTAATTCCTCAACAATCAAATCAGCAACCAGATGATATTGAAGTTATCCCTTCACCTTCTACTTCGCTTGTTTCTCCCTCCCCTTCTTCCTCTTCGCTTGGTGAAACTAGTGACACTAAAAACCAAGTAGTTGAGAAGAAGAAGAAAGGGAAGGAGAAAAAGAAGAAGAAGCCAGTTAAGCAAGGGGGCAACAATGAATCATCTGGTGAAAATCCATACATTAAATCTCCTAGATATCCTTGTATAATTTGGAAAGCAAACCATTTTCATCGAGATTTTCCTTGCATTCCGCGGATCTTGAGAGAGTGGTCTCCCCATTCACACCATCCGGTGTCATCAACCTCTGGCAATCAGATTGATAGCACACCGTCAACTAGTGAAAATGAAAGTCTTGGACAGGAAAGAAAGGTCAAACCTCCATGTCTACTATGTGAGGGATACCATCACCTTCCCTGTTGTCCTCTTCTAGATGAGGCAAAGAGAATCTTGCATAATCGTCCTGCTTCACCGTAGCAATTTCCGTCTGGGTACAAGAAACTCTTACCGAGTTCATTGCTAGTTGAAAACCTGACTGACATAACTCAATTGTCAGTGGAAACGCTTGTCGTTGAAAGTGAACCTTCTGAGTTCATACCAGACCAAAGTCAATAGGTTGAGATGGCAGACGACCTAGTCTTGCCTTCAGAAGGACCACCTTCGGATGATACAATTTCCAAAGAGAATGAGAACGACACCGTTCAAATTCTTTTTGTCAATATAGAGTCTGGTGAACTTGGGGGCAATCTACCCGTTCCTTTACAACAGGAGGAAAACCCCCCAGTTCATGAGGTTTATCCGGCCATTTATCTAGTACCTCCTCTGAGCAGTCTAGTTGTTTTCTTTGACTGGAATCAACTAGCAAGACCCCGCCTTCCATCTAGCATACCATTCCGGATCATAGTACAAGTTTACAAAATGATCGTGTCTGGCACTATCATAGATGAAGGGGCTTCAATGAGTATCCTTTCCTCAACTGCTTGGAAAGCACTTGGTTCGCCATCACTTCTGCCTAAAACACAAAATTTGTCAGGCTTCAACAAAGGAACTAGTCGACCGTTAGGTATCCTTCCAAAGTTGCCGATAACTTTGAATCACTTGAACGTGATGGTAGTCCAAGGGCCAGTAGATTACAATCTACTCCTTGGACATGACTATATATTTAGCATGGAAGCTATTGTTTCCACACTCTTTCGAGTGATGTGTTTTCCACATGAAGGCCAACTGGTGCAACTTGTCGACCAGCTTTCATTTCCCGGTTCAAACACAGCTATGAATCAACTATCATCCCTAAATGGTCTCTTCGCGTCAACAATGTCTCTTCAACCTTCATTCCATCCACCTAATTACCACGAGTAGTTTGGTGAATGTAACAAAGTTTAGGCGGCATGCACCCTGGTCTGCTTCGGCAGGCAAACCCAGATGAAAAGAAAGATTTTCTTGAAGGTTATATGATTGGACTAAAAAAAATTCCCTTACAAGTTATGTGATCAGTCTGAAATAGCTATTTCCTTGAAGGTTATATGATTGGATTGAAAAACCATTTCCCTGCTGGATATGTGATCAATTTGAAATAGTTATTTCCTTGTATGTTATGTGATTGGAAGCTCACACCACTCACCTTCGTCTATTTCATTGGACAAAGCCAAGGAAGAGTTTTTGTTTGCCGATAGAAACAATCCTGCCTAACTGCAGGAACTTCCATATGGTAACCGAGAAACTCTCCTTTTCTTAAATACCTAGGGGCATGCAAACCTTTGCATGCAAGTGAAAAACGACCAATTTGATTTTTTAGCTTTTTAGTGTTCTCATCTTTTTAGTTTTTTCTAGATTTGTAGCTTGGTCATTTCTAGCCTACATAAAAAGGCCATGAGCACATGTTATAGTAGAGTCCAAGGTCATTAAAAAATAAACCTACCAACAAGAGACATCTTCAAACGACTGGTATGAGCAATGTTTCCGCAAGGTTCAAGATCGTTAAAAAATAAACCCGTCTATGAGCATAGTTTCTCCTGGTTCAAGCTCATTAAAAAATGAATCCATCTTTGGTAAATAACCTTTGTGATTGCCCTGCTATCAATGTTTTTGAACCTTGGTTGTGTTCCTACCATCACCTCTATTCTTTTGGCTGATCATACGCTTCCACTTGATTGTTTACCCTTTTGAGGAACAGCTGCGACAAGTGATTCTGTTAGCCATCCTCTTCACAGTGCCATGTTTTGTGAAGTTCCAAACTTACTTGGAACTAGTTGCTACTCGAAAATACCACTCGTTCCTAAAAAATGATTTGCTTTTAAACTCCTTTTAGACTCGTTAAATATAAAAATATTATCGAGCTATTTGGCCTTCCCAGCTCGTTAAAGTAAGGCGAAGCGCCATCCCTCCTATATATTTTAATATTTTTGGACCTAAGGGATTATCAAACAAAAAGATCGAGCGCTTGTCTTTTTCGGCTCGTTAATGTGATCAAAAAGTTATCCCTTTCGTATTATTTTATACTTTTTCAGACTTAAGGGATTATGCTATGAAAAAGGACTGTTGTAGTTTCCTTTTCGTCCCTTTTCAAACTCTCTAAACATGAAAAGTACCGAGTTATCTTTGTCGTTAAACTCGTTAAAACAATAGCGACAAACTTGTCCACCCAGACAAGAATGAGTTTCACTGTCGCTAGGCTCGCTAAAACATAGCGACAGGTTTGCTCGAAGGGCAAATTATAGACCAAGCATATGTTATTCTCCTCAAGCTTGACAAAAATAAAGCGGTACTGGTCAGCAATGACTGGGGAAAAAGGGAAGAAAACTTGGAGAATTTTATTGGTAGCAGGTCGCTCTTGAACACGACACTTTCACTCCATCACCATGATTGAGTCGGGTTGGGTTATTCCGTTCACCATTCATATCACCATTGGTCCTCCGTACCATCCATGGGGTTAATGCTACCAATCCATATCAGTGTCGCCGACATGTTCAAGAGAAGTCATTAAGAGAATTTACCATCCATCTAACGCCTCATCCACTGTAGTACTTTCACCCTTCATTTTTCATGACTGCCATTCCTGAACCTTGTATTGTCAGATCGTTTTCACCTCCAGAAAAATCATTTGCTTCGTTTCGTGATGTGAGAGACATCAAGGCCCTCTTACAGCATGTCACTTCTTGTCGACATCAGCTCATTATCCAAGAAGTTGACTTAGAAACAACCCTTTCAGTACTTTGAAGCTTGCATCCCTTAATGGCAAGTTTCTTACTTTCGGCGACAGGTTTACATCAATGACCTTCGATCGAAAGATTTTGTGTGGTGTTCGATATCGGCTTCTAAATTCACATCACGTGAATTGTACTGTAGTACCTTGAGGGTCATTATCATTATCGGTGATTCCTCTCACACCTGTTAACATCTTACATTATTGGTTGGTAATCAGGCGATGTCTTTCCATGTTCGACTTCAGAACATCTTTTCACATGGATCAACTTGTACATCGGGTGAAGATTGAACAAGTTTGAAGATCCTGGATCTAGTTTCATCCATCTGAGTTGTGATAAATTCAGGAACATAAAGACATCAAATGTGCACAGAATCTACACAAATAGTCATCTAAGCAAAAGAAGATGACTCTTCATATGAAGAATCACTCTGTCCTATGTACATGAAAATGAATTTATAAAGCTGAGCATGGGAATGTCCGCCTCAGCCAGATCATGAAAATAATATGATGATGATGTATTGTATTGTATCTTATACAGGTCACCTTCTAGTTCGAATACCTCGGATCCTCATGATAAAGCATTTTACCAGACATCAGAAGATTTACGACCTCATGCTTTAGGGGGAAACTGTTATAGACATATTTAGGCACTGCAACTCCAAACTCATATGTCCATAAACTAAGGGATTTTTAGTCCCCAAAAGTGTTGTTTCATACCCTAAAGGATCATGGTCAACTGATTACATCATTTCCCAGAAGTTCCACCTAAAAAACCACTCAGAACTAGCCAAAACTGGACCATACTGACTGCTCCATGGTCAAGGTGTGATGCATACTGGCTGCCACACTAGCCAGGTGTGATGCATACTGAAATGGCCTTCTATAGGGTGCGATGAGCGAGAATAGACAAATGGCAGAGACAGTTTGCTAAGTGGAAGCTCATGGAATCTTCCAGAAACTTCTCCCAGGACACTTGCCTCTCTGAATTCACCCAGGGATGAGTAAGAGATCAATGAAATCTCCAAGTGGAACCAAGAACTATCAGTGGAATGACACTAATAAGAAACCCAGAGTTGACTCACACCCTTGCAAGACATCTATAAATGGATCCCTCATCTGAGAGATCTAGAGGCTGGAATTTTGTAATTTGTAAGGAAGTGCTGTTGGTTTATCTGTGAGAAGAGACATTGTATTGTTGGGTGATCTTGCTTTTCATGAGGTGAAGAGGGCTTATATGTTGGGAGGATGATGCTGGATTAGACAGCTGGGTTGTAATCCTCTCTTCTACTATAAATAAAGTTCTTTGAGTTTTCCTCCATATAATCGTGTGTTTGTGAATCTTATTGTTTATGAATGCAATTATATGGTCAATGTGTTTCTGATTTTGCATTGTTTATGATGTTTTATATAGAGACACTTTGATGGTTTTCTGTTACTTTGACCCTACAGGTACTCTTTAAAGTGGGACAAGTAGGAGAGGAGTGGCAAATTCTATCAAGGGAAAGAGAAATCAAGCAAGGATCAAAGCGGAAGATCTAGGTTGGTCCTCTTTTCTTCCCTCTTATCTATTACACCTAAAGGAAATCTCGAATTGCTTTGATTGTTTGTTTCTAAGATAGCTACCCATCTTAGTGGGACTAGCAGTTCGAATCGACACTAGTTTTCCCAGAAATAGTCTCTGTCGCTGCAAATCTGACAAACTCTAAAGTATCACTACATTTACCTCTGCTAGCTTCTCTTATGCCTATATGATTATGTCAGTATCTGCATTACAACTCCTTATTTCTTCCTTTAAGCTTCTTACTATATCTGCCAAATCAGAAGAGTTCCCAACACCATACTGCTCTTCAGATTCATAGGGAGAGTCTTTGTAGTCTACCATCTTGCTAGCCATTTGATATTTCTTCCTGCAAGGTATATCATGTCAGCTAAACCAAATCACAATAAACTAATGTACCTTAGTATAACTCGGGGAGGATACTTTGTCTGCGAGATTAACAAATCAATGTGAAATATGTATAACATAACCATGAAAACATATAGAAATATAACGCATAAGTATATAACAACGCAACCATCATTCTAGTTAGGGTCCAGTCATCAATGTATGAACTTATCAACAACACATACCATGGCCTCATGCATTACGAAAACCGTTACATCACTGTACACTTGACCACATGAAAACATGAACATGCATAAGCAACATGTAATCGACTGCACTCATGCATAAACACATATGATTAAGCATGAACGAACGATACTTGAAATCAAACCTACAAGAATGATACATGCAACCAAGCATACAAGAATGCAACCAAACATACAAGAATGTAACCAAACATACAAAATGATACATGTAAGCGACATATGATAATATGTAATGAGTTATACACTCACGACGATGCACTCCACAATAAAAAAATCAAGTTCCACATGGTGACATCACTACAACCATGATCAACATTATGCAAATGCAACAATCACATGGAATGCAAGTGTAAGAGACACACATGCAAATGACATGCATGTATGACCAACACACAACTCATCTAGTCCGAGGGATGAACCATGCTATGACACCAATTTGATACACCCTCCTTCCACATCTACCCAAGAAACCGGCCAATCGGGGTAAACATGTGACGAGAGGCCACTATGATATGATTCAACCTCCTAAGTCAATTTAAGGAAGTGAAACTGATGGAAACACACCATACATACATTTAACGACATAATTAGGGCCCTCAGGAATGAATCCAAGCTTTCTGCCAATTAGTCCCTGGGTCCCATTGAGATTTTGGACATCTTGACCTAACTGGATGCTCTCATGCTATGGGCATGCTAGCGTCCAGGGACCTATGGATGCTCTCACAGGCTTGCAAGCCAACGTCTAGGGACTCTTTTTATTTAGTATTGTGCCAACATCCTTGGGATTTGAGCCATTTTTTCAGGCCCAAAGCCTAGGTCATTGCCCAAAATTGAATCACATGTTTAGAACAATAAAATAACAAGGAAATGATAGTATAAATGCAATCACTGGAATGAGACCTTGACTGGACCCCTACTAGCCATGACATGCATTTTGTCAAACATATCACGAATATGGAGTCTACAGATGTAAATAACATATTTGAGCAAAGGGGTCTCATACTTAGCTGAGAATCGCTAAGATACATTGGTGCCTCAACATATTAACTGCCATTTCATCCATTAGGCCATAGATACGCTGATCATTCATTTACAAGTAAAAACATGATGAGATCCCTACATAGCAACTGTTATAAAACACACATATAACCAACATAATAGTAGTAGAAATACCAATGAAATCACAGCCATATAAACCACATATAATCCAATGTAATACTCATAGAATACAAGGATAAGTAATCTCATATTGATGATGCAAAATCCAAAACCTAGGATGGGACTTTCACGTTCCACCTGATCATAGAATGGCTGAGAAAAATCTCTCTTCAACCATTCACCCTCATGCCATATTCCAAGCATGAATGTGGGATCTCATAGAACACATCAATCCAAAACCATCCATGGCTTCTAGAGGCCATCCAACTCAACCCATCAAACAATGATTCCACCTCACGGTAGGACATCACAAAACCATCTTTAGTTTGGTCTCCATCCAAGCCTTCCAGGGCTTCCAGAGCGAACTTTGTCCAACCAAGGCTTCTATGACTAGTAACTCAACTCACAGATTTTACCGGGCTTCCAGAGTTTTTGTCCAACCAGGGCATCTTGGACTAGTAACTCAACCCGCCAAGGGCTTCTAGAGTGTTTGTCCAACCAAGGCTTCTAGGATTAGTAACTTAATCCAAGCTGTTATAGGGCTTCCCAAGTGTTTGTCCAACCAGGGATTCTAGGACTAGTAACTCAACCCAAGCTAAGGAAACATGAGAACCACACAAAACAAAACAAGTAAAACAAATCCATGATTGTACCTTAGGAGACAATTCCTGGGTCTAGGGAAACTATGCCCGAGACATTTTGAGATTGGATAAAAATATATTTTGAAATCAGTGGAAAGAAGGATAGGCCATGAGATTTTTGCAAGCAAAACTTCTATGTCTGAAAACCTAGCCTTCTAAAAAAGAATGGCCAGAGACTATGAGAGCTACATGGTGGAGATGTAACACAAAAAATGAAGGAGACAGAGTTTTGGCACATACAATTAAGAATCTATGCTTCAACTTTGTAGAAAGAATGATGGATGAAGAAGAACAAGTATGAATGAGATTCCCGGATGTGGAGCTCTTCATTAAGGGTTTCATGATTAATTTTAATGAGTACAACACAATTTTAATGAGTATAATGAAGTAATTTCGCTAAAAAACTAACTAAAGCACCAACTGCATCTTACACCATCGAAGAGAAGAAAAACATATATGAATGTTGGAACACATGAGAAAAACAATCATTACAACACCAATGCTGGAATCCAATTGTAATATCAGGTTCAGATGTCAGAATGAATTTTGTCTACATAACCAATCATAGGTGACTGTGCCCTTTCGAACCCCTTCAAAATCTAATTTCTACTCTTAATATAATTTCTACTCTTTTATTCCACTGCGCATCCTAACTCAACTAACTGTCTCAATCAATTCCAAAAACAGCTTTTGGGAATGGTTATCAAACTGCCCTTTCTTTTAAGAAGATTTACAACCAAAACAAAATATATAAATTACAATTATTTTAAAATATTATATAAATTAAACATATATAATATTTCATATTTCATATATTATATACATTAAACATATATAATATTTCATATGATTCAAATTATTTAATATGATAGGAAGCTTGTGTTCGAATCATTTAATCATTGCATGCAAGGCCAAGTCTTTACGCTGGAGGATGGATGTCACTGTGGGTCCCAATCAATGTCATGCATATGTCATTTATCAAAACCAGAAACTGCTTACGGGGGTACTTTGCAGTTTATGAAGTTCAATGAACGTGCTCAGTGAGTGGTTTGAACATACTGCTTTGCTTTGGGGGAGCACTGTTCCATTAAACACCGTGTATTCTATACCCCCGAGATTTCATTGATTTGAGCAAGAGAACCTATGGGTTGTCGATTGCTTTATCACTTTAAACAATGCTGATACCTCTCTTTAGCTGCATCTATTTGAATTTCATCTTGATGGCCAAGATATTTTTGGTCCGATAGTGGAGACTCAATGGGTTGAATAGCCACAGATGGCGTTGAACCAAATGAAATTGAAATCTATTAAACTAAGCAGACGTTGATCTCAGCAGTTGGGCTTTAAAAGTTTTGTTTGCCATCACAATCGAATATCTTCGATGGACCTTTTACCATCAATAAAAAGTAAATCTGGCGATCACGCTGAGTAAGAAGTTCATCTACAAAAATGATAAGAGATCTTTGAAATCGGATTTTTCATGAAGGCTGTAATAAATTAACGTGACTTCATAATCCTTAGATTATGGCTACAGGAACCAGATCAAAGCCATTTGATTGAACTCCAAGTCTCGTTTGAGAAGGAAACTGTCATCATATAAATCGAATTTCAACATAACTGAGTCATTTCCCAGTTTGCAGGAGGTTTTTGCAAAACTGGCATTGAAAGAACCTACAAAATCTCTGAAACCGCTTAGAATTTCTGGAAAATTCCCGTATCAAAGTCAATATGAGTCGTTCTGCACAAAACCCAGATCGAAAAGTTTTTAAATTTTGCTTTGTTTGCCTACAATAAGCAATCAAAATTCGCCTCCTGAAACACCTGCGAAAATTGGTTTACACAATGGTTGCTTTGTTCAATTCACTTTCTTTTTAACACCCAACGAGTTGGAATGAAAAATCTCTGTATCGTAATGAGGGTTGTCATGGTTTAGAATTCATAACCCTTTTGCTAAATTGACCAGTCAATTTCTTCCAATAATCGCAAGCAGTGGAAGTCAAACTCTACAGGCTTGAAATTTGAAATTGAAAAATCGGCATGCGAATATAATAAGCCAGAAAGAAGCGGAAGAAATCGGTGACCAACATCATTGAATGATGATACAAAAATAATATTGAGATAATGCCTGTCATCCGTTGTAAGCAATGGTTTACTGTAAAAGTGGCTTGTCAACCTCCAAACAAAGGGTATTGAGGTTCAATTTCCAGTTTTGTCTTGACCTTTTCTAGAGTCATCCCTCAAATATGAGATAGTAATAATCCCAATTTCATCCCGGTTATACACATAATGTGCTTGAGGTGACAATATTGTCACTAAATTCTTTAAAGATGATGCACCTCTAGCATTGGGTATTGTTTGATATCCACTCCTTAAAATTCCACCTTTGATTCGAGCACCACCATGAAAAAGAAGATAATGTTTCTCAATATGAAAATTTGTATTTCTCGCACCAGCTCCTTGTTAACTGCAAATGGCTGATAATCTTCAAAGTGAAAACGTAGCAGGATTCCCATATGGACTGTATTTAAGTTTTGTATCCAACAACTTCATGGATCAACTTTGGGATATGATTCTATTCTAGGACTTGGAATTTTGATGATTGTAATTTGTACTTGGAATTTTGATGATTGTAATTTGTATTTTCACTAGATAAGGAGAAAGAAAGCAGGCATTATCACAATAAAGAATACGCTGAATGTGTGTTTGAGACCTCTTTGGAAAAACATCATTGAATGTGTGAAGACTGAAAGCACTTATATAGTTACAATGTCACCTTTTAGTGCCTTCACCAAAGAGATTGAAAATAAAATTATACCACCAGGTGCATCCTCTGATTTAGAAAGACTTACTATAAGTGGAATATAAACCTTATTTTTCCCCTTTCCTTCATGGGAAGCTACTTTGAAGTACACTAGATTTTCAACTTGGTCAGAGGAAAGGTAAGAAGAACTTCTTCAAGGATGTAACAACCTTATAATGTGTGAAGTCAAGTCAATCTTATAAAAATTTCCATAATAGGTAGATTACAACTCCATCCTCCATCATTTAATAGGAAAGAAACAATGCATACATCTAGTGAAAAACCAGATGCCATTGCTGATACACCAATTCAAAACATGACAATACTGATACTGAAATCCTTTACTGGAGCTTTTTAGCCATGCTAGATTGAGCTACGATATCTGGATTCATCTGGGGACAACATTTTACTTGAAAAATGTTGAGAACCGTAGATCAATAGCCTCTATTGGGCATGGAGTCAAAATTCTGAAAGCCCTGAAATATGAAAAAATGAAACTTGACATTCTTGAAAACTGATTTCAACGATGTCTGTTTCCTTTATTTACCAACTGAAAAACAAACTAAACTGCAAACTACAACTCAAAATAAAACTTGAACACCTGAGATTATTTATGTATAGGTTCCTACCTATGTACATGACTCATCTCAATCAAGTGAAGTCAGCCTTCCAATGGCACCAACCCAACACTCGGGTACCGGACCTTGTGCCTCCATACTGTTGGGATTCAGAAAATAAAATTGGTATGCACCATAAAATATTTTTAGACAAAAAGTTTAGCACATACCCCAGAAATGATATTTGTTGCCAACCAAAGAAAAATGACATATAGTCAGCTACTGGATCTTCCAAGGAATTTTTTATTTGCAATGTCCTTTGCACAAACTCCACTTTCGAGGTTTGAAAGTGAGGAACTTGATTGTTGTTCTCTGTTGACAACCTTTTAGGATGAAAAGAAAAATCTAAAGTTTGTTCCCCATGATGTTGATGTTTTTCATGCAATGCTACAAAAATCTTTGTCCTCCTGCAATAGCACTTGAGAACCTGCACTGAATTCTCCTTTATTCTCATAATGATTATAATTATCTACTAGGCCTTCAAAGTGTTGTTCAATTTTTGCAAGGAGTTGCTGATTTAAATTCTCGGAATACTTGAATTCTTGCCTTTCAACAATATGGAAATCCTCTGCCCACTTTTTAAAACCCTTCCTTACCTCCAAACCTGCATTTTCTTGCAGAGAATTTCCATTGTTTTCTTGACAGACCCTCTTATCTTCAACAATATTTTTTCTTTCAATATGATAAGAAAATTTTTGACAAGCCCTAGTGCAAGGCTTTCTCTCCTTAAGAAAAAATGCCAAGTCAAGAGGATGAGCTGCTAAATAATACACCATGGCAACAACTTTAGGAGGTTGAATTTCTTTTGGCATTCTAAAATATATTTTTTGAAACCTCCTATTAAACTCAAATACTGATTCAATTCTGTGCCTCTGGATAATATATAATGCCAATATGTGTTTTTCATATGACTTCTGCTCGCCCCAATATCTAAGAAAGATATCTTGAAAACCCTGCCATGAACTAATTGAACTTGCCTCCAAATACTGGAACCATTGCTAAGCTTCCTCCTTTAATGTATGACAAAACAACCTCAAAACCACATCTTCATAAATAATTTGAAATTTGTCCAAAAAGTACTCAAATTCTAAGACATGTTGTTCAACTGTAACATCATCATTCTCTCCAGAGAAACTTGGCAGAAATTTGAAGCTTTTTGAAGGATATTGATGAAGAATTGTAGGCAGCCCCAAGGGTTTGAAAATCGCCTTGGCTCCAAACTAAAAAGTAGTGGATTGTTCATGAGGTAGAGTCTTATCTCCCAAAGAAGATGAATCATCACCTTTATGCCCAAACTGTGACTGATTATCTCCAGGAATTGTAATGCAACAATCATCTCTCCTCTCATATTTAGGAGATAAAGTTGTGTCAAGATCAGTAATACAAGAAGAAGAAATGTCTTCTTTTCCAATAAAGAATGCGCTTTTTTGGCTTTATATTTTTAATGTAAGAGGAAAGTATACCACATAGTTGATAAAAAAAAAAAAAATTTCCTTAAAAAACCTGAAAGCTTGGTACTTAAACTTTTCATGTGGCTTTCTCATTTTCTTGTGAGAAAAATCTTAATTCAATGAAGCCTTCGTCAATGGAGTGTTGGAAATAATAATGAGAGGGGGGTGAATCAGTGTTATCAGATCAATAATTTTATTTCCCAAACAGATTTATATACGCTACTTCAGTGAAGTGAACTAGCGTGTACACACGATTGTGATTAAAGAAACCAACATATATCCAGAGAACTTGTGATTTAGACAATTTATCATGTGTTGATCTTAAAGCAGTATATCAGAGATTTATTAGACAGTGCAGTAAAAGTAGAATAAAGCATCACACATAAGAAACACACATGAACACTAAGATGTAAGGTGGAAACCTAATGTGGGTAAAAACCACCTGCTGCTGTCGTCTCTATCTTCTTTTAATAATAAGAAAAGCTGTTTATAATTTTGTACTAGTACAGACTCATACCAGTACGCAGGCTTCTACCTACAGAAAGTTACAACCTTCTCTCGTTCTCCAACTTCTACTGGAAGGGAGCTACAACCCCCTAGCTCTTGTACTAGCCAATATGTTTACTAATATGTAGGTGCCAGCCTACATAAAAACTCCACTCTTACACCACGGACTGCGTTTCATGAATTTTCAGACTGGATACTCTTGGATCACAACACCACAATCTGAAGGCCACATTTCATCAAGTTTTCACACTAGAGCCATCATAACTTTTAAACTTAAACTGCATCAACCAATATTTAGATAATCTGAACAATCAGATCATTGACACCAGAACACTATGCTGAACCCATAACCTTGCATCATCATTCAAAACCAACTGTAATCTCAAAAATAATGCATTAGAGTGTATATGCTACTTGGCTGCATCCAAATTGCATGTATATGCTACTTCCATTAATTGAACCTGCGTATCCCTTCAAAACTACTGCAAACATAAACTTTTGAATCAAGTCTGTATCAACTATCAATATTCTGAATATTTCAGAGCTTTACACAGGCGGGAACAGAGATCACTTCTTCTCACTTATATAATCAGTCAATCAAATGCCAACCTCCTTATGCATTCAGTTTTACATTCAGATCTAAGAAGATTTCATTGATAGACATTAGTAAAATAACATAATTTCATTAGATAGATCAATTAGATCTGAAAAGAAGCTTTTATTTTGTATATGCTACTTGAAAGAACCGAACCTGCTTGTATACGCTCTTTGGCTGAGATGAACCTGCGTATAGATCTACAAATATTGATTCAGAACTTTACTGCAATTCCAAACTTCAAAAAATTCCAGATCATGATAGATAGCGAATAGAATAGGTGCAAAACATCAGATCTAGTCTCACCCAATATCAGATCATTCAAGAATAAGTCATTTCAAGTCTCATGATTCCTGATCCAATAACTCAAGGTGCACATGAATAGTTCAAATCTAGTCCCAAACATAACCTTGCAACATAAAATATACTTCAGATAGAAGTATTTCTTAGAATCTTATTGCTTACACACCTGGCCTAATGATCTTCTCCTCCTTATATACTCTTAGGCCTTTCTCAATACCTTGGACCAAAACCACTTAGAACCAATACCTTGGACCAAATACCTAGGGTCAATACCTAGGACCAATACCTTGGACCAATACCTTGGATCAAAATACTTGGTTTTCCAACATGTATGTGCTTTTCCTCTTGTGAAAGTGCGTTTATACATTATACGCTTCTTTTGTTCTGTTAAGTGTATACGCTTCTTGGACAAAGTGAACCAGCGTATACCTCTCTTTATTCATTCTTTGGAGTTTGATTTGTAATCCTTTGTTGTTAACCTACTGCACTATGAACTATCATATGAGAGAGTTACCATCAAGGACAACACCTGTATCATAATGCCAAAAATCCCCCCCTTTGGACTTGATGGCAATAACAACACCAAGACACTCTCCCCCTTTGACATCAAGGGCAAAGGGCGGACCAAGATATTCTCCCCCTTTGACATACATTATGTTGTCCATGCTCCCTCTGAGTGCATGCTGAATTTTTTGATTGAGCTCCCTTTTGTACATGCTGATATGTACTAAACCTGTCCATGCTCCCCCTGAGCACATGCAGAGTCTGCAAGAATATTTCCCAAAAGAATAACATGACTTTATAACTCAACTATGTGAGTATGACTTTCACATCACCAAAGACTCATACATACATCCATCTCCCAACCAAGTGGGGATATACAAAATTTGACTCATCCACCCAACCAAGTGGGGATATACCAATTGTTTATACATGACAGAAATACAATAAATATTACATCATCCATCCCATGCAAAGTGGGGATACAAATTACATCATTTGTCCAATAGGACTCATTCAAATGTATGAGAAGACATATCACACCCTAGACTTTTACATGACTTAAGCAACAAATGGTATAAATATCTGAAGCCATAGCTGGACTCAGCAACCATAATGCCAACAATGCAGAATGCGTGTGAAGGCTAATGCTCCCCCTGAACCTGTGCTACCTGTGCATTGTTAACAAGTCAATGATCAAGGCATCTTTGTCAGTCAGATAAAAATTAATGAAAAAAGCATATCGATAGACTGTAATCATCAACAACAGACAGAGCACCCATATCAGAGTTTGCCCCACTATTTTTCTTGACTGAAAAACATATACGCTCCTTCACCCATAGAAACCCGCATGTATACGCGACTATACTTCATGAAACCCGCGTCTAATAACCTTTTTATGAAAAAATTGGATTTTAATAGCAGGATGATGCAGCAACTAATCCCAGTTTTTGTCTGAGATATTCAAATGTTTCTCTGGGCAGTGGTTTAGTGAATATATCAGCAACCTGTTCTTTGGAGGGAACATACTCTAATTCGACCTTTTGTTCAAGCACTTGTTCTCGTAGAAAATGGTACTTGATGGGTATGTGCTTGGTCTTGGAGTGCATGACTAGATTCTTTGAAACACTGATGGCACTTGTATTATCACATAGAATGGAGATGGGTGGAGTACATGTGATCTGAATGTCTTGCAAAGTTTGCATCATCCAAAGTAGTTGTGTGCAACAAGATGCAGTAGCCACATATTCTGCTTCAGCTGTTGATAAAGAAATTGAATTTTGTTTCTCGCTGAACCAAGACACTAACCTAGAAGCCATATAGAATGCACCACCACTAGTGCTTTTTCTAGCATCAACACTTCGTACCCAATCTGCATCTGTATATGCATGAAGAGTGAGATCTACTTCTCTAGGATACTATAAACCAAAGTCCTAAGTTCCTTGAAGATATTTGAAAATTCTTTTGATTGCCTGAAGGTGTGATTCCTTTGGATTTGCTTGGAATCTTCCAACTATTCCTATTGCATGCATGATGTCAGGTCAGGTACCTGTTAGATAAAGCAGACTGCCAATCATGGATCTGTAAGTTGGTTGATGTACTGCTGCTGATTCATCATTTGAGCTGAGACTGCATCCTGTTACCATTGGGGTACATGCAAGCTTAGAATCTTCTATTTCGTACCTTTTCAAGATCTGTTTGAGATATTTGGTTTGTGAAAGAAAGATACCATCTTTATTTTGTTGAACTTGTAGACCAATAAAATAGGCAAGTTTACCAAGCAAGGACATCTCACCGAAGAAAAATTATGACTCATGGATTCTTCATTGCTACAAAATTGATATTATCAACATAAATAAGAATAATTAGCAATTTATCAATTTCAATCTTTGTATATAGATTTCTATCTGCTGAACCTTTTGTAAAACCTTGTTGGTGTAGATATTTGTCAAGATAGTAATACCAAGCCCTTGGAGCTTGTTTCAGACCATAGAGAGCCTTTTTGAGTCTGCATACAAGTTTTTCATCATTTCTATAATGAATCCTTCTGGCTGTTCAATATAAAATTCTTCTTCTAAATCTCCATTAAGGAAAGATGATTTTACATCCATTTGGTATACTTTGAATTTTTGAAAGCTAGAAAGAGTAAGAAACATCCTTATGGCTTCAAATCTGGCAACAGGTGTAGAAGTTTCTTCAAAATCTATACCTTCTTGTTGAGCATACCCTTTACAAACAAGTCTAGCCTTGTTTATAATGACTTCTTCATTTTCATTCAACTTGTTTTTGAATATCCATTTAGTTCCTATAATATTTTTATCATGAGGTCTAGGAACTAATTCCCAACTATCATTCTTTTCAATTTTCCCAAGTTCTTCATCCATGGCCTTGACCCAACATTGATATTTGCATGCTTCGTTTACATTTTGAGGTTCGGTGGAGGATAGTAATGCTAGATAGCTTGAGGTCCCTGTAATGGTTCTTCTTGTCTGTACACCTGCCTCTTTTTCCCCTAAAATTTGAGTTTCTGGATGATTTTTCTGAACATACCTAGACAGATTCTTTTCTTCTACCATTATCTCTTCTTCTGGTGCTTCATTGGTTTCTTCTTCAATATCATTTTGATTTGATGTGGGAAAATAATCCCCATCTTCTTCATTGTCATAATCTTCTGTTTTTATCTGTTTTGGATTTTTGCATGCTTCATCAACTACAACATCAATGCTTTCAACAATTTTCCCAACTCTTTTATTATAACATTTATATCCGTTACTTCCAGAAGAATGACTAAGAAGAATACCTTCATCTGCTCTGGGTTCAAACTTACCAAGTTTTTCACCAGTCGTTTTGATAAAACATTTGCTTCCAAAGACTTTAAAGTATTTTACAGTAGGAGTCTTACCATACCAAAGTTCATTTGGAGTTTGAGTGCTATTTACTTGAACATTTTCTTTGTTGAGAATAGTCACATCAGCGAATGCAACTTCACCCCAGAAGGTTGCAGGAGTTTCAGATTCATATAGCATAGCTCGAGCCATTTGTTGAACTGTTCTGTTAATTCTTTCTACCACACCATTTCGCTGAGGAGTCCTTGCGGTGGAGAATTGCCTTTTTATTCCATGTTGTTCACAAAAGTCAAAGAATTCGTCCAATGTAAATTCCCCTCCTCGATCAGATCTGAGGCATTTGATTTTTCGATCTGATTCATTTTCAACCAAGGCTTTGAAGGCTTGGAACTTTTCAAATGCTTCATCTTTATGCTTTAGAAGACCTATCTAACACATTCTGGAAAAATCATCAATGAACAAAATCAATTATTCTTCTCCACGAGGTGACTTTTTTCTTGATGGTCCACATAAATCAATATGGACAAGTTCAAGAGGCTTATTAGCTTACCCTTCTTTTTCCATGAAGTGAACTCTAGTTTTCTTATCGATTTGACATGGTTTGCATATTGTATTTTCTGGGATGCTGATATTTGAAAGATCACAAACAACCTTGATTCTGCATTCTTTTCTTATTTGAGAAAAGCTTATATGTCCCAATATTCTATGCCACAACCAGTTTTCACCATTTTTGCTTAGATAACACTGTTTTTGTCCTCCCTTGAGTATGTATAAGTTGTTTTGAGTTCTTGTACCTTTGATCATGGTCTCTCCTATATCAAGCTCAGGAACAACACATTCGTTTGATCGAAACACCACTTCATTTCCTTGATCATACATTTCACTGACACTCAACAAGTTATGCTTTAAACTGCCTATATACATAACATTTCCAGCTTTAACCTTTTCTTTCAAGAAAACAAAACCTTTACCTTTTATGACAACAGGTGTGTCATTTCCAAATGAGACATTCTTTTCCTTTTCTAAGGAATTATATGAGTGAAGTTTTTCTTTGTCACCTATCATGTGTTTGGAGCATCCAGTGTCGATGTACCATTGATTTTCTTGTCCTTCTGCATACGAGGTTATACTACATCTTTATGTTTGAGATTCTTTCCTTCTCCATATCTTGGGATTTAATGGCGTTTTCTCCTTTTGAGATGTTTGCCAAAATTTTCTCCTGCATTTAGATTCTTCATTATCAAAGTTGTTACAGATTGAGCATTCTATTTCATTTTCAAGAGGAGAAAAATATTATAGGAACTTCTCTTGATTCCTGTTACATTCCTTTGATTTCGTGCTTCTCTAGGCATGATGGTTTTGTAAGCAACGCATTGAGCAGCTTTGTGCCCAAAATTATGACATGAAAAACATTGCCCATTAAAGAAGTTCCTATGACTATCGAATCTACTAACCTGGTGATTGTAGTTTTTATTGATATTCATCTTTGGAGAAAATTGAGTATGATTTCCCTGAGGTTGGTTGTGGCTTTTATTCATTCTTGGAGTAAATTGAGTATGATTTACCTGGTGATCAGATTTATGCCTTTTTTGATGATTGTCATACTGTTCACTGGTCTTTGCTGCATCAAGATAGCTTTTGGTCAAGGTTGACAGCTTCTATGATTGAGATGCTTCTTCAGTATATCCAAGACCTGTCTTTATTAGAGGAGAACGCTGAACTTTGATAATTTCATTTAAAGTTTCTGATCCTTTAGCAAATCTAAGATTGAGAGATTCTGTTTTCTCAAGATCCTTTCTTAGACCCACAATTTCACATTCTAGTTTTTCATTGTGTTTTTCTTTTTCAACAAGTTCGTATGTCAAGGTATCCATAATAATATTCTTTTCTTCTAAACAGATTTTGAGTTTAGAGATTTATTCATGAAGATCTTCTTCTTCTAAAGCATCCCAAAAATTATCATCGTCATAGGCCATGAGAAGTCTATAATCATCATTATTAGATAAACCATCACTATCCTCTTCTAAACTATCCCAAAAATCATTGCTATCATAAGCCATGAGAAGTCTGTAATCTTGTCCAGTTTCATCTTCATCACTATTAGATAAACCATCGCTATCTTCATGGGTATAGTAACTCCTTTCATTCACAACTTGTTTTATATTCCCTTTTGCATATTCCTTTCCTTTTTCATATTTATCTTTATGAGGACATCTGGTAGCATAATGACCAACTCTGCCACAAGCAAAGCATTTGAAAGGTAGCTTACCTCTAAACCTTCCAGAACCCCGTTAAAGCTTCTTGACAAAGTTTACCTCATCTTCTTCTTCTGAAATATGTCTTGATTCATTGTGTTCTTCCTTTCCTTTTGCTGAGGCTTTAAATGCAGCTTCTTTCATATCTGATGTTCCTTCTTTTCTCATCTCAAAGGCAGTTAAAATTCCATGAAGCTATGTCATATTGATATTCTGGAGATCCTGTTTTGTTTCTATGGCAGACATTTTTTATTCAAATTTAGCAAATAAGGATCTCAAAACTTTCTCAACTAAGGTAACTTCCTTTATTTCTTCACCCAAATTCTTCATACAATTAACAACATCATCTATACATAAAAAGTAATTAGCTATAATTTCATCACTATGCATCTTAAGAGTTTCATACTAAATTCTGAGAGTTTGAAGCTTAGCACGATTTACTTGAGAGTCTCCTTCGTAGCTCAGAATGATTTTGTCCCATATTTCTTTGGCTGATTTAAGCTACATGAATTTGACAAACTCTGATTGTGACAGACTTCCCAATAAAATATTGACAGCTTTGGCATTGGTTTCATATTGCTTTTTACCTGCTGCATCTGTAGGAATTGCTGTTGGAAATGTATATCCTCCTTCCACAATTTCCTAGAGATCCGTTCCAAGCGATTGTAGATAGGTTATGGTTCTTATTTTCTAATAAACAAAATTTCTCCCATCGAAGATTGGAGGTCTAATGAATCCCATGCTTTCTTGATTATTCATGTTGATGGATTTCCCTTCAAGCGATCAAGCTTCTTCTGAAGGACCTGCTCTGAAACCAATTGTTGGAAATAACACTGAGACGGGGGTGAATCGGTATTATCAGATCAATAATTTTATTTCCCAAAAAAAATTATATATGCTACTTCAATGAAGTGAACTAGTGTGTACACGCGATTGTGATTAAGGAAACCAACTTATAGCCAGAGAACTTGTGATTTAGATAATTTATCATGTGTTGATCTTAAAGTAGTATTAAAGCAGTATATCAGAGATTTATTAGACAATGTAGTAAAAGCAGAATAAAGCATCACACATAAGCAACACACATGAACACCAATATGTAAGGTGGAAACCTAATGTGGGTAAAAACCACCTGCTGCAGTCGTCTATGTCTTCTTTTAATAATAAGAAAAGCTGTTTACAATCTTTAACTCGCGCAGACTCATACTAGTATGCAAGCTTCTACTTGCAGAAGGTTACAACATTCTCTCGTTCTCTAGCATCTACTGAAAGGGAGCTATAACCCCCTAGCTCTTATACTAGCCAATATGTTTACTAGTATGTAGGTGCCGACCTACAGAAAAACTCCACTCTTCCACCAGGGACCACGTCTCATGAATTTTCAGACTGGATACTCTTGGATCACAACACCACAATATGAAGGCCACGTTTCATCAAATTTTCACACTGGACCCATCATAACTTTTAAACTTAAACTGCATCAACCAATATTCAGATAATTTGAACAATTAGATCACTAACACCAAAACACTGTGCTAAACCCAGAACCCTGCATCATCATTCAAAACCAGTGGCAACCTCAAAAATCATACATTAGAGTGTATACGCTACTTGGCTGCTTCCAAACTGCGTGTATATGCTACTACTGTTAATTGAACCCGCGTATACCTTCAAAACTACTACAAACATAAACTTTTGAATCAAGTTTGTATCAACTATCAATATTCTGAATATTTCAGAGCTTTACATAGGCGGGGACATAGATCACTTTTTATCACTTATACAGTCAATCAATCAAATGCCAGCCTCCTTATGCATTAAGTTTTACTTTCAGATCTAAGAAGACTTCATTGACAGACAATAGTAAAATAACAAAATTTTATCAGATAGATTAATCAGATCTGAAAAGAAGCTTTTCTTTTGTATACGCTACTTGAAAGAACCGAACTTGCGTGTATATGCTCTTTGGCTAAGACGAACCTGCGTACAAATCTGCAAATATTGATTCAGAACTTTGTTGCAATTCCAGACTTCAGACAAACTGAGATCATGATAGATAACGAATAAAACAGGCACAAAACATCAGATCTAGTCTCACCCAAAATTAGATCATTCAAGAATAAGTCATTTCAAGTCTCATGATTCCTGATCCAATATTGAACTCAAGGTGCACATGAATAGTTTAGATCTAGTCCCAAACATAACCTTGCAATACAAAATATACTTCAGATAGAAGTATTCCTTAGAATCTAATTGCTTGCACACCTGGCTTAATGATCTCCTCCTCCTTATATACTCTTAGGCCTTTCTCAATACCTTAGACCAAAACCACTTAGGACCAATACTTTGGACCAAATACCTAGGGTCAAAACCTAGGACCAAATACCTCATACCAAATACCTTGGATCAAAATACTTGGTTTTCCAACATGTACGTGCTTCTTCTCCTGTGAAAGTGTGTGTATACGTTATATGCTTTTTTTGTTTTGTTAACATGCATGTATACGCTTCTTGGACAAAGTGAACCAGCGTATACCTCTATTTCTTCATTCTTTGGAGTCTAATATGTAATCCTTGCTGTTAACCTGCTGCACTGTGAACTGTCATATGAGAGAGTTGCCATCAAGGACAACACCTGTATCATAATGCCAACATGGAGTCACTAGGTGAATAATCAACAACCAATTTAGACATCTAAATCTTGTTCACCATCAAGAAATAGATTTTTAATACCCAGGAAAAATAGCTTCGTATCTCCATTCCCCAGCAACGATGCCAAAAAATGTTGTACTCTAGGAGACAATTCCTGGCTGTGGGGAAGCTAGTGCCTAAGACATTTTGAGATTGGATAAAAAGATAATTTGAAATCAATGGAAGGAAAAGCCATAAGGTTTTGCAAGCAAAACTTCTATGTCTGAAAACCTAGCCTTTTAAAATAGAATGGCCAGAGACTATGAGAGCTACGGGATGGAGATGTAGAGTAGAAAATGAAGGAGACAGAGTTTTGGCACAGACAATTAAAAATCTATGCTTTAACTCTGTATAAAGAATGATGGATGAAAAAGAAAAAGTATGAATGAGATTCCCAGATGTGGAGTGCTTCATTAAGGGCTTCAAGATTAATTTTAATGAGTACAATGAAGTAAATTCATTAAAAAACTAAACTAAAGCACGAGAACACATAAAAAAAACAATCATTGCAATACCAAGGATGAAATCAAACTGTAATATCATATTTAGATTTCAGAATGAATTTTAACTACATTGCCAATAATGGATGACTGTGCCCTTCCGAACACCTTCAAAATCTAATTTCTGCTATTTTATTATGCTGCCTAACCTAACTAAACTAACTATCTCAATCAGTTCCAAAAACTGATTTTGGGAATAGTTATCAAACTACCATTTCTTTTAAAAATATTTGCAACTAAAACAAAATATATAAATTACGTTTTTTTTAAATATTATATACATTAAACATGTATAATATTTCATATGATTCAAAATTTTTAATATAATACAAAGGTTGTGTTCGAATACTTTAATCATTGCATGCAAGGCCAAGTCTTTTTTGTGGAGGATGGATGTCACTCTGGGTCCCAATCAATGTCATTTATCAAAACTAGAAACTGCTTACAGGGCACTTTGGTTCATTGGCTTGAGCAAGAGAACCTATTGGCCGTCGATTGCTTTATCACTTTAAACAATGCTGATACCTCTCTTTCTTCGCATCTATTTGAATTTCATCTTGATGGCCAATGTATTTTTTTGGTCCGATAGTGGAAACTCAATGGGTTGAATAGCCACGGATGGCGTTGAACCAAATGAAATCGAAATTTATCTCAGCAGTTGGGATTTAAAAGTTTTGTTTGCCGTTGCAATTGAATATCTTCGATTGACATTTTAGCGTCAATAAAAAGTAAATCTGGTGATGAGGCTGAGTAAGAAGTTCACCTACAGAAATGATACGAGATCTTTGAAATCGGGTTTTTTATGAAGGCTGTAATAAATTAACGTGACTTCAAGCATTTTGGCAATATAATCCTTAGATTATGGCTAATGGAACCATGTTAAAGCCACTTGATTGAACTCCAAGTCTCGTTTGAGAAGGAAACTGTCATCATATAAATAGAATTTCAATAGAGCTGAGTCATTTCCCACTTTGCAGGACGTTTTTGCAAAACTGGCATTGAAAGAACCTACAAAATCTCTAAAACCGCTCAGAATTTTTGGAAAATTCCCACATCAAAGTCAATAAGAGGAAAATTTTCTTTGTTTGCTTACAATAAGCAATCAAAATTCGCCCCATGAGACACCTGCGAAATTTGGTTTACACAATGGTTGCTCTCTTCAATTCACTTTCTTTTAAACATCCAACGAGTTGGAATGAAAAAGCTCTATATCGTAATGAGGGTTGTCATGGTTTAGAATTCATAACCCTTTTGCTAAATTTACCAGTCAATTTCTTCCAATAATCGCAAGCAGTGGAAGTCAAATTTTATAGGCTTGAAATTTGAAATTGAAAAATCAGCATGCGAATACAATAAGCCAGAAAGAAGCAGAAGAAATTGGTGACCAACATCATTGAATGATGATGCAAAACTAATATTAAGATAATGCCTGTCATCCGTTGCTTGGAAGAGAAGATCCTGAAGAAGTAAGCAGTGGTTTACTGTAAAAGTGGCTTGCCAACCTCCAAACATAAAGAATTGAGGTTCAGTTTCCAGTTTTGTCTTGATCTTTTCCAGAGCCATCTCTCAGATGTGAGATAGTAACAATCCCAATTTCATCCCTATAAACACAATGTGCTTGAGGTGGCAGTCTTGTCACTAAATTCTTTAAAGATGATGCACCTCTGGCATTGGGTCTTGTTTGATATCTAGTCCTTGAAAATCCACCTTTGATTCGAGCACCACCATGAAAAAGGAGACAATGTTTCTCAATATGAAAATTTGTATTTCTCGGGCTCCTTGTTAACTGCAAATGGCCGATAATCTTCAAAGTGAAAACGCAGCATGATTCCCTTGTTAACTGCAAATGGCCGATAATCTTCAAAGTGAAAACGTAGCATGATTCCCTTATAGACTATATTTAAGTTTTGTATCCAGCAACTTCGTGGGAACAACTTTGGAATATGATTCTATCCTAGGACTTGGAATTTTGATGATTGTAATTTGTAATTTCACTAGATAAGGAGAAAGAAAGCAGACATTATCACGATAAAGAACAAGCTAAATGTGTGTCTGAGACCTCTTCAACGAAAAACTTCATTGAATGCAGGAAGACTAGAAGCCCTTATATAGTTATAGTGTCACATTTTAGTGCTTTCACCCAAGAGATTGAAATAAAATTATACCCCCAGGTGCATCCTCTGATTTAGAAAGGCTTACTATAAGTGGAATAGAAACCTTATTTTTACCCTTTCCTTAGTGGGAAGTTGCCTTGAGGTACACTAGATTTTCAACTTGGTCAGGAGGAAAGGTAAGAATAACTTCTTCAAGGATGTAGCAACCTTATAATGTGTGAAGTCAAGTCAATCTTATAAAATTTTCCATAATAGGCAGATTACAACCCCATCCTCCATAATTGATCCGGATTTAAACAGGAACGCAACAACTTACAGAGATAACCATATACACAAAGATGCAGCGGAAATAATACTTCATTTCATTAATGGAAAATACTGAAATATGCTTACAAACAGAAATGGAAATAAACTAGCTAGGGCGATGGTAGCTTATCTCTGAGAAGAGATGTGATGGCTACATGCCTCTGAACTCTGTTACAATGAGGCTCGAAGGCCTATTTATTGTTGAGAAACAATGGAAAAACCTTTAACATTCCAAAACCTAACCCTAGGAGATGAAACGCCAAACTGTGGGCCCCGTTTGGGGGTAAGTTGGTACATCAACTTCCCGGGGTCGTAACTTTGGCATATGATCTCCGTTTGACGCGTACAATAGCTCATTAGAAAGATCTATCCGAGCACTATCATTGTTGGAACGGGCAACACCAATCCATTCTATGGACTCGTGTTGCCCCCGGATTCCCCAAAAAACGTCGTTTAGGGCCTCAAAACGGCTCCGGAAGTTCAGGACCCGAAAAACTGCTAAAAATAGTAAGTTGTGCTACAATTAAGGAAACTGAAAATGCTGAGAAAGACAATGGTGGGGGTCCAGGTGGACTTGGCAGGTGGCCACCAATATCCACCTGGATCATTCCTCCCTCCTTAGGAAGCAATGGTCCCCATTGCGTTGAGCTCCTCCATGAGATGAGGAAACTTCTGCTGAACTTGTTCCCTGGTGAGCCACTTGCCCTGTTGAAGGAGTTGGCCCGCTTTGACAACTCGATACAGTTAGATATTCTGTTGGCGAGTGTTCTTGATCTGTGTGTCCATGATCCGATCAGTTGCAGCTTGTTCCATGCAATCTGGATTTAATTCTGTGGGTTTGAGCTGTTCTGCAATGTCGGATGTGTCTAGCAATGGTGGAAAGTATGGCCGAAGGCGGTCCACATTGAATACTGGGTGCAGGCCAAGGAATGGGGGAATGCTGAGCTCAAATGCATTGTCTCCCATAGCCTTAGTAATGGTGTAAGGACCATATCGGAGTGGTCTCAATTTCCGATAGGCTCCAGTAAGGCGTTCCTTTTGCAAATGCAATCAGACTTTGTCGCCCACCTGAAACTTGTGTGGCACCCGATGTTGATCATGTCGCTGCTTGTACTTGGCATTTGATTTCTCAAGAATGTCATGGACCTGCTGGCGAATATGTTGGATGCGCTCAATGAAGCTGGTGGCCTTATCTGTTTCGGACTGGACATGAGCTGAATTCATGTGAGTAGCTGCAAGTGGCATGGCCACATCAATGGGGCATAGTGGCTGGAATCCCAAACCCACCTGAAAAGGGCTATGGCCAGTGGAGCTGTGAAGAGCTCGGTTGTAGCTGTGCTGAACGTAGGGGAGGCTCTCGTCCCATGTGCGTGGATGCTTTGAGTTATACATGCGCAGAATGTGCACAATCATCCTATTGACAACCTCTGTCTGGCCATCAGTTTGAGGATGGAAGGCTGTGGACTTCGTGAGTTTGGTGTCCAGCATTGACCAGAGACTGGACCAAAAGGTGCTGAGAAACCGACTGTCCTGATCTGAGATGATAGACTGTGGGATCCCAAAGTGCACCCACACTCGTTCAAAGAAGAGTTTAGCAGTGGCTTCTGCTGTGATATTCTTCTTGCAGGCCATCATAATGGCCATCTTTGAGAACCTGTCGACGACCACAAAAACACAGTCATTTCCATGCTTAGTGGAAGGAAGGCCTGACATGTAATCCATGGAGATGGATTCCCAAGGTCGACTAGGGGTAGGCAACGGGGTATAGAGGCCTTGCTTCTTAATGGTCGGTTTGGCAATGGCACAGGCAGTACATGATCGGATGTACTTCCCAACATCTTGTCGAAGATTCGGCCAATAGAAATAGTTTTGCAGTACTGCCACTGTTTTCTCGACCCCGAAATGCCCAGCAGCCCGACTGTAGTGTGCTTCCCAAATCATCTTGGCACGCTCGCTTGAAGGAACACAAAGGTGACCGAGGTGGCATAATAGGGCATCTTGGAGGTGAAAATCTGCAACCTGCCGACCCTCTAAGAGTGTCTGGTATGTGTGGCCGAATTCTGGGTCGCTTTTGTAGAGAAGTGGCCAATCAGAAGTCTCGTGCCCGCAAGAGTTGAGCACGGTGGTTAGCGCCATGATCGGTGGTCGACTGAGGCAATCTGCAACATTATTGGTGCTGCCCTTTTTATACTTGATATTCAAGTGAAACTGTTGCAGGTATGTAGACCACTTCTGATGGCGATCATTCTGCAATTTCCCTTGGGTCTGTATGAACTGCAGAGGTCCGTGGTCTGTGTGGATGACCGTTTCCTTCCCCAAAATGTAATGCTTCCATTGTCGGCAGGCCTGTACAATGGAATACATCTCTTTATCATAAGTGGGGTACTTCCGGACTGTGTCTGAAAGTGTTTCACTGTGATATGCCACTGGATGTCCATGTTGAGTAAGGACTGCCCCAATAGCATAGTCAGAGGCATCTGTCTCGACCTCAAATGGTTGTTGTAAATCTGGTAACGCGAGCACTGGTGCCGTGCAGAGGCGATCCTTCAACTCCCTGAATGCCTTCTGTTGAGATTCAGACCAAAAGAATTTTGCTTTCACCCCGTCCTTGGTGACTTGACTCAAGGGCCAAGAAATATGAGAAAATCCCAACACAAACCTGCGGTAGAAGTTGGCAAGACCTAGAAAGCTGCGGAGCTCTGTTAGAGTGGTTGGAGAGGGCCAATCCCGAATGACTTGGACCTTGGCTGGATCGACATGCACCCCCTGTTCATCAATGATGTATCCCAGATACTGAACCTCGGTCATGCCAAAAGTGCATTTCTCCAAATTGGCACATAGCTTGTGTTGCCGCAGTGTTTGGAGAACCTGTCGGATGTGTTGGAGGTGCTCTTCCCAACTCTGGCTGAAGATCAGAATGTCATCCAAGTATACTACTACAAAGGAGTTGGTGAATGGCCGCAAGATGTCATCCATTAGCCTCATAAAGGTTGCAGGAGCATTCGTCAATCCGAAAGGCATGACCAACCATTCGAAGAGGCCCTCCTTGGATTTGAAGGCAGTTTTCCACACATCTGAGGGTTCAATTGGTACCTGGTGATATCCTGACTTCAGAACGATCTTGCTGAAATATTTCGCCCCCTTTAGTTGGTCTAGGAGGTCATCAATCCGCGGGATCGGGTACCTATTACAGACAGTGATCTTGTTCAGCGCCCGATAGTCAATACAGAGTCTCCACGTCCCATCCTTCTTCTGTACCAACACTCTCGGGCTCCCACAGGGTGAAGAACTCGGACGGATGTGACCTTTCTGCAGGAGCTCCTGAATCTGCCTCTTGATTTCATTGTTCTCCAGAACGGAGCGCCGATAAATTGGTCCATTGGGTAGCGGCGCACTTGGGGTCAGATCGATGGAGTGCTTGACTTGACAGTGCAGAGGAACCCCTGCCGGGGAGGTGAAGATGTCTTCGTACTCCTCCACAATCTTGTCCATCTGTAGCTGCCGTGCAGAGGGACCCCGTTTGGAGGCCGCGGCCACTGTCTTCTTCTTCCCTTGAGGGCGTATCATCAGGAAAACAAATTTCCTGGTTTTGGAAATGATCTTACTGCATTGTTTTGCAGTAATCAAAGAGATGGCGGCAGGTGGTGCTACCTCTGGTATCCTGAACAACTTATTTCCCAATGTAATAATAACAGCACGGGGCCTTGATTCATACACAGCATGTCGCTTCCACAAGTATGGTTGTCCTAGTAATACATCACAAACTTCAAGGGGAGCAATGTCACACAATACCTCATCCGTGAAGGGCTTGATGTTGTATGGAAGGCGACACTGCTGGCTCACGCGAAGATCTCGCCCTTGGTGAAGCCACCCAATGGTGTATGGTTGTGGATGTGCTGTGGTCGGTAAGCCCAACCGCTTCATGACCTCTGCCGAAATGAGGTTCTTTTGACTCCCGCTATCAACAATGAACTGTATCGGGGAGCCCTTTACCCACATCTGGGAGTGGAAGAGACGCTCCTCCTCCTCTGGATCTTCGGGTTCATTTTTCTGGATCTTTGCGGTAGCAACAGTGGCGCTGGGATCCGCATCAATGATCTGCTTCCCTTTTTCATACCCCTTATCAGGTTCTGACTCAGAGTCGGAACATGCATCTGATTCTGAAACCTTTAGCTCAGCCACCAGTGACTGCTTGGTCCGACACTCACTTGTGTTGTGAGTGGAGCTCTTATGGAACTCGCACCATTTTCCAGTGTCCTTTCTTGGCTTCGCGGCGTTGCTCTTTGCTTGCAGCTTCGGCTGGTTGTCTTGGGCTGTCCCGCCTTGGCTTTGTCCTTTGTTCTGGGGTTTAGGGGCACCTTTCCCCTGCTTTGGATTCGCAGATCCAAAGTCTCGCTTCTTTTGTTTAAACTTCTGCTCGACCTTGATGGCATACCGGTATGCTGCGCCGAGCGAGGGGATGTTTAGGAACTGTATTTCTTCCTGGATGTACTTGTGCAGGCAGCCACGATATTTGAGTATCAAATGTTGCTCCGAATCCTTGATACCCAACTTTGTGCGAAGGGTATGGAAAAGATTGGTGAACTCCGGCACATCTTGGTCCCTTCCCTGCCGCAGCGTGGTCCACTTTATGTATTCATCCTCATAGCTTCCGACAGGGTAGTATTGCTCCTTGATGGCATCCCGGAACAAATCCCAGGTGGGTGCGGCTGAAAATAGTGAGCCAGTACTTTCATCCTTCTGCTCGCAGTAGGTTTCCCACCAGTCCTTGACGTGGGGGGCTGCTTTGAGAAGAGCAAAAACAATCTTTTCCCGACTCGAAAATTCATGAACAGAAAAATAACCCTCTAGCAGATTTAACCATTTATCTACGGCATCGGCGTCTGTCTGACCCTCGAATATGGGGATTTCAAAATTAACTTGTACCTTAAAGGGTGTGGCGTTTCCAGAGGAGCTGCTGGAAGCCGATGCGCCGCTTCTGGGTAGCCGCTGAAGGATCTGCGCAAAGCTGTCCATCATCGCGTTCCGTTGTCGCTCGAGCGCTTCTTCGAGCAAGATTTTGATGGGATCTCCTGCCCCCTCGTCTTTCTTCTCGTCCGCCATGGGAGGCCGTCGGGATTTGCGAGGCTGGTCTTGCAAAGGTTCAACCAGTTCAAGCCCTAACTCCTTATATCCCGACCTTGTTGGGGACATGCAAAGAAAAACAGAGAAAAAGCAGACCGCTCTGATGCCACTGATCCGGATTTAAACAGGAACGCAACAACTTACAGAGATAACCATATACACAAAGATGCAGCGGAAATAATACTTCATTTCATTAATGGAAAATACTGAAATATGCTTACAAACAGAAATGGAAATAAACTAGCTAGGGCGATGGTAGCTTATCTCTGAGAAGAGATGTGATAGCTACATGCCTCTGAACTCTGTTACAATGAGGCTCGAAGGCCTATTTATTGTTGAGAAACAATGGAAAAACCCTTAACATTCCAAAACCTAACCCTAGGAGATGAAACGCCAAACTGTGGGCCCCGTTTGGGGGTAAGTTGGTACATCAACTTCCCGGGGTCGTAACTTTGGCATATGATCTCCGTTTGACGCGTACAATAGCTCATTAGAAAGATCTATCCGAGCACTATCATTGTTGGAACGGGCAACACCAGTCCATTCCATGGACTCGTGTTGCCCCTGGATTCCCCAAAAAACGTCGTTTAGGGCCTCAAAACGGCTCCGGAAGTTCAGGACCCGAAAAACTGCTAAAAATAGTAAGTTGTGCTACAATTAAGGAAACTGAAAATGCTGAGAAAGACAATGGTGGGGGTCCAGGTGGACTTGGCAGGTGGCCACCAATATCCACCTGGATCATTCCTCCCCCCTTAGGAAGCAATGGTCCCCATTGCGTTGAGCTCCTCCATGAGATGAGGAAACTTCTGCTGAACTTGTTCCCTGGTGAGCCACTTGCCCTGCTGAAGGAGTTGGCCCGCTTTGACAACTCGATACAGTTGGATATTCTGTTGGCGAGTGTTCTTGATCTGTGTGTCCATGAATCGATCAGTTGTAGCTTGTTCCATGCAATCTGGATTTAATTCTGTGGGTTTGAGCTGTTCTGCAATGTCGGATGTGTCTAGCAATGGTGGAAAGTATGGCCGAAAGCGGTCCACATTGAATACTGGGTGCAGGCCAAGGAATGGGGGAATGCTGAGCTCAAATGCATTGTCTCCCATAGCCTTAGTAATGGTGTAAGGACCATATCGGAGTGGTCTCAATTTCCGATAGGCTCCAGTAAAGCGTTCCTTTTGCAAATGCAACCAGACTTTGTCGCCCACCTGAAACTTGTGTGGCACCCGATGTTGATCATGTCGCTGCTTGTACTTGGCATTTGATTTCTCAAGAATGTCATGGACCTGCTGGCAAATATGTTGGATGCGCTCAATGAAGCTGGTGGCCTTATCTGTTTCGAACTGGACATGAGTTGAATTCATGTGAGTAGCTGCAAGTGGCATGGCCACATCAATGGGGCATAGTGGCTGGAATCCCAAACCCACCTGAAAAGGGCTATGGCCAGTGGAGCTGTGAAGAGCTCGGTTGTAGCTGTGCTGAACGTAGGGGAGGCTCTCGTCCCATGTGCGTGGATGCTTTGAGTTATACATGCGCAGAATGTGCACAATCATCCTATTGACAACCTCTGTCTGGCCATCAGTTTGAGGATGGAAGGCTGTGGACTTCGTGAGTTTGGTGTCCAGCATTGACCAGAGACTGGACCAAAAGGTGCTGAGAAACCGACTGTCCCGATCTGAGATGATAGACTGTGGGATCCCAAAGTGCACCCACACTCGTCCAAAGTGCACCCACACTCGTTCACCTGGATCAATAATTTAATAGGAAAGCAACATTGCATACATCCAGTGAAAAACTAGATGCCGTTGTAGATACATCAATTCAAAACATGACAATACTGATAATGAAATCCTTTACTGTAGCTTTTTAGCCATGCTAGATTGAGCTACAACATACACAATCACCATGGTTATCCAGGAAATGGTAAGGCTAGGCAATCCACTGTTAATCCTGGCCATCCTCCATGCTCATGACAGATCACAATCAATGAACCACATGCATATGCGATGCATGCCAAAACTATTAAGGAAAACATACATGCAACTCAGTACCTGCAAGAAAAATCCGATGTAGCTATTTATCCCAATGTCCTCTTGTGCTTTCCTCCTCTTCATTTTCTTCCTTGCTCCAAGAATCCAAGTATGCCACACCCTCCAAGAGTTCTCCAAGAAAAATTTAAGTCTCCAATAATATGAGAGAGACAAAGAATAATGAGAGAGCTCCAAATTGAACTGAAAAAAGGTTACCAACTGATCCTTAGAAGTCTTTTTATGAATGAAGTCTCTATTTTCTTCATTTTCCTCCTCACATGCAACCTATAACCTTTCATCTCCTTTTTCTCCTAATTTCCATTATTTTCATAAATAAATGTGCCAAAATTCCATTTTGCCTTTGCCAATTTCCTTAGTCATTAATAACCAAATGAACACCCACACTAGGATTTCTTGCCTAACATTTAGCTTAGAATAAATGTCCCATCAACCGTAGTTATTATTTTTGCCTTTATTAACTTTTATTACATGGAATTTTCACTAGGGATGTTACAATGATTATGGGTGGAAAGTCCCCATGGTACATGAGGCTGATGTCAATCACCATATTAGTTCTTGTTGAAAGTGACACTTAGCCCCTTCGAGATCACTTAAACAAGTCAAGGCTGATATAGTGATGTTGGGGTAACTGCTTCTCCAATCATTTGTTAATCCAAGGTACTTGGAGGATTGATCGCCTTTAGTGTCATTGCTTTCAAGAGGTACATTTTTTAGTTGGTTTTCCTGTTGAATCTCTTAGTGCATGTTGTTTGGTTCGATTCTAGTTAGCAATAGGGGTGTATGAAATTAATTAATTAAATAATAAATATATATTCACCATGGTTGACCAAAATATATCATTTTTGATGACTACTAAACCTTTCTCCTGAAGAGGAGGGTCCACCACCTTGAAGACATAGAATATCTTAGTTATCGAATGGCTTAGATCAAACTCAAGTTGGGGGGTAATTTTGGTTCTGGGGCCTGGTCACTGTCGAATTTGTAGACAAAGGTCTGCCACCACACATTACACCACCTCTAACTAACCCTATCGACCCCATGCTTATACAACTAAGTGCCTATTTTACAGAGCCTTTTTCCCTGTTCTATCATCTAATGTTTGGTGAGGGTGGTGCTTCTACCACAGGGTAAGTGGGTCTCTCATCACCATCCACATTAGTACTATCTTTTGTGATGTTTCATTACCACCAATCAATGTCACAGGGCTTATTACCTTAATTTTGATTACACCCCTGTCCTCACAATGGGGCATCCACCAGTTGCTATGAAAATTTTGACAAGTTTTCCATGTTTGTTTACGTCCCTTGCTCTGTTAAGATTTTTGTTTGGAACAAGGGAAAGCCCGAGTCAACCCATGAAAGCTAGGTGGTTTCCACCTAGTTCCTCTATTCCTGCGGTCGTGATTTTTGACATGGGTTAGTCATCTTCATCAAACTTGTTAGGGGGATGTATGTTTTTCCTTGGTCCATCTAGGGGCAATACTATTTTTGATGGAACTCTTAATCCTTAGGGTACTTATTTTTTCGGAGGAACACTATTCTCTAGAGAATTTTAATCCTTCGGAGGTGTTAATTTACCCAGGGAAAATATCCTCGCTAGTGCCACTATGCCCATAAGTTTTCATGCTTATGGCAATGATTTTGCACCAGGAGGTATTTCTTCTAGCACTGGGTATAGTCTCAATGGTGTTGGCATTGACGATGCAATTGTTGGATGTAGTGTTGTTGGTTGGCATTGATATTAACTTGGTAGCAGGATGATAACATGAGATGTAGTTGATTGTATATGCATATGTTTAATTGGTTGCAGATGTTATTGGAATTTGTATGGATCCTATGGCAGATGGAGCAGCTTGGTATGTATTTGTATGATGTGGCATGAACTATGATCTATGGCTTATGTGTGTCATGTTACAAATGGATTTGTTGGTTTGTGCCACTAGTTGCAAATGTTTTGTGTTGAAGGTGGCTTGGTTTGGTTTTTGTCAGACATTGTTATGGAGTTTGTTGTTTGGTTGTTATGGCAAGTGACTGGGTTGCAAGGCTTATCATAGATATGCTGTCAGTAGGTGAAGAAGAAGTGAGGAAGAAGGTTGGAAAATATTTGTGTTGAGGTTCTTTATTTTTCTATATACTCTACCGCAACTACACAAAGTCAATTTTATGCATGCTGTTGTAGTCCCTTAACCAAACTAATGCAATCTTATGGTTGAAATTGCAACTGAGTTTTCCATGTTTTGTGTGTGTAGTTGCAGGTTCAATTATGAGTAAGACATTACCTTAGTATTGGGCATGGGTACAACAATAATTTGGTATTTTCTCTTGGTATTGGTTTGGAGATTACCATGGTACATGTGTCCTGGGTATTGACATAACCATGGTATTTTCCCATGGTATTGGTTTGGAGAGTACCATGGTACAAGTGTCCTGGGTATTGACATAACTGATGAGCGTGAGTATTGTAGCAAGGATGCTGCAACTCCTGGGATACCAGCTTTACTTATCAACCTGGGGTTCGTACAAACTTGGAGGTGACAACATTGTATGCACAAGTAAAAGTGATGGTTTTGCCTGTTGTCACTATTCAGCTGGTGAGAGACCACTGTGGTTCTAAGCTAGACTTCTATAGAGTCAAAAGAAGCTTGATTATTTGATGGAAGAAAGGCAAATCTACTGTAAGAGAGTTACTCTACTGCAGTAATGGAGAAAGCCAACATGTAATGCTAAACCACACCATACCCTAATTAACCATTTAAGAAGCTATGCTAAGCAGAAATGCTAAATCAACAATAAACAAATGCTACTATCTAAGTTTTAGAAGTAAAAAGCATCAAGCAATACTAATGTGCAAGTAAAGAAATTAAACTAAATTTGTTTTCACTTTTTTGGTCTTTTTAGGCAAAATCAAGTATGCAAACTAATTGTTCTTGTGGATGTGATAGGTGGATCGAAGCTGTTTTAGGATGGCTATAAGGTTTATGAAGTGGTTGGATGCTGTGGAGGGGTCCTAGGAGGCTTTTTATGACTTCCTAGAGGTTTCACATCAATTTGGCCTCAAAACAGGCCGTTTCAGGAAAACCTACAGTATGTACTAGAAACCTATAGGATGATCCTATAGGAATTATAGGAAACCTACAAGATACAACCAAGAGCTAATTGTGAGGTGTTGGAGGTGTTGGGAGGCTTAGGAAAGGTGTGTGATGGGTGGAATGGAGTGTTAGAAGGTCTAGGAGCACTTAGGAGTCAATATCCAAGATAATAGATGGCTAGATTCGCTCAATGTGTTTAGGAGAATTTCAATGAAAATGATGAAAAACTAGTGAGGGTGATGGTGGAGACAAGGATGGCTAAGGTGGATGAAGTGGAAGGTGTCTGCTGGCTTTGAAGTCTTGGTCTCCTCCTGAAGCACCTGTTCTGCATAAAAAATGTGTGTCTTCCAAAAAGTCATGCAACAAGATACATTTTCATAAACTAGAAAAGCAGAACTAATGAATCAACTGTAATTATTATGCATGAAGAAAGTTGCTGAAGGGAATGAAAGCATGTGTGAGATCTATTGCAGAAATGGAGATGGAAAAGATGACAATGAAATCTACCTTGCAACATTAACCAAATACTGAATTAAAGACGACAAACTCCAAACCTCATAAAAGAACTAGAAATTTGTGTTTTTTGGGCTGCTTAAGGGTCCCTTCCTCAAGTAATGGTCCCAAAGGGAGGAAGTGAGGCCAAGACACCTGGTAACAACCTTGTGGTGATCTTTTTTCTCCTTGCTAACCTGCTACTTGAAATAAAGGCATAAGTGGAAGCAAACTATCACACAACCAATCTAATCTACACTACTAGTAATGGAAATGCATCTAATAAGCAAATTAACAATTAAGCTATGAATCTACACTAAACATACATGTACAATCAAGAGGAGCCTTGGCTGCTAGGGTTGGGCCCTAACCCAAGAGCTTCGGCCTTCTGAGTTAACTCAGTGCTGGCTCAAAACAAAACTCATTCTTATTACCAAACAACAAATTACATCAAAAGAACTATCACAAGTCTTGCAGCTCGAAAATAGAGTAGAGTTTTACAATAAAAAATCCGAATCCTACTAAGGTTCTAGGCCTCTCTACTTATACATCTGAAGTCTCCAACGACTTCCTTAAAATTAGGGAGGCTCGACTCCCAAATTCGAGATAAACTGGTGCTTTGTCTCTCACTTGCTTGACTGCCTTCTAGTCCTCATGATTTGGTTGTTTTCACTCCGAGCTAATGGAGGAATATTTGAATGGAGGGGTAGTAAATGAGAAAGATTTACCTCCTATAATCCCTCTCCCTTGTCCCATTCAAGTTTTGACCTTGGTCTTTTCCAAAATTCCTTGATTTTCTCCTTTAATCCTTCCTTGATTTTCTCCTTTAATCTTGCATTGAATGCACATTAGACCACAAAGCAAAATATCCAACTCTAACTCACCTCATAAACAAAATATAATAAAAAACATGCAATAAGTTATGAGAATAGTTGGTTTGACTAAGCTAGGAGGTGAATTAAGGCCCATATAATTACCCAATGATGAGGCTCATCATCACCCCCCTACTTAAAGTGTTTCTCATCCTCTGAGAAACTTAGTCAATATCCATATCCTTCATGGATCTGGTAGCCTCTCTGACATCCCATGCCTCTACTGTGGTCTCCTCTTTTTGTTCATAGAAGCATGCTTTCTTTTCTACCTCTTCCCACTGCCTTTTTTCTTCTTCTTCTTTTCTCCCCTCTAGCATACCTAAGAGTAGTGGTGGACTGAGTTTTAAGCCTATCCACTTGACCTTCAACCTTTGCATAGATTGCTTATACATAGGTGTCCTGTTGAGTGCCTCTCTCAACCTTTGAGGGGAGTGATATTCTCTTATCTTTAAGCTGTATAGTAGGGTGTTCCATCTCCTCAGGCAAGCATGTATACTATTATCTCCTAGCAGCCTAAACATGTCCTCATAATGTGAAATTTCTTGCTCTTGGGTAGCAAGATATCTAGGTGCTAGCCAAGGATCATTTGCAATCAAATTATGGGTACTAATGAGGGCCATGGGATTTGATTGTTCAACTCCGATCAAAATAGGTTTAGTTTTCTCTCTTGCCAATATCCTTTTCATCTCTGTAGCTCTTGACTCCTCATGGTTCATCCATGATGCCAAAGCCATTAATTGTAGATCTCCTAGCTTGGCATTAGGGTCCCATACATTCATGTTTGTGAGGGCCATGTTGTGCAAATAAAACTCAGCCATTTTGGCCCTATCCTCTAGTGTACTTTGATCACAAAGATCAATAAACTGCCTGTAGTCCTGAAATGGCATGGTTCCCCTCTGTGCTAGGGTCTTAATCTGAAACTGCAACCATTTTTCTTTGAGGTAGAGAGCATAGGATTTAGCTGGCATCCTACACTGGATTTCCTCCAAGGAGAGGTTGGTCATACATGCCAATTGGTTCTCTCTTTCCTGCAGCTGTCCCCTCAGCCATGCATTTTATGTTTCTAGTTGATTTCTCATTATAGCTTCTTTGTCCCTCAAGCCACTTAGCTCTTTTCCCATTTCCTTGAGTTTCTCTTCCATCTGCCCAATGTCTTCCACCCCTTTTGAGTTGGCGATCTGCATCCATCGATGAGTTCTGGCCCTCTCCTTCTCAAGCTTGAAGAATAGTCGGATGGAAAATTTTTGAGGTATGACCATGCCTCCTTCAATAAATCGGTAATAGTAGTCCAGGTTAGGTTGGGGGCTAGGTTATTTTGTCTTTGGGTCCTTCTCCTTAGCTTCTTACTGCTCCCCTACCTTCCTTTCCAATTTCTGTGCCTCTTGTAGATTCAACAGAGTATCATGTAGGACTGTTTTTGCTTCTTGTAGATTTTGTTGCGGATCTTGTAGGATTTCCTTACCCTTTGAGGAAGTTGATTTAGTAGTAGGCCTCCTCAAATAGGTGATAGGGGACTTAGGGGAAGGAATTTTATCTTTTTGTGTAGGGGAATCTTAAATCACAATAGGAATTTTGGTTGATGTTTGTGGCTTCCCCTGTCTTATTCTTGTGCTCTTTCTTGTCCTAAAATATAGTGGGGTTTGCCTCTGCCTTTTTCCTTTTTGCTTGATTGGGGTGCTGAGAGAAGTGAGGGAAGCTATTGCTTCTCTCTCAGTGGCCTCTGGAGACACCCTAGGTGACTCCTCCTTATTTTATGTCCCCTCTATTCCATTGCCTTCTTCCTCTCTATCTTTCCTGTCTTCTTCTTCTTGTAGATCTTTGATGAGCCCCAAAAATGGGTAACTTATTGGGCTCATTTTGCCTACTGTTCTTCATCAATACACCATTTTTCATAGTTCATGCATGTTTTTTGAGTATATTTATGTTAGTTGAACGAATGAGGGTGGTCACTTTACCAAGAAGGCTAATATGTGGTTATTTCAGGTTTTTTGGACAAATTTTGGAACAAGGCCAAGCAATTATCAACCAGATGACAACTAAGCATGAAGGAACAAGGGTGAGGATTCATAGGAAGGGTGTCTCTTGCATTAAATGGCCCTTCCTCGAAATCTCCACCCTCAACTCGGAGCTCAGTAGGCCACCAAAACGAATCCTAAAGGCAGCCGAGTAGCTTTGTGAAAAGTGATTGTTTACTGGCAGTTTGAACAGCCGAGCCCCTTGAGTTGAGGAGGGCTGTTGAGGACCCTCGTAGTGCATAAATAGAAAGTATTTTAGCCTTCGTAGGTTACTTTTTGAATTGTTGGGTTTTGTAGTATAGTGCTATCATTTTATCAGCTCATTTTCGTAGCTACTGTTGTATAACTTTCTTGTGACATGATTATTTTTGAGTAATGAAAAGCAGCTTTATTTGGCATCAGATCTGAGTTTTTCTTAGGAGCCTATAGCTCTTGGGGTTGGGCCCAACCCAAGTGCCAAGGCTTCCTTTGTGTACTGTTATTTGTTCTTTTTATGTCTTTGCAAAATAATTTCTGTTAAGTAGATTAAAATCTTGCTGGTTACCTAGGTCATTGTTGATGATTAGAAAGGCTTTTTATGTTCAGATTGAGTTGATAGGTTAATAACGGGGAAGATCTTCATTGCAAATAAACTTCTGTTCTCACCTCTCCCTTAGTGGGATCGTGAGCTGGGACAAAGGTGACCTTGCTGCCAACAAAAACACTGTCTTTGCCTCACCATGCAATCATTAGTGTTAGATTCTCATTTGCAGAAATTGATACCAGTTGTGGTTATGTGTTCAGGTTCATGATTTCTTAGTTTGCATAGCTATTTCATGTGATTTCATTGCAAATAAACTTCTGTTCATTTCCTTTGCTGTTACTTAGGCCAGATTAGAGTAAAGTAGCTAGGTCATTGGTTTTCCAAGTCATTGTTTGTCCAGTTTGAGAAATAACTAGTAGAGCACTTATAATACCTCTCCATCTACCCGTACTCCATCAATCCCATCTGTTCCATCCCCTAACTCTGATTCTTGCCTCACATTTGCTACGTTCCCTCACTTTGACCTAGTTTCCATATTTTTGTGCAACATTGCTCCACTCCTCCTTGAATAAACCCAGCCATCCTCATCACTCCTCAGCTCCATCCACCAAGTCTTAGACCTCCTCACACCCTTATCCTACCCCCATACTCACTTCTCCACCTTTCTCTCTCCATCCACCCTCCAAAATCCCATTTTTGAACATCCTGTAGAAAATACAGAACATCCTGTAGAACCCCTGCAGACTTCCTGTAGAAGCTCACGAAAGCAGTTTCTTGATAGCCAAACTCTGTGAAACTCTCTGGAAGGGTGCTAGGGACCCCTTAGGCCCTCTTCTAACCTTCCCAACCTCCTGCAAGCATTTCCTCTCGCCAATCCACCTCTGCACAGTCAAAAACCAGTTAAAGCACATGTGTGACAATTCTGACACTTCACTAAAAAATACAAAAAGATGTTTTTTCTTTTTAGATTTTACTGTAGAAGTAGCTTAGACACATGCATTTCACCTTCTTAGAAGTCAATGGCATCTCTTTCAGTAGCTTGTGTCCTCTTTCTTGCATTAGTAGGATTAGCTGGTAAAATTAGGGTTTGCTAGGGTTTGCGTTTCCTTTCAACTTTTCAGTTTCTTTCTGCAAGTAGATTAGCCTCCTTTGAGTTAGCTTCCAGCCATCAGTTAGAAAGCTTCTTCTCAGAGCTCATAGAAGTTGACTTAAGCTCCTAGCGGACTTGTGCATGCTGACCAAGTGACAGCTGTGGCAAGAGCTAGTACTTGTGCATACAGCACCATCGCTTCCAAGTTTGTTACGAACTACCGGGTTGATAAAAGTAAAGAAGGGAGTCCCAAGAGTTGCAGCATTATTGCTGCAATACTGGAGCCCACCAATCTTCATCATCTCTATCAGTTTCCTCCTTAATTTCCTCATCTGTTTCTTCACCATCCTCCTTCTCTTCTCCCTCTTCTTCTTCATATTCATCATGTTCCTCTGTGTCAGCTCCTTCTTCATCCATCTCATCCTCATCTCCTTCTGTATCTTCCTCTTCTTGTTTTACTTCCTCTTCAGTGGCAGTAGGATTAACATCACAAGTGATAGCTTTGATGTCATCCTCTGCTAGCATCTCTATGAAAACTGACCATGTTATAGGAGTTCTGAGGTTTTGGAGGGCATCTTCTATGAGGATCCTAATCAACCCATGGTGAGCTAATTGTTTGGAATTTCCTTCCTTCACTTTGATGCTTGAGTCTATGAGTGATTGAAGCAAGAAGTATGGTATGTTGAGCCTTTGGTGAGGGGGTGTTTCTGCTCCAAATCTTAATTCTTCAAGGATCCTGAAATGATAGCCATATACAACACTATACCTACCCTCACATGAGGTGTATTTGATCAGTTGGTAGCCTACCTCATTCCATGGATATGGCAGACTTTCCTTGCTTACTCCATTTTTGTCCTGAGTGGGTTCCTCACCTTCTAAAAAGAATTTTCTTTCGGAAACCTGGCTATCTCCTTTGTCTTCTTTCCTCCATGGTATTCCTAGGGGAAGTGTGGTGACTCTGCTGATGAGCTCAGGGGTGAGATCTATAGTGAGGCCCCTTATTACAACAGTGGCATGGATTATGGTGTGTGGAGTGAGGGAGAGAGCAAATTCTTGAGCCACCTCATCATCATACCCTCTGAATTTTTCGAAAAACCCCTTCCAATTATGTCTTGTGAAGATTTCAAGCACTTGGGGGTGTTGTTGGATTATCATAGTGTTTGTGGGCTCTCTCCTATTAAACTCTCTTGTCATCTTGCTAGTGAAGATTGAGGAGAAAATGAGAGGGTTGAAAGAATTTTTCAAATGCAGAGCCAAAACAAATATGACTATGTATTTAATTCCCTTCACACAGTTGCTAAATTCACTCACATTTTGATCTGATTTTGAAACTACTTGTAAATTGTTTGCAAGGTATTCAATTCAGAAATATACATGTTTAAAAGATTTCCATGTCTTGTAGAAATAAAACAAATGAAACTTTTAGCTGTTCATGACCCATTGAAGCATAGAAGATTTATTTCCTTTTACTATTTAACACACTAAAACGAATTTGTTTTGCAAAATAAATCAACCATAGATGCAAAAGAAGTTGATAAATCAATTCACCCCTCCTAGGCTACGTATGCTGGGTCCAAAGCTCCCAAATGGGCTTGTCCTTGTTTTAATTAAATGCTCAAATTGAATGTATAGCTGAATAGAAGCATCTACAAGTGGAATAGATGGCAAAAACGGATTCAGAACACTTGAATCCTTCAGGATTGACTACTGGATCACCTCCAATGGATACCTGCAACCCTATACAGTCTTCACAATACTGGGCCCTAGTGGCTCCTAGAACTTTCACGGCTCCAAAACCTCTGCAAATGACCTCATATGGCTGTAAGACCTGCACTAATGGCTTCAGAAGGTCGAAAATACCCAAAATCAAGAAAAAAATCGTCCAAAACCGCCTTTCCTAGCCAAAGTTATGGCCAATTAAAGTTTTCCTCCAGTTATGCTTAGAAACACTCCAGGTAACTTTAGTTGGAGTCCAGTTAGGCCAGCCAAATATGGCGGGCCTACCAATTTTGGCGCTCCTGCAAGAATCTCTGCCAAATGAACTGCAGTTACATTAAATGCTGGGGTTTATCTCGGAGTTCGTGCGGGTGGTTAGTGCTGGCGGTTGGGGATTAAGCCCTTGGTTCTGGGCCCGCGGTCATATGGTATGGGGGGCTGGCGCCCTTTGGTTTCTGCCCAACTGAAGTTTAGACTTCATATAAAATTCTGCCGCCATCCAAACAAAAACTATCGTGTGGTGCAATGGTAAGGCGTGGGGCTTGTTGTCAAGAGGTTGTGGGTTTGATCCTCCATCCGACCAAAATTTTAATATGCACCCAACACTTGTTGATGTCATCATTGGCCATGTGGCGGCCTCCGGGCCTGCCATGTGGCATCCTGTGATTGGCTGTGCAAAGGGAATATTCCCTAGAATATTCCAAGGAATATTCCTTTTTTAATTTTTTTTTGAAAAATTAAAATTTCCAATGTTATTGACAAATTCTTCTTTTTGCCATAACTTCCTCATACTGCGACCGTTTTTCGAACCGTTTGCGGCACCAGAATCAAGAGGATGAGAAATTTCCAGTCGTTCAACTTTGAACGATTTCTAAGCATTTTAAATTTTGAGCATTTCACGACACTTAGGACATGAGCACCTGATCACACCTCCCCATTGGGAAGCTTTTGGACCCCAAAAGCCTTCAACTACCTATTAAAGTGGTGAGGGTACAACTCCCTCACTCTGTCCACCTCCATCCACTTTGCCTTGTTCGGTTTGCTGCCTTTGAAACCAACCCGAACATAATCTACACTACCCCTCCTTGAAGTGCGTGTCCTTCTGTCATGGATTGTATCTTCTTTCAACTCATCTAAGAATTATGGCGAGAAATATTCTATAGATGGCAGCTGAACAACACTTTCATGATCAGCAATCAAAGGAGGTTCATACAAACGTAAGTTCTCCACATTGAAAACAGAATACATTTGCATGTAGGAAGGCAAATCTAATTGAAAAGCATTATTTCCAACCTTCTTGAGGATTTTGAATGGACCATAACGAATAGGCTTCAGCTTTTTACCTTCTCCTTGCATCCTTTCCTTACTAATGTACAGCCATACCTCATCCCCTTCTTGAAACTTGTGATCGACTCTATGCTTGTCGTGTCTTTCCTTGTACTTGCCTTGACTCTTCTCAAGTTGTTCTTGAATTTGCTGATGTATTTGCTGAATTATTTCAATGAATGAATGAGCTTTGTCAATATCACTATGTCCCTCAATGGCGACATCTTTCTCAAGAATGAAATCAAGAGGTGATATTGGCAAGTAACCAAAACAAGCTTCAAACAGTGAGGTGTTTGTGGAAGAGTGCTTGGCACGATTGTAAGCATGTTGTATGTAGTGCAAATGTTCATCCCACAGCTTGGGATGCTTGCTGCAATATCCTCTCAAGAGGTGCACAATGGTTCTGTTCACAACTTTGATTTGTCCATCTGTTTGCGGATGGAAAGCAGTACTTTTCTTCAACTTTGTGTCCATCATCTCCCATAGGTTGGACCAAAAATTCCCCACAAATCTGGAATCCCTGTCACTAATAATGGAAGTAGGCAAACCAAAGTGAATCCATACATGATGAGAAAATAATTCAGCAGTTATAGTTTTCTTACAAGGCATAAGTATACACATTTTGCTGAAACAATCAACTACTACATATAAATAATCATGCTGCTTTCTAGATTTTGGCAAACCTCCTACAAAATCCATAGAGATGCTCTCCCATGGTTTAGAAGGTACCGGCAAAGGAGTATACAAATCAAGCTTCCTATTGCTAGGCTTGCTTGTAGCACATAATGAACATCCTCTTATGAACCTTGAAACAGAATCTACCATGCGAGGCCAATAGCAATACCTCTGTAGATGTGCAACTGTTTTGCTCACACCAAAATGGCCAGCAATAAGAGAAGAATGAGCTTCTCTTATGACATTTATCCTCTCCCCCTGTGGTATACACAACTTGCCCAAATGAAACAGCAAATTGTTATGCATGTGATAGTCATTTTCCTCTACATGATTCCCTTTGCTCAAGTTAGCATACACATCTTTAAAGTCATCATCAGATGCATATTGTTCTATGTAACTATCATGTACAATGGAATCATACTTAAGTAAAGTAACAACACCAATAATAGGCCTTGAAAGCATATCAGCAACCTTATTCAAAGTACCTTTCTTGTACCTTATTACCAAATGGAACTGTTGCAAGAAGCCCATCCATCTAAAGTGTCGTGACTGTTGTAACTTGCTTTGTGATTGCAAGTACTGTAAGGGCTGATGGTCGGTATGTATAAAAATTTCTTTGCCCATCAAATAGTGTTTCCACTTTTTGATGCTTTGTACCAACGCATACAACTCCTTATCATATGTATGATAATTTACAACAGCACCATTAAAAGTTTCAAAATGAAAAGCAATAAGCTTACCATGCTGTAGAAGAACTGCACCCATGGCATAATCACTAGCATCGGTTTGTATCTCAAATGGCTGTCTCAAATCCGGTAATGCAAGGACCAGAGTCTTACCTCTGTTATGGATTTGGGAGTAGGCCACTTCACAATAGCCTCAATCTTAGCAGGATCAATTCTCAAAGCACCTCCTCCTACTATGCGTCCCAAATAAACCAAAGAAGTCTTTCCAAATTCACACTTTGACATTTTAAGAAATGACTGATTCTTCTTCAAAACATCAAGCACTTTCCTAACATGCATGACATGATCTTCTCTAGACTTGTTGAAAATTAAGATGTCATCTAAGTAGACAATAACGAAATCATCAAGAAAAGGACGCAAGACATCATCCATTACCCGCATGAAAGTTGCAGGTGCATTGCACAAACCAAACATCATTACAAGCCACTCAAAGAGTCCTTGTTTGGTTTTAAAGGCTGTCTTCCAAATGTCACTTTCTTCAATTCTTACTTGATGATATCCACTGCGCAAGTCTAGCTTAGTGAAATATCGAGCATCTTTCAACTGGTCTAGCAAATCATCTATTCTTGGGAGTGGGTAACGATTCTTTACCGTTATCTTGTTCAAGGCCCTAAAATCAACACACATACGCCAAGTGCCATCTTTCTTTGGAATCAATACAATCGGTGACCCACATGGCGAAGTACTTAGCCTTATGAAACCCTTGTCCAACAAGCCCTTGATTTGCTTCTTTATTTCAGCATTCTTCATAATAGACATGCGGTACATGCCTATGTTTGGAAGAGGACAATCTGGATGCAAATGGATTTCATGTTGAATCTCCCTCTTAGGAGGCAAACCTGTTGGCTCCTGAAACATCTCATGATATGCATCAACTACATCATATAGATCTGATTTAAGTTTTGGATCACAATTGTCAAATGACTCATGATTCACATCAACCTTGGGCTTAATCATAAGAAGAACAAAATTCTTACTTGAATTGACTAGCCTTTTTACCTGTCCTGCATTCACCATCGCCATATTTGTCTTCTTGCGATGAGCTCTAACAATGAACTCCTTGCCATCTTTGAAAAGATGATATTTGTTTTCATGGCGATGAAAGATAGCTTTCCTGTCAAACAAGTAAGGACTTCCCAAAAAAATTCCTGCTATATCAAAAGGTACCACATCAAGTTCAACTGTGTCAATAAAATGTGTAGTAATTGCAAAGCACAATGTGCACTTTCTTGAAACTTGCAAATTTGCATCCTTGCAAATCCATCCAAGTGGATATGGCTTCGGATGTGGAACGGTCTCAAGTTTAAGCTGCTTGACCAAGTTCTCTGATATAAGGTTTGCTTGTGACCCACTACCAAAAAGTGTGTCAATTTTAGTATGTTTTGAAATCACCCTCACATGAAACAGTTCAATTCTTTCTTCCTCATTAGGAGCTTGTACATGGCAGTTTAGGTACTAGTGTTGGCTTGAGTTTCAATTTCTTTTCCCTTCAAGTTTTTCAAACCCATGGCTGCAATTTGGGTTTCATCACCTGAATCATCCCCTAAATCCTGTGGTGTAGATGTAGTAGCAGCAGTTTTCTGTTTCCCTTTGGATTTGTTAGATTGAGGTCTTTTTTCAGGATGTAATTTCCAACAGTTTTTCTCCTCATGGCTTGGTTTAGAACAATGTTTACAGATCACTTTCTCACTCTCCTATTTGACAGATGCATTCTTTTTGCCCTTTCCCTTGGAGGTTTTCTCTTTGTTTTTACCCTTGGGGGGCTTGTTTCTACCCTCTTCAAATGTGTTTTTTCCCCTTGCCTCTAAATGGGTAGCTTGGACACAAACCTCGTCCAGGCTAGTAGGGTTAAACATCAAGATGGTGTGTCTAAGGTAGCTATGCAAGCCACCAATGTATTTCAGCAAGGTTTCCTGGGTCTGTAAATCTACCCCTAACAAGAGAGCTCTTCTCCTGAATTCTTGGGTGTAGTCTTGGACACTCTGACCCTTAAGTTGTCTGAAATTTTGCCAGTTCATAATGGCTTTCCGCATGTGAGCAAGAGGATAAAACTGTTTTTTAATGGCTAACAAAAATTCAGGCCATGTTAAGGTAACCTTACCAAATTTCTTGATCTACTCTTTAGTCTTGGCCTCCCACCAGACCAATGCTGCTCCATCCATTCTCAAAGAAGCCAACTGAATCTTTGTGGCATCATCATGCATATTCTGGATCCTCAAGTAAACTTCCAACTGCCTAATCCAGTTGTCAAGATTTTCTGCATTCACTTCACCATTAAACATAGGTAATTCGAATTTTACATCAAGCTTAAGAAAAGGACTTTTTCCAGAGGATCTATGCTTATGCACAGAAGAAGAAGACGAGGATGAAGAGGAAGAAGGTGACGATGGGGGTGGTGGATCACCATTTCCTCCATGTCCTTTCTTGGAATGATCATCATCCTTCTTACCTCTTGAAGAGCCCTCTCCTTCATGTGGATGTTTGGACCCTTCTCTAGCCATTTTCTCATTTCTTTCTTGGTACAATATTCTCACCATTTCAGTGAGGTCCAAGAAAGCCTTTCTGAAGACTCTTTCTTGTTCTTTTGGATCCATGTCTGCAGGAATTTCTCCTTCATGTGTAGACATTCTTGAAGCTTCTGCTGAGACTCTTGAGGGTGAAATTGAAGGTGGAGGTGATGGCTCTCTGGCCTTCCTTGACTGAGAATTCTCTCGTTCTCTAGTCAACTGTCCTTCCCCTCTTTTAAGTTTCAACCTGGTAAGCATCAATACTTGCAAGACAGTTAGAAGATCTTTGCACAAAACCCTGCTCTGATACCAACTTGATCTGATTTTGAAACTACTTGTAAATTGTTTGCAAGGTATTCAATTCAGAAATATACATGTTTAAAAGATTTCCATGTCTTGCAAAAATAAAACAAATGAAATTTTCAGCTGTTCATGACCCATTGAAGCATAGCAGATTTATTTCCTTTTACTGTTTAACACACTAAAACGAATTTGTTCTGCAAAATAAATCAACCACAGATGCAAAAGAAGTTGATAAAGCAGTTCACCCCTCCTGGGCTACGTCTGCTGGGTCCAAAGCTCCCAAATGGGCTTGTCCTTATTTTAATTAAATGCTCAAATTGAATGTACAGCTGATTAGAAGCATCTATAGGTGGAATAGATGGCAAAAATGGATTCAGAACACTCGAATCCTCCAGGATTGACTACTGGATCACCTCCAATGGATACCTGCAACCCTATACAGTCTTCACAATACTGGGCCCTAGTGGCTCCTAGAACTTTCACGGCTCCAAAAACTCTGCAAATGACCTCAGATGGCTGTAAGACCTACACCAATGGCTTTAGAAGGTCGAAAATACCCAAAATAAAAAAAAAAAAATCGTCCAAAACCGCCTTTCCTAGCCAAAGTTATGGCCAATTAAAGTTTTCCTCTAGTTACACCTAGAAACACTCCAACTAACTTCAGTTGGAGTCCAGTTAGGCTCGCCAAATATGGAGGGCCCGCCAATTTTGGCACTCCTGCTAGAATCTCCTCCAAATGAACTGCAGTTACATTAAATGCTGGGGTTTATCTCAGAGTTCGTGCTGGTGGTTAGTGCTGGCGGTTGGGGCTTAAGCCATTGGTTCTGGGCCTGTGGTCATATGGTATTGGGGGCTGGCCCCCTTTGGTTTCCACCCAACTGAAGTTTAGACTTCATATAAAATTCCGCCACCATCCAAACAAGAACTGTCGTGTGGTGCAATGGTAAGGCGTGGGGCTTGTTGTCAAGAGGTTGTGGGTTCGATCCTCCATCCGACCAAAATTTTAATATGCACCCAACACTTGCTGACATCATCACAGGCCACGTGGTGGCCTCCAGGCCTGCCACATGGCATCCTGTGATTGGCTTTGCAAAGGGAATATTCTCTGGAATATTCCAAGGAATATTCTGTAGAATATTCCTTTTTAAATTTTTTTTGAAAAATTAAAATTTCTAATGTTATTGACAAATTCTTCTTTTTGCCATAACTTCCTCATACGGCGATCGTTTTTCGAACTGTTTGTGGCGCCGGAATCAGGAGGACGAGCACTTTCCAGTCGTTCAACTTTAAACCAGTTCTGAGCATTTTAAATTTTGAGCATTTTACGACACTTAGGACATGAGCACCTGATCACATTTAGAGTATTCTTGGTTCATTTACTTTCAAAGAGGGATGTAATTATAGAGCCTACCTCTTTGGATTGTTTGCAGTGGCTAACTCCCATCATATCCCTTATGAATTCTTCTTTGCCAATCATGTAGACAATCTCTGTGTATCCTGTAGGTAGTCTCTGTGTATCCTGTAGGAATTCTTGTGCAGTACTGTAGGAATTCCTGTGCATTGAACTGATGCATCTTTGCTTCCGGTGGGTTGATTGGGTATGAGAGTGACTTGAGTGAGGGAGTTTCGAGGATGTGAAATGCATGAATGCATGGCAAAGATGTTTTATTTCCTCTTATGGTGATTCGGGGTGAGGTGGTGTGCTAGCAGCAAAGGTATGTTGCCATTTTTGGACCGTTGGTCCCCACTACCACCTCATCATTTTCCACTCCTCATAATCATCTTCCACCTTGTAGATCTGTAGTTTAACCGCTTTTTATTCCTACTCCTTCTTTGCCTTTTAGTTGACTGCAACCACGCATGAGAGGATAGCCGGTTGTGCATGCGTTGATTGAACGAAGGTGGCCAAGTTAACTGGCCACCTTTTCACTTATAAACCAACTATCTCGTAACCCTTACAATTTTTGACTACATGATGCATATGAGAGGGCGAATGGGATACTTACTTGTGGTTTCAATGCTATGCTGCAGTTGTTGAGGACCAGAGGTGGTGTTGTGTATATTTGCTGCATGCCATTCTTCTTCATCCTCTTGCTATATGCTAATGGATTCTTTGTTTTTGTAGGTACCTGTAATTGAAGATCTGATGTTTCTGCTTTGGAGCTCCTGGATCATCATGGTGAAGACTTGTTGCTGGTGTGATTAGTATTCTATGGTATAGGCTACTACAGGATTATCTACAGGATGCCATGTAGCTGCTTCTCCCTTAGAACTCTTTAATCATTTTTCTTGCTAGGGCTGTGAGGATGGTGACATGGATGGAAAGAAGGAGTGGAAGTGTAGAGAGGAAAGAATACTAAGGTGATGCTCTTTATTCCTCTTTGTTTTTTTGAAGACTGGAGAAAAACTCTTGAAATTGATTTGAATGGTGAGTGCAGGGATGATGATGGTGGACAAGATGAGGTGCTAGATCATGAAGAGGGTGAATTTTAGGGACCTAACAAGTCCATCATTTGCCTTCGTATTTCTTCCTGTAGGATTTCTGGGTCACTGTAATTCCTACAAGATCGTCCTATAGGTTTTCAGGGGATCCTGTAGGAATACAGGGGATCCTGTAGAAAGCACAGTGTTTGTATAAACTGAAGCAATGGAGTGGAAAAATTACAAAAATGGTGGAGGGATGCATGGGAATGAGTGAAAAAAATAAATATTTGTGTGGCAGGGGTCTCCTTGGGATCCTCTTTTGCTCCTTGACTGTCCTTCTTGCCCACCTGCAAATGGAAATTTCATGATTATATATATATATATATATATATATATATATATATATATATAAAAACTAGGCTGCCTCAGAGAGGTTTTCACCCTAGTTGTTTGCCCTGGGCACCTCAAGAAAGGTTTTCACCCAAGGATCTTCTTATTCTCTTTTTCTTTTTGTTTTTGTTTCTTTTGTTTTTTTGTTTTTTTTGTTTTTGTCATCACTGAGCCTCCTCAAGGGGTTTTCAACCCAATGATGGGACTTAGGCGCCTCATGGAGGTTTTCACCTGAGTCCTTATTTTTTCTTTTTCTCAGTGATTTGATGAGGGAGGGGCTGGAACTAGCTCCACTATCATCACTATTTTATCGATATCATTAACGAACTCTTGTCTTGATAAAGGTCTCTTGTAAATTTTCAATCGATGTCCATTAACAAGAAAAGGAATGGCTTCTTCATCTATGGTTTTGATTTTCACTAAATCATTATCATGGCATCTTTCCACAACATAAGGTCCGAGCTGTTAGGTTCCTATACCAATAGGAGTCATAATTTTGAATGGCTAAGGTTAAGTCTTGTAAGGTGGAGGGATGCATGGGAATGAGTGAAAAAAATAAATATGTGAGTGGCAGGGGTCTCCTTGGGATCCTCTTTTGCTCCTTGACTGTCCTTCTTGCCCACCTACAAATGGAAATTTCATGTTTATATATATATATATATATATATATATATATATATATAAACAACTAGGTTGCCTCAGAGAGGTTTTCACCCTATTTGTTTGCCCTGGGCACCTCAAGAAAGGTTTTCACCCAAGGATTTTCTCCTTTAATCCTGCATTGAATGCACATTAGACCACAAAGCAAAATATCCAACTCTAACTCACCTCATAAACAAAATATAATAAAAAACATGCAATAAGTTTTGAGAATAGTTGGTTTGACTAAGCTAGGAGGTGAATTAAGGCCCATATAATTACCCAATGATGAGGCTCATCATCACCCCCCTACTTAAAGTGTTTCTCATTCTTTGAGCAACTTAGTCAATATCCATATCCTTCATGGCTTTGGTAGCCTGTCTAACATCCCATGCCTCTAGTGTGGTCTCCTCTTTTTGTTCATAGAAGCATGCTTTCTTTTCTACCTCTTCCCACTGCCTTTTTTCTTCTTCTTCTTTTCTCCCTTCTAGCATACCTAAGAGTAGTGGTGGATTGAGTTTTAAGCCTATCCACTTGACCTTCAACCTTTGCATAGATTGCTTATATATAGGTGTCCTGTTGAGTGCCTCTCTCAACCTTTGAGGGGAGTGATATTCTCTTATCTTTAAGCTGTATAGTAGGGTGTTCCATCTCCTCAGGTAAGCATGTATACTATTATCTCCTAGCAGCCTAAACATGTCCTCGTAATGTGAAATTGCTTGCTCTTGGGTAGCAAGATATCTAGGTGCCAACTGAGCCTCATTTGCAATCAAATTATGGGTACTAATGAGGGCCATGGGATTTGATTGTTCAACTCTGATCAAAATAGGTTTAGTTTTCTCTCTTGCCAATATCCTTTTCATCTCTACAGCTCTTGACTCCTCATGTCTCATCCATGATGCCAAAGCCATTAATTGTAGATCTCCTAGCTTGGCATTAGGGTCCAATACATTCATGTCTATGAGGGCCATGTTGTGCAAATAAAACTCAGCCATTTTGGCCCTATCCTTTAGTGTACTTTGATCACAAAGATTAATAAACTGCCTGTAGTATTGAAATGGCATGGTTCCCCTCTGTGCTAGGGTCTTAATCTGAAACTACAACCATTGTTCTTTGAGGTAGAGAGCATAGGATTTAGCTGGCATCCTACACTGGATTTCATCCAAGGAGAGGTTGGCCATAAATGCCAATTGGTTCTCTCTTTCCTGCAGCTGTCCCCTCAGCCATGCATTTTATGTTTCTAGTTGATTTCTCATTATAGCTTCTCTGTCCCTCAAGCCACTTAGCTCTCTGCCCATTTCCTTGAGTTTCTCTTCCATCTTCCCAATGTCTTCCACCCCCTTTGATTTGGTGATCTGCATCCATTGGTGAGTTTTGGCCCTCTCCTTCTCAAGCTTGAAGAATAGTGGGATGGAAAATTTTTGAGGTATGACCCTGCCTCCTTCAATAAATCGGTAATAGTAGTCCAGGTTAGGTTGGGGGCTAGGTTATTTTGTCTCTGGGTCCTTCTCTTTAGCTTCTTACTGCTCCCCTACCTTCCTTTCCAATTTTTGTGCCTCTTGTAGATTCAACAGAGTATCCTGTAGGACTGTTTTTGCTTCTTGTAGATTTTGCTATGGATCTTGTAGGATTGCCTTACCCTTTGAGGAAGTTGATTTAGTAGTAGGCCTCCTCACATAGGTGATAGGGGACTTAGGGGAAGGCATTTTGTCTTTTTGTGTAGGGGAATCTTCAGTCACAATAGGAATTTTGGTTGATGTTTGTGGCTTCCCCTGTCTTATTCTTGTGCTCTTTCTTGTCCTAAAATATAGTGGGGTCTACCTCTGCCTTTTTCCTTTTTGCTTGACGGGGTGCTGAGAGAAGTGAGGGAAGCTATTGCTTCTATCTCAATGGCCTCTGGAGACACACTAGGTGACTCCTCCTTGTTTTCTGTCCCCTCTATTCCATTGCCTTCTTGTCTTTCCTGTCTTCTTTTTCTTGTAGATCTTCATCATCTCTATCGGTTTCCTCCTTAATTTACTCATTTGTTTCTTCACAATCCTCCTTCTCTTCTCCCTCTTCTTCTTCATATTGATCATGTTCCTCTTTGACAGCTCCTTCTTCATCCATCTCATCCTCATCTCCTTCTATATCTTCCTCTTCTTGTTTTACTTCCTCTTCAGTGGCAGTAGGACTAACATCATAAGTGAGAGCTTTGATGTCATCAACTGCTTGCATGTCTATGAAAACTGACCATGTTATAGGAGTTCTGAGGTTTTGGAGGGCATCTTCTATTAGGATCCTGATCAACCCATGGTGAGCTAATTGTTTGGAATTTCCTTCCTTCACTTTGATGCTTGAGTCTATGAGTGATTGAAATAAGAAGTATGGTATGCTGAGCCTTTGGTGAGCGGGTGTTTCTGCTCCAAATCTTAATTCTTCAAGGATCCTGAAATGATAGCCATAGACAACACTATACCTACCCTCACATGAGCTGTATTTGATCAGTTGGTAGCCTACCTCATTCCATGGATATGGTAGACTTTCCCTGCTTACTCCATTTTTGTCCTGAGTGGGTTCCTCACCTTCTAAAAAGAATTTTCTTTCGGAAACCTGGCTATCTCCTTTGTCTTCTTTCCTCCGTAGTATTCCTAGGGGAAGTGTGGTGACTCTGCTGATAAGCTCAGGGGTGATATCTATAGTGAGGCCCCTTATTACAACAGTGGCATGGATTCTGGTGTGTGAAGTCAGGGAGAGAGCAAATTCTTGAGCCACCTCATCATCATACCCTCTGAATTTTTCGAAAAACCCCTTCCAATTATGTCTTGTGAAGATTTCAAGCACTTGGGGGTGTTGTTGGATTATCATAGTGTTTGTGGGCTCTCTCCTATTAAACTCTCCTGTCATCTTGCTGGTGAGGCTTGAGGAGAAAATGAGAGGGTTGAAAGAAATTTTCAAATGTAGAGCCAAAACAAATACGACTGTGTATTTAATTCCCTTCACACAGTTGCTAAATTCACTCACATTTAGAGTATTCTTGGTTCATTTACTTTCAAAGAGGGATGTAATTATAGAGCCTACCTCTTTAGATTGTTTGCAGTGGCCAACTATCATGATATCCCTTATGAATTCTTCTCTGCCAATCATGTAGACAGTCTCTGTGTATCCTATAGGTAGTCTCTGTGTATCCTGTAGGAATTCCTGTGCAGTGAACCGATGGATCTTTGCTTCGGGTGGGTTGCTTGGGTATGAGAGTGACTTGAGTGAGGGAGTTTTGAGGAGGTGAAATGCATGAATGCATGGAAACGATGTTTTATTTCTTCTTATGGTGATTCGGGGTGAGGTGGTGTGCTGGCAGCAAAGGTATGTTGCCATTTTTGGACTGTTGGTCCCCACTACCACCTCATCATTTTCCACTCCTCATAATCAACTCCCACCTTGTAGATTCGTAGTTTAACTGCTTTTTAGTCCTACTCCTTCTCTGTCTTTGAGTTGAATGCAGCCACACATGAGAGGACACCCGGTTGTGCATGCGCTGATTGAACGAAGGTGGCCAAGTTAACTGACCACCTTTTCACTTATAAACCAACTATCTCGTAACCCTTACAATTTTTGACTACATGATGCATATGAGAGAGCGAATGGGATACTTACTTGTGGTTTCAATGCTATGCTGCAGTTGTTAAGGACCAGAGGTGGTTTTGTGTATATTTGTTGCATGCCATTCTTCTTCCTCCTCTTGCTATCTACTAATGGATTCTTTGTTTTTGTAGGTACCTGTGGTTGAAGATCTGATGCTTCTACTTTGGAGCTCCTGGATCATCATGGTGAAGACTTGTTGCTAGTGTGATTGGTATTCTATGGGATAGGCTACTACAAGATTTCCTACAGGATGTCCTGTAGCTGCTTCTCCCTTAGAACTCTTTAATCATTTTGCTTGCTAGGGCTGTGAGGATGGTGACATGAATGGAAAGGAGTGGAAGTGTGGAGAGGAAAGAATACTAAGGTGATGCTCTTTATTCCTCTTTTCTTTTTTTGAATACTGGAGAAAAACTCTTGAAATTGATGTGAATGGTGAGTGCAGGGATGATGATGGTGGACAAGTTGAGGTGCTAGATCATGAAGAGGGTGAATTTTAGGGACCTAACAAGTCCATCATTTGCCTTCGGATTGCTTCCTGTAGGATTTCTGGGTCACTGTAATTCCTACAAGATCATCCTGTAGGTTTTCAGGGGATCCTGTAGGAATACAGGGGATCCTATAGAAAACACAGTCTTTGTATAAACTGAAGCAATGGAGTGGAAAAATGACAAAAATGATGGAGGGATGCATGGGAATGAGTGAAAAAAATAAATATGTGAGTGGCAGGGGTCTCCTTGGGATCCTCTTTTGCTCCTTGACTATCCTTCTTGCCCACCTGCAAATGGAAATTTCATGATTAAAAAAATATATATATTTTTTGAAAAACAACTAGGCTGCCTCAGAGAGGTTTTCACCCTAGTTGTTTTCCCTAGGCACCTCAAGAAAGGTTTTCACCCAAGGATCTTCTTATTCTCTTTTTCTTTTTGCTTTTGTTTTTTTTGTTTTTGTCATCACTGAGCCTCCTTAAGAGGTTTTCAACCCAATGATGGGACTTAGGCGCCTCATGGAGGTTTTCACCTGAGTCCTTATTTTTTCATTTTCTCAGTGATTTGATGAGGGAGGAGCTGGAACTTGCTCCACTATCATCACTATTTTATCGATATCATTAACGAACTCTTGTCTTGATAAAGGTCTCTTGTAAATTTTCAATCGGTGTCCATTAACAAGAAAAGGAATGGCTTCTTCATCTATGGTTCTGATTTTCACTAAATCATTATCATGGCATCTTTCCACAACATAAGGTCCGAGTTGTTAGGTTCCTATACCAATAGGAGTCATAATTTTGAATGGCTAAGGTTAAGTCTTGTAATATGTACATACCTTTTCTTTCTGCAAATGTTTTTCATATTGAAAAATAAAAAATGAAAAGAGGGTATGTCCTAAAAGAAAAATTAAAGGACAAAAAGAATAAAGAAAAAGGTCCAAAAAAGTGAAAAATATGAACCCCAAAAAACAAAAAGAGACCATAAAAGTGTGAAAGTCTAAATTCCACTACTATTTAATTTATGCAAAATAATGATTGTGTGCAGCTTATGATTCATGCCACAGTCCAAGGTAATCAAACTATTTAATCTTGATTATGCCATGCCTTAAATTTCATGTTGATAGTTAGAAAATAAAATTTGACCAAACTGTTTAATCTTGGCAGATAATTAGATTAGATATAGTAAAATGAAAGGATCTCATCAGTTTAATATGAGCCCTTGGATGATATAGTGATAGAATTAGATAGTTTTCTTTGTGAAAATAAAAGAAAATGTTTTGATAAGGGTTTGCTAGTCTAAATGCACCCTAGAAAAGTGAAAAAAATGGTAGGACAAGTAGATGGGTAAGTAGAAGAAATGGTTGCAGAAATATGATGATAGGGCAAAAAGCATACTTATCATCTCTCATCATAGGTTTCAGATGTAAATGGTCAATAAAGCATGAATATGGATTTCAAGGTCGATTGATTAACTTCCCCCATTCATTTTACATATTTTACTTAACTAATTTCCCATAATAAAGTTCTAAGTACTAAAAAACTCTAAGTCAAAGGGGCTCAGAACATTTCTTTGACTTCTGCAGGGACCAGACCCTTGGCTCAATGACTTATAGATACCAAGTAACAAATTCCCCTCATAAAACTTCATCCCCCCTTCATTTCATTCATTTCCCTAATAAAACCCCTTTTTCTAAGGTTAAAACATTATTTGCATAGGGAAAGTAATCACCCCCATGTAAATTCCCCTTTCATATTAAAAACCCACAAAAATAATTTAGCCTAAGTTATAATGCATCTATGTGAAAAGTAAATAAATCACAGAAAATACATTATGCTTAGCGCTATTCGTTCTCGATGTTTTTCATATTAACTTCTAACTATTATATATTAATTCCCATTAAATAACCCTTTTCCCGTATATATTAATTTCCTATATAAACTTATCCTTATACCCTAGTTTAAAAATAAACTATAAGATACATCAAATCCGATAAAAACCCACTAACTAATCAATCTGCGATTAAGTTAGGGAAAACCATGATTAAGCCCTTCGCTAATAACCCCGATGGCCTAATCCCGCCTTAATCGACCATTAATCCCGATACCGCCATATTTAAAGTGCCCGTCGGGCCCCCCATTAACCTCCACGTGCAATTGCACCCCAACCATCGTTTGATATGAAGGCCCAGATCCAACGCCCCAGAAACCATTTCGGATGGGATCATTCGTCAGACGATACACGCCTGAAAAAGTTGTTTTCCACGAGACCACCCTGGTGACGTCTCATTTGCTGAGTGGAATCGGGCGACCCCTACCAAAAACCACCCGACGCCCATAAGCGGTGCGAAATTAACCACTTACTGCCTCCCTGCTACGCGACAAATCAATTGCTATTGACCCGTAACCGCCAAAAAACATTTTTTCCATATAAAAACCAAAAAGCACCAAAATGTCTTTTTCACTGAATTTTCACCTACAAGCTTCTGTACGTATTCACGACACCTTCCAAACATTGAAGCCATCAACCCACATGAAAATTTCGCTCCAGAGAACGCCACAGACCACCCAGTCAACTGTGCAACTTCCACAAGCACCCTTCGACCAATTGCAGCTACCAGTTACCCTGCTCAGAGTCAATTTGCCCCAGTTTCAAGTATTTAAACCCGAATTCACCAAGTGCCTTGTCAATTTCAAGTGAAACTAGTCATTGAGTATTTTGTTAAACTTGAAAAGTAATTGAAATTACTCCAATAGACTCCATACTACACCTTGCTGAATACTCAAACCTTGAAACTGCCGAGCTACCTCTAAAAACCCCAATTCAACCTTGAGCAAGCCTAATTCGAATCCACAAGAACCGAATTATGGCTTCCCATACTGCATTGAACGTGAAACCCATTTCCACGCCCCATTTGGACCTTGACCACCATCCCTTATTTGATAGAGATTTCTAGAAAAAAGATACCTCTGTCATAGAGCTCATGTTCAAAATACATTGCCAAAGTAGGGACAAGTTACTGAACCATGCTGACGAAATTGGTCTTTGGGAGTCAAATTTGCCCAAGTACTAGTTCCCCCAAGTCCACATTTTTCCTGAAATTGTACATATGTGCTATGCTTGCTACATCCCCAATCATAGAACCATCATGTCTCATGACCAGAAAGTCCTTTCCACCATCACTCCTAATTCCATCAATGAGATGCTGCAGCTCTAACTAGAGCCAAACCTAACTCCCCTCTCAATTGGAGACCTGTTGGAATTATATCCCAAACTTAGCTCTGCAAGATTGGCCCAATTAATCCAAACCTTCATCATAGAAGAGAAGTATACCCCCAAAGATCCCCCTCCATATGTAGCAACTATATTTTCTCCTTGGGGCCGAAATATTGTATCAATCATATCTTGTATTTTGGGTTACTCCACAAGTGAGTACATAGATGAAATCATCATGGCTTTCATGTCCATCTATACCTTAGGACAAAATCCTACAACCATTTATGACTTTGCACATTCATAACTCATAGAATGCATGAGTAGTTCACAAGAATGGGAAATGAAAGAGTTTTCAAGTACCCTCAGTACTATACCACATGTTCCTCTACTTCCAAGCAGATAAATTCCCACTTACCTTGCAAAAGTTGGACACCAAGGGCCAACCAAGATCAATCATCTTTTGGACCCCATTGATTCATCAATATTCCTCCCCCTATTCATACAATGAATTCATAGATTCCTTTGTCCACCTGTGATAACCATGCTTAGTGGAACCCCTCCACCAAGAATTAGTCCTGAGATCAGGACAATCCTTCATTTAAATATCAATCAACAGGTGGGAGATTGGTATTGTAACAATACAACAATGAAATAAGGATTTATGGGTGCCAACTTGCCCCATACAAACTACCTAAATACCTCCCAATGAGGTTATTTACCCTGGAGTACTACAGGCAGATAATAAATTCAGATGAGGTAAACTTTGTCAAAGCCAAAAACAAAGCACAGCTCAAGATCAAAGACCAATTGGGTCATTTTATTTGTAATAGTAGAGAAGTTGGAAAGGAGGCAGACCTGATCCTTCAGAGATTAAAATTAAAACAAAGCTTCATATGGAGATATGATCTGTTGGATTTCATCTGCAAATGAAAGTAGAAAAACAAGATGGCTCCCTATATCCATCACTGCATCCCTGAGATAGAAAAGTATGCCAACCAATTGCAATGTGTGGAAAACACTTTAGAGGACAGGGACAATACTGAAGTTGCTGTGGAAAACACATTATTAGATCTAGAAAATCAACTTGATAAAAACTCATTTCTGCAGGTACCACCTCGGGAAGGGACAATGAGCGCTCCCCCTATCATGCAGACTCCTCTGAATGAGGAGAAAAATCTCAAAAGAGGCAGGGAAGAAGGATCAAGTTTAAGGACACAAGCCTTCAATGTTCCATATGAAATAGGCCAAAGCAAAAGGCCTAGACTCAATTCTATGTTAGAACAGGAAGACATCGATGGCTCAGTTGAAATAACTAATTCTGAGCCAGAAAGGAGTAAAAGTACTACTCCTTGAGAGGAAACACAACCCCCATCATCCTCAGGAACCCAGATGATATAGAGACAGATGAGTATAGAGGCATCGTCTTTCAGCAGGCTAGCAGACCAAGATAAAGGTATCAAAGACAGATTCAAAGAGATAAAAATGAGGAATGAAAGGTTGAAAGCTGAGACATATGCTCAACTTTTCAAACGTTCTACTCTAGGTCAGAATAGATTGATGTCATCCTTTTACCTCAAAGAGGGGAAGATGCATGTGTCCTTCATTCAACCAATTGTGCAGCAACCAAGGGCACCTACTGGCTATAAGAAAGTTGATTTTGAGGTTTTGGCTAGGGATATTCACCTTGTGGACCAAATAGAGTTTCACAAGCAGGCTGGAGAAATGATATATTCCACCTTGACAAGGAAGTCCATAGCTGTTCATCAATTGTAAAGTTCCCTGAACAACATCTCAGCTCAGTATCAGCTTGAAAGTCTTCATCAAAAGCCAAGGATAATAGAATCAAGTCTTTGGAAGACTTGATCATAGAGATGGGACATGATCCCAAAGATATCAAAGCAACAGAGGAGTTAATAAAACAGAATAACAAGGACAATGCTTCACTGAAAAAGCAACAAAAGATACCCTCCTTGCATCATCCACAAACAAAGGAGTTTTTATAGTCTCAAACTCAGCATGAGGACTTAATGGATTTAGTCCTCAAGCTAAATGATTAGTTGGGGAGCATGGAAAAGGAATTGGATGCCTTAATCCAATTGAAGCAACATGAAGTAGGGACCACACCAGCAACTGTAATCCCTACAGTGACTATGGTAGTACCATCTACATTGGTAGCTACATTAGCTCCAAAAAATCCTATAGGCACTGCCTTGACCATCACCACTGCAACATCTACATCAACAACTTCTACAACAAAAACAGGTACGACAAAAAATGAAGCAGCCAAGCTTCTTCATGCCATGGAAGAAATGTCTATTCAGAAAAATGAGATAAACAAGCTAAAGGAATAGGTGGCAAGATTGGAAACAGACTATAAGCTTACCAAGATTGTGAAGAAAGAGGAGGAACATAAGCCTGTAAGGATAAAGGAAAAGCTCAAGTTATTGGAAAGAGAATTGACACTAAAGGAGCCTCTTGGAGAAGCCAAGCAAAAACTGTGGGCCAATATCATTGACTCTCTTAATGATATTTGGGTATCCATACAGGTCATATTCGAGCAGAATGATCTCATAAGATTAATAACAGAGGCTATTGAGAAAGTGAATATAGAATTAGTCAACAGGCCTAGAGATGCTACCAGGCTCATCTAGTTCTTAAATTCAAAGAACAAGTACCAACTACAGGAACTGGTAATTGAAGATAGGACTGCTACTATTCTAGAGGTAAAGAAAGTCTTGACCAAGAGGGACCATATGCATAAGTTAGAGGAAAAGAGCAAGGAAATGCAAGTAGACAATGACAGGTTCATGGCTAAGTTTGACAAGCTAAAGGAAAAGGGATTACCTAATCCCTTAGTAATTCATGATAAACTTATGGAACAAGGAGATTACAATGAAAAACTTAGGGATGTAGCAAGGCAGCAAGTGGCTACTTCATAGGTTTCAGGAATACCAACAACAAAGGCACTCTACAGTGCCTTTGAAAATCTATTTTACCTCCAACATGAGCTAAAACATATGTTTGTAAATAAGCCTTAATTTTCCAAATACACTGAGGCAGATGAAACTTACCGGAGAATGTTGAGTATTCGGTTACCAATAGATCAAGAATGGGAAAAGTTGACTGACTTACTATCGCAGAACAGAGTAAAAGGTCAAACACATAGTCAATGAGGTAAATGAACATCAGATTCAAAGGTTACAGGGTCAAAGAGTATCGGTATAGAAGACAATAGCCTTTGGCCAACACAAAGCATTAGCAACCATAAACTTCCAGCTAAACCACAATAAAAGGGACAACAAGAAAATAGTTCAATAGTTGTCACTATCTTCCTGCGAGAAGATATTTTAAATTTCCTAGATTAATTCCCAAGTTATTTTGGGATATTTTGTAAAAGAAATTTGTTTAAATACTTCACAAATTGAAGTATGTAGGGTGGATTCTTATACTTTCAATAGAATTTTTTTCAAAGACTGTAAAAGCTTTTGTATCACTGACTGGGCCAACATGCTAGATTGATGAATAAAGATCAGATATTTCAAGGGATTCATGTGTAAAGCGGAGTACAAATGAGTAATTCTCTTGTGTTGTTTTATCTCTCTTAAAGTTGTTTCATAATCTTAAATGTTTCAGAAGTTTTAATGTTTTAACTTGAATATTATTTCAGAATTTGCTTAACTGCACTCTGTCTTATTGTTATACATTCTTAATGTTTTCTCTTAAACTATCTTAGCTAGGGAATTCTTAACTGTTCCTTAGCTTCCATAGTTTCTCCTCTGGTATATAGTAAAGGATTTTTAATTGCCCTTTACTCATGATTCACTGCTATTCCCCCATCTTAGCCTCGGTCTGAGGATCCTTGATTGACCTCTCACCTCCGTTAAGACTCATTTCACCATTTAGTCCAAGGATTTGTACTTCACTCTACTATCTTGCCCCTTGAACATTCCCTTTAGTGAGTTAACTCCAGCATTGCTGCCTCTTCTTTGACTCCATTGCCCAATGGCCTAAAGGCATCAACCTATCTGCTTGTTTTAAGGATTCCACCACCAAATATTCATACAAATCAAAAACCACCCTAAACTCTAGAAATAGCCTAATATCTAAGGAAACATAGCTAAATTATATAGAGAGAGCCCTCTCTGAGCCATAGGTTGGCAAGAGCCTATACTTAAAAGTTGGTTTGTGGCTACCTTGAAGCCTTCCCTTCTTCCAAAACTTCGAAGGAAAATTTTTGAGTGATAACATAGTGGCGACCATACTGGGGAATGCAAACCTCACTCTCCTAAAACTTTAAGGAAATCTTAATCATCAACTTGAGCCCCTTAAAGTCAGTTTTTATAGAAGTTTTAAAATTTACACTAAAAAACATTTAAAAATTTATAATTCTAGCTACCAGGAAAACTCATTATACCAGGGCCAACCCAGATCCAAACCTTGTTGTTATTGTGGATAATCCAGAAATAATTATAAGAAAATCCAAAAAAGAAGAGAGTTCAATTGATAAAACACCATTAGTTAAAGCTAATTCATGTCCTAATGAGTGGTTGTTTTTAGAATATTTAACTTTTGATGTGAAATTTGATCTATCATTGTTTAGAACAAAATCTGAAAGTGTGCTTAATGAAATTGTTCTAGATCCTGATTTTATTGCAAACCTTGAAGTTCAAAGAGATAATAGATAAATTGATGAATATATTCTAAACACTCCACTATCATCCATTAATATTGCTCTAACTGCTGAACTTTCTGCTCAATCCTCCAACGCTATTAATACCCCTTCCATCACTACCACACCATCCATTATTTCTACTATGGTTCATTCTGCTAGCCCATTCATTCCACAGCGCCCTATACAACCTAGAATCCTGTTTCCACCTATAGACACTCCCACTTCACCCATCAATTCTTTGAGTGCACTTATAGATATACACACAACTATCCCTTTTATCCCAATTTCCATTATAGAAACCCCTTCATCACAAGCACCCCCAATTAGGAACACTAATTTAAGAAAAAACCAAAATAAAAAACAAAACATAGGAAAGAATTGACCCGATCAAAACATTAGGCCCCCTTTTCAAGAAAATTATGCAGAATCATCTGATCCTGATGATCTAGAACAAGATACCCAAATCAATCTAATGGGATTAGATGATCGAAACCCTGTATTCCTCTCCCAGGATGAGGAAGAATTGCATATGTTACAACAGCTTCAAACCCAGTCTGGAGAGTTATTCGACTATAAACAGGGATATGACTCTGCCATATTCGAAGTGCACAAACAATATAACTTGAGAAGTAAAAAGAATGCTGGTCCTCCTGACCAAACTAATAAAGCAATGGAAAATCAATCCAAAATAAAAAATAAAGTTCCTGTTTCGGAGGTACTTCAAATCCTCCCTAGACCAAACCAAAATCCCCCTAGTCCCATCATTGAAGAAATAACTTCCAACCAACTCTCTGTTGAGCCACCATCCACATTAGTTCCACTAAAATAACCAGAGAAAAACACCTATAATACCAGATCTGAAATTCCCTATAAGGAAATCCCAAGTAAACGAAAGGAAGATAATTCCACTCAAAACCCTGTTCAAAGGTCTACAACCCTTCCTCATCATTCAATTTGGAAGCAAAGATATCTAAGCTGAAACTTTTAGTCGCTTTCACTGAACTAGTTAAAAATGAAACTTACAAATCACAGGTAAATCAAACCCTGAACGTTACTGAAAACAAAGACTCAGTTAACTTGTTTGATGATAAACCAGAATTAATATTTGGACCAAAAGTTAATGGAAAACCACAAGAAGGAGGAGTTCCACCTTTTTACATTAGCCTTAATATTCTTGACAAAATATTACATAATGCCATGTTAGATTCTGCGGCTTCTCACAACCTAATGCCAAAATCAGTAATGGAAAAATTGAAACTAGACATTACTAAACCTTACAAGGACTTATTCTCCTTTGATTCAAGTCAAATAGAATGTCGAGGGTTAATCAAAGATTTGTGTATTACTTTAGTCCAATATCCTGCCAAGAGCATCCTCATGAAAATTGTAGTGGCCGATATCCCACCAAAATATGGCATGTTCTTATCCATATCTTGGGGAGCCAAGCTTCAAGGATCCCTCCAACTGGATATGTCATATGCCACAATTTCTGTGTTTGGACAACCCAAGAAACTGTACAAAGAAACTTTCATGAAATACATGGTAAGCAGCCAAGATATACCTCAAAACTATCCCATCTATTCCATGCATTCAGATGTAGACTCTTTTATTATGTTCAACACTGATCAAACACCAAACGAAACTCCTAACAATGTTGTTGCAAAACCAAAAGAAATTACAGTTTTCACTGCTAATGAATCTAAAGAGACTTCATAATTGTGCAATGAAGAAAGTAATCAGGTTGCTAGAAATAAAAATAAATGGGATACTAATGATGAGAACTATGTACATGAAATCTTATGGTATTTAGAATTTTATACCTCTGTAAATAAGTTAGGAGCAGGAACAAGAGTATGGATTTATAATTTAGAAAACAATCACTCAGAGAGCCATGCCTATAGGTTAAATTTCAGATGTACCAATAATATGGCCGTGCATGAGGCTTTGATTCTAGGTCTCAAGGTAGTTAGGAATTTAGGTGCTCAAAGAGTTTCAGTCATAAGAGACTCAAAGCTAGTTGTAAATCAGATTAAGGGTGTATATATGAATAAGACACTAGATTAGGTTATTATAGAGGAACCATTATCGAAATACTCAATACTTTTCTAGAAACATAGCTTACAGTAGTTCCTAGGAAGCACAATATGCAAGCCCATAGTTTAGCAATGTTTGCTAGTACTTGTAGGTTACCCTTCCGACCTAACCATCAGTACACAACTGAGGTCAGACACAGACCTTCAATCCTAGATAATGTGCAGAATTGCAAGTATTTTCAAATGATAGACAGATAAACAACTTCTTAACTTTAGAAGGAGAATTTGCACATAGTAATATAGACATTGATACATCCATAGGTATGAACTCTAGGGATGAAGTATTAATAAAGGGGCTAGAAGGTAATGAAGTAGATAGTTTTAATCCCACTAAATTCACAAGGTCAGATATAGACAACCTATAATAGGTTGATATTGATGAAACAATTAATGAACAAACCAAAGTAATTAATCTCAAGGATAATTTATTACCAAAAGGTTTAACCGCTCTGGAAGACTTATTCGATTCAAATGATGTTCCTAGGAAGCCTAAAATGGAACCATTAAAATTTGATATTGAAGAGTGTAACATAGGCACTGAAGATAATCCCAAGCTAATTAAACTATCAAAGTCACTCCCTTCAACAGAAAAGGTGAAATACATTGAGTTATTGAAAGAATTTCAGGATGTCTTTGCTTGGAGCTATGAGGACCTTAAATCCTATGACACTAGCGTCATCCAACACACAATTCCTCTCAAAGAGAATAAAAAACCTTTCAAACAAAAGCTTAGGAGAATTAAACCTGTCTTATTACCTTCAATAGAAAAATAAATTAAGAGAATGTATGATGCCAAGATAATTTCACCAATAAGGTTTTCTGAATGGGTCTCAAACTTGGTCCCAACCAAGAAGAAAACTGGTGAGATCAGACTCTGTGTAGATCTCAGAAACCTGAATAAAGCATCACTTAAAGACAATTACCCTCTTCCCAAAATGGATCACATCTTATCAAGGGTAGTTGGGTCGACCAGAATCTCATTACTGGATGAGTTTTCTGGTTACAATCAAATTTTGGTTTACCCTGACAACCAACCCAAGATTGCTTTTACCACTCCTTGGGGCACCTTTATGTATGTCAAAATGCCTTTCGGGCTAATGAATTCAGGAGCCACTTTCCAGAGGGCTATGGATATAGCCTTTACCAAAGAAATCCATGATTTCCTTGTGATATATCTTGATGACATTATTGTTTTCTCAAAATCAGATAATCAACATCTAGATCATCTAAGGCAGGTCTTTGTAAAATGTAGAAAGTATGGCATCTCCTTGAACCCCAAGAAATATTTATTTGGATTGGAGGAAGGGAAATTGTTATGGCATATCATTTTTGAAGATGGCATAAGAATAGATCCTGCAAGAATTGTAGCCATCTTGCTGATACAACACCCTAGGAATATCAGAGAACTACAAGCCTTTTTAGGAAAGATTAACTTCCTTAGAATATTTATTTCTAACCTAGCAGAGTTAATTAGGGCACTAAATAACATGTTGAAAAAATATTCGACCCTAAGTTGGACCGTTGAAGCTAAGAAATCATTTGAAGACATCAAGCTAGCCTTAACAAAAACCCCGGTATTAGTTAGTCCCAAATTTGATAGGGATTTCATTTTGTTTTCCTTTGCTTCTGAGCATAAAATAGTTGCAGTTTTACTACAGAAAAATGACCAAGGATATGAACAACCCATTGCTTTCTTTAGCAAAGCCTTAAGAGATGCTCCTTTAAAATACAACATAATGGAGAAACAAGCATTGGATTTAGTCAAAGCTATCAAATATTTTAGGGTATATATTTTATATTCTCATATAGTAGCCTATGTTCCCAATTCTGTAGTCAAAGACATCCTGACTCAGGAAGGTCCTGATGGGAAAAGGGGAAAATGGATTGCTAATATCATAGAGTAGGACATAGAGATCAAACCCACAAAGTTAATCAAGGGCCAAGGCTTAGCCAAACTTATGGCAGAGTCGAACTGTCAGGCCTTAGACATAAAATTTATTGCTGCTCTAGATGAAGAAGAGGAGATGGCGACTCCACTGATCAGTCAAGCCTTTGGTTAATCACCATGGTATGCTAATATCATCTACATTTTACAAAACTTACAAGCTCCTCCTGGATTATCTAGAACCAAAGGTAGGTTTTTAAAAATGAAATCCTTGAAATTTTGTATACTTGATAATGCTTTGTTTTGGAAAGATCATGAAGGAATTCTCCTTAACTGTTTGATAAAAGATGAGGCTGACAAAGTTCTACAAGACTTTCATGCAGGTGACTATGGTGGACACCTCTATTGGAGAACCACTGTAGATAAAATCTTAAGGGCAGGTTTCTACTGGCCAACTTTATTCTCTGATGTCAAGAGATTTGTGACCTCTTGTCACAAGTGTCAAATTTTTGAAGGGAAAAGAAAACTTCTACCATTACCCCTTAAACCAATCACTACTGAAGTACCTTTTCAACAATGGGGTTTAGACTTCATTGGTGAAATTCACCCGCCCTCCTCTACCCAACATAAGTGGATCCTCACAGCCATAGACTATTTCACAAAATGGATAGAGGCCATACCTTCAAGGCAAGCCACATATACTGTTATTATTAACTTCCTTGAAGCCAACATTCTATCTAGATTTGGATGCCCAACCAAGCTCATTACTGATAATGCAACAACTTTTAAATCCAAACGAATGATAGAATTCTGCAATAAGTATCACATCACCCTAGGTCATTCTACAACCTACTACCCTCAAGGAAATGGACTGGCAGAATCTTAAAACAAAATCCTGGTGAACATTATTAAGAAGTTACTAGAAGATAATAAGAAAAAATGGAACAAGAAGTTAGTCAAAGCCTTTTGGGCTGACAGACAGACTACTAAGAAGTCAATTGGTACATCTCCCTATCAGCTAGTTTATGGCATGGAAGTTGTTTTTCCATCCTCTTTGGGAGTACTAGTGATGAAGATGCTCCAAGAACTGCAATTTGAACCAAATGATATCCAGAGGAGAATTAACTAGACTATTCATCTCTAGCAAACTAGAGAAGAGGTCTACATTAGATCTCAAGTTGTGCAGGAAAAGATAAAAAAGGTTTTGATAGAAGGACCAAGGCAGATTATTTTTACTTAGGTGATAAAGTACTCAAGTGGGACTCGAGAAGGGAAGATAAGGGTAAGCATGGCAAATTTTATTTCCTATGAAAGGGCCCCTATGTCATTTATGCTTATAGAGGGAACAATGGTTTCTTCCTTAAAGGACTAGATGGTACTAAAGAAAGAGGAGGACTAGTGAATGGTCGAATGCTCAAGCATTACATAGAACCTAGTTACTAATTGTTATTTCCCATGTGGGTATATTTTGTTTTGAAAAAGTCTAGTTTGGATTGGATGGTAAACCTTTAGAGTTCTTGACTTTTCACAAGGAAATGCCATCCCCAAGTCGAGCCACTATTAGGTTCCTATACCAATAGGAGTCATAATTTTGAATGGCTAAGGTTAAGCCTTGTAATATGTTCATGCCTTTGCTTTTTGCAAATGTTTTCCATATTGAAAAATAAAAAATGAAAAGAGGGTATGTCCTAAAAGAAAAATTAAAGGACAAAAAAAATAAAGAAAAAGGTCCAAAAAAGTGAAAAATATGAACTCCAAAAAACAAAAAGAGACCATGAAAGTGTGCAAGTCTAAATGCCACTACTATTTACTTTATGCAAAATAATGATTGTGTGCAGCTTGTGATTCATGCCACAATCTAGGGTAATCAAACTATTTAATCTTGATTATGCCATGCTTTAAATTTCATGTTGATAGTTAGAGAATAAAATCTGACCAAACTGTTTAATCTTCGCAGATCATTAGATTAGATATAGTAAAATAAAAGGAGCTCATCGGTTTAATTTGAGCCCTTGGATGATATAGTGATAGAATTAGATATTTTTCTTTGTGAAAAGAAAAGAAAATGTTTTGATAAGGGTTTGCTAGTCTAAATGCACCCTAGAAAAGTGAAGAAAAAATGGTAGGACAAGTAGATGGGTAAGTAGAAGAAATGGTTGTAGAAATATGATGATAGGGAAAAATGCATATTTATCATCTCTCATCATAGGTTTCAAATGTAAATGGTCAGTAAAGCATGAAGATGGATTTCAAGGTCAATTGATTAACTTCCCCCATTCATTTTACCTATTTTACTTAAGTAATTTCCCATAATAAAGTTCTAAGTACTAAAAAACTCTAATTCAAAGGGGCTCAGAGCATTTCTCTAACTTCTGGAGGGACCTGACCCTCGGCTCATGACTTATAGATACCAAGTACCAAATTCCCCTCATAAAACTTCATCCCCCCTTCATTTTATTCATTTCCCTAATAAAACCCCTTTTCCTAAGGTTAAAACATTATTTGCCTGGGGAAGTAATCACCCCCATGTAAATTCCCCTTTCATATAAAAAACCCACAAAAATACTTTAGCCTAAGTTATAATGCATTTATGATAAAACCAAATAAATCACATAAAATACATTATGCTTGACGCTATTCATTTCCGATGTTTTTCATATTAACTTATAACTATTATATATTAATTCCCATTAAATAACCTTTTTCCCATATATATTAATTTCCTATATAAACTTATCCTTATACCCTAGTTTAAAAATAAACTATAAGATACATCAAACCCGAAAAAAACGCACTAACTAATCGATCTGCGATTAAGTTAGGCAAAACCATGATTAATTCCTCTGCTAATAACCCTGATGGCCTAATCCCACCTTAATCCACCTTTAATCTTGATACCTCCATATTTAAAGTGCCCGTCGGCCCCCCCATTAACATTCGTGCACAATCGCGCCCCGACCACCGTTTGATACGAAGGCCCAGATCCAACACCCCAGAAACCATTTCGGGCGAGATCATCTGCCGAACGATACATGCCCAAAAAAGTTGTTTTCCACGAGACCGCCCTGGCGATGTGTCATTCGTTGAGTGGAATTGGGCGATCCCTCCCAAAAACCATCCAACGCCCATAAGCGGTGCGAAATTAACCGCTTACTGCCTCCCCGCTACGTGAAAAATTAGTCGCTATTGACACGTACCTGCCAAAAAACGTTTTTTCCATATAAAAACCATAAAGCCCCAAAATGTCTTTTTCACTGAATTTTCACCTGCAAGCTTCTAGACGCATGCATGACACCTGCAAAACATCGAAGCCATCAACCCATGTGCAAATTTCTCTCTAGAGAATGCCACAGACCACCCAGTCAATTGTGCAACTTCCACAAGCACCCTTCGACCAATTGCAGCTACCAGTTACCCTACTCAGAGTCAATTTTCCTCAGTTTCAGGTATTTAAACCTGAATTCACCAAGTGTCCTGTCAATTTCAAGTTAGACCAGTCATTGAGTATTTTGTTAAACTTAAAACTTAATTGAAATTACTCCAATAGACTCCACACTGCACCTTGTTGAATACTCAAACCCCAAAACTGTCGAGCTACCTTTGAAAACCCCAATTCAACCTTGAGCAAGCCTAATTGGAATCCACAAGAACCGAATTATGGCTGCCCCTACTGCGTTGAACGTGAGACCCATCTCCACGCCCCATTTGAACCTGGACCACCTTCCCTTAGCTGATAGAGATTTCTAGATAAAATATACCTCTGTCATAGAGCTCCTACTCAAAATACATTGCCAAAGTAGGGACAAGTTTCTGAACCATGCTGACGAAATTTGCCTTTGGGAGTCAAATTTGCCCAAGTACCAGTTCCCCCAAGTCCACATTTTTCCTGAAATTGTACATATGTGCTATGCTTGCTACGTCCCTAGTCACAGAACCATCATGTCTCATGACCAGAAAGTCCTTTTCACCATCACTCCTGAGTCGATCAATGAGATGTTGCATCTCCAATTAGAGCCAAACCTAACTCCCCTCTCAATTGGAGACATGTTGGACTTATATCCCAAACTTAGCTCTACAAGATTGGCCCAATTAATCCAAACCTTCATCATAGTAGAGAAGTATAACCCCCAAAGACCCCCCTCCATATGTAGCAACTATATTTTCTCCTTGGGGCTGAAATATTGTATCCATGATATCTTGTATTTTGTGTTACTCCACAAGTGAGTACATTGATGAAATCATCCTGGCTTTCAGGTCCATATATACCTCAGGACAACCTCCTACAACCATTTATGACTTTGCCACATTCATAGCTGATAGAATGCATGAGCAATTCAAAAGAATGGGAAATGAAAGAGTTTTCAAGTACTCCTCAGTACTATACCACATGTTCCTCTACTTCCAAGCAGATAAATTGCCACTTACCTTGCAAACGTTGGACACCAAGGGCCAACCAAGATCAATCATCTTCTGGACCCATTGATTCATCAATATTCCTCCCCCTATTCATACAATTAATTCATAGATTCCTTTGTCCACCCTGTGATAACCATGCTCAATGGAACCCCTCCACCAACAATCAGTCCTGAGATCAGGAGAGTCCTTCATTTAAACATCAATCATCAGGTGGGAGATTGGTACTTGTACCAAAACCACACTAAAATAAGGATTTATGGGTGCCATATTGCCCCATACAAACTACCTAAATACCTCCCAATGAGGTTATTTGCCCTAGAGTACTACAGGAAGATAATAAATTCAGATGAGGTAAACTTTGTCTAAAGCCAAAAAGAAAGCCCACCTAAAGATCAAAGACCAATTGGGTCCTTTTATTTTCAATAGCAGAGAAGCTGGAAAGGAGGTAGACCTGGTCCTTCAGAGATTAAAATTAAAACAAACCTTCATATGGAGATATTATCCCTTGGATTTCATCTGCAAAAGAAGGCAGAAAAACAAGATGGCTCCCTATATCCATCACCGCATCCTTGAGATAGAAAAGTATGCCAACCAATTGCAATGGGTGGAAAACACTTTAGAGGACAGGGACAATATTGAATTTTCTATGGAAAACACATTATTAGATCTGGAAAATCAAATTGATGAAAATTCATTTCTACAGGTACCACCTCAGGAAGGGACAATGAGCACTCCCCCTATCATGCAGAATCCTCTGAATGAAGAGAAAAATACCAAAAGAGGTAGGGAGGAAGGATCAAGTTCAGGGACACAAGCCTCTAATGTTCAATATGAAAGAGGCCAAAGCAAAAGGCCTAGACTCAATCCTATGTCAAAACAGGAAGACACCGATGGCTCAGTTGAAATAACTGATTCTGAGCCAGAAAGGAGTAAAGGTACTGCTCCTTTAGAGGAAACACAACCCCCATCATCTTCAGGAACCCAGATGATACAAAGACAGATGAGTGTAAAGGCCTCATCTTTCAGCAGGCCAGCAGACCAGGATGAAAGTATCAAAGACAGATTCAAAGAGATAAAAATGAGGAATGAAAGGTTGAAAGCTGAGACATATGCTCAACTTTTCAAACTTTCTACTCCAACGCAGAATAGATTGATGTCAGCTTTTGACATCAAAGAGGGGAATATGCAAGTGTCCTTCATTCAACCAACTATGCAGCAACCAAGGGCACCTACTAACTATAAGAAAGTTGATTCTGAGGTGTTGGCCAGGGATATTCACCCTGTGGACCAAATAGAGTTTCACAAGTAGGCTGGAGAAATGATTTACTCCACCTTGATAGGGAAGTCCATAGCTGTTCATCAACTGGAAAGTTCCCTGAACAAAATCTCAGCTTAGTATCAGCTTGAACATGCTTCATCACAATCCAAGGATAACAGAATCAAGTCTTTGGAAGACTTGATCATAGAGATGGGACATGATCCCAAAGATATAAAAGCAACAGAAGAATTAATAAAATAGAAGAACAAGGACATTGCTTCACTGAAGAAGCAACTAAAGATACCCTCCTTGCATCATCCACAAACACAGGAGGTGTTATAGTCTCAAACTCAGCATGAGGACTTAATGTATTTAGTCCTCAAGCTGAATGATCAGTTGAGGAGCACAGAGAAGGAATTGGATGCCTTAATCCAATTGAAGCAAGGTGAAGTATGGACCACACCAGCAACTGTAATCCTTACAGTGACTACGATAGTACCATCTACATTAGCAGCTACATTAGCTCCAAAAAATCCTATAGGCACTGCCTTTCCCATCACCACTGCAGCACCTACATCAACAACTTCTACAACAGCAGTAGGCACAACAACAGATGAAGCAACCAAGCTTGTTCATGCCATGGAAGAAATGTCTATTCAGACAAACAAGATAAACAAGCTAAAGGAACAGGTGGCAAGCTTAGAAACAGACGATAAGCTTTCCAAGATTATGCAAAAAGAGGAGGAACAGAAGGATGCAAGGATAAAGGAAAATCTCAAGTTAATGGAAAGAGACTTGGCAATAAAAGAGCCTCTTGGAGAAGTAAAGGAAAAACTATGGGCCAATATCATTGACTCTCTCAATGATATTTGGCTATCCATATAGGTCATATTCGAGCATATTGATCTCATAAGATTAATAACAGAGGCTATTGAGAAAGTGAAGATAGAATTAGTCAACAGGCCTAGAGATGCTACCAGGCTCATCCAGTTCTTAAATTCAAAGAACAAATACCAACTACAGGAACTGGTAATTGAAGATAGGATGCTACTATTCTGGAGGAAAAGAAAGTCCTCACCAAGAGGGACCTTATGCATAAGTTAGAGGAAAAGAGCAAGGAAATGCAAGTAGACATTGACAGGTTCATGGCTAAGTTTGACAAGCTAAAGGAAAAGGGATTACCTAATCCATTAGTAATTCATGATAAATTGATGGAACAAGGAGATTACAACGACAAACTTAGGGATGTAGCAAGGCAGCAAGTGGCTATTTCACAGGTTTCAGGAATACCAACAGGAAAGGTACTCTATAGTGCCTTTGAAAATCTATTTTACCTCCAGCATGAGCTAAAACATCTGTCTGTAAATAAGCCTTCATTTGCCAAATACACTGAGGCAGATGAAACTTACCAGAGAATGCTGAGTATCCGTTACCAACAGATCAAGAATGGGAAAAGTTGTCTGACTTACTATAGTAGAATAGAGTAAAAGGTCAAACACACAGTCAATGAGGTAAAAGAACATCATATTCAAATGTTACAGGGTCAAAGAGTATCAGTATAGAAGACAACAACCTTTGGCCAACACAGAGCATTAGAAACCATAAACTTCCAGCTAAACCACAATAAAAGGGACAACAAGAAAATAGTTCAATAGTTGTCACTATCTTCCTGCGAGAAGATATTTTGAATTTCCTAGATTAATTCCCAAGTTAGTTTGGGATATTTTGTAAAAACATTTTGTATAAATACTTCACAAATCGAAGTATGTAGGGTGGATTCTTATACTTTCAATAGAATTTTTTTCAAAGACTGTAAAAGCTTTTGTATCACTGACTGGGCCAGCATGCTGGATTGATGAATAAAGATCAGATATTTCAAGGGATTCATGTGTAAAGTAGAGTACAAATGAGTAATTCTCTTGTGTTGTTTTATCTCTCTTAAATTTGTTTCATAATCTTAAATGTTTCAGAAGTCTGAATGTTTTAACTTGAATATTATTTCAGAATTTGCTTAACTGCACTCTGTCTTACTGTTATACATTCTTAATGTTTTCTCTTAAACTATCTTAGCTAGGGAATTCTTAACTGCTCCTTAGCTTCTGTAGTTTCTCCTCTGGTCTATAGTAAAGGATTCTTAATTGCCCTTTACTCATGATTCACTGTTGTTCCCCCATATTAGCCTCGGTCTGAGGATTCTTGATTTCCCTCTCACCTCCATTAAGACTCATTTCACCATTTAGTCCAAGGATTTTTACTTCACTCTGCTATCTTGCCCCTTGAACATTCCCTTTAGTGAGTTAACTCTAGCTTTGCTGCCTCTTCTTTGACTCCATTGCCCAATGGCCTAAAGGCATCAACCTATCTACTTGTTTTAAGGATTCCACCACCAAATATTCATACAAATAAAAAACCCCCCTGAACTCTAGAAATAGCCTAATATCTAAGCAAACATAGCTAAATTATATATAGAGAGCCCTCTCTGAGCCATAGGTTGGCAAGAGCCTATATTTAAAAGTTGGTTTATGGCTACCTCGAAGCCTTCCCTTCTTCCAAAACTTCGAAGGAAAATTTTTGAGTGATAACATGAGCCATCGTGTCCTTAACTTGCGCTTGAAGTCTTTATACCTAGAATCATATAACAGTGCCCAATTTCCTTCATGAAATTGCTTCTCTTTGATATTTTTATCATCCCAGATCTTCCTTTGAAGTTGAACTACCTCTGTATGTAGGTGGTCCGACATTCTAAATTCATCCAAACCATTCAATTGGAACAATCTCTCTTTCTGTGCACTACCGATATCCAGATCTAGCTGGGCTGCCATCCTTAATGTGTTATATTCAAATTCAATGGACAACAAGGCCTTTTTCCCATAGACCAGCTCATAGGGTGTGAATTTAGTGGTGGTATTCCATGTGGTATTATATGCCTAGGTGGCCTCAACTAGTCTTTCTGCCCAATCCTTCCTGCTACTTCTCACCACCTTGGTTAAGATGCCCTCCAGTGCTCTGTTGGTCACCTCCACTTGCCCATTAGCTTGTGGATGATAGGAAGTGGAGGTCCTATGCTTGATCTTGTGATGGCTGAGCAAGTCTTCAATCATGTTGGAGGTAAACTAGCTACCTTGGTCTGTGAGTAGCTCTCTAGGGTACCCAAATTTGTAGAATACATTCTCCCTTAGGAACTCAACCACCTTCTCTTTTGTTGCTGCCTTAATTGCCTTGGTTTCAACCCACTTAGTCAAATATTCAGTGCACATAATAATGCACTGTTTTTGCTTTGAAGGAGGGTCAATAGGCCTAATGAAGTCCATGCCCCACTTGTCAAATGGCTTGAAAGTCACTTGAGGCTGCAGAGGCATTTCATCTCTTGGAGTAGGCCTTCCCATCCTCTAGCACCGATCACATTGACTAGTGTATTTTTTCACATCCTGATAAAGAGTGGGCCAATAATAGCCTGCTTGTAACATTTTGAATGCTGTCCTCTTTACTGCAAAGTGACCTCCAAAAGGGCCATCATGACAGGTCAGAAGGATGTCAAAGACTTCCTCCTCCCTGACACATATTCTCAAGATTTGATCTGGGTCATGTTTGAAAAGATTACCCCCAATCCAAGTGAAGGGGGTGCTTTTCCTGACTATCTTGCTCTTTTCTTTGGAGGACAATTTTGGTGGGAACTGTGCTGATACCAAATAGTTTTCTATATCAGCAAACCATGGAGAGAGAACTGAAATAGAAAATAAGTGCTCGTTCCGTAACTGGTCATCCACCCTTGCTTCTTCACTTGCAGGCAAATTTACCCTAGACAAAAAGCCTGAAACAACAGTTTCCTTACTAGGATTATCAACAATGGTTAGATCAAATTGCTGTCATAAAAGTAACCACCTTATAATTCGAGCATTCACCTCTGGTTTTTTCATTAAATATTTGATGGAAACATGGTTAGTATGCACAAATTTTTGATATCTTGTAATATAATGCCTGAATTTGTTTAATGAATGCACAATAGCCAGGAGTTCCTTTTTGGTCACTATATAATTTAGTTCAACCTTTAATAAGTTCTTACTGATAAAATAGATAACATAAGGTATTTTTTCATCTATCTAACCTACGACTACTCCTATGGCCTTGTGTGAGGCATCAACATGAATATGAAAGGGAAGGGCCCAATTTGGGCTTCAAAGAATTGGTGCAGTGGTTAACTTATCCTTTAGGATGTCTATGGCCTCTTGACAACTTTTTGACCATATAAACTCAGAATCTTTGGCCAAAAAACCAAATAAAGGAGAGGCCAATTTGCTGAAGTCCTTTATGAACCTTCGGTGGTATCCATATAACCCTACGAAACTTCTGACATCTCTATGATTTTGAGGAGGTAGGACCCCTTGGATGATAGTTATTTTGTTTGGGTCCACCTGCAGTCCTTGCTGAGATATTGAATGACCTAGCACGATCCCTGCAATAATTAAGAATTCACATTTTTCAGGACTGAGAGATAGGTTCATTTTAATGCATTTGTGTAGTACTTTGCCTAGGTTAGACAGGGCTTTTTGAAAATCACAGCCATAAGGTGTAAAATCATCCATATAAATCTCCACCGCATCATGGACCAAGTCGGTGAAAATACTCAACACTGCTCTTTGGAAAGTAGCAACAACATTGCATAGGCCGAAAGGAAAGACCCTATAGGAAAAATTACCCCAAGGACAAGTGAATGTGGTCTTATCCTGGTCTTCTAGGCAGATCTGGATTTGGTTGTACCCACTAAATCCATCTAGGAAAGAGAAAAACCATTTCCCTGCCAGGCCATCTAGAACTTGGTCAATGAAGTGTAGAGGAAAATTATCATTCTTTGTGGCTTTGTTCAACTCCCTGTAATCAACACAAATTCTCCACTTACCATTTTTCTTGGGAACTAACACCAAAGGAGAGACCCACTCACTGTCGGAGATAGGGTAAATGAATCCTGCATCTAGCAGTTTTTGCAGTTCTTCTTTGACTATATCTTTAAGAGCTGGATTCATCCTCCTTTGTGGTTGGCAGACCGTCTTTCAACCCTCTTTGATGTATATGTGGTGAGTACACACTAAGGGGTGTACTCCCTTCATTTCCTTGTAACTCCAAGCGAAGGCTTCTAGATTTTCCTTTAACATGTTGCATAGCTTCTCCTCTTTGAGAGAAGAAAGAGATGGATTGATTTTCAAGGTTCTCTCTGGGCCGAATTCTATGGTTTTGACATGGAGTGGGTTGGAATCGGCCAAGCATAAGTCAATTGGATGATTGTTCTGGGTTTTCTTTACTGCTTATTCTAAAGGTAATGAACCGGGAGTTGAACTTTGGAATAGGTGCTCAATCAAGTCATACTCATCTTGTTGTCCTCCTCCCATGGTTGCTTCCAAAGCATAAAGTTGGGTGGAATAAACTTCATCTTCTTCCTCCTTCTCCAACCATAAAGGTAGGTCATGCTCTAGAGAGGGTTGAGCAAGAGGGTATAGGACTAACTGCCTGGACATATGCTAATTCTTTATGGTCATATTCCCAGCTCAACAGCTAATGTAAGCATCGGTATCGGCCAACCATGGCCTCCCAAGGATGAGAGGGTCACTAATAAGCTTAGCCTTAGGATGGAAAACTAGGAAATATGCAAGGTACTCCTAGGAGTCAATGAAGACCATCACATCCTCCACAATTCCCTTAGGGATTACTATGGAACAGTCTGCAAGTTGCAGAATTGTTGTGGTCTTCCTTAATGAACCTTAGAGGTTGAACTTGAGCATGGTGTCCTTGGTCATCACATTAATGGCATCCCCAAGATCGATCAGAGGGATAATGGTGCCATTTATGTGCACATCTACTATAGGGCTTCCAGGGTCCAAATATTTTGGACATATTACCTGCCCCAACATTAAGTCGGACAGCTGCCCAATGACATTAATGATAGGGGCATCCCTTTTTCATCTCCCTGGATGCTTGAAGGACTTTTCCTTAATCAACTTATTGTAAATGGGAACATCTTTTATTGCTTGGAGAAGTGGGATATTTACATAGATTTTTCAATTCTCTCAGAAGTTCAGTCTCTTCTTGGGTAGGCTGGAGTGGTTGGGCAAATCTCTCAGGAAAGGGTGGATTTACTTTAAGGTTTCTTTCCTATCTTTCTTCCTTAACCTCCCTAAATGGAGGTGGGGGTTGGTTATTCAGGAGAACTCTCCCAGATCTCAGGTTAATCTCCTGGATTTCCATAGCATAAGTTGGATATGATGTCTCTCCACTGTATACTTGCTGAGCCTGCTTGTTGTTCGGGTTCGGATTTGGCTGGGTAGGCATCTGGGGTTGCTTGGGTGGAGCAGAGTGTAGGAGATGTGGTTGGGTAGGTGGTGGTGGCAATAGAGCTGAAGCATTTTTGTATTGGGCCCTCCACCCTTGGAGTGGTGTATTCCACTGAGGCTGTGACAGAGCATAAGGTTGAAATGATTGGCTTGTTGGTTGGGAGTGATGTTGAGATGCATAGGACTAAGGAGGGGGTGTAGACTAGGAAGGATGAGCAGGGGGTCCCCAAGAAGGTATAGTTGTGGTTTGGTTAGGGTTGTAATATGCATGGGATGACCCTTGCATGCCTTGCTGGTATGGTCTAGGCCTAGGAGGTCTCCTTTGGTTAATGTAGCAAAGCTACTCAGTGACTCCTTCAGCTCCTTGATATAGCTTTGAATGCAGGTAAAGAAGGGCACTTGTCTATGGAGTGGTTTTCTTCACAGACCGAGAAAATTTCAATAGAGTTCAATGGACATTCATTCCTAGGATGCCTCTTGGTGCATCTAGGACAAAAAATGGCCAAGGCTATCTCTACTTCCTCCTGCTTCCTCTTAATGTTCATGGTGTCCAGTTGCAAGGTAAGGGTTTGCAACATCTCATTTTTGAATTCTTCCAGCATGTTTCCAATTTCACCCTTGATGGATGAGTTGGAAGGTAATGTATTGGCCATAGGTTGACTACCCCTACCCTTTTTCATGGCTGCCCTAGAATGGTTTCTAAAGATAGTCTTGATATCCTCATAGGGTAATTGGTAGATATCTCCTCCTACTAAAAAATGTAAGGTATCTAGAAGATATTTTCTTACTCCCCTAAGCAGGACCAACTTTAGTGACTCAGGGTCAAGTGTACATCTGGCCCTTTTGTAACTAAGCTGGAATCTTTCTTCGTAGTCTTCTAAGGATTCATCATTGCCTATGGTCATCCTGAAAATTTCTTCTTTAGTATCCTTTGACTGACAGTAGTCGTGATATTTGTTGTTAAAGGTCTACTGCATTTGAGCCCAAGTTGTGATGCCATCTCCAGGTAAACCCATGAACTAGCACAATGCTACATCCTTGAGGGTAGATGGAAATAGTTTTAACTTTTGCTCATCATCTATATAGTCATAGGTTCGACATACAACAACAAAATCAAACAGGAAAGTGTCGGGGTCCTCAGTGGTCAGGCCATGGAAATGTGGTAGGGCAGAGGGGCTTATATTTTTCATCTTAGTGTCCCCATTGGTTTCCCTGATGGGGAATGCACCCTCAACTCTCTCTCTATTCCCTCTGTCATTTCGGTTTTCAGCCATTGGTTCAGTAGGAGTGAGTTCCTCTTCTTCCTCTTCCCCTGTAGGTTCTTCAAATATATCAGGTTTCTCACCTAAAGGTTCCTCCAGTTCACAGCCACCGATGAAGAGAGAAGGTTGGTTGTTGGATGCAGTGGGGGTATTTGGAAAAAATTTCCCTAAGTTGTCCCTATTCCTATGAGGAATGAAAGGAAATATTTTTGGGTTGGTTATATATATATATATATATATATATATATATATATATATATATATATATATATATATATAGATAGATAGATATATATGTATATTGTCCCTATTCCTACAAGGAATGAAAGGAAATATTTTTAGGTTGGTTATATATATATATATATATATATATATATATATATATATATATATATATATATATATATATATATATATATATATATATATATATATATATTTTAAACTTGGAAAGTACTTGCAGAATTGAAATCGTTGATTGAATGAGAATTACTGACAGAATAAAAAAATTACTTGCTAAATTGAAATCCTACTCACAAAATGGAAAGGAAATAAGATAATGCAAAATGAAAGAAAGGAAACAACTAGATTAGTTTTGTAGAAATAAACCATTGGCAGAACATTGAATACAAGAAATAGAAGAAAAGAAAGTAGTAATCACATTCTAAGTAGTGATGAGCGCTAGTATTGCAGCAAGGATGCTGCAACTCCTGGGCTACCAGCTTTACTTATCAACCCGGGGTACAAACTTGGAGGTGACAGTGTTGTATGCACAAGTAAAAGGGACGGTTCTACCTATTGTCATTGTTTAGCTGGCAAGAGACTATTGGGGTTCCAAGCCAGACTCTTATAGAGTCAGAAGAATCTTGATTCTTTGATGGAAGAAACACAAATCTACTGTAAGAGAGTTACTCTACTGCAGTAATGGAGAAAGCCAACATGTAATGCTAAACCACACCATACCCTAATTAACCATTTAAGAAGCTATGCTAAATAGAAATGCTAAATCAACAATAAACAAATTCTACTATCTAAGTTGCAGAAGTAAAAAGCATCAAGCAATACTAATGTGCAAGTAAAGAAACTAAACTAAATCTGTTTTCACTTTTGGGATGTGACGTAGTTGCTGCAAAAATGGAGATATAATGGAACAAGTCGAGAATCTCACTTGGGATGTGACGTAGTTGCTGCAGAAATGGAGATATAATGGAACAAGTCTCAGATTCTTGAGAAAGTTTGAATGTAAAAATAACAATGCAATATCAGATTATACTACTGCTAGTGGCGATATTAGTCCCACATAAGCATAAATTTGACTAGATGTGATGTGGATCTAGAATTGAGAACTAAATATACATAAAATCATGGATTGAGAGGACATCGCAAATCGAGGTCATCCACGTGAATTGGCTATGGACCAAAGAGAAAATATGCAATGGTGTAAAAAGACCAAGTAGAGGCAAATCTAATGCATAGACAAATCTGGATCAGTGTATGAAGGGGTGTATGGTTGCAAAGGAGATTAGGAGCCCCGAACGATCATAGCTATGGCTGAACATTGTGGATCGAAGTGCCTTGACAAAGATGGATTCACAGGTGGTGGAGGCAACACCAGTTCCTCGCTGAGGAGGGCTAGATCGAATTCCTCTCTGTATCAAAACCACTGGAAGGAGCTCTGTGACTGAGGATTTCATGCAACAATTTTAAAAGGGCTTGTGAGATAGCTTAATCGATGACCTCATCCAATTTGAGTTGGTAGTGTTGATGTAGACTAATAGATTTGAAGCAATAGAGAAGACTGTTGGAAACATTAATCTCAACCACCAGCTTTAAACACACTAACAAGCACCATGCTTTCTCAATCAATTATTGCACGATTGCGATTTTGTTCACAGGAGAAACCACAAGTAGTACAATGTTGACTATTTCACAACACAACAAAGAGGTTAAGGCACTTAATGAAGTTGGTAAATAAATATGGGCAAGAATTCACTTGCAACTGTTGCCCACACTCCACAACACCTGAATGTATTTCCTTATGTTTTGACATATAATATAAAGTGTGGCTAGTTGCGTTATGGTATTAATCTTTCACAAGTAGATTTACCGCAACTTTTTTGTTTTACTCTGTTTTGCCGTGAATGATTTCTATGTTTTATTAAGCCCTTATGTAGTTGCAATTTACATGCTGCAACATAAGACTTACCTTGCTGCAACTGAATTCTGAGTGAGACTCCTCTCCTCTTGATCCAAAATGGATCTTGGATAAAATTCTAATTCTAAAATGTTTGTCACAAAGGAAAATGAAAGTCAAGGGCTACTCATGGAAATGGTCCCATTGCGTAGATATTTTCATTCTGAATCTACTACAATTTGAATAGGCTAAAATGAACTTCAGGTGAAGAAGTTATCGTAGAAAGACGATTTCCTTTGTCCTTTGAAAAAGGAGGTATTTCTTCTAAAAATGGGCTAAAGGTCTTATAAAGGAAAATCACATCAGAAGGGTTAAGCAGAGAACTTAAGGCAAGGGCGGAAGGAACCCCCGATTGCAACCTCTAACTTATCACATCGGAGATAGGTCCGCATGCGATATCGAGACCCCAGACGCTATGATATGCTGATTACAATTTACGATTGGATCCGATAGCGATGATAGAAGATATCGGCGATCGGAGGATCAACGTCGGCGTGGTCCATGGCATATGAAAAGACCCCTGGGGCCATTGCGATAGTGACACGCGATGTCGACCGTCGGATCGAGGAGTGGAATCAATGGTCCAGATTTAATTGGCGATCGGGAGATCGGTGATCCCCGATACCAAAGGGCCAATGCACTGCGATATGCCGATATGCGACTTGCGATAAAGGGCAGACCCAATGGAGTTTATAAGCGCGATTTCATAATATTTGAAATCTAGAAATTTAGATTTTCAATGTATTTCCCCTGTAAATGGGTTTTTGGCCATTTGGCCATGTGACGATGCGATTGTGATGGATGGTGGACCCAATAGGGATTATGAGCGTGATTTCATAGATTTTGAAGTCCAGATTTTGCGCCCAATAGTGTATTTCCATATATATTCTCTGTGTATTGGAAATATGGTTATTTCACGGATTTTATCTTGGGAAGAGGCCGCCTATGTATTTCCTTTGTAACTGTCCATTCTCTTCGCCACGCTGTAAGAGAGCGTTTGTAACAATGATGCATTACACGCACAGATCCACAGATCCAGATGGCAAGACACAGAGCCACAGGGCCAGAGCGCTAGAGGGTCAGACTTAGAGCCACAGAGCCGGTGAGATAGAGGGCCAGTCAAAGAGCTAAAGAGCCACAAGGGAATGATTCCTCATGATGAGAGACAGAGGAATGGATGGGGGATCCGCAAAGTCAGAAGATTCCACAAAAATATAGAGAGCATGATTGAAAAACAACACACAGGGGCTGAGAGACCGCAATAGTTTTAAAGTCACTCGGAGGTCGAGTGAATAAGAGAGCTCAATTGACAGGAGCAAAAGGTTGTTGAAGGTCGCTGGAAGGTTGCTAAGATGCACGCAGAGGCCGAGAGAAGCTTGTGAGTGCCAGAGCCAAAGCCAAGAGCCAGAGCCAGAGCCGAGAGCTAGAGCACAAAAGCCTCAAAGCTAGAGTGCTTGATAGAAGCATAGCCACCAGAGGTTGGAGGCAGAGCCTTAGAGCCACAGAGCTCAAAGTAGATTTCTAAGAGCCGTGTTGCCGTAGTGAAGCTGCAGAACATCAAAGGGTCGAAATGATCAGCTGTTGATGGTGTCCAGAGTGTGCTGAAGATAGAAGAATACATTCGAAAGATAGTTAAGAGGATTCTGAGGGAGTTGGTGCAAGTTAGAGCAAGATCACTCAGAGCGCTGATTGAAGGAGTCAAGTCTAGAGAAGCCTAGATCTGTCTGCAGAGTGAGGACAACCAGAGGGGTAAGATGGCATTCTAAACCCATAGGTTCATTGTAAACCATTGGAGTTGAGCGTGGAGCTTGTAAAAGAACTTATGCCATAATCCCAGAGAGCCTAGTCGAGTTGACTAGAACTCAAGGAGACGTAGCCCAAGAGTTTTGGGTGAACTCCATATTAAGCTTGCTGTCTTATGGTTTGTTTACTTGCTGCATCTATTGCTATTTGTATGATGTTCTTTGTTGCACTATCTCACTGTATATGATACATATCAGTTTAAATAAATAAACTAAAGGCATTTGGTCAGTTAAAACAAACACAAGCATACACCTATTTCAAGCATTATTAATTCCGCAATTGGTTAATCATAAGATCTAGGAAATATTTAAGCTTTGGAAGTGGGTGAGGTCCTCATAAGCTTGACAAGAAGCCTTTAGTGCCCCATTTTCAGATTAGGTGGTATCAGAGCCTGAGATTGATTAACCCCACCTTCAGGAAGGTGATATCAAAGCTAGTTATACCAGAGCAAGTGGTATCAGATCAGAATGTTTGATTGATAGAGCAAAGATTGCTTGTCTGAAAGGTGTTTAAACAGTCAGAGGTTGATTGTATGCTTGTTTGCAAACTGACTATTGTTTGAGTTTGTAGAGGTGAAGGGAAGGCTATTGATAGCTTAATCCAAGAGAGGACAAGAAGGAAGAAGGGCTGAAGGCACTCTTTTTATTCCAAAGGACCTCAAGGAAATCCTTGAAGCACAAGAGGTTTGTTGCAAAAGGTTGCTGAATAAGCTCTTTATTAATCTTGTTTCAAGTTATTTTTTCATTGGAATAATGAAAACTTCTACAAATGAGTCCTCAAATTCTTCTTTCTTCACAAGATTCTTTGATGAAGACAAGAAGAAAGACTTGTTCACCATGATGGATATTGTGAGAGAAATGTATGAGGATGGAAGGAAGAGAAGCATACTTAGGGAGCAATTGAATTCTGTGGAGAAAGAGAAGCAGTTGCTTTCTGACAAATTGCAGGAAATGGAGAGGCAACTTCATATTGCAAATATGAATCTGGAAAGGATGCGTGAGTTGGAGACCTAGCTCTTTGTTTCCAAAGAAGCCTTAGTGAAGTATCAGCTTGAAGAAGATGTAAACAATTTCTGTTTGTCTTCAAATTCCTCTAAGAATGCTTATATTGGTTCTTTTGAAAAACATACCAGAGGCATAGGTTCCAAGTTAATGTCCAAGATGGGCTATGAAGGAAAAGGCTTGGGTAAACATGTACAGGGTATTATTAAGCCAATAATAGCTGAGGAAAGGCCTAAGTATTTGGGTCTTGGCTATGGATAGTCTTATGGAGAAAGTTCCAAAGCTGCCATGAAGGCCATTGAAACAGTTCCAAGAAGGAGTTTCATTTCAGGTCTTCTACTGCAAGATTGTGAAGATTGTATTCTTGGAGAATGCAATAGCTTGAAACATCATTTGCAGGATGCAGGTGTTCATAAGCATACACTTGAACCAAAGAGTTTTGGAAACTCTGACAGCCTTGAAGAAATTGATGGTGTTCCAAAGAGAGCTACTTCTTCATTTGATTCACCTCCTCATGAAGGCAATAAAGGTGAAAGAGAAAGGTATAAATCTGGTTCTAACCATATTCCTTTTGATTATGATAAGCATGATAAATTTCCATGTAAGCATTGGAAAAGTGTTGCATGTTCCTTTTGTGGTTTGGATAACCATAATGTTTCTAGATGTTGGAAGAGGATAGCCACATGCAAGAAAATTTTGAAGGAAAGGAAGCAAGAAGCCAAAGGTCCATTGGACAAGGCAAATCATGCTGTCAAGAGGATGCACATGTGTTGCACATACTGCCATGAGCAAGGGCATCTTGCTGAAAAGTGTTGGACTTTGAATCCAGCAATGCTTCCATGAAAGCTGAAGAAGGTGGAAAGAGAAGATGGCAGAAATGGAAAGGAAGTTTCCATGGATGATGTGTTTCAGGATGATTCACATGTTGATGCTGATGTGCAGACAAAGGTAGCACCTTTGAAATGGATTGGTAAGAAATGGTTAGAGTTCTTATCCAATTAAAGATTTCATGTATTTTGATTTGATGTATCTATTTGCATTTCTTTGTTAATGGAATGCAAGTTGCAGGATTTTACCAAGAAGGTGAACGGAAAAGTTGAGTAGGAGACTCACTTTGTTGCTGCAACATTATATCTATTTCAGCTTCGAAAGTACAAAGTGCTTAAGTGAAAGTTGAAGGGTGAAATGCATGCATAAGCATGATGTGCATGAACACAGGGATGTTGATGATTTCCTTGTATTTGAGCATGTATGTATAATTAACTTGAAGGGTTGATTGCTTTGGCATGCATGTAATGCAATATTGACTTGGGAAAAGTTGATTTGGTCTCCAAGATGAAGATAATGATGAAGTGTTTCATCTTTGAAAAAGCATGTAGAAAAGATGTAAAGACATGCTTGACTTGAAGGGTCATTGTTTTAAAGGCATGTTTTGTGGGCTTGTTATCTATTCCATCATTTGTATGCATATATAAGGCATGGAGGTGTTCACAAGATGTGAAAATCTGTTTCTTTTGTTGAAGCAGGAGCTTTTGCCATCTAGTTGTTGTCTGTATTTCTATTGTTGCTAATAGTTGTTGTTGACAGCTTGTCAAATAGGTACAAATGAAAATTTTGTGAAGCAGATGTAATTTCACATTTGTTTGAGCCACCTTGGATCAATGATCAAGGTAGAGAAGTTCAAACTACCTTCTGTAACCTTCTCAACAAGAGTTCTGCATGAAGTTAGGAGGAAGACAACTCTTCACAAGAGGACTAGCACATCCAGGAAGGAAAGTGGTCCAAGGCTTTGGTTCAGAGGCACTATGCAAGGCAAGTGTATGGAGGTTGAAAGAAGAGGGTGCTGTTACTCTCATTTACTGTTCAAATCAGTATATCAGTCTTTTGGAGACCAAAAGTTCTTTTAGTGGGAAGGCATGATACAAAATGGATCTTGGATAGACTTCTAAGTCTAAAATGTTCCTTACAGAGGAAAATGAAAGTCAAGGGCTACTCCTGGAAATAGTCCCATTGTGTAGATATTTTCATTCTGAATCTACTGCAATTTGAATGGGCTAAAATGGACTTCAAGTGAAGAAGTTATCACGGAAAGAAGGTTGCGAAAAGGGAGGCATTTATTTTAAAAATGGGCTAAAGGCCTTATAAAGGAAAATCACATCGGAAGGGTTAAACGAAGGACTTAAGGCAAGGGCAAAAGGAACCCCTAACTGCGACCTCTGACTTATTGCATCGAAGATAGACCCGCATGCAATATCAGGACCCCAGGCACTGCGATATGTTGATTGCGATTTGTGATTGGAGCCGATAGCGATGATCAGAGATACTGGTGATCGACGGATTGGTGGATCGGTGTTAGCGTGGTCCATGGCATATGGAAAGACCCCCGGGGCTATTGCGATATGGAAATGTGATGTGCAATGTCAACTGTCAGATCAAGGAGCGGAATCAATGGTCCAGATTTAATCGGTGATCGGGAGATCGATGATCCTCAATACCAAAGGGCCAATGCATTGTGATACGCTGATATGCGACTTGTGATAAAGGGCAGACTCGATGGAGTTTATAAGCGTGATTTCATAATATTTCAAATCCAGAAATTCGTATTTTCAATGTATTTCCCATGTAAATGGGTTTTTGGCCATTTGGCCATGTGACGATGTGATTGCGATATTGCAATGGATTGTGGACTTGATAGGGATTATGAGCACGAATTCATAGATTTTGAAGTTTGCACCCGATAATGTATTTTTGTGTATTGGAAATATGGTTATTTCACGGATTTTGTCTTGGGAAGAGGCCTCCTGTGAATTTCCTTTGTAACTGTGCCATTTTCCTTGCCACGCTATAAGCGGGCATTTGTAACAATGATGCGTTACATGCAGAGAGACATAGAGCCACAGAGCCAGATGGCCAGACGTAGAGCCACAGGGCCAGAGCGCTAGAGGGCCAAACGCAGAGCCACAAAGCCGGTGAGCCAGAGGGCTAGTCGAAGAGTTGAAGAGCCGCAAGGGAATGATTCTGCATGATGGGAGACAGAGGAACGGATGGGGGATCCACAGAGTCGAAAGATTTCACAAAAATACAGAGAGCACGATTGACAAATGACACGTAGGGGCTAAGAGAACGCAAGAGTTTTGGAGTCACTTGGAGGTCGAGTGAACCAGAGAGCTCAATTGACAGCAGTGAAAGGTTGCTGAAGGTCACTGGAAGGTTGCTGAGAATGCACACAGAGGCCGAGAGAAGCTTGTGAGAGCCAGAGCCAGAGCCAAAGCCAAGAGTGAGAGCACTAGAGCTGTGGAGCTAGAATGCTTGACAGAGGCATATCCACCAGAGGTTGGAGGCAGAGCCTCAGAGCCACAGAGCTCAAAGCATATTTCTAAGAGTCGTGATGCCGTAGTGAAGTTGAAGAACAACAAAGGGTCAAAATGATCAGCTGTTGCTGGTGTCCAGAGTGTGCTGAAGATAGAAGAAGGCATTATAGAGATATTTAAGAGGATTCTGAGGGAGTTGGTGCAAGCTAAAGCAAGATCGCTCAGAGCGCTGATTGAAGGAGTCAAGTTTAGAGAAGCCTAGATTGGTCTGTAGAGTGAGGACAGCTAGAGGGGTAAGATGGCATTCTAAACCCATAGGTTTAGTGTAAACCAATGGAGTTGAGCATGGAGCTTGTAAAATAACTTATGCCATAATCCTAGAGAGCCTAGTCGAGTTGACTAGAGCTCAAGGAGACATAGCCGAAGAGTTTTGGATGAATTCCATATTAAGCTTGCTATCTTATGGTTTCTTTACTTGCTGCATCTATTGCTATGTGTATGATGTTGTTTGCTGCACTATATCACTGTATATGCTGCATATCAGTTTAAGTAAATAAACTAAAGGCATTTGGTCAGTTAAAAATAAACACAAGCATACACCTATTTCAAGCATTATTAATTTCACAATTGGTTAATCATAAGATCCAAGAAATATTTAAGCTTTGGAAGTGGGAGAGGTTCTTGTAAGCTTGACAAGAAGCCTTTAGTGCCCCATTTTCAGATCACCTCTACCCTCGTAAAAAATTTTCTAACATGGTATTAGAGAAAATTAAATATTGTTAGTGTAAAAACAAGTGTTTTTACTAGCATTTGAAATTTGTTTTGAGGGTAGATTGTTTTTTAGCATATTTACTGGAAGGTAGAAAGTTTTTTGTTTTCACACTCAAAAATGGCAACATCAAGCAAAAGCTTGACTAATCCTCAGATACCTTATTTTAATGGCAAAAATTATGATTATTGGGCTATTACAATGAATGCCTTGTTTTCGTCTCAAGACATTTAAGATTTTGTGAAGAATGGTTTTCAAGAACCAACAGATGCAACAACATAAAATGCCTTGTCTCAAGCAGAAACAGATTTATTGAGGGACAATAGGAAGAAGGATTCAAAAGACATATTCCATATTTTCCAAGCAGATCATGAAAGTATTTTCCCAAGGGTTGCATTAGCAACGAAGTCCAAGCAAGCATGGGCCACCCTCCATACAACCTACCAAGGAATGGAAAATGTCAAGACAATAAAACTACAAATGTTGAGAAGAGATTTTGAAACACTTTATATGAAAGAGTCTAAGAATGTAGACTCGTTTTTTACACATGTAATTGGGTTGGTTACTCAAATCAGGTCTCACGGTGAGACACTTGAGGAAAAGAGAATAGTTGAGAAAATTTTGAGAATTTTTCCAGCAAGGTTTGATGCCATTGTTGTGGCCATAGAAGAGACAAAGGATCTCTCATAGTTCTTAGTGGATGAGCTTCATGCATCATTGATTTCTCATGAACATCGACTGAATAGAGCAACAAGCTCCTGATTAGAGCATGCCTTGAAGACACAAGTTTCATTTGGTCAAGTTTGAGGCAAAGGAAGATCATATGCTAGAGGAAGAGGAAGAATCCCAAACAGAGGTGGAAGAAGCAACTATTCAAGCTCAAGTGGAAGAGGCAGCAATCAAAATCCAAGTCAAGGCCCAAGCCAAAATCAAGCACAAGGTCAGAGGTATGATAAATCTAAAGTCCAATGTCATTACTATAAGAAGTATGGTCATTATGAAAATGAATGTGGAAAGAACCAATATGACATTAGTAACAAACCAAGTGTAAATTTCACAAAAGAAAATCAGAACCATGATATCATGTTTTTAGCTTGTAATGTAGCACAAGAAAAACAAAGTGATATATGGTATCTAGATTCAGGGTGTAGCAACCATATGTCAGGGAACATAGAAATGTTTTCTAATCTAAATGAAAGTGTGAAATCTGAAGTGACATTAGGGACTGATAGCAAAGTCTTTGTCATGGGTAAAGGAAGAGTTAATATCTTAACAAGGAAGGGGGATAAGAAGTACATCTCAGATGTTTACTTTGTCCCCAGTTTGAAGCATAACCTCATAAGCATTGGACAACTCATGCAAAAGAGCTACAATGTCTTGCACAAATTTGGATAGGCCTCCAAGAAGACAGCTGATTGCAAAGGTTCATATGACAAACAATAGAATGTTTCCCCTAAAGATAAGATCATATTTGAAAGAAGAAGGTGCACAAGCACAACTATCAATGAAATTACAAGAGGATGGAAGAAAAGATGCAGTTGTCATACAAACAAACTTTCAAGCAGAAGTTAAAGATGAAAATTGGTTATGGAATTTGAGATTTGGACATCTCAACTTTGGAGGTTTGGATTTGCTGCATAGGAAAGGCATGGTGAAGGAATTACCAATCATAGAAAAACTAGACAGCCTATGTGAAGGATTATCTTGGGCAAGCAACATAGAGAGACATTTTCAGCAGGAAAGTCAGTAAGGGCAAAGGCACCTTTGGATATTGTCCACTCATATTTATGTGGACCAATGCAGACACCATCAATTGGTGGCAGCCACTAATTATTGACCTTCATAGATGACTACACAAGGAAGACATGGGTCTATCTCCTCAAATATAAAAGTGAAGTGTTTGAGCGCTTTCGGCAATACAAAGCTCTTGTTGAGAAGCAAAGTGGACACTACATCAAAGTCCTCAGGACTGACAGAGGTGGCGAATACATCTCAAATGACTTCCTTCGATTTTGTAGGGAGCATGGAATTCACAAGCAATTTACAACAAGGTATACACCTCAGCAAAATGGTGTAGCGGAAAGGAAGAATATGACCATTATGGAAATGGCAAGGAGTATGTTGAAGGCAAAGAATTTTCCAAATGATTATTGGGCTGAAGCTGTCACATGTGCAACATATATCTTGAATAGATGTCCAACCAAAAGTGTCCAAAACATAGTTCCTGAAGAGGCATGGTGTGGAAGAAATCATAGTGTCACTCACATGAGAGTTTTTGGATCTGTGGCTTATGCACATGTCCCAAATGAGTTGAGGAGGAAGTTGGACAACAAGGGGGAGAAATGCATATTTGTTGGATACAATGATTAATCCAAGGCATACAAGCTCTACAATCCATCAACCAAGAAAGTCATAATTAGCAGAGGTGTAGTTCATAGAAGAGGAAGCATGGGATGGAAGTTTAGAGAAGACAATCAATGTGAAAGCATGTATACCACATGAGGACAAAGAGGAATTGACAACAACAAAAAATTCCTCAACATTGATTCCCTCTACTCCTATTCAAGCGCAACAAAGCAGGCAACAAGGAACACCATCAACAAATAATAGGACAGTGTCATGCAGTCAAGCAAGTGCTTCTCTAAGCACGACGCAAAGCGCAACACCAAGTGACATGTCAATCCCATCTTTAGCAAGCACAAGAAGACCAAAATTTAGAAATCTAAATGAAATTTATGAGCAAGATGAGGTTGATATCAGCACTGGTTTAAATTCCTTATTTGCATTATTTTGTCATGTAGATGACCCAATCCATTTTGAAGATGAAGTCAAAGAATAAAAATGGGTTACGACAATGGAGGAAGAAATAGAAGCAATAGAAAAGAATGACACATGGGAGTTAGTGAACCTTCTGCAAGGAAAACAAGTCATTGGAGTGAAGTGGGTCTATAAGACCAAGAGCAATTTTGACAGTAAGATTGAAAGGCACAAAGCAAGGTTATTTTTCAAAGGATACAAGCAACAACATGGAAGAGATTATGCGGAGACGTTCATGCCAGTCGCGAGGATGGAGACAATGCATACAGTTGTGGCGATTGCCGCACAACATAAATTGAAAGTGTATCAAATGGACGTAAAATCAACGTTCTTGAATGGAGTGCTAAAAGAGGAAGTATATGTTGCGCAACCGCTTGGTTATGAGGTAGAAGGCCAAGAAGACAAAGTGTATTGGTTGAGGAAAGCTCTTTATGGACTGAAGCAAGCATCGCGTGCATGGTATAGCATGATAGATGCTTACTTGTTAGACAATGGTTTCGACAAATGTGACGGTGAACCTACTCTCTACATCCAAGAGGGAGATAGCAAGATTCTTATTGTCATCTTATATGTAGATGATTTTATTTTTACAGGCAGTGATGATTTCCTCATCGCTGATTTCAAACAAGTCATGAAGAATGAATTTGAAATGACTGAATTGGGGTTGTTAAGATATTTTTTGGGCATATAAGTGAAGCAAACAGAAAATGGCATTTTTATCTCTCAAGAAAAGTATGTAGCTGTTGATGCCCCGAAAATCGTTGTTTCAACATTGGGGGATAACCACCCGGTCCGGACCTTAATACAACTCCTTTTCCGTTTGGGATGGTGGCTCCGACTGGATATAATGGAACCAGTTTCCCAATAATGAGTAAAAGGGGATGGATGAGTGATTGGTTTCTAATAAATGATAATGAATGGATGACTTAATCTAACAACAAAAAATAAATGACTATTCTATCCCGAGAGGCTTCTATTCTTTTACGTGCGACGCTTGATGATCTCTGTTCATTGATAGGCATATAGATGACTCTACACAATAAACATAGACATTCATTTACTTAATTATTGCTTTGTTCAAGTAGTTGAACAAAGTGATTAACAAAACATTGTTACACTTATCCTTTTATATTACCGATACATGTATGATAAAATAAAAGCATGCTGTAAACATCCAATAGTGGAAATTGCAAAGAATGCTGTTAAAAACACACGCATATATCCGATAATAGCAAGAGCGATCAAACAACAATTCATATAAACAGAATGAACTCAGACATAGATAGTAGTACCATATGAGCTGCAAATCATTCCCAACATCAATCTCTATTTGAATTCCTTCTTCCGACTCATAAATACTTTTAAACAAAGGTAGTAGTGCACATCCACATAAAAGCTTCGTTATCAAAATTGGAATAATTGGACCAATATTTATAAAAAAATATGCCTGAAGTACAATAGTGCAACTTCAGCTTTAAGTCATATACAAAAACGTACGACCCTTTCCAATGCATTGAAAGGGTCTATAAAATCCTACTTAATTGGTACAACTTGATTTGGAGTATCTTCCTCATAGCAATCTGGCAATCGGCAGCATGATTCATCTCTTAGGCTGTTTGCATTTCGACCTGAGTTGGCATAATGCAAGCATTGGTTCCACTTCTGGTGGTCGGTTGAGACGAGAACTGAGTTGGGCAGCATAGGTGGCATCTTGTATATTAGGAATGATACACCCGATTGCATTTGTTAGGCACTTGAGGGCGGCTCTCTGGCTGTATGGTTTGACTAGGAACAACCAATAGGTGTCCCAAGTCAAACTGTTAATACCTGCGATCAATCTCCCATTCTTCTCCAGCTCTTGATAACATGACTGCTCCAATGTTTTAGCCGATAGAAATTTACCTGGGGTACATTGAGAGATCATGTTAGATAAGTAGAGAGTATCATTAATCAATTCAACCAAATTACTTGTGGTTAACTTGCATCTGGAAACTGCTCTCTATGCCTTCATTAACTGGGACTGCCATTCCATAAATAGGATCTCTTTATGGGATTCTAAGATTTTTGGCAAATTAACTGCCTGTCCCTCATCAGTGTCTTGCCACTCAAGAAAATTGGTCAAGGTCTCATCGGCTTGCTCCAAGTCTGTTATAGCATCAACCGATTTATCAATTATTGATGTTGTTATGTCACATAAGGGTTCTGCTTGGGCGATTTGTTGACATAACAGCCTTATTTGTGTTACCAATGCTTTGTTAATCTGTAATGCTTTGGCTCTGAACTCAGCAGGCTATGGAAGATTCTTGGACTTTTCTATTTGGGATGATAATTGAGCAATTTGCTCATCTTTAGATTTCCCTATCTGTTCATGCATTGCTTTTAATTTTGCCAGCGCTTCCGACAGCTCCTTCTACTTTTGAATGGCACTTGAATCAATTCTTTTCTTCTCTTCCTGCAATTGTTTATTCAATTGATTGTTTATTTGTTGCTGTGTAGACAATGGCTGTTCGAGTTGCTCTGCCTTCGATAACTGTACTAGTAGCGAGGCGATTGCTTGGTCCTTTTCTCTTAACATATTAGTTACTTTTGATGCCTTGTCCATGGTGGCCGCCGAATAGGCTCCAGCATATTGGGACAATTTAGTAAGGTCATTGGAAGGATCAAACTCCTCTTTCCAGACCACATTGGCTGTCACTGTTTGTTCAGGGAATAGGGAAGTTTGATTAGTCCTTCTCCTTTTCTGCTGTCGTTTTACTACAGCCCTGTGCTTTGGGCTGTAAAAGACATCCAATGGAGGTATCTCCTCCACTTGAAAAACGATCTAATCTGAAGGATCCTTGGGAATTATCTCTATTCCTGTAGAAAGGGGTAGGCCGTTGGTTCCACTTGGAACCTCTTTAGATGTTGTATCCTGTGTGTCAGCCGCTTTTGATGTATCGGCTTCCTTTGAGCTCTCAAGATTTCTTATGATTGAGTCAAATTGCTGCCATTCCAGGAGCAATTTCGGGTCAATCTGGGCATCTATATTCATGTCCGTGTTGCTCTGCTTCTGCTCTTTCCTCTGTATTTCCTCTTGCTCTTTCCTCTGCACTTCCTCCTGCTCTTTTGTTTGGATTTCTCCAGCAATTTCTAATGTAGCAGGAGGTTCATTAGTGAGTCGCTGCTCAGGCTCACTTGGTTGTGTCATCGGGGTCGTTGCTAACAGATTTAGAGGCAGAGTTTGCAACCTCTGTTCTCTAAGTCTGTTAAATTCAACTAACCCGTCATCATTATATTTCATTATGGCTAGTGATTTAACCTGGAATAGCAACTCGGCTGAGGAGAATAGGTCATCAAAATCATCATCTTTATGGTCAAATTTAGTTAGTTTTGCCTGTTCAAGTGCATTGTAGGTGACTTTGTTTGGATCAAATCGCCTATTGGGAAGAGTAGCGAGATTCAGTGCCTTAATCTTATCTGCTTCTTTCTCTGCATGTTTAAAGTCATGCAGAGTGTAGACACCACATCTTAGAGGAAAAGAAGGCCAAACCTGCTTCTTTTTATTCCTTGGAGTCTGTGTAACTCCTTCGGATGTAATCTGATATGCTACCTCTCAGGCTAACAGTTTGTCGGGTATATACAAAGGGAGGACATGAGGCTTGGCCTGGCTGCCGAAAACTCTTACATAGGTGAATTTTTCTTCTCCGAACGATCTCCCTACGACTGTCAAGTCAATCTCCGCTTGTGAGGAAATCTTAGGAGCAGGTTTTTCAAAAATGGCATAGTGAATGGGTAACATAAAACCATTGCAAACTTGATATAAATGGTGTTTATAGTGGGCTTTCCATAACTTCTGGTGGTATATATGAATGGGAATGGGGTCTTGTGGAGTCCATTTCCACCCAAGCACAGGAAACTCAGAATTAAAACACAGGGTGTCCAAGATGTAGGCACTATAGTAAAATGGGGGAATGAACCTTTCAGTAATGCGGGATTTGTTTCTAAATTCAAGAACTGCAGTTGCTAACTTATCAGACAATATATTTCCCCAATTCATTATTTCGCTATTGCATGTTGCCTCCATCAAAGGCACCATCTCTATAGTGAAGTTTGCGGAATCATGTAACGCCCACAATCTAGACATCATTGTTCCGACATAACAATAAGGAGAACACAAGGAATCGACAGAGTACTTACCCGAAGACTCATGCTTGTGTTTTGCTGGGTTTTGCCTCCAATCTCGTATGGGTTCTGATTCAATGTCGTTTTCATTTCTGAACTTCTCCAGGAATGATTTGTTGTACTTCTTCTCCGGTGCAAGCAAATGGTACATTTGCCTCAAATCATTAGGTTGAAACGAGCCGAACACTCTCCCGTCCATGGTGTAAAATGTCCTGTTTGTAATTGGGATTTCTTCAATTTCCCATCTCACCACATCTGTATATGGGAGAATTTGTTCTCGAGCTACTATCCGATGAAGGTAAGAGTCGGCTAAATCCTTTAGGATAGCATCAGATTTCTGAGTCGTGTCTGCTGTGGCTTGCACTGTTGTTACCTCAGGCTCTTCGGCCTCAATCAGATTGTAGATGCTCAGCCAAGTAGTTTTACCGAGTCCTAGACATGTGGTATCAGATATCAGTCCCTTTTTGCTTTCTTCTGGATCGGCAATGTGTTGTCCTGTAACTGCCGAAGCGGAAGCTGTTGCAGTTTTCTTAGATTTCTTCTCCATTTGGCTTGAATTTGCTACTTCGGAAGAGCTCTGCACAGGAGAGAAAATGAACGTAATGCGGAGAATTGGTAGTGCAAACCAAAGATGAACGAGATATATTAATCAATGAATAATGGAGGATTTAACTTAAGGTGGCCGCGGATACAATCTCTGAAGAGATTTTAGCCTTACTGTTTCATTAAATGGCCGTTTAAACCTGTCAATCCTTTAAATTCTCATCATATCGTTTATTGGCCGAATGATTCATTTAAGCGTGGCTTTGATGTTTTGGCGGTTGAGCGTAAGTGAATCACTATCGGGAAGAGAAAGGCCTTTAATACTAAATAACCATAATATATCCCGGCCTTATCAATATTTTTTGAAATATGCACTTATCTTTATCGCAATCGGCGATCGGGGGAAAGCTTAAGTTGTTATATTGGTGTCCTTTCGGAATCCCCGATTGCCGATAGCGATATCGCCAATTCGCATCGGGAGTTTTAAACGAGGGCTTTAGATGCATGCATGGTACATCCCCGATCGCCGATAGCGATATCGCATCGGAGCGAAGAGGGGCCTTTTGTTATGATCGCTTGCCTTCCCGATATCCGATAGCCATTTGTGCATTGTCACATCGGGGAAAATCAATGGGTATTTTAAGTCATGCATCCTTTTTCATTGTGATATATGATCTTGTGATCGCTTTATCGCAATAATAAAAGATTACTGGTTCTTTATTATAAGACCGATTAAGTGATTTATCAAAAAGGTTTTATAATGTTTTATTTCTTTTCGGACCTTTTGAATAATGATAAGTTGATACCAATTTAAATGAAAAGGGACCCATTTCATATTATAGTTTTGAAAAATAAAAATATGTATGAAATGGGGGGTTGTTGTAGAGCACAACAATTGGCGATTCGCTGGGAGAAACAGTTATCTCTGAGAAGTACTGAAATACTTAAACTTTATTTAAATAGGAATCTTATCAAAGAGGAAAATTCTAATATAACTAGGTATATATGCCTTCCGAATAAAATAAAAACTATCTTTGCTAATTTCTTCTCTTGTTAAAATTAGATACATTCTAAGTTTTAAATTGGCCTCTATTGGCTGATAATGATAAAACAGAAAACCTTTCCAAATCAGCCTTTTAATTGACTCATTTGTCATAGGTAGAGCCTCTATTGCCAGCGAACGTTCATAGTTTCGACAGGGATACCTTTTAACCATATTATTGTCCATTATCCCATCCATTTCAGAGTATGATTAAAAGAATGAATTCAAAACATGCTTTCATATTTTGTATCTCTTTTTACTTTTCTGTTATTTTGTAAGATAAAAAACCATTGTCTTGGTTTGGTGGCCAGCTTTTTGACAATGCCATTCACTGGTATTAATCTAACCGAACAAGCTGGCTCGTGATGAGGCCCCTTGTCTTATGATTCTAAGCCATTACCCTGTTTTGGTATACAGTGTTGGTAATGTCGGTTAAACTATTTCCCGATGATCATGGTAAGCAGGCTTGTAATAAGACCCCTTATCTTTTATATCAAATATTTTAGAATTACACTCTGAGTAATCACAAACTTTGATGAATGGGATGGACAATTTTCTCCTTAAGAGAGAATGGATGACAGGGTAAGAGTTGAAGATGCTGACGTTGGATTGGTTTCTGTTTTGATATTGATAACCTTTTTTATGACCAATTTGAAAACATAGAATGATTTACAATACTTCTAAACCTTGAGAAGAGTTCACAAAAATTGAAATGTGGTTTCAAAATGCAATTATACCTAGTTTCCTAGAAATTGTCCCTTTTGTTTAAGGCTTCTATTATTTAAAAGTAAATATCAACACTACTTCTTTGAGCAACTTTTAAATGCATCAAAGTTCAATGGAAGATACCTTACAACTTTTATTTCCTAATGGTCCTACAAACTACAAATTCCACTAAACTAAAAAAAGGGAGAAGGGGTTACCTCCTCAATTGAAGAATTTCTTTAATATGAGGCCATTAACAGGAAGAGAATCTCTCTTAACTGATAAATCTTGTAATATGAATGTCGAATGGCCTATCTTCTCGCAGATCTGAAATGGTCCAAGCCACATTTTCTGGAACTTGGTGTGTTTTCCTTTATCCTCATGGGCTTTGTCCCATTTCAGAACTAGATCACCGACTTGCAATTGTTTTGAACTGGATGAAGTTGAATCAAAGGATGACTTGATAATTTGCTGATGTTTTGCATGAGTAATTTTGGCCCTCTCTCTTTCCTCTTCTAATTTTAAGATTTGATCATGTCTAAGTTGAACAGAAGAAGAAGGGCTTTCTTCAATAAACTGAACTAGGGCTAGAGAAGGAAGGACAAGATTTTTTGGTAGCACTGCTTCTTTCCCATATACAAGATTGAATGGAGACGAGCCTATGGAAACCTTCTGTGTTATCCTATCAGCCCATAGTGCGAATATTAAAGATTTGTGCCAGTTTTTATGATTCTATTTGATAGTTCGCTTAATAATTTTAACTAGATTTTTATTGGTAGATTCTGCTAAACCATTACCCTGGGGATAGTAATTGGAAGAATATTTCAATTTAAACCCTCTTTTAATAGTAAAATCAAACATAGCATTTCCAGAGAAATAAGGTGCATTATCAAAAACAAGAGCATTTGGGACACCAAACCTGGTAATGACGAATTGATCTATGAATTCCATAATTGCCTCAAAATTTGTTGTCTTTAAAGGAATCGCTTCAACCCACTTAGTAAAATAATCAGTGGCAGTAAGGATATACTTATGTTGTTTGGACGAATGTGGAGTGATTTCTCTAATGATGTCCAATCCCCATTGCTCAAATGGTTGTTCAATGTTGACTGGTTGCAAGGGGAAAGCTGGCTTTCTTTGTCTTCCACTAGAAGTTTGACAACTTCAGCATTTCCTTACATATTCATGAGCATCTCTGAATACGGTGGGCCAATAGTATCCAGCATGAATGATTTTGTGGGTTGTTGTATCAGCTCCAAAATGTCCTCCCGCTGGTCCATCATGTAGTTCCTGCAAAACCTTTTGTGCTTCAGGTTTTTCTAGGCATCTTAATAAGATTGAATCATAATTTTGCCTAAAAAGTACATCATCAATGATTGGGAAGTTTCTTGCTTTTAATCTAATGGCCCTTTTGTTTTTATAAGACAGGTTAGGAGGTGCATATCCATTTTTCAAATAAAAGATCAAGTCTGCATATTGTGATTCAGAATCAGTAATACTTATCTGGTTGATTTCTTTGATATGTTCTGTATCACCTGGTTGTCGAATGTTGGATGCTCCTGCCAATAACCTGCAAAAACCTTGGCCTCTAACAATCTTTGCTGGCTTTATTTCCAAGTCATATTCTTGAAGTGTTGTAACCCAGTTTGCCCTTTTTTCACCTAATTCCCTTTGGATTAATAGTTGCCTTACTGCAGGAAAAGGAACTATAACTTTTGTATGGGCTTTTAAAAGGAAGGGTCTGTAATGTTTGACAGCTTTATACACAGCAAAGGCTTGTTTTTCTACTTCGGAATAATTCAGTTCAACACCTTGTAGGTTTTAACTATAAAATGAAATCGGTGCTTCCAAGTTGTGGTCATTAATCTGAGTGAGTACTGCTGCATAAGATGAATCAGATGCGATAGTATACAATGTGAAATGATTAGAAAAATTAGGAGTGTTCAAAGCGGGGGCATTGATTATTGATTGTTTAATGGAATCAAATGCTTCCTTTTCTACTGATCACCATCTAAACACTGAATTTTTCTTAATCATAGTTTGTAGTGGAAAAATGATGTGAGAAAATTCTGGAACAAATCTTTTGACAAAATTGATTTGGCCTAAAAATGACTGCATGGATTTTTTATTATGAGGAAAAGGGATTTCAGAGATTTCTTTAATCCTATCCGGATCAATATAAATGCCATCTTTGGAAACAATAAATCCCAAGAGCTTTCCTTGATTAAGAGCTTTTGGGATTGAGTGAAATACCGTATCTTCTGCAGTGTTCAAAGATTTGGTTTAAATCATGCAAATGATTGGATCTCTTCTTAGAAAATAAAGTAATATCATCTAAGTAAACAACTACTGTTCTGTTGATCAATCCTTTGAAAGCTATATCCATCGCTCTTTGGAACGTGGCTCCTGCATTAATAAGTCCGAAAGGCATTTTCTGATAAGCATAAGTTCCACATTTTGGTCTGAATGTAGTTTTGAGTCTGTCATCAGGATGGACCAAAACTTGGTTATATCCTGAAAAACCATCTAAAAAGGACATCAACTCAGAGCCTGCTACTGAATGGAGTATCTACTCCATAGTAGGTAATGGGAAATTATCTTTTAGGCTTGCCTTATTCAGATTTCTGAAATCTATACAAATCCTGATATCACCATTTTTTTTTCTAACATGCACCATATTGGAGACCCAGTTTGAGTGCCGAACGGGAAAAATAATCTTATCTTTCAAGAGTTTATTTAGTTCTGATTTTATTTGACTCTCTAAGTTTGGATGTATTTTCCTCAGCTTTTGTCGAACCGGTTTTTGTTCGGAAAGCATTGGAATGGTATGCTGGATGATAGATGCATCATATGTCTTTAAATCATCATATTTCCAAGCGAAGACATGTTTATTTTTTATTAACAGTTTAATGAATGTTTTCTTTTCTTCCACAGAAAGTCCTAATCCTAGATTAATGTTTTGAGGATTTTGTTCAGTGCCAAGATTTATCAATTCAAACCTTAAGGTGGAACTTTGGAGCTTAGTATTGGTCACAAGTTTAAACCTGTCTTTAATGTCGTAAAGATCCTCAAGCTTCACCACAGGCTTCAGTATTGAGTTTTCCTTGTGCTTTTCTCTCATTTGAAGATCATGCTCGCTTTCCTCTATGATCTGATCATCGTAGGACTTTTCGGAAGTCAAAAATTGTAAGATGTCTTCATCGTGATTGAATACTCTCCAATTAGTGACATTGTCAGGAATTGATGGTCTAAAAAGCAATTCTACTGAAAATCTATCTGGGCTATAATCTTCAGAAGGTAGGAGTTTGGAAGCAACATTGGCTAGCAAGTCGGCTGCTGAATTTTGAGACCTAGGGATAGAAGAAATATTGAATGCTGAAAAGTGAGAGGTGAGTTCTTGTACTAGTGACTGATAATGTTTGAGGTGGTTTGAAAGACAATGAATCGTATTTCTCACCTGTTTAATAATAATTTCTGAATCGCCAAACACTTTCAAATATTGAACCTTAAGGCCAATCGCTTTATATAGTCCTTGGAATAAGGCTTCATACTCAGCTGTATTGTTTGTGCATTCAAACTCCAACCTACAGGACAACATTGCTTTTTCTCCCTGAGGGCTAACCAAAATACATCTTGCTCCCGAGCCTTCGCTAGACTTACAACCATCAAAATATAGTGACCAAAATAAAGAATTATCAACAATTTTATTTACAGTTTTCTCAGTATCATTAAAACATCTTGACCTGTCTGTTCGTGAATATTTTTCGATCTGAGATGTAAAATTGTTTACTGAGAAAGGAGATGGTTGGACTGTGAAGTTGCCAAAGAATGATTCAGATGAATAATTCCCCAAGATATTGTTATTAAATGCTATTGGTTGATTTTCCTGTTCAAATTCTGTAACAGTGTGGGTCATGTGTTTTTCTTGATTGATTTTTATTTGATTTGGCTTTCCCTTGTAGGGTAGCCACATGTGGGACCAATTGGTAGAAATATACCCATGGAGCTTCTCAGACCAATCCCTACTCAAGATTAAACCATAAAATTCAGGTATATTGGCGATTAAGATATCAATTCTTTGAACTACTCATGGATCGGCTGATAACCTGATAGTTACAGAGTTAATTTCTCCTACAACTTGGACCTTCGTTTTATCTAACTGCACAATGTGGATTGCGGACTTTTGGGGCTCAATGTTCAGTTTGGAACAAATCGAAGCTGGCATTATATTTGAGGATGCCCCTGAGTCAATCAAACAATTGTGCAGATTTCGATTATAAATCTCATAGGTTAAGAGGAAAGGAGGAGTATGGGAATTGGATCTGTCTCCAATCAAAATCATATTAGTAGCTTCAATCCTGCTAGAAGGTGGTTGTCCTGAATCAGTTGCAGCTTTAGCAATGGGAAGAGGTGAATAAGGAACAACATTCAATTATTTGAGAAGCAATTTTTTCTGATGTTTTAGTTTACTACGTTCAAACATAGTAATGTTTGCCTTAGTTTTCTTCATATCATCAACAATATTGTAATCCATTGAATCGGATACTACCAATGTTTTAGATGTTGAAGGTATATTTGAGGTTGAAGGTTGGTTCTGGGGAACCGTTGCAGCTGGCTTCTTTGTGGATACCTTTTCCTTTGTAGTAGTAGCACTTGCACTTCTTTTTTTTCAAGTTGCCTGGACGGGTTCAGGGGCACCTTTACTCCTAGTAGTGACATGAAAGGCTTCTTGTTCATTTTCTGTATTGGAGTTAGGCAGTATAAAATCCCACATTCCATGGAATTCAACAACTTCCTCTTCTTCATCAGTTGATGAAATTGTTTCCTCTTCTTCATCTTCTTCAGGATCTGAATCTGGATTAGATATAACATTTGGTGGTTTTGATTCGATTTTCTTGAAATTTCTAAAGGGCCTTTTAGTTGAGGTTTCTACTACTTGTTTTTTGATTTCAACCATTTCGTTTGACAAAGTCTTAAGGAACTTTTGCAGACCTTCCATATCATAGGGATCTTTAGGGGTTTTCTTCTTTGAATCATCTTTAAAAGAAACTTTTTTGGATTTTCTATCTTCAAGAGTAGCTTTCTTCTCTAGAGCATTAATATGTTTCTCCACAGCAAGTGCTTCTTTCATGTTTTCAGCTAAAGCTGGTTTTCCGGCCCTGTCTACGTAAATAGCTATATTGGTAGGTAGGGCCGTTATATACCACTCGCTTCTGATTTGCTCACTTGGTTTGGAGGCCGTTGGGATTTTATTCAAGAGTTTATTGAATCGCGCATTGAATTCTTTAATTGGTTCCCTATGTTCTATCCTAAGATTGGGGAGATCATTTATTAATGTGGCTAAAGATCTATCATCACCATACTTAGTGAGAAACTACTCTTGGCAAGTGGTCCAACTGGTAATGGATCCAGAAGGCAAGGAAAAATACCAGGATCCTGCTGATCCTTGCAAAGTGTAAGGGAAAAGCCTAACGACAACATCTTCCTCCGTCACTCCTTTCAAATTAACTGATAACATGAAGTTATTAATATGTTCCTCAGCTTGTATACCATCATCTGGGTTAAACTTGGGTAGCCATTTTTCAGGAGCATCAGGTAATGCATGTAATGGTGCAGGCATATTGACCTCACCAGGCCTATTCCATGGGTTTGCCATTGAAACACCAGTAGGGGATGAGATGGCTGATGAAATTGCAGATGTTTGGGAAGGACTTGATATTGAGGATTGAGCAGGTTGGGATGTTGAAGTTCCTAATCCCTGATAAACAACAATGTGTAATGAGGGAGTGAATGGTTGACTTCGCACAGGGGAAGATGAGATGGAGGATGTGGATGAAAGTACCTCACTGTCAGATCCTTCAGAGTTCTTCTTTGCCCTTTTCCTTTTAGTTAAGGGTAGCTCAGTGGGTTCAATACCGAGCTTTCCGCTCTGAAGTCTAGTGAGAGGATGAGGTAGATTGAGTTGCGATGTCTCACTGCTTTGAGATAATTCAGATTTCTGTGGTGATATCGAGAAGCCTTGAAGTTTATGGATGAGTAACTGAACTTCAGGGGACTCAGGACTTAATCGTTCTGGAGTGTTATGGATTTGAGCAGTGGTAGTTGTTTCCTCTTCTTCTTGCTTGGATACTGGAGAACCAGCATGCAATTGGGAAGTACAAGGTGATGTGGAGGAAGATTTACTCTCAGAATGGTCTGTAGATTTGGATTTGCTCGCCATTCATAGTTAGGCACTCCTTCTAGCGCAAAAAATGTTGATGCCCAGAAAATCATTGTATCAACATTGGGGGATAACCACCCGGTCCGGACCTTAATACAGCTCCTTTTCCGTTTGGGATGGTGGCTCCGACTGGATATAATGGGACCAGTTTCCCAATAATGAGTAAAAGGGGATGGATGAGTGATTGGTTTCTAATAAATGATAATGAATGGATGACTTAATCTAACAGCAAAAACATAAATGACTATTCTATCCCGGGAGGCTTCTATTCTTTTAAGTGCGACGCTTGATGATCTCTGTTCATTGATAAGCATATAGATGACTCTACACAATAAACATAGACATTCATTTACTTAATGATTTCTTTGTTCAAGCAGTTGAACAAAGTGATTAACAAAACATTGTTACACTCATCCTTTTATATTACCGATACACGTATGATAAAAGAAAAGCATGCTGTAAACATCCAATAGTGGAAATTGCAAAGAATGCTGTTAAAAACACACACATATATCCGATAATAGCAAGAGCGATCAAACAACAATTCATATAAACAGAATGAACTCAGACATAGATAGTAGTACCATATGAGCTGCAAATAATTCCCAACATCAATCACTATTTGAATTCCTTCTTCTGACTCAGAAATACTTTTAAACAAAGGCAGTAGTGCACATCCACATAAAAGCTTTGTTATCAAAATTGGAATAATTGGCCCAGTCTTTATAAAAAAATATGCCTGAAGTACAGTAGTGCAACTTCAGGTTTAAGTCATATACAAAAACCTACGACCCTTTCCAATGCATTGAAAGGGTCTATAAATACTTGACTAAAACTAACTAACTATGAAATTAAAATCCTACTTAATTGGTACAACTTGATTTGAAGTATCTTCCTCATAGCAATCTGGTAGTCAGCAACATGATTCAACACTTAGGTTGTTTGCCTTTCGACCTGAGTTGGCATATTGCAAGCATTGGTTCCACTTCAGGTGGTCGGTTGAGACGAGAATTGAGTTGGGCAACATAGGTGGCATCTTGTATATCGGGAATGATACACTTGATTGCATCTGTCAGGCACTTGAGGGCGGCTCTCTGGCTGTATGGTTTGACTAGGAACAACCAATAGGTGTCCCAAGTCAAACTGTTAATACCTGCGATCAATCTCCCATTCTTCTCCAGCTCTTGATAACATGACTGCTCCAATGTTTTAGCCGATAGCAATTTACCTGGGGTACATTGAGAGATCATGTTAGATAAGTAGAGAGTATCATTAATCAATTCAACCAAATTACTTGTGGTTAACTTGCATCTGGAAACTGCTCTCTCTGCCTTCATTAACTGGGACTGCCATTCCATAAATAGGATCTCTTTATGGGATTCTAAGATTTTTGGCAAATTAGCTGCCTGTCCCTCATCAGTGTCTTGCCACTCAAGAAAATTGGTCAAGGTCTCATCGACCTGCTCCAAGTCTGTTCTAGCATCATCGATTTATCAATTATTGATGTTGTTATGTCACATAAGGGTTCTGCTTGGGCGATTTGTTGACATAACAACCTTATTTGTGTTACCAATGCTTTGTTAATCTGTAATGCTTCGGCTATGAACTCAGCAGGCTGTGGAAGATTCTTGGACTTATCTATTTGGGTTGATAATTGAGCAATTTTCTCATCTTTAGATTTCCCCATCTGTTCATGCATTGCTTTTAATTTTGCCAGCGCTTCCGACAACTCCTTATGCTTTTGAATGGAACTTGAATCAATTCTTTGCTTCTCTTCCTCCAATTGTTTATCCAATTGATTGTTTATTTGTTGCTGTGTAGACAACTACTGTTCGAGTTGCTCTGCCTTCTGCTGTGCCTCCGATAACTGTACTAGTAGCGAGGTGATTTCTTGGTCCTTTTCTCTTAACAAATTAGTTACTTCTGATGCCTTGTCCATGGTGGCCGCCGAATAGGCTCCATCATATTGGGACAATTTAGTAAGGTCATCGGAAGGATCAAACTCCTCTTTCCAGACCACATTAGCTGTCACTGTTTGTTCAGGGAATAGGGAAGGTTGATCAGTCCTTCTCCTTTTCCATTGTCATTTTACTACAACCTTGTGCTTTGGGCTGTAAAAGACATCCAATGGAGGTATCTCCTCCACTTGCAAAACGTTCTGATCCGAAGGATCCTTGGGAATTATCTCTATTCCTGTAGAAAGGGGTAGGCCACTGGTTCCACTTGGAACCTCTTTAGATGTTGTATCCTATGTGTCAGCTGATTTTGATGTATCAACTTCCTTTGAGCTCTCAAGATTTCTTATGATTGAGTCAAATTGCTGCCATTCCTGGAGCAATTTCGGGTCAATCTGGGCATCTATATTCACGTCCGTGCTGCTCTGCTCCTGCTCTTTCCTCTGTATTTCCTCTTGCTATTTCGTTTGCACTTCCTCCTGCTCTTTTGTTTGGATTTCTCTAGCAATTTCTGATGTAGCAGGAGGTTCATTAGTGAGTCGCTGCTCAGGCTCGCTTGATTGTGTCATCGGGGTCGTTGCTAACAGATCTAGAGGCAGAGTTTGCAACCTCTGTTCTCTAAGTCTGTTAAATTCAACTAACCCATCATCATTATATTTCATTCTGGCTAGTGATTTAACCTGGAATAGCGACTCGGCTGAGGAGAACAGGTCATCAAAATCATCATCTTTATGGTCAAATTTAGTTAGTTTTGCCTGTTCAAGTGCATTGTAGGTGACTTTGTTTGGATCAAATCACCTATTGGGAAGAGTGGCGAGATTCAGTGCCTTAATCTTATTTGCTTCTTTCTCTGCATGTTTAAAGTCATGCAGAGCGTAGACACCACATCTTAGAGGAAAAGAAGGCCAAACCTACTTCTTTTTATTCCTTAGAGTCTGTGTAACTCCTTCGGATGTAATCTGATATGCTACCTCTCGGGCTAACAGTTTGTCGGGTATATACAAAGGGAGGACATGAGGCTTGGCCTGGCTGCTGAAAACTCTTACATAGGTGAATTTTTCTTCTCCGAACCATCTCCCTACGGCTGTCAAGTCAATCCCCGCTTGTGAGGAAATCTTAGGAGCAGGTTTGTCAAAAATGGCATAGTGAATGGGTAACATAAAACCATTGCAAACTTGATATAAATGGTGTTTATAGTGGGCTTTCCATAACTTTTGGTGGTATATATGAATGGGCATGGGGTCTTGTGGAGTCCATCTCCACCCAAGCATAGGAAATTCGGAATTAAAACACAGGGTGTCCAAGATGTAGGCACTATAGTAAAATGGGGGAATGAACCTTTCAGTAATGCGGGATTTGTTTCTAAATTCAAGAACTGCGGTTGCTAACTTATCAGACAGTATATTTCCCCAATCCATTATTTCACTATTGCATGCTGCCTCCATCAAAGGCACCATCTCTATAGTGAAGTTTGCGGAATCATGTAACCCCCACAATCTACACATCATTACTCCGACATAACAATAAGGAGAACACAATGAATCGACAGAGTACTTACCCGAAGACTCATGCTTGTGTTTTGCTGGGTTTTGCCTCCAATCCCGTATGGGTTCTGATTCAATGTCGTTTTCATTTTTGAATTTCTCCAGGAATGCTTTGTTGTACTTCTTATCCAGTGCAGGAAAATGGTACATTTGCCTCAAATCATTATGTTGAAACGAGCCAAACACTCTCTCGTCCATGGTGCAAAATGTCCTGTTTGTAATTGGGATTTCTTCAATTGCCCATCTCACCACATCTGTATATGGGAGAATTTGTTCTTGGGCTACTATCCTATGAAGGTAAGAGTCGGCTAAATCCTTTAGGGTAGCATCAGATTTTCAAGTCGTGTCTGTTGTGGCTTGCACTATTGTTACCTTAGGCTCTTCGGCCTTAATCAAATTGTAGATGCTCAGCTAAGTAGTTTTACTGAGTCCTAGACATGTGGTATCGGATATCAGTCCCTTTTTGCTTGCTCCTGGATCGGCAATGTGTTGTTCTGTAACTTCCGAAGCGGAAGATGTTGCAGTTTTCTTAGATTTCTTCCCCATTTGGCTTGAATTTGCTGCTTTGGAAGAGCTCTGCACAGGAGAGAAAATGAACGTAATGCGGAGAATTAGTAGCACAAACCAAAGATGAACGAGATATATTAATCAATGAATAATGGAGGATTTAACTTAAGGTGGCCGCGGATACAATCTCTGAAGATATTTTAGCCTTACTGTTTCATTAAATGGTTGTTTAAACCTGTCAATCCTTTAAATTCTCATCATATCGTTTATTGGCCGAATGATTCATTTAAGCGTGGCTTTGATGTTCTGGCGGTTGAGCGTAAGTGAATTGCTATCGGGAAGAGAAAGGCCTTTAATACTAAATAACCATAATATATCCCGACCTTATCAATCTTTTTTGAAATATGCACTTAGCTTTATCGCAATCGGCAATCGGGGGAAAGCTTAAGTTGTTATATTGGTGTCCTTTCAGAATCCCCGATCGCCGATAGCGATAGCGATATCGCCAATTCGCATCGGTAGTTTTAAACGAGGGCTTTAGATGCATGCATGGTACATCCCTGATCGCCGATAGCGATATCGCATCGGAGAGAAGAGGGGCCTTTTGTTATGATCGCTTGCCTTCTTGATATTCGATTGCCATTTGTGCATTGTCGCATCGGGTAAAATCAATGGGTCTTTTAAGTCATGCATCCTTTGTCATTGCGATATGCAATCTTGCGATCGCTTTATCGCAATAATAAAATATTACTTGTTCTTTATTATAAGACCGATTAAGTGATTTATCAAAAAGGATTTATAATGTTTTATTTCTTTTCGGACCTTTTTGAATAATGATAAGTTGATACCAATTTAAAGGAAAAGGGACCCATTTCATATTATAGTTTTGAAAAATAAAAATATGTATGAAATGGAGGGTTGTTGTAGAGCACAACAGTAGCAGACATTTTGGAGAGGTTTAAGATGTAGAAAAGCAAGCCCGCACCAAATCCAACTATCATGGGGTTGAAGTTGAGCAAAGAAGATTGCAACAACAATGTCAATCCGACGTCATACAAAAGCATGATAGGTAGCTTGATGTATTTGACCACCACTAGGCCAAATATAATATATGCAGTGAGTTTGGCATCGAGGTTTATGGAAACACCCAAGGAGACGCATTGGCAAGCAACAAAAATGATTCTAAGGTATTTCAGTGGGACGAAACAATGTGGTGTTTTGAACACTGCAAAGATGAATTCAAGTTGGTTGGTTACACTTACAGTGATTGGGCAAGAAGTGTCGATGACAGAAAGAGCACGTCAGGATAGGTTTTTCATTTGGGTTCTAGAGCCAGTTCACGGGCTTCCAAGAAGCAACTGATAGTTTCATTGTCAACAACAAAGGATGAATATGTCACCACAGCAACAACAATGTGTTAGGCAGTTTGGATGAGAAGGATGTTGAGGGATCTTCGCCACAACCAAGAGGGAACGACAACTATTTTCTACGAAAATACATCAGCAATTTCATTGTGAAAGAATAATTTTTTTCACAAGAGGACCAAGCATATTGATGCTAAATATAATTTTATAAGAGTGTTGATTAACAATGATGAAATTGTGTTGCAACACTACAGGTCACAAGAACAATTAATTGATATTTTCACAAAGCCATTGGCATGTGAAAGTTTTGTTTATCTCAAATATTGTTTGGGAATTTTCAATGGCGTCAATTTTTATTAAGGGAGAGTGTTGGAAACATTAATCTCGACCACCACCTTAAATACAATGACAATCACCATGCTTTCCCAGTCAATCACTACACGGTTGCGATTTTGTTTGCAGGCGAAAGGATTGAAGTCAGAGAAGAAGTACAACTCTGACCATTCCGCAACACAGTAAAGAGGTTAAGGCACTTAATGAACTTGCTAAATAAATATGGGAAATAATTCACTCTGCAACTATTACCCACACTCCACAACACCTGCAAGTTTAGAAAACCAATTACTATGTAAAATCACCCATGCAGCGTATTAATTATTTCCTCTGTCATGTATTAATGTCAAATTTGTATGTTGAGATAAATATGGATGTAAAAGTCATTTTGCATATTGGGCAAGTTAGAGAGCAAGATTCTGTGAGGTAGTGAGGAGAAAATCATGGAGGAAATATTGGTGGGTGCGTGAAAAGCAATTTTATAGAGTTTTACAGAGATTTACTTTGCAACCCTAGTGATGCATAAATCACAGTAAGTATTTTGTGTTTTTCACTTGGAGTTGCAACCTCCATTTATCATGCGAATGTATTTCATTATGTTTTCACATGAAATATAAAGTTTGGCTAGTTGCGTTATGGTATTAATATTTCACAAGTAGATGTACCGTAACCTTTTTTTTTTTTACTCTGTTTTGTCGTGAATGAGTTCTGTGTTTTATTAAGCCCCTGTGTAGTTGCAATTTCCATGCTGCAACATAAGACTTTCCTCGATGCAACTGAATTCTCATAAGACTTACCTTGCCGCAAACCAAATTCTGAGTGAGACTCCTCTCCTCTACCCCCGTAATTTTTTTCCTAACAAAGACACTTGTGTGAAGAGTTGCTTTGAAAAGAGAGAATTTTCAGAACCTAGAATATTGTTGTTGAAAACAAGTCATTTTTGAAAAGAAATCATATGTTTATCTCTTCCAGGGTTCAACAGAAGATGGTTTTCAAGTTTATTGGTAGTTATCAAGTGGAAAGCAGAGGCATAAAAGCATCAATTTTTTCAACTAAGTTGATTTGGTGTTGAACAAAGAATTATCAGTTAGTTGTAGCGGTCGTGAATGAATTTGAGGAGTCAGATGCAAGGTGCGTTGTGCATATAAAATACAGCTGGATAGGTAGAACATGTTTTAGAGTTTGTAAAAGCACTTGGAAAAATGCCAAAATTATATAAAGTGGACCTGCTTATATGCCAAATTTGTTTTTCCTGAAGTGGATCCAACTTAAGTGTTGTTCAAAGCATTGGGTGAGAGAATGGGAGTTAAATAGTAATATATCAAATCAAATAGAAAAGGAATATATATATATACATATATATATATATATATCTATATCTATATCTATATATATATATATATATATATATATATATATATATATATATATATATATATATATATATATATATATATATATATATATATATATATATATATATGAGAGAGAGAGAGAGAGTATTGTTCCTCAAAGGTTGTTGTCGTCTCTGTGGAGAATATAGTATTGCTGTAACTACTAGTTCATTATTGCTAGCAATGTTTATATTTGCAAGGGGTTCCATTGAAAAAATTATTTTGCAGCGCTAATGTGTATGGTGTTGTAAATGGATAAAGGATGGTTCTATGACTTGATGTGTTATTATGTTTTTTTGTCATGTCTAGTCTGAACAGTCTATTGTCTTTGAATGTGGTAAACACATAATTGTATGCAAAGATTCATTTATTGCTACTACTGTAAATATTTTGAGTCAAATGTGTTGAGAATTATCGAGCTTTTGCAAAGGTTATGATGTTTTATGTTTTCCATGATATAAAGTCATGTAAACTTTGGAAAAGGGTTTCTAATTTGAGCTGACATATAGTGGTAGACTTAATGTATTTGGAAAAGTTGTTGGTCATGTTGTCTTGAGAGGAAGCATTGTCTATTTATCATGATGATTATGTATGTATGTTGTTGTCAAAAAACTTATATGCAAAGTTACTATGCATTGTATAAATGAGATTCTATAGGTGTTTGTCATGATGTTTGTGGTCAAGAGTCAGTCTTTTGATCCGAGAGGTGTAGTTTTCAGCAAGAAGGCATTGTTTGCAGATTGATGTTGATGATGATGATGCTCAAGGGGAGCATGTTTTGCATGTGGTTGTTATGTTTCTACTTGAGGGAATATGCATTGGTTAGATGTTGTTGTTACCTTGATTTGAGAGTGATATTGATGGGGAGTTTACTGCTAATGTCTACAATATATTGCTTTTGTTGATAGTCATAGTATGCTACTACTATTTGAGTTGCCTTGACAATGTTGTTGATCTAGATGGAGCTATTGCTTTAGTTTGTTGTCGATATACATAAGTTTTGATACTACTACCATGATATGGAGCCTTGTGTTATTGTTGTTGTTTATTGTTGTTGTCATACTACCATGAGGAGCGATAGAGTATGATTTTTATTGCTGTATTATGATCAAATCCAACTCATCTTCAGGGGGAGTTTTTGTGTTTATAGTAGAGTGTTTGATGAATTTTTCCTTTTTCCATTGATGTCAAAGGGGGAGACAAGTTAGGAGATTAGTTCTTCAGAGGTTGTCTGGATGGTTTAGATAGGGTTGACATCAATGCCAAAAGGGGAGATTGTTGGCATTGATGATGAAGTTGTTGGATGTAGCACTTTTGGTTGGAATTGATGTCAAGATGGTAGTAGGATGATAACATGAGATGAAATTGATTATATATGGATATGTTTCACTGGTTGTAGGTGTTATTGTCTTCTGTATGGATCCTATGGTAGATGGAGCAACTTGGTATGTGTGTGGATGATGTGGCATGAGATATGATCTATGGCTTGTGAGTAGATTGTTACAAATGAACTTGTTGTTTTGTGCCACTTGTTGCAGATGTTTTGTGTTGTAGGTGGTTTGGTTTGGTTTTTGTCAGACGTTTGGCAGATGTTATGCCATGGAGTTTGTTATTTGGTTGCTATGACAAGTGACTGGGTTGCAAGGCTTATCACATATATGTTGTCAGTAGGTGATGAAGTGTTGGAATTTCTAAGTTTACTGTGATCTCCCTTATCAAGAATATTCCTCAAACACAAGCAAACTCCAACCAGAGATGGACTGGGAGGGCATTTACCAGATATGTTGCCTCTGAAAAGAGGACGAGATCCAGAGGCTACCTAGCCCTTTCCAGACTCTGTCTAAGAGTATAGGAGGAAACACACAAGTGGTATAATAACAGAGAAGCTCAAAGAGATAAAAATAACAATGGTGCAGCATATAACATTATAATCATAAGAAGATACTCAAGAAATGTAGAGAGAAATGCTAAGCCATTTTATTATACTGAGTAATAGAGTGAGTACAGGAGGTGATCAGAAAGATGGCACCTCGACTTGCACAAGGAAAGTGAAGAAATACACTCAGAATAGCAAAGGAATGGCCCCTCTCTGAACTACGTCCAAGCTATTGGAGAACTGCCATGCTGTTGCTGCTGCTAGAAATCAAATGATGATTTTGGGTTGCTCCCCTCCTCAGAAAATGCTAAAACTTTGGAATCAGACTCTAATCAAGAAACATAGAAAAACCCAGAAAGCTTTCCTGAAATGGCCGACCCCGAAAATCACCCCCTTGGGGTTCTGCGCAGTCCCTCAATGCTCTGTACTGCCACTGAATGAAACCCTCTAGAAATCTGACTGAAATCTTTGCCGAAGCTCTCCAATATGCAAGGGTTGATCCCCTGCTCTATCTCTCAGCACAAATCCTTCTTTGCAAACCCTCAACCCAGAACTCCTACCAGAAAGAACTACGTCACCCCTCTTAGTGCTGCGCAGTCCTCCAAAATGCTCATGAAACTGCTGCTAAAATGCTGATGAACTACTACTGAAATTCCAACAGAAATACCTTGCCCGAGCAGGCACTCGAAGTCCCCCGGGGCTAAGGGTGAGATCTTCGAACGGAGACACTCAATGCACTAAACAGTACTGCAGACTAGCTAAACAGCCAATGTGCTCTAAGTCGAAATGACTATCACAAATGCTCATAACTGAATGATCAAAATGAGGGGGCTCCTCTCTCTTTTATAGCTTTTGCCTCTCTCAATCCTAATGCTCACCTTCTCCTGCATGATTCCCCTTTTGCCACGTGTTCCTCCCCTCTTGGCTCTCCCTTTATGTCACAATGGTGTGCTACTAGGAAGTGAATTTTAATCTAAAAGTGAGTTATGTCCCCCTTTCTCACTTTTTTTTATTTAGAAAATAACTATAGAAGGCAAAATTTGGCAAAATCGAATATTCCAATTAGCTGGGGCTAATTAGGAATATTACAGTCTCCCCCGGCAAAATGTTTCTTGTCCTTAAGCAACTGAAGTGATGGATGCTGTAAGATCTTCTCATTTTCCCAAGTGGCATCCTCATTCGGCAAATTCTTCCACCTCACTAAGAATTCCCGGACCGTCCTGCTCCATAGTTGCCTCTCCTTGGTATCAATGATGGCCTCCGGCTGCAACACCAAATGCCCCTCATCATCCATGGGCGGTAGCTCATCTATCACTGTCACTTGTTGCCCCAATGCCTTCTTCAAGCATGATACATGAAAAACGTAATGAATCTTGCTGCCTTGGGGCAGCTCCAACTCATATGCAATTAGTCCAATCTTGCGTATCACCCTGTATGGCCCATAAAATCGGGGCTTGAGCTTCTCAGCCCCCTTCTGCTTCAGTGACGATAGTCGGTATGGCTGTAATCATAGGTAGACCATGTCCCCTACCTCAAACTGTCTCTCCACCCAACCCCTGTCGGCATACAACTTCTATTGGTTCTGCGATGTAGCCATATTATCCTTGAGAGCTCGGAGGATATCCTGACTCTCTTGGATCCAAATATTGGCTCTAGGAGCCTTGCTATCACCAAACATCACGTCAGCAAAAGATAAAGGATGATACCCATATAAGGCATAGAATGGTGACATACCAATGGACATGTGATGTGAGGTGTTGTAGCAGTACTCCCCCAGATGCAACCACTTCAGCCATGATCGCTGTTGCCCACTGACATAGTTACGCAAGTAGACCTCCAGCCACTTGTTAACTATCTCTGTCTGCTCGTCTGTCTATGGGTGATAACTGGCACTCGGTGTCAACTCCATCCCCACCAACCAGAAAATCTGCTACCAAAACGCGCCCATGAAACATATATCCCTATTACTGATGATGGTCTTAGGAAGACCATGTAGCCTGAAGATCTCTCTGAAGAACGGCTCGGCCACCTATGCTGCTGTATAGTGTGCAGATATGGAAAAAGAATTTGTGTACTTTGTCAATCAATCAATGATGACAAAGATATAATCCTTGCCCTGTACCATGGGCAACCCTATGATGAAGTCCATCGAAATACTCTCCCACTTCCCCTTCGGAATGGGAAGAGGCTGCAATAAACCCACGGGATGGCTCATCTCTCCCTTGTTCCTCTGGCAAACATCGCACTCTCGGATGTGTTGGAGTACCTCCTCCTTGAGGCCCTTCCATGAGAACCTCTCTCTAATGGCCCTGTAGTGTTGTAGGGAAAAGTATCCAATACGGAATGACCCTATCCCACTCTAAGGGTGATAGTACCTCAGCAACAACCGAAGCAAAGCTATCTAAGATTTCTTCTTTATGAAAGTAAAACAGGGGAGAAAGGGATCCACTAACCGATGTCTTTCGCTAATGATTGATCCAATCTTCTCTCCTTGCTGCTTGCTCCCAGCTCCTTGCTCTTTCACCGGCCCAGCTACAAAAAGATCCTACAAAAAGGTAAGAGAGGGAAACTACAAGAAGCATACATTCATAATTGATTCAAGGATTAGAATAAATCAAATTCACAAGTATAACAATACACCATTGAGACACATGCATATAGAAGAACCTCAAATGCTTTATTAATGGAAGAAGTAAAGTTCAAGGAGTGTTACAACCATAAGAGGCCCAATCCAGCAACACCTCCCAGCAGAAAGAAATCTCCTCTTCACCTCCTTCAAAGCAATCACCCAATAGATCTAAACTCAAACCAACAGCACTTCCTTACATTCACAAAATTCCAGCCTCCCTAGACCTCATGAGAGAGCTCTATATATAGGAGTTTTGGAGAAAGGATGAGTCAGCTTGAGAGCTGACTAGTGTCCTCTCCCACTTCAGTTATTCTTCAGTTCTTGAGTCCACTTGGAGATCCTTGCTTCCACTTGGAGTTTAAGAACCTCTTACTCATCACTAGGCGAATTCCCTGATCCAAGTGTCATTTTGGAAGCTTCCTGGGCATTGACACCTTGAGGAATGATTGTGCCACTTGTCCAATCTCGCTCAGCACAGGTAGCCTTTGTTGGAGTTGACATTCAACGCAGGTACAGAGAGGGGCAGTTGACATTCAGCGCAGATGCTCAGTGGAGCAGTTGACATGATCCCGAAATTGCTTGTTTTTGAGTGTTTTCAAGTGGAGAACTTATTTTTTAGTGCTGTGGTTTGCTGACCTTGTTCCCCTAGGGGTAGGAACAACATGTTTAGGGACTTTGGATCCCTTAGATTATGGACATTTCATGCTTCATGCTGTAAGGCACAAAAATGTCTATAACAGTTGCCCCCTAAAGTATGAGGTCGTTTATCGGGTGAAATGCTTTATCAGGAGGATCCGAAGTTCATTCAATCGCTGAGAGGTGACCTGTAATAAGATACAATACAATACATTATTTTTCATTCTGCTTTCATGATCTATCTGAGGCGGGCATTCCCATGCTCAGCTTTATAAATTCATTTTGGTACATAGAACAGACAATCGTCTGATGGTAGACTGATAATTCTCTGCTGAAATTATCATCCTTTGAGTAGGATGATCGTCTGCTGCAATGATGTACACGACAAATGTCTTTATATTTCCTGAATATATATCGCAGCCTGGATGGATGAAACTAGATCCGGGGTCTTCAAACTCGTTCGATCTTCACTCTAAGTACAAGTCGATCCATGTGAGAATTGCGCTGAAGTCGAACATGGAAAGACATCGCTTGATTACCGGTCAATGATGTAAACCGTTAACAAGCGCGAGAGGAATCACCGATAATGATAATGATCCTCAAGGTACTGCAGTACAATTCACGTGGTGTGAATAAAGGACTTGGCGTCAAACACCACGCAAAATCTTCTGGTCGAAGGTCATTGATGTATACCTGTCGCCGGAAGTGAGAAACTTGCCATTGAGGCATGCAAGCTTCAAAGTACTGAGGGGGTTGTTCCTAGATCAACTTCTTGGATAATGAGCTGAAGTCGACAAGAAGCGATCCGTCAAAGGAGGGCCTTAATGAATCCCACATCAGTGACACGGAACGGAGCTAATGATTTTAGTGGAGGTGAATACAATCTGTGACATATGATTCAGGGTGGCGATCATGGATGGATGAAGGATAATGTATGGCAGTGGATGGGACACGGTTGACTCTTTCTGAACGACATCTCTTGAACATATAACGACACTGATGTGATGGATCGGTAGCATTACCCCAAATGTGGATGGTTTGGCGAAGACCATGGTGATGAGACCGGTGAATGAAACAACCCAACCCGATGTGGTACGGAGGAAAAGTGTCATGTTCAAGAGCGACTTGCTACCATTAAAGCTTTGAGGTTCTCCCAATTTTTCCCCAGTCATTTCTGACCAGTACCTCTTTATTTTTGTCAAGCTTGAGGAGGATAACATATGCTTGTTCTATAACCTGCCCTTCGGGCAAGCCCATCGCTGTATTTTAACGAGCCTAGCGATAGGGAAACTCGTTCTCGTCTAAAGACAAGTTTGTCGCTATTTAATCATTTTAACGAGTCTAACGACAAGGAAAACTCGGTCCTTTTCATTTTTAGAGAGTCTGAAAAGGTACAAAAAGTTAACTCCAAAATCCCTTTTTCGTCATCTAATCCCTTAAGTCTGAAAAAGTATAAAACAATACAGAAGGGATGAGTTTTCGGTACTTTTAACAAGCCGAACAAAACAAGCGCTCGATCTTTTTGTGCAATAATCCCTCAGGTCCAAAAAAGATTAAAATCTAGAGGAGGGATAGCTCTTCCGGTCGTTTAACGAGCTGGAAGGCCAACACTCGGCAAACTTTTCATATTTTACGAGTCAGATGAAAAGAGCTCAAAGAAGACTCGTCTTTTGAGGAATGAGTGATAAACAGGGATAGCAGCAGATTCCAGGTACAGGTTGGAATTTTCCAATCACGGCAGTGTCACAAGGATGGCTAGGTGAAATCACTCGTTGCAGCTGTTCCTCAAAATGGGTAAACAATCATATGGAGGTGAACGATCGGCCAAATGACGGTGGAGGTGACAGGTGCAAACACGACCAAGGCTTTTATGGCTGATGAATTTACGATCACAATAGTTATTTACCGGTTCATTTTTTCTGGATGAGCTTGAACTCTAAGGGAAAGCCTGCTCACAATCTTATGTTTATTTTTTAACGAGCATGAACTATGTGCTAAAACTGCTCGAATCTTGCGTTTATTTTTTAACGAGCATGAACTATGTGCTAAAACTGCTCGATTTTGCGTTTATTTTTTAACGAGCATGAACTATGTGCTAAAACTGCTCGATATACCAGTCATAAGATAAGAATGTCTCCTGTGAGATAGCTATTTTTTATGGAGCTTTATCTCACGAAGCTATGCTCCACATCCTTTCTTTATGCAAGTTCGGAAATGACCAATCCAAAAAATAGATAAATAACCGCTCTTTGCTTGCACTCCAAAAGGTTTGCATGCCCCCAGGTATAAAATACAATTTCAAGGTTGCCCCTACTTATCCGATAAAACATTTGTTTTAAAGGGTGAGGCTTACCTCTTTCTGGTTACCCAAAGATTGTCTCGTTAATCTTTCAAACAAAACACTTCCTCGGCAATGTCTATCAAAATAGACAAGGGTGAATGACTGTTGTCAAACACGTAATTTTGACAAAAGAATCCTGTTCTAGAACAACCCCTCTTCCAAATACGGACGGGGTACGGACTAGTCATATTCTTTCGCGGAAATTCTACCTTATACCCAGGGTTTCTTCTGCCCGAAGCAGACCAGGATGCATGCCCCCTGGGTTCCAGTCCCATCTTTCCGAATCACTCGCATTCATCGGGAAGGAGGACTGGGGGTGGAGACATTTCTTGATTGAATAGACCATTCAGGTTGGTATTTGACTATTTGCGATGCGTGATCCTGGAAATGAAAGTTGGTCTACGAGCTTGACCACTCTTCCTTCGTGTGGAAAACACATTACTCTAAAGAGTGAGGAGACTATTGCCCCCATGCAATATATATAGTCTCGTCCAAGGAGTAGTTTATAATCCAAGGGTCCTTGAACGACCATCACGTTCATTTGAACGGTCTTCCCTTTCAATGTAACAGGCACAATGGGGAGGATCCCTAATGGTCGACTGGTTCCTTTATCAAAACCCGAGAGATTTCTTATCTCTGGCAAAAGCGCCGGGGAACCCAGTGCTTTCCAAGCAATAGAGGAAAGGATACTCACAGATGCCCTTTCATCAATGATAGTGCCAGCCATTACCATTCTGTAGATTTGGACTATGATTTTGAATGGTATACTGGCTGGCAACCGGGGTCTGCCTAGTTGATTTCAATCAAAGGATACAACTAGGTTGCTTGGTGTTGGAACCGAATATACGGCCGGATATGACCCTGACGATGTTCCTTCCTGCGATAAAGGAATGGGCGCATTGCCCTGATGCTCATCAGAGTCTGTGTTGATGAAAAGAATCTGGATGGTGTCATCCTTATTCTCTTCAGTGAGGGTGTCATTTGAAGATGAATCTTCAATGACGGTGTCATCTGAAGATGAAACTTCTGAAGGGAGAACCGGGTCAACTGCCGTTTCGACCTTTGGACTTTCGTCCGGTCTGGATTCAGTAGGTTCATTTTCAGTGACTGACGCTTCAGCCGACCACTTGAGCGGGCCAGCTATATTTTAAACCAACGAAGGACTTGGCACGGGTTTTTTGTATCCAGGAGGAAGTTTCAACGGTGAAACCGGATGATCTTCCAAAACTCTTTTTGCATCGTCTAAGAAGGGACAATGGTGGATGGTGTGATCGCCTTCACACAGTCTGCAGGGAGATCTTACTCCCCCTCTTTGTCTTGAACCTTCACTTTCGCTGGTTGACGGTAAGCATTCAACATGGCTATCAGAGGTTGATGCTCCCGAATTGTGCAAACGAGGGGACCAATCCCTTAGTATCCGGGGAATACAGGGACAATCTCTATGGAAGTGGTCTCCTCTACATATGACACATGGCGATTTAGGCCCGGTCTGTGCTGTGTGTGGATTTTTGTCAGATGTCTTTTGCTTGCCCCCAGTCGCTTTAGGCTCCTTCTTCTTCTTCTCTCTCTTCTTCTTTTCCTTCTTCTCCATGGGAGCTTGGCTTTTGCCGGCTCTACCTTGCGAAGATGAAGGATTGGAGGAAGAGTTATAGGAAGTAGAAGGCTGGTGGGCAGCTCTAGACTGATCTAACTGTTGACTCGACTGTTCAGGAACCATGGTGTTCTGAACTACATTGGTTGAGAATAGCCAAATTGGCAGGCCAATTGTCAGTCCTGGAAGCGACAATGTGGCCATGTGGGGCGCACCAACTTCTCCCCAAGAGGAGAAAGGACTAGGATTTCCATCATGGGGAATCCCTTGGTTCGGCCGTTCCATGTTCTCAACCTACATATCAACGCAAGAATAGGAGGTGATTATGTTCCGTTTAAAATAAATTTTATAACGACGCTTTAGACACAACTTGCTTTTTCACTTTTTAAGAGTCGAGAAAAAGCTAAAGATGACTATAGTCTCCTTCGATGTTTTAACGAGCCCGAAGTGACAAATGCTCGGATGGACTTTTTCAGTTATAGAGTTTGAAAAAGGCCAAAAGAAACTGCTCTGGAGATCTAGGCAGAGGGTGTGCCAAACCTTTCGCGAAACCACAGAATACGTTTTACGGTACGGGTGGTTGATCTTCGTGAATGCTGTGTTCACTGCATCGCGATTAGTAGGGCGGTCGACACGGCTTCCTAAGGATAAAGGCTTTTTTCCTATAGGGGTCTCCCAATATATACGCGACGGTACGTGGGAGCACAAGTCCGTATTGATACTTATCGCTTCACCGTGGAGGAATCACCCAACCACTCAACGCTAAGATATCACGTTTAACGACGCCGGAACACGTCTCTAGCTTAGACCTCTATGTGTTTGCGTTATGTTTCAAAGCGTTGTTATGTAAATTCAATTCATTTTAAGTTGATCTTGTTTAGCAGTTTGCCTTTATGGATCACCACGAGATGTATATACAACTTCCTAAATGCAGTCTAAGATGATAAGCAAGTTTTTCAATCTTTCAACTTTGAAAATCTTAACTACTGAGGGAAAAGAAAGACATCATCTTTTCACACAGATCATAGAGCACACACTAATGCACTTTTCCCTAAATCAACATGCAAGCTGTCAAAATGCACATGCACAATGCAGGTATTTCTTTCCTCTTTCTTAATGTTGATGTATTACAAAAAGAAAGCTGTTGTATAATTTTGAATTCAATTTCAAGTGAAAGCAAACAAGCTTGTCCAAAATCAAAAGACACCTTAAGATTTACTTGTTTCGACACTAGAAATATATAAATTCAAACCATATGACGAAAGCAAAAGCTCAATCAGCTATGAACAGCAAACAAACTAACTCTTAAGATCACTACGACACTTATCACAGTTCTGGATCTAAGAGGCCAAAGCAAGACTAGTTCGCTTTTCGTTATGGGAAACTGTAAATGATGTAAGAAATACACAAAGAACAAACACAGTTTCTTTATACAACCTGAGGCAGAATAGTGGCAAGGAAAGTTGGTTTCAGATAGGTATATTGACTGGTAACAGGCTGCAAAAACAAGGGTGAAAACAGGGCAAGAAACAGCAGGGAACCCCAGTAGCACAAGGCAAGACTGGTTCAGCGCAGGTAGTACACTGTCAGTTTGACATTCAACGCAGGTAGCCCCTTCCGGAACTACGCTGAAATGCAGACTGCCTTCACAGTGCCTGCACTGAAGAACGAAACTTTCGTTTCTCTTGGTTTCCGGGTCACAGATTGCTAAAAAATTCACAGTTTTTGGCCAAATCAGAAGCTATCAATCAAGTACACACTAAAGGGTAATTAAGAGGATGAAAAGCTATCACTAAGAGCTATTCAGAGTCCTTGTGGATCAGCTCTTCAAATCATAAACATGCCCAGAAACTGAGCTAGAGTAGCTGCCCTCTACTTTGCATTTGAAAGATCCAAATGCAGTTCGATTCGGTACTCCCTGTGTTTAGGAAATGAATAGCAAAAACACAAGCAACCAACAAGATACGATCCCCAGTGGAGTCGCCAATTTGTTGTAGGGAAAAGTATCCAATACGGAATGACCCTATCCCACTCTAAGGGTGATAGTACCTCAGCAACAACCGAAGCAAAGCTATCTAAGATTTCTTCTTTATGAAAGTAAAACAGGGGAGAAAGGGATCCACTAACCGATGTCTTTCGCTAATGATTGATCCAATCTTCTCTCCTTGCTGCTTGCTCCCAGCTCCTTGCTCTTTCACCGGCCCAGCTACAAAAAGATCCTGCAAAAAGGCAAGAGAGGGAAACTACAAGAAGCATACATTCATAATTGATTCAAGGATTAGAATAAATCAAATACACAAGTATAACAATACACCATTGAGACACATGCATATAGAAGAACCTCAAATGCTTTATTAATGGAAGAAGTAAAGTTCAAGGAGTGTTACAACCATAAGAGGCCCAATCCAGCAACACCTCCCAGCAGAAAGAAATCTCCTCTTCACCTCCTTCAAAGCAATCACCCAATAGCTCTAAACTCAAACCAACAACACTTCCTTACATTCACAAAATTCCAGCCTCCCTAGACCTCATGAGAGAGCTCTATATATAGGAGTTTTGGAGAAAGGATGAGTCAGCTTGAGAGCTGACTAGTGTCCTCTCCCACTTCAGTTATTCTTCAGTTCTTGAGTCCACTTGGAGATTCTTGCTTCCACTTGGAGTTTAAGAACCTCTTACTCATCACTAGGCGAATTCCCTGATCCAAGTGTCATTTTGGAAGCTTCCTGGGCATTGACACCTTGAGGAATGACTGTGCCACTTGTCCAATCTCGCTCAGCGCAGGTAGCCTTTGTTGGAGTTGACATTCAACGCAGGTACAGAGAGGGGCAGTTGACATTCAGCGCAGATGCTCAGTGGAGCAGTGGACATGATCTCGAAATTGCTTGTTTTTGAGTGTTTTCAAGTGGAGAACTGATTTTTTAGTGCTGTGGTTTGCTGACCTTGTTCCTCTAGGGGTAGGAACAACATGTTTAGGGACTTTGGATCCCTTAGATTATGGACATTTCATGCTTCATGCTGTAAGGCACAAAAATGTCTATAACATGTAGGTCTTGGTAAACCCCTGATGGCCTGCCAATGGTGAATCATGTGATGCCTGGAGTGTCTTCTTCTTGAGCTGAGACCCATCAGTCAAGAAGATCCGGTCCTTGTAATAGATGATCTCATTGACCACCCTGTACCTATCATCTACTACCTGCCCATCCAAAACCTCACATGCAAACCTGTCCTTGGAGTACTCTACTAAGAGTCGAGCCCTCTAGTCTGTATCCAAGCTCATAAGAGACAACGTGGCTGGTCTACATGAAAGGGCATCTATTACCATGTTGTTCTTACCCTTGACATACTCAATGTCAAAGTCATATGCTTGGATCTTACTGATCCACTTATGCTGCCTCTCCTGTAGCTACTTCTGCTCCAAAAAGAACTTGAGGCTATTGTGATCAGTCCTCACCCTGAACCTGTTATCGACCAAATACTGCCGGTACTTAGCTAATGCATGCATGATGGCCAACATCTCCTTGTCGTATATAGAATACAACCTCTCGTGCGGAAGGAGCTTCTGGCTCTCAAAGGCTATAGGGAGACCTCCCTGCATCAACGCGGAAGGAGCTTCTGGCTCTCAAAGGCTATAGGGCGACCTCCCTGCATCAACACAGTGCCAATCCCCTCTCCTGACGCATCACACTCCAAAACAAACGGTTGCGTAAAATCTGGCAATGCAAGCACTAGGTAGCTGCTCATAACCTCCTTGAGCTTGTCAAAGGCTCGCTGTGCTGTATCTAACCAACTGAATGCCCCCTTCCTCGTCAAATCTGTCAGGGGTGCAGCAAGCTGTGAGAAACCTTTGACGAAATTCCGGTAGTAAGTCCAAATTCCGATGAATCCTCGAAGTTCCGTCACATTTCTCGGCTCCGGCCATTCTCTGATGGCCCTGATCTTCTCCTCATGGAATCTCACTCCGTCCACCCCTATGATGTGTCCCAGATACAACATCTTCATCAACCCAAACTCACACTTGGAGAGTTTGGCATAGAACTACTGCTCCTGTAAGATACGCAATACTGTCTCAATGTGCTGGAGATGCTCCTCCCAAGTCCTGCTGTAAATGAGAATATCATCAAAGAATACCAACACAAAATTCCTCAAGTGACTATGGAAGATGTGATTCATGCAGGACATAAATGTAGCGGGGGAATTGGTTATCCCAAAGGGCATCACCAAGAACTCAAAGTTCCCATAGTGACACCTGAAGGCAGTCTTGGGAATGTCCTGCCCCCTCATGCGAATCTGATGGTACCTAGATCTCGAATCAATATTTGAGAAGAACCGTGCTCCTCTAAACTCGTCCATCAACTCATCGATCCTAGGTATGGGGTACTTGTTCTTCAGGGTCTTCTTGTTCAGGGCCCTGTAGTCAATGCACATCCTCAATATATCGTCCTTCTTCTTCACCAACACCACGGAAGAAGCAAAAGGACTCATGCTCGGTCGAATGTGCCCAAGAGCCACCAACTCCTAGATAGCCCGCTCAATCTCATCCCGATAGGCCTTGGGGTGCCTATAGGGAGTAGTAATCGCTACTTGCATGCCCTGCTCAAGCTCAATAGTGTGCTCAAACCCCTGGTCCGGTGGTTGACTCGGCGGAATCTCCCCAAATACTATGGCATACCGGTCAAGGATGGACTATATCTCCGTGTGCACTGTCTGCCCTGTAGTCCCTGCCTCCAATGCACACAGCTTTACTGCCCACTCTATGTCTCCCTTCCAGAAGACTGCCTCCATCCAATGAGCCAAAATAGTCTGAGGCGGAAACGTATGCTGTCCCAGTATCTTCTCATGCCTCCCTGTCTTCTCATCATCCCACTCCATCTCTAGGGTCTTCCAATCCGTTGTGACCTTCCTTAGAGTGATGAGCCATTGAAAACCCAGTATCATGTTGGTGTCTGGAATATCGACCACGAAAAAGTGGTCAGTCAATGTGTAGGTGCCCATCGTCACTGAAAGCTCTGGAACATACTGAGCACATGTCATGGTCTGATCTCCTGGTACCAGGACTAAAAACCCATCGAAGCTCTTTGTCTGTATGCCTCTCTTCTCAACCATCTATGCATAGATGAAGTTGTGGGTCACCCCACTGTCAACCAAAACTGACACTTGTTGGCCACGTACCGTCCCTCGTATGTGTAGCATCAGATACTTGGGAACTCCTCATAATGTGGCAAGGGCCCCTCTAGTGGGTGCAAAAGATGCACCACTTGTTGCTGGCAGTGGAGGTGGCAAAGGTCCCTGTCCATCATGGCTATCTCCTGCCTCCACAACATCCTCGTCATCCTCTTCTCCACTGCTGTCGGAGAAAACCTCAATGAAATGTGCCTTGCCAGCAGCACATCTATGTCCTGGTGCCCATGGCTCTTGACATGTGAAGCACAACCGCTTCTTCTTTAGCTCCTTCTTGACATCATCATCAATCTGCACTCGTCCTAGATTCCCCATTGGAGGTGGAATCCTCATATCCTTCCCCTTAGACTGGAAAGTTTGTCTCTGGGGGTAAGGTGTTCGGGTCTTGGGTAAGACATCCTGTAGGTCCTGGGTCCTGCTGATAGCATCCTGAAGGGTGGTCGATCTAGTGGACCTGACTAGACCCCGAAGTGGCTCTGCTAATCCTTCAACATATATATATATATATATATATATATATATATATATAGATCCTCCGTGCCATGGATAGGTCTCGCACCATCACAGAGACCCTTAAGAAATTTGCAATTTAGGTCTTTGGGCTCCCTGTCTGTTTGAGCCTCGTCAGCTCAACGAAATGCTACTCTGGATCCCTCCGATCAAATCGCTCCATCAGTCTCCTAGTAAACTTGGCAAATGTCACCATTGTGGAGTGCCCTAGTGTAACCATCCCATGAAACCACCAATCCTGGGCCTCGCCATCCAAATGCAATGTTTCCACCTTGATGGCCTCTGCCTTCGACATCTGGTTAAGCTGGAAATAAATGTCAAACTTCTCCACCCAAGACTTTGCTGAACTGTTTGATGAGCCATCAAATGTAGGCAAGTGGAATCTACTTGCTGCACAGTGGGTGTCGCCATCATGGTAATGCCGGTACCTTTGTGATGGTCACAGGGTCTGCTATCCCGCTGGAGCTGAACAAAATATCTGAATGAGAGGGCTTCCTTGAACTCCTGCTCATAGGCCTGGTACTCTGCAAAACAATCGCCCATATGTCTGGGCTCTACATCCTGCTGGGCTACGGTCCCCGTGTCTGCTCCTAAGAAAGTGGGTATGGTAGAGCATGTAGGGGCATGTGAGGCCACCTGTTGCGCAGTATCATGCTGCTCTGGTAAGTGATGGGATGCACCTAATCCCTCACCAATTTGAAAAACGCGTGGGCTCTCATGCTGTCTGGCCTCTACTGCCATGAATCTCTACCCCATCACCTCAATCTACCTCGATAGATCCTGCACTGATTTGAGGAGCATAACCACAAATCTCTTCTCGTCCTCGTCGGCCATCTGTTATGCATCCACTACTGGCTCTCTCTATTCTGCGTCTACTACAGGCTCCACCTGTTCTACGTCCACCACGAGAACATAGTCTCCCTCCCCATAGGTATTCTCCAACCTACGTCCAGTGTCTCTGTACCTCCTACCTCTGTAAAAAATGTTGGGCTTTTCCCCTGGTGTCATAGATTACTAGCTCCACAGGCTGAGCTAGATCTATGCTCTGATATCACTGTAATAACCCTTATTAGGAATATTCCTCAAACACAAGCAAACTCCAACTAGAGATGGATTGGGAGGGCATTTACCAGATATTTCGCCTCTGAAAAGAGGATGAGATCCGGAGGCTACCTGGCCCTTTCCAGACTCTGTCTAAGAGTATAGGAGGAAACACACAAGTGGTATAATAGTAGAGAAGCTCAAAGAGATAAAAATAACAATGGTGCAGCATATAACATTATAATAATAAGCAGATACTCAAGAAATGTAGAGAGAAATGCCAAGCCATTTTATTATACTGAGTAATAGAGTGAGTACAGGAGGTAATCAGAAAGATTGCACCTCGACTTGCACAAGGCAAGTGAAGAAATACACTCAGAATAGCAAAGGAATGGCCCCTCTCTGAACTGCGTCCAAGCTGCTGGAGAACTGCCATGCTGCTTCTGCTGCTAGAAATCAAAGGATTTAGGGCTGCTCCCCTCCTCAGAAAATGATGAAACTATGGAATCAAACTCTAATCAAGAAACCCAGAAAAACCCAGAAAGCTTTCCTGAAATGGCCGACCCCCAAAAATCACGCCCTTGGGGTTCTGCACAGTCCCTCAATGCTCTGGGCTACCACTGAATGAAACCCTCTAGAAATCTCCCTGAAATCTCTTCCAAAGCTCTCCAATATGCAAGGGATGATCCCCTGCTCTATCTCTCAGCACAAATCATACTACAAACCCTCAACCCAGAACTCCTGCCAGAAAGAACTACGTCACCCCTCTCAGTGTTGCGCAGTCCTCCAAAATGCTCATGACACTGTTGCTGAAATGTTGATGAACTACTACTGAAATGCCAACGGAAATACTTTGCCCAAGCAGGCACTCGAAGTCCCCCAGGGCTAAGAGTGAGATCTTCGAACAAAGACACTTAATGCACTAAAAAGTGTTGCAGACAAGCTAAACAACCAACGTGCTCTAAGTCGAAATGACTATCACAAATTCTCATAACTAAATGATCAAAATGAGGGGGATCCTCTCTCTTTTATAGCTTCTACCTTTCTCAATCCCAATGCTCATCTTCTCCTGCGTGATTCCTCCTTTTGCCATGTGTTCCTCCCCTCTTGGCTCTCCCTTTAAGTCACAACGTTGTGCTACTAGGAAGTGACTTTTATTCTAGAAGTGAGTTATGTCCCCCTTTCTCACTTTTTTTTATTTACAAAATAACTATAGAAAACAAAATTTGACAAAATCGAATATTCCAATTAGTTGGGGCTAATTAGGAATATTACATTTACCCTGTTAGAAATTCTTCCTGTACTATCTGGTTTATTTCTTCATACTTGTTTAATTAATTAACAAGTTATTTACCATGTAAATACTGAAAATAAACACAAATACAGTATCAGCATCTACAGATCATCAACTGAAAGAAAACAAGCACATAAGTGACACTGTTATTTTTGGACCAATGTCCCCGGAAAAACCCAATGTCATAGAATAGGATTAGTTTTATTTTTGATCAAGGGCTTTCAAGGATAGGACAAAAAGTGATTTCATTTTTATCTTATCAATAAATACAATTTTATTTAGAATAATGCTCTGCTTTTCATAGACACAGTGCCAACCTAGATTAGACTAACCATTCAAGTTTTTGAATTGATTTTATGCAAATTAAGTTAGTTGAAGTACATTGACTTTTCTTCCTTCTTTGAAATTAGTTTTTATATTAAACATCCATTAGACATAGTTGATCATTGACACTTAACATCCATTAAAATCATTAGGCATAAAAGACAAAACCCTCAAAACAATACAGAAACATACTCAACGAAGTAAGAAACAAGGTTAACTAAGCACATATTGTGCACCACACTTCATCAGTTTACTAACCCTGGTCCGTAATTTATGTTAGCAATTTAAGACATTGAATTGACTGAACATTTTGGCGCCGTTGCCGAGGAAGTGTAATTAGGAGACCTTATTTCATACATCTAAAAAAAAAAACGATTAATAATTCCTCGAGTATGCTCTCCTCTCGCATTGTGTGATCTGAAGGATTAGAATTTTTAATATAACATATATAATTTCATTAATTAAAAAAAAATTATATATATATATATTTTTAAAACAACGAATGCCCATGAAAAGGAGGCCCATGCATATGAGTGAAGCCAGCCTTTGGCTTGGCCTTATGCATATATGCAGGCCTCCAATCCACGCAAAGACCCATGCACTGCAATAAAAAAAGGGGAACCTTCTCTTTTCCATATTCGGTCTTCCTCAAGCAGCAATTATTAGAAATTGATTTTAAAAGTTGCAGAGATAAACAATGAAGGTGTATTGGAAGACGAAATTGTTGATGAAGAGAAGATTGCAGACTGTTGATGAAGAGAAGATTGCAGATTCCATTGCAAGTAATTGGAATAAGGGTGATCGATTTGAACTTCTTTGTGAGAGACAAGCCACTATACATCAAAATCTGCAAATAAAAAATTCAAACCACAACAATTTTATTTTGTTGCAGAAGTAATTGCCAGAAAACGAAATTTCCAAAAATGCGTAACTATTAAAAACACATGATTTTAAAATGCATTTTTTGAGCAAACTGAGGCAAATTTGAAAAAAATGAGACATGAGTTTTTTCGGGAATAGGGTGAATTAGGTAACCCAAGAAATGGTTTTCGAATTTCACAACCATTTGGGAGAAATTCATGGTTATTCAGAGCTCCGTTTTGCAGATTGTGTGAGAAAAAAAGATTTGTTTTGAACTGTTTTAACATGGCAAGTTGAAAGCAGAAAAATCCAAGTGAATACCAAACTCTACTCCACATGGCATGTGGTCTAAGAGTCCAATTTGATTTAATAAATTTGATTTTAGACACATATGTGTCTCATGATTAAAAAAATAATAATAAATAATTAAAAAAATCATTTTCTTTATTAATAATTTCTTTTTGATATATATCTATATATATATATATATATATATATATATATATATATATATATATTAATTTTTTTTGTAATGATGCAATCAACTTTTCGTAGCAATTTATAAAAACGAAAAATACTTGCAAAATTTGATTGAAATAATTTTTTTTCGTGCAAGTACTTTTTCATGTTTTTTCCGCTTCAAATATTTTTGACAAAATGTTATCTTTGCAGCACAGATGATGATTCAATAATGGTTTGCGGAACAATTGGAAAATTATTTAGATGATTTCTGAACATTTGGCATTAATATTGTTGTTGTGTATTTTTTATGAAGTTTTAACTAGCAGGACACATCAAATCTTTGTGATGCCAATCATTTTACTGAGCACAATGCATGAAGTCATCCGACAACAGGGAGTTGATTTATTTTTCATGGTTATTTCTTAAAAATGGATTGTTATCGATATCATGAATTGGACTGAATATAACACTTTTTGATTTTCCTTAATCTATTTCATTTGACATTCAATTTTTGTGTAAGAATCAGAAAGAAATTAGCTATTTTTTTTTTAACAAACTTATGTTCTTTGTGTCAAGTTTTTTTTGCAGGCTTAGGATGATTGAATAATCATCAAGGAGATTAAATTGTGATGACAATTGGTCTTCAAAAGACCAATCTCATGAGAAACATAAGAACAAGTCCATGTCCATATTCATCAAAACCATTACTCGTCCTCCCTTTTGAATTATAAATCCAACCAAGAACTTTGAATCAAGCCACAGTTATTTTTTCTAGCAAGAGTCAGTTGTTCATTTTTCTTCATTCACATACACTTTCCGTCTACTCCACAAATAAAAGCAAGAAGCTTACTTTCATGCTTATTGCTCATTGTCATTATTATTTTCCATTGTCATCTTCCATTTTCATTTTCCTTTTCCTATCCTTTTCATTTCACAAATAAACCTTGCTTCAATGCAAATTATTGAGTTCATAATCCTTTGAGTCTAAAATCCTTGCAAAAACAGCTTGAGGCTTGCATGCCTTAATGGCAAGTCCTCATGTCGACGAACAATGGGAATACATTAATGTTCCTTGTTTATCGGATTTTCTAGGTACTCGACAACAAAAAAATTATTCGTACCTAGCAAGATGTGTTTGGGCATCTTGACTCTAATTGTCATCAATGGTGAGAGTTCTCGTGTTGATTAGTGGCATCCATTAATGGCCACTAAGTCAACAATTTCTTGCTATGTTTGACATCAGAACATCTATTCACATAGCAAGAATTGTGCCAATGAGTTTTGAAGACACGAAGACTATCATTTTTTAGCATTTTGGAGCAAATGTAGAAGACATGCAGCTGCAAAATCAGATGACAGCTGTAGAATCAAATAATAGCTGCGGAATCAGATGGCAGTAGCAGAATCGACACTATTCTGCAGCAGATTGAACAAGCTTTAATAAAAGCAATAAAAATTGATCTTGACTCTTTTCTCCATGAATTGTTCAACTACTTGAAGAAGATTATGATCAGAATTTTGTAGCCACCACACATGCAACTCATCCATTTCCAAAGGGTAAGTTAATGTATGTCATTTTTTTACTTTTTACCATAAAATTCTTTGACACGCTAGAATGATAAAATTGCCAATATCATCAGTTGGGGGTGAGGGGTACATTGATATTCATATTTTTCCATATTCATATCACATTCAGAAGCCCACATACTTTCAAAAGATATTAACTATTACATTATTGTTATGAGCATACAAAGACTTTTCAAAAGTACTGAAAAGATAATTGGATACAAATACAATCATGGTTGTCAGACCAAGAACCAACTATGATGCAATCCGATAAACATATACTTTGCAACAATAATCAAATTATCATTATGCAAAGTTCAAAGATAAAAAATGAATGCAACGACAAAATATGGTTGTAACACAAGAACCAACCATGTGGAAATTCAACTAAAAGACTTTGCAGAAGTATGAAGTTATCAAATGATATCATGAAAAGTTAAGCCAAAGCTCAAGGATAAAAAATAATTAATGTAATAGATTGCATGAGGACATGCAATAGCTTTAGTTGGGGGGTATGTTGGGCCTTGAAATTGTCATTCACTTCCATTACATTTTCACTTATATTTCCATATTGTCATCTTCACTCCACCTCTATTTCATAGCATTTACCTTACTATTATCATAATTGGGTCACATTTATGTTTTTCCAAATTTTATAATTCTTAGCATTTTTAAATAAATTTATGGTTAAAAATTAGAAAACAATGTGCATATTCTTATACCTAACAAGTGGGATGAGATTGTTGACATGTGTAGGTCAAAAGGAAGCTTCTAAAAGACCTTTATGTTGCCTCCCAAAACCAAATTCGAATTTGAGTGGAGATGATCATGGGATCATAAGGATATGTGTCTCATTTCCTATTTGTATTGAAACTCTAAGAAGACATGTGTCTTATCATTTCCTATTTTGATTATAACTTTAGAGATATAGGAAGAGATTCATGGACTTTCATTAATGAGATAACTTCTCATCTTTTTGTATAAATAAGGGAAGTTTTCTCCTATCAAGAAGGAAAAAAGAGGAAAAGAAGACAAATGATTATAGAATGTTTTGTAACAAGGCTTTAGATGGAATGGGATGTAAAGTGAAGAGCTATTGATGTAATGAGATTAGGAGTGTAGATTTCCATTGTGTAAATGATCCAAAATGGATATAACATATACTTCTAAGTCTATGAATTTTCCTCACAGAGGAAAAATGAAAGTCAAATGATGCTTCTAAAAATAGTCCCATTTCATAGATCTCTTCACTCTTAATCTAACACCATTTGAATGAGATAAAACGGACTCCGGATGAAGGAGATATTGTAAAAAGAAAATTGCCCATTGTCCTTTGAAAATGAGGCATTTTCTTGTTAAATGGGACTTAATGGAGAATATGCATCTCTTAAAGAAAATCGCATCGAAAAGGTTTAAAGGGCATAGTAGCAGGCCTTAAGGGCTCCCCGATAGCAATCTCCAATATATCGCAGCGGAGGAAGGGATTCGTGCGACATCGAAACCCTGGGTAGGCCGATTGGCGATATGCTGATTTTGTGACGTGCGACAAAGCGATTGGCGATGGAGCGATGTGGAGGTGGACCTGAAATATTATGTTCCGTAGCCTAAATCCTTATTGGATCTATAAGATGCATCAGATCGGAGCATTGAAGGGATAAAGGCCTAGCGGGAGGACAATGCGACTACGAAATGCTGATGCGATCGGCGGATCCCCAGTACAAAGGGCCGTTGCGACTTGCGATTGTGATAAAGCGGGGTCGGCGATCGGCATCGACGATATATATCGGATCAGCAGATCAGATTGGCGATATATATCTCAACTGACACAGTCCATTGGGCATTGCAATTGTGATATGCGATGCACCGATATTAGTGATTGGCGATTGCAACCACATAAAGGGTCGTTAACACATGCCTGTTGTGATTGCGACTTGCGATCAAGGCGTGTACCCAATACGTTATGAATGTGATTTCATAATATTTGAAATCCGTATTTTTATATTTTTAGTGTTTTCCTATGTAAATCCGAATACTTTTGTGTATTGGAAATATGGTCATTTTCGAGATTTCGTCTGAAGAAAGGCCATCGATTCCTTTGTAAATTGTCCCTATTCTTGAATCATTTGTGCCACGCTATAAGTGGGCATTTTGTAACAATGATGTGTTGTAACAGGAATGCGTTATCCGTAGAGAGCCATAGAGCCACAGAGCCATATGGCTAGACGCAGAGCCATAGAGCCAGTGATCTAGAGGGCCAATCAAAGAGACAAAGGAATGACTACACACAAAGAAACAAATAGGAAGCGACAAAGCTGGAGGGATGCCTCAGAAAAGATAGAGAGCACAATTGAAAGAGGATGTTTTTTGGAATCGTTTGGAGGTCAAGTGAAACTAGAAGCTCCGAGAGCCAGAGCCGAGAGCCAGGAGCTGAGAGCTGGAGCTGAGAGCCAGAGCTGAGAGCCAGAGCCAGAGCTGAGAGCCAGAGCCAAGAGCCAGAGCCGAGAGCGAGAACGAGAGCCAAAAGCGAGAGACAGAGTTGAGAGCTAGAGCTAGAGCGAGAGCCAAGAGCGAGAGCCAGAGTGAGAGCCGAGAGCCAGAGTGAGAGCTCAGCGCCAAAGCCAGAGTGAGAGCCAGAGCCAAGAGCCGAGAGCTAGAGAGCCAAAAGGCCAGGGATAAAAATGGTATTCTAAGCCCAATGGTTCAGTCATAACCTATTGGAGTTGAGTGTGGAACTTGTATCAGCCATAATCCCAAAGAGTCTAATCGAGTTGATTAGAGCTCAAGGAGACGTAGCCCAAGAGGTTTGAGTGAACTCCATATTATATTGTTGTTATGTGTGATTGCTTATTGTTGTTATATGTTTCTATATTAGTTTAAGTAAATGAACTCAAGCACTTAAGAAGTCAAAGGCAAACTAAAAGCATACACCTATTTCAAGTTATTTTTTCAACAAATTATCACTCATAAGCATAGATCTTGGGAACATATAAGCTTTGGAGTGGGAGAGGTTCTTGTAAGCATGGAAAGAAGCCTTTAGTGCCCCATTTCAGATAAGGTGGTATCAGAGCTGGTTATATCAGAGCATCAGGTTGATTAACCCCACCTTCAAAGAAGGTTATATCAGAACTGGTTATACTAGAGAAGATGGTATCATGATGCAAGTGGTATCAGATCAGAACACTTGATTGACAGAGCAATCTATATGCTTGTTTGACTTGAAAGGTGTTCAAACAGTAGTAAGGATTTTGTTGTTTGATTATTTGTAAACTAACTATTGTTTGAGTTTATAGAGGTTCAGGGAAAGTTATTGATAAGCTAAGTCTAGGAGAGGACAAGAAGGAAGAAGGGCTGAAGGCATTCTTCTTATCCCAAAGGACCTCAAGGCAATCCTTGAAGCACAAGAGGTTTGTTGCAAAAGGTTTCTTGAATAAGCTCTTTGTTAATCTTGTTTGAAGTTCTTTTGTTCATTCTGATAATGACAACTTCTACAAGTGAGTCCTCAAATTCTTCTTTCTTCACAAGAGTCTTTTGTGAAGACAAGAAGCAAGACTTGTTCACCATGATGGATATGGTAAGAGAAATGTATGAGGATGGAAGGAAGAGCATCATACTTAGAGAGCAGTTGAATTCCATGAAGGAAGAGAAGTAGTTTTTTTCTGAAAAATTGCAGGAAATGGAGAGGCAACTTCATATTGCAAATATGAACTTGAAAAGGATGCATGAGTTGGAGACACAGATCCTTGTTGCCAAAGAAGCCTTGGTCAAGTATCAACTTGAAGAAGAGGTAAACAATTCCGGTTTGTCTTCAAATTCTTCTAAGAATGTTTATGTTGGTTCTTTTGAAAAACATACCAGAGGCATAGCGTCCAAGTTAATGTCTAAGATGGGCTATGAAGGAAAAGGCTTGGGCAAACATGCAAAGGGTATTACTGAGCCAATAATGGTTGAGGAAAGGACTAAGTATTTGGGTCTTGGCTATGGACAATCTTATGGAGAAAGTTCCTGTTGAGCACTATAGAAGGTATGTAATTACCACTTATTTTGTCATCCTTTCCTTAAATTCATAACTTCTTTACATTATGAAATAGGTATATGGTGAAAGATTATGATAAAGTTTAGAAGATTTGTGTGCAACGTAAAATGACTAATAATTACCCTTTTCGTATGCAGAAAAAGAGGAAAATGGAAAATTTCCATTCCAAAGGAAACAACAAGATGAAATCAACTGCTGTCCCTTTGACATGGAACCGCATCCAAACAAGGCAATCCAGATTGAAGCGTACAAGCGAGGAAAAGGAAGAGGAGATACTAAATCGGCGCAAGAGAACGAGAGGATAACTGAGAGCTAATAATATGGCAAATCCTTCAGGATCCTTTGATCCAGATGAATCGCTACCTTAAAGATTCTCTGTATCGTTGATATCTACACTTGGATGCTATAAGAAGGGACAACATTGCTAGCCCAAGGGGGTGGACTATTGTTGTTTTTATGAAATTCACTATTGTAACTGAAACTTTGATCATCGACTCTCTTTAAAAGAGCGATTACTGTAACTCTATTTTGATGCTTAATATATAAACTCTGTTGCCGTTCCATCTTTGATTCTGGAGTAATCATAAGCAGTGCGTCCCTGGAGGCTAAGGGCCTAACCCTGGTGGATCACTTGCTTCCTGTACCATTAATTCTTGATTCCAAGTCGTGTGTGGTTTGATTTCTTTTATCTGCTTTGTTCAGTAATCTGTTGTTCCTTATTATTTCATGTATTAGCTCTGTTATATTTCATTCCTATTTGAATAGTAAGGTTATTCTCTACACAGGAATGTTATGCTACTCATTCTAAAGTTATATCGTATTGTTGTTCCTTTAACAAACTGATATTATTGTATAACATTGTTGTTCCTTACAGATTATTGTTACTGTTCGATTACAGAGTAACAATGCTGCGTAAAACGGTATTATTGTCTATTTATCTATGGTTTACTCCCAAGTGTGATTGCTGTTCATTGGGACTGCTGTTCCACCGTGATCGCAATTGCTATTTCTTCACAACCGTGATTAATAATTGTTATGCCGAAACTCAGATTATTGTTTCTTCAACAGAGAAGTGCTGTGTGTAATATTCGATTTGGTTTGATGTGCATTTAAATTTGATTCTAGTTGCTGTTCAATATTTCATAGCTTCATTTGGTTTGTTGTCCCATTTTCATTTGTTGTTCAAGTCATTTCTGAGTGATTGTAATTACTGCTTCATTTTCGTAGGTTAAAGCTTTGTTGTTCAATCGATTTAAATAGATCAATCGCTGTTCCATTTCCTGTTATTTGAATTATCATTACTTTGATGTGCACAGAACGATCTGAAACTGTAGTGAACATTGACAGTTGTTTTCCAGTTCCCAGGTTGATGATCTTTTCCTTAATTTTCTTCTCAATTACATCAATTTAAAAAGGGAGGAGTTATTATTACTACACCCTTGACTGATAAATTGTTTTAGTTTTCTGAGTGAATGATTTAAGTCTCAGAGTGTTAAGTTTCTTTTTGAAAGTAGATTTTATTCCAAGCATCTGTTTACTCTTGTATTTAAAGCACTATACTACCAGCATTACTTTGACAAATGACTTCCTCAAATTGAGTACACTCTTTGAGATAACAAATCATACCTGGATTGATAATTAATGTAGCGTAAATAGAGGTGAAAAATACCCTTTTTATTGCTCTACATTTTGGTGCCGTTGTTGGGGAAGAGTGTAGCCATTTGTTTCTTTTCAGAGTAGTGTAAGTACCTGCTAGGAGAGAATTTGGTTTTAAAAACAGAAGGTAAGAACCTGCGTACGGAGCAGGTAGCAACCCTGCTCCCCTGCCCGCTTTCCTGTAGATTTGTTGTTGTTTTGGGTAGAAATCAATATTTGATTTGTGTGCATGACTAAGCAGAAAAAGCCTGAAAAGAATCTGAAACCACTACTCAAGCTTGATAAAGCTAAGGGGCTGATGACCCTTGGCCGATCTACCTTTATAGATGAAATCCTTAAGAAAGCAGAATCTCAGCCTTCAGTAGGACCTAGAAAAGTTACTTTTAGACAACCTACTAGTTCCCTGTAGGCCACAGGATCACCATCTGTAGCCTTTGCTGAGGTGCATAGCCAAACTGAGGAGCAAGATTTTCAAGAAATTGAGAATTCTATCCCAAAATCATAGCAAGAAGGGAACCTTAACAACCTCTACAAAGGAAGAGAAGAAACAGGGGAAACTAAAGAACCAAGATCTCCTCTTGGAATAATTCAGCCATTAAGCAGTCCAGATAAGGGAAGTGCTGCAAAAATCATTCATAGCAAAGTTGAAGAACCTCAAGAGCCAAAATCCCCCCAGACATTAGGAACTCTCATCATCCCAGACAAAGGGAGTGTTGTTAAGGCCATTCCTGTTAAGACCATCCCTGCTCTGTCCAACCAACCTAGGAATACCCTCCTAGAAATCCCGGAAGGCTATTGGCACATATTTGACCAAATGGCCCAGAACCAGCCAAACACCCAAACCTCCACACTGCAATATCCCATTGTAGATACTGCAGTCAATGCACCTATGAAGGCAATTCCTCTTCAACATATGCTTACATTTCATGGCCTAACATCGGAAGACCCAGATGCATTGTTGTTTGAATTCGATGTGCTGTGTAGAGGATATGACTATACCACCGACCCCCAAAAGCTGAAACTATTTCCCTCTACCTTAAAAGGAGCTGCTTTATGATGGTTTATGGGGCTGGGTGGGAGTGTCATCAATGGCTGGGATCAGATGAAATGTTCTCACCTGAAGAAATATTAGGATTATTGTAGATCCAAAGAGTTAAAAGATGAAATATTTCAGATGGTAGCTAGACCTAATGAAACGTTAGAAGAATATGTTGAACATTTTCAATATAATCTTGAAATATATCCTTATGCATCATTACCCTTACCTGATAATGTATTAAAAACAACATTAATTAAAGGTATGAAGGAATAATGGATTGAAACACTAAATATTATGGGAAAAGGAGATATCTATCAAGAAGATTTTTCTAACATCATTGATTTATGTATTAGGAGCTCACAAGGAAGCACAAGGCTAAAACCAGCAGAACATGATAGGTTTACAAGGGACAACAAGATCTCTGTAGAAGGAGTAACTCACACAGAAATTGGAAATTTATTAGAAAATTTCAAAACCGATATATTGGGGACTCTAACAACGCAACTCGATATCATGCAAGCCAAACAAAAACAAGCATAGGTAGAGCAAAATCTGGCAATCTTTTGTCCTAGATGCAGAAAGAAACACAACCACAAAGAGTGCCCATTAGATGTGATTCAAGTTTGTGCCATTTGTACAAAAGACCACTCTACAAAAAGTTGTCCCTCACTTCCTGGTTTGAAAGTGGTATACAAAGAATTGGAAGAATAACCAGGACTGGTGTACCTACTTAATCAATGCCGTCAATGGCAGCCACAACAATCAGGCATGTTCCCTGATCCAGCTTCTTCTTTTCAGCCTCCACAATATCATGCTCAACAATATAATACGATGTGGCAAAATCAACCTCCCTTCTCAAATTGGTCACAACAACCATTTCCTTCATCATCACCGTGGCTGAATCAAAAAAGCCAAGCCAATTGGCCAAATTTTCCCTATGCTCCACCATATTGGCAAAATAATGCATATGTAGCACAATGGTCCCCTCCTACCTTGCAGAGTCAAGCCTGGCAAACAAACTGTTAAACACACATGGGCAACAAGAAATATGAAAGATAAAACATGACAATACATTTTTATTAACAGCTGATATACATTTATAGTACATTGTTGTGACCATTGGGTTTCACATCCCAAGGTCTCTTGGACTCCTTTTGTCCATTGGGCTTCCACACTAACCCATTGAGGATTAGGTGTCCAACATTCCCCCCCTTAATCCGAAGGGTTATGTATGAGTCCAAGAAGAGAGCTGTAATACAAAATTTGAAAAAATGCATGGCAGCAATAGGCTGAATGTGCTCTCTGAAATGTTGGTATAAAGGGTGGTGGTTTAAGGATGACCACCAACACTGGAACGCTTAGAGCAGTTCTTGGTACTCTTCCAAAACTGGCAAGAAGCTGAAGTCTTTTGCTAGAGGAAGTGCTCCTATTGTTTTGAAGAGGGAAACCTTCAACCATGAAAGGGAGGTCTCACCTCGCATAAAAGGGAGAAATTCAACCTAAAAAGGGAAGTCTCAACCTGTGATGGTTTAAGGATGACCAACAACTTTGGAATGCTTAATGCAATTCCTGGAACTCTTCCAAATCTAGAAAGAAGCTGGTGTCTTCTGCTAGAGGAAGTGTCCTCAATTTTGTTCCTGGAATTCTTCCGAAACTAGCAAGAAGCTGAAGTCTTCTGCTAGAGGAAGTGTCCCAGATTGCCAACTGAAGGTATGCTCACGGGCATCTTTGTCTCTGGCTACAACTATGAAACTGGTGTGTCAGGTTGTGGCTCAAGCTCGCTTGATGTGACTTTGAAGCTTGTAGATGACCATCATTTCCCCCCTGTCAGATACAAGGTGAGATGATGGAGAAAACTCAACTGCAAGACTGTTCAATACTCTGGAACAATTTCTGACATGTGACTGGAATAGATTCTTGGCTGTTGATGCCCATTGCCAGGAAGCGATCCATCCAAGATGAATCTTTGTTCTTGCAGGACGTTTGTTTCTGAAGCATCTGTGGGGAGAATGGGTGGTTTTATGACAGTGCTTACATGGATGAAGGTCAAAGAAGTGATCTTTCAAATGGCCAACTCGGTCACAGTGTTGGCATTTCACGATTTGTTGTTGTTGTTGTTGCTGTGGAAGAGGGGAAAAATCTGGAACAGCTAGATGTGAAATGTCATGATGAGCAGGTGAATTGTCATGAATGAATCCAACACTCTGAAACTAAATGGGCTTTGAGTAGTCTGGAATATGAAAAGACAAGTCCTTCTCATATCCGAGACCAGTTCTGTGTTTGTTGTGGACAAGCTATTCCCAAGGTCTAATGATGGGTTTGGGAAGTGCAGACTAAGTTTCTGCAACTGCATGTACAACTTCTACTTTATTGGGTACTAAATCTGAACCAACTATAACATTACTGACTTGCTTCTGATGGGTAGCAATCTCAATGTTCTGAACAGAAACATGTTCAGAATGACTCATCTATTTTAATTCTTCTTTCTGTAGCTAAGATTCAAGCTGCAAAAAATCAATCTTTTCCTGTGCATTATGCAGGCATGTCTGAATGTCATAGAGAGTGTCTTTGCTGACATTTACGATCCCACCAATAGTGGAATGTATTAGTGTATTTAGTAACTCTAATGCATCATCAAATCTAGCCATTCTCTCCAACTATACTATAATACCTTAGGCTATAATTTACACAAAAATGATTGATTAAATGAGAATTTGCAAGTTTGCAGACCAAATGGACTATAACTGCGATCACTATAACTGCCCCCCTTTTTTTTTGAATGATAACTTGAAATAAGTATTGCAATTCAAATCGCCACAATGTAGATCTCTCTCTTTTCGAGGATGAGAAGAATTAGAACCATTGTTACACGTTTTCTCCCGTTCTGTTTGAAAAGGGAAATAGCCCTATAGAGCCTTGATTATGAAATGGATTGAAATATATAAAGCAGTTAAAACTTAAAACGAAGAAAATGTAGATGTCACTCTTTATAAGGAGTTGGAGAAGAATTAGGTTACAACCGCTCTTTTGTCCACCACCAGCACCGACACTTTTGCAGCATGAAAAAGTCTACAACCCTATATTCTAATTTTATAGCAAGCAACCTCAGCAAACAGACCTGCGGGCCTTTGCAAGCACTGACGATTCAATCATTCACCAGCAATAGCAACAACAATAGATTGGAATACTTCAACAGTTAAACCTGTGTGCCTTTCTGACCTGTAACAGTTCACCCAACAGTAGCATGAACGCGAACAATAACAATTCAACCAATTCAGCTGGCAGTGGCACGATGAAATGATATCCGACTCTGGCTCTTTCTATGGAATGAATTATGAAAATGAATCATCAATGTCAGCAAATCAACCGTTATGTTCACTCGATGATTCTGGTGCCCTTGATTGAACTGATGAAACGACCTGGTGCTATTTATAAAGAAAATGACAAAAGCCGGCGCGGCTTCTTGTGGAGCACCTCCAAATCCAAACGTCCAATCCAATGTAGAATGGCCATGGCATCACCGATGATTAAAACATCAAGAGAATTTTAAAAATTACGCAATCTTTCTCACTGACACCTCTGAGTTCTCATTAATATTTTCCTTCCGCGCCCAATCTTCCGTTTCATCCACCACCGAAATATCTTAAATTTGGTGGAAATTTTCGCATCTCAGGTCCGCATCAGTGAAATTACAGTATCGAGTTTATTTGTAGCGATTCCATCATAGGCGAACACAAAAAAATATGTTAACAAAAGTTAAGAAATGTTAACGCTATGGAGAAATACACAATGGTATATAGCTCTACTGTTTACCATACAATCATGACTACATTTGCTTGCAATGACTCTGCTACCAGGAAATCTATCATATCACGCCTTCCGGGATACATTCAACACCACCATGATTAACGTAGGCATAATTACTACACGCAATTATATAAAAAACAGTCTTTAACATATCGGAAGCATACCGTTGTCTTTCACATGCCACTCCACAATCGGCCCTCCGAACTTGGTGGTATCAATTCACCTCACCGAATTGTTATAATCGTCATATCGCTGAATAGCTGAAACTTCAAGCCCATTGCTGCAATCATGTATATGAATGAGAGAGACATTAGAAGGTCGATTCCACCATGGCAACTTGGCACTGGCAATCTGGTATGTCTTTTTCTATTCTACTTTCAAATTTCAACTGTTTCTGTTAATCAGAGGCAATAAGATCCTCAACTCTCAAGCTTTCAAAAGCTTTAGCCTCAACATCATGGTCATCCAAAGCCGGCAGCTCTCGCCCAGTCCCCACATCTACATAGTCTCAACCTCGCGACATAGAAAATATGTGCAAGAAGATAAAATGCCATTAAATATTCTTGTGAGGAGCATTGCCTTCATAGTGGAAAGAACGGAATGGTAGGAAAGCTGTGTATATGGAATATTATCCATGGCTTCATCTCAACTTACCCCCAAAATAGCTGTTCAGATTATTAAATGAATACATGGCCCTAAATTATCTCTGAAATTCTTCGAATGGTTGGAGCTGAACGAGGGTTTTCAACGTGATGCCTATACTTTTTCAGCAATCATTAAAGTATTAACCAAGAAGAGAGACAAGAGTGGTTATTACATATACCAGGCAATCTCTCTACTAGAGGAAATGATTGGCCGGGGTTTCGATCCTAGATCCAAAGATTTTGATCCTTATTAGTTCTCAACGCATCATACGTTGGAGTCTTCAATGAACATCCCAGTGCAGAAACCAACACATACCACAGTCAATGCAGTATTAACAACTATTGACCTGTCGCAGAGTCATTTGTTCTTCAATACAAAGTGCACGGTCTATGAGCCAGCAACCACACCACGCAGAGTCTCAGTCCACTTTCACCGCACCGTGGTTATGCAAAATTCATTCTCTTCCACAAAATAACGTTCAACATTTAACGGAGTATTCAATTAGTTCAATTCGCATAATAAAGTTTGCTCAAACGCAGAGGGTTCAACGCTTCTTCTCACGATCTCAACATTCAACATATGCAGAGGGTTAACGGTCCCAACATTCAATAAACACAGACATTCAATGTACAAAAGATAGAGTTTAATTAATAAATCAACCAGATGGATAGAGAATCGACAGAGAATTCTATCTTTAACATCTGTATATGGTCAGCGCTGAAACATCAAATAGCTCTATACATTCTTAGATGGTTATTCTCGAACTGTGAATGTTATAATCCAAATCACCATGTTGCAACAGAATAAGAAGTACAAGCCAGACACAGCGAAAGAGGTCATTGGTTTCCCATCAACAACTTCAAAAAATGGAACAGAGCAATCAATATCTGACGATGAACCTGGGTGCGTTATGGCAGGGTAGGAGTTACAAATATATGAGTGCTGCGTATGAAGCGTTTCAAGCACTGAAATTTCACCAACGTATGGGAGAGAGCAGCGTTTTGTATGTAGGGGATTATAAGAAAATGGCCAACAGCGTTATTATATGTCAGAGCAAAGCAGGAGCAGTGCATAAAAATGGCGCTGGAGAAATGACAGGTTTCAACGAAAATTTAGCTGGTAAAATATTCTTGAGAAAATATTCATGAGATGCAGAATTGATGGCAGAAATGATCTGCGCATAAAGGCCATAAAACAGGTGGATCAAAATAATTATGCAGGGCAGGAATGCGCCTGCTCTGATACCATGTTAAATACACATGGGCAACAAGAAATATGAAAGATAAAACATGACAATACATTTTTATTAACAGTTGATATACATTTATAGTACATTGTTGTGACCGTTGGGTTTCACATCCCAAGGTCTCTTGGACTCCTTTTTTCCATTCGGCTTCCACACTAACCCATTGAGGATTAGGTGTCCAACACAAACTAGCAAAGATCAATGAATCAACCAGTAGGAACCCTTCCACTCCCTCAACCTACACTGCCAACACTACAACAAAACCCCCTGTCCAATTTAAGATCGCAACTCCCAGCCTAACCCAACCCAAACCCAAACAACAGACTGGTTCAATCTATTCAAATAATTGAAACACCAGAACTAGAAACCAATCTAAGGGAGTGCAATGACCTTCAATTAAGATTTGGGCATATTGTAGAAACCGAGGGAGATAAAACTGTTCAAGTTGAAAATTAGTTACCTGTAGAACAACCATCACAAGAAGAAGATGTGATCAGACAACAGACTCATAATCAAACAACCACATCTTCTCCCCCATTCCCAGAACGATTAATTATACCACGACCTATAGAACATCCTGACTTTGATATTCTGGGAGAACTTAAGAATTTGTACATAAAAATCCCACTCCTCCAAGCTATCCAAGATATCCCAATATATGCAAAGACCATCAAAGAGCTATGTATAAAAAAATCAAGGAGGAGAATAACAAATAACCCAACAGTCCAAGTAGTTGGCACCTTATCTGACCTGTTATCAGGAAGAGAAGCACTTGTCAAATATGAAGACCCAGGAAATCCAATAGTGACAGTACAAATCAATGGGAAACCTTTTCAAATGCCTTAGTTGATCTAGGGGCTGAAATTAATATCTTAACAACCACCACTTGTCAAAAACTGGGCATTACATCAGTAGAACCGACTTCCACTTTATTGGAACTGGCTGACCGATCAGTGGTTAGGCCGGAAGGCACACTACATGATGTCATGGTATCCGTCGATTCTTGGGAATATCCTGCCAACTTTTTGATAATAAACCCAAAAAACCGACTTGACGGACATCCGTTAATTTTAGGCAGACCTTGGCTTGCAACTGTTGATGCTTACATTGGCTGCCGACAAGGTAGTATGACCATAACTAGAGGGAGTAACATCAAGAATCTAGCCCTATACCCTCCCGCCCAGGCAAGTGTGATGATAATAAAAGCTAACAAACATCCTGTATCATACCTTACTGAAAACATTATATCCCCATTAACTATAGAAGATGCCCTCAATTTCAAATATCAAACAAAGGTTGATGTTATTAACAACTTTATTAACCAAGCTGAATCTAGATCCCACATACAATGTCACATGATAGAGGCAGAATTTGATAATGAATTAGAAGAAGATCCTCTCAAAGACACTCACGATCAAACAATACCTACTACCTCTGTTTCAAATAGCAAAACTATAGAGATTGAGCGAGGAAAAACTTTAAACATTAATAGTAACCTGACTCCCAAACAAGAAGAGAAACTGATCCAACTACTGAGAAAATACAAGGAAGCATTTGCATGGGATTATCCGGACATGAAGGGAATCGATCTGCAGTTATGTACACACCACATTTACATAGAAAAGGATGCAAGACCTATTCGCCAACCCCAAAGAAGACTTAACCCTCATCTAAAAGACATTGTGAAAGATGAACTACAAAAACGTTTGGATGTAAACTTTATTTATCCTATCTCCGCTAGCAAATGGGTCTCTCTACTTGTAGTGGTGCCAAAGAAGAATGGGAAGTGGAGGATTTGTGTAGATTACAGAGAACTAAATAAAGCAACACAAAAAGACCACTTTCCCCTTCCATTCATTGACCAGGTATTAGATACATTAGTAGGAAAGGAATTCTTTTCTTTCTTGGATGGCTTTAGTGGATACAATCAGATTCAGATCGCTCCTGAAGACCAAGACAAAACTACTTTTACCTGTCCTTGGGGAACGTTTGCCTACAGAGTTTTACCCTTTGGCTTATGCAATGCCCCTACCACATTTCAAAGGGCTATCCTCTGCGTCTTTTCAGGTTTAATAAATGAAGGGCCTGAAGTATACATGGATGATTTCACACCATACAGAGATGATTTCGACCCAGCACTAGACACATTGGAAAAGGTGCTGCAATGATGTATCGCTACTAGGCTCTGCCTGAGCCATGAAAAATGCTATATGATGATGACTGAAGGACTCATCCTAGGTCATTATATCTCAGCAGCTAGAATATAGGTAGATCTGGCCAAAATTCAAATAATTTTGTTAATACCTACTCCTACCAAATAGACAGAGGTACGCAGTTTTCTTGGATTTTCTGGTTATTATAGGAGATTTATAGAACATTTTTCTCACATTGTTGCACCTCTATACACTCTGACAGGAAATGTTGACTTTGTTTGGACAGATAAATGTGACCGTGCTGTTGAGGATCTAAAAAAGCTTGTGTCAACAGCCCCAGTACTCAGAGGTCAAAATTGGGACTTGCCATTCCAAATTTCATCAGATGATTCAGACAAAGATATTGGAGCAGTCCTTGGGTAGGAAGAAGACAAAAAACCATATGCAATTTATTGTATTAGCAAGAATTTGTCTCCTACTGAGTTGAACTATATCGTTACTAAAAAATAATTTTTAGCTGTAATACATGCTGTAAATAAATTCAGGCATTATATCACTAGATATCCTGTTATTTTATATACAGCTCACTCTGCCATAAAATATTTAGCAAATAAACCAAGAACAAATGGTAGAGTACCAAGATGGCTGATTTTATTGCAGGAATTCGACATCACAATAAAAGACTGACCTGGAAAAGAAAATCATGTGGCTGACTTTCTCTCACGAATGCCAAAACCAGTGGATGCAGCAGTAGTTGAAGATCAATTTCCAGATGAACATTTGTTCGCTGTTACTATCAAAACACCCTGGTATGCTGATGTTGCGAATTATTTAGCAGTAGCCAAATTACCAAAGCATATGACTCCCAATGAATGAAAGAAGATTGTCCAGTGTAGTACCCGATTTTCTTGGATTGGGGGCTACCTATTTCATACAAGAGCATATATGCACATCAGAAGATGCGTCCGTGAAGATGAAATTTTTGACATTTTGAAAGCCTACCATGACGGATCGTGTGGCAGAAATTTCGCAAATAGAAGACTGGTCACAAAGTTTTGCAAACAGGGTATTATTGGCCCACAATATTCAAAGATGCAAAGAAATTTGTTCAAGCTTGTGACAGTTTCCAAAGAGCAGGACGCCCTGGAGAGTTTAACGAAATGCCTCTGAACCCACAGCTAGTCATTGAACCATTCGAATGCTGGGTGCTCGATGTTTTTGGTCTGATCAATCCATCATCAAACTAGAAAACATATATTTTGGTAGCAATAGAATATGTCACCAAATGGGTTGAAGTAGAGGCATTGCCAAGAGCTACAGAGGATTTTTTCATTCAGTTCTTGTTCCACATATTTGTACGATATGGCCTCCCAAGAGACATAATCATGGATGGTGGACCATAGTTTGCTGGTAATAAAATTGCTGCAACACTCAAAAACTATCATATTCAGCATAAAATTACTACTCCATACCACCCACAGACGAATGGCCAAGTAGAAAGCATGAATAAAGTAATAGAAGCAATACTGACAAAAACCATTGCGTCATACAGACACGATTGGGCTACAAGATTTTCGAAAGCCTTGTGGGCATATAGAATAACATGGAGAAGCACTACTGGTTATTCACCATATCAGCTAGTATTTGGAAATGAACCCATATTTCCAATAGAATTCGAAATACAGACCTTGAGAACAACACAAGAAGTCGGTCTAGATTTAAACGAGGCCTAGATTAATAGACTACAGCAGATCAACGAGTTGGATGAAATCAGGCTCTCCACTCTTCAACATACTATATTAATACAACAACACAGAGCCAAATGGCACGACGCCCTCATAAAAAAGAAAGTCTTTTGCGAAGGAGATTGGGCGCTCCTATACGATCCAGGTTTCAGGATTTTCCGGGCAAACTTCAGATTCGCTGGCTGGGACCATATGAAATCCAGAAGGTACATGATAATGGCACCATTACTTTAACCACCATTGATGGATTTGGACATACCTTTAAGGCAAACAGCCACCGAGTTCGATTGTACTGCAAACCACTCACTAGGGAATCCTTTTACCAACAACTTTGGGAAGACTCCGACATGCAGATTCTGGTTGAGGAAGAGAACTTTTCCTCGCCTTTGGTTCATTAAGTGATTTGATTGCTCTTAAATTTTGTACATAATTATTTTGTTTTGTTTGTGTAAATTATTTTTTGTACAGATTTCTGCATTTCTGCAACTTTTGCATTTTGTTGTTCCTTTCGGATGAAACAACATTTTCACCATTCCGCTGTTCCTTTTCGAAGGAACAACACTTTTGCATTTTGCTATTCCTTTCCAAAGACATAGCATTTTCACCGCTTTGTTGTTCCTTTTTGAAGGAACAGTGCTTTTGCACTTTGCTGTTCCTTTCCGAAGGAACAACAGTTCCACCATTTTGCTGTTCCGTTTCAAAGGAACAATACTTTTGCATTCTGCCGTTCCTTTCCGAAGGAACATCATTTCCGCCATTTTACTGTTCCTTTCTGAAGGAACAACACTTTCATGTCTTGCTGTTCCTTTCCAAAGGAACAACACTTCCACCTTTTTGTTGTTCCTTTCTGAAGGAAAACACTTTTATGTTTTGCTATTCTTTTCTGAAGGAACAACACTTCTGCATTTTTGTTGTTCCTTTCCGAAGTAACAAAAATTTTGTTTTCTATTGTTCCTTTCCAAAGGAAAAACACTTTCATTTTCTGCTGTTCCTTTCCAAAGGAATAAAACTTTCATTTTCTGTTGTTCCTTTCCGAAGGAACAACACTTTCATTTTTCTAATGTTCCTTTCTGAAGGAACAACATTTTCGCAATTTTTTTTTTTTTTGTGCTTGTTTTCTTTGCTATTCCAATTAAGGGGCAACTACTGTTCCTCTCAATGAATAATAGTTTCAAGCATATTTTTCCTTTTTCTTGCACTTTTTGTACAGTAGCTGTTCTATCTTGAGAACAACATTTTTAGAGTGCATTTTTTTCTTTGTGTGTTTTACCATTTAGATCATTTTTGTGAGTCATGGTCATTTAAAGCACATCTATACATTTATGCAACAAATACAAAAACTAGAGGATATTGAAATCAACAAATTACATAAAAATCGTTACATTTAGAAGAAATTTCTTTGAATTGATAAGAGAAAAGAGAAAAGGACACAACTATTGATCACCTTGCTGTCATTATTCTACTAATACCGATATGATTGATTATTTTTATCATTATGGTTCTTCCTAAATCCCCATAATTCTCTTTTATCATTATTATTGAATAACAATAAGGGCATATTTTTCTATTGAGATGTTAAGAATTCTTCCACCATCCCTACTCTTAAGGAGTGTTGAACCACCCTCTGTATATAAATAGGAAAAGTGCTATATAAAAGAAAAAAGAAGAATTTTTTTTTATATTATTACTAACATGGTTTATCAGATGAAGGATAGGGGGTCTCATTAAGAGCCAACCTACCATGATCATAAGGAAGAAAGTGAAGTGGCATTCCCACTATGGCCACCACACCAGGGATATGATCCAAGAGGCACATTAGAAAAAATAAAAGGTCCTTGGAACAGGAGGTCTCATCACGAGCTAGCCTGCCCACCTTTCACTCCTTCCTGGTGAATGGCATTATGATTTATCTAGTTACCAAGCCAACATAATGGCCTCCATTCTGACATTGCACAACACTTTCCTAGGCATACACAAAGAATTATGGTTCCAAGGGTGAAATAAACAACTCTGTCAAGGTTATGGACATTTGTGGGCAACAGAGCTCTGTTGATGGTATTGAAGTCATATTTCTTATACACCAATATCAATTATAAAACCCTTCTTCTTATATCTTTATAAATGGTTCAAATGAGATTTTTTTTATATAACCCTTTCGAACCTTTGATACATGAAAATCAATTACAAATCAATTATGATGGTAAAAGTCGATAATGATCACATAAGACCTTTTATGCACGTCAGCTACCCTATCCTCCAATTCTCGCATCATATCATGGCATTTCCTTATTTATTAAGCGATTTTATTATACGCCTCGATTTTGGCAATCCGCTCACTGTTGTAAACATGGTATTTTTGCATACGTTGTTCCTTTATGACTCTGTACTATGGTAGTTCAGCATGTTTCCTTAATTTGACGGCCAAGGACGACCTATCACATTGCAGGGGGGGCACAAGTGATCCCCATAATTCGCTGGCATACATGTCAGCTTATCATTCAGAGAATTATGACTTAGGAATAGCAAATATTAATGGTATTTTGTTTCCCAATATGCATGGCTTACTATTTCGAAGCTATTTCCATGTTTTTCTCTACAAAAATTGGCATTAAGTTCGAAATTCGAACAACTTGCTCTTCCGTCATCTTCTCTGTGTTTGCTAATAGTGAGCTAAAAATTTGAATAGCCCGCTGTTCCATTGCTGTCTCTGTGTTTTTTTTACAGTGTGCTAAGCATGGGAGGAAGATCAATTCGCAGTGAGCCATAGGTGTTGATGGTCTCTGATGTTTCACGAGAGATCCTAGTGAGGGCAGGATGGATAGTTTATCTTAACCGTCTACAACAATCCAACGAGATGGTGGCAGTTGAGTTTTTATGGAACTTGCAAGAACATCATTCCATGGTGAGGGGGGGACAGATAGCAGTCACTGACGACATAATTGTAGAGATTTCGAGACTGCCAGCCACTGAACCTGTGTGAACTCTGAAAAAGGTGAGACTGTGAGACGCCATGAAAATCTTCCAGGATGAAGGGAATAACCTGACTGTAAAATGGAAGGGAGTTTTACCGGCAACCTTGGGAGAGCCATGGGTGGAATTGGCAAGAATTATCTAGAGCTACATCACTTGTGACAACAGGAAAGATGTGGTAAGACCATGCCATCTTAAACTTTTAGCTGTGTTAAAGCAAAAATGCATTGTAAATTTCCTTGCGTTTTTAATTTTTTTATTACACAATGTTTCCCAAAGCATGAAGAAATCTCGCCATGTAGAGTCAATAATAAGCCACCACAGGTTAATACGATTGATAGTCAGTTGCAGTCTTTCTTAATAGCAAAGCAGTTGGGAAGAACTGATTTTCACGATTGACAGGGGATTGGCTTTGTTAGCCGCAAAATCAAAACATGTTGCCAGTACATCGGGCATACCACTGAAATGAAGAAAATATGTTAGATTCGCAAGGATCAGAGGAATGCTAGGAAATTCCCAGGGGAACATTAGTCAACTGGTGGAAATACATGATTCAGGAGACGAGCAACCCCCACAATTGGAAGGAGGGGAGAACGAAAAAGAATTGGAGGAAAACGATGAAGGAGAACTGGAGGAGGAGACTAAACAATTTGGTCAGGAAGAAGAAGAGGAAACAGAGAAACACAGTGGAAGTCCACTGCAAAACCCACTGCAAGAAGATGAATTGGCCCAGATTCTAGCCAATATGGGTGAATATGTCCAATCTCATAGCCCACTTAACCCCCACACTGAAGAAGGACCACAGGAGCACTCTGCTCATGATAAAAGTGCATCCGAGGAACTGTGTGATGAGGAAGAAGGATCGCAGGAGCACTCTGTTCATGATAAAAGTGCATCCGAAGAACTATGTGATGAAGAAGAAAAAGAAGAGGATCACTCTGCCCATGATGAGAGTGTATTTGGAGAGAAGAGTGACGAGAATGAAGAAGAGGAACAATCTATTCCTAGTCAGAATACACCAGAAGAATTCCACGATGAAGAAGAGGTAGAAGAAGAAGTTACCCGGAAACAGCAGAGTAAGCTAGGGTTTCTACCCCTGAACAACTTGATCAACAGAACACTGAAGAAGCAACCCAAGAAGAAAATAAGAAAATTGGCCAAGGCGAAGGTACAATACTAGAGGTACAAAGCCCAGGCCCGAGTAAACAAATGGTTGTTCCTTCCAAGAAAAAAGAGGAAATTAAAAGATTACAAAAGGAACAACAGAGACTGCTTAACGTGATCAAGCAAATTCAACAACAGATAAGGGTTTTGAAAATGGGGAGGAAATCAAAAGGAACCTCTGTGGTATAGCATGCAACTGCCCAGGAAAAACCCCTTAAGAAAAAGATCAAGAGGACTCAAGTCCAATCTGCCATTCAAAACCGAAAGGAACAACATTTGGCTGTTGCCCATGTCGAAGTAAAAACAGAGAATGTATCAGCCTGTGATAAGGAAATTCAGACAGAGGCATCGTCCTCTAAGGAAACTTGGACCATAAAGATGAGACGTTGTGATAAGAATACCCAAGTAGATAAGAAGACCCAATTAGATCCTGCTTACAACTATTATGTTGGATAATGATCCAAGGACAGTAACTCTACGAAAAGATTTGGCACAAGCCCAGCAAAAAATAGAGAAACTTACAGAGCAGACTGTCCCTCGAGAAAAATACGAGAAATTACAACAGCAATTGAAGAACATTAACGCATCAGAAAGCCAGGCCTTTGAAGGATGGAAAAAAGCAGAAGAAAGAGTAAAAAAGGTAACCCATAGACTAGACATAGTCATCAAACAAATGGATACCTTATGCTCTCTATATACTGACGTGCTAGCATGTAGGGCACCTACTAGGAACTATGCTTTGTTTTTAATGGAAAGATATTTACAATTGAAAATTAAAGTTGTTAAAGCAGGAGTACCTATAGAGATAAAAACCATTGATGACTTCATAAACTGTTGTAAGCATTACAGGGTGAAAGTTCAGTGATTGTTATGCGAATTTTATTTACACAATCTTGTATTAGATGGAGAAACAGAGCAGAACCCTAGCCCTTTTGTGGGTGATGTCCAACTGCAGGCATTTATTTCTTTTGGTGTTAATCAAATAAAGTGGCTTAAAGCCTACAATGTCTTTCAAAGACAAGAGAATGGATTAGATTTATTGCTGAGGGGTGAACTTAGAGACTCACTGCAGTTATGGAATAAACATAGGAGCCTAATGAGAACTCAAGGAGTGATCGAAGCATTGGGACCTATTCACATAGCAGTCATCCACCAAGGGGTAGAATACTTCTTTACCATCAAAGACCTTGCCATAGCAGTAGCCAAATTCCAATACCAGACTTCTAAACGAAACATCCAAAACAGGGAACCATTCAATTATGAGAACTTTAAGCTAGCTATTGACCGCTTGGGTATCTATGATGACCTCATTTTGAGAGAAGGCCCGTCTTGGTTAGGCTGTAGGTTTCGAAGTCCAGTCATTTGGCACCATGCACTAGGATATCAAGCCTTATATGAAATTCCTGAAGGTCAGATAGGACATCTTTTTGAATTCCTAGCTAGGCATCATGGCTGCAGACCACCTAATGAGATCCCTTCTCCAACCTATTCCCTAACTGCCTTGCATGTAAATTACAATGTTTTCATGAGGGCATGAAAAAGGGTAAGCAAGGGCGTGTGTTGAGCATTATAGAAGGTATGTAATTACCACTTATTTTGTCATCCTTTGCTTAAATTCATAGCTTCTTTACATTATGAAATAGGTATATGGTGAAAGATTATGATAAAGTTTAGAAGATTTGTGTGCAACGTAAAATGACTAATAATTACCCTTTTCCTATGCAGAAAAAGAGGAAAACAGAAAATCGCCATTCCAAAGGAACCGACAAGATGAAATCAACTGTTGTCCCTTTGACAGGGAATTGCATCCAAACGAGGCAATCCAAATTGGAGCATACAAGCCAAGAAAAGGAAGAGAAGATACCAAATCAGCGCAAGAGAATGAGAGGATAACTGAGAGCTAACAATATGGCGAATCCCTTAGGATCCTTTGATATTGAGGGATCGCTACCTTAACGATTCTTTGTATCATTGATATCTTTGCTTGGCTACTATAAGAAGGGATAGCATTGCTAGCCCAAGGGGGCAGACTAGTGTTGTTTTTATGAAATTCACTATTGTAACTGAAACTTTGATCATCGACTCTCTTTAAAAAAGTGATTAATGTAACTATGTTTTGATGCTTAATATATAATCTCTGTTGTCATTCCATCTTTGATTCTAGAGTAATCATAAGAAGTGCGTCCCTGGAGGCTAAGGGCCCAGCCTTGGTGGATCACTTGCTTCCTGTACCATTAATTCTCGATTCCAAGTCGTGTGTGGTTTTGATTTCTTTTATATGCATTGTTCAGTAATCTGCTGTTCCTTATTATTTCATGTATTAGCTCTGTTATATTTCATTCCTATTTGAATAGTAAGGTTATTCTCTGCACAAGAATGTTATGCTACTCGTTCTAAAGTTATATCGTATTGTTGTTCCTTTAACAAACTGCTATTATTGTATAACATTGTTGTTCCTTACAAATTGCCGTTACTGTTCGATTATAGAGTAACAGTGCTGTGTAAATCGGTATTATTGTCTATTTATCTATGGTTTACTCCCAAGTGTGATTGTTTTTCATTGGGACTGTTGTTCCACCGTGATCGCAATTGCTGTTTCTTCACAACCGTGATTAATAATTGTTATGCCGAAACTCAGATTACTGTTTCTTCAACAGAGAAGTGCTGTGTGTAATATTCGATTTGGTTTGCTGTGCATTTACATTTGATTCCGGTTTCTGTTCAATATTTCATAGCTTCCTTTAGTTTGTTGTCCCATTTTTGTTTGCTGTTCAAGTCATTTCTGAGTGAAGATTGCAATTACTGCTTCATTTTCGTAGGTTAAAGCTTTGCTGTTCAATCGAGTTAAATAGATCAGTTGTTGTTCCATTTCCTGTTATTTGAATTATCATTTCTTTGATGTGCACAGAACGATCTGAAACTATAGTGAACATTGACAATTGTTGTCTAGTTCCCAGGTTGATGATCTTTTCCTTAAATTGCTTCTCAATTACATCAGTTTAGAAAGGGAGGAGTTATTATTACTACACCCTTGATTGATAAATTGTTGTAGTTTTCTGAGTGAATGATTTAAGTCTTAGAGTGTTAAGTTTCTTTTTGAAAGTAGATTTTATTCCAAGCATCTGTTTACTCTTGTATTTAAAGAACTATACTACTAGCATTACTCTGACAAATGAATGCCTCAAACTGAGTACACTCTTTCGGATAACAAATCATACCTGGATTGATAATTAATGTAGGGTAAATAGAGGTGAAAAAGACCCTTTTTACTGCTTGACAATTCCAAAGATACCATGAAGACAACTGAAACAGTTCCTAGAAGGAATTTCATTTCAGGTCTTCTATCTCAAGAGTGTGAAGATTGTATTCATGGGGAATGCAATAGCTTGAAACATCATTTTCAGGAAGAAGGTGTTCACAAGCATACACTTGAACTAGAGAGTTGTGGAAACTCTGAAACCATTGAAGAGGTTGATGGTGTTCCAAAGGGAGCTACTTCTTCATTCAATTCACCTTCTCATGAAGGTAATAAAGGTGAGAAAGAAAGGTATAAAACTGGTTCTAATCGTATTCATTTTGATTATGTTCAACATGGTAAATTTCCATATACGTATGGGAAAAAGAATTGCATGTTCCTTTTGTGGTTTGAATAACCATAATGTTTCTATATGTTGGAAGAGAATGGCCACATACAGGAAACTTTTGAAGGAAAGGAAGCAAGAAGCCAAAGGTCCATTGGACAAGGAAAATCATGCTATCAATAGGATGCACATGTTTCGCACTTACTGCCATAAGCAAGGAAATATTGCTGCGAAATGTTGGACTCTAAATTCAACAGTGCTTCCACAAAACTTGAAGAAGGTGGAAAGAGAAAATGGCAAGAATAGAAAGGAAGTTTCCATAAATGATGTGTTTCAAGATGATTCACATGTTGCTGTTGATGTGCAGATAAAGGAAGGACCTTTGAAATGGATTGGTAAGAAATGGTTAGAGTTCTTATCCAATTAAAGTTGCATATCTTTTGATGTGAATAGAAATGTATCACATCTATTTGCATTTTTTTGTTAATGATATGCAAGTTGCAGGATTTTACCAAGAAGGTAAATGGAAAAGTTGAGTAGGAGACTCACTTTATTACTGCAACATTATATTCATTTTAGCTTCAAAAGTATAGTGCGCTTAAGCGAAAGTTGAAGGATGAAATGTATGCATAAGAATGATGTGCATGAACACCGGGATGCTGATGATGTCCTTGTATTTGAACATGTATGAGTGATTAACTTGAAGGGTTGATTGATTTGTTTTTAAACATGCATGTAATGTAATGTTGACTTGGAAAAAGTTGATTTGGTCTCCAAGATGGAGATAATGATGAAGTGTTTCATCTTTGAAAAGGAATCCTAAAGTTATTTTTCTACATGCTTGACTTGAAGGGTCAAATGTTTTAAAGGCATGTTTTGTTGGCTTGCCATCTAGTCAATCATTTGTATGTAGATGTAAAGACATGGAGGTGTTCTCAAGATGTGAAATCTGTTTCTTTTATTGAAGCAAGAGTTTAGGCCATCCAGTTGTTGTCTATAATCCTGTTGTTGTTAGCAATTGTTGTTGATAGTATGTCAAATAGGTACAAATGAAAATTTTGTGAAGCAGATGTAACTTCAAATTGGTTTGAGCCACCTTGGGTCAATGATCAAGGCAGAGAAGTTCAAACTACCTTCTGTGACCTTCTCAGCAGGAGTTCTGCAGGAAGTGAAGGAGGAAGACAATTCTTCCTAGGAGGACAAGCACATCTAGGAAGGGAGTGTTTGAAGGCTTTGGTTCAGAGGCACTATGCAAGGCAAGTGTATGGAGGCTGAAAGAAGAGGGTGAGATACTCTCATTTACTGTTCAGATCAGTATATCAGTATTTTGGAGTCCAAAAGATTTTTAGTGGGAAGACGTGATCCAAAATGGATCTAACATAGACTTTTAAGTCTATGAATTTTCCTCATAGAGGAAAAATGAAAGTCAAAGGATGCTTCTGAAAATAGCCCCATTGCATAGATCTCTTCATTCTGAATCTAACAAAATTTTAATGAGCTAAAATGAACTTCGGATGAAGGAGATATTGTAAAAAGAAAATTGCCCATTGTCCTTTGAAAAGGAGGCATTTTCTTCTTAAATGGGACTTAATGGAGAATATGCATCTCTTAAAGAAAATCACATCGGAAAGGTTTAAAGGGCATAGCAGTAGGCCTTAAGGGCCCCCTGATAGTAATCTCCGATATATCGCATCGGAGGAAGGCCTTCGCACGACATCGAAACCTTGGGTAGGCTGATTGGCGATATGCCGATGTTGTGACGTGCGACAAAGTGATCGACGATGGAGTGATGTGGAGGCGGACCCAAAATATTATGTTCTATAGCCTAAACCCTTATCAGATCCATAAGATGTATCAAATTGGAGCGTTGAAGGGATAAAGTCCTGGCGGGAGGACAATGCGATTATGAAATGTCGATGCGATTGGCGAATCCCTGGTACAAAGGGCCGTTGTGACTTGCGATTGCGATAAAGCGGGGTTGGCGATATATATCGGATCGGCGGATCAGATCGGCGATATATATATTGGCCGACACAGTCCATTGGGCATTGTAATTGCGATATGTGATCGGCGATTGACGATCTGTGATCGGTGATCACAACAACATAAAGGGCCGTTGACACATGCCTGTTGCAATTGCGACTTGCGATCAAGGCACGTACCCAATAGGTTATGAATGCGATTTCATAATATTTGAAATCCAGATTTTTGGATTTTCAGTGTTTTCCTGTGTAAATCTGAATACTCCTGTGTATTGGAAATATGGTCGTTTTCGTGATTTCGTTCAAAGGCCGCCGATTCCTTTGTAAACTATCCCTGTTCTTGAATCATTTGTGCCATGCTATAAGCGGGCGTTTTGTAGCAATGATGCATTGTAACAGTAATGCGTTATATGTATAGAGCCACAGAGCCATAGAGCCATATGGCTAGACACAGAGCCACAGAGCCAGCCAGCCAGAGGGCCAGTCAAAGAGACAAAGGAATTATTACACATAGAGAAACGGATAGGAATCCGCAGAGCTGGAGGGATGCCTCACAAAAGCTAGAGAGCACAATTGAAAGAGGAGGTTTTCTGGAATCTCTTGGAGGTCAAGCAAAACTAGAAGTTCTGAGAGCCAGAGCCAAGAGCTAGGAGCCAAGAGCCAGAGCTGAGAGCCAGAGCTGAGATCCAGGAGACAAGAGCCAGAGCTAGAGTAAGATATGGAGCTGAGAGCTAGAGCTGAGAGCCAGAGCCAAGAGCTAGAGCCAAGAGCCAGAGCCGAGAGCTAGAGCGAGAGCCAAGAGTTAGAGCCAGAGCAAGAGCTAGAGCCAAAGTGAGAGCCAAGAGCGAGAGCGAGAGCGAGAGCCACAGCCAGAGCCAGAGCCAGAGCTAAGAGCCAGAGCCAGAGTGAGAGCCATAGCCAAGAGCCAGAGCCAAGAGCCGAGAGCCAGAGAGTCAAATGGCCAGGGATAAAAATGGTATTCTAAGCCCAATGGTTCAGTCATAACCTATTAGAGTTGAGTGTGGAACTTGTAAAAGAATTCAACCATAATCCCAAAGTGTCTAATTGAGTTGATTAGAGCTCAAGGAGATGTAGCCTAAGAGGTTTGGGTGAATTCCATATTATATTGTTGTTATGTGTGATTTATTATTGCTGCATTGTATTTGTTGTTATATGTTTCTATATTAGTTTAAGCAAATGAACTCAAGTACTTAAGCAGTCAAAGGCAAACTAAAAGCATACACCTATTTCATGTTATTTATTCTGAAAATTATCACTCATAAGCATAGATCTTGGGAACATATAAGCTTTGGAGTGGGAGAGGTTTTTGTAAGCATGACAAGAAGCCTTTAGTGCCCCATTTCAAATCAGTAAAGTTGTGAGTTTATCAATAAATAATGAGAATGTGAGTTTTGTGAGTTAAATGCTATTGGACAATGGAAGGGCCCCCATCAACCATGTGCATCTATTTATAAATTTGTAAGATTAATTAGTTTCTTTTACTTTGATTCATGCAAATAGTTTAGCTTTCCACTGAAAATGTTATTTTATTTTTCAAATGTACATTTACCTCACTGTGTAATTTTATGTTTCCTAAGAGCATCTCAAGAAAGTAGTGTTTTATCTATTTTCTAAAATTGGATTGCTTGAAGCATTAGAGCATAAAGTGACTTAGTTTTCTTTCACATGTCTTTAAAATGCATTCTTAGATTCAGCTTTACATTCACTGTTTAACTCTATATTTTCCAAAGAGCTTCTCAAGAAGGTAGCATTCAACTATTTTCCAATATTGGTTGCTTGAGGAATTAAGAATAAATAGTGATTTAGTTTCTTTCCTTATGCTTTTGTCATGCTTTTTAGATTAATATTTCATCTATTGTGTAATCTCATGATCAGCAAGTCCAAGAAGGTAGTTCTTCCAATTTGGGTTTCTTAAGAGGCATTAGATCACATAGTAGTTGCAAGTTTTCCTTTCCATGCTCTTATTATGTTTTCTTATATCACATCTAATGTATACTCAATTGCTTGAGTCATTTCAATAAGATGATTTCAACATCTTCCTATATTGAATGTTCACAATAGTATTTGAGCATGCAGTAGATCACAATTGTTTTTATATTGCTTGCTTTCATTTCATAGAATAGGATTAGTTTTATTTTTGATCAAGAGTTTTCAAGGATAGGATAGGAAGTGATTCCATTTTCATCTTATCAATGAATACAATTGTATCTAGAATAATGCTTTGCTTTTCATAGACATAGTGGCGACCTATATTAGATTAACCATTCAAGTTTTTGATTTAATTTTATGAAAATTAAGTTAGTTTAAGTACATTTTCTTTCCTTCCTTCTTAGAAATTAGTTTTTATATTAAACATCCATTAGACTTAGTTGATCATTGGTACTTAACATCGATTAAAATCATTAGGCATAAAAGACAAAACCCTCAAAACAATACAAAAACATACTCAATGAAGTAAGAAACAAGGTTAACTAAGCACATATTGTGCACCACACTTCATCAGTTTACTAACCCTGGTCAATAATTTATGTTAGCAATTTAAGACATTAAATTGACTGAACACATCCCACATTTCCTTTGTTGTTTCCTTCTTGGAAATGTGGTACCACATGATCCTTGACCCCATCAAGGATGATGCACTTCGCCTTCGCCATTGCCTCCTCGTACCTTTCATTAGCTATCAGGTCAACTGGGACAACTATCACTCTTGTGATGAAGCCATTGAGGCGATGAATGTCTTGAATGGACAAGATCCTGGCCTTCTAGACCACAAAGTTTGACGCTTCGTCTAGCCTATCCTGATCTCTCAACCCATTCACGGCCATCTCGCTACTCTTCTTTCGACTCCTCCGAGTCTCTCCACTTCCCTCATGGAAGTCCTCTGTTCGACTGCTGAGTCTCTCAACTTCCCATCTGGAACTTCTCGGTTTGACTCCCTCTGCGTCTCGATTTCCCTTCTAGAAATCCCTCTGCCAAAGTCAAGTTTTCCCACTCCGATCGTCTATGCAATTGCACCACTGATCTAGATTCCTTGGCTAGAAAGCCGCCTCGGTAGCAACTCCCTCGACCTTGGTATTTCCTTGTTAGGTACTGTTCTGACCATAGTACCCCACCATCTTCACTCCGCAAATTACCCACAGCTTCCTATACCCCAACAACTGAAGGATTGAGCCACTTGGCTCTGCACAATCCCGACACCGGCAAATCAGCTCCCCTAGCCAACTGCGTCAACCCTCCTCTCCTCTATGTGGCTTTGCATGGGCCTAATTCTGCCTCCCTTTGCCTCTGCGCTACCTTTATTTGGCCCAGAATGATGACATAGTCCCTCTGCGTCACTCCTTCCTCCGTCGCCTTCTGCAAGGATCAACTCTATCACTCAGTACACCTGAATCTGATGCAAATTATCTGCTTGACTGATGCCTTCAGTTTTCCTATGATCTGCAACCACGCTCTGATAGCATGCTGGAATTTCTAGGTTTAGCCCGTTAGAATTTTTTCCTGTACTATCTGGTTTATTTCTTCCTACTTGTTTAATCACTTAACAATTTATTTACCATGTAAATACTAAAAATAAACACAAGTACAATATCAACATCTACATATCATCAACTGAAAGAAAAAAGCACACAAGTGACATCGTTATTTTTGGACCAATGTCCATGGAAAAACCCAATGCGGGAAAATCGGTGTAGCTATTTAGAGGGTTATATTATTATGCAGTTTATCAGAGTACAATTGGGTGCCTAAATTAGCTCACTCGGGAGAGAAAAATATACAACAACAATACCTCTATATCTGGAAATAGGCATTCAGAAAACCTGTCCCATGAAACCCCCTTTGGCACAAATGAAGCTTAGCGTTGGCCCTTCTGGCCTCTACGTTAGCCTCCTACTGACCTGCATCAGCCCCAAGACCCTCTATGTCAGCCCTCTACGGCACTGTGCAACCTCCAGGAGCCTTTGTGTCAATCCCTCTACCCTCTGCGTGGATGACAAGGTCTCTCTGGGCTCTATGCTACCTCTGTTGGGCTCAACGTGGCCTGGACTAACTACTGCTCTGGCTCTCTCCACTTCTGTGTTGGCCTCCCAGTGTTGTCCCTCCCTCTTTGCCTCGTACTCACTGCCCCTCACTGCTGATTACTGATTCACTTTTTCTTAGCAACCCTGCTCTAGAAAAATGAATGACTAATCACTTTGGTGTGTTCTCCAACTGACCCTCAAGCCTCCTCTTATACTTTTCTTGTTGGTCCATCAATGACCGAGATTAAATATCTAATCAATGACTAAGATTAGATTTGGCTTGATCCATGACTTTTGGAACCTTATAACCCAGTTTTATATTAATACCCATTAATATTTTATTTTTCCTAAGTTTAGACTTAGGAACTCCATTAGAAATATTAATTATTTTAATATCTCCCAAACTAGTTAGAATCTTCCCAAACCATTTCTAAGTCTTGGAAATCTCATGTGCTTTAGCCTCTCCACCAATTTTCATGGCTAGTGCACATCCGATGCTACCTCAAATCAACATGAATACGTGAGGAAGAAGGTTGGCAAAGTTTTGTGTTAAGGTTCTTTGTTTTTCTCCATACTCTACCCCAACCTCGCAAAGTCAATCTTATGCGTGTGGTTATAGGCCCTTAACTGCATTGATGCATTCATATGGGTTCCATTGCAACATAGTTTTCCATGTTTTGTGTGCGCGATTACAAGTTCAATTATGAGTAAGACATTACCTTGGTATTGAGCATGGGTAAAACAATATTTTGGTATTTTCTCTTGGTATTGGTTTGGATATTACCATGGTAGAGGTATCCTAGGTATTGACATAACCATGGTATTTTCCCATGGTATTGGTTTGGAGAGTACCATGGTACATGTATGATGAGTATTTTCATAACCATGGTATTTACCCATGGTATTGGTTTGGAGAATACCATGGTACATGTGTCCTGGGTATTGGCATAACCATGGTATTTTCCCGTGGTATTGGTTTGAATATTATTGAGGATAATTTGGCATATACTTGTGCGTGAGGATTGAAGTGTGCATGGGTGGAGTGAGAGAGTGAGAGTGTGATAGAATATTTTGTCTAGCATATTGCATATTTGTAGTTGTGTTGAGTAGAGTGTCTATATCAACTTATCATTTCCAGATTCATATCAGTGAGGTTCTTGGGTTGATCATGTTGAGCAGGTTTGAGAGCCCAGTTAAAAAATGCATGAAACATGGTTTTCATGGAGGTGTTGAAGGCATTGAGGCTTCGTAACAAAAAATGTGTAGATAAGGTGGGGGCATTCTGGCCGACATATCAGAATGGGAAGCATATTTATCCAAAGTCCAATAGTTTTGGGCGAGGCTCATTGGTCGTGGTGGCTTCCAATGAACAAGTGTTCATAGAGTCATGAGATAAGAGTCTTTCTATATGACGTTGCTAGTAGATTGTCATATTAGTCGAGTCTTCCAGCTAGTGGGTGCTAGCTCCTCTGTGTAAAAATTTGTTCAAGCACTTAATAAAATATTTGAGCAACAACATTTGCTGGTGGTTTTTTGCCTTGGAGGGGGTTTTCCGCCAGAACACTTGTACCCTCTTATGTGCATGCTTTTATATTGTTCATGGTGCTATTACATGTTTATTTTATGTTTGGTTCATATGTTAGCTACTAGGTTAATGATCCTTGTTTTTTTTGGTAAAATAATTAAAAATTAAGTAAATCCTATCACTACTAATTCACCCCCCCTCTCAGTAGTGAGATCAATTCCAACAAATGGAAGTCATGCTTTAGGGATTTTCTTTGTCTTTGGGGGAAATCCTGCTAACGACAATCATCATTTCCCCACGATGGCTAGATCAGGGCCTCAATACTCTAGCTTTGGTCAACCCTTTGATCAATTTTTGTATTCTATAATCTTTTCTATGGGGTGATTGCAAGGTCTATCTAGGGTTTCTTGTTTCCCTTCAGACCCATCCAACCAAAATCAACTTCCATTTATAACATCTATTGATTTGTTAGTGACCTCATATGCTATGATCTTAGGTGGCCTTCAATGCCCACCAAATTACCTTTTGATATTCCCATCTTTGAAGGAAATTCAGGAGAGAAATGGACCATGAATATCACCACTTATCATTTATGGTGTTCTTCTAATTAATTAGTGAATGATTTTGTGAGATTGCACTTCTTCCAAAGAACCCTGTCAAAAGATATTGTGAAATTGGTATATTGAGTTGGATAAGGCATCCTATAGTAACTATGCTACCTTTGCATGAACATTCTTGAATCACTTTTAGTTACCTTTGCAGTAAGAGGTTGGAACTGATCTCATGTCTACTTTCAAGAAGGACACCTTCACCCATATCTCTAATCATATTCATGAATGGAGGCAAGGAAAAAATTTGATTAGGACCAAGAATTATGACTAGTTGTTCAAACATTGGTTTACTCAATCCTTGTTACCATCTACTACCAAGGATGTTTCTATGACCAGGGTGGCTATTGAGGAGAAGGCCATTTTACATGCACAACATCTTGACTTGATTTATTCTTATTTGGGAACTTTATCTGACATTATCCCTAATGTTATTTTTCCTTTGACTGATTCGCAATGACCTAAACCAGGCCTTGTTGACCCAAAAATTGTCTAGTCCTATGTGGAAAACTAATTCCATCGAAAAATCTACATAAGTTCCTCTCCACTCTTTCCTTTATATAGAACATAGTCGATTTTCTAGTGTGCAAAGAAACTGCGTACACATCTCTCTCCATACATTGTTTATTTGCAATCAACCTCTTGCACAACTTATTTTATGCACTTCCTCTTCAAATTTTTCCATTACACATACCCACTTTCGCATGTCACACCTACACACATACTCATGCACAATAGGATACTTCACACAATCCATTCGTATGCACTCCTTGTCATTATTTAACATTAATTGTAGATATAACATGTCAGGAAATCACTCCACCACTTTTATTCTCTCGCTCCTCGTTTTTCTCATTTTGATGTCACTTAAAGCATTAATAAATGGAATTTATCTCTAATTAAAGGCGTCGTGATGGAAATCATACTTCGATATATACTCCTTATCACTCCTCATAAAGCATGATCATGGTTAGTAACTTCTACTTATTATTTTTCCTTGACCAATAGAATGACACAAGAGAATTCAATTATATTAGTAATTGCACCAAAGAACGAGGATTTAATAGCTAAGACTCACTAAATGGATTTATTTATCAATACATATTTCCTAAGTACAAAAAACAAATGGCTACTAGAAATAAGAGAGATTCGATTTAGAGTGACACATTCATTTCACTTTTTCATGTAGATAGAAAAACCTCATTAGTCGATTGCATACTATTGGTATTTGAACTTGTCACTAGATGAGAAGATAAATGAAAGAATTTAGATGACAGGGTTTTCAAACATTGCATGTGTCCCTAAAGTATTTGATTTAGAGAAATAATTTACTTATGTGCGCGACATTTTGATCTAAAAACTAGATTTTTCAAGCTTGTAGACAAGAAGAATCTAGTCCCCCTCACCCTAAAAGCATTCAAAAATCACCTTAAGGTGTCAGAAACTACAAAGCTACTCATGTTATCAGAGGCTGATACTTTCTTGGACTCCTAGGATGGAAAAATGAGCATTAGTCATGAGTTCATCATGGCTTATGCACATGTTCATTTTGAAATTTCTTTCTTATATATTACAATATTTTTCCTAGCCTTTCAGAGATTTTTTATGGCTTTTTGCTATAGTAATGGGACGAGAAACTATTGCAAATATTCGCAAGTTTGTTGTTTACACATTATTTTATTCTTTTGAAAGAGATGTTCTTTTCAACTAGGCGTACCTCATCTCGACTAAATTGTCTTTCTTGCTAAAAAATATATCCAAAACTCATAATTTTTTCATGAAAACTTATTTGATCATGGCCCTAGTCTCATGTGATACCTTCCACGATCTACCCCATAAGAACAATTCTAATCTAGGCTTAGAGTTGGTGCAGTTTTAGTATCAAGTGTTATGGAAGCATAAGGCTCCATTTCATTTTTTTCAAATACAATATTCTTTTGTCAAGGAATTTAGTTAGCTGATAATTGGGCTAGAATCCAAAAAAAATTCAAATGAAGAACAAGCCTACCTTTAGGGAAATGTAATACATGAAGAAAGAGAGGAAAACACATTGGTTCATGGGACAAGCCCTTGTTGCTTCCTATATTTGTTGGGAAAATACTGAGAGGGGGTGGGGGGAGGGGGGGGGGGGCAGGTTGAATCAGTTTTTTTAACTCACTTCAACTTTTCAATTTATTATTCTAATTTATGTATGCTATTTTCATTCAGAAAACTAGCATATGTACATGACTGTGATGAATACAAACCCCGTATACCTAGTTAACTACTTTTCATAAATTTCATCATCTGTTCATCTTCTAACTAGTGTGTCATTACTTCATTATTCATTCATTAAGCAAAAACCATGAGCAGTAAATAACATATAGATCATCAACACACAAGGAACATATCAACACACAAGAACACTAGGATTTTTAGGTGGAAACCCAATGTGGGAGAAAACCGATGATATCATCGTCTTTGTCTTCCTCTTTTAATATAGAGGAAAACATATTAAAATCTTGTACTGACGAAGATTGATACTAGTATGTAGGCACCTAACTTATAGAAGGCTACAACCTTCTGTCATTCTCCAGCACCCAATTGAAGGGAGCTCCAACCCTCTGATCTTGTTTACTAGCTCCTACCAGAAGGGAGGTCCTACCCCTTGCATAAATTCTCTCGCTACTACTGGAAGGAAGCTTCGACTCCCTCACTGAAAGCTCCAACCCTTAGCACCTGTGTGGACAATGTTTCATAATGTTTCGTACTTGATTCACTTGACTTAACACATCAAACCTATAGTCCACCTTTCATCAAATTTTCAGATTAGACCCAATTCAATCATTAAGCTCAAACCAAGTAACAATTCTGAAACCAATCGCTGAGTCAAATCATCCAATCATTGAACGAACTAAATCATCAAATCAATCATTTAATCTTAGTCAACCAATGCAACTATATCAAACCAATTCATATCATATCATATCAATTCACAACCACTCATAAGTGTACCAAATCATATATTGTTTATCACAGAAACCGAACGTCGCCACTGTAAACCCTGATCAAACACATGTCAAAATATATATGCTACTTCAGTGAATCACACCAACATATGTACATGATTCTTCTGAAGAGGACTTGCGTATGAATCTCAATATACTGACAGTTGAATTTGAATCATTGTAATACTAAAATAACCACTGAACCAAATACTAAATCAATCACAGATCACTAAGCCAATTACAAATCAGAATAACATCTTTTTTTTTGGCAAGATCAGATATTGGTATTACTTTCAAAAAGATGAGGGAGAAAGTTCCCATTACAAATTATGGAACTAGCCAAGGAAAGGAAGAGAGCGAGAGACTTTCTCCACCATAATTAGTTGCTATCCTATTATAATAGATTCTAAGATTCCCTACTACATCTTGCTTGTAAAATCTAACAAAATGTTGTAATAAAAGATTACATTTACATTTCATGATAAAAAAATATTACTTATATAAGGGACACATAAAACTAGTGCTGAGACAAATTGTACAACAAAAGAATGTTTTGAAACAAACTTAGAGCAGGGACCTTCTTCTGCTGGTTCACTGTAGTCTCCTATTTGTCTTTATTCCTGGTACTTCAATCCACTGTGACTATTTTTTCTCCGGTTTTTTTGGTGGTGATTTCTCTAAGGAAAGTGACAGAGTTTTCCATATGAGAGCACCTATTGCTGAGAGTCTCAATTTATGAACGTTGATCAGTGAGACACTTCATAAGATATGCATTCTCCATTCTTGTCTAGAAATGAATCTACCTGAATGTCTCCCTTAGCTGGTCTATTACACATTTGTGTTCTTTGTAGTGAACGCATGAGTCATTCTTGGAAGAGTGCTCAAGAGGATCCATTTGCACAATGAGGCAATGAAGAACCTTTGCCAAATGAATACAGAAAGCAGAGGTGGATGACTTTGATTTAGTCAGAAGAAGATGCAAATGAAAACACAGACAGTTAAACTGAAACATAAAAGGCATGCAAGACACATGAAGGCCAAACACATGGGTCGCTGCCCAGTCCTGAGCAGAAGAAAAAGTAGAAAGGATCAACATGAGAGCACACTACAACACATTGAGAGGAGATCAAAATAATGATGGGAGGCACTGAAAGATTAGAGGAGATATAAAAGGAGGAGGGTAGGCATCTTTGGAAAACCGAGGAGCAAGAAGGATAACATCACAAGAAGAATGAGAAATAAAAATCCAAAAAATTAGCTTGGGGTAAAGCAGAGAGGACACTGTGGATTTTGTTGGGATTACACTGCTGACATAGTGGATATGGAGCTGGGATTTGTGAGAGAGCATCCCTTTCCCTCGACGTGACAAATGGGATATCGGCTTTGAATTTGAGAAAGGGATAAGATTGCTCAAAGGATTATAAAGGATGGAAAAACTTGAAAAATGCATCTCCAGGAGGATAAGCCCCTCATTTATGCTCACATGAAAATCATTCTTGCATGGAAGAGAATTCATGTCAGATTTATGGAATATATTTGAAGTAAATTTCATCGTTGATTTTGAATTCTCCCTCAGGTTGAGCGCACACATTGCTTGCATGTTTATCAATGACCTTGTTATGCTCTCTTAAAATATGAAAATAAGAGACGTTCCCCAAACCTTTTAGCTAATGTCGAATACCAGAAACAATTTAATTGTGTTCAACATTTTTTTGGATTTGTATTAGAAATCATTTACTGGATTAGTATTGAGGAATCCCCAATAATGACTGGATTCATATAGTTTCTTTTGTTTATAATTTTAGATCCCATGAGAAACTTGTATGCTTCTTCTTTATTGTTTGATTCTATACCCAATCCCCATTCAAATGAGATTGAAATTGCATTTCCTTTTTCAAGAATATAACCACCTACTCTTTCTTTTCTTGGATTAGATTTTGAAGCTCCATCGAAGAAAAGACATGGACACTTCAAAGAATTTATCCACATTAGAAAGTCCTTTTTTCAATCTAATTTTCCAATTTTTTTGCTTGCTAAGAATAGGAGGAGGATAGTTCCTAACTTGAGGTTTATCTAGGATCAAATTGATCCATGCTTTATCTTCATGCTTGAGAATTCTCAGATCCAAATTATTTGCTCCTTTAGCATGAATAAATTCTGAAGCGAGCCCCCAAGATTGTGCTATAATTTTCCTAATTTCATGATTTTTGTCTTGAAAGATTTGCTTATTGTGAGCCAGCCATATTTTCCAACAAAGGAAAGAATGGAGACAACTCCAAAATATTTTTATCAAGTTTTCATTCTTAAAAGAATAAATATAGGATGCTTTCCAATTATCATAGAAGTCTGAGAGGGAGAGAGTAAAATTGATATTGACCTCTATTGGATGAATAAGCTTCAACCAACAGTCTTTAGTAAAATTGAGAGTTAAAAAAAAATGTTGGTTTGCTTCTTCATTTTTACAGCACAATGGGCATTTGGAAGGCCCATGAATACCTTTTTTTCTGAGATTGTCCACTGTAAGAATCTTGCCTTTGATCATTGTCCACACAAAGAATTTGATTTTTGGTAAGCTTTCTATTTTCCACACAGATTTCCATTGAGGCTAAACTTGCAGACCAAGGTCTGCTTGGAGCTTCACATACCTCGACTTAACTACATAAACCCCTCCAAATGGGTTCCATTTGAAGTTATCTTGGGTTCGAAGACTTATAGGTGCTGCTCCCTTAAGGTTTGAGGTAATCAATTTACATTGATTGCTAAGGTTGAAAGGGAAATATGGGGGAAGCTAACCATCCCATGAGTTATCTTCATAATTCTAGGAAGAAATTTGATTTATTCCTTTGTTTTTCATCCAAGCCTTGAGAGGGTGGATTTCTTGGAAGTCTCAAAGAGGGGGAGATCCCATGATGTTGTCTCTCCACAAATTGATATCTTGTCCTCCTCCTGGAACTCTGGAAGTATTATCCTTTATATATGGTAGGGTTTTCCTAATAGCTTCCAAATGTACGAACAAGGCTTGATAGGGATTTTTGAAACTAGAAGTTGCTGACAAGAAGAGCTCAAGTATTTTGCTTCTTGAACTTGTTTCCACTAGGAGGGTTCTCCTATTATGAATCTCCAGATTATTTGCTTCGAGAGCTATATTCATCAATCCCAGGAGTTGAATGGAAATGCCACCATTCTCATATGGTGCTATCACTTGTTTCCAGTTTATTAGGCTAAATGTTTTTTACTCGACTTTACCCCCTTGCCAAAGGAATTTTCTTATAATAAGTTTGATCTGCTTTTGAATTCCTATAGGAGCTTAAATAATTGCAAATTAGTATAGTGGGAGGGATGATAAGACCACTTTAATCATGATGACTCTTCAAGCTAGATTGAGCCATTGCATTCCTTAGTTCTGTATTTTTTTTCATTTTTTCAATGGAAACTGTTCATATCTTTTCTTTCAAATTTTCTTTGAAAATTGGAAGTCCAAAATACTTGAAATGATCCCAATTTGTATTAAAAGGGATATCAAATATTTGTGAAATGCGAGGCATGATTCTTGTTGAAGTATTCCAACCATAGATGCAATATTTATAGTTATTTAGAGTGCAACTTGAGACTGCCAGAAATATGTCCAAGATTTTTGTAATTCTTTTCGCAATTATACACGAGGCCCTACCTAAGAAAAGGGTGTCATCCGTAAATTGTGAATGATTGATGCTTTTGAGACCCCTACTGTAATATATGCCTATTATGGTTCCATTTTTCTTGCTATGTTCTAAGCTCTGACTTGAAGAATCTACCATGATAATATAGAGAAAAGGAGAGAGAGGGCATCCTTGTCTTATACATCTTGAACTTTGGAAAATTCCCTTGGTCTTCCATTCATAAGAGGGGAAATCCAAGGTCTCTTTATGCAAGCTGTGATGAGGCTAATGACGTTGGAACAGAACCCAAAATTTTGTAGAACAGCAATAAGGAAAGGATGAGAGACTCGGTCAAAGGCATTGACCATGTATAATTTTAAGATGAAGGCTTTTTCACTTCTAGACATGCTGGAGTGAATGGCTTCTTGAACTAAAATTATGTTATCCATGAGTTTCTTATTGTGAAAAAAGGCTCCTTGGTTTTCAGAAATCAGATTAGGGAGGAGGGGTTTAAGCCTATTGCCAAGAATTTTGGAGATAATTTTATTAGAGGATTTTCAAAGGGATATGGGTTTGAAATGATTAAAAGAGGAAGGCTTGGATTCCTTGGGGATGAGAGAGAGATAAGTGGAGTTGGTGTTTCCACTTAGTTTCTTTTTTTTGAAAACCCAAGGAATCAGCTTTAACATGTCCTTTTTAATGAGCTACAAAAAGGAGCAATAGAAGGAGATGGAGAAGCCATCAGGTCCTGAAGCATCATCCATTTCTTTTTTTAGAACACCATTTGTCTATTCTGTGATTAGTTTAGGAATGTGCCTTAAGAAGTATTCATAATTTTGTTCCTCTTGATATGAAGAAAGCAATCTCTTGAAATGCTAATATGCTTCACTTTTTATTTCTTCTTGACCCTTTAAATCAATGGCCCCTTCCCCAATGATTGAAACAATGCGATTTTTGAGAAATATCATTTTGGTGGTGTTGTGGAAAAAGGCGGTATTTTGGTCGCCAGAATGTATCCACAAGTTTCTTAATTTTAGTCTCCATGTCTCTTCCTAATTTCTATTATTCTTGTAAATTTGCCATTGAATTTATTTTTCTCTTAGCTGATCCTCCCTTGTTACTTCACCTTCCTTAATAATTTTCTGAATATTTTCAAGCTTCTTTTGCATCTCTTCTTTCCTTTTCTGAGGTTCTTTGTAATGTAATCGAACCCTTTCCTTAAGTTCTTTTTTGACATTTTTTAACTTTGCTTCCCAAACAAAAATTGGGGAACCATTCATGCTTTGTTTCCAAGCTCTTGCAACCAAGATTCTATCATTTTTAGGGTTTATCCAAAGGGGATTGTAGTGAAAAGGAAGAGGGTTGAATTTTTGATATCCCCAAAATTTATGGCTATTGTCTTGAGTTTTGAAGCTACAGATAAAATTATCTTTAAGGTCACTGAATTGAGGTTTGAAGTGATAATGTCATGGATTAAAAATATATCCGATTGTTCCTTTATATTTCTTGGTCCTAACCTTTTATTACTCCAGGTGTACTTCCCATTTTTGGGCTGAATATCCATTAAATTGTTTACTTCCATGATGATTTCTAACTTGTCTCTGAAGGTCTCTGATTGAAAGTTACCACCTTTTTTCATTTGCGTTCAAAATCAAATTGAGATCTCCACATATAATATATTTTTTTTCCATTTTCCATGCATTCAGCCAAGGAATTCCAACATTGTTCCTTATCCATAAAATGAGAAGGTGCATAAATATTGAAAAGAAAGATTTAATAACCAGTAAGTTTGTTTCTAAATTTTGCTTTGATCTAGTGTGCTTCTTTATGCTGATATGTTAGCTCCCATGTGGATAGATTCCACAATGTACATATTCCTCTTGAAGCACCAGTTATATTTATTGATGTTCTTGCAAAATTATTTATTCTTTGGAATATTTGGGTCATCTCTTGTTCCAAGGATTTGGTCTCCTGTAATAAAAATAAGTCTGGGGATTTCTATTTTATAGGGTCTTTTTCCATATTGACCTTCGAGAAGTTCCCAAGGCCTCTAAAATTCTAGGAGACCACATTCATTATTTACTAATTGATGGAGCAGATATGCCTTTTCCTCTCACATTCTAATTTATTTTTTCTTTGTTTCCATCACTTTTTTCTATGTTTGTTTCAATTGGTTGCTACAATCCCATGGCCATTTACTTCATTTCAACTTCATCTCTAATCTCCTTATTTGTTTTTCGACCAAACCTCTTATGCCTATCAGAGAGGAGGAGGGAATATTTTGACTGGTTTCTAGTGAATATTCTATCAGGAGGAGGGGGGAGGGGACTAAGGGGGGGAGCTTGGGAAGAAGGGAGAGAAGGAGAGGGGGAAGGGGGGATGGGTCAGGAGGATTAGAGGGAGAAGGGATCGAGGATTTAATAGGGAGAGGGGGAGGCTCATCATTATCATGGTCGAGAGATGTGAAGGGATTGGAGTCAAGAGGAATGGAGAGGGAAGAGGGGGGAGGAGGGACATTTCAAGAGGGAGGGGCAGTAAAGGAAGGAGTATAAGACTTTGAAGGCTTGGATACAATCTTTTTTAACCAGTTCCCATTGAGGGCCTTGAGATTTGTTAGATTCTTTTGTTTCCTTCTTTGGGCATCTATTAACAAAATGACCATATTCGTGACATACATTGCATTTGAAGGGAAGTTGTTCATAATCCAGCTACTGAATGTGAGTCTAGTTGTCCACCTTGATCTTCATTTCTTTAGGTAGTCCCTTTCCCAAGTTGACTTAAACACAAATTTTATCACAAGCCTTCATGTTCTCTTTTGGTTCACTTCGATCAATGTATTTCCAAAATGCGTTGCCAGCAGATTTCACTGATTTATCCCCAAAACAATGAAGAGGGAGGTGAGGGAGACATGCCTAGACTGGAACTGCATTTGGGACATCAAGCTCAGGATTGAAGTTTAGAGTCCATCTGTTAAGATATAAGCCTCTGGATTCCATGAAGTAGGGGCCATTTCTGAAGATGAGGTTTATGTCTTCTTGAGATTCAAAATAAACGGTAAAGAAATCTCTTCCACAAAAATGAATGGAGATTTTTCCTTGAGTGGAAGTGGACCAGTTCCTTTCAACCCATCTTTGCATAGTTTTGGGAGAGGGCGAAAGTCAAGTAAATTTTCCAAACATTCCCTTTTTAGATAATGAAATATCATCTCTCCTCAGCAACAAGGGAGGCAAAACAAGTTCAAGAATGTCTTTAAGCTTCTTAATAAACCTAGAAACAACTGGACGACCGCAAGAAGGGCCGAGGGAGGAGATGAGGCTATCAAAGGCCAAAAGCAACATCGTTAGAGTGGGGAAAAACATCAGGGTGAGCCTCCTTCGAATCAAACTCTAGAGGGGCCATTGAGAAAAAACACAAATAGAGAGTTGGGGGGCGTTCTTAGGAGGAGAGCACAACATGAGGAGCGTTTTAACACAATATCATCTTTACTAATAAACATTCCATTCCATAACTAACTCAACCCAACTAGTACTATCAAAAAAATGTTATTATGAAAGAGACATCATCGAAAAACAACAACAATCATAAAAAAACTGATCAAATGTCATCAATAAGCCATACTGCAAACCCTAAAAGGCATATGTGACTTCCATAAAACATATCAAGATATGTATGAAAAAGCCATGCATAACATCCACGTACAAATTCTAAACACACTGGAAAGAATTCGCAGAATATATACGCAAATACCTAGAAGAGGATCCATGTATGTACGCTACCTTTCAGAGGAAACAAATTTGGAATCACTGAATCATACTTTCACTGCAACTACAACACATACTTCACAAAATTTATTGTCACACATTCATATCAGAGTATCATTATTACCACATATCTATAATCACAAATATATCAAACAAGCATATTCATTAGTCTTCATTATTCTTCCAGATCTGTTAGATCCGAGCCTCTTCCATGCTCCTTGGTGCACACCTGTTTTAGATCAGATTACACATTAATGACCCATAAATTGCACACTTAACACTTTGATCTCCATCTCCTTATATAGCTTTAGCCTTAGCCAATACCTTAGGCCAATCCCTTAGTAATTCCATTGGTATATTTTAACGAGATCAAATAACCATTGACACTCCTATTACTATGGGTTAATACCATGGTAAATATCCCTGGTATTCAAATTACCATGGTGCGGATTATGTACGCGACTTTGCTTCTTAATATTTTCGTATGTACATGAACTTGTTTCACATGACTCGTGTATACTTTCTCCAACTTTGTATTTTCCATCCATCTATCTTTGAACTGATATTCCTTTGCTCATATCGCCTGTAGCATCTGCACCAACCTACATAATCATCTTGTTACCATAATGTTGACATATTTATCAAGTAGGTTTCCATCAAGGAAAACACATTAGCCATAATGCCAACAATGTTTGCATTGGATTTGTACTTTGTTTCCGAAGTATACAAACAATATAATCTATAGTTTATTTTATTTAAGAGAAAGAAAAAGAATCAATTTATTTCTTTGCCTTTTACTATAGGATAACTAATTGTAAAAAGCATGAGTCGCTTGGCGAAATTTTTCAAGGCATTCAAAATTTTCAATTTAACTGAAGCAGAGACAATCCAAAGGTAATATTTCCAAGACACCTTGCCATAATCAGATTTGGGAATTTGTTTACAATAATTATTGAAGAAAGTAAAGAAAGTCATATCAACCCATCAACGGAAAGAGAAACACCTACCCTTGTTGAACAAATTATTTAAGAAACTAGTGTAAGACACCTTTTCATAGTAAGATATGGGAACAAGAATTATTAAATAAAGTAGAGAAAGTAATTTCAACCCATCAACGGAAAGAGAAATGCCTACCCCTGTTGAAAAAATTGTTGAAGAAACCAGTGTTACTTTGGGAGGGGAAATAAAGAAATAGGAAGAAAGCCTATGAATTCCCCTCCAACTTCGACACTTGAGCCTCACCCTAAGTTCATCATCAAGTCATATAAGGGACTCCAATGTGGTTGGAGGAACAAGTAAATATAGGCACTTTGGTGGAGGAGATGGAGAGGAGCCACTTTCCAATGTGGTCTTAGAAATATCACAAATTATTAAATCATCTAAGAGAAAAATATCTAAATATGGTCAACTTGAGGAAGAGATAGCCGATATGGAAATTGGTAGTGCTCCACTACTTGATTGGGTTACTTCCCACATGGTTGAAAGCCAAAGAATGATTCAAGAGATAGAAGAAGAACCGATTATTATAGCTCAAAAATCCCCCCCAGGATCTAATAGAAGAGTGCAACCCTTGGAAAGTTAGAGGGTCAAAATGTGCTCAGTGGAACTCTTCTGAAAAGTGTATTTTGAGCCTTAAATTCTTTTATGTTGTTTTGGAGGAGCGACAATAGGCTAGAAATGCTCCCTGCTAGTTTACTCAGGAGAAATAGAGCCTATCAATGACATTTTTCCACTACAATGGATAAGAAAAGAAAATATTCTAAATGGATAAGATTGATTTGGTCACGTTTAATCATAAACCTAAGATATTGTTAAGAATATGTCTAGGTTCAATGTGGCTAATCATAAGGAAACTTTATATAAGCAAAGTTGCCCAAAAGTCATAAAGGAAGAACGAGTGATATGCTGAAATACTATTGGAATTTCTCTATGATAAACTTGTGTCAGTAGGCTAGGATGCTTGTGAGTGTAGGTTAGGAGAAGGTTGAGGAAAAAGTTGTAAAATATCCTCATCCATGTACATTTGTAAGTGGTATCAATACAACGTAATGAATAAATTTCCCCATGTTTCATTTCATGTGTTTTTATTTCTATATTCCATGTATGATATTATTTTCATGCACTAATCTTGTCATTGCAGGAAGATATTAGATTGATTTCTCTTTAGTGTTCAGGATCTAGGAGAGGAGTAGGAGTGTAACACACCCCTCCCAAGTCCCACTACAACACAAGTTAAAAGGAGGTGGTCCCTATGTTGACCTAAGATCCAAGGTGTTGTTATGGAAATGGGGTCTAAAAATTTCAGTCCTTTTCAACTAATCTGAAATATCAAATAGATGGAATAACTATGTTCATCTTGTTGAGACAAATTTAATGATATAAATTTTATCTCAATCTAACACCCGAGTCAAGAGATATGACTACTTGAATTTTAGCGAATCGGATGAAACCACGACATCAACCACCTCGTGGTGCCCATGTGTCTATGCTAGTCATAGTCCCAACACCAATTGACATTGGTATATTAGCCACTGACCCGTTCATGGCATGGGTTCTCACATTTAATTATGTAACCATATATGTTCTTAATTGACAGAACACCAATTACAGACAACATTCATGTCCCTTGGGTCCATTACCCCAACCCTTTTCACTTTGCACTTTCACAAGTTTCTCTAGGAACAACCTTCGAGGCTGACCTATATGGTGGGTCCAAATTGTGCCAATAAAAGAATAACCAAGATCACGTGTATGCCACCATATCTCGATGTCAAGACACTTTGCTCCTTTCAAAATGTGCCTCACCTTTGAACTACCAATGGTGAACTCCTAGGCTTACACATCCCAGTGGGTCACTCATATTTCCTGTTAAAACCTTTTGATGTTAGAAATGAATTAACAAAGCAATGAAATACACAAAATATTGCGAAAACTCAATTACAAAAATGCATAAAGCAATTGAGACACAAATGTACGTGGTTCACCCAATTTGGGTTATGTCCACAAATGTAACAACCCTAGTTAAAAATCCATGTAAAAATATATAAGAGCATGGTCATGGGACATGTATTCCAAGCTGAACATTGGGTGAGACATCCTAGTGTGGGTGTTCATTGGTTTCTTATGGCTAAAGGAAATTGACAAAGGCAATGGCAAAGGATTTGGAAAGGAAAAGAGGCATTAATTTATGAAAATAAAGGAAATTAGGAGAAAAGGAAGGTGAAAGGTCACAGGTTGCATGTGAGGAGGAAATTGAAGGAAAATAATGGAAAATGAAGAAAATAAAGGCCTCATTGATAAAAAGGCTTCTGAGGATCAGTTGTCAAGCTTTTGATAACTTTTGGTGGAGCTCTCTTCTATTCTTTTTCTCTTTCATACTCTTGGACTCTTAGAGTTTTCTTGCAGAACTCTTGGAGGAGTGTGGCATACTTGGAGCAAGAAGGAAAAGGAAGAGAAGGAAAGTGCAAGAGGATATCAAGATCAACATCTACAGTGGGTTTTTATTGCAGGTAATAAGTTACATGTATGTTCTCCTCAGTAGTTTCTGATGCCAACCTAAGATGACAATACCCACATTATGAAAATAAAATTACATGTCACTGGTCCAAGGAATTAATCACCTGATCCATGGTGAAAACCCTCTATAACCAAGGTTTAATTTTCTTAATTAAACTCTTATGCGGAAATGTTTCATGTGACTAACCCAAAGTCTAAACCTTAATAATCCTTTGAGCGGAAATATTATAACCCTTCATAAAATTTCATAAGCTTTGGTTAACAGCCTGTGCATATTAACCAAACCATGGTCCTCCGACTTTGGTTAAACTAAACTTAACCCAATTCCATTAATCCAACTTTATTTCTATTATAACCATCATATAATAAAAATACACATAAACCACACTTAACCTTACCTTTCCATCTTTCCATAAACCTTTTTACACATATTGAGGCTCTCCTTATCGCGTTCAACCTCCACCGTCAATTTCACTCCTTCAGATCAATGACTATCATGCGATCTCCAACCTTAACCCATTCATCTGTTGGAACTCAAAGAGGATAAACTTCTTTGAATAATTCACCGGGTCCACTAGGAATGTTAACCTGCATGCACTTTTCCCACGCGATTACCATCCAATTATTCATCGAATGAACGATCACGATTATCAGAACTCAACAAGGTTTTAACCTTGTTTTATAAACCCTCATCGTGCCCGAATTCCAAATTAACCTCCGCACATGTTAGTATGCGATATCCATCTGATCAATCACCCAACGGATGGTTGTGATCTATCCAGACTTCAACTGGATTTAGTCACAGTGCATAACTTTATCGGGTCTGTCTTTTAATTATTGCTTATGTCTTTGAGGCCACACGAGAAACCACTTCCCCTTTGTGAATACCGCTCCTTCCTTCCGTTATCACGAGGGTTTAATCTCCACCGTTCATCTTCTGGACTTTATTCATCGTGACTTAATCTTTGCCTTCTATCTCCTTTGCTTTCATTCGTTGATCTAAATAATCCAAAGACTCCTGTGTACTATTACGTTCTTTTGCTTCTTGTTGTGTAATAGTCCATTTGTTCAGGTTTTTGCCTATGTTTTCACTTCCACCTTATGGTTTTCACTTGTTCCGATTCCGAACTTCAACTCCGTTCTTTATTCCTTTTCTCCTTTATGCTTCTGCTGCGTAACTCCTTAGGTTTTAAGAACCTTACAGTATACCTTTACTGTAACATTAAAGGTTACCTCCAACACTATCTGTGTGTAAACCTGATACGCTCTTCCCTGCACTTGATCTCGGTTCTGCACACATGCAACCCTATATTATGCAGAATTACTTCTATTTCACACGCAACTATAATTCCATTAATTATACACATCACACAACTTAGGAATCGAAATGTTTGTGTATATATAAACAAATAATTACATCATGAGTCTCTGTCTCTCTCTAGCCTGGTTTTCTTATCAGTGGCCTTTTCCCTTTCTTTCCCGTAGGCTTACAATCAAACCTATCTAACTCTCAAACTAATTCCTAGTTAGCTAACCTTCTTATATGCCTTTTAGGCTTACATTTATACAAAAGGATTCTATAACCAATTCTTGGTTTAGATCCATAACCTTCTCAAAAAAATCCTAAAATCTCTTCTTTATCTCTAACGATCCTCTATAATCCACAAAATCATCAACTAATTCCTAATCTAAGCTTTTACAATTAATTCTCAAATCTCTCAATCTCTCAACTATCCTAATTCTCTCATTAAAATCACTTAAAACCTTAACAATTACATTATCTTGATACATAGGAAACCAACTTCCTCAAAACATAAGACCCCCTCTGTCTACTAAAATACAATGATATTTCTGAGCCAAATGCTCCTGCATCAGTTTCGGCATGGATGGAACATGCATGTGGTTTCTTGGTTATGATCTGTCATTGGCATGGAGGATTTCCTAGATTGACAGTGGATTTGTCTAGCCTTTCCATTTCCTAGATAACCATGGTGTTGTGGGATCATTTTTTTATTTTATGGTTGGTTCTCATGTTTCCTTTAGCTTAGGTTGAGTTATTAGATCCTGAAGCCTTGGTTGGACAAACACTATAAAAGCCCTGTGACGACTTGGGTTGAATTATTAGTCCTGGAGCCTTGGTTGGACAAACACTATGGAAGTCCTGTAACAACTTGGGTTGAGTTACTAGTCCTGGAAGCCTTGGTTGGAAAAATTATCTAGAAGCCCTTGGTGGGTTGAGTTAGTAGTCATGGAAGCCCTAGTTGGACAAATGCTCTTGAAGCTTGAAAAATCTGTGGGTTGAGTTACTAGCCCTGGAGCCTTGGTTGGAAAAACACTTTGGAGCCAGACAATAGCTGTGGGTTGAGTTACAAGTCTTGGAAGCCAGGTTGGAACAAATGCTCTCGAGCCCTAGAAGGCTTGGGTAGAGACCAAACTGATGATGGTTTTGTGATGTCTGACCATGAGGTGGAATCAATGTTTGATGGGTTGAAGTGGTTTGGCCTCTGGAAGCCTTGGATGGTTTCGATTGATGTGTTTTATGAGATCCGACATTCCTTCTTTGAATATGGCACGAGGGTGAATGGATGAAGAGAGTATTGACTCCGCCATTTTATGGTCGGGTGGAACATGGTAGTTCCATTTCAGGTTGGCTTTTGCATCATTAATATGAGGTTATTTCTCCATGTTATTTCATGATTATTATACTGGTTTATATGTGGATTCTATGGTTGACATATACTTGATATTTCTATGATTATTATGATCGTTATGATCATGTATTATGAAACTAGAAATGTATGGATCTCATCACATTTTTACTTGTGTATGAATGAACAATGTATCTATGGCCTAATGGATGAAACTGCAACTAATATGTTGAGGCATCATTGCTTCTTAGCGATTCTCAAGTGAGTATGAGAGCCCTATGCTTAGGTATGTTGTTTACACATGTAGATTACATATTTGTGATATGTTTGACGAAATTCCTGTCATGGTTAGTAGGGGGTCGAATCAAGGGCTTGTTTATGTAATTTCATTTGTATCATCATCCCCTTGTTATCATTCTGCTTTGAAGGTGTCATTCAATTTTGGGCAGTGACCCGGGCTCTAGGCTTGAATAGTGGCTCAAATCCCAAGGACACTGGCACAACATTGAGAAATATAGTCCCTGGACGTTAGCATGCCATGCCATGGGAGTGTCCAGAGCCCTCTGGACATAGGAATTCCCATATCATGGGAGATTCTGTAGGTTAATTGGTCAAAAAACTCAGTGGGACCCAGGGGTTGGTAAGTAGAGAGGCTGGGATGGTTCCTAAGAGTCTTGTTGTTGATGTGGAATGTTTGTATGGTGAGTTTCCATCAGTTCCACTTCCTTAAGGTGACTTAGGAGGTCGAATCATATCATAGTAACTTCTCATCACATGTTTACCTCAGTTGGCTAGTTACTTGGGTGTTACAGAGTGGTATCAGATCATGGTTCACCCCTCAAAGTAGATGGGCAATGTGTTGGTCATGCATTCATTTTGGTTGTATATGTGTTCCTTATGCTTGTAGTCCATGTTCTTGTTGCATTTGCATGATGTTTATCATGGTTGTAGTGATGTTGCCATGTGAAGTTTGATGGTGTTGTTGTGGAATGTGTTGTCATGAGTGTATGGTTGTATATGTATTTGTTATGTATGTCAATGTTTATAGGTTGTTGTGCATGCATTTTATGGTTATGGTTATGTATGCATAATAGATTAGATATGCATTGTAAGGTAATCATATGAAATTAGGCCATCATGATGATATTGGTATGTTGTGATGCAAATGTGTTCGCTGAGATAGAGCAGGAGATGCATATCATTAAAGTGAAGTTGCAGCAATAGACTTCAAGGCAAGAGCATGTCTTGATACAGGTTTGTATGTTGGGCATGCAGGTATGTAGGTATGTAGGTTAATGATTTTTATATGCATTATGGTTATGTGTATACCTTTCATTCTGATGTTATGGTTACATACATGATAGATGCTAGTTGATTAGTGTAGCCATATGCACATGTGTCAGATAGTCATGAATGATAGCAACCTATGGTTGTATGCATTCCTATTGTTGTTATATGTTAGATAACTTGATGATTATGTTATATGTTGTTGATTAGTATGTTATAGGTTAATTTGTTGTTGTTATATGATAATTAGCTTGATGATTAGGTTATATGTTGTTGATGAGCATGATATATAACTTGTTGTTGTCATATGATAGTAACTTGATGATTAGGGCTATTACATTAAGATCTTGATGTTATACGTATCCTAATAATTGGACTGGCCTATGCAAATGGTTAGGGTTATGACATTTAGGTATGAGTTGACATGTTTGTGATATTGTGTTGTATTAATCTAGACTAATCATACATATGTGATTGTTATGCATGAACGAAAAAGGTTTATGAGCTTATGATGTGAACGTGTTAGCTAGTTACTGTTATGCATATCATGACCTTATTTATGTTGAGTTGATATCTAGTGAAGTTATATCATGCTAATCTGGACTGATTGTGCAGACAAGATAGCCTCTTTTGAGATACATTAAGGTATGAGTTTGCTTACATCATATATTTGGTACTTGACTATTTGATTATGTTGTCTCGTTGATTTATTTAACATGGTATGTTCATAGTTTTTTTGAATGTTTGATTAATTGCATGATATGAGTATGTGTTCAAATTATCTTGTTTTAAGATGATTGTACTAACACATATGTGTTGAGATAGTTGATATGTACTTGAGTGTAGTAGGTGACAGTTGTAGAATTATGTCTAATGACTATGAGTTGACTATGGATTATGACATGATTGTTAGTCTTGGTAAAGGTTGATTTCAAATTGATAGATATGATTGTCTTGATATTTGGAACATGTGGTTGACATGTGTAAACAGTTGTAGGAAACATGCTTGGTATTAGCGTGACAAGGTAACAATTTATGTGTTTATATAACTAACAGTTAGGTGATGTGACAGTACATAGTAAACCTTGATTGCAACAAGGTAAAAAGGTAAAAGACAGGAATTGGGAAGGAATTCCTTTGGCTATGTTTGGAAACCCTAATTCCAAACGAATGAGTGCTTTGCATACCGAATGTCTTCTTAACCTCAATTTTTTTTGACATTATGTGGGTATGTGCTATATTCATGGACATGTATTTGAAAGGTATAACAACTGGTGTCTAGTTATAACTAGATCTGTCAAAGGAATTGGAATCCCTTGAGAGATGGCGTGGATGTATTCAATTGAAAGACAACATGCTTGGTACAACAAGGTAAGATAACCGATGTATTGTTATGTTTATTTATGCACTAACAATTATATGTTGATGGAAATATGATGCAAGGGATTGCATGAAAAAGAGGCTTCCATGGAATCTCGAAGAAGGCTCAAGTTGAGATTTCTCTTGGAAGCATTGGGAACCATGGGGATTGAATAATGGCCTCTATTGTCAGTCTTGTGCTTTTGGCCTTTTGGTGATTTGTTGTGCTTGATTGCGGTTTTGTTTGTGTTTTTGCATGGCCATGCCACTTTGTTTATGGTGTCGTATTGTTCTTGGTTTTCCATGGTTTTCTTCTTGTTTGCTTTTTGATATTTCCTTTATTGTTTTGAGGGTCTTTGGAATTGGTTGGGAAAGAGGAAAGTTAATGGAGCTTAGGGAGAGCTGAATGAAACCTAACAGGTGGTGTAAGACCCAAATGTAGCTCAGTGCATGAGTAAAGGAAGTTGAAGGTAAGAATATGAAAATCGGTTGGATTGGTTCAACCCATTGGTGTAAATGGATTGTGGCAATACAGTCATGAGAAAGGTAACATGAAATGTGAAGTAAATGGATCTGAGGCATCATATGCCTTGGTTATGTTGGGAACAATTGTTCTTAATTTTGTGCATGGTGTGCACAGATAAAGGGAGTTCTCTTAACCTTGAACTTATGCTATCTGGTAATTATGTTATGTTGTTGTTTATATATGTATACATGTATGTATGTATGTCATTGTATGACATGATCATGATTGTTTTATGCTAATGTTTATATGTATGTATGTATGTATCCATGTATCTCTGTCACTGCCTGACATGGTTATCAAAGATCATTCTTGTGGAGGAATGATTGCTTATGTGGGTGAATGGCATGACGAGGTTCCTGGTCTTATGGGGAATCAAGTGGGGAGAGTAGTCATGAAAAATATACAAGGTCATTATCATGTGGATATGAATTGATATTGTATGATTGTATTATGCCTATGTTTATGTTATGACAGGTAACTCTGAGGGATACATCAACTGAATGAAAGTTGTGAGATCTGCGGCATGCTAAGATAAGCATGGATGGTAGAAATACACTGGAAGCAAGGTTTCTTGGTAGAGACAATGTGGTTTTGGATGTGCAATGCTACTATTGTGCATATGTTGTACATGTCGCAACTGTGATGTTGTGCACATGCGGTGTTGTGTATATATAGTGTGTGTACATGTTATTTATGCAATGTTATGTACAGGGTGGTACAGATAGTGTTATGTAAATATTGTATATGTAGTGTTGGGTATAGATATGTACATGTTGTATATGCGGTGTCGTGTACATATTGTACTGTGCGCATGATGGATATGCGACATTGTGTGCATATGGTGTTGTGCACATGTTGGATATGCAGTTTTGTGTACATATGATGCTATGTACATGTTGGATATGCAATGCTATGTACATGTGGTGTTGCATGCATGTTGTACATGTGGTGCTATGTAAATATGGTGTTATGTGCATGATTGTACAAGTGGTGTCATATACACATTGTCCATGTGGTACGACGTACATGTGGCATTGTGTACACATTGTGCAGGTGGTGCCATGTACATGTGATGCTGTACACACATTGTGCAAGTGGTGCTTTGTACAAGTGGTATTGTGTACATATCGCACATATGGTACTGGTGTAAATATGATATTATGCGCATGTTGTACATGTTGTGTTGTGGGCATGCAATACTATGTATGTGCATTGTGTAGTCGTGGTATCATGACATGTGTATTCGTTGCTTTGTACTATGTGTACATCTATGTATTATGTTGTGGTGTACACTGGATGTAGGAGTACATATATGTGTTGTGTCATACACCAGGTATAGGTGTATGTATGTGTTGTGTTGTACGTTGGGTGTAGGTATATGTGTTATATGTCAGGTGTAGGTGCATTTATTGCATGGTGTTGTGTGCCGTGTGTGGTTGTATGTGTGTAATGCACACTATGTGTAGGTGCACATGGTTGAGGAGAAGGCACAGGGTGTTTTTCAGGTGTGGCAACTAATTCAGTATGCGTACGGAATAAAGACAAAGGTAGAAGCTAAGGATTAATTAAAGGATAAGTATCAGTGTTTTATTGTAGTTTTATTATGCCTATGATTTATGATTCTAGTCTATGATGATTACTTGTGATCTATGATTTTGGTTTATGATGGTTACATGTGACTTATGATTTTGATCAAAGGTGCTAGTTTGACTTGTTGTGAAAGGAAGCAAACATAATTGCAAGTGTACCTTGTTGATGGGAAAATAATGAGGTATGATTTCAATTTATTTTAAATCTAATGGAGGTTATTTTCTTGGCACATGAAGCACAAAAATTCCTAGCTGGGTGGTTTAAATCGAATACAAGAATTAACAATAGTAGTGAAAGGAATTGGAACATGCAACAATATGTTGGTAAAGAACTTCAGGAGTAGGGCCATTATGGGACACTGGTGTCCAATAGTGTCCATTGATTTCCATGAGCATGCTATGACCGATATGATGGTTTTAAAATAGGGATTTGCCTTGGTTTCTGGACCTTCTGATGCAAGGAAACCTTGCCAAGGGATGGACTACTTGAGATGGGGGTGCCAACGGAACTTGTAAGGTGTGTGACCGCATGAAAGGGGGTGAAAATATTTCCTGAGGGATTGTGTAGTAGAGAAGGGAAGGTCGGGGATATTTTTTTTGGTCATTAGCATTGCCAAATGGAATCAAATGCACATTCGGAGTGTGCCCTGAAACAATGTGCTGGTAACTGTTCACTGAGAGGATAAGTGGCACAGGATTACAACACTGGACTTTGGATGCAACTTTGACTTTGGAAATGGATTTTGGACTTCCTGGGAAGGAGGTGAATCCTGGTATTATTTTGAGAGTGGAGGTGTGAGCCTCTAGATTCCTTTTTTGTGGATGCATGCATTGTATCATTTTATTTTTTGGTTGAGCAAATGTGCATATGTGAATATGTGTGTATTATTGTAAATTTTGTATCGAGCTAGATTTATAAAGTTCCATAGAAAATATGATTATTTGCTAGCAAATGTTTATGTGTGTATATGTGGTTATTATTTTAAATAATGTAATGAGATGTGTTATAAAGCTCCAGTAAACAATATGATTGTCATGTTTCAATTGATGGTCATTGTAAATACTACAACGAGTTGTGTTATAAATCTCCATGGGTAGTATGTTTTGTTTTCAGCAATTTATTGGTTTATAGGTGTCACTGAACACTGAGGACAGTGTACCCCCAAGGGGGAAGGTTTTGTAACAACCTTGGTTAAAAATCCATGTAAAAATATATAAGACCACAATCATGGGTCACGTGTTCCAAGCTTAATGTTGGGAGAGACATCCTAGTGTGGGTGTTGATTGGTTTATTATGGCTAAAGGAAATTGGAAAAGGCAATGGCAAAGACTTTGGAAAGGAAAAGAGACATTAATTGGCATGTATTTATGAAAATAAAGGAAATTAGGAGAAAAGGAAGGTGAAATGTCATAGGTTGCATGTGAGGAGGAAATTGAAGGAAAATAATGGAAAATGAAGAAAATAGAGGCCTCGTTGATAAAAAGGATTCTAAGGATCAGTTGGCAAGCTTTTGATAGGTTTTGGTGGAGCTCTCTTCTACTCTCTCTCTCTCTCTCTCTCTCTCTCTCTCTCTCTCTTATACTCCTAGACACTTAGAGTTTTCTTGGAGCATTCTTGGAGGAGTGTTGCATACTTGGAATTTTGGAGAAATAAGGCAAAGGAAGAGAAGGAGAGAACAAGAGTATATCAGGATCAAAAACTACAATGGGTTTTTCTTGCAGGTACCGAGTTGCATGTATCTTTTCCTCACTAGTTTCAGCATGCATGGCACATGCATGTGGTTTCTTGGTTATGATCTATCATTGGCATGGAGGATTTCCTGGATTGACAGTATATTTGTCTACCCTTTCCATTTCCTAGATAGCCATGGTGTTGTGGGTGCATTTATTTGTTTTATGGCTGGTTCTCATGTTTCATTTAGTTTGGGTTGAGTTATTAGTTCCTGGAGCCTTGGTTAGAAAAACACTCTGGAAGCCCTGTGATGACTTGGGTTGAGTTATTAGTCCTGGAGCCTTGGTTGAACAAACACTCTATAAGCCCTATAACAACTTGGGTTGAGTTACTAGTCCTGGAAGCCTTGGTTGGACAAACACTCTAGAAGCCCTTGGTGGGTTGAGTTACTAGTCCTATAAGCCCTTGTTGTACAAATGCTTTGGAAGCCCAAAAAAGATGTAGGTTGAGTTAGTAGTCCTAGAGCCTTGGTTGGAAAAATTCTCTGGAGCTTGACAACAACAGTGGGTTGAGTTACTAGTCTTGGAAGCTAGGTTGGAACAAACACTCTAGAGCCCTGGAAGGCTTGGCTAGAGACCAAACTAATGATGGTTTTGTGATGTACGACCATGAGGTGGAATCACTATTTGATGGGTTAAGGTGGTTTGGCCTTTGGAAGCCCTAGATGGTTTTGATTGACATGTTTTATGAGATTCAAAATTCATTCTTGGAATATGGCACAAAGGTGAATGGATGAAGAGAGTATTGGTTCAACCATTCTATGGTCGGGTGGAACGTGGTAGTCCCATTCCAGGTTGGATTTTGCATAATTGATATGAGGTTATTTATCCTTGTTATTTCATGAGTATTATAATGGTTTATATGTGGATTCTATTGCTAACCTATCCTTGATATTTCTGTGGTTATTATGGTGGTTATGATAATGTATTATGACGGTATCTATGTATGAATCTCATAATCTTTTTACTTGTATATGAATGAACAATGTATATATGACCTAATGGATGAAACTGCAACTAATGCGTTGAGCCATTAATTCCTCTTAGCAATTCTTAGATGATTATGAGACCCCTATGCTTAGATATGTTGTTTACACCTGTAGATTACATATTTGTGATATCTTGACGAAATGCCTGTTGTCATGGATAGTAGGGGACCAGTCAAGGGCTTTTTTAAGTAATTTCATTTTTATCATCATTCCCTTGTTATCCTTATGTTATGAAGGTGTCATTAAATTATGGGAAGTGACCTAGGCTTTGGGCCTAACAAAGTGGTTCAAACCTTCGGGATGCTGGCACAACACTTAGAAAAATAGTCCCTGGACACTGATATGCCATGCTGTGGGAGCATCCAAAGCCCTCTGGATTCTGGCATGCCCATATCATGGGAGATTCCGATGGTTAATTGGTCAAAAAAATTAGAGGGAACCAGGGGATGGTTAAAAAAGTGTTTGGGATCGTTCATGAGAGTCTTGTTGCTGATGTGGAAGGTTTGCATGATGTTTTTCCAAAGTTCCACTTCCTTAAGGTGACTTAGGAGGTCGAATCATATCATAGTAACTTCTCATCACATGTTTACCCTAGTTGGCCGATTACTTGGGTAGATGTGGGAGGAGGGTGTTACAATGGAGAAACAACCAATCCTTCCTTTTATATTTTCTATCAAAATGAAGAGATGCAACCTACAACAAATATGCCATGTTAGTGTCAGTCAGTTCTGTCACATGGAATAAGTCGATCTTGTGGACAAGATAGACCTTCCTAGAATCTAAAGAAGACCTAATGATAAGCAAACCAACCAGACACTATCTTTCTCTAAATATGCTTTAATAAACAATAGCAAACAAGTGTTTTTAGGGCCTACCTTAGGTCCAATGCAATCTTGTGATTGCCCTCGCTCCTTCGATCCAAATGAGCTCCTTTGTCGTGAATCTGCAAACACAAACAACACAAACAAATTAAATAGCACCTGAAAAGCTAATTGCATAAAACATATTTAACATGAAATTCAAGGAGTCCATGAAACAAATAACATAAGATACTTGTTGAGAAAAATGAGTTTGATTGTATTAATTCAAAAGAAGAAGAACTTTACAACCTTTTCCTTGACGTTGTACAAGCTCCTCCCAGGGTCCAGCAAGAAGTCTCCTCTACTTTGACAAGTTTCACTCACTCCCAAATGAAGCCAAAAAGGTATGTGATCTCTCCTCTTAAGCTCAACTAGGAAGTCTTGATTTCACCAACATTTACCCTCAAAAATGTTCAACTTCTAACTTCCTTAGCAACCAGCCCAATGCCTGTATTTATAGTGCAATGGAGGGAGGTTACTAGGTCCTCCTTCAAAGGGATAAAGCCCTCCTTCAAAGCTCTCATCAAGGGATTAGCTCCTTCTCTTTTGGGATGCATGAACCACCTCAGAGCGAACAATCCACGTCAAAATTCCTTCTAGAAACCTCTAGAATTAACCCAAAGTGAGTTTTTTAAGATAAAACTTGCGCCTTTTGACTTTCACAGAGGTCCGCACCTACACTGTTAGGGACAGAGCAGGCAGGTCCGAAGTTTTTGTACACAGAAGGTGCGGGACCGCAGGTGACAGTGAGAGAAAGTGCGGAACCAGAGTTACATTGATTTTTAATGTCTTTCTCTCATTTTCAAAGCTTGATTTGAAGAGCTGAGGTCTGAGACTTGCTTAGGAGGACAGTACAAGTGATGATAGACCCATACTGACTGCAAATAATCATGGTGACGATATTTTTGTGTAACAGATTGCCCCCTAAAGTGCGAAGTATGTAGTAGATGAGGATTTCTTATCATTTAGGAAGAGTGAAGTACTTTATCATTTCAAGGATCATCTTGTGGAGAGCTCGGTTGGAACCTATAAAAACATTCAATGCAAGATATATATATGATATCATATCATCGCTGAGGTAGGCATTCCCATACTCAGATCAAAACTGACTAGAAAACTAACTACTGCTCTGATATAGGAATGATCTTATAAAATATCACAAGTAAAGACTCATGTGGACACAGTATGGACGCAGCCATCTGTTTATGAATAGTCCATTATATAATGAATACAAAATTCCTCGCAGCTTGGATTGTGGAAACTAGATCCAGGGTCTTCATTTCTACTTCCCGAAACAGTACGATTCTATCCATGCGAATGAATGTGTTGATGTCGAACATGGTAGAAACCACTTGAACCAGTCAATGATGTAAACTATTAACAAGTGTGAGAGAAACCACCAGTGATGTCAATGGCTCTCAAAGTACCCAGTACAATCCATGAGATGCAAATAAATGTATTGATGTCGAACATGTCATGGAATCCTTTGATCGAAAGTCAATGATGTAAACTGTCGTCAAAGGCGAGAAACTTGCCATTGAGGCATGCAGATCTCAAGGTACTAACGATTCCTAGATCATCTTTCTAGATAATGAGCTGATGTCGATAGAAAGCGATCCATCATAGGCAAGCCCACAACACGAAATCATAGATCAAGTTGAAGAAATTTAGTTGCAAGGACTGACTCAGGGATGGTCAAGATGGATGACAGATATTTTACAGATGAATGGCTTATTGGCAGTGACCTCTTGAACACATAATGACACGACAGATGGCTTGGTGACAATTGACCCAAAGTTAATACCCAGAAACCGGCTGAAGACTTTCAATGTGGTTTGATCAATTGTTAGGCAAAGGATTTCCCAACCCAGGTGAATAAAAGTGTCGTGTTCAAGAGTGGTTACAAAGTATGACAAACAGGCTCATTTTTCTCTCTTTTTCCCCACCATTTTGGCAAGTACCTCTTTATTTTTGACAAGCTTGAGGAGGATAACATTTGCTTGATTATAAGCTCATCCTTCGGATGAGTCCAACTTAGTTTAAATTTGAACCTTAAGAAGGAGTGGTTCATTCCTATTTGTAATTGAACAGGTCCTTTACTGTGAAATTTTAATGAGTCCAGTATAGGAGAAACTCGGCGTTTTTCAATTTTAGAGAGTCTGAAAAAAATTAAGAAGACTCCATGGTTGACCTTTTTCGTAAATTTGTGTCTCCCAAGCCCGAAAAAGTATAAAATAATACTTGAGAGAACCGCTTGATCTTTTATGACCAAGGATTACTTTTCGTCATTAGTGCCTTTGACCCGAAAAAGTAAAAAAGCGATCAATGACACGTCATTTTATAACCGATATCGAATTTGAAACGACAAAAATCTGGCAATCTTTTCATGTTTTTTACGATCGGAAAAGAGTTGTAAGTGGACCGTCTTTTAATTCCATTTTAACAAGTTTAAAAGAAACACTTGGCAATCTTTTCATGTTTCAGGAGTCAGAAAAGAGCTTAAAGGTGACTCTACTTGTTTTTTCGTCGAAAATGATAGATTTCACCTGAATAATCCGTTATTCTGCACAAAAACACAAACATTACTCATACATGTTTGAAATAGATAAAAATGTCGCAAAAATACCTTTTCAAAGTGAAACATAAACAAATTTGCAATTTATTTACTCAAAAAACTTATAAAAAGGGCCTTTGTTAATTCATTTTTACCGTTTGAGTTTGGGTGAGAAAATAGTGCTTTTGCTCAGAAAACTTCCCGTGAATATTGCGGAAAATCCAACCGTCGGAATCGAACGCCGTCTTCTCCAAGTAATCCACATCATCCCATTCTTCATTTTTAACCGTTTAATTTTTTGTTTTAGTCATTTATTTCATTTTTGGGAGGGTTTTTAGGCACAAAACCCGCGAGCAGGGGCCCGCAGGTTTACCATTGCGGGCCTGCGGACCCCAAATTTTTCTCCATTGGGAAAAAGCTCGGGGTCCGCACCTTCCATGTAGACAAAGTGCGGTCCCACGCACTGTGTCTAACTCGGAGGGTGCGGTCCCCGTTGCAAGGGTTTTTAACCCAAAAATTCTCAAAAATGGACCACACAAAATAATTTCTAGCAATTTAATTTGTCTTTATACTTGATGCAGAGAGTACATCATGCTAGATTGGCATGAACGAGAGCATGAGGACGTGGATGATGCCACATGGAATCATCAGCCTTCACTTGATGCTTTGAGGGCGTGCGGTGTTGAGCCTCAACCTTACACTCATTTACCTATCCTCCCAACAGCTTTTCCCTATTCACTTCTCTCTTTTGTCATCATTTCCTCCATCAACTTGTTCAATTCATTGCATTATATGTCTTTTTAACATGATTTGTTGACTGTGCTAATGATTGACTGTTGGTTTAGAATTTTGGTACATGTTCTGCAATTCCGCAGCTATTCAGCAATTCCGCAGCTGTTTAGAGATTCCGCAGCCTTTTTGTTGTTTGCTATACTCCACGTGTCTTCTCAAGAAATGGGCCACATGGGCACGTTGGTATGGATGTATACATGGTTCGTATGCTATTAGTTGGGCCAAATCGGTCACATATACCCCCGGTCAACGCAGGTGCACCCACGGTCAAACAACAAAGTTCCAGACGGTGGCACGGCTCTGCGTGAGCAACTGAGACACGGAACCACAGCTGGCACTTCCTCCACGCCATGAAGACAGCAAGGGACAGGATCTAACCATAGATTTACTCCCCATGATGACCGTTTCCTCCAAACGTGCACGGAGTTGCCTGCGTGTTGCTGCGTAGTTAATTAATCAAGACTGTAGTTGCTTAGTTTACGCAGAGGACAGTTTGTCCCTGTGCCTATAAATAAAGCGTTTGCCAACGCTTAGAGATTAGCTTTTTGATATTGTAATTGCTGTAATTATTTTGGTTATCAAACTCTGTTTTAAAGACTGTTTTTACAGCACTTTTTCACTGTATTTTGACATGCTGATTTAATATAAGAAGACTGTTCCTGTTTATCTCTACGTAACTGATCTTTAGCTAGTTGAGTGGATGGAGGGCCCCCATCTGCCACAACCTATGTACAGTAGCATTTAACTTTATTTTCCTGCCTTTCTTTGTTTTCATTTTTATATGTACAATAATGTATAGTTTGATTTCTGCAGTTTTTCATTTCTTTGAACATGTATAATAATGTACAGTTTGATTTCATGCCTTTACATTTCCAGCACTTTTCAGAACTGATCAGTTTGTTTATGCAGGTGTGTTAGGAGCCCGGGATAGTGTGTTTTTATTTCTTTTTATCACTGATGGTATTTGAAGTTGTCTTGTCTTAGCTGCTGATTTTTACCTTGCTTACTTAGTTTCATTGCTAGTTTACTTTATCAAGTTTTTGACAAGTTGCTTACTAACCTTTTGATGGTCTTCTCATCATAATTGACTAACCTTTATTGGACCAAAATATCATTGAGTGGCAGCTTGGTTTGATTAGCTTTTGGACTCATATTACTGATTCCTTCTTAACTATTTTTCACATGAACAATTTCAGCTAGAGGCAGAATGTTAAGGAAGAATGAAGTGTTATGATTTGTCATTTAAGTTTTGCAGTTAAAGTAGTGTTTTTCACTTTCCATTGAGTTAACATAGATGCTATTTTTGTTCTTATCAGCAGCATAGATAGTGGACTAGTGCCATTAGTCACTTTGTTTAATGCTTTGCTTTCATTTGAAGTTTCAATTCCATTGCAAGTCACTTTTCAAGCTTTCTCTTTAAAAAGTTCAAGAAGCATTTAGAAACCACCACATACACACACATTCACTCACTTGTTTATAACTTCATCACATCACATTAGGAAGATAAGTCCAACACAAACTAAAAACGACAAAAAGAACTAGGAAAGGCTGCTTAAGTATATATTGTACACTTCACTTCATCAGCTTACGAGCCCCGGGTTGACAATTTATGATAGCAATTTAGACAACACTAAATTGACCAAATATTTTGGCGCCGTTGCCAGGGAAGTGAAATTAGGTAGCCAATTTCTAAAAAAAAAATTAAGAAAATTTCAAGAAAGGGAAATTGATAACCTCTCAAAGTATGCTCTCCTCTTGCACCTAGAGTGATCTGGAGGATCAGAAAAGAGAAAGTTATTGGTTTAATAGTTTCTTAAGTATTCTCTCTTCTTGCACCTAGAGTGACCTGGAAGATCAGAAAGAGAATTATTAGCCTGACTTGAAGAAAAAATTAAAAAAAATGACATGCATAGAGCTAGAGATTCTAGGGGAAGGTTTTTAGCTAGAGCCAAGAGTTCGATTTTTACAAGTCCATCTACTTCAAGGAATAGACAAGAGACACCTCCCTCATCTCCAACTGACACTCCTAGCCCTAGGATTCCTGGAATTCAAGAGGCAAGAATTGACTCTCCCACACCTTCTATTGAATTTGAATCAGAAAGAGATCCTTTCCTTCCTTCTACAGAAAGACCAATTGTAATTGAAGAAGTAGAATCATCGGAGGAAGAGGGAGAAATTCCTCCTCATTCACCCTTTGTAGAAGAACCAGAAGATTCTGAAGTCTCTGGGGAAACTACCATGGCAGAGGAAGGAGCACCTGGATTTGGTAGAGGTAGAGGTAGAGGAGGAGGAGGAAACAATGGAGGAGGTAGAGGCCACATTGGAGGAAATAGAGATGGGGATAACTCATTTGGGTTTCCTATCGTTGATGAGGATTCTCGAGCCACTATGAAAAACATATCACCATCTGTCCTCCCAAACTTTCATGGGTTAAGAACTGAGGACCCTGAAACATTTTTATTTGAGTTTGAAGTTGTGTGTCGAACTTATGACTATTTGGATGACACTCAAAAACTCAAATTGTTCCCTTCTACATTGAAAGGACAAGCTTTGAAATGGTTCATGGGGTTACTCACTCAATCCATTAGGTCTTGGAATGATATGAAACAGACATTTTTAGATAGGTACCTGGACTATTGTATGCCTACCAATCACAAGGATGAGGTATTTAAAATGGTACAAAGAGAAGATGAGAACTTAGAGGATTTACTCGAAAGATTTCAATATAACCTGAAAAGAGCAAAAATGAGTAGCTTAGATGAGGAGACCTTGAAAGCCCTCCTACTAAAAGCCATTAGAGATGAATGGATAGACATTCTAAACATGATGGGGAAAGGAGATATATCTCAACTTTCACTCAATGATATAGCAGAGCTATGTATCCATCTCTCAAGGGGCAAATCAAAAACTCAAAAAGGGCCTAGAGATCCTTCTCTCCTCAGAGCAAATAAATCTGCAACTGGATCAGTAAGTAGGGCTGAAATCGGCAATATGCTTGATGAATTCAAAACTGACATCTTAGGGAGTCTTAGTGAAAAATTAGACACCCTTAAGATCCACAATAAGCAGAAAGCAGAAGCCGAGGCCTTGGCCATATTTTGCCCGAAATGTAGAAAAAAACATGGTTTAAGGGAATGTCCCTTGGAAGCACAAGTTGTGGAAACATGTGTGATTTGCTCAGAAAACCATGAGACCAAGGATTGTCCTTCAATCCCTGGGCTCAAAGCAGTCTTTCAAGAAGATCCAAATACACTTGAATCTCTCTGTTTTGTTGCAAGGAGACCTTGGCAGGGGCAACAAAATCAAGGGTTTAACAACTCTATGAATTTTCAACCTCAACCAAATTGGAATCCTTGGCAAAAACCTTGGCCTCAACCCCAAAATCCTTTTCAATCATGGATGCAAAGCATGCAAAATCCTTATGGGAGATTTGCTCAATTCTATCAATATCCTCCATCTTTTCAAAACCAGCAAGCTCCACAACTTCCAAATCAAAGTCAACAACTATCATTGCCATTCCCTCAACAACAACAACCTTCTCCACAAAATCAAAATTCTCGACTCTTGCTTCAATCCCAACAGAAGTCAAATCAACTTCCTTCTCAGCCATTGCCAAACCCCAATAATAGGAACCCTCAAAATGCTTACATGATGGAAGGTCAACCATTTCCTACCTATATGATTGTTCCTCTCAATAAAGTACAACTCAGATCAGGTAGAATCCTAGATCAACCTTCTATAAATGTTCAACAACCAAGCATTTCTGAGGAAGAATCTCTTAAAGCTAATAAGGGTTCTGAAGCATCCCTTCAAAACCCAGACACTCAAAAAGAAAAAGAAAAAGAATTAACCCCCACAACTCCCATAGTTGAACAACCTACATCTTTGGCCACACCTCCTTTTCCTGAAAGGTTACAAATTGACAAAGGAGTGGAAAAGCAAATTTGGTTGCCTGACTATAATTTTCTAGATGAATTGAAGAATGTCTGTATCAAGATTCCCTTGTTACAAGCCATTAAAGAGATTCCTATTCTAGCCAAAACAATAAAGGAGTTGAGCCTTAAAAGACCAGGAAGGAAACCAAGAGATACCAGAAGAATCCACCTGGTAGGAAAAATTGCAGATATTATGATGGGAAAGATTACCATGTAGAAATATGTAGACCCCGGTAGTCCAATTGTCAAAACACATATCAATGGGGTAGAAATACCAAATATTTTGATTGATTTAGGGGCTGCTATCAACATTATGAGTAGACAGACCATGGACCAGTTAAAACTTCCTAACCTTCTCTTTACACCTACTTTACTGCAACTTGCAGATAGATCAATCATTAAACCTGATGGTGTATTGGAAGACATTCCAGTCTCCCTAGACTCTTGGGAATATCCAGTTGATTTTATGATTTTAACTCCCAAGAACAATCTAGGAGGACATCCTCTTATTTTAGGAAGACCTTGGCTAGCCACAGCTGATGCTTTCATAAGTTGTAGGTCTGGGGATATGTATATTTCTGATGGCAATTCAACAAAGAAGTTCAATCTGTATCCTCCAGCGAAAGCAATTACAGAAATAGGAGATAATGAGTGGGTTGATGATGAAGATACTATACAACCTGTCTTTACCATTTCTGAGATTAGTGAAGATAATCAAATTCTGAATACATTAGAAAATTTTGAACCATCTTCAGAATATGACTCTACACAATTTCAGTTGGATTCTGACATAGTGTGTCTATCATCTAGACAAATGTCTCTTTTCTCTATGGAAGAATTTGGTAGTTCTGCCATTGAGATCTTTCCAGGAAAAACATTAAACATTAACAAAAACTTGGAAAAATCCCAACAGGAAGAGCTAACCAAAGTCTTGCAAAGACATTCTACTGCTTTTGCATGGGAGTATACCGACATGAAAGGTATTGACCCTAAGACTTGCATTCATCACATCTACATTGAGGAAAACAGTAGACCAATCAGACAACCTCAAAGAAGGATGAATCCAAACCTTAGGGAGATAGTGAAAGAAGAGCTCCAGAAGTTACTCAATGTAAACTTCATTTACCCCATTTCAGATAGCCGATGGGTTTCTCCCTTGGTTATAGTACCTAAAAAGAATGGTAAATGGAGGGTTTGCATTGATTACAGAGAATTGAACAAAGCAACCTTGAAGGATCACTTTCCTTTGCCCTTTATTGATCAAGTATTAGATACTTTAGCAGGTAAAAAGTTTTTCTCATTTTTGGATGGTTTTAGTGGTTACAATCAAATTCAGGTAGCACCTGAAGATCAGGACAAAACCACATTTACTTGTCCATGGGGAACTTTTGCCTACCGAGTACTTCCTTTTGGATTATGCAATGCACCCGCTACATTTCAAAGGGCTGTACTAGGAATCTTTTCAGATCTAATTCATGATTGTGTAGAGGTCTACATGGATGATTTCACAGTTTATGGTAACACATTTGAAGAAGCATTGGAAAATTTGGAAAAAGTCCTAATTAGATGTAAAGAAACAAATCTTTCATTAAGTCATGAAAAGTGTTTTATGATGTTTACTGAAGGGATTGTTTTAGGACATCCTATTTCAGGAGATGGAATTAAAGTTGATAGATCCAAAGTTGAAGTTATCTCCAAGTTACCTGTTCCAAATTGCTAGAAAGATGTTAGAAGTTTTCTTGGGTTTACTGGGTATTATAGAAGATTTATTGAAAACTTCACCAAGATAGCATCTCCTCTTTTCAAATTACTTACCAAAGACTGTGAATTCAAATGGGATCCTGAATGTCAGTCTGCATTTGAAACTTTAAAGACTAGAATATCTGAAGCACCCATTTTGAGAGGGCCAAATTGGAAACTCCCTTTCCACATTTCTACTGATGCTTCAAATACAGCTCTAGGAGCTGTTTTGGGACAAAAGGATTTGGTCCCTTATGCCATTTATTACACCAGTAAAAATTTGACTCCAACTGAATTAAATTACACTGTGACTGAAAAAGAATTCTTAGCCGTTGTTCATGCAATCAACAAGTTTAGACACTACATAACCGGCTATGAAACTTTTGTCCATACTGATCACTCTGCAATTAGATATCTCATGAACAAACCTGTTACTAATGGCAGAGTTACAAGATGGCTTTTACTTTTACAAGAATTCAACATTACTGTGTTAGATAGACCAGGAAAACAAAACACAGTAGCTGATTTCTTGTCTAGAATCCAAAACACTAACGAAGATTCTCCTATAGAGGATAAGTTTCCAGATGAATACTTGTTTGCAGTAACTACCAAGACTCCTTGGTATGCAGATATTGCTAATTATCTAGTGACAGGGAAGCTACCTCCACACTTATTTCCTAATGAGAAAAGGAAAATCATTCAGGAGAGTTCACATTATTCTTGGATTTCTAATGAATTGTTCAAAACAGGGCCAGATTATATGATCAGAAGATGTGTTCGGGAAGATGAAATTCCTGACATCCTTAAGGCATGTCATGATGAACCGTGCGGCGGACACTTTGCTGACAAGAGGACGGCCTATAAAATCCTTTCTTTAGGATATTATTGGCCTTCTCTCTTTAAAGATGCAAAGCAATATGTTAGAAGGTGTGACAGCTGCCAAAGAGTTGGGAGACCAACTCCTTCAAATGAAATGCCACTACAGCCACAGGTATGCATCGAACCCTTTGAAAAATGGGCTCTAGATTTCGTTGGACCTATTAATCCACCATCTAAGCAAAAGAAGTATATATTGGTTTGCACTGATTATGTTACTAAGTGGGTAGAAGCCAAGGCATTGCCTTCTGCCACTGAAAATTCAGTTGTTCAATTTCTTTTTGAGGATATTTTTACTCGTTTTGGTGTCCCAAGAGAAATTGTGACAGATCAGGGAAGTCAATTTACATCTAAATTGATGGAGAAGCTGATGGAGGAATACAAAATCAAGCACAAAACATCTACTCCATACCATCCGCAAGCAAATGGTCAAGTGGAATCTACAAATAAAGTTCTTGAAAGCATCATCACCAAGACTGTTCATCTTCATAGAAGAGATTGGGCAGAAAGGCTCCCTGAAGCCTTATGGGCCTATAGAACTACATGGAGGAACACAACAGGACATTCTCCCTACAAACTTGTTTATGGGAAAGAAGTCCTGCTCCCCATTGAGTTCCAAATCAAGACCTTCAAGATGGCAGTTCAGTTGGGGATGAGCCTATCAGAAGCCCAAAAGCACAGAATGGACCAGCTAAATGAGCTAGATGAAATAAGACAAGATGCAATTCTAAGGACCGATCTAGTTCAGCACCAAAGAACTAAGTGGCATGATCGACACATCAAAGAAAGAAAGTTTCAGAAAAGAGATTGGGCACTATTGTTTGATTCCAAGTTTAAGGACTTCAAAGGAAAATTTCAAACTCATTGGCTTGGGCCTTATGAGATTGATGAAGTCTTTAACAATGGAGCAGTTCGAGTGAAGACCATTGATGAGCTTCAGACTCCTTTCATTGTGAATGGCCACCGATTGAAAGTCTACCATAAGCCACTCTCAAGGGAGGAATTTGTTAAAATGTTCCAAGAAGATTCTGCAATGAGGCTAGTGGAGAAGAATTCTTCTCCTCCATCAGCCTGATCTTTGTTTCTTTCAGTTGAAAAAAAAAAAAAAAAAAAGCTCTTGTATAAGCCTGAAAACCAATCTTGGATTGGCGGTCTTATGCAGAAAATATGAAGTGAAAATCAGGGTTACCTGACACTTTATATTTTCCAAAAAAAAAAAAAATCTCTTTTTCTTTTTCCATCTCATCATCCATTTTGTCCATCTCATCCATTTCATTCATCTCATCCATTTCATCCATCTCATCATTTTCATTCCACTTCATTTTCTTCCAGTCCATTCATTCCATATCATTATCACCAAATAAAGTCCCTCTCAGGACTATTCCATTCAGCCAAGTTGTTCTAATCCTTTTTGTGCAGGCAGAAAAGTGTTGTTGCAATTTCCACAGCTAGGAGCCAATTCCGCAGCTGATATCAAGATTCCGCAGCCAATACACTCTGTTCCTGCAAATAAAACAACTCTGTTTTCAAAAAGAAAAATCTGCAGTCAAAAGCACCAACATCATTAAAGAGCAAGGACACATAGCATATACAAAGGCAGCAATAAATCAAAGGTTAGGGATCAAAATGCAAATACACGAAGGTATGTTCTAAATTTCTAACTAACAGTTATATCATTTATGTATGGTTTTCGGATTATGGTATGAGGCACTTAATGTAATGATTGACAAGATCCCCGTCCACTCCTCATCCATTATTCTGCGTAATCCACCTCACCACCTTCCTAACGGTTCCCTAAGTGCTGTTGATTCGAACTTAATACGGCCTGCTCTCTCATTAATTCTTCGTACCAGAGTGACGTGTACTGTTGTACCACGGCTCTCCAATTGATCATTCCGCAGCCAAGTGTACGCAGCCACCCGACGTTCAGGGATTTGGCCGTTTCATCCTTTACTCATAACACCCTTCTACGCATGCATAACCTCGTCTTCGCATTGTTATCTACGCCCTCACCGTTTTCACTCTCGGTATCATTCACTACTCTGTTTCACCGTAAACATTCTCTGTTCTATTTTCCTCACCGCTCCACTCAAAACCCTGACCACCAGTCTTGTAATTGCATCACGGCCACTCTGTTATAGCCGTAATTCCATTCTGTTGTAGCCGTAATACCCACTGCTGAGCACTGTTTTCTCGTATAGCTCTCTCCTCCAGTATTCAAACAGCGCTGTCAGAGCAGCAAGAGAGCTGGTAACCGAAATGGGCAAGTTATTAAGAGCAGAGCCGGAAGGTTCTAAGTTTCTAGATGGTTACCCACAAACGAAGAGTGCCCTGCAGAAGGCCAAGTGGTTAAAATTTATTCAGAAGTTCAAAGGATATCACAAAGAAGTTACCAAGGCCTTTGCTCGGTCGTTTGATGGAGATAAGGTGGAGATTGGAGACCTACAATTCACTGTCACAGAGAGCAGCTTGGCTCATGCAACTGCTTTGCCTCGTACTGGGGAACGTTGGTTCAAAAATCGAACTGTTGAAGGCCAAGAGTGGAAGAACATGTTGAAAAATCCAGGTATGGATACCACTATCTTCACCAAAGGAATGCCTGTAAGTGTCATTAAAAAGGAATGGATTGCCTTACTTTTGCTAGTTCAGAAATTTTTTACATGTGAAGGCAGATTTGGTGTAATGTATGTTTATCATACAAAGATAATGATGCATTTTATGGGTGAACATACCATCAATCTCCCTTATTTCTTTCTAGCTAGTCTAAGAAAAATGAGTGCCACTGTTCAGAAACACGTGGGAAACATTGAACCCCATTTATATCACCATGGACTCATTAAAATCTTGATTGAGGAGCAGTTAAAAATTAAAAAGGATACATGGGAGAAGTTCCTTGTTAGAAATCATTTCCAAGAGGCCGCTGAAGCCTCTAGTAGCTCCCCTAGGGTACCCAAGAGAAGTAGAAGAAAAGGGAAAGAAATGGTTACCCAAGACACTGCTGTAGAAGTTGAAAAAATTGCCCAAGAAATTGTTGCAGAAACTCTTCAAGAAATTGCCCAAGAAACTGTGCAAAAGGAAAAGAAAAAGGGAAGTAGAACAAAAAGACAAAAGAGGGATAAAGGGAAAGCCATTTTGCAAGAGTCATACCCTTCACCTGAGCCCTCAATTGAAGAAGATACCCAAACATTAGCTCATAGGCTTGCTCAGCTCCAAGAAACTGCCATCTCCAAAAAGAAACAAAAGCAAAAACAGCAAAAGCCAAAGAGTACTAGCCTGCAAGTAAGAAGAAGCAGTAGACTTATAGAGAAGAAGAGTGTGACTAAAGAGAAACAGTCCCATTTAATTGATTTGGGCACACCTGAGAAGACTCCAATTCGGCTAAATATTGAGCTAAGTCCTCCAAGAGAGGAAAGTCCTTTCCAGCAAGAGAGAGAAAGCAGTTTTCAAGGATTTGAATTTAGGCCAAGACAAATACCTGACATTGACCCTGTCCAACAGGAGGCATATGATTATTTGGAAACATTAGAGCAATCTGTTGCTGGTCCTAGTACTGTCTTGCCCCTTGAACAGCAGGTTCAATCTCTGAAGCAAGAAATATTTGAGCTAGAAGTCCTCAATCACCATATCAAACAGGAAAACGAAGCATTGAAACAACAGAGCAACGTGGACAAAATGGTCCACGACAACACAATGCTTCATTTGGGTCTTTGGCAAAGAAAGAACAGGAAATTGAGGAGGAAATGCAAGAAATTAAGCAGGGCCTTGGTTAACTTGAAATTTAGGTGCTTGGTTAGGAAACCAAGAACACATTTGACAACAGGGAGGAAAAGGAGAAGGTTGGATGTCTTAGCAGAGGCATCTGAACATGTAGACTGAAAGATTATGACAAAGTTTTGGTTGCATGAGGACATGCAACACCCTCGCAGTGGGGGTATGTTGAGCCTCAACCTTACACTCATTTACCTATCCTCCCAATAGCTTTTCCCTATTCACTTCTCTCTTTTGTCATCATTTCCTCCATCAACTTGTTCAATTCATTGCATTATATGTCTTTTTAACATGATTTGTTGACTGTGCTAATGATTGACTATTGGTTTAGAATTTTGGTACATGTTCTGCAGTTCCGCAGCTATTCAGCAATTCCGCAGCTGTTCAGAGATTCCGCAGCCTTTTTGTTGTTTGCTATACTCCACGTGTCTTCTCAAGAAACGGGCCACATGGGCACGTTGGTATGGATGTATACATGGTTCGTATGCTATTAGTTGGGCCAAATCGGTCACATATACCCCCGGTCAACGCAGGTGCACCCACGGTCAAACAACAAAGTTCCAGACGGTGGCACGGCTCTACGTGAGCAACTGAGACACGGAACCACAGCTAGCACTTCCTCCACGCCACGAAGACAGCAAGGGACAGGATCTAACCATAGATTTACTCCCCATGATGACCATTTCCTCCAAACGTGCACGGAGTTGCCTACGTGTTGCTGCGTAGTTAATTAATCAAGACTGTAGTTGCTTAGTTTACGCAGAGGACAGTTTGTCCCTGTGCCTATAAATAAAGCGTTTTCTAACGCTTAGAGATTAGCTTTTTGATATTGTAATTGCTGTAATTATTTTGGTTATCAAACTCTGTTTTAAAGACTGTTTTTACAGCACTTTTTCACTGTATTTTGACATGCTGATTTAATATAAGAAGACTGTTCCTGTTCATCTCTACGTAACTGATCTTTAGCTAGTTGAGTGGATGGAGGCCCCCATCTGCCACAACCTATGTACAGTAGCATTTAACTTTATTTTCCTGCCTTTCTTTGTTTTCATTTTTATATGTACAATAATGTATAGTTTGATTTCTGCAGTTTTTCATTTCTTTGAACATGTATAATAATGTACAGTTTGATTTCATGCCTTTACATTTCCAGCACTTTTCAGAACTGATCAGTTTGTTTATGCAGGTGTGTTAGGAGCCCGGGATAGTGTGTTTTTATTTCTTTTTATCACTGATGGTATTTGAAGTTGTCTTGTCTTAGCTGCTGATTTTTACCTTCCTTACTTAGTTTCATTGCTAGTTTACTTTATCAAGTTTTTGACAAGTTGCTTACTAACCTTTTGATGGTCTTCTCATCATAATTGACTAACCTTTATTGGACCAAAATATCATTGAGTGGCAGCTTGGTTTGATTAGCTTTTGGATTCATATTACTGATTCCTTCTTAACTATTTTTCACATGAACAATTTCAGCTAGAGGCAGAATGTTAAGGAAGAATGAAGTGTTATGATTTGTCATTTAAGTTTTGCAGTTAAAGTAGTGTTTTTCACTTTCCATTGAGTTAACATAGATGCTATTTTTGTTCTTATCAGCAGCATAGATAGTGGAATAGTGCCATTAGTCACTTTGTTTAATGCTTTGCTTTCATTTGAAGTTTCAATTCCATTTCAAGTCACTTTTCAAGCTTTCTCTTTAAAAAGTTCAAGAAGCATTTAGAAACCACCACATACACACACATTCACTCACTTGTTTATAACTTCATCACATCACATTAGGAAGATAAGTCCAACACAAACTAAAAACGACAAAAAGAACTAGGAAAGGCTGCTTAAGTATATATTGTACACTTCACTTCATCAGCTTACGAGCCCCGGGTTGACAATTTATGATAGCAATTTAGACAACACTAAATTGACCAAACATGCGGTTTGTACAAATTCTGGGCCATTCCTGGCATGAGGGCTCAGGTGGATTTCTTACAGTGGTTGGTTGACAGATGGAGCATACAGGACCAGTGCTTCTTCATTGGTGGCCACCAGCTCAAAATCGAGCCGGCGGACATATATTTCTTGACTGGTTTGCCTAAGAGAGGCGAAGACTTGACTCTATTTGGGGCTAGGGCAGGTGGCCAGTCTGTCGATAGCCTCAGGCTAGAGTACTGCAACAGCTAGGCTAGAGACAAAGGGATAGACATAAATACCATATCCCGTCCTGAGATCATGGTGATTGCGTTCACTGTCACCAGACTTTGCGAAGCTACCGCATTACATATTGCCACCGGATCCCAGATGCGTATGGTAGTTGATTGCTTTCGAGGCACCATCTTCAACTGGTACGATGCCGTGTTGGCCAATCTGAAAGGCCAACTGACCAGGGCCAAAAACAGACAACTAAAGACCTTTGGTTATGGGGCTTTGGTTGTGAGTTTTGGCCTGGAGAGGGTTCCTATGTTAATCCCACAACACCTTACTATTAGAGCTGGGCTTCCTCGAGAGCCCAAACTGATGCGATGGGTCGCAGTTATGGCCCGTCACCTGGACGAGAGGACAGAGGTTGCTCGATTCAAACCTGAGTATTTCCAATGGCTGGAAAACCAGGTATTTTCTATTCAGGACTTCCCTTACGCTGGGATAGATTTTCGTGGTGACCCAGACATGGTTCTTCCACCAGGAGAGCAGTGGGACGAGTCAGGTAAAATCCTTTTCAAAATTTTTTCTATTTTAATTTTTTTTTTTGTTTTTTCATCATCTCAAAACTGATAGTAAAAAATTTCAAATGCAGATGTGGGTCCACAGCGACCAGCCACTCTCCAGCCTTACGAGAGGAAGCAACCAACTGCACTCGCACCACCCCTACAGGACGAATCAACAGAGGTTTTGGCCGAGTTGGAGGGTCATCTCGAGCGCTTGACAAGAGATATTCCTGAGACCACTATAGACGACATTCCTCGTTGACTTCAGCGCTATGTGATTGGGGTCTCGGGACCTTTTAGGAGGTTCCTTTGCAAGGTGGAACGTGCAATGGTTTCTTATAGAGATCATCACCAGTGATAGGATGATCGCCTATTGTGGGCACATGTGACATTTTTGTTTTTTGTACTTATCATTTTTGCCGATCATAAGGTGTTTTTCAACCTATGATCGAGGACGATGTATTTTTAACACACTCCTATATATATATATATATATATATATATATATATATATATATATATATATATATATATATATATATCTATATATATATATATATATATATATATATATATCACTATTACCGGCTTATCTTGTAAATCATATTATGGAATGGTTTTAAATTTACATGTATGATTATTGCAAATGTCTATTTAACATTCGAGAAGCAATTACATCTGCTAATGTATTTAAAGATCTTGGAATATGCTGATATTCAATATAATCAAATTCACGTTCCAAGAGACGCACTCTCAAAAATAATCTCAATAACACTGGATTTCTAATGGCATACACTCTATTAAGCTGTAATACAACGAGTTCAGAATCTAACCTCACTATCAAACTCCGAATCCCAAATGAAATAGATTCAGATAATAACTCAATCACTGCATTATACTCGACAATGTTGTTCGTTGTTTGACCGAGGCTTACCCCATGCATAGATACTAACTCGTCAGAGGGCGAATAGATAACCCAAGTTGCGGAAGAGATGTTCCGTGTATTACGACAAGCACCATCAGCGAAACCAATGTATGTTTGGAGAGGCATCGACATCTACAATATCAAGAGTAAAACCAAGATAAGCAGGAATAATGACGAAAAACACTCTCTAAGCTAAGCACACTGTTTAAACTAAAACACACCAGCTAGAAAGAAAAAACTATCCTAACTAAATCTCCATACCCATTCTTTTAAGCATAATACCTCTTCAAGTAAAGGCCATTTCTGGGTTTACCCAAAGAGTCCCCGTCAAAGTCTGCCAATTCATAGGCCCCTTTGGCTAGCTTTTGCTTGACAACATAGGGACCATGCCACATAGGAATGAATTTTCCAGCGCCTAATTTGTCATTAGCTTGATCATAAACTAAGACTAGATCTCCTTCTGAGAAATTTCAAGGGGTCACATTTCGATCATACTGAGCTTTCATTCGTTTTGCGTGAGTCTCGATCGCCAATGCAGCATCACGTCGATTCTCATCTAATTGAGCCATGTATAACAAACACTTTTCCTCTTCGGAAGTGGCTGGAAGTAACTCGATGGCCATTTGCAGTGACGAGATTTCGCATTCAATGGGTAACACAACTTCTAAACCATAGACTAGTTGGAAAGGAGTGAACCCTATTGATGTTTTTACTGAAGTTCGGTATGCCCAAAGCACTGAAAATAGCATGTTGTGCCAATTCGACCGATGAATCCCAATGATTCATCGGATCATGATGACTAGAACTTTGTTGATGGATTCAACCAGACCATTCACTTGTGGATAATAAGGGGTTGAACTATCGTGACGTAAACCAAGCTGGCTTGTAAGTTCGGTCATCATAACGTTTCGAAAATGACGCCCATGATCAGTGATTATTGCTTGTGGGACACCAAACCTAGCAATTATATGATTGAACACGGAAATTGCAGCTGTCTTGCCGTTTGCCTCAAATGTAGGCATCGCCTCGGCCCACTTAGTAAAATAATATACCGCAAGGATGATATATGCATGCCCCTCGGCCGAGTGAGGGTTACATGTAATAAAATCGATATCCCATTTGGGGAAAGGACCAAAGGCAATTATAGGGTGGAGAGGAGCAGGTGGAGTGTGCATCTTACAATAAAAAATTTGGCAGTTGTGGCATTTTCGGACTGCCGTAATACAATCTTTAAATAAAGACAGCCAGAAGTAGCCAGTGCGCAATATCTTTTGGGCTGTGGCAAACCTAGACATATGACCGCCACATGCTCCAGAGTGAAAGTCATTTAGAACCCTTTCAGCTTCCTCGTGTGTTAAGCAACGTCGAAAAATAGAATCTGCCCCACGGCAATAAAGAGTATCTCCAATAATCCTGAATTGTTGGGACTGGAATCGAATCTTTCGACGTTCTGACCTTGAAATTTCTGGCCGAAAGGATTGGGTCTAGAGATAAACGATGATATCCCCATACCACGGATCTAAAGTGCTGATTAGAAACAAGGATTCGTCCGCAATGGGCTCCTCCGCCACAGTTTCCGTGTCAGCACGCGGGAAGTCACATATTAACTCCGCAAAAACTAAAGATTTCTTAGACTTAGATTTCTCAAATTCCAAGTCGAACTCCTACAGGATAACGATCCAATTAGAGTACTTTCCCCCTAGAAATTGCTTGGTCAAAATGTAGATCATAGGGTTGCAATCCGAAATTACCGTAGTTTTCCGTAGTAGAATGTAGTGAAGAAAACGTTGGACAGCTTGAACAACTGCCAATGCCAATTTCTCCACATGTGAGTATTTTAGCTCAGTTGGATTTAAAGTTCGACTAAGGTAATATATCACATGTTCAGTTCTGAATTCATCTTCCTGAACTAAAACCATTCCAATGGTGGAATGAGAGGCGGCGAGATATAAGAAGTAATCCTGGTTGTAGTTGGGAGGATGCAACAACGGTGCATGGGTCAATGCGTGTTTGAGTGCATCAAAATATTTCTGAGCTATCTCATCCCAATAGAATGGAGTATTTTGCTTCAACAACCGGGTAAAACCCTTTGTGACCTCGGCGTAGTTAGGAATGAATCGTCGTAAAAAATTTTCTTTCCCCTGCAAACTTTGGAATTGGCGAAGACTCGAAGGAGGAGGCAATTTGATGATAGCATCGACCTTCGAGGGATCAACGCGAATGCCGTCTTTCGAAACTACAAACCCCAGCAATCGACCCGTTTCTATACATAAGACACATTTGTGTGGGTTCAACCAAATACAATAATGCCTACACCTCATAAAGATTGCTCGTAAATGGACGAGGTAATCAGCTTGATGTAATGAATGAGCAGGCAAGTCATCGAGATAGGGTTTCACAATGTGCTTGATGTCATGAAACGCATAAGACATCGCCCTTTGAAAAGTTGCTCCGGCATTCTTAAGCCCAAAAGGTAACTTGCAATAAGCAAATGTCCCCCATGGACAAATGAAAGCCGTTTTTGGTTGATCGGCAGGTAGAACATTGATTTGATTGTATTCGGAAAAACCGTCCATGAAGGAGAATATTTCACTGCCAGCACAATCATCAATGATTTGATCAATATAGGGAGTTGGGTAATTGTCCTTTGGACAGGCTCGATTAATATCCATATAGTTGATGCATATTCTTATTGTTCCCTGCTTTTTGTTAACTGGAACAATATTCGATACCCAATCCGTTAACGGGATCGGATAAATGAAACCTGCTTTCAATAATTTTTCAACTTCTGCTTTAATTGCAGCAGCTTTTCGTGGGTGAATCTGACGCAAACGTTGTCGGACGGGTTTAGCGTCTAGGTAAGTCTTGATCTCATGAACAACAATCGCGGGATCAATTCCTGGCATTTCCTCATAGGACCAGGCAAACACGTTGCGGAATTCTTGAAATAGGGCCTTATATAGTTGAATTTCGTCATCTATACACGAGGCACCTATATGAATGTTCTCAACAATTCCGGGCTTAACCGAAATGTCAATAGGAATAGTTCGAGAGATGTTTCCCAAATTTAACTCTGAATCGAGATATTTCATTGGATTCTGAGGTTCCTTGACATATTCAGTTGTAAAAATTGATGAGAAATCATTTTCAAAATGATCATCCTCAGGTAAAAATGAAGATCTGTGATGGAGATCTTCCCATGGTAAATCATCTACACATAGGATTTCACGAATTTGCTCATCAGAGTGAACAAGTTCAGAAAGCGTGGTTAAATCTGAGGTTGATTTGAAAAGTGATTCCTGACGGACCACATTCATTAAGTCATTGTTGGTTGAACATGGGTCGGCAAACGACTGCACGGCTTCATAGGCAATTTCATATGGACTCAAAGGCATGGAATTACCAAATGAGTCTATCTCAGATTCAGAAGGGACAATCCAAGGATCATCGCAAATAAAGGTGTCTGATGTAATCATATGAATGGTTGCAAATGAAGATGATGCGTTGATTGGAGGAAAAGGAAAAGTTCCCAGTAAACTGGCATCTTTAACTAGTCCTACTCCAACATCCTTATATGGGATAATTGTTTTACCGACATGCTGAATACTCTCTGAAGAGGCTGGGTCGGATGAAAAGTAAGCCAGCTGGTCTATTGTTACGATCTTTCCATTATGTGGAAACTTTATTACTTGAAATACCGATGAAACGAGCGTTGTCATAGCGTAAGACCAACTTCAACCCAAGAGAAGGTTGTAATCTAGAGGGGCATCAACCACCTCCACATATAGACTAACGGTTTTTCCTTCAACCCCTATAGGCAAATCTTATAGAATGCCAAAAGGATGAAACCCACGGCCATAAAAGGCCTTTAGAATCATTGGGGATTGATTTAGCGAAGGAGAACCAAGCGATCTCCAACACTGTATCGACATAATACACGTTGAGGCTCCCTCATCAATTACAACCTGATGAATAGGCCTGTTTTTGACTATCACTGGTATCTAGAAAGCCATTTGATGAGGCAAACGCGGTGTACTATTTTCTAGATCGAAAATTATTTGGTTCGGGTCCTGAATGTCAACAGCTCCTATAGCCGACAAAAGTAATTTACGTTGTACTGGACATGATTGCAGCACTTCCAAAGCCGACATTGCTGAGGGTGAAACAGCTAAATCCTCAACAATGTTATAATTCTGAGCCGCTCTCGCATGTGGATTGAAAGCTGACTTTCAAAGTATACCCTTGGTGGGCGGTTTGATTACCAAGTCTGGATTAGGTTTCTCGATCTGTAGTGGATCGGAACTGGGAGCTGAGGTTGATGGATTAGAATGAGAAGATTCTGCTTCTTTACCATCAACAGGACTTTTACTACCATAATCTTGCGATCGAGTCACAATACTAACATGGGACATCATCAGTATGGGTTCTTCATTGGAATTCGAGGATGAACCTATCATCTTATTGTCTTGAGCCGAAAAAGGATCCTTCAAAACAGCAGGAGTTTGGGAACCCTTGATGATCTTCGCAACCTCTGCACGATGAGGGCAGTCTCTTGTAAAATGTTCATCGTCACAAATGAGACGAGGATAACGAGGTTTGCGCTTTTCATCATTGGATTCTGCCTTTTCAGGTTTTTCCTTTGAACTTTTGTCCGTTTTATTCTTCTTCTTTCCTTTCTTCTTCCCACTAGATTTTGATTTAGCTGTAGATGACTCTACAACGTGAATATCGGCGAGATCTCTGCAGAAGAATCTCCTGTTGGGGAATCAAGAAGGTTATGATAGGGGAAGAATTCTTCTTACTTTTAGTGTTAACTGTGCCAATCATACCATCGGCGGCATGAGATCCTGAAGGAGCTGCAATGATTTGATTTTGCTTGGGAAGATCGGGGATTTTTTCGTGTAACGTACCCGACTGAGTATAGACCAAGTCAAGATACTGTGCTTGAGCAATTACTTGCTCCTCAGTAACAACTCCAGCTTTCGCAACATCTTCAGTGATCTTTGGCAACAAAGATTTTACAAACCACTCGGCCAAGATCTGATCTGGAATAAATACCTTCACTAAACGTCGTCGACGTCTCCACTCATGAATATGATCTAAAATGTAAGTGGACGTCGATTGTTTTAGTGAAGTTAACAATTCCGTGCCATTGTCATATTGGACTAGCAACTGAAAATGAGTTAAAAACGAGGTAGCTAACTAACTAAAATTATAAAAAGTGCCTCGCGGTAATTCAATGTACCACTTGGTCGCGAGACCAATTAGAGTGCGCTGGAAAAGTATAAGACAGATTGAATCATCTGTAATGGAGTTAGACGCACACCAGAGGTGGTAAGTCATCACATGGTTCAACGGGTCTTCTCCTGATTTACCTTCGAACTTGGGAATGTCACTGGGAAACTTATTCGGCATTGGCGGCCAAAACGGAAGATAGTTAATGGGATCGTTCGTTAGGCGCGACAAGTCAGGTAAGTCCAGAGTTGCGATAAACGGTAACTGCCGATTAGGATCCCTAAAACTCTGGGTCATGAGACCAGCCCCAGGAGCAGGATATCCAGGATAACTAGGAATAGGAATCACGTTCGGGATATTGTATCCTCCCGGAAAACCAAGATTAACCGGACCGTACTGGGGTTGTTGAGGTTGTTGATAAGTGTACCCAGGGTACGGTTGATACTGATAGACTGGCTGCTGTACAGCAGGACCGAATTGGTACTGTCCCTGGTATGGTTGATAAGTGAATTGTGGTTGACTTGTGACAACCGTACTTAAACCAGGTTGTCCTACAGTCATCTGAACCGAAGTTTGAATCGTAGATCCAGATGGTGGTAAAGATGTATGAGGAGTAGATACAGGAACAGTAGAAACCGGAGCTGTCGATACTCCAGAAGTAGGTGGGGTAGATTGAACAGATGTTGCGGCAGTTGTAGCAGTCGTTTGAGGTAGAGTACGAGGTGTACTAGGCCCAGGCTGAGAAACTACCGAAGGTACAGAAGTTTGAATGTTAGACTGGACTGGTTGCTGGGGTGAACCAGAAACTAAGGGTTGTCCGGTTTGAGATGACAACTGTACACTTGGTTGCAATACCTATTGAGCTTGCGATGGATCCCACACTATATTCATTCCGGGGTACTGACCCATAACTGGTTGAGAATACTGAGGACCATAACCGGATTGAGGGTAGGATTGATAATTGAAAGGTACATTTCCCGTTCCTTGAACATACGTTTCACCGGAGGGTGGTTGGAAACCTTGGTTCGAGTATTGACCTTGGGGTTGATACCCTTGAGGCACATACTGATACTGAGGTTGACCTTGAGGTATAAATTGATACTGGGGTTGACCTTGGGCTACAAATTGAGTCTGGGGTTGACCTTGAGGAACGTACTGTCCCATAGGTATGTACTGTCCTTGAGGTTGCCCCCCAGATGCAAACTGTGTACCTTGAGGTTGCCCCCCAGGCGTTAATTGAGGCTGCCCCCCAGGTGGTAACTGTCCACCTTGAGGTTGAGGATTGGGAATAGAACCTGACATCATGAGAATGTCTTCTACGCTCAACTGCTTAGTACTATTGTTTCCAGTTAGTAACCCTTGCTCAATGGGTTGAGGAGATGCTCCCGAAAAAGTACCAGAAAGTGACTGATACCCAGAGGGAACAGAAGGACCACCGTACAAAAAAGATTTGGGTGATTGAGTAAACATGGATGACTGTCCTGACATATTTACGGAGTATAAAAACCTCTAGGTGTTGGGTGATAAGGAGCACGATGTGGTGAAAAACTTAACCCTGAGTTTTCTAAGAAATTAGTCAAAGAAAGATACCAAGAACTACTCCTAGGTGGACTGTAAAAAATTGATTCACGCTCCCTTAGTTCAATAACAGGTTGATTTTCAGGGATAGGGATGCCTACTTCTTCTTCCAGAGTAAGTTCTTCAATAGCAATAAGTCCAGAAGGAAGATCTTGGGTGATTACTCTTTCTACCCTAGGTGAACCAGGACCACTAGAAGTTGGAGAAACAAACCCCGATGTTGAAGTAGCAGCAAATTCACTTTCAGGCTCGGATATTTCAGGTTCCTCACCTATATCACTAGTAGATTAAAAGCTACAAGCAATTTCAGAAACAGACATTGACTGTGGATTATAATCTGCTACTAACGGTTGAAAATCAGGATGTACTATCAAAGAAGATTCTCCTTCCTCAGGTGACCCTACTCTACTGTCTCTAGGAGTTATGAGGACTTTCTAGCCTTCAAGTTGGCTCGGTACTTCCCCAAGATGTTGGCCCCGAAGTCTACGGGACTTCCTTAGTAACTCAGCCACGTTTACAAACTCAGGAGACTAGCCCCGAAGTCTACGGGACTGTCTTGGTAATTCAGCCATAGTTGAAAACTTTTAACTACTTCACACGCAAACAAAGTAAAATCTCAATGAAAAGCACCTAAAGTCTCTAAAGAACCAAACAAATTTGAATCACACACCTAAAGAATCTAGGAGATCAAACACACACAAACAGTAACTTTCCGGACTGAAAACACTAGTTGGTGATGAAATCCAACGTCGTAGAGTTCAATACAGAAATGGTGGTTGGAACAGTTACCCCGGCAACCTGCTTAATGAATATACTGGCACAAGTTCCTCCACTTAACCATCTCGAGTGAAGTGAACCCCCCAGAAAATCCAAGTGAGTCTAGCCGACGTCTGCTCCAGGTACAGTGGGATCTTCCCACCACTGTCACCTCAGGAAGAGTCCTAAAGGATATGGCCACTAAGGTTACCAACTGAGACAAATATACCTGGGGGAACAGTCTACGATCCGATACGCACGCAAGGGCAGAGTAGCAAGCTCAATCCCCTTGAAGGCTCCTTGACATAATCCAAGGTTTACCAACAAGTGACCCCAGCTCCTCGTCAATGGTTAATTCGAGGTTTACCATTTTTAATACGTGAATATCTGGCGTCGTTCCCAATGAGGAAGGATTGATTCCCACACTGGTTCGGACACGATCTCGTGCTTCTCCTTTAAGAGGAGCTTTCCCAGAGCATAAATGCAACAATTGGATTTCTTCCCTACCACAAGATACAACTACTTGTTTGTTTTTACTCTGTTGGAGAGTTAATTACTCTCCTACTCCAAGACACTAGCCTAAGCTAAGTTGATGTATCAGAGCCCTAGAAATAAAAATGTTACTAGGTGAATTTTACTTTAAGCATTAATTTTAGTGGTTTTTGTTTAAGTCCAAAGGTGCGGAGATGAAACTCATGGTATGAAGACTCGACTCAAAATCACTAAAAATGCACCTAAGATGATCTAAACAATCTTTTTCTCTTTGATGAACTTCTAAACTAAGAAAGAGTTTGAGAATGCAAATACTTTGTAAACACAAATCTTTCTCAATTCAACAAACTAAAAGAAGAGTTTTTGTCCTTTTCCAATGCACTCAAAACGAGACAACTAGTTATTTCACAAAAATTTCCCTTTTTTGTTTCAAAGCACTCAATCACTACAAAACAAACTTTTTTCCAAAAGAGATTTTTATATTTTTTAATAAAACACTCAAAACTATGAAAATGACTAACTTTGAGATCTACAAATTATAAAAACCTATTTGAAGTCAAAGCCTACTAAAGTCTTTTTTAAGGATGTTTTACTTAGCTAGATGTAAGCTAAGGACCAATTTATGCAGAATCACAAATAAGTCAAGAACAACCAATTTTGTTTTCTTTTTGAAAATGAAAATCCAAACTTTCAAACACAAGCTTTTCGAAGTTTTGTAAAGAGAAAACTCAAAGCGGATTCCTCAAACAAGGGGAGATTTCATAAATGGTCAAACTCATAAGAAGGCTGGTAGACACTAAGGTGATTTGAAGTCTCTACAGCTTCTAAGCTCAGAGCCACTACACAACCAAAATGAAAAACAAACCCAACAAGCAAAACTCCTAGGAATTTCACTTAAAACCCTAACACTAACGAAATCAATCTAAGGAAAGCTTCTGACAAGTTATATGCAGGTCTAGGCAGTGGATAACAATTTCTAAAAAAACACTAAGCTGACTAACAGAGGAAATCTTAGGGTTTTTCAAAATTTTGACAGGGTCCGCAGGCCAACAGTTGACACAGGTGCGGTCCCGCTCTGTGCTAAAAGCCAAGCTGTGGGTAGGTACGCACTGTGTCAAACGGCTAGGGTGCGGTCCTCTCCCAAAGCTATGAAAAACAAAAAATAACTCTGGATCTACCAACTCTACCCAATTTTACACACAACAAGCCAAAAACAGAAACAAAAACACAGTTTCTCAGGTCAAAGTAAAAACAAGGAAAACAATCAAGTCCCCAGCGGAGTCGCCATTTTGTCACACGGAATAAGTCGATCTTGCAGACAAGATAGACCTTCCTAGAATCTAAAGAAGACCTAATGACAAGCAAACCAACCAGACACTATCTTTCTCTAAATATTCTTTAATAAACAATAGCAAACAAGTGTTTTTAGGGCCTACCTTAGGTCCAACGCAAGCTTGTGGATGCCCTCGCTCCTTCGATCCAAATGAGCTCCTTTGTCGCGAATCTGCAAACACAAACAAGCAAACAAATTAAATAGCACCTGAAAAGCCAATTGCATAAAACATATTTAACATGAAATTCAAGGAGTCCATGAAACAAATAACATAAGATACTTGTTTAGAAAAATGAGTTTGATTGTATTAATTCAAAAGAAGAAGAACTTTACAACCTTTGCCTTGACGCTGTACAAGCTCCTCCCAGGGTCCAGTAAGAAGTCTCCTCTACTTTGACAAGTTTCACTCACTCCCCAATGAAGCCAAAAAGGTATGTGATCTCTCCTCTTAAGCTCATCTAGGAAGTCTTGATTTCACCAGCATTTACCCTCAAAAATGTTCAGCTTCTAACTTCCTTAGCAACCAGCCCAATGCCTGTATTTATAGTGCAATGGAGGGAGGTTACTAGGTCCTCCTTCAAAGGGATAAAGCCCTCCTTCAAAGGGATAGCTCCTCTCATCAAGGGATTAGCTCCTTCTCTTTTGGGATGCATGAACCACCTCAGAGCGAACAATCCATGTCAAAATTCCTTCTAGAAACCTCTAGAATTAACCCAAAGTGAGTTTTTTAAGATAAAACGTGCGCCTTTTGACTTTCACAGGGGTCCGCACCTACACCGTTAGGGACAGAGCGGGCAAGTCTACAATTTTTGTACACAGAAGGTGCGGGACCGCAGGTGACAGTGAGAGAAAGTGCGGAACCAGAGTTACATTGATTTTTAATGTCTTTCTCTCACTTTCAAAGCTTGATTTGAAGAGCTAAGTTCTGAGACTTGCTTAGGAGGACAGTACAAGTGATGATAGACCCATACTGACTACAAATAATCATGGTGACGATATTTTTGTGTAACAAGTTCAGTGTGTCACCAGTGATCAAATATGCTCTTACAAGGTATTGTTAGGGTGTCAAGTCAAATTTTTGTCATTTCAGTGAATCTTCAAATAAAAATTTGGTCACTGGTTGTTGTGTTTAGGTCACTACTACTCCCTTCACTTACTCATGGTCTTCATCAGTCATCATGGTCATTGTATTCTTCGAGGTATCATATCTTCATTTAAGTGTCTTGGGTCATGAAATGGTTAAATTCCTAATTTTAGGTCATGGTCTAGGGTTTCACTCCATGCGTCATCATGATACCATAGGTAAAAAAAAAACATGTCCATCATGTAATTCAGTAGGTAAAGGGAGTTAGTAGCTTAGGGAAAGATAAATAAAGGTAAAGGTAATGTTTTATTTCAAATAAGACAATGCTGCAATACACTACCTTGTCTCATCATTTCTCATAGGGACATTTTTTCTTCAAAATATGTTTTTGACCAAATGGAGAAGAATTTTACAAAAGTGAAAGAGTTTTTTGTCCATTATAGTCCAAGGAACAAACATATCCTTTTAGTTTATGCATAGGTGTTATGATTTGAGAGAAATTCCCAAACTACACTTGCTACAGGAGAGTTGTTGCACTTCTGGACAATTTGAATTCAAGACAATTTTTCAGGGATTTGGAGTAGGTGTTGGCAGTGCTTAAGGACTCCATTGTGTAGTAGACATCCTAAGATTTCCAATGGTACCTTCAGATAGTGATTTTTATTAGTGGAAGGAATCCAAAAGTGCTCTACGAGTTGGCACCGTGATTTTGTCAGAGACACCCTTTGTTTTTGGAGTAACCTTGGGAAAATCAAATTTTCTCCTTGCTAGAATGTCCAAATTACATTCTTGACGAGTCCATATTGTAGCAGACTTCAATATCTTTCCAACTAGCTATCAAGTTCGCAATTTGGAGTAGTTTAAGGCCTCCAAAAGTGGGTTGTAAGGTGGTGCTGCACTTTTTTGAACTACACTGCACTTCTGGAGGTGGCACTATGCTTCCATGAACTGTGCTGTGCTTTGGCGCTGTGCTTCTGCTAACTACACTTTGCTTGTGCCAGAGTAGCCTGAAACTCATCCAAATTCACCCAAAATTCGATTTTGAAGCTTTTAATATTATCTCTTGCTATCCTAAGCTTAGTCACGAGGTTTCTACCATCATGGAGAGAGATTCTTCACCACCAGAGAGGAAAAAACACCATCAAGGAGGCAAAATCCTGAAATATGAGCCTACCAACTGCAATGAAATCAACTCATCACCTTTCATCAAGCAATGTTTTGAAGATGTAAATTTTCTAGAGTTTTGTAAAAGGGTATGTGAAGTAGGTTTCCATGAACAGTTAACTGATTGGATTGCCACTCATCTGAAAGGGGAAAGGGCCATCATAGTAGGGGTTGAGTTTACATTTTCAGTGGCTTCCATTTCACTTACTACAGGGATACCTGATCATGGAGAATACTAGTTTAAAGGTATGAATTTGGACCTTGAACATTATAGGTCTTTCTTGAAATCACCCTACAGAGAGACCCATACACACATCATCCCATTTAGGTACCTGTTGGAGAAGTATGCACCATTAATGAAGGTTGTAATGAAGTTTTTCACCTATGAGGGAAGGTTTTCTAGATTGTATGCATATCACATCTGGCTTCTAATGCACTTTACAGCTCAAAAACCTCTCAACATGTGTAATTATCTATGTAGAAGCCTTGTTAAAATGTTTGAGAAGGTACAGGTGAAAGACAAAGAACACTACCCTAGTCTTTTTCATCATAGCTTGATAAATATTGTAGTTCTCCATCAGCTAGCAGAGAAGAATATGGCATGGGATTCATTCATAGAAACAACTTTGCAATGGCATGAAACTACTGTTTCAGTTCAACATCAAAACATACCAACACAACAGGTGGAGGTAGGATCATCAAGAAAGTCAGTGGAGGTTCCTAAGGCACCTATACCTGAGGTGACTAGAATGTATCAAAGAGGAAAAAGGCTTGTGTTTACTTCTCAGGTTGAGAAAAGGGCCAAGCCTTCTACATCAACAAAACATGGATCACATATACAGGATGAAGACTTGATTGAGCATGAATTTGAATTGGTGGACTTGGAAACAACAAATGAGCCTTCAAACATGAAACAAATTATCAAAGAGGATTCTTAGATCAAATAAATCATGGATAACATGGCAAGAGAAAGGTTTGTTATCTCCTTCCTTGAACAAGAAAATAGTCAGCTTAAGGCTAGACAACTCATCATGGAGAAAGAGCAATCTAAGATGTTGCAGCAAGGTGGAAAAGGCAAAGCAGCGTTGGGGCCTAGTAAACATGAGGAAACTGAAAAACAAGTTAGGTAAAAGAGGCCAAGGACCAAGGGAATCAAAAAGGCATTGAAGGAGGAGACAAGACACAATTTGTTAGATGAAGACCTAAACATGGAGGACATAATTGCCTTGGAGATAAATGAGGATAGAGAGTATTGAAAAGATAAGGTCACTGACCACTTGGAAAATCTTCTTGAAAAGTCCAACAGAGATAAACAACTACCAAGGAACATGGCACATCATTATCAAACCAGAAACATGATATGTAACATTAGGTTGCCAAGGTCAGAATTAAGCAGTTGAAGGCCAAACTCAAAGAAAACCCTAAAAAGTAAAAATGAGAAGGAAAACTTGGAGATGCTTGCTAAGGCATCCATGAGAGTTTAATATACCTCATTTTTCACTTTTGGACCAATTTTGGGATTTTTCTAAGAATTTTTTGTTTTTGTTGAATTTTGTTGCAAAACTCAGAAATTGCACTAGTGACAGAAACACGATGCCTTGGCACTGCGCTTTTTCCTCAGGGCTCCAAATGACGAGTGGCTTACATTTTTGGAAAGATGATGACCTCCTCTAATAACCCATTTCATCATATTTCTCAGAGAGGGCTCAAATTTTGATAAAAAGGAGAAAAAGGGGTAAACAATCATCATTCTGCCACTCTTTTTGACAGGAGCTACGCTTCTAGAGACACCTTGGGAGAATGATTTTTTGAAGGCCTTCCCATGGGTAGTTTTCCAAAATTCAAAGTGTTATGGAAAATAGAAAGACAAGGCTAGTTGAAAGTTCTCTTAGATCTTAATTTGGACTTTAGGAAGGCACCTAAATATTGGTGCAACATTGGCACTACACTTCTGCAAATTTCTAAGTTTTTATTTAAAATTTCACTATGTAATTTCCTAGGTTTTTATTTTGACTTGGTCAAAGTCAAACTAATGATGTAAATTTAGTAGTTAGAGGTTTATATGATGTAATCATGAATAAATAGACATGATAGGTTGTGTTTTATGGTTAATTAGGCCTCATAAAGGAAGCAAAATTCAAAACAAAGTCTAAGAAAAGAGTTTGTATTTGACCTTCTCACTCTTACCTGTTAGTTGAGAGAACCTTGGAAATAGTTCGACCACTTAGGAATTCGACTCTTGAAGGTGGGGAAAATGTTTGATTGAGTCTATATGTATGATTTCTCATTCAGTAAGAAGGGTTGGACTTTTTTGGATAAGGCTTGTATCTTATGCTCTCTTACGACTAATACATGAGCAATTGCAGCTATATTTTAGGAATTCTGGTTCAGTGAGTCTATGGTGTTGTTTTTTTCTATTAGTTTCCAATGGATAAATCATCTCTCTTTACATGGTTTATCTTCTTCCTATGGATTTCCTTGCAGTTATATAGATAGAAATCTTGAATTTAAGCTCTGCTTATGTGGAAATCATACTTGTGTTTCTTTTCTTCTAAAGCTAATGAATTCATGCTTTCACATACTCATTAGGTTCTCTTAAATTCAAAAATATACACTACATTGACAAACACTCTAAGTGCACCATAACATACTGATACCTAGCTCTTGTTTATACTTGTTACTGCATACTTGAAGCCTTGACCTAATTACCTGCTCTAGACCCTAATCCAGCAAACTAAAAACCCTAAATTCACAAATACTCAAAAAAACTCGCATATCTAGTCTACAACCTTTGCCTTTACAGTTATTCATTAACAAATCCTTAGAGAGATCCCTCTTTGGTTCAATAGGGCTAGCTACTAAACTGAAAGTGTTTTGAGGTTACCTCTTTCGATCTCCTCCTCATCCTAGGAAATTGTAGGGGATAACACGCTGTAATTTCCTCTTTTCTCTCACACAATCTTCTCTCTCTTTCTCGCTTAGAATAATAATACACATCCACAATACAATTCCCTCGTATAAACCAAGGGGTTTCTATCTAAGGGAAAAAACCATAAATTAAACATAACTTATTTATCAGATCATCCGCCTAATGGACGACCCAAATTGACTACGAAATTACAATATTTTACAAGGCAAATTTGCATCTATTTTTAGCTTTGGTGGCATTGCCCCCGAACCCCCACCAGGGGGCAGGGGGATCCAAACTTGTAGATTCCCCCCCCTAGACCCCCCAGGTAGAAATAGTGGGGGGGGAAGGCCCCCCCTCGTCAGGGATTGGGATTCAAATGCGGCCGAAACAAGACCTCTAAATCAAGAAGATAATCAGGCTCCATATCCAACAATCTGGCACTTGGAGACTGATTATATCAACTCCATCGTTGCTTCACTCTCTAGACAATGCTTCCACTTTGGTCCTGACTATTTATCATCTTCATAATCATTCTTGAAGGCCAATTGAAACCGAGAAACATCTCAATTTCTCCCCGATTACAACCTTTGTCAACATATCTGCAAGTTTCTAGCTAATGTGTATCTTTTCCAGCTTCAACCATCCATCATCCAAAACTGACCATATGAAATGATACCTGAGTTGTATATGTTTAGTTTTAGAATGAAAGGTTGAATTCTTTGCAAGATGAATGGAACTCTAGCTATCACTCTATAACTTTATCATCTCCTTCTTCTTTCCCAACTCATCCATAAACCTTTGTAGCCAAATCATTTCTTTACTAGCCTCTGTAGCAACAACATACTCTGCTTCAATTGTTAAAAGTGCAACAATGTTTTGCAATTTGGAAACCCAATTGACAGTTGTTCCACCTACAATAAACACATACCCTATGGTGCTCCTCCTGTTATCTCTTTCACCTACCATATCTACATTAACATATCCCTTTAGAGCAATGTTTGAACCTCCAAAACATAATGCTTGATTTGTTGTACCTCCCAATTACCTGAGAATCCACTTCACTGCCATCCAATGCTCTTTTCTCAGATAGTTCATATACCTACTTACAACTCCCACTGCATGTGTAATATCAGGTCTTGTGCGGACCATTGCATATATTAAGCTTTGAACAACTGATGCGTATGGAACTTTACACATATAATCCATCTCTTTCTCGGCCTTGGGACACATATCCTTAGTTTGAAATGGCTAGCCAAATGTGTACTAACTGGTTTTACATTTTATATTTCCAACACCTTTTCTATGTACTCACTCCGAGACAATGTTAATTTGTGATTTTTCCTGTCTCTGTTTATTCTCATACCAAGGATTTGTTTTGCAGCACCCAAACCTTTCATTGCAAATAAATTTTCCAATTTTCCTTTGAGCACATTTATTGCTTGCATGTTAGACCCTACTATAAGCATGTCATCTACATACAATAGAAATATAATATAATTGCCATTATTTTTCCTTTTAAAATAAATACAATGGTTAGAGTGACATCTAGTATAACCTTGTTCATACATAAACCTATCAAATTTTAGATACCACTGCCTTGGAGCCTGTTTTAAGCCATACAAGATCTTCTTCAATTTGCACACTAATTTCTCCTTCCCTTTGACCTCATACCCTTGTGGCTATTGCATATATATTTCTTCCTCCAAATCCCCATGGAGAAAGGTTGTCTTTACATCTAACTACTCAAGATGCAAATCTTCTGCTACCACTAGACTTAAAATAGTTCTGATTGAAGTCATTTTAACAACAAGAGAAAAAATTTCATCAAAGTCTATAACTTTATTTTATGAAAATCCCTTCACCACAAGTCTAGCCCTATACCTCCGTTTACGTCCATCTTCTTCCTTCAACCTATAAATCCATTTATTATGCAATGCTGTTTTACTAGCAGGTAACTTGACTAAGTCCCAAGTCCGATTCCGCATCAAGGACTCCATCTCTTCTTCCATGGCTTACTCCCAGTTCTTCCCGATTTCTACCTGCATTGCTTCTTCATATCTTTCTGGTTCACCATAATTAGTCAACAATACATAATATAATGAAGGAGAGTATTTTTTAGGGGGTCTACTTATCCAGCTAGATATTCTAACACCAGTTTCAGGTGTTTGAGGTGCCTGTTGCTGTTGTGGTTGTTGTTGTTGTAATTGCTAATCATTTTGATTTTCATGCACCTTTACCTTTTCTGTGATCTCATCAAGCACTGTGTATTCTTTATTTTGCTTTTCCTGTTTCTTTCCCTACATCTAATCCTTATACAAGACCTTTTCATTCAATATGAAATCTATGCTCCTAATGGTTTTGTTATTTTCATAATCATATAAGTGATAACCAAAATTATTTACACCATGTCCAATAAAGATACATTTCTTTGATTTTGCCTCAATCTTTGTTCTATTTTGTTTATTGATGTGGAAAAAGGTTTCACAATTGAATGTCTTTAAAATTCAGTGGTTTACCTTTTTACCAGTCCATACCTCCTTTGGAATACCACCATTCAAGGAACTTGAAGGCCCTTTGTTTATTAGATAAAAAACAATATCTACAACATTTGCCCAAAATTGTAAGGGAAATCCAGCATGCAATCTCATGCATCCTGCACACTCCATGATTGTCCTGTTCATATTTTCCGACACATCATTTTCCAATGGTGTTCTTGGAACTATCTTCTCTCTATGAATTACATGCTCTAAACAATAGTTATCAAAATATTTACTACAATATTCACCTCCATTGTTTGATCTAAGACACTTTAACTTCTTTCTGTCCCATTCTCAACCAAAGCTTCTCAAATATTGAAAGTATCAAATACATCAGATTTATTTCGAATACAATAAATCCAAGTTTTCCTAGTTGCATCATCAATAAAAGTAACATAATAGCAAGAACCATCAAGAGATGATAGCTGATCAGGTCCCCACACATTTGTATGGACAGGCTCTATTTTTTTGCTCTTCTTTTCCTTCCCAGACTTGATAAATCTGACTCTCTTATGTTTTCGATAAACACAAATTTCATAGAAATCCAAATCCTCATGCTTTAGAACTGGCAACAAATTTCTTGAGTGAAGAATTTGCATCCCCTTCTAACTCATGTGCCCAAGCCTAAGATGCTAGAGTGCTGTATTTGCTCCTATGGAGGTTAAAGAATTAACAAAAATAGAAATATTCTTGCCTAAATACACAGTACCAATATTTTATCCTTTTTCTATTACAAGGGATTCTTTAGTGACCTTCTAGACACAACCCTCACCTCCCAACTGCTTTGTTGAAATCTGATTTTTCTTCAGATCTAGAACATGCCTTACCTCCTTCAATAACCATTGGTTTCCATTCTTTTTCTTTATAAAGAACCTTACCCATTCCAACAATTTTATAGGGTTTATCATCACCCAGACATATGACATGTTGCTGCACAAGGAAATGCACATTACCGTTTTCGAGGAAAAATATTAAAAAATGAGTGAAATATGCCCTAATTTGGTAAAAATATTATTTAAAAGCTATAAATAGAGCAAAAAGTAACTCATTTTTACCATTTTACCAATTTGCAATTGTTGGAGCATTTTTACCTCATTTTACCTCGATTTTCAGGCAAGGAGCACAATCAATCCAGGTCACCATTTGTTGAGATGCTTGTTGCAAGTAAGAGATATGTCCCTTCCCTTCATTTTGGTAGTCATTTTATGCATTCTCATCCATAAGGTAGGAAGCAAGGAAGACTTGCAAAAAATTTACATCGTGGGTGACCAGCGCAGGTTTCACCCATCAAACTTTCGTTTCTCACACAGCGCGAGAAAATTCATAAACGGATGCACTAGCAGCGAGGTAGAAAATTTGAAATGAAATTTCCCATGTAAAATAGTTAATCTTGTATTTTCTCTCCATGGATGCTCATGAAATGTTGGTTTGTTGATTTTTTTCAGGAAAACCAATCCAAAATGGTGATTGAATGGAAAGAGAGGGGTCATGAAGGTGAATACCATCGAGATATGTAGGATGAAGACTGTATTGATGCTCTTCGAGCATGTGGATTTATAAATTTCTTCATGATTCATGGGATCAGAGCACAACCTTCATTATTGCAACACTTAATCAGTTGGTGGGACGTAGATCGCCAACTGTTCATGTTCAGGGATCAAGAGCTCGAAATGGAGGTCATTGACATTTACTTCATTACTCGGTTGTCTAGAAAGGGATAAGGAGTGCATTTATCTGGATCACACACTGGAGGAGAGAGCACATATATGCTCATTGCGAAGCATTTTCTAGGAGCCAAGAAGGGTAACAATGGGAAAATTGACATAAAGACCATTACCAACCTCCCACTATGAACAATCCTACACACCATGGCCTGAATAGCTAGGGTGCAAGCATTTCATGAGGCATCAAAGTCTCATTTCCAGTATGCGATGAAGTGCCTAAATCCCACGGTTTTCAATTGGTGTGAAGGTTTTTTGGTGTGCATGAAGTGCCAAACAACCAAATGCAACAGGGGGAATCTAAAACAATTTGATTTCAAATCTATTACGGTGATGTTCATCTTGGAACGTGTGCCATTTTTATGCTATCAGTGGTTGGAAGTGGATCAACGAGTGCTCAGAGATCCACAATTACTAAGATGCGGAGATTTGATGTCACGACATGGGGGCAGTCAACAGATGTCATTTCCTCTAGCATTTTTCGGATGGCTGCATCAGCAACTAATCATGGTTGATGATTGGGTGTATGCAGGGACGAATTTCTGAGGAGATCCAGATCTTCCACTGCCTCCAAGGGAACAGTGAACTGATTAAGGTAAAAAACTATTTTTGAAAATTTAAGATTTTATCTTTTTTTTTGTATATGTGTACTGAGATTTGACTTATAATTTCATGTAGATGTTGGGCCAGAGAGACCTCTAGGGGTTTATCTAATAGCCAGGTGAGAGACACGCCAGATTGAGGATGCTCCTCCACATGTGGAGGGAGCTGACCCTATCATTGAGGTAGAGCGCAACTTGGAAAGTTTAACTAGGGGGATTCCAGAGTATGGCTCGATCAATGAGGTGTCATTACGCTACCATAGGCACACTGTAGGGGTTTCCAGAAGACTGTTTCAGCTGCTGGGCCAAGTCATTATGGCTGTCTCATGCTATCATGAGCACCATATGGGTGAATGACCAACTTCTATTTTACTTTATGCACTATGTAGGCTTATAAATCCATGTGTCTTGGAACATAATTTTTTTTATTTTGATGATGTAGCAAACTCTTTTGAAAACATATGTTTCCTTGTTTAACATGTTTGATATGTGATCTTTTACGATTTACAATTTTCGCAAATGGCTATCTAACACATAATTGGCCAATGCATCTGTTAATGTGTTCATGATTCTTGGAATGTGATGATAAGTAATAAAATCATACTGTCGTTCCAATAAACGAACTCACAAATACATTCTCAAAATTTGAGGGTTTCTAGCTGAATATTGTCCATTAAGTTGTAGCACAATGAGTTGTGAATCAAGTTTTATGACTAACTCTCTAATTCCAAGAGTAATAACTTCTGACAAAATGTCGATGATTTCAATATATTCGTCAATGTTATTAGTCATTTGACCTAAACATATACCTTGTAAATTCACTAACCCACCATTAGGGTCATAGATTTCCCATGCATCGTGTTGTAATAGCTACAACCACCCTCCAAAATTTTTCCTTAGCTTGTTTTGGAGCCTTCCTTACCAACCTTACACAACACTTTGTCTTCCTTCGTCAAGCACTCAAGCTTTAGTGTTTTCCTCACACAAAGGTAGCCTGTGGATCACAGTCGATCCATTCCCCTCACAGGCTGCTTACCTGGACTTGTTCCAACTGTAGGCTGAGTATCTTCCCCTTGAAAATTGCACATTCCTTGAGGGCAACCAAGCTTCCCTCCAAGAATTGCGCAATCCTCTCTGACAGCCTGCTGGGCTCTAGGATTGCGCAATACTGCTAGCCAACCCTCCCAGTAGGATTTGTGCAATTTTTCCCAGTAGTAGGCTATTCAGCCCAGGATTTGCACAAATCTAGGTAGTAGTTAGCTTCTCTACCCAGAAAATTGTGTAATCCCCTTGGGCAGTCAGCCTAGCTTACAGTCAGGAATGTGCATTTTTCCCAAGCAGTTGAGCACTCACATGCATGGACAATCCAGTTTTCTAGTTCCACCTGGGACTGAGGAAACTTGAATTACATGCATGCATGACTTGATCTTCCCAGACTAGCAAGAGACAACATGCAAAAGGAATCCCATGATTTATGGAGCTATTTTTAACATCCGGGGGCTACATGCAAAGTTGTTTTAGAATTTTCCCTCCAAGTGTCACTTTTTCCTAGATTTGTGGCATGCGCGTCATGAGACAAAACTTGTTTATTTGACCCATCAAAGTTCATTCATTCACATCGATATTGGAGCTCTGACATCCCATAGCACATACAGGACTCTTTGACACATTTGGCTCGACTATTCACAAGTACGTGGCCTCAACTTGTCTTATTCAACATTTCTGTCGCTTTTTGTGTATTTACTTGTGTGAGTGCTATTTGTTTTATTTCTTTGAACTTCTGCTATCATTTACATATATTCTAGCTTTTCCTAGCTCTGTTTCAATTTTTGTTGCTATCTCACTCGATCGCATGCATGAAACTGTTTTGGATGGACATTTGCCCAATCGGTGAACAAACTCACCCACATGTATGTTGATTTGTTTCCTGAATCTTCCGTTCATGTTTTTCATGCACTATTTATCACTTCTGCTATCACTTAGTGTCACCATGCATTTCATCGACTTACTTTCTTTTAGTTGCCTGTGGGCAAGTCGGGCCAACCTTGGCCCAATCTCTGCCTTCACCAAGGCTGTATTGCACAATCTGGAGAAGGAAGGCTCACCTTCCTCTCCAACTTTGTGCATTTGGGCACAACACTGACCTCCTAGACTAATTTGCACATTCCTGGAGGGTAGTGGTTGCTTGGCCCAAGAACTTTCACAAATGTATCCCTGGGCTAGCAATCCTTGCCAGTTGGGATTGCGCATTATGCAATCCCAACAGCCAATTGCACAACTATATAGCACATTTCATAGATCCAACAGCCATTCCAGCCTCCCAGTCAGTCCAGACTGCCTTTTGTGTAGTTCTAGCAGCCAGTCACTCATCCTCACAATGAAATTTGCGCAATATTTCTCATTAGTTTCTCAGGTATGTGTTGTATCCTTCCTTGAATTTGCTTTGTTTTCACTGGCATATTTCTTGCCATGCATGCTTCTTGTTTCTAGATCTTTATGGTTTTCATATGTCTCAACAGCTTCCAAGAGAACAAAATCTCAGGACACTAATGGTATGGCAGCTGGAGCAACAACTGAGCAGGTGTCTTCTGGTCTGCCAATCTATGAAGATACAGAGTTGTATCTAGATAAGGACATCAAACTAAAGTGGCAAGAGGTGAATGAAACATTTGTAGGTACTTTTTGGGAAGACCTTGAAGACCTTCAGGTGTATGTGAACTTTCATAAGTCTGGCTTGTACCGGATTGCATGAAGATACCCCGAGTTCCCATGCGCGGACATGATACACTGGATCGTCCCTCACACTAACCCTGAGATGATGGCCTTGAGTAGTGTCAGTGGGATGAAGCTTGCAACCTTCTGGGCATGAGATTACGATGAGATGTATCAGATGACCAGACCATGACTGTCATGATTCCACCGTTCAGCTTTCCCAACAGTAGAGGCCACTCTAGAGACATTTTGAAGGATTGGGTAAAGGAGCCAGATCGTTTCAAGATGACCCCTAATAAGATCTATAAAACAAAGATATTGAGGAAGGCATATCAATACTTGGTCATACTCACATGTCGACTGAGTGGCCAAGAGAGCACTGAGACCTTCCCTTAGAGTTGGGTGGTCGCATTGGACAAACTAGCTAGAGAAGGAAGACCATGCAACTAGTCTGGCATACTGGCTCATCAGCTGAAGGTGCAAATCAAGAAGGCTCGAAAGTCACCCGAAGGCATGCATGTAGAGATTTACATGTCTGCCTAAATTCTAGATTCAGTCTGTGCCCGACATAAGTTCCCGAGCTTAGAGTGGGCATGGTCACCGGTGGAGACTCTTTTGAGAACATATTTCAAGTTATTGTCTGAGTGCAGCTTTAAAGGAGTGATCATACATTTGATCGAACGTCTTGTCACCCTAGTGTACAAGTTGATATTCAAAATAGGATCCACCTTGAATGTCAAAAGAAGAGATGAAGGAATTGTTAGGCATTACAGATTGGTATGCATCATCGGATGACACGTTCATTCGAGTGTTCAGTGCGAAGAAGCCTCTGCATGTTCTGCCAAAGTTTTCTTTGGATGTGCTTGTCATGCACAAAGTAGCATATCATATCTCAATAGGATTAATAGCTAGGATGCAATGGAAGAAGAAGGCACCTTCACACACTCTTCCATTGCACATTGGGTTATACAAGATCTGGAGCATCAAGTAAGCGGATGTCGAAGCTGAACATATGAAGAAGTATTCGTTCAACCTCCAAAGTTTCAATCCATATGACCCACATTACATTGTGAAGGATCATTACATGAGAGTTTCGTTCAATTTGATCCATGGGGCATATCATTGGGCCGAGGATGACTCATGGAGATATAGCTACAATTCCTCCAGACCCAATGAATAGGTTGTTTTTGCCATAGATTGGTTAGCACAACAACATGAAGCAGCATCACGGAGAACACCAGTAGTAGTAGTAGAGGCAGTAGAGCCAAGCATACCTACGAGTGATAAAGTGAAGAGAAATATTGTCGACTGCATGGAGGAGAAACAAAGCTACAAGTTTTGAGCAGATCCATTTGTAGAACAAGTAGCTATGGCTATTCAACATAAGAGGTAGCAATGCGACAAGATAATCATGCGAAGGTAGAGGGATAAAAGGAGAGTGGAAGAAGTAGAGAAGGAGTTGCATGAGCTTAGGGAGAAACTCTGGAAAGAACAAGGGTTGTGCCAACATGAGAAGGAAGCACATCAACATCAAATTCAGTAGGGGGCACATCATGTGTAGACAGACAAAGCAGCGCCTGTACAAGTAGTTGATTCTTTTGAATAGCTGGCATCAGGTGAACAGGTTGAACCCTCGTAGGGGCAAGACTTTTCTCATGGGATAGAATAGGCTCTTGAATAGTTGGATGCAGACATGGAGCAACAGGAGTTGGAACTTGACATTGACCTCATGCCTCACCAAAGAGAGGTTGACTCACCTGCTTCAATGCATCCAAACGATGAGAAAGTCTTGGATGACCAAGGAGGTACTAAGATCCTTGGTGGTCAACCAGAAGTAGAGATGCACAACATATCCTATGACGAATCTCATCACATAGTTGTACAGTCTCAGAGAGTACGAACTCTAGAAGATCAAATGTCCCCTGCGCAATTTGAAGAGAAAGTGATCATCACTGATGTGCACAAGCATCCAACTGCATTGGTCGATGCAACTAGAGTGTATGCCAAAGCCATTAGCTCAAGTGTTCACTTTAACATAGTTGAGAATGAGCGAATGGTGAAGGAACTACAGGTGGCAAAGCAGGGAGGAGAATTGGTGACAATGTCCACTCAAGATGAAATGAAGAAGGAAATACTGGATGAAGTGGTATCCTTGGACACAGTTATGTGAGCATTATACTCCAAGTTTGGTACCGTGCATCAAGCATTCGTTCATCTCCATGGATGGTAGTAGCAATGTGCCAGAAGAGAATGCATCTTGAAGAACATACATATTGTTGTTGATAACATGCGAGCATGGACGATGAAGTACAAGGGAGCCTCATTTCATTTTCCAAAGATGATGAAGGTTAATGCGATCGAGCTGCAAGCACGTATCCGAAGTTAGATCCAGAACTATGAAGACCTATGGAAACTCATCACTATCATACAGGCTTCCCATGCACGAGTATTCAAAAGCATGGAGGTTAAAGAGCACACTCATGCAATCCCATCACTTGGGATCCTCACTCAGGCAAAGACCAAGAAGCAGGTCCTGTTACAGGGAAAAGTGTCTATTTAGAACTGCTCTATCCCACTAAGGTGTGACAGCTGCCTTAGAAACAAACAGAGAAAAACTACTTTTGTTTTTCCTTTATGAATTATAGATAGAGAGGAACAGAAACACCAACCTCTGTCTTGCGCTAATCCTTCGATTTGATCCCTCTCTTCTTTGATAGTCCCCAGCTACCTGCTCCCTTGCACACCCAGCTTCACAAAGTACCTGTAAGATCACAGAAGCATAGCACTATACAAAGACATGGATCTATAATCATAAACAATTTAGGATCAGATGTAAATTGACCATACAAATGTAACAAGCATCAATGATACAAAAGCATGGAGGAAAACTCAAATAGTTTTTATTGATAAACAAGAAAAGATCCAGGAGGAGTTACAACCAGTGGTTCTGACCCAGCATCAACCTCCCAGCAAAGAAGCCCCTCTTCACCTCAAACAAAGCTTAGATCACCCAACGATCTGATGTTTGTCTCTAGAAACCAACAACAATTCCTTACAATATGCAAAATTCTAGCCTCTGGATCTCTGGGATGAGGGATCCATATATAGATATCTGTAAGGGGGATGACTCAGCTTGTGATTTGATTAGTGTCTTCTCTTTGATAGTTCATGCTTCCACTTGGAGACTGAGGGCCTCTTACTCATCCTTGGTCGAATTCAGTGAGGCAAGTGTCACAGGAGAAGATTCTGGAAGCTTCCATTGCCTCTCCACCTCGCGGAATGACACTGCCATTTGTCATTTCTCACTCATCGCACCCCACACAAGGGGCTTTTGAAATGCAACGCACCCTCACAGTGTATTTAGGTGAGATGCAACGCACCTAGCCAGTGGAGCAGCTACAATGATCCTATTTTGACCAATTCTGAGTAGTTTCTCATGGAGAACTTCTGGGAGAAGCTATAATCTGTTGACCTTGTTCCTTTAGGGGTTAGAACAACACTTTTAGGGACTTAGGAGCCCTTGGTTTATGGACATTTCATGCTTGGGGTAGCAGGGCACAAAAATGTCTATAATAGTTGCACCCTAAAGTATGAGGTCGTTAACCTTTTGGTGTCAGGTGAAATGCTTTATTATGAGGATACGAAGTTCTTTCAATGTTGGGAGGAGACCTGTAATAAGATACAATACAATACATTATCTTCATAATATTTTCATGATCTAGCTAAGGCGGGCATTCCCATGCTCAGCTTTATAAATTCATTTTCATGTACATAGGACAGACAATTGTCTGAGTGTAGACTGATGATTCTGGTAGAGCCATCATCCTTTTGATAGGATGATTATCTGTGTTGCAATGATGTACATTTAATGTCTTTATTTCCCTAAATATATATCGCAGCCTGGATGGATGAAACTAGATCCGGGGTCTTCAATCTCGTCCGATCTTCACTCGAAGTACAAGTCGATCCATGTGAGAAATGTTCTGAAGTCGAACATGGAAAGACATCGCTTGATTACCAGTCAATGATGTAAACTGTTAACAAGCACGAGAGGAATCACCGATAATGATAATGACCCTTAAGGTACTGCAGTACAATTCACGTGGTGTGAATAAAGGACTTGGCGTCGAACACCACGCAAAATCTTTCGGTCGAAGGCCATTGATGTAAACCTATCGCCGGAAGTGAGAAACTTGCCATTGAGACATGCAAGCTTCAAAGTACTGAATGGGACGTTCCTAGATCAACTTCTTGGATAATGAGCTGATGTCGACAAGAAGTGATCTGTCACAGGAGGACCTTAATGAATCCCACATCAATGACACGGAACGGAGCAAATGATTTTAATGGAGGTGAAAACGATCTGGTGATATAAGGTTTAGGGTGGCGGTCATGAAAGAATGGAGTATAATGTATGGTAGTGGGTGAGACACAGGTGAATTCACTGAATGACTTCTCTTGAACATATCGGCGACACTGATGTGATGGATTGGTAGCATTAACCCCAAATGTGGATGGTATGGCGTGACCATGGTGATGTGACCGATGAATGAAACAACCCAACCCAACTCGGACACGGAGTGGAAGTGTCATGTTCAAGAGCGACTTGCTACCAACAAAGTTTCTTTGAGTTTTCTTCCCAATTTTTCCCAGTCATTGCTGACCAGTACCTCTTTATTTTTGTCAAGCTTGAGGAGGATAACATATGCTTGTTCTATAATTTGCCCTTCGGGCAAACCCATCGCTATGTTTTAACGAGCCTAGCGATAGTGAAACTCGTTCTCGTCTATAGACAAGTTTGTCGCTATTAATCTTTTTAACGAGTTTAACGACAAAGATAACTCGGTCCTTTTCAATTTTAGAGAGTCTTAAAAGGAACATAAAGGTAACTCCAAAATTCCTTTTTCATCATCTAATCCCTTAAGTCTGAAAAAGTATAAAACAATACAGAAGGGATGAATTTTCGATACTTTTAACGAGCCGAACAAAACAAGCGCTCGATCTTTTTTGTGTAATAATCCCTCAGGTCCAAAAAGATTAAAATCTAAAGGAGGGATAGCACTTACTATCCCTTTAACGAGCTGGAGAGGCCAATGGCTCGACAATCTTTCCATATTTTACGAGTCAGTTGAAAAGAGCTTAAAGAAGACTCGTCTTTTGAGGAACGAGTGATCAAATGGGTAGCAGCTGATTCCAGGTAAGGTTTGGAATTTTCCAATCACGGTAGTGTCACAAGGATGGCTAGTGAAATCACTCTTCGCAGTTGTTCCTCAAAATGGGTAAACAATCAAATGGAGGTGAATGATCGGCCCATGAAAAAGTGGAGGTGACGGTGCAAACACGACCAAGGCTTTAACGGCTGAAGTACTACATTCACGATGGTTATTTATCAGGGAATAGTTCATTTTTTAACGAGCTTAAACGCAGGGGGAAACATTTGTTCATGTCTTATGTTTATTTTTTAACGAGCTTGAACTATGTGCTAAAACTGCTCGATGCGGGTTTATTTTTTAACGAGCTTGAACCTTGCGGTAACACTGCTCGATTAATCCAGTCCTGTGATAGGAATGTCTCATATGAAATCGAAACTTTTATAGTTTTGCCCCACATCCTTTCTTTATGCAAGTTAGGAAACGACCAATCCAAAAAACAAATAAATGATCACTCTTTGCTTGCACTCCAAAAGGTTTGCATGCCCCCAGGTATAAAATACAGTTTCAAGGTTACCCCTTCTTTATTCCGTTAAAACATTTGTTTTACTGAGAGAGGACTACCTCTTACAGGTTACCCAAAGATTGTTCTATTCACAGCGCAAACAAAACACTTCTTCGACGATGTCTACCGAGGTAAACAAAGGTGAGCGGCGGTGCTTGCGAACTCACATAACTTTAACAAGAGAATCTTGTTCTAGTCCAACTCCCCCTTCCAATCACGGACGAGAGTACGGAAGTCATATTCTCTCGCGGAAACCTACCCTATACCCGAAGTTTTCCTGCCAAAGCAGACCAGGATGCATGCCCCCTGGGTTTCAGTCATGTTCCCCAAATCACTCGCGCTAATCGAGTGGACAGATTGGAGATTGAGACATTTCTTGCGTGAAAATACCATTCAGGGATGGTATATGACTATTTTCTCTGTATGATCCAGGAAATGAAAGCTGGTCCACGAGCTTGACCACTCTTCCTTCGTGAAGAAAACACATTACTCTAAAGAATGATGAGACAATGGCTCTCATGCAATAAATATAGTCTCGTCCAAGGAGTAGATTGTAATCTAGGGGTCCTTGAACTACCATTACGTTCATGTGAACGGTTTTCCCTCTCAATGTTATGGGCACATTGGGAAGGATCCCTAACGGTTGACTGGTTCCTTTATCAAAGCCTGTTAGATTTCTCATCTTAGGCAAAAGTGATGGCGAACGAAGCGCTTTCAAAGCAGTTGAGGAAAGGATACTCACAGAAGCCCCCTCATCTATGATGGTACCAGCCATAACCATTCTATATATTTGAACAATGATTCGGAATGGTACACTAGCTGGTAAACGGGGTCTGCCTAGTTGATTCCAGTCGAAGGAGACAACTAGGTTGCTTGGAGGTGGGACAGAATAGACGGTCGGGTACGACTCTGACGAACTTCCTTCCTGCGGTAAAGGAACGGGTAAATTGCCCCCATGTTCGTTGGAGTCTGTGCTTATGAAAAGAATTTGGACGGTGTCATCCTTGTTCTCTTCAGTGACTGTATCATCTGAAGATGGACCCTCTGAAGGCAAGACAGGGTCAACTGCTGCCTCAACCTGTTGACTTTCGTCTGGTATGGGTTCAGATGGTTTATCTTCAACGATAGATGCTTCGGTTGACCACCTGAGCGGGCCAGCCGGATTTTCAACTAGTGACGGACTCGGCAAGAGTTTTTTATATCCAGGAGGAAGTCGTAATGGTGAAACCGGACGATCGTCCAAAACTCTTTTAGCTTCGTCTAAGAAGGGACAATGGCGAACGGCATGATCGCCTTCGCACAGTTTACAAGGAAATCTATATTTTCCTTTTTGTCCTGGACCTTACATGGGTCGAGATGAATCCCGTCCTTCGAGACTACAAAGCCAAGTAAACGACCAGAACTGACGCAAAATACACATTTGTGTGGATTGAGTCGTATCTTGTAGTGTCGGCAACATAGAAATATCACTCTTAAATGCTGCGAATGATCAGTCCGCTTTCGCGAATGAGCCAGAAGGTCGTCGAGGTATGGTTGAACGATGTTTTTGATGTCATGGAAGGCATAATTCATTGCCCTCTGAAACGTCGCCCTGCGTTCTTTAAACCAAAGGGTAATTTTCGATATGCGAATGTGCCCCACGGACAAATAAAAGTAGTCTTGGACTGGTCCTTTGGGCGGATATTTATTTGATTATACCCGGAGAATCCATCCATGAGAGAAAAGATTTCACATCCGGCGCATTCATCAATTATCTGGTCAATGAAGGGTGTAGGGTAGTTGTCTTTTGGACAAGCTTGATTTACATCCCTATAATCGACGCACACTCTAATTGTTCCTTGTTTTTTCATAACAGGGACAATATTCGATACCCAATCGGTTAGAGGAACCGGGTAGATGAAACCAACATGGAGAATTTTTTCAACTTCTGCCTTAATTGTAGTGGCTTTCTTGGGGTGCACCTGCCGTAGCTGTTGTCGTACTGGTTTGACATCTGGATACATCTTAATTTCATGTTCAACGATACTCGAGTCAATGCCTAGAATTTCACTGTATGACCAAGCAAAGACATCTCTGAATTCACGAAAAAGAGCATTATATATTTCCAGTTCTGAAGGAGAACAACATTTGCCAACATAAATATTCTCTACAACATCTGTTTTGGTCGAGATATTTATGGCGATAGTCTCTTCAATGTTGGACAAGTTTAGCTCGGAATCCACCGTATTTAGAGTATTTGATAGGAAATCAAAGGCTGAAGGATGATAAAGGTCATTTTGAGTATCTTCTCCACAATCCGGAAGAAGGGAACGATGGTGGGAATCATTCCATGGTGCCCCTTCAATTACCATTGATTGGACAATTCCTTCGTCGGTGACATGCACTCGCGACCAAGGATCTGAAGGGGTACCATATTCTTTAGACCTATCCATCCAAATGCTCGATGAGCATTGATTTGGGTTTGCCTCCCATGCTAGGAACATTGATTGCTACAATATTTTTGTTGGACTTGGGGGCAAAACCATGGCATGATCCATGTTGATATCGTTTTCTGAGATCTTTTTAGAAGATATCATATTGCAGGTTCCTACCGACGCTACTTCTGCCAGGTTGATTGGAGGTGGAAGGGCGAAAGTTCCCATTAGTATAGGATCTTTTAGTAGGCCTATTCCGATATTTTGAAGCGAATGGGGGCTTCCATGGATCATGGGAATGCTTCCTGTAACTTGAGAACCACTGGGGAGGAAGTTTTGTTGATCGACGATTGTAATCCTCCCTTGAAAGGGAAATGAAATCTTCCTAAAATAGGTCGACACAACAGCCGCCATAGCATATATCCATGGTCTTCCTAGTAGGATGTTGTAATCAATATTTCCATCGATTAGTTCAACATCTATTTCTACCGTTTTCCCTCCTAGTTCAACTTTCAAGTTACTTAGGATACCATATGAGGTATATGTCCTTCCGTCGAATGCTTTTAATGTCGTCGAAGATCGCGACAAGGTTGGAGATCCTAAAGTTTTCCAGCAACTCATCGACATAATGCATGTAGATGCTCCCTCATCGATAATTGTTTGATGAACAGTTTTGTTGAGGGCTTTCACTTGAACAAGGAAAGCTAGTTGAGCTGGTAATTGAGGATCGTATCCTTTATGGTTGAAGGATACAAGATTGGAATCCTTTGGGTCTACCCCACCAATGGCTGATAATAAAGCCTGCCTTTGGGATGGGCAATTCTGTAGTACTTCAAGAGTCAACATAGCAAATGGCGATTGGGCCAAATCTTCCACTATATTATAATGCTGTGCTGCTCTAGCACGGGGATTAAACGTCGACTTGTGTACTACTCCCTTTGGCGGTTTTATTGTCAATTCAGGAATGATGGGTGGCGCAACTTCTGTCGAAGTTGTTGTCAAACTACTAGGTTGATCTTTATCCTTGTTGTTCGACAGCTGTGGATTCCCATAATCGTTGTTCCTTGTTGATATCAAAGCATCATTTAGCTATTTTGAAACTGACAACATTAGCACTTGAGACGGGGAAGCATTTCCACTTTCAACCAGATTTGTTCCTGGATTGGGAAACAGATCAGTTAACACTACGGAGGTTTTTGAATTCTTCAATAATTTCTTAAGCTCAGCTCTATGTGGACAATTTGTGGTCCAATGATCCTCATCGCATATGAAGCATGGATTTTTTGGTTTCCTATCTCCAAGAGGGTTTGAAGAAGATTTTTCAGGTGATGATTCCTCCTGTTTCTTCTTCTTCCCTTTCCCTTTTTTCTTGCTTCCTGGTTGTTTGGTTTCTTTGCCTTTATCTGTCGATACAACATTTACTTCCGAAGCAAGAAGTGCATCTTTTGCATTTTGACTTGAAATCTTACGGGCCTTTTTGGATGTAGCCTTTGTCGATTTCGTGTCTGTTGTGCCAAACACACCATTGCCAGCATGAGAGTCATTGTCCGATTTAGGAGGAGGAGGAATTGAGAATTCCGGTCTAGGGGCATCAGGTATCTTATCGTAGAGCGCGCCAAACTGAGTGTAAATCAAGTCCAGATATTGCGCACGAGCGATAAATTGCTCTTCTGTTACGACTCCCCCCTTTGCCACATCTTCCGTGATGGAAGGTAGTAATGACTTGATAAACCATTTAGCTAAGAGATGATCAGGGACATATGTTTTTACCATTCTACGACGACGTCACCACTCATATATATGATCAGATATGTGAGTGGCCATTGTCTGTTTGAAATTGGTAAGAAGTTCTGTTCCCGTTTCGTACCTTATTGGTAACTGAAAATGGGTTAAAAAGGTTGTGGTTAAGGTACTAAAGTTGTCGAACGAAGCTCTAGGCAATTCGATGCACCATTTTGCCGCCGGACCTGTTAACGTCCTGTTGTGGTCACCAACAACCCCCCTTCTTCACTTGACATTTGCAATAACGTCAAGCAAAGAGGGGACCCTGAACAAAAATCCCAAAAAATATGTTTCTAAAGTTTTTGTATTTTTCTCCCTAAGGCTTAAATCGCATCGCAAAGAAAGGCCGAAGCATTGCTCGAGCGCGAAAAGCAAGACTGCGAAGGAGCGATGCGAAGTTCATCGCGTCGCATACATCACACGCGCCCCTTTAAAAGAAGACCTTCGAGAAATGCCGATCGCCGACATGCAATATCGCAAATCGCAAGCATCGCGCTATACGGCATAACCATTAAACAAAATTTGCGATATCTGCGATTTGCGATCTGCGATGGCAGCGATTTGCGATCTGCGATGGTAGCGATTTGCGATCTGCGATCTGAAAAGACTTATCACACGATAAACCCAGGATTAAGTGCATGCCTTGAAGAAATTTAATGACGACATGCTTGAGTATCTAGGAATGATTGCATTACATTTATCGAAGAGTCAAGTCATGATGAATGTCAGGGTTATGCATTCATTAGAGATTAATACTTTCACGTCAAATCTTTTCATTTCCCTTCTTCTTTGCGTAGACTGCAAGACACGCAACTAATATAAGTTTATATGCAGGAAACATTTGAGGGAAAGAGGAAAGCGCCAATCAGATAGTAAAGAGAGAATGCCTTCGCAAACGGATGCCGCATGCAGCAGAACCGCGGATTCCAGACTATCAGCCAACCGGCACTGATGAAATTAGACTATTCAAGACTCAGAGTCAAAGGCGCACAAAAGCAGCGAGTTCAGAAAAGATCCTGAAGCTCAGACTTGGTAAAGCAGAGAAAGAAGCGCATGAGAAGGAAGACGCTTCAGGAAAACCTGGAACAAAGAACGGAAACAATTCTTAAAACAGGGGGATGTCCATACAGCACGACTCCTAACCCACTCAGTCATTCGCACGACCGGAAACCGAAAACAGCAACAGCAAAATCAGTTCGAGAAGAACCTGGGTTATGCTAAGTATACACGTGGCGAATACACCCAACTAGAGAAAGGTTTTCGAAAATATCTTCTGGTCTGCCGGAAGGAAGTGCCAGCTCCTGTTATTTCCACTTTTATCTCCAGAGCGAAAGAAGAAAGCAGCCAGCCGACTCTTCCCAGGAAAACGTTGCACTGTTGACAGCACTAAAGAGAATATACAGAAACGGTCAGAAATTAGATTTTAAATTTAGAAATAAAGTTGCTTTTAGTAAAAGGGCGGTCATTTGAAGCCGATTCCCTAATTTCATGTAATTAAGATTGATTAGTTAGTAGTATTTAACCCTTCTCATGGTTTTTAGAGAAGGGTCCGGAAATCTGTCAAAAAACTTATCCTCAGAACATGCACTTCTGCACCCTCAGAGGAGGTTTTTGATGAATAGATGGATCAAGATTTATTTATGTTTGCATTTTAATATTTGTTACTGATGTTGCACTTCTGTACTCTTAGCAGATGTTAGAACAAGTAGAAATAAATCATTATTACCTGAAGTTTATTGGTGAAGTTAGTCATAAATGGTACTTTTATCTCTTGACTAGATTCTGCTAGTATCCCTAAAGTGATATGTAGTTGAGTTCTTTATATGTTATTGTATGAATGTCTGCATTACCATTTGGCACTTCTGTACGGTGGGATCATTTAATCATGCTTAAAATATAGAAGACTGATTATGCGATATGCTATTTCACAACTATTCTGCCTAACTTCTTATGCAGAATGGTTTATCTTTATTGGTTTATATTCTGATATCAGTTGAATGATCTTTATTACCAGCTGTTGTTAGAAATCTTTCTAGATCGCATAAACAAAAGAAAAACACCCCGGGTTAGCATAGATCAGATGTATTTCTCTTCATTAGATTACATTAGCATAGAGTTAGTTTAGCAGTTAGAATCGAGACTAGTTTAGAAAAACCTCTAGATTAATATCATCAGACTCTACGCACACACACACACCCATCACATTGGGAAACTGGTCCCATTACCCCCAGTCGGACCCGCTACTCCAAACGGGCAAGGAGCCGCCAACCAGGTTCCGGACCGGGTGGGTATCCCCCTTGTTGTTGACCCGACTTCGGGCCCCTCAACATTTCTGGCGCTAGAAGGAGGGCCTGAGCTATGAATGGCGCATAATTCAAAATTCAAATACCATTCTAAGAGCAAATCACCCTCACCAACTTCCCCGACTTCCCCGGTACGACTAAACTCGGAACTCGAAGTCGCTCGGACATCCACCGCTGCTATACATCCCGATACATCAGAACAACTTATTGTCGATCCCCCTGAAGTTCAAACCTTGATCCGTAAACTCCAGGGATTCTCTATTTTTAACTAGAAATCTGATAAATCTAAAGGCAGCTTGACTTCGCAATACAACCCTGCTCATCCCCTGACCCGATTGAAGAGTGAGAAGTTCGGCATTCAGCCAACTGAAATCCCTCTCCCCACTAGGAAAAGAGCAAGGAAAGCACTTCAAGAGTCTGACAGAGAGACTCTTTCATCCACCTCGTCCATTTCAACTCCCTCTCCGCGAAGTCAACCACCCACATCTCCACCTCAAATCACTCATCCATCTTCCGCAACCCTTCCTCCACAATCGTCAAAAATCGTAACATCTCTATCTTCTCAACCTCGAAGATCATCTTCTGCACTTTTATTAACCAGCAACTCAGCGATGGCACAATCTCCATGGAACAACCCTGGGGCGGTTTTAATGCCTCCACCCCTGAGTCCAATACCTGCCCATCCTGAGAAGTGGTTACCAAAGTTCAATCCAGAAACTGGAATGCTAGCTGAAGAACATATCAATAATTTCATGCTTTCTGTTAATCTCAACGAGGTCACCAACGAAGATGCCGTGGTCCGATTCTTCCCCTATACGATGCAAGGGACAGCCGGGTCATGGTACTTTTCGCTACCCTCCGGATCTATCACCAGCTGGGATATTTTTCAAGATCAATTTCTCACCAAATTCGGCGATGATAGATCGACAGCGACACTGATCAACGATCTGTCCAATCTTAAAGCTGAGGCTAGGGAACCCATTAAAGATTTTAACTTACGGTTCAACAAGATCCTCAATAAAATCCCCGCTGCTTCCCATCCCAGCGAGGAAGTAAGATGCGAATGGTACATCACGACCTTACCTTCAAACTTGGCCATCTTCGTAGATAGGGCAAGCAAGACAACCTTAGTTGAAAACTTGGCTGAGGCATTGGCAGTCGAAAGACGCGTAGTAGCTCTAGAAAAGAGATCTACAATCGAAGAGCGTAAATCTAAGAAAATCTCTTTCAAAGAAGAAACCAAGAAGAAGCAAACGAAGGATCCTTTCGACATGGAAGGATTACAAAAAGTCTTGAAAGCCATGTCTAATGAGATGATTGACATAAGAAAGCAAGTAGCAGAATCGTCCCCAAGAAATCCTTTTAGGAATTTCAAAAGAAGTCCCCCTATGGAGACGAAGCCACCCAACGTGGTCTCAAATGTGGAATCTGAAGAAGAAGAAGAAGAGAGCACCATCGAAATGCAGACCGACAACGAAGAAGTGGTGGAACTGCAAGGAATGTGGGATTTCATCCTCCCACAAGAGGAAGATCAAGAAGCACTTCCGGTTAGCACACGAAGCAGAAATCAACTTGATCCTCCCCAGACTACCCCAAAACAGAAGGGCGCAAGCCCTCCAGCGAAAGAAAAGGTCGCAACAAAGAAGACAACCCCTAAAGTGACCTCATTTAGTCCAGTCCAATCAGAGCAATCGCCTCCATCAAAGACACTAATAGTGTCGGATGAAATGGAGTATAACATCATCGACGACATGAAGAAGACTAGGGCTAATATCACCCTGTACGAGTTGAGCAAATTGAAACACCAATGGAAGATCATGATGAAATAGTTACACGCCGTACCTACTGCACCTCTACCTACAGCTATAGCTTCCCATAATATAGGAAGACCCCCAATCAACGCGATCAATAAAATCAATCCAAATGACATCGCTTTGATTGGAGGGAGGTCTAGATCTCACACTCCTCCTTTCCTCCTTACTTATGAGATCTTTAACAAAAACGTGCATAACTGCTTGGTTGATTCTGGTGCTTCAACCAATATTCTACCCAAGTCAATATGTGCCAAACTTAATGTTCAACCGCAAAAATCTGCAGTGCGCATAGTTCAACTTGATCGATCACAAGTCGAAGTGATAGGCGAACTTAATCAAGTGAACATAAGACTGTCGTCCAACCCCAAGGTATGACAGGTCATCGATATTCTAGTTGCTGACATCCCTGAATTTTATGGTCTAATTCTTAGCAGGGATTGGTCCGAGAAGCTCCACGGATACTTTTCGACTGACTGGTCACACCTGTGGTTACCCTTCAACGGGAAGCCAAATCAAATAAAGGTTGAACGAGAACTGCACCAAAAGTACATAGTGACAGATTTGGAGGGAGAGAACGAAGCCATAGCATACAACAGCAGCATCATAGGCAACTACTCGGTAGACTCTTTCCTTGGAAATTTCAATGCTCACATATCACCATATTTAGAAAATTCAGTCATGTCCCAAGTAGAAAACTTTTCCCAGACTGATGATTCAAAAGGTGTTAGTTTCTTAGATAACCCTGTAAATACTTCTTTATTTTGGAAATTATATTTTGATGGCTCTAAGTCCAATGAGGGAGCGGGAGCGGGATGCGTCTTGATTAGCCCGGACGGAAATAAGACCATGCTCACATGCAGGCTGGAGTTCGATTGCACGAACAACACAGCGGAATACGAAGCCTTGGTGCAAGGCCTATACAAAGCAATCGGCTGCAACATCAAATATCTTCAAGTCTTTGGAGATTCCGAGATCGTCGTCAAACAGGTACATAACACCATACACTGCCTGTCTAGTCATTTAAAGCACTATCAATCTTTAGTGCAAGATCTCACTGCGCATTTTACAGCATTCAATATTTCATCAATCCCAAGACTTCACAATGCAAGCACAGACCTGCTAGCAAACGTAGCCTCCAGACTCATCCCCTCCGAAGACTTTAGTCCAGATAGGTTTTCCATAGAATTAATTTTTAAACCATCTATCCCTGACAACATCACCAACTGGAGAGTATTCAACGACAACCCAAACATCGTAAGTTTCCTTACCTCTGAAGGATCCTACTCAAACCAGATAATCGACGAGGACTGTCATGACCACCAAATACAACAAAATGGCACTGATAATGCTATACCCAAATCAGTGGTCAAATTAGAAGATTTGTATGACTTAAAAAGTCGGTTCAAAAGGTCAGCTAACGCCAAACTTTACAGTTCAACTCTGAACTACGAATCAGTGAACTTAGGAACCGAAGAGAAACCCCAAAACATCAATCTAGGCCAAGGCCTGGCTCCTGAAGAAAAGTCAGCATACATCCGTCTTCTACGACAGTACAAAAACGTCTTTGCCTGGAACTACGATGAGCTGAAAACTTATAACACTTCTATCATTCAGCACACTATCCCTATGATTGACAACGAGAAACCCGTCCAACAGAAGCTCAGGAAAATCCACCCCAACCTGGAAAATCAGATAAAAACTGAGCTGAATAATTGTTTTGAGCCAGAATAATTTTCCCGGTCAGACATTCCAAATGGGTATCCAATATGGTACCTGTTAGGAAGAAAAACGGAGATATTAGAATCTGCATCGACTTCCGGAATCTCAACAAAGCCTGTCAGAAAGACAATTTTCCCCTCCCACCTATGGAGCAAATATTACAGGCTGTAGCAGGCTCAGAATTGATGTCTTTCCTAGATGGATTTTCAGGATATAATCAAGTGCTGGTACACCCAGATGATCAGCTAAAAACCACCTTCCGAACTAAATGGGGTACCTACGCGTATCGGAAGATGCCGTTCGGTCTGATCAACGCCGGCGCTACTTTTCAAAGAGCTATGGACATTGCGTTCAAAGGGTTAGTCAATAAATCAGTAGTGATTTATCTGGATGATATAACTGTGTACTCCAAGAACCGAAGCGACCATCTCAAAGATTTGAAGCAAATCTTTCAAAGATGTTTAAGGTATGGAATCTCGCTTAACCCGAAGAAATCTTTTTTCGCGTTGAGTGAAGGAAAATTGCTAGGATTCATAGTGTCCAAATCGGGCATTCACATTGAACCTGACAGAATCAAAGAAATTTCCGAGATATCCATGCCCCATAACAAAAAGACCATGCAATCTTTCCTAGGACAGATCAATTTTGTGAAAAGATTTGTCCCATATTTTTCACGTATTATTTCTCCTTTACAAAAAATGATAAAAAATAATTCAAACTTTAGATGGGGTCTAGACGAGCACGAAGCGTTTAACTTAATCAAACAAGCCATCATCAACGCTCCATCCCTAGCAACCCCAAATTTTTCAAAACCATTCATCTTATACACGTTTGCCTCAGAAAATTCTTACGCTGCGATCTTGACCCAGGCAAACCAAGAAAAGGTAGAAGCCCCAATCGCATTCTTTAGCTCAAACTTACAAGGTGCTGAGCTGAAATATTCGGACGTAGAGAAACAGGCGTATGCCGTTTTCAAAGCGGTCAAATATTTCAGACCCTTCTTGCTAAAGGCCCATACCAAGGTCATAGTACCATTCCCAGCGGTAAGAAACCTCCTGATTCAGAAAGACGTGGGTGAAAAGAGAGCGAATTGGATCACCGCCTTGCAAGAATACGACCTGGAAATCAAGCCGGCACACATCGTAAGAGGCCAAGGCTTCTGCAAGATGTTAGCCGGAGCATCGCAAATCCCCGAAGAATCGCCTGAAGAGGTACACATGTATGAGGTAAGCCTAAACGACGCAGAATCATTTTATGCTGACATCATTTATTTCCTAAAAAATGGATATGCTCCATTTCACCTGGATCACATCAAAAAGAGAGCCCTGAGGTTGAAATCTAAACAATATCAGCTCGTAGATGATGTCTTGTTTAAAAGAAACTATGATTCTGTGCTTCTTAGATGTCTTGAGAAAACTGAAGCCGAAAAGGTTTTGCAGGAACTCCACGATGGACCAGCAGGTGGACACTATGCTGGAGAAGCCACCGCACACAAAATCTTACGTGCAGGATACTACTGGCCCACGCTGTTCAAAGACTCGTACAATCACGTAAGAAAATGCCAAGTCTGCCAAACGGCTGCAGGGAAACAAAAGAAGTCATCCATGCCACTGCAGCCGGTTAACATCGAACAGCTGTTCAGCCAATGGGGCCTGGACATAATAGGTGAGATCGTTCCTCACTCCTTTAAACAGCATAGGTATATCCTCACTGCAACTGACTATTTTACTAAATGGGTAGAGGCAGTTCCTCTCAAGACAGCTAATTCTGAAAACATTGTTGAATTCATAGATCAGTTCATCATTACTAGGTTTGGATTGCCAACGGCCTTAATATTTGATAACGCTTCATATTTTTCTGGAAATACCATGACTGAGTTCGCACTCAAAAGAGGGTTCAAACTAAAGTATTCCGCCAACTACTATCCGCAAGGTAATGGGTTGGCTGAATCAACGAACAAGAACCTAATCAGGATCATCAAAAAGACAGTCGACCAAAACCAAAAGAATTGGCACAAAGCGCTGGTAAACGCCTTATGGGCAGATAGAATTACCAAGAAAGCCTCTATCGGGACTTCTCCCTTTAATTTGGTTTACGGGAGGGAAGCAGTTCTTCCTACTCACTTACTCATTCCCTCCTTGTCCTTAGTACAATACATTGATGAAGTACCTACTTCTCCCTTACAACTAAGGCAAATGGAAATAATCAAGTTAGAAGAACGACGAGAGCAGGCCAAGAAAACCCATGCTCACCACCAAGCGCTGATAAAATCCTCTTTTGATTCGAACATAATGATCAGAAAAAACTTTCAGATGGGTGATTTAGTTTTGAAGTGGGATAAGGCTCACGAAGAAAAGGGCAAACATACGAAATTCCAGAAGCTATGGCTTGGTCCTTTTCAAATCGTAGAAGTCATAGGCCCATCGAATTTTGTGTTGCAGGACTTGACAGGCAGGAGAGATTCTCTGCCTGTAAACGGACAAATCCTCAAAATGTATTTCCCATAGAAGGTCATCCTTCTGTTTTTGTAGGATAATTTTAATTTTTTTTTTTTTTTATTTTTTTTTTTTTTACGTTAGTTTTCCATTTTTTTTCTTCATAAATAGGGTTGGTTGTGAACGATCATAAATAGTATTCATGAAGAAACATACCATTTCTCTATCAGATTTTGATTTCACTTGTATAAATAGCAAAACTTTTCGAAAAATCTGACTTTTATTATTGACAGGTAGAGTTAACTTTAGCCTGAATATGATGTTAGTTTCAACTTTACAAAGAAATCTGGGATGAAAGTAACTTTTGGCAAAAATTGTTTTATGCCAATGCAATGAAAAGTATCATCGATAGCAAAATAAGTATTCTCTGCAAAACTGCTGTTCTTAAACTCTATTATTGTCGTCCAGAGCTTTCTTAAGGAAAAACAATGACTTCCTCCCTGCTAAGGAGAATCGCAGCATCCAGAGAAACAATCCAAGAAAACACTATATCTCAAAGAATAAGAGGTCTCATCGCGAGCCGGCTTATCATGATCACAGATATTATAACTTGCTGACTTTGCCACTACTGTCTATCAAAACAGGGAAACGACTCAAGATTGTTGCAATCAAAAGACAAGGGGTCTCATCATGAGCTAGCTTGTTCAGCAAAAGTGTAAATCAAGTGGATGACTGTGTCATAATTTGGCCACCAAACCAAGACATTGTTCTTTAGAGAATAAAAAAAAAAAAAAAAAAAAAAAAAAAAAAAAGAAAAAAAGTGTCAAAAGGGTTTTTTTCTGGAAATGTTGTAAATAACCTCAAGCAAGAAAAAGGATCATTGTTGGATAACATGGTAACCCTGTCGAGGCTATGGACGCTTGCGGGCAGCAGAGGCTCTACCTACGACAAAGGAGCATACTTTACAAAGCCAGTACGCAGAGAAGACCTTATTTTGTCTTTGAAAAGACTGAGTAATGACTAGGTATGAATACAAGAAATAACCCAGAGGAAACAAACAATCAGAATGAAATAAGAAGTTGTGACGAAGCATCATTGACAGGATAAAAGGTAATACTCTATCTGTCCATAACAAAATTTAGGCATAAGAAAACTTTTCTATTTTGGAAGTGAAAATGCAATAGAACAAGCAGAGATAACTGGTTCTTCACAGTGAATCGCCATTGTTGTGGTCACCAACAACCCCCCTTCTTCACTTGACATTTGCAATAACGTCAAGCAAAGAGGGGACCCTGAACAAAAATCCCAAAAAATATTTTTCAAAAGTTTTTGTATTTTTCTCCCTAAGGCTTAAATCGCATCGCAAAGAAAGGCCGAAGCATTGCTCGAGCGTGAAAAGCAAGACTGCGAAGGAGCGATGCGAAGTTCATCGCGTCGCATACATCACACGCGCCCCTTTAAAAGAAGACCTTCGAGAAATGCCGATCGCCGACATGCGATATCGCAAATCGCAAGCATCGCGCTATACGGCATAACCATTAAACAAAATTTGCGATATCTGCGATTTGCGATCTGCGATGGCAGCGATTTGCGATCTGCGATGGCAGCGATTTGCGATCTGCGATCTGAAAAGACTTATCACACGATAAACCCAGGATTAAGTGCGCGCCTTGAAGAAATTTAATGACCACATGCTTGAGTATCTAGGAATGATTGCATTACATTTATCGAAGAGTCAAGTCATGATGAATGTCAGGGTTATGCATTCATTAGAGATTAATACTTTCATGTCAAATCTTTTCATTTCCCTTCTTCTTTGCGTAGACTGCAAGACACACAACTAATATAAGTTTATATGCAGGAAACATTTGAGGGAAAGAGGAAAGCGCCAATCACATAGTAAAGAGAGAATGCCTCTGCAAACGGATGCCGCATGCAGCAGAACCGCGGATTCCAGACTATCAGCCAACCGACACTGATGAAATTAGACTATTCAAGACTCAGAGTCAAAGGCACACAAAAGCAGCGAGTTCAGAAAAGATCCTGAAGCTCAGACTTGGTAAAGCAAAGAAAGAAGCGCATGAGAAGGAAGACGCTTCAGGAAAACCTGGAACAAAGAACGGAAACAATTCTTAAAACAGGGGGATGTCCATACAGCACGACTCCTAACCCACTCAGTCATTCGCACGACCGGAAACCGAAAACAGCAACAGCAAAATCAGTTCGAGAAGAACCTGGGTTATGCTAAGTATACACGTGGCGAATACACCCAGCTAGAGAAAGGTTTTCGAAAATATCTTCTGGTCTGCCGGAAGGAAGTGCCAGCTCCTGTTATTTCCACTTTTATCTCCAGAGCGAAAGAATAAAGTGGCCAGCCGACTCTTCCCAGGAAAACGTTGCACTGTTGACAGCACTAAAGAGAATATACAAAAACAGTCAGAAATTAGATTTTAAATTTAGAAATAAAGTTTCTTTTAGTAAAATGGCGGTCATTTGAAGCCGATTCCCTAATTTCATGTAATTAAGATTGATTAGTTAGTAGTATTTAACCCTTCTCATGGTTTTTAGAGAAGGGTCCGGAAATCTGTCAAAATACTTATCCTCAGAACATGCACTTATGCACCCTCAGAGGAGGTTTTTGATGAATAGATGGATCAAGATTTATTTATGTTTGCATTTTATTATCTGTTACTGATGTTGCACTTCTGTACTCTTAGCAGATGTTAGAACAAGTAGAAATAAATCATTATTACTTGAAGTTTATTGGTGAAGTTAGTCATAAATGGTACTTTTATCTCTTGACTAGATTCTGCTAGTATCCCTAAAGTGATATGTAGCTGAGTTCTTTATATGTTATTGTATGAATGTCTGCATTACCATTTGGCACTTCTGTACGGTGGGATCATTTAATCATGCTTAACATATAGAAGACTGATTATGCGATATGCTATTTCACAACTATTCTGCCTAACTTCTTATGCAGAATGGTTTATCTTTATTGGTTTATATTCTGATATCAGTTGAATGATCTTTATTACCAGCTGCTGTTAGAAATCTTTCTAGATCGCATAAACAAAAGAAAAACACCCCGGGTTAGCATAGATCAGATGTATTTCTCTTCATTAGATTACATTAGCATAGAGTTAGTTTAGCAGTTAGAATCGAGACTAGTTTAGAAAAACCTCTAGATTAATATCATCAAACTCTACGCACACACACACACCCATCACATTGGGAAACTGGTCCCATTACCCCCAGTCGGACCCGCTACTCCAAACGGGCAAGGAGCTGCCAACCAGGTTCCGGACCGGGTGGGTATCCCCCTTGTTGTTGACCCGACTTCGGGCCCCTCAACACGTCCTCTGAAAGAGGCGAAGTCTTATCGAATCATCATTTAAGGTGTTTGATGAACACCATAGATGAAAGGTCATCATGTGATTCGATGGATCTTCACCCGGATTTCCATTAAATTTAGGAATATCTGATGGAAGTTTATGCGGAATCGCTGGCCACCAAGGGGCGTAAGCGATTGGATCGTTTGTTAGCTGGTTTAAATCAGGTAACTCCAAAGTTGCCACAAAGGGTAACTGTTGATTCAGCTTAGGTGAAGCATACCCAGGATAGGATGGGATTGCCTGAGCAGTTGGTCTTTGCATACCGGCATAATGCATTTGATGCTGGTATGTTTGATAAGGTTGGTGGGTATGACCGTTGTAAAATGGTTGATTTTGACCGTTTTGAATGTATGGCTGTCCACTATTAGCAAAGATTTGTTGCTTCGAACCTTGGTATACTTGTCGGAATTGCGGTTGTTGGTATTACACTAGCCATGGTTGTGAAACCATGTGCTGTTGCCCGATACTAACAGTTTGACCAAGATGAGGGGTAATTGTACCCGTCTGAACCTGTGTCGTTCCACCGGTCGGCGATTGTGGTTGAGTCGCAGGGTCAAGGGGTTGTTGCATTACAACCTGAGAAACCTGAGGTTGGCATACAACAGGCAGCGCTTGAACTTGCGACACCGTCACAATAGCTGGCGTAGTTGGGATATTTGACATAGGTAAGCATTGTTGCATCGAGTATACAACTCTTGGTTGTTGAGGTAGTATAGGTACCCAACCGCTTGAGGTAATTCCAGTATAACCTAAATGTGGTTGTGAACTCCCGTATGGATATCCCCCCGGAGGGGATAATGAAAGGGTATACTGCCCCCCATACGGTGGTAATCCAGAACTCAAGGGAATTGTTTTCCCTTGGGGGCCGGACTGCCCAAATTGGCCTCCAAATGGATCAATTTGTTGAGACTCAACATAAGAGTTTCCAGATATTATTCTAGATGAACAAACAGGAACAGACCATGCTGTCGAGATAGCCCCTGAGTGGACTCCTTCTAGCGGTTAAGAGCTAGTCGGGACAGATGGTATACCGGCGAACATTGTCAGAGTGATAGCAGGGAGTTTTGTCGTCGCTATGTCAGACAACACAGTCCTAGATGTTGACGGTTGTTCAGACATTTGTAGTCTATCCAAAAGATTACCTAGCGATTCTACAGGAGCTTCCGCTGGTGGTAGACTAACTTCTGACGAAGAAGGATATAGAGTGATCCCGACTCCAAATTGCGTTGGAGTACTTGTTTGAGGATCTTCTACAATTTCTTCTATGGCAATCAGACCAGGTGGAAGGGGAAGACCGTCAGGTCCGTAGAATATTTCTGGTGCCGAAGAAGGTGTGAAATCGGCAGCGACAGATGTTTGAAGAGCAAGACTCTCCGAACCGGTTGTAGATGGAACTGGCTCGGTAACACAAGTGTTTACTCTCAGACTAGGATCAGTATCATTGTCCTTCTATGGCTGCTGAACTTCTTCTGTAGAGGCAAGGATTCCAGAAATGTTTGGAGTAACCGGAGTCTTTGATGTCGTTGGAACACTTGTTCTAACTTTAATAGGAGATTTGGAACCGGTTAAACGAGTTCGCTTTGTCCGTACTAGCTTCGATTCCGGAGACAAAGACGGTTGACTCGTAAGCCTCCGCGAACGACGGGGTTTCAATTGACTTTCTTCCACGATTGCGGATTACTCGATCAACTAAAATAAAGGGGAAGTATGTTTCCGAATTAAATGAATTTTAGATGCTTTGACACAACTTTTTTTTTCAGTTTTTAAGAGTCGAGAAAAAACAAAAGATGACTTTAGTCTCCTTCGATTTTTAATGAGCCTGAAGTGACAAGTGCTCAGATGGACCTTTTCCGTTAAGGAGTCTAAAAAGGAACGAAAGGGACTACTCTGGAAGTTTAGGTAGAGGGAGTACCAAACCAATCGCAAAACTGCAGAATACTTTTTACGGTACGGCAGTCAATCTTCCCGAATGCTGTGTTCAGTGCATTGCGATCGATAGGGCGGCAGAAACGGCTTCCTATGGGTAAAGGATTGAGCCTATTGGGGTCTCCCAAAATATACTCGACGGTACGTGGGAGCACAAGTCTGTACTGGCACTTATCGTCTCAAAGTGGAGGAATCACCCAACCATCAGTGAGAACAACAGTTACCAGGCTTTACGACGTTGGAATATGTCTCTAGCCTAGACCTCTAAATGTTGTGTGTTAAGTTCCAAAGCGTTGTTAGATTCATTGAATTTATTTTAAGTTGATCTTGTTTATGAAGTTTTCCTTTCGGGTTCACCATGAGATGTAGATGTAATTCCTAAAATGCAATCGAAAGATGATAAACAAACTTTTTATCTCTTTTATGCAATGAAAATCCTAGCTACTAGGGAAAAGAAAGACAAAATCTTTTCACAAAGAGCAAAGAGCACACTGTAAATGCACTTTCCTAAATCAAGCCAAACAGACTGTCTATATGCAAATGCACATGCATGTATTTGTTTTTGACTTTCTTAGTATATGGATGCTAAAAAGAAAGTTGATGCACAAATCTGAATTTCTTTTCAAGAGACGAATATAAACAAGCTTCTTTTCGAAATCAAAAATGGAGACGATTACAACACCTTACGATTTTGAACTGAACACTTGTTCTTGACACTAGAAAATTACAAATTCAGACCAAAAGTAATAGTAATTGGATAATCGACCATCAACAACAATCAAACCTTTTCCTACAATCGAAATCGACACTTGCGACAGATTCAAATGAAAGGACGACAGTACGACTATGCTACTTTCACAAAGGAGAACTGTAATAGACTCAACAAACACACAAAAACATCTACAGTTCTTTTGTACAAAGGAGGCGGAATAACAGTAAGGAAAAGGGGTTTCAAACAGACATATATTGATCCCAGGCAACAAAATTCAGGAATAGAACTGGAAAGAATGAACCACAGAAGCCACAGCTGCACAGAGCTAGTCTGATCAGCGCACCTGTAACACAGAGAATCTGAAATGCAGCGCAGGTTGTCCACTCGGGAAGTGCGCTGAAATTCAAAATCTCTGAACAGTACCTGCGCTGGGCTAGAAACGAGACTCTGTTCGGGTTCTGGGTCATAGTTTGCAGTTCAGTTCTTGGGTTTTGGCCGAGTAAAAAGCAATCAGTAATGCAACAATCAAGGGTAGATCTAAGGAGGATCTAAGAGCTATCACAAGGGCAATCAGATACTTTTTGAATTAGTTGTTTAAATCATAAACAGATCCAGTAGATGGATTGAAGTAGCAGTTGTCTACTTTGCATTTGTTATGGAAAATGCAGTTCGAATGCTACTTGTAAGTTTATGAAACAAACAACAAAGAATGATAAACAAACAAACTAATTAGCTCCCCAGCGGAGTCGCCATTTTGTTACAGGGAAAAGTGTCTATTTAGAACTACTCTATCCCACTAAGGTGTGACAGCTGCCTTAGAAACAAACAGAGAAAAACTACTTTTGTTTTTCCTTTATGAATTATAGATAGAGAGGAACAGAAATACCAACCTCTGTCTTGCGCTAATCCTTCGATTTGATCCCTCTCTTCTTTGATAGTCCCCAGCTACCTGCTCCCTTGCATGCCCAGCTTCACAAAGTACCTGTAAGATCACAGAAGCATAGCACTATACAAAGACATGGATCTATAATCATAAACAATTTAGGATGAGATGTAAATTGACCATACAAATGTAACAAGCATCAATGATACAAAAGCATGGAGGAAAACTCAAATAGTTTTTATTGATAAACAAGAAAAGATCTAGGAGGAGTTACAACCAGTGGTTCCGACCCAGCATCAACCTCCCAGCAAAGAAGCCCCTCTTCACCTCAAACAAAGCTTAGATCACCCAACAATCTGATGTTTGTCTCTAGAAACCAACAACAATTCCTTACAATATGCAAAATTCCAGCCTCTGGATCTCTGGGATGAGGGATCCATATATAGATATATGTAAGGGGGATGAGTCAGATTGTGATTTGATTAGTGTCTTCTCTCTGAGAGTTCTTGCTTCCACTTGGAGACTGAGGGCCTCTTGCTCATCCTTGGTCGAATTCAGTGAGGCAACTGTCACAGGAGAAGATTCTGGAAGCTTCCATTGCCTCTCCACCTCGCGGAATGACACTACCATTTGTCATTTTTCGCTCATCGCACCCCACACAAGGGACTTTTGAAATGCAACGCACCCTCACAGTGTATTTAGGTGAGATGCAACGCACCTAGCCAGTGGAGCAGCTGCAATGATCCTATTTTGACCAATTCTGAGTAGTTTCTCATGGAGAACTTTTGGGAGAAGTTGTAATCTGTTGAACTTGTTCCTTTAGGGGTTATAACAACACTTTTAGGGACTTAGGAGCCCTTGTTTTATGGAAATTTCATGCTTGGGGTTGCAGGGCACAAAAATGTCTATAACAGGTCCAACAAAAGCTTGACTCATACTTTGAGGAGCTAATGCCCACCACCACCAGCCCAAACTTTCTTATCAGTGCAAACATCATGCACAAGTACATTGTTGGTCCAGTGACAGTAAAGACAATGATGCGCATGCTCACATAATAGTTGGACAGAGGAGCCTGAGCAGTGTACCCAAATGGTATGGAGACAAGGTTCGAGCTTTAGATGGATGTCATAGCAGAACACATGGACACTCTCAAGGACTACCAATCTTGGCATCAATATGTCACTATTGATCAGCATGAGGATGTCGAGCAGTTGGACTTCTATGGTTGTCTAAGTCTGAATGATGTCTATTTTTTCTTGTCCAAGCCATTTTTCACATGGGTACATGTGCATTGTAATGTTGAGTTATGTCAAGTGTAAGTCAAGTGTCAAGAGTGGATGTAACAGTCATAGAGTAGGTGAAGAGTCACGAGGCTAGTTGAATGGTCACAAAGGGGAATGTCAAGGGTCACCCCACCCTTTGCTATAATAGTCCCTCATAACTCATTGTATGGGCTTTTGGTCGACCAAGCTTCTACTAAGACTATCTTGAAGAAGGCTTGAACAATATTGTAACGCGCCTTGGCTTCTCCACTACACAGAACTAGTACATCTCTTTGGAGGAGCAGGCAAATGTGGTTGTAACGTTCCACTGTTGGGGCTAGCAGGTTTACATGGATGTATTGTATGACTAAGGCTTTCACTTCTTTATATAATAAGAGCGAACACATTTTCATGCATATGTTGTTATTGTTGTTGGAATGCTCTGGTTTCATTAATGATATGTGTTTTTTAACTTACGTACTTGTGTATGAACTGATTCACATGGAATTATATGAATCTTGTTGTTAATGTGTTGGATATGTTGTTAATGCTATCACCGTCTATGTCGACTGCTTTGTCGGACATCAGATAGACCTTTCACATGAACTTTGCTATAAAAACTGTCACACTCGTCTTAGACTGATCCGTGAGTGTTGTTCGTGTTATCTTACCATGTATGATGTGACTGCCACATCTAAGTGGACTACTCCGCCGGAAGTTGTGCATGTCATTTGTGTGGTGTGTTCCTAGCCGAGTTGGGACTGATCCCTTTCAAACTGGAACTCACCTTCACCTTCCTCTCCCTTTGAAGTGTTGGAACCTCTCATACACCTTCCTTAACTCACTACATCAGTCACACCCTTTCTACTGACAGAGTTATCTTACTTGCCTCTGTGTGAAATCGCGGTCAAGGCATTACCTTACGATCCATTGTTGGGACTCCTACACCAAACGGTATGAGGTCTAATTGGGACTTCTTACTGGGGAGATCCCCTTGACATGTTGGTGGGTCTAGTACCGTCAAAATTTCTAGTGCTAGAAGGAGGGCCTGATGACAAGCAGTGTCCTCTCATCTAGTTTTGAACCTTTGCATATCTTTCATGGAGTCTTGCATTCTTCTTCTCCCCAGGTGTTTTTCAAATCGTGAAGATGTCTCCATCTTGGGCAAGCTTTTCAATCTCTTGTTCACTCACACGTATGATGGTGAAGGCAAAGTGGCTTGACCTGAGCACTTACATAACTTTCGTTCCATGATTTATGAGGAAGATGAGTTTACTGACGAACAGGCTAGGTTGATGCTTGCATACACACTTCGTGAATCTCCATTTCGTTGGGTGCTTAGCCTATTGGCTAAAACCATGCACTCATGTGAGCACTTCTGCGATCTTATTGAAGACATGTTCTATTATTTTGATCTATACCATCTTAACTGGAAATGTTACAGCAATAGAGGGCTCCGCATGAATCCGTTATTGAATTTTTGTAGTGCTTCTGTGACTTGCAGTTTCAAGATCTGAGGAGCCATATGAAGTTCACTTATCTTTGGGACTGGTTAGAGTATTGTATTAAGAAATCTTCCCCTCCTAAGAGAAATATTGATGTCAAGCCTCACTCAACCTTCTTCATTGATGGAACTGTGCAATCCCATGTGGGAAAAGGCACTATCTCAATGGACTATCCGCCTCCCTCTGATTCAATAACTCCACCATCACCTAGTGATGTTGAGTATCATGTTCACACGTCTATTCATCCTTCACACCCTCCCAATATCACTCCACTCAATTTTCGTGGAGAGTTGGTTATGATTCCTTTGAGTTCCCATATGAATTATTTTCTTTGACCTCCGTCTTCGCACTCAGGTGTTCCTCTGGATGATGTTGTCTTGTGTTCATCCATTTCGGACTCTTCAATTGTTGTGAATGAGGAAAAACCCACTGTCATTCATGAAGAGTATGAGTGGGAGCTTGAACATAAACAGTCAGAGAAGGATGACTCCCTTCTGTTCGATCCCCCTTTATTCTTTCCTAGCTTCTTTCGTGAACCTGCCATCCACGATTTTGATTGTGTGTCTTCATCCATGAATGCACCCATTGTTGATCACTCATAGGACTCACCGGATGTTAGTCCATCATTTGACAATGGAGAGGATAAGTTATTCATTGAAGATCCACTTGATCCTTCATCTGTCTTTCTCGGAAACACAGAGGATGCATTTGTTCGCTTTTCATCTACCCCTTTGTTTGATTCATCTGATCATGAGGATGCCGAAGAATTAACTGATTTTTCTGATCATGGAAGTCGTTATTTATTTGCTTCCAATTTTGATCACGATCATGAATCTATCACAGTTGATTTTTCGAAGCCACCGGTGTATGATGATCTACCTGATGATGAAGTTGAGACACCCAAGACTGTCAAGGAATTTCAGCTCGAGATGATGGTTATGTCAAGCCCTCGCTCTCTTGAGGTTAGTCTTACTTCCAATCATGAAATAGTTCAATCTCCCAAGGCTCCTCATCACTCATTGTATGCATTGAAGATCCATCTCACACACAAATCACACTTCCTCGACTCGAACTACATGATCCCATTGCTCATGCTTTAGAGGAGTCTTACATTGCAAGCACTCATTCATGACACAAGTTGTCTTTGTTTTTTTTGTTTTCTTGCATGTCACAATCAAGAGTGTGCTTTTGCTTCAAAGTTGCACGTAGTGTCACACAACACCATGGCAAGCCCACAGACCGTCCGTCATCCACCTACACTCGCTTATGTCCCGTGGGCACTGTGAAACACGAAGTGTGGCTGTCTTCACTATTATATATTTCTTGTATGCTGGTCTGCACAACTAGCCTTCACCCACATGGGTCTACCAATGTGCCGGTGGCTGCATTGGAAGTATCACTTCACATGATTAAGCCTATGCACCATTAGTGTAGGAGCAGTAGTGTTTTCTTTTAGTTGTTTGCTTGCATGCTTGTTTTCTCACATGCTTTGCTTGCTTGCTTGTTTGCTTGCTTGTTTGTTTACTTGCTTCTCTTTCATTTTTTCTTCTACTCTTCCTTTTCTTTGTTGATTTCTAGTTCGTTCACTTGTTTCATTCGTAGGTTAGTTTTGCATGAAATCATGTGTAACTCATGAAGTGAGTTGCATAAAGTACAAGAGGGCTTGTACAGTTGTCACTACTTGGTTATCTGTCATCTCACCTCTGTATGATGAGCTTGTTACTTTTAGTCCATGATATGTCAAAGGAAAATACGTACTGTTTGAAGTGAACCTTGGTGAAAACATAACGCTTGCTTGCTGACTAGTGTCACCTTCTCTAGTTGATTGTTTTTGGGTTAACCCTTGTCAGCTTAGTCAAGTAGAGTAAGGTGAGGGGGAAAAACTTAACATGCACGTCAAACATATAATAAACTACTTCTCTGCTAGAACAACCTCCTCTTCTCTCAATAAGTTTGGATCCCTCTTTTGCCTCTGAAATGAATAAGTGTTATGCACAGTGAAAATGAAAATGTCAAAAAAATTCAAAATAAAAAATGAATAAGGCAAAAGAAGAGAAAGGCTTCTTGCACAAGGAGGTGATGCAAGTAACTTTGTCGGGGTACTGACCAAGCTCACTGGAAGCAGAGCCATGCTTGTGTTCCTATGTGACTCCACCGGGGTACTATCCAAGCCTACTGGCAGTGGAGAAACACCAGAGATGAAACTAAGACTCTAACGACTATATTGCTTGTGCATTTATATACCCCTCAACCCCAATCAAAAAAAAATTGTTGCCTTGGCTTGGAATGTGTTTCAATCGACCAAGAGTTTGGCAGCTGCTACATCTTACATCAAGCTAGTGTGAAGCCAAGATGAGCTAAGAACTGAACAATACTTCTGGAGGTGTTAGACTCGTTTTTCATGAACAAGGTCAATTCAGAGAGCTGGAGTTCTACTAGTGTGTCGCCGAGTGTTGTAGCGGATACAACCACCCTCCAAATTTTTTCCTTAGCCTGTTTTGGAGCCTCCCCTACCAACCTTACAACATTTTGTCTTGCTTAGTCAAGTACTCAAGCTTCTGTGTTTTCCTCGCACAAAGGCAGCCTATGGATCATAGTCGATCCATTCCCCTCATAGGCTACTTACCCAGACTTGGTCAAACTGCAGGCTGAGAAACTTCCCCTTGAAAATTTCTGCATTCCTGGAGGGAAACCAGCCTTCCCTCCAAGAATTGCACAATCCTCTCTGACAACCTACTAGGATCCAGGATTGTGCAATCCTGCCAACCAGCCCTCCCTATAGGATTTGCGCAATTTTTCGTAGCAGTAGGCTGTTCAGCCCAAGATTTGCACAAATTTGGACAGCAGTCAACTGCTTTGCCCAGAAATTGCATAATCCCCTTGGGAAGTTAGCCCATCTTATAGTCAAGAATGTGCATTTTTCCCAAGCAGTTGAGCATTGGCATGCATGGACAGTCTGGTTGACTAGTTCCACCCGAGATCAAGGAAACTTGAATTGCATGCATGCATGACTTGATCTTCCTGGCATAGAGAGAGACAACATGAAAAAGGAATCCCATGATTTAGGGAGCTACTTTTAGCAGTCGGGGGTTACATGCAAATTTGTTTTAGAAGTTTCCCTCCAAGTGTCACTTTTTCCTAGATTTGTGGCATGCACATCATGAGACCAAACTTATTTATTCGACGCATAAGGGCTCATTCATTCACTTCGATCTTAGAGCTCTGACATCCCACAACACATCCATGACTCTTCAACACATCCAGCTTAGCTATTCATGGGTAAGTGGCCTCAACTTGTCTTTTTCAGCATTTCTGTCGCTTTTTCTATATTCCCTTGCCTGAGTGCTATTTGTTTTATTTATTTGAGCTCCTGTTGTCATTTACATATATTCTATCTTTTCCTAGCTCTGTTTCAATTTTCATTGCTATCTCACTACTGTCACATGCATGAAATTGTTTTGAACGGACGTTCGCCCAACTGGTGAATGACCTCACCCACATGCATGTTGATCTGTTCGTTGAATCTTCCATTCATGTTTTGCATGCACTGTTTATCACTTATGCTATCACTTAGTGTCACCATGCATTTCATCAACTTCCTTTCTTTCAGTTTCCCGTCGACGAGTCGGGCCATCCTTGGCCCAGTCTCTGCCTTCACCAAGGCTGCATTATGCAATCTGGAGAAGGAAGGCTCACCTTCCTCTCTAGATTTTCACATTCTAGCCCAGTACTGGCCTACTAGACTGATTTTCACATTCCTAGAGGGTAGTGGTTGCTTGGCCCAAGAATTGGAGCAAATTTGTCCCTGGGCCAGTAGTCCTTGCCAGCTGGGATTGCGCATTGTGCAATCCCAAGAGCCAACTACCCAAGTGGATTGCACATTTCGCAGATCCAGCAGCCATTCCAGCCTCCCAATCAGTCTAGACTACCTTTTGCGCAATTTTGGTGGTGAGTCGCTCAGCCTCCCAGTGAAATTTTCATAGTATTGATCATCATTTTCCCAGGTATGTGTTGTGTCCTTCCCTGTATTTGCTTTGTTTTCACTAACATATTTCTTGCAATGCATGCTGCTTGTTTCCAGATCTTTCAGGTGTTCATCTGTCTCAATGACTTCCAAGAGAACAGGATCACAAGACACCGATGGTATGGCAGCTGGAACAGCAGTTGAGCAGGTGTCCTCTGGTCTGCCGATATATGAAGATACGAAGTTGTATCTAGACAAGGACATCAAATTGAAGAAGAAGGAGGTCATTGAAACATTTGTAGGTACTTTTGGGGAAGACCTTGAAGACCTTCAGGTGTACATGAAAATTCATAAGTCTAGCTTGTACCGGATTGCATGCAGATACCCCGAGTTCCCATTTGTGGACATGATTCACTGGATCATCTCTCACACTGACCCCAAGGCGATGACCTTGAACAGTGTCAGTGGGATGAAGCTTGCAACCTTTTGGGCACGAGATTATGATGAGATGTATCAGATGATCGAGCCCATGACTGTCATGACTCCCCCATTCAGCTTGCCCAACAACAGAGGCCAATCGAGAGACATTTTGAAGGATTGGTTAAAGGATCCAGCTCATTTCAGGATGATCCCTAATCATATCTATAAAATGAAAATATTGAGGAAGGCGTACCAATACTTGGTCATATTCACATGTCGACTGAGTGGTCAAGCGAGCATTGAGACATTCCCTCAGAGTTGGGTGGTCGCATTGGACCAACTGGCTAGAGAAGGAAGACCATGCAACTAGTCTGGCATACTGGCTCATCAGCTAAAGGAGCAAGTCACTAAGGCTCGACAGTCACCCAAAGGTATGCATGTATAGATTTATGCATGCAGATATTTACATGTCCGCCTACATTCTAGATGTAGTCTATGCCTAACATAAGTTTCCAAGCTAAGAGTGGGCATGGTCATCGGCGGAGACTGTTGTGAGCAAATATTTCAAGTTATTATCCGAGTGTAGCTTCAAAGGAGTGATCATATGGTTGTCTAACCGTCTCATCACCCCAGTGTACAAGTTGATATTTGAATAGGATATACCCTACATGTCAGAAGAAGCGATGAAGATGTTGTTAGGCATTTCAGATTGGTATGCCTCACCAAAGATTACGTTCATCTGAGTGTTCAGTGTGGAGAAGCCTCCACATGTTCTGCACAAGTTTTCTTTGGACGTGCTTTTCATGCAGGAAGTAGTGTATCATCTCTCAGTAGGATTAACAACTAGGCTGTAGCAGAAGAAGAAGGAACCTTGGCCCACTCTTCCATTGCAGATTGGGTTATACAAGATTCGGAGCATCAAGCAAGTGGATTTCGAAGTTGAACAGATGAATAAGTACCCATTTGACCTCTGAAGATTCAATCTATATGACCCACATTACATTGTGAAGGATCACTGCATGAGAGTTCAGTTCATTGGATCCATGGGGCATGTCATTGGGCCGAGGAGGACTCATAGAGATACAGTTACAATTCCTCCAGAACCAATGAACAGGTCAGCGTCACCATGGAGTGGTTAGCATAGTAGCATGATGCAAAATCATGAAGAACACCAGCAGTAGCACCAGCAACAGAGGCAATAGAACCAAGCATACCTATGTGTGACAAAGGGAAGAGAAGGATTGTCGACTACATGGAGAAGGAACAAAGCTACAAGTTTCGAGCAGATCCACTTGTAGAACAAGAAGCTATGGTTATTCAACAGAGGAGGTAGTAGCGTGACAAGCGAATCGCGTGAAGGCAAAGGGATAAGGAGAGAATGGAAGAAGCAAAGAAGGACTTGCATGAGCTTAGGGAGAAACTTCGAAAAGAACAAGAGTTACGCCAACATGAGAAGGAAGCACAACAGTAACAGATTCAACAGGGGATGCTTCACGTGCAGACAGATGAAGCAATGCTCGTATAATTAGTTTATTCTTCTAAACAACTGGCATCAGGTGAACAGGTTGAACCCTCGCAGTGGCAAGACATTTCTCTTGAGATAGAACAGTCTCTTGAATAGTTGGATGCATACATGGCACAACAGGAGTTGGAATAGGACACTGACCTCATGCCTCACCAAGGAGAAGTCGAATCACCTGCTTCAATGCCTCTAGACGATGAATAAGTCTCAGATGATCAAGGAGGCACTGAGATCCTTGGTGGTCAACTGGAAGAAGAGATGCATAACATATCCTTTAATGAATCTCATCACAGAGTTATACAGTCTTAGAGAGTATTGCCTCTAGAAGACCAAACATCCCCTACACAATTTCAAGAGCAAGTGATCATGACTGATGTGCACAAGTATCCAACTACATTGGCCGATGCAACTAGAGTGTATGTCAAAGCCACTAGCTCAAGTGCTTGTTTTCTCATAGCTGAGAATGAGCGAATGACGAAGGAACTACAGGTGTCCAAGTAGGGAGGAGACTTGGTGACAATGTCCACTCAAGATGAACTGAAGAAGGCAATACTAGATGAAGTGTTTTTGTTGGACATAGTTATGCAAGCATTGTACTTCAAGTTTGGTACCATGCATCAAATAGTCATACATCTCCACAGATGGCAACAACGATTTGCAAGAAGAGTACATGATCAGGTACTCATGTCCTAAGTGTCGTAAAATGCTCAAAATTTAAAATGCTCAGAACTAGTTCAAAGTGGAACAAATGGAAATTGCTCGTCCTCCTAATTCTGGCACTGTGAATGGTTCGAAAAATGGTGGCTGTATGAGAAAGTTATGGCAAAAAGAAGAATTTCTCAGTAACATTGGAAATTTGAATTTTTCAAAAAAAAATAAAAAAAATATTCCACGGAATATTCTTTGGAATATTTTGGGGAATATTCCTTTTGGGGCAGCCAATCACAGGCCGCCACATGGTAGGCCCAGAGGCTGCCAGATGGCCCAAGGTGACGTCATCGAGGGTATGGGCGCATATTAAAATTTGTTGGTGGAATGGTGGTTTGAACCCGCAACCAACTCTACACAAATGCCAAGCCTTACCAACGCGCCACAGGGATGAGATTTGTCATATGGGCAGCATAAACATAATTTGAACTTTGATTTGTGTTGGGCAGGGCCCAAATGGGGCCAGCCCCTAAGGGCCAGCCCCCCCATGCCATATGACCAGCGCCCAAAACCATGAGCCTAAACCCCCACCGCCCGACGCGAAATCCAATGTTAACCACCAACCGGATTTTTTGGTCACATGCGCATTTATTGTAACTGCAGTCAAGTTGGCGGGAATAATGGCGGAGCACCAAATTTGGCGGTCGCTCCAAAATTGGCGGGCTTATCTGGCCTCCAACTACAGTTAGCTGGAGTTTTTCTAGGGGCAAACTGGAGAAACTTTAATTGGCCATAACTTTGGCTAGGAAAGGCGGTTTTGGACAATTTGTTTTTTGATTTTGGGTATTTTCGACCTTCTGAAGCCATTGGTGCAGGTCTTACAGCCATCTGAGGTCATTTTCAGATGTTTTGGAGCCGTGAAAGTTCTAGGAGCCACTAGGGCCCAGTATTGTGAAGACTGTATAGGGTTGCAGGTATCCATTGGAGGTGAACCAGTAGTCAATCCTGAAGGATTCAAGTGTTCTGAATCCATTTTTACCATATATTCCACTTGTAGGTGCTTCTATTCAGCTGTATATTCAATTTGAGCATTTAATTAAAACAAGGACAAGCCCATTTGGGAGCTTTGGACCCAGCAGACGTAGCCCAGGAGGGGTGAACTGCTTTATCAACTTCTTTTGGATCTGTGGTTGATTTATTTTGCAGAACAAATTCGTTTTAGTGTACTAAACAAAAAGTAAATAAATCTGCTATGCTTAAATGGGTCATGAACAGCTGAAAATTTCATTTGTTTTCTTTCTGCAAGACATGGACATCTTGTAAACATGTATATTTATGAATTGAATACCTTGCAAACAATTTACAAGTAGTTTCAAATTCAGATCAAGTTGGTATCAGAGTAGGGTTTTGTGCAAAGATCTTCTAACTGTCTTGCAAGTATTGATGCTTACCAGGTTGAAACTTAAAAGAGGGGAAGGATAGTTGACTAGAGAACGAGAGAATCCTCAGTCAAGGAAGGCCAGAGAGCCATCACCTCCACCTTCAATTTCACCCTCAAGAATCTCAGCAGAAGCTTCAAGAATGTCTGCACATGAAGGAGAAATTCCTGCAGACATGGATCCAAAAGAAGAAGAAAGAGTCTTCAGAAAGGCTTTATTGGACCTCACTGAAATGGTGAGGATATTGTACCAAGAAAGAAATGACAAATTGGTTGTTGAAGGGTCCAAACATCCACATGAAGGAGAGGGCTCTTCAGGAGGCAAGAAGGAAGATGATCATTCCAAGAAAGGACATGGAGGAAATGGTGATCCACCACCCCCATCGTCACCTTCTTCCTCTTCATCCTCGTCTTCTTCTTCTGTGCATAAGCATAGATCCTCTGGAAAAAGTCCTTTTTTGAAGCTTGATGTAAAATTCGAATTACCTATGTTTAATGGTGAAGTGAATGCAGAAAATCTTGACACCTGGATTAGGCAATTGGAAGTTTACTTGAGGATCCAGAATATGCATGATGATGCCACAAAGATTCAGTTGGCTTCGTTGAGAATGGATGGAGCAGCATTGGTCTGGTGGGAGGCCAAGACTAAAGAGGAGATCAAGAAATTTGGTAAGGTTACCTTAACATGGCCTGAATTTTTGTTAGCCATTAAAAAACAGTTTTATCCTCTTGCTCACATGCAGAAAGCCATTATGAATTGGAAAAATTTCAGACAACTTAAGGGTCAGAGTGTCCAATACTACACCCAAGAATTCAGGAGAAGATCTCTCTTGTTAGGGGTAGATTTACAGACCCAGGAAACCTTTCTGAAATACATTGGTGGCTTGCATAGCTACCTTAGATACACCATCTTGATGTTTAACCCTACTAGCCTGGACGAGGTTTGTGTCCAAGCTACCCATTTAGAGGCAAGGGGAAAAAACACATTTGAAGAGGGTAGAAACAAGACCCCTAAGGGGAAAAACAAAGAGAAAACCTTCAAGGGAAAGGGCAAAAAGAATGCATATGTCAAACAAGAGAGTGAGAAAGTGATCTGTAAACACTGTTTAAATCAGGCCATGAGGAGAAAAACTGTTGGAAATTACATCCTGAAAAAAGACCTCAATCTAACAAATCCAAAGGGAAACATAAAACTGCTTCTACTACATCTACACCACAAGATTTAGGGGATGATTCAGGTGATGAAACCAAAATTGCAGCCATGGGTTTGAAAAACTTGAAGGGAAAAGAAATTGAAACTCAAGCCAGCACTAGTACCTCAAACTGTCATGTACAAGCTCCTAATGAGGAAGAAAGAATTGAACTGTTTCATGTGAGGGTGATTTCAAAACATACTAAAATTGACACACTTTTTGATAGTGGGTCACAAGCAAACCTTATATCAGAGGACTTGGTCAAGCAGCTTAAACTTGAGACCGTTCCACATCCGAAGCCATATCCACTTGGATGGATTTGCAAGGATGCAAATTTACAAGTTTCAAGAAAGTGCACATTGCGCTTTGCAATTACTGCACATTTTATTGACACAGTTGAACTTGATGTGGTACCTTTTGATATAGCAGGAATTGTTTTGGGAAGTCCTTACTTGTTTGACAGGAAAGCTATCTTTCATCGCCATGAAAACAAATATCTTCAAAGATGGCAAGGAGTTCATTGTTAGAGCTCATCGCAAGAAGACAAATATAGCGATGGTGAATGCAGGACAGGTAAAAAGGCTGGTCAATTCAAGTAAGAATTTTGTTCTTCTTATGATTAAGCCCAAGGTTGATGTGAATCATGAGTCTTTTGACAATTTTGATCCAAAACTTAAGTCAGAACTGTATGATGTAGTTGATACATATCATGAGATGTTTAAGGAACCAACAGGTTTGCCTCCTAAGAGGGAGATTTAGCATGAAATCCATTTGCATCCAGATTGTCCTCTTCCAAACATAGGCATGTACCGCATGTCTATTATGGAGAATGCTAAAATGAAGAAGCAAATCAAGGACTTGTTGGACAAGGGTTTCATAAGGCCAAGTACTTCGCCATGCGGGTCACCGATTGTATTGATTCCAAAGAAAGATGGCACTTGGCGTATGTGTGTTGATTTTAGGGCCTTGAACAAGATAACGGTAAAGAATCGTTACCCACTCCCAAGGATAGATGATTTGCTAGACCAGCTAAAAGATGCTCGATATTTCACTAAGCTAGACTTGTGCAGTGGATATCATCAAGTAAGAATTGAAGAAAGTGACATTTGGAAGACAGCCTTTAAAACCAAACAAGGACTCTTTGAGTGGCTTGTGATGCCGTTTGGTTTGTGCAATGCACCTACAACTTTCATGCGGGTAATGGATGATGTCTTGCGTCCTTTTCTTGATGATTTTGTTATTGTCTACTTAGATGACATCTTAATTTTCAGCAAGTCTAGAGAAGATCATGTCATGCATGTTAGGAAAGTGCTTGATGTTTTGAAGAAGAATCAGTTATTTCTTAAAATGTCAAAGTGTGAATTTGGAAAGACTTCTTTGGTTTATTTGGGATACATAGTAGGAGGAGGTGCTTTGATAATAGATCCTGCTAAAATAGAGGCTATTGTGAATTGGCCTACTCCCAAATCCATAACAGAGGTAAGAAGTTTTTTGGGTGCAGCTCAATATTGGAGGAAGTTCATCTCTAACTTCTCTTCTATAGCAGCTCCTATGCATGTAGTGACAAGTGTGAAGCATGCTTTCCAATGGGGAGGAAAGCAGCAAAAAGCTTTCAAATCTTTGAAAGATAAGATTAGTTCAGCTTTGGTCCTTGCATTATCGGATTTGAGACAACCATTTGAGATACAAACTGATGCTAGTGATTATGCCATGGGTGCAATTCTTCTACAACATGGTAAGCCTATTGCTTTTCATTCTGAAACTTTTAATGGTGTTGTTGTAAATTATACTACATATGATAAGGATTTGTATGCATTGGTGCAAAGCATCAAAAAGTGGAAACACTATTTGATGGGCAAAGAAACTATTATACATACCAACCATCAGCCCTTACAGTACTTTCAATCACAAAGCAAGTTACAACAGTCACGACACTTCAGATCGATGGGCTTCTTGCAACAGTTCCATTTGGTAATAAGGTACAAGAAAGGTACTCTGAATAAAGTTGTTGATATGCTTTCAAGGCCTATTATTGGTGTTGTTACTTTACTTAAGAATGATTCCATTGTACATGATAGTTACATAGAACAATATGCATCTGATGATGACTTTAAAGATGTGTATGCTAACTTGAGTAAAGGGAATCATGTAGAGGAAAATGACTATCACATGCATAACAATTTTCTGTTTCATTTGGGAAAGTTGTGTATACCACAGGGGGAGAGAATAAATGTCATAAGAGAAGCTCATTCTTCTCTTATTGCTGACCATTTTGGTGTGAGCAAAACAGTTGCACATCTACAGAGGTATTGCTATTGGCCTCGCATGGTAGATTCTGTTTCAAGGTTCATAAGAGGATGTTCATTATGTGCTACGAGCAAGCCTAGCAATAGGAAGCTTGGCTTGTATACTCCTTTTCCGGTACCTTCTAGACCATGGGAAAGCATCTCTATGGATTTTGTAGGAGGTTTGCCAAAATCTAGAAAGCAGCATGATTATTTATATGTAGTAGTTGATCGTTTCAGCAAAATGTGTATATTTATGCCTTGTAAGAAAACTATAACTGCTGAACAAACTGCTGAATTATTTTTTCATCATGTATGGATTCACTTTGGTTTGCCTACTTCCATTATTAGTGACAGGGATTCCAGATTTGTGGGGAATTTTTGGTCCAACCTATGGGAGATGATGGACACAAAGTTGAAGAAAAGTATTGCTTTCCATCCGCAAACAGATGGACAAACAGAAGTTGTGAACAGAACCATTGTGCACCTCTTGAGAGGATATTGTAGCAAGCATCCCAAGTTGTGGGATGAACATTTGCACTACATACAGCATGCTTACAATCGTGCCAAGCACTCTTCCACAAACACCTCACCGTTTGAAGCTTGTTTTGGTTACTTGCCAAAATCACCTCTTGATTTCATTCTTGAGAAAGATGTTGCCATTGAGGGACATAGTGATATTAACAAAGCTCGTTCATTCATTGAAAGAATTCAGCAAATACATCAGCAAATTCAAGAACAGCTTGAGAAGAGTCAAGGCAAGCACAAGGAAAGACACGACAAGCATAGAGTCGATCACAAGTTTCAAGAAGGGAATGAGGTATGGCTATACATTAGTAAGGAAAGGATGCAAGGAGAAGGTAAAAAACTGAAGCCTATTCGTTATGGTCCATTCAAAATCCTCAAGAAGGTTGGAAATAATGCTTTTCAATTAGATTTGCCTTCCTACATGCAAATGTATTTTGTTGTCAATGTGGAGAACTTACGTTTGTATGAACCTCCTTTGATTGCTGATCATGAAAGTGTTGTTCATCTACCATCTATAGAAGATTTCTCGCCAGAATTCTTAGATGAGCTGAAAGAAGATACAATCCTTGACAGAAGGACACACACTTCAAGGAGGGGCAATGTAGATTATGTTCGGGTTGGTTTCAAAGGCAGCAAACCGAACAAGGCAAAGTGGATGGAGGTGGACAGAGTGAGGGAGCTGTACCCTCACCACTTTAATAGGTAGTTGAAGGCTTTTTGGGTCCAAAAGCTTCCCAATGGGGAGGCAGGATCAGGTACTCATGTCCTAAGTGTCGTAAAATGCTCAAAATTTAAAATGCTCAAAACTTGTTCAAAGTGGAACGAATGGAAAGTGCTTGTCCTCCTGATTCCGATGCCATAAACAGTTTGAAAAATGGTCGCTGTATGAGAAAGTTATGGCAAAAAGAAGAATTTCTCAGTAACATTGGAAATTTGAATTTTTCAAAAAAAAATTAAAAGAAGAATATTCCACAGAATATTCTGGGGAATATTCCTTTTGGGCAGCCAATCACAGGCCACCACGTGGCAGGCCCAGAGGCCGCCACATGGCCCAAGGTGACGTCATCAAGGGTATGGGCGCATATTAAAATTTGTTGGTGGAATTGTGGTTTGAACCCGCAACCAACTCTACACAAATGCCAAGCCTTACCAACGCGCCACAGGGATGATATTTGTCATATGGGTGGCATAAACGTAATTTGAACTTTGATTTGTGTTGGGCGGGGCCCAAATGGGGCCAGCCCCCCCATGCCATACGACCAGCGCCCAAAACCATGGGCCTAAACCCCCACCGCCCGGCGTGAAATCCAATGTTAACCGTCAACCGGATTTTTTGGTCACATGATCATTTATTGTAACTGCAGTCAAGTTGGTGGGAATAATGGTATAGTGCCAAATTTGGCGGCCGCTCCAAAATTGGCAGGCTTATCTAGCCTCCAACTACAGTTAGTTGGAGTTTTTCTAGGGGCAGACTGGAGAAACTTTAATTGGCCATAACTTTGGCTAGGAAAGGTGGTTTTGGACGAATTTTTTTTTTTTTTATTTTGGGTATTTTCAACCTTCTGAAGCCATTGGTGCAGGTCTTACAGCCATCTGAGGTCATTCTCAGAGGTTTTGGAGCCGTGAAAGTTCTAGGAGCCACTAGGGCCCAGTATTGTGAAAACTGTATAGGGTTGCAGGTATCCATTGGAGGTGAACCAGTAGTCAATCCTGAAGGATTCAAGTGTTCTGAATCCATTTTTACCATCTATTCCACCTGTAGATGCTTCTATTCAGCTGTATATTCAATTTGAGCATTTAATTAAAACAAGGACAAGCCCATTTGGGAGCTTTGGACCCAGCAGACGTAGCCCAGGAGGGGTGAACTGCTTTATCAACTTCTTTTGCATCTGTGGTTGATTTATTTTGCAGAACAAATTCGTTTTAGTGTACTAAACAGTAAAAGGAAATAAATCTGCTATGCTTAAATGGGTCATGAACAACTGAAAATTTCATTTGTTTTCTTTCTGCAAGACATGGACATCTTTTAAACATGTATATTTCTAAATTGAATACCTTGCAAACAATTTACAAGTAGTTTCAAATTCAGATCAGTACACATCTTGAATAACATACATACTATTGTTGATAACATGCGAGCATGGATGATCAAGTACAAGGAAGCTTCGCTTCATTTGCCAAAGATAATGAAGGCCAATGCGATCGAACTGCAAGCATGTATCCAGAGTCAGATCTGGAACTATGAAGACCTACCACAACTCATCACTAGCATACAGGCTTCCCATGCATGAGTATTCAAAAGCATGGAGGTTATAGTGCACACTCACACGATCCCATCACTTGGGACCCTCACTCAGGTGAAGACTAAGAAGAAGGTCCAACAGGAGCTTGACTCGTACTTCGATGAGATGATGTGCATCACCACCAGCCCAAAAGCCTATCAGTGCAAACATCATGCATAAGTACGTTGCTGGTCCAGCCACACTAAAGACGATGATGCGCATGATCACAGACGAGTTGGATAGAGGATCCCAAGTAGTGTACCTGTTAGCACTCAGAACTTTTCCCTAAAAGTTTTCAGGAGAAGGAAAGGACCAAGGTAACCACAAGCCAAATTTTAAGCATAGGCTCTAGCCAACCTATGGCTCAGAGAGGGCTCTCTCTATATGATTTATCTTTGATTGATGGGATTTTAGGCTAGTTCTGAAGGTTCAGGGGGTTTTTGATTTGTTTGAAGATTGGATGGCTGAATCCTTAAAGCAGATGGATAGAATGATGTCTTCGGACCATTGGGCCATGGAGTCAACAAAAGGGCAGCAGAACTAGAATTAACTCACTAAAGGGAGTGTTCAAAGGGCAAGCTAGCAGAGTAAAGTGCAGGTCTTTGGGCCAGAGGGGTGAAATGGTCTTAACCGGGGTGAGAGAGAAACTAAGAATTCTTAGACCGGGATTAAAACAAGGAACAAAGGATAATTGGAAACAAAGGGCAATTAATAATCCTTTGCTATAGATTATAGGGAGACAACGTAAATTAAGGAGCAATCAAGAATTCCTTAACTTAGATAATCGGTAGAAAACATTTAAATGCATGACAGTTAAAACAGAGTGAAATGAAGCAAATTCTGAGGTATCATTCCATGTTAAATCATTTAGATACAAAAATACATTAAAGATTGTGGAAAACTTTAAGAAAGACAACAACACAAGATAAAATACTTGTCTGCACTTTTCTCTACACATGAATCCTATGAAATATCTTGTCTTTATTCATTAATCCAGCTTGTTGGTCCAGTCAATGATACGATAGCTTTTACAGTCTTTTGATCAAAAGGTCTATAGAAATGTCTAAGAATCCACCCTACATACTTCGAATTGTGAAGTATTTATACAAAAATTATAACAAAATATATCAAACTAACTTGAGATTTAATCTAGGAAATACAAATATCTTCTTGCATGAAGATAAAGACAACTATTGAACTGTTTTCATGTTGTCCCTTTTATTGTGGTGCTGCTGGCCTTTATATTTTGGTTTGTAGCCCTTTATGCTGGCTTGCTATTGTGGTCTTTTACGCTGGAATCTTCTTTGACTTTTAACTTTCACCTGATACTCTTTGACCCTAATACACTTTGGCATGCTGACCTGTTTTTTATCTGTTTACTTGGCTATTCCACTTTTACTGTACAATAACCTTTTTACTGTAAATTTCTTACAGTAAATCAGTCATCGTTTCCCACCATTTATTATTAGGTAACTTGACATTCATCATTCGCCTATATATCTCATCAACCTCGGTATACTTGGACAAATTGGGCTTGGTGATGAATAAGTGTTCTATCTCATTCTGGAGAAAAAACAAGTTCTCAAATCTATTATACAAAAATTTCCCTGTTGGCAGTGCTTTTATTGCTAAAGTGCTAGCTTGTTCTTTAGCCAACTGCTTGAGTCTCTTATCATAGTCCTATTGTGTCATAAGTTTGTCATTAATGAACAATGGAATGGCTAATCCTTTCTTCCTCAAAATTTGAACTTAGCCATGAATATATCTATGGCTACCTGCATGTTTTGGCACTTTTCTTCCAAGTTTAACATCAAGTTTCTCTTGGAAAGGACCTTCCTTATTTCAAAAATGGTTTCAGTTCTGTCTTCTATATCCAACGCATGAATCTCATACATGTTTTTGCTGTTAAGGAAGTGGATGAGTCGATTAGCATCCTCAGGCATGTCTCCTAATTCCTCCTTTATTTTTTGGATAGCTTCTATAGCTATCTTTATCAATTCTATCTGCTCAAAAATAACTTGAATAGATGGCCATATCCTTGATAGAATCAATGATATTGGCCCATAACAGTTCCTTGGCTTGTCCAAGGGGTTTCTCCAATGTGAGGTCTTTCTCCATAGCTTTGACTATCTCACTCATTCTACTAGCTTCTTGTGCCTCTTCCTTTTGCATAATTTGGGCAAGTTTATATTCAGTTTCTAAACTTTTGACCTTTTCTTTCAGTCTATTCATTTCGGTAGCCTGAATAAAAATTTCCTCCATGGCTCTATCCAACTTTTCTTCCTTTTCCCCTGATGTACCTGTTGCTGATGTAGACTATGTTGTGATTGGTAATGCTGTGGCAGGTGGAGTTATAGGTGCTAGTGAAGCTGTTAGTGTGGAAGGGACTACTGTAGATACAATAGGGATGACATCTGTGGAAGTTGTGGCTATGTCAGTTGTTTTAATTGGATCAAGCTATCCAATTCTTTCTCTGTCTCTCTTAGTTGATCATTAAGTTTTAGGATCAAGTCCATCAACTCTTCATGCTTGGTTTGGCTCTCTAAGACTTCAAGTGTTTGAGGGTGTTGCAGCTGAGGTACCTTCAATTGCTTCTTAAGTGTGGAAATATCATTGTTTTTCTTCTTTATGAGCTTCTTTGTAGTTTTAATATCTTTGGGATCATGTCCCAACTCAATAACTAAGTCTTCCAAAGACTTAATCCTAGTATCCTTGGCATGTGAGGAGGCCTTCTCCAACTGAAACTGTGCCGAGATATTATTCAATGAGTTTTGTAGCTGATGGGCAGCTATGGCTTTACCTGTAAGGGTGGAGTATATCATCTCTCCAACCTATTTATGCAGTTCTATTTGGTCTATGGGATGAATATCCCTTGCCAATACTTCAAAGTCAACCCTCTTGAAGTCTAATGATGTCTTGGGCTGCTGTGCTGCAGGTTTAATAAAGGACATTTGAAGCTTTCCCTCCTTGATGTCAAAGGCTAACATCAACCTTGCTTGATTTTTGGGAGTGATTTTTAGATATTGAGCATATGTCTGAGCTTGAGCTTTTCATTCCTCATTTTGATTTCTTTATATTTGTCCTTTATGTCTTGGTCTTTGTCAGTAGGCCTACTGAACGAGGATACTTCCACACTTAGCTGACTTTCCAACATCTGAGTTTGTGATGTGGATGGTTCCTTTGTCTCCCCAGATGGGGTTGTGCCCTTGATTCTATCCAAATCAGTGTTGGTCACCTATGTTGATCCTTCTGTATCTTCTTGTTTAGAAATAGGATTGAGCCTTTGCCTTTTGCTGTGACTGGTTTCACACTGTACATTAGATGTATCCATGCCTGAAGTGGAAGCTTCCTCTCTATTTCTTTTGGGATTTATTTCTTCATTTTGGGGAGTCTGCATGATAAGATGGGTTCTCATGATGGCTTCTTATTGTTCAGGTACCTGCAAAAACGAGCTCTCATCAAGCTACTTCTCCAAATCAATCAAAGTATTTTCAATGTCTAGCTTAGTACTATCTCTATCTACAAGAGTGTTTTCCACCCACTCAGATTGATTTTCATATCTTTCTATCTCTTGTATGGGGTGGTGGATATAAGGTCCCAACTTGGCCTTTTTTCCTCAATCTGGTCATGAATTCTTGAGGGTCATACCTCCACATGAAACTCTGCTAGAACTTCATTTGCTACAAAATTTTGTCTGCTTCCTTCCCCGCCTCTCTAGAATTGCAGATGAAGGGGCCTAACTGGTTTTTTACTTTGAATTGAGATCTTTTCTTGGCTTAGACAAAGTTTATCCCATCAAAGTTCATTATTTGCCTGTAGTACTCTAGAGCAAATAACCTCATGGGTAGGCACTTGGGTAGTTTATATGGTGCAAGCTGGTAACCATAAATCCTTATCTCTGTGTGGTTTTGGTAAAGATACCAATCTCCCACTTTGGTTTGCTTGGACAACTGGAGGAATCTTTTTATCTCTGGACTTATCCTAGGTGGAGGATTTCTGGTTAGCATAGTCATGACTGGGTGAACAAAAGAGTCCATGAAATATGAATAGGTGTATGGTATCAAGCTTCTGGAGAGTGAAAGGAAACTTATCGGCTGATAATACAAAAATAGGTGATATAATACAAATGAGTATTTGAATACTCTCTCATTTCTCATTCTAGTAAACTACTCATGCATTCTATCAGCTATAAATTGGGCATAATCATACATGGTTGTAGGAGGCTGTCTTGGGGTGTAAATGGACATGAAGGCAAGTATAAGCTCATCAATGTATTCACTTGTAGTGTAGCCCAAAATACATGATATCATGGTCACAATATGCTTGCCCCTTGTAGAGAAAATAGCTGACATATATGGAGGGGGATCTTTAGGAACGTGTTTTTCTTCTACAATGAAAGTTTGGAGTAACTGGGCCAATCTTGATGGACTTAACTTGGTGTACTAGTCTATCAGATCTCCAATTGAGAGAGGGGTTAGGTTTGGTGCTGGTTGAAAATGTAGCATTTCATTGATGGATTCAGCTGTGATAGTAAACAAAACCTTTTGGTCATGAGACATGATGGTTCTATGGCTAGGGACATAGCATGCATGGCACATGTGGACAATTTCTGGGAAGATATGTACTTGGGGGAACTGATATCTGGGTAAATTGGACTCCCAAAGGCCAATATCATCTGAATGGTTTAGGCATTGGTCTTTGCTCAAACAATGAATTTTGAGTAGGTGCTCTGAGGCACTTGTATCTTTAATTTGGAAGTCCTTGTTAGCCAGGGGAAGATGGTCCAGGTCTAAACGTGGAGTTGTCATAGGTCAGACGTCCATGGAAATAGGGGCAGCCATTATTCAGTTCTTGTGGATTTGAATTAGGCGATGGGGGTTTATTCAAAGGTTTTCAATGGAAATTGGAAACTTATAAGAGGGTTTTGGCTACAGGTTTCTTAAATTTAAAGTGTTTTTCAATAAATTTTACTTGATGAAAATGCTTGACAGGCATGAACTTTTCCAATTTTGAACAGGGAGTGGTATTCTATGGTGAAATACCTGGAATTGGGCAAATTGGCTTCAAATTAATGGTTCGTGGCCGCTACAGAGGTTTGTATAGTTCTGGTATGGACTAAGAGGTTAGTTTGGTTGTTTGCAACGTCTTCTAGAGTGAATTTGGAGGTCTGTGGCAAGTTCGACGTTTGCAGGAGTCGCAATGGTTTTCAAAGTTTACAGAGAAAAATGAGTGAAAAGGGCAAAAAGAGGGCTTCACGGCCTTTTATAAAAAAATGATTATTTTTTGGTGGGTTCATTTATGAATGAATAGTTGGCGGTTTTTTCGGTTAAGTGAGGAAATGGTTTTGCTTGGCCATTGCATTGATTTTGTGGTGAGGGTGGTTTTGAGGAGGGCTCACCTAATCTATATTAGAGTGTGACACGTAGCATTCAGGGGGTCTAGGAAAACTGCCTTATCAGGCAGGTAAAGGTCAGCGATTGGGTTCAGCTAATATGGATGTAGGCCGTCAGATGAGGGGGGCGATGATTAAATGGGAGTCGGGTGAGGGAATTGCATAGGGGATAAAGGAAAGGCTTTCGGGGGGGACCAGGGGTTCTAATCACAACAGTTGGGGATTAACTTAGGAATTAATCTTGGGTTAAGTGATCGGGCCGGGCTTTAATCGTGGGATTAGGGAATCAGATGAGGTTAATGGCGGGATTAACTTAGGTTTACCGGGATTAGATAAGCTAAGTAAGGTTGTATCAAGATATGGGTAATTTATATATTTTTTATTAAAACTAAGGGTTGGGATATTTAAATTAGGGGTTTAACTAATATACGGGAAAAAGGTAATTATAGGGGATTTATATAATAAAATTATAAATTAATATGAAATGAGTTGAGTGACTATTCCTTAAGCATAATGTAGCATGTAATATTTGCACGCTTTACATACACTTAGTACCTAGGATAAAATTCTTTCGTGGGTTCTTTTGCATGAAATATGTTTTAATGTGGGGGGGGGGGGTTTACTTTTCCTAGGTAAATGAAGTTTAACCTTAGGAAAAGGGATTTTATTAAACTAATGAGGGGAAATGAAGGGAGATTAATTTTTATGAGGGGGATTCTAGCACTTGTGTCCCTAAGTCATTAAGCCGAGGGTCCGGTCCCTCCAAAAGTCAGAGAAATGCTCTGAGCCTCTTTGACTTGTAGGATTTAAAGTACTAGAACTTACTTATGGGAAATTAGTAAGTAGAGGGGTGAAATGACTAAGGGGATGTTAAATAAACCAAGTTGTAAACCATTGTCCTTGCTTTGTTTATTTCTTATGCACATTTGAAAGATGTAATTTAAACATGACATAAGTGCTTTTGTGTAATCACTTGATATTTCTGCAACCTTCTACTTACCCATTTACTCACCCGGCCATTTTTTCTTCATTTTATTTGGGTGCATTTAGGCAAGCAAACCCTTATCAATTATTTTTCTTTTACAAAGTAGACTATCTAATTCTAACCTTATATCATCCAAGGGCTCAAATTAAACTGATGAGATCCTTTTATTTTCTCTACCTATCTAATGATATGCCAAGATTAAATTGTTTGGTGAGATTTTATTCTCTAAGTATAAACATAAAATTCAAAGCATGGTATAATCAAGATTAAACAATTTGATTACCATGGATTGTGGCATGAATAACAAGCTGCACACAATCATTATTATGCATAAAAGTAAATAGTAGTGTCATTTTGACTTGCACACTTTCATGGTCTCTTTTGTTTTCAGGGTTCGTATATTTTCATTTTTTGACATTTTCTTATTCTTTTTTATCCTTTGATTATTATTTTAGGACATACCCTCTTTACATTTTTTAATTTTTTAATATGGACAACATTTGCATGAAGCAAAGGTATGTACAATATTACAAGGATTAACCTTAGTCATTCAAAATTATGACTCCTATTGGTATAGGAACCTAACAATGGCTCCATTTGGGGATGGCATTTTCTACTGAAATGTCAAGAACTTTCAAGATTAGTGGCCTTTGAATTGTTGTTGATGTCACCTTTCAAAGTGTTCCTCTATGCATTTGCATTATTGATACTTATGACAGTGAATCCTTCAAAGCTTATGGCCTTCTCTTCGGGCTTCAACTTCAAAAATCACCATCTAATCCAAACTAGGCTTTTGAAAATAGAATATGTACAAATAGGAAATGAAAATTAGTAACTAGGTTCAAAGTAGTGTTTTAGCATTCGACCATTCACTGGCCCACCTTCTACTTCTGTACCATCAATTTCTCTTAGGAAGAAATCATTATTTCCTCTGTAAGCATAGATGTCATAGGGACCTTTCCATAGGAAATTAAATTTCCCATGTTTACCTTTGTCTTTCCTCCTCAAATCCCACTTGAGCACCTTGTCACCAAGGTATAAATCTTCAACCTTAGTTCTATTATCAAAAATATTTTTAACCCTTTCCTGCACAACTTGAGACCTCATTTAGACCTCTTCTCTAGTTTATTGAAGATGAATAGTTTGATTGATTCTTCTCTGGATACTATTCGGTTCAACCTGCAATTCTTGAAGTATCTTTATCACTGGTACTCCCAAAGAGGATGGAAAGGCAACTTCCATCCCATAAACTAGTTGATAGGGAGAAGCACCAATTGATTTCTTAGTAGTCAATCTCTCTTCCCATAAGGCATTAACTAGCTTCTTATTCCAAATTTTCTTATTGTCCTCTAGTAACTTCTTGATGATGTTTACTAGGCTTTTGTTTGAGGATTCTGCCAGTCCATTTCCTTGAGGGTAATACGCTATAGAATGGCCCAAGGTGATATGATATTTATTGCAAAAATATATCATTCTTTTGGATTTAAAGACTGCTACATTATCAATAATGAGCTTAGTTGGACATCCAAATCTTGATAGAATATTGGTTTCAAGGAAGGTTATGATAAAAATGTCTGTGGCCTGCCTTGAAGGTATGACCGCTATCCATTTTGTGAAGTAGTTTGCAGATGTGAGGATCCATTTGTTCTGGGAAGAGGAGGGTGGGTGAATTTCACCAATGAAGTCTAAACCCCATTGTTGAAAAGGTACTTCAGCAGAGATTGGCTTGAGGGGTAAAGGTAAAAGCTTTTTCTTTCCCTAAAAAATTTGACATTTGTGATGGGAGGTCACATATTTTTTGACATCAAGAAACAAGGTAGGCCTGTAGAAACCATCTCTAAGGATTTTATCTACAGTGGTCTTCTAGTAAAGGTGTCCTCCACAGTCACTTGCATGAAACTCTTCCAAAAGTTTGTCAAATTCATCTTTTAATAAGAAATTAAGAAGAGAATACCTTCATGATCTCTCCAAAACAAAGCATTGTCTAATATACAAAATTTCAAGGATTTCATCCTTAAAAACCTACTTTTAGTCCTAGATAATTTAGGAGGAGCTTGTAAGTTCTGTAAAACATAAATAATATCACCATACCAAGGTGATTCAATAAAGGCCTGGCTGATTAGTGGAGTCGCCATCTCCTCTCCATCATCTATTGCTACAATAAAGTTTATATCCAAGGCCCGACAGTTTGATTCAGCCATGAGCTTGGCTAAACCTTGGCCCTTGATTAACTTAGTAGGTTTAATTTATATATTATACTCTAAAATAGTAGCAATCTACTTTCCCCTCTTTCCATCAGGACCATCCTGAGTTAGGACGTCTTTGACTATTGAATTTGGAACGTAGGCTATTATATGAGAATATAAGATGTATACCATGAAGTCCTTAATGGCTTTGACTAAAGCCAATGCTTGTTTTTCCATTATATTGTATTTCAAGGGGGCATCTCTCATGGCTTTTCTAAAGAAAGCAATGGTTGTTCATAGCCCTGGTCATTTTTCTACAATAGAACTATAACTACTGTGTGCTCAGAAGCAAAGGAAAACAAGATGAAATCTCTGTCGAAGTTAGGACTGATTAACACAAGTATTTTAGTTAAGGCCAGTTTAATGTCTTCAAAGGATTTTTTAGCCTCAACAGTCCATTTTATGGTCGAATATTTTTTCAGCATGTTATTTAGTAATCTAGTTAATTCTGCGAGATTAGATATAAATCTTCTAAGAAAATTAATTTTTCCTAAAAAATCTTGTAACTCTCTAATGTTCCTCAGGTGTTGTATTTGCAAGATGGCTTCAATTCTGGTAGGGTCTATTCTTATACCATCTTTTGAAATTATGTGACCTAACAACTTTCCTTCTTCTAACCCAAACAAAGACTTCATGGGGTTTAAGGAGATTCTAAATTTCCTGCATTTAATAAAAACTTGTCTTAGATGATCCAAATGTTGATTGTCAGATTTTGAAAATACAGTAATATTATCTAGATATATCACAAGGAAATCATGAATTTCTTTTGCAAAGGATATATCCATAGCCCTTTGGAAAATGGCTTTTTCATTCATTATCCCAAAAGGCATTTTCACATACATAAATGTGCCCCAAGGAGTAGTAAAGGCAGTTTTGGGTTGGTCATCTGGATGAACCAAGATTTGATTGTAACTAGAAAAACCATCCAACAATGAGATTCTGGTTGATCCAACTACCCTCTGTAAAATGTGATCCATTTTGGGGAGGGGGTAATTGTCCTTTAGTGACACTTTGTTGAGGTTTCTGAGATCCACACAGAGTCTGATCTCACCAATTTTCTTTCTAGTTGACACCAAGTGTGAGATCCAATCAAAAAATCTAATTGGTGCAATTATTTTGGCATCATACATCATCTGAATTTCTTTTTTGATTGCAGATAATAAGACATGATTGATACTTCTAAGTTTTTGTTTGAAAGGGTTTTGATTTTCTTTAATAGGAATTGTGTGTTGGATGATGTTGGTGTCATAGGATTTGAGGTCCTCATCACTCCAAGCAAAAACATCCTGAAATTCTTTCAACAACTCAATGTATTTTACTTTTTCAGTTGGAGGTAATGATTTTGAAAATTTGATTAGTTTAGGATTTTCATTGGTGCCTATATTACATTCCTCTATATCAGACCTTAATGGTTCCATTTTAGGTTTCCTAGGAACATCATTTGAATCAAATAAATCTTCTAGGGGGGTTAATCCCTGTGGTAAGAAGTTATCCTTGAGATTAATTACTTCGGTTTCCTCACTAATTATTTCATCAATCTCAATTTGCTCTAAGTTATCTACATTTGATTTAGTAAATTTATTTGGGTTGACTCTATCTAGTTCAACACCTTCTATCTCATTTATTTCTAACTCATCCTTAGTGTCAGGATCTATGGATTTATCACTATCTATATTGTTATTTACGAACTGTTACACAAAAATATTGTCACCATGATTATTTGCAGTCAGTATGGGTCTATCATCACTTGTACTGTCCTCCTAAGCAAGTCTCAGACCTCAGCTCTTCAAATCAAGCTTTGAAAATGAGAGAAAGACATTAAAAATCAATGTAACTTTGGTTCCGCACTTTCTCTCACTGTCACCTGTGGTCCCGCACTTTCTGTGTACAAAAACTGCGGACCTGCCCGCTCTGTCCCTAACGGTGTAGGTGCGGACCCCTGTGAAAGTCAAAAGGCGCACATTTTATCTTAAAAAACTCACTTTGTGTTAATTCTAGAGGTTTCTAGAAGGAATTTTGACGTGGATTGTTCGCTCTGAGGTGGTTCATGCATCCCAAAAGAGAAGGAGCTAATCCCTTGATGAGAGGAGCTATCCCTTTGAAGGAGGACCTAGTAACCTCCCTCCATTGCACTATAAATACAGGCATTGGGCTGGTTGCTGAGGAGGTTAGAAGCTGAACATTTTTTAGGGTAAATGCTGGTGAAATCAAGAATTCCTAGTTGAGCTTAAGAGGAGAGATCACATACCTTTTTTGGCTTCATTGGGGAGTGAGTGCAACTTGTCAAAGTAGAGGAGACTTCTTGCTGGACCCTGGGAGGAGCTTGTACAGCGTTAAGGCAAAGGTTGTAAAGTTCTTCTTCTTTTGAATTAATACAATCAAACTCATTTTTCTCAGCAAGTATCTCATGTTATTTGTTTCATGGACTCCTTGACTTTCATGTTAAATATGTTATGCAATTAGCTTTTTAGGTGCTATTTAATTTGTTTTCCTTGTTTGTGTTTGCAGATTCGCGACAAAGGAGCTCATTTGGATCGAAGGAGCGAGGGCATCCACAAGCTTGCGTTGGACCTAAGGTAGGCCCTAAAAATACTTGATTGCTATTGTTAATCAAAGCATATTTAGAGAAAGATAGTGTCTGGTTGGTTTGCTTGTCATTAGGTCTTCTTTAGATTCTAGGAAGGTCTATCTTGTCCGCAAGATCGACTTATTCCGTGTGACAAAATGGCAACTCCGCTGGGGACTTGATTGTTTTCCTTGTTTTTACTTTGACCTGAGAAACTGTGTTTTTGTTTCTGTTTTTGGCTTGTTGTCTGTAAAATTGGGTAGAGTTTGTAGATCTAGAGTTATTTTTTGTTTTTCATAGCTTTGGGAGAGGACCACACCCTAGCCATTTGACACAGTGCGTACCTACCCGCAGCTTGGCTTTTAGCACAGAACGGGACCGCACCTGTGTCAACTGTGGGCCTGCGGACCCTGTCAAAATTTTGAAAAACCCTAAGATTTCCTCTGTTAGTCAGCTTAGTGTTTGTTTAGAAATTGTTGTCCACTACCCAGACCTGCATATAACTTGTCAGAAGCTTTCCTTAGATTGATTTCGTTAGTGTTAGAGTTTTAAGTGAAATTCCTAGGAGTTTTGCTTGTTGGGTTTGTTTTTCATTTTGGTTGTGTAGTGGCTCTGAACTTAGAAGCTGTAGGGACTTCAGATCACCTTAGTGTCTACTAGCCTTCTTATGAGTCTGACCATTTATGAAATCTCCTCTTGTTTGAGGAATCCACTTTGAGTTTTCTCTTTACAAAACTTCGAAAAGCTTGTATTTAAAAGTTTGGATTTTCATTTTCAAAAATAAAACAAAATTGGTTGTTCTTGACTTATTTGTGATTCTACATAAATTGGTCCTTAGCTTATATCTAGCTAAGTAAAACATCCTTAAAAAAGACTTTTAGTAGGCTTTGACTTCAAATAGGTTTTTATAATTTGTAGATCTCAAAGTTAGTCATTTTCATAGTTTTGAGTGTTTTATTAAATAAAAAATATAAAAATCTCTTTTGGAAAAAGTTTTGTTTTGTAGTGATTGAGTGCTTTGGAACGAAAAAGGGAAATTTTTGTGAAATAACTAGTTGTCTCGTTTTGAGTGCATTGGAAAAGGACAAAAACTCTTCTCTTAATTGGTTGAATTGAGAAAGATTTGTGTTTACAAAGTATTTTCATTCTCAAACTCTTTCTTAGTTTAGAAGATCATCGAAGAGAAAAAGATTGTTTAAATCATATTAGGTGCATTTTTAGTGATTTGCAGTCGAGTCTTCATACCACGAGTTTCATCTCCGCACCTTTGGACTTAAACAAAAACCATTAAAATTAACGCTTAAAGTAAAATTCACCTAGTAACATTTTTATTTCTAGGGCTCTGATACACCAACTTAGCTTAGGCTAGTGTCTTGGAGTAGGAGAGTAATTAACTCTCCAAGACAGTAAAAACAAACAAGTAGTTGTATCTTGTGGTAGGGAAGAAATCCAATTGTTGCATTTATGCTCTGGGAAAGCTCCTCTCAAAGGAGAAGCACGAGATCGTGTCTGAACCAGTGTGGGAATCAATCCTTCCTCATTGGGAACGACGCCAGATATTCACGTATTAAAAACGGTAAACCTCGAATTAACCATTGTCGAGGAGCCTGGGGTCACTTGTTGGTAAACCTTGGATTATGTCAAGGATCCTTCAAGGGGATTGAGCTTGCTACTCTGCCCTTGCGTGCATATCGGATCGTAGACTATTCCCCCAGGTATATTTGTATCAGTTGGTAACCTTAGTGGCCATATTCTTTAGGACTCTTCCTGAGGTGACAGTGGTGGGAAGATCCCACTATACCTGGAGCAGACGTCGGCTAGACTCACTTGGATTTTCTGGGGGGTTCACTTCACTCGAGACAGTTAAGTGGAGAAACTTGTGCCAGTCTATTCATTAAGCAGGTTGCCAGGGTAGCTGTTCCAACTGCCATTTCTGTATTGAACTCTGCGACATTGGATTTCATCACCAACTAGTGTTTTCATTACGGAAAGTTACTGTTTGTGTGTGTTTTATCTCCTAGATTCTTTAGGCGTGTGATTCAAATTTGTTTGGTTCTTTAGAGACTTTAGGTGCTTTTCATTGAGATTTTACTTTGTTTGCATGTGAAGTAGTTAAAAGTTTTCAACTGTGGCTGAATTACCAAGACAGTCCCGTAGACTTCGGGGCCAGTCTCCTGAGTTTGTAAACGTGGCTGAGTTACTGAGGAAGTCCCGTAGACTTCGGGGCCAACCTCCTGAGGAAGTACCGAGCCAGCTTGAAGGCTTGAAAGTCCTCGTAACTCCTAGAGACAGTAGAGTAGGGTCACTTGAGGAAGGAGAATCTTCTTTGATAGTACATCCTGATTTTCAACCGTTAGTAGCAAATTATAATCCACAGTCAGTGTCTGTTTCCGAAATTGCTGGTAGCTTTTCATCTACTAGTGATATAGGTGAGGAACCTGAAATATCTGAGCCTGAAAGTCAATGTGCTGCTACTTTGACATCGGGGTTTGTTTCTCCAACTTCTAGTGGTCCTGGTTCACCTAGGGTAGAAAGAGTAATCACCCAAGATCTTCCTTCTAGACTTATTGCTATTGAAGAACTTGCTCCGAAAGAAGAAGTAGGCATCCCTATCCCTGAAAATCAACGTGTTATTGAACTAAGGGAGCGTGAATCAATTTTTTACAATCCACCTAGGAGTAGTTCTTGGTATCTTTCTTTGACTAATTTCTTAGAAAACTCAGGGTTAAGTTTTTCACCACCTCGTGCTCCTTATCACCCAACACCTAGAGGTTTTTATACTCCCGTAAATATGTCAGGACAGTCATCCATGTTTACTCAATCACCCAAATCCTTTTTATACGACGGTCCTTCTGTTCCCTCTGGGTATCACAAACTCTTCTTCTGAAAGTAAAAAGTTACTTATCTGTTTTTCATTAGAAAATATTTGCCAATCCTTCAAATTATCTGGAATTGTAGGTCTGTGCCTAACTTCAACAGTGTATTGATGGTTAGGTTGGAAGGGTAATTTGCAAGTGGTAGAAAACATTTCTAAACTATGGGCTTTCATATTGTGTTTTCTAGGGATTACTGCAAGCTTTGTTTCTAGGAAAGTGTTAAGTATTTCTACAATAGTTCCTCTATAACAACTTAATCTAGGGTCCTTTATCATATATACAGCATCAATATGTTTTATAATTAGTTCTGAGTCTCCCACGATAGAAACTCTTTTAGCACCTATATTCATAACTATCTTAAGAATTATTGGGCATGGAATCCCCCCAAGTCATGTTTTGGGGCTCAAAGCTCAATTTTTGACCCAATATTGTTGTAAAGACTCTGCGAATTGTGGGCACAGAGCACGAAATGTATGATAGAGTCATAGGGTTGTCTGCCCTAGTCTTGTAATGTAATGTCGGCCTACCCATGGTCCGCGGACCATGGGATTGTATAAATAGAGCGAGGCTCTAAGTGTAAAAGAGAGGTAACCAAGGAAGTGGAAGTGAAGAGCAAGAGTTCAAGTGTCTAAGTGTGTCTTGGGTCGTAGAGTAGGAGAATGCTCTGCAGCTGAGTGCACAGAGGCCTAATTATCTGCAGCTGAGTGCACAAGGTGGAGTCGAGTCTGTAACCGAGGAAGGAAATAATAAAGAGAAGATTTATCTTAATTCTGTGTCTCTGTTCTTGGGTTATTACAGGTTTGATATAAATTGCAAATATATTATTTATTTACTTCGCGCACCTGTATGAATGATTTATATTTCCAAGTATAACTTGACGCATACAACTAGGCTAAGTTAATTAACTAACAGTGGAATACTAGTAAGGACTTGGGCAATAACAACGTTCGGCCCTCGAGTAGGGTTGTGTGAAGGTAGCATCTCAAGCTACGAGGTACGTGTAAGTGCGTGTAGTGATGTGCACGCAGGGTCAAATCGCGGACCACTTGAACTCATCATACATCTCCAGGGTGCGGAAACCTGGTTCTAGCACCCTCCCCTACTACTTCAGGTGAGACCTCAGTCTACACTCCATGGATTATTGACGAAAGGGCTAGTAGTACCAGGATTTGTTTGGCTAAATCACCTCTGAACCTAGGTCAGGCCCCAACAAGCCAACAAATGGTTCCATTGCTAGGACGGGATTTGCATAAGATATGTTTGATGTCGTGTCACTAGAATCTGACAAAGAAAGAAATTGAAGAGTGGCTGGACAGAAAGACTCACAAGTTCATGGCACAGGAAAACAGGAATCCGCGAGTATCAAAGGAACAGTGGTTAGAGCGCTACTTATATACGGAAATCCACGAAATTTTCTTTGCATCCTTCCCATTTGAGTTGTACGAGTGGATCACAAAGCTAGTAGACGGTCAAGGAAGGTATAATCTCGACAAAACGATTGTGTGGACTCCAGAGTTGGTGCATAGACTAGAAACCTCGGAAGATAAGATCGCGTGCACTGTGGACCATTGGCTCGATCGAATTATAGGAGGGTTTATCACCAAGTTCGTGGTAGATACTTCAGTCAGCTACAGCAAGAGGGAACGACGCTTCCTCAAAGGGCCGCGAGGTAAGTATGTTAAATCTTTGAACACTTGGATTAAAATGCTACTGTGTGAAAAATCGGTTATGCAAATAAATTAATGTTTGGGGCTACGCAAAGTGGGAGGATCTATAGAAATGAAGGTAGCAAAGAAATAGAAACTAGCCCCTCAATTTTGCCTCGGCGAGAAAGCGAGGAAGAGCTCGCAAAAGTTTCACCAAGAAGTGTGATCAGTCTGATAAGGAAGCGAATTCCATGCATACCACCCCCACCTACACCACCACTAGTTTCACCATCTTCACCCCCATCTCCACCCACACCACCTCCGCCACCATCACAGTTCAATATGGCGAGCGCAATAAAGATGCTGGTGTTCAAAGGAGTAGGGAACGAAGATTTAGACCAATTTTGGTTCGTGGTAAAGGTTGTATGGGAAGCGCAAGGAGTCATGGATGACAACATAAAGAAGGAAACGGTGGTAAGTGCATTGTAGGATCGTGCACTAACATGGTACATTAAGCATTCTAATGACAATCCAAACGCGTGGATCACGGATATCCAAGCTGCACTAAATAGGGAATTTAACAGGCCAAAATCGGAGACACAATCGATTATCGGGTTTAAGGAAATCGTGATGCTTCTAGGTGAGACCCCCTGGGAGCTAGATAAAAGACTGAAGGGTATGATTCGTGAAGCCAACATGACCTTGACGAATGGGAAACACTGTGCATGGTTTGTAGCATCACTAACACCGCATCTAAGGACCGCGTTGTCACAGCAGAAGCTATCCACTCAGGCCGAAGCTTTGGAGATTGCAATGATATTTCACGAGACCCCAATACAAGATCCTAGTCTGGGAGTCCAATAGATCCGCGTGTAGTTGAAAAACCTGTGTCTGGAGATGTAGAGTTTAAAGCAGGATAGGACAACTCACCCAGAAGTGTGGGAGGAGGTATGGATCATAAAGTGCAAAGGCGAGGGACATGACAAGGACCATTGTCCAGTTTTCACAAACTACCTAGCGGGAGGAGGACCAATGCCATTGAGACTAGAGGGACAAGTAGGACCGAGTGTGATGCCTACACTATGGTGCACAATTTGTCTTGAGGAGGGAAGCATGCTATAGATAACTACCATCTATTACAAAAGTATATGCAGATGTCCCAACAGTTATTCTGTAATTTCTGCAGATCAGTAGGCCATGATGAGCACACCTGTAGAAGTTATGAAATAATGATGGATTGAACCCCTACCTATAGGGTTCAGGCCAAAATGCGAGCCCTCAATCAAAATGCGGGGATGGCGCACACTGGATTTCAGGGGCACGGATGAGGTTGAGGTGGAATGGGACTAGGAAGGGGACACAGACAGCTGATTTGTTACAATTGTGGAGGGCCATGGAATTATGTTCACGATTGTACAAATATGATGAGAGCATCATGTTTATATTGTACACAGTTTGATCATGAGATAGAGGACTGCCCCACGCTGATAGCGAGGTTGTGCGATAAAGGAACACTCCAACCTCCACCAACTCAGAACCTGCAAATGATGAGGTCTGAGCCACGCGAAGAGGACCTGAATGTAAACATCATGCTCCAAAGCAGTATCACGATAGGAGATGACAAGGGCAAGTAGCCCGAAGAAAGTACTTGGGTTCACAAGGCTCCAACAAAGGAACCAGAGTTCGATTTGGAGCGCGCGAATGAGACATTCATGGAAGCTAAGAAGAGATTCACAGAGGCCTCCACTTCAGGTAGTAAAGACAAACTAGAACCAGAGATGGACCCATCAATGCTTACTACCTTTATGGAGACATGCATGAAGCTGCTGTGCGACAACAAGGCTGTAAAGGCACTGCAAGAACTCATCACTAGGTGCACTGGGTCATGAGGACTACGCATGGTTCGGAAGCTCAGGAAGCACACAACACGAATAGGAAGGGAGATGAGATTGACTGTGAAAATTTTTGAATATGAAATGGATCAAGTGATTCTAGATCTAGGATCAGACGTGAATGTCCTACCAAAGTAGAAATGGGAGCGCATGGACAGGCTCGCATTGTAATGGTCTCCTATTCAATTGCGAATGGCAAACTAGCAAAAGATCCTACCAATGGGAAGATTGCAGGGAATAATGGTAGATATCAAAGGTGTGAGTGCACTTGCAGGTTTCAAAGTGATAGAGATTGTCGATGACAACAATCCCTATCCCGCACTATTAGGAATAGATTGGGCCACTGACATGAATGGAGTAATAAATCTAAAGAAGCGCAAGATGATTTTTGAGAAAAAGTCACTACGTGTAGTGGTACCTTTAGACCCTACGGAAGGATCATGTTACACAAAGCCAGTACGCGACAATGAGAACAACGACGAGAGTGATGACGATCTAGACTGTATCTACAAGATAACTATTTAACCTCAGGATTACCCTCTCCTTGACAAATTTTCTCACTTCTTTCCCTTGTTTTCCATAAAAAGACAGATCCCCATCACTGATAAATGACAGATTTTGTCTCAAGGAGGACATTAAATGGTTGACATGTTATACTTTTATGTTTTTGCTATTTGAATAAGTTTTCGCAACTTAGCTACGGAACGCAGGCTATTCTGCAGCTAACTGTGTGTTCCATAGCTACTTCCATGGTTTAGCAGGTTACAGGTGTCAAATGAAGAAACTGACCACATGGGCATCTCTGGAATCATCTCAACATGGATCCTATCCTAGTCACCCAACCCAGATCGATAAAAGAGCTAGCTCAAGACCACAGTCAAAGGTGGAGTCAAACATATGAAGCCCGAAAGCAATAGGACTCTTTGTACACCCTTTTGTGGTTAATTAATAAATCCAACAGTTATGTTGAAGCATTAACTCGGATCAGCCACCTGTGTCAATAGTTTTGTGAAACCACCTTGTTCGAATTCAAGTCACCTGTAGCTAATAAAACATTTACGCAGTCCGGTTGTGATACGTGTAGACCACATGTAGCTAATTTTCCTCAAAAGACAGTTATGAATATTTTCTTTTAAATACCAGTTGTACAGAACTAGAAGGGGTTCAAAGTTTTTAATGTAATAAGTTTAGAGTTATCAGCTCTATAATTTTGGACTTTTGTTCCTATTTTATAGTACAAAGTTGTGTGTTGATTGATGAGCATTTGAAGGATCATTTTGAATTAAGTTAATAGCCCAACCCAATTAGTTGCAGAGGGCCCAAGTGCTGAAGGAGGTTTTCTTTTCATTTGTTTTGTTTGTTTAGTTTTAATTTCATCATTCTCTTTTAGCAGTGTTTATAACTGAGGTTGATTTCTTGTAGTTTGATTTCTTTTAGTTCTGATCAGTAGCATAATGTTAGAATTCAATTGTGTAGTCTTGTTTCTCCAATCCATTTCATAAAGGAAATGACCTTGTTTCTAAACAAGAGTAAGATTGAAAGTAATGAGGATGCATTGCTGATTAGTTTACTCACTATTTTTGTTATTTATTTCCTAGTTCAGGTTGTAAATGCACTGTATTAGCGAATGTTTTTGGTCACCATTTCAAGCTGATATCCATCCTAAACTAAATGGTTAAACATTCACTTTACATAAGGGTTGAAACCAATCAGTTATCTTCTGCATGCTTTTATTTAGCTTTTTTTATATCGTGAAGTACATAAGTTGCTTGAATTCCATCTCAAGGAGGTTATCTTTCAAAATTGAAGGTTAGAGTAACTAGAAGTACTTCAGTTAATTTCATTCCCTGTATTTATTTTAACATGACTTACAACTTTACCTTTTGTTTTTAAGAATTAGATTCATGAATTAGGATTAGATGACAAGATAGGACAGATGCTTTGTTTTTTTCCTTATTTCAACTTAGACTTTGACCAGTTTTAAGCTCTTGGGTTCACCTTTAGGAAGTTTAGATTCAGTTTCTCATAGTTCAAATTGTACATCATTAGGAATCAAAGAACAAAAATCCCCAAAACAATATAAAATACAAAACAACGAAGTAAGAAGGATTAACTAAGCACATACAGTGCACTACACTTCATCAACTTACGAACCTCGGTTGATAATTTATGCAAAGCAATTTAGGACACTAAATTGACTAAACATTTTGGCGTCGTTGTTGGGGAAATGTAACTAGGTAACCTTATCTCTTACATTAAAAAGGAAATGATATGCATAGAAAAAGAGACTCTAGGGGTAGATTTATAGCTAGAGGTAGGATTTCAATTCCTACAACACCACCTACTCCACCAAGAACAAGAAGAGATACACCTCCATCTCAAGCTCATACTCCCAGCCATAGAACTCCTGAAATTCTAAGGTCAGAAATCCAATCAAAAGAATCTCCTACTTCATCTACCAAGGCAGTTGTAGAGGAGAAAAATATTGGGTCTCCAACAACAGGAGAAACCTTTTTCACTTCCACAGGGGAGCACATTTTAGTTGAAGAATTAGGAATACTTAGTGAGGAAGAAGAAGTAGAACCTCTCTCCCATATCCAATAGAATAACAAGAGGAAGAGGAAGTAACCTTGTAAGTTGAACCTTATACTGACTCTGAAGAAACTATAATTGCAGAAGAAGGAGAGGATGGAGAATTCACACTGTTTGGAGGAGGGGGTAGAGGAAGAGGTAGAGGAAATAATGGAGGAGGCAGAGGAAATAGGGAAATAGATAATTCTTTTGGATTCCCTATAGTGGATGAAGAAACAAATGCCACAATGAAAAATATATCACCTTCTGTCCTCCCAAATTTCCATGGGTTAAAAAGTGAGGATCCTAAAACATTTTTATTTGAGCTTGAAGTCTTGTGGAGAACCTATGATTATTTAGAAGACTCTCAAAAACTTAAGTTGTTCCCTTCAACACTGAAAGGAGATGCTTTGAAGTTGTTCATGGGGTTAGTCACTCAGTCCATTAGAATATGGAATGACATGAAAAAAGTGTTTTTGGATAGGTATTTGGATTATTGCATGCCTACCAATCACAAAGATAAAGTGTTCAAAATGATGCAAAGAGAGGATCAAAATTTAGAGGATTTAATTGAGAGATTCAACTATAATTTGAAAAGAGAAAAGATGGACAATTTAGATGACGATACCTTAAAATCTCTTTTATTAAAAACCATTAGAGATGAGTGGATAGATATCCTTAACATGATGGGGAAGGGAGATATCTCTCAACTCCCATTAAATGACATAAGGGAATTATGTGTTCATCTCTCAAGAGGGAAATCCAAAACTAGGAAAGGTCGAAGAGATCCTTCTCTTGTTAGAGTAAATAAATTTGCAACTAGACCAGTGAGTAGGGTAGAAATTGGTAATATGCATGATGAATTCAAAATAGATATTCTAGGGAGCCTTAGTGAGCAAATAGATACCCTTAAGTTGCAAAACAAGCAGAAAACCGAGGCTGATGCTTTTGCTATTTTCTGTCCAAAATGCAGAAAAAAAACATGCTCTAAGAGAATGCCCTTTGGATGAAAAAATTATAGAGACTTGTATGATTTTCTCATAAAACCATGAGACTAAGGGTTGTCCTTCTATTCTAGGTCTTAAGGCTGTTTTTCAAGAAGAAACAATTCCAAATTCAGCAGAACCTCTTTTCTTTGTCTCTAGAAGACCTTGGCAGGGGCCACAAAGTCAGGGATTTAACAATCAAATGTATCTTCAGCCCCCACCAAATTGGAATTCTTGGAAGCAACCTTGGCCTCAACCTCAACCTCAATCTCAATCTCAACCTTCGGCTCAAGGAGTATAAAATCCTTATGGGAGATTTTCTCAATATTATCAGTATCCTCCATCATATTTGATGCCAGCTGACTGACATCGCTTCATAAATCCCGTGTCGACCTATGAGCTAAGGTCACACTTGCATTGGAAGCATTATTATAAGCATAATTCACATAGCATCGTAGCCAATCAAAAACTTGGAATACAAAGGAATACACAGAAAACCTGTTCAACACACATAAGCCAGACTTCAAATACATTAAAACTGCATATACAAATCTCTCAAGTTCGCTAATGCCAAACGTTTTCACGTTATTCTCCACCGTCGATCTAGATTATGATCCAATGGTTTACACTTCACCCGATCTCACCAAACAGTTCACTCAATCTCGACTGTTCAATCAACCCCAATTGATCTAATGGTTGACATCAATATTGGGTGGATAACTTGTACGATGGTTAACCACCCAATAAAGTGGTTTTTCCTCTCTCCTCCACTGCTACATGTCAATTGATGAATGGTATCAGGTGACCAGCCATAAATAACACTTACCACTTTTTGGCCACCCAATATTTCGCTTACCGCGTATGGAAACTGCCTTCCGTTGATTAACGGCTGCACTCCTATGCGATGCGATGATCGTTGATCCCCTTCAATCAATGATCACAACATTCTTGCAACCGTTGACTTGTGATGTATTAAACGATAAAACATGTGGTCTATGCTTAAATCCAAGCTGTCCATCCTCCATTTTCAATAATGTGATTTAATCTTCACCGTCTGTCTCTTAACTCAGTCCTATGCCTCTTAGATTCGATCTCGCTCGTATTTGGTTAATTTAGCTTTAACACAATTTCTATGCCATTCTTTGTTTCGCAACCACACCACTATATATATAAACTCTTTGTGATATCTTTGATCGAAGACTGGGTTTTAAAAGCGATTCAACCAATGCTATTAACACTAAGGACCCCAATTATGCTTAAATGTTGCAATTTATAACTTAAGACATAAAAACAGAGAAGAATTCTCAAATTGTTCCTCAAGTAAATATACAGAGACAAGCGAAGGGTTTCAAGAGAAATAACACATTCATGCACATAGAATTATTTATTCAATACAATATAGTTACCAAGTCTCGGCCCTCTGGCTCGATTACAACAATAAAAAGACCCTGTTTCTCTTGCTAGCCTCTATCTACACTCCAGCGAATGTATTCAACCTCTCCAACCTATCCAACCTTTGAATTATACAAAAAGATCACAATTTATACAAAAGTGGATTCATGAACCAATTCTGGTTCAGATCCAGAAATCCCTCACTCTCTCCTAGAGAATCTTTTCAACTCCACTCTTTTCTAAACAAATTCTAAATCAAGCTTTCAAATCCCTCATATCCTATTCAACCCAAATAAATCTAACTATTTGGCCTGATCTCCACACAGGGAGCATCAATCATCCACTATACCCTTTTTCTCATATTTTACAATAAATAAACACTCTCATACATTTAAATAAATAAAATCAACTGAACTATTGTCTTCCAATCCTTTGTTAGTCACAACATGTGATCATGCCATCAGATTGTTGACTAGGCCTGAATGCTCCTGCATCAAACTCCCAAAGTTGAAAGTTTTCATGACCTCCTGGTCATGTGTTTCTTCTGTTGATCATCCAGTATCCCAAACTTTACTTTGTAAATGGTCATCACTTTCATCATGCTACTCATTCAATTCTTCTGCCACTATCATTTCTGTTCTTTTAGGATTCCAAATCTTATTTTGTTGTTGTCCTTTTTCCTTACTAATACAGATTCCTTTTGTTGATTTCTCTTCATTGTTGTCCCTCTTTTTAACTGTCTTCATCTTCCACAATTTCTCAATTTCCTCCTTACCATTTGTTCTTAACTGAACTCCTCTGACATTTGTCTGCTATACATTCTCTTTTACCATATAAATTATAAAATTTATGTCCAATTCTTCTTCGCCTCTGTCATTTACAAACTGTTGTTTGTACTCTACAGCTTCCCTTTCATTATCATTAAAGATAATCCTTGCCTATATGTTATCAGGTTCATCTAATATCTTTTCCAACAAAATATAGATTCTTTCATATTCAATAAGCATGTCACTTACATATGGCTCCTCCTTCCTGTATAAAACAGAATTTCCATCACAATTGTGAGTCTCAAAATAAATATGGTTTTCAATCTTCATAAATAATTCTGCCATCAAATCTTTATACTGTCCTTCTGCATAAGTTATGAAATTTTCATCAATTTTCATTTCCATACTTTCCTCTACATTACACAATGTTCCTTGTTCTAACACAAGACTATCATTGAACAATTCAATAGCTAGGATTTATTGGAGCATATCATTGTGAAGTATCCTTTCCTCTTCTATATTTATATCATTGCAACAAAATGATGTTGTTTTATCTTCTCCTACAATAGAAACAAAATTCTGGTTTTCTAAACCTTCTTCCTGGTTTACAGATTCATAAAAATAATCCACTTTAAAATCACAGAATTCCTGAACTTCTGCATCTATCAACATCATCATATATATCTTCATAATTTCCATAATACTTTCATTTCCATACTTTCCTCTACATTACATAGTGTTCCTTGTTCTAACACAAGACTATCATTCAACAATTCAATAGCTAGGATTTCTTGGAGCATATCATTGTGAAGTATCCTTTCCTCTTCTATACTTATACCATTGCAACAAAATGATGTTGTTTTATCTTCTCGTACAACAGAAACGAAATTCTGGTTTTCTAAATCTTCTTCCTGGTTTACAGATTCATAAAAATAATCCACTTTAAAATTACAGAATTCCTGAACTTCTACATTTATCAACATCATCATATATTCCTTCATAATTTCCATAATACTTTCATTTTGATTCTCTACTGAAAATACTTCATTTTGGTTATCATCACAATATTTCATTTTCTTATCTCCAGCTTCTTTAATTATGACAATTCCCTTGTCAATACCATCATTCTCAAAATTAGTAAATACATGCTCAAAATATCTTTCTGTTTCAGCCATTTCTTCCAGTAATCTCACTTCTTCATCAACATGCATAAGCACATTGTCCAATTGCTGTTCATTACCTGTCAAACCTGAAAACATACACAACATGTCAGTTTAAAAAATACAAGGCTCTTCATTTGAAGCCTCAGTGATCAGTTCCTCATGTTTCTCTGAACTATTTTGATAGTTCACTAAGTTATTGAGAAATTCTTCCTCAACATCTCTAATTTCTTCCTCATCAAAGAAAACTTTTGGGATTGCAACTTCTTGACTATGCTTGGCAACTTCATCATAGGTTTGTAGAATACCTTTCTGTTCTACACAATTTCTTCCAACACTCAGTTTATCCAAATAAGATAACAATGTCTCCTCCTCTTCTATGATAAGACTTTGATCTTTCAAATATTTCCTTGACTTAACTTCTTCAACTAAGTTCTCTGTGTCAACTTTCCTTCTCTTCACTTCACAAATCTATAATGCATCTGTTTCCTTTCCTTTTTCCATTTCCCATTGGTCTTCTATCCATGCTAAAATTCCTTCAAATATGATCCAATATGTTTTCACTAAGAGAAGACACAACCATTCAACGATACTTTTTAATTTCATCCACCAATTGAACTCTTGAAAGTCTTTATGCACCTTCTTTTGTGTTTGTCTTGCCTTTGCCTCTTTCACCTTTTCATACACAGGTTCAAATTCATTAGGTTGCATACCTGCAATTTTACATTCACAGAAATAATTAATCCCAAAAATATGAGATCCTCTTGTCTGTGAGGATGCTACCGACACATTCCTCTCATTCTGATCTATATAGATCAGTTCTTCATCACTATCATCACTATCATCACTGTCTCCTTCCCCAAGGAGAGATCCTTTCTCTGCTTCACAGATGTATTTTACTCCTTCATCCTCAATTGTTCAGAATATTACTTTCTTAGCAAACAATTCTCTGACAGGCCATTTAACTCTTTTTCCCACATAAAATCCTTGTTTCCATTTTTCTCTAATTCCTTTCAATAACAGCTTCTTCAAACGACTGAGTTCTATCTTCATCTCAGCCAACTCTGTGTTCCTTTCTTCTTTACTCATTCCTTTGAGTCCAACTGCTTCGATACTCTTTTTCCTCTATTTATGACTTTCTTCTGTACCCCTATTATGACTATCAATAGTCAGTTCCATTTCTTCCTTTGGTTAACTTTCCTTGTTCACTAGTGAGTTGCAAGTAGCCTTTTCATCGGTAACAAGTCTCCTTCATGCCTCACCAAAATTTTCTAAGTTCAGCCTTTTAGCACCTATTGGTTCTTTCCTCGAACCTTTCACTTACTAACAATTCTACCCAGCACTCCTCTTGCTGGAATTGTTATCTTTAATACAAATCTACCCACAATCACAATTATGGAGCTGCCTCAACAACTTCTACCCAACCATAGTTGGAAGTTGTTCTCATCTCCTCTTGAACACTCCTTACTCTAGGCTCTGCATCTTCAATTGCTCACTTCCTTCTTTCATTCAGTAATTTCATTTATTGTTGGGTACTATCACCTTTACTCATCTAAGAGTTCTTCTTGCTCTATTTTCTATAACATAGCTCATATGCTATGATGCTAGTATAACTCATTCTACCTTTCAGAAATTCCACTGCTTCTATTGATCTGCACAATCTTATCTCAAGATACATCAAAGTAACCTTTTAAACCTAAAAATTTTCCTTCAAATATGTCTTAAAACTAATTCCCATTCCATCAGTTAAATCTTTGCCAAAAGATTCATCTGTTCACTATTTCATTTAGACTTTCCATTCAAAAGACTCCATATAGCCAACAACTATTTCCCATTTTACTTTTCATAATGGACTCTTCAGCTTTCAAGATCAATTAAGATTAGATCTGAATTTCAATTATTTTTACCAATTCATGATAGTCATTATCAATTCCTTCTGATAACCTGTTTGTAAGCAAATCCTGTCTTGCCTCTATAAATTCCAAAATTCATTCCTTGTAATGACTCTCTTTTCAGATCTATTGAATCCAACCCTCAGTCTAACCATTCCTTTATATATCGATATCATTGTCTTCAACAATTCTTTAAGCAATCCTTAATCATTCTCAGTTTTCACAAAATCCTTCAAATCATTTAAATGACTTCAATGCCATAGCAAACCACTCTTCTATTTAGCTTTAACTTCTAAACCTTTCATTTCAATTTTCCTTTTAAATCAAACTAATCATTCAATTAACTTACATGGAAATTTCATTTTCCTGAAAGGAAAACATCTTCTCCTTTGAAATTTCAATCTCTTGTTGCTCTACAAAACCATCAAAATAAACATTCTTACCAGACCACAACTAATGCTTTCATTAGCTGTATATCTGGTGATATGTATATTTCTGATGGGAATTCAACAAAGAAATTCACTCTATATCCTCCAGCAAGAACAATCACTGAAATAGATGTCAAAGAATGGATTGATGATGAAAATGACATTCAACCTCTCTTTACTATTTCAGATATTAGTGAAGATAGTCAAATCTTGAATACAATGGAAAATTTTGAATCATCTCCAGAATATGAACATGATCAGTTTCAAGAAAAATCCAATATTGAATATTTGTCATCTAGGTAGATGTCTCTTTATTCTATGGAAGAATTTGATAGCTCTACAATTGAAATCTTTCCAGGAAGAACATTGAACATAAACAATAACTTGGAGAAAATACAACAGGAAAATCTAATCCAGATATTACAACAACATTTTGCTGCATATGCATGGGAATATACTGACATGAAAGGAATTTATCCTCAGACTTGTATACATCACATCTACATTGAGGAAAATTGTAGACCTATAGACAACCTCAAAGAAGGATGAATCCAAATCTTAGGGAAATTGTTAAAGAAGAGCTGCAAAAACTAATGAATGTAAACTTCATTTACCCAATTTCAGACAGCCAATGGGTTTCCCCTTTAGTGATTGTGCCTAAAAATAACAGTAAACGGAGGGTGTGCATTGATTACCGAGAATCGAATAAAGCTACCCTTAAAGATCATTTTCCTTTGCCCCTTATAGATCAAGTGTTAGATACATTAGCAGGTAAGAAGTATTTCTCATTCTTGGATGGTTTTAGTGGTTATAATCAGATTCAGGTGGCACCTGAAGATCAAGATAAAACCACATTTACCTGTCCATGGGGAACTTGTTCTCACTCAGATTTTCCTTAGAAGTTATTAGAATAAGGAAAGGATCCAAGGTAACTACAAACCAACTTTTAGACTCAGGTGCTAGCCCACCTAAGTCTAGAGAGGGCTCTCTCTTTATGATTTAGCTATGATTGAAAGGGTTTTAGGCTAGTATTAATGTTTGGTGAGGTTGTTTAGTTTGAGAGTGGTGGAGTTCTGAAACAAATGGGTAAACTAGGCTTTTAGGCCATTGGGCTATGGAGTCAATCAGGGATAATTCACTGGATCAAGTCAAATTGCTGAGGTATGAGTTCAACAGGCAGGATAACAAAATAAAAACAAACTTTGGGGCTTGAGTGGATGATATTTTTGCTCAAAACTAGAGGGAAATTAAGAATCCTCAAGTTAAGATTAGAAAGAGGGAGGCAAGATAGGTCACCTAGCCGAGGGCAATCAAGAATCTAATACCAGGGACTTATTAGAGAAAAAATATAGGAATAGAAGAGTAGTTAAGAATTCCTTTATCGAGATCGTTTAGAAGAAAACATATAAATGATAGACTGCTGATAGTAGAGGGAAATAAAGTTAATTCTGATACACTTTAACTATTTTACCATTTAGATTTAATATGCATGAAACGCTGAAACATATAGAAAACACATAAAATAACAAGGATAGAATACTTATTTGTAATTATACTGCACGAGAATCTGATGAAATGTCCTCAAATTTCATTCCTTTTCCAGCAAAAATTCAGATTTGAGTACAAAAGCTTTCTCAACTTGATAGCATAGATTTACAGAGATGTTATATAATCCACCCTCAATACTTCGAATGGAGAAGTACTTATACAAAAATTACATCAAAAATATCTCATAACTATATGAGACTTATTCTAGGAAATACAAAATATCTTTTACAAAAATATAGAGATAGATGGAAAACCAATTGTTGTTGTCCCTTTATTCATGCATGAGCTGGAGGTTGAAACTCAAATTTGCCTCTTGCTATTGCTTTAGTAATTGTGTGTTGGATCTTTGTTTACTTTTCCCTACTGATACTCTTTACCTGTTTCTGATACTCTTTACCTATTTACCAGCCTTTACCTTAATAAATATTTTCTATTTACCTTAGAGTTACCATAGTAAATTATAGGATATTGGTTATACTGGTCCACCATTCTTCATTAGATATCTTTATCCTGATCAAATTCCTGTATACTTCATCATCCTCAGTGTAATTTGCAAAATTGGGCTGAAGTGTAAACAGGTGTTTTACTTCATGCTCAATATAAAAAAGGTTTTCCAAACCATCATACAACACTTTTCCTGTGGGTAGTGCTTTCATTGTGGAAGAGATGGCTTGACTTTTGGCTTGTTTGTGCAGTTTCTCAAAATAGTCTTCATGAGTCATCAGCTTATCATTTATGACCATTGGACTTGGTAGGCCTTTATCTCTTAGAATGCCATATTTTAACATAAAATCATCTATGTCCTCCTGAATACTTTGGCATATTCTTTCTAGGTTAAGCATTAAGTTCTTTTTAGTAAGAACTTTCTTAATTTCAAGGATAGTACCAGTTCGATCCTCAATATCCCATTGTTCTAGCTATTCCTTGCTTTTTCTATTAAAAAATTGATCAATTGGGTTGCCTCTTCAGGTTTTTCTCCCAATTCTTCCCTGGTATTCTATATAGCCTCTATAGCTAGTTTCATTAATTCAGTCTGTTAAAAAATGATCTGAATAGAAGACCAAATATCATTGATAGAATCAATGATATTGGTCCATAAAATCTCTCTAATATCCCTCAAAGGTTTTTCCAATGTCATGTCCTTCTCTAATGTCTTAATTCTTTTTTACATCCTTCTGTTTTTCTCTCTTCCTCAATGTAATTAATCTGTGATAACTCATAGTTCTTTCCAAGCTGCTAACCATTTCTTTTAGTTTCTTTATTTCAATTGCTTGGATTTTCATTTCTTCCATGGACTTTATTAAGTCCTCTGTCTGCTTTGCTGAAGCTATTGTTGCTTCTGATGTACCTGTTGTTGTTGCTGGCAGAGCTGTTGCTAGGGGAATGTTAGGTGCCAAAGATGTTGCAATAGTGGATGGCACTGATGTGGAAATTTTGGGTGTTGTAGTCTGAGGCATGGTGGTTGACTCACCATGTTTGGACTGCAAAGATTTTTCTAGCTCTTGCTTTGTTTCCTTCAACTGCTCATTCAACTTAAGGATTAAATCCATAAGTTCTTCCTCATTTTATTTCTCAATCACTTCTGCTATTTGTGGATGTACAAGGGGAGGGAGTTTGAGTTGTTTCCTAAGTGCAGTGATGTCATCATTCTTTTTCTTTATCAATATTTCAGCTATCTTAACATCTTTGAGATCATGTCCCAACTCAATCACCAGGTCTTCTGTTATGAAACCAGCTCAAGAAAAAATAGAAAAGATAGATCAACGCCTTAGAATTCAGCCTCTTCGAGGGGGCAACCTCCTTTACATTACATAAATGAACAATTCTTGGATGATTCAAATGACAAAACCTCCTTTCTATATATAGGAGTCTAAGGAGTCACAATATAATCCAGCTGACCTAACAATAATAATATAAAGCCATAAAAATAACAATAGAGGGATTCTATGGGGCACAATAATAACAATATGTGGGCAATAGGGGCACAACAATATTAATAAGGGGTATAACTACAATAGTAATGGAGTAATCACTAGTATTATAGGGACCCAACATGCCCCTATCCTTCAAAAAAAGTGTTTTCCTCAACACTTGAGTAGTTCTGGATACTTCTGCATAAAATTCTCATCCTCCCATGTGGAATTTTCAGTGGATAAGTTCTTCCACTTGATAAGATACTATGAAATTGATCGATTTCGTAGCTGTTGAGTTCTTGTTTCTGTGACTGCTTTCGGTTCCAATATAATTTTTCCTTCCTCGTCAAGTTCTGGCAATATTGTTTGAACTGGGAGCTTTTCGCCTATAACCTTCTTTAAACATGAAACATGGAAAACTGGGTACAATCGAGAAGCTGCAGGAAGCTCCAATTTGTATGCCATAGTACCAATCTTTTGCAACACCTTGTACGAACCATAATACTTTGGTGATAATTTATTATCCTTCTTAGCTTTCTTGAGGGACATTTGCTTATATGGTTGTAGCCGTAGGAATACCCAATCACCTACATCAAAATTTCTTTCACTGCGATGTTGATCTGCCTGTTGTTTCATTCTATTCTGTGCCAACATGAGGTTATCCTTTAAGAGTTGGAGGACTTGTTGTTGATGTTCGATGTGATGTTCCACTGCCTGAACCTTAGAATTTTCTCTTAAATATGATGTGATGGATGGTGGTTGATACCCATAAAGTGCAAATGGGGTCATTTTTGTTGTTGTATGGAAGGAAGTGTTATACCACCATTCAGCCAGAGGCAACCATTTGACCCATTGTGTCTGTTTATCAGATACAAAGCAACGAAGATATTGATCCAGGTGGATATTGGTGGCCACCTGCCAAGTCCACCTGGACCCCCACCATTGTCTTTCTCAGCATTTTCAGTTTCCTTAATTGTAGCACAGTTTACTATTTTTAGCAGTTTTTCGGGTCCTGAACTTCCGGAGCCGTTTTGAGGCCCTAAACGACGTTTTTTTGGGAATCTGGGGCAACATGGGTCCATGGACCGATGTTGCCTCCCAAAGTGGTAGTACTCGGATAGATCTTTCTAACGAGCTATTGTACGCGTCAAACGGAGATCATATGCCAAAGTTACGACCCAGGGAAGTTGATGTACCAATTTACCCCCAAACGGGGCCCACAGTTTGGCGTTTCATCTCCTAGGGTTAGGTTTTGGAATGTTAAGGGTTTTCCATTGTTTCTCAACAATAAATGGGCCTTCAAGCCTCATTGTAACACAGTTCAGAGGCATGTAGCCATCACATCTCTTCTCAGAGATAAGCTACCATCGCCCTAGCTAGTTTATTTCCATTTCTGTTTGTAAGCATATTTCAGTATATTCCATTAATGAAATGAAGTATTATTTCCGCTGCATCTTTGTGTATATGGTTATCTCTGTAATTTGTTGCGTTCCTGTTTAAATCTGGATCAGTGGTATCAGAGCGGTCTGCTTTTTCTCTATTTTTCTTTGCATGTCCCCAACAAGGTCGGGATATAAGGAGTTAGGGCTTGAACTGGTTGAACCTTTGCAAGACCAGCCTCGCAAATCCCGACGGCCTCCCATGGCGGACGAGAAGAAAGACGAGGGGGCAGGAGATCCCATCAAAATCTTGCTCGAAGAAGCGCTCGAGCGACAACGGAACGCGATGATGGACAGCTTTGCGCGGATCCTTCAGCGGCTACCCAGAAGCGGCGCATCGGCTTCCAGCAGCTCCTCTGGAAACGCCACACCCTTTAAGGTACAAGTTAATTTTGAAATCCCCATATTCGAGGGTCAGATAGACGCCGATGCCGTAGATAAATGGTTAAATCTGCTAGAGGGTTATTTTTCTGTTCATGAATTTTCGAGTCAGGAAAAGATTGTTTTTGCTCTTCTCAAAGCAGCCCCCCACGTCAAGGACTGGTGGGAAACCTACTGCGAGCAGAAGGATGAAAGTACTGGCTCACTATTTTCAGCCGCACCCACCTGGGATTCGTTCCGGGATGCCATCAAGGAGCAGTACTACCCTGTCGGAAGCTATGAGGATGAATACATAAAGTGGACCACGCTGCGGCAGGGAAGGGACCAAGACGTGCCGGAGTTCACCAATCTTTTCCATACCCTTCGCACAAAGTTGGGTATCAAGGATTCGGAGCAACATTTGATACTCAAATACCGTGGCTGCTTGCACAAGTACATCCAGGAAGAAATACAGTTCCTGAACATCCCCTCGCTCGGCGCAGCATACCGGTATGCCGTCAAGGTCGAGCAGAAGTTTAAACAAAAGAAGCGAGACTTTGGATCTGGGAATCCAAAGCAGGGGAAAGGTGCCCCTAAACCACAGAACAAAGGACAAAGCCAAGGCGGGACAGCCCAAGACAACCAGCCGAAGCTGCAAGCAAAGAGCAACGCCGCGAAGCCGAGAAAGGACACTGGAAAATGGTGCGAGTTCCATAAGAGCTCCACTCACAACACAAGTGAGTGTCGGGCCAAGCAGTCACTGGTGGCTGAGCTAAAGGTTTCAGAATCAGATGCATGTTCCGACTCTGAGTCAGAACCCGATAAGGGGTATGAAAAAGGGAAGCAGATCATTGATGCGGATCCCAGCGCCACTGTTGCTACCGCAAAGATCCAGAAAAATGAACCCGAAGATCCAGAGGAGGAGGAGCGTCTCTTCCACTCCCAGATGTGGGTAAAGGGCTCCCCGATACAGTTCATTGTTGATAGCGGGAGTCAAAAGAACCTCATTTCGGCAGAGGTCGTGAAGCGGTTGGGCTTACCGACCACAGCACATCCACAACCATACACCATTGGGTGGCTTCACCAAGGGCGAGATCTTCGCGTGAGCCAGCAGTGTCGCCTTCCATACAACATCAAGCCCTTCACGGATGAGGTATTGTGTGACATTGCTCCCCTTGAAGTTTGTGATGTATTACTAGGACAACCATACTTGTGGAAGCGACATGCTGTGTATGAATCAAGGCCCCGTGCTGTTATTATTACATTGGGAAATAAGTTGTTCAGGATACCAGAGGTAGCACCACCTGCCGCCATCTCTTTGATTACTGCAAAACAATGCAGTAAGATCATTTCCAAAACCAGGAAATTTGTTTTCCTGATGATACGCCCTCAAGGGAAGAAGAAGATAGTGGCCGCGGCCTCCAAACGGGGTACCTCTGCACGGTAGCTACAGATGGATAATATTGTGGAGGAGTACGAAGACATCTTCACCTCCCCGGCAGGGGTTCCTCTGCACTGTCAAGTCAAGCACTCCATCGATCTGACCCCAGGTGCGCCACTACCCAATGGACCAATTTATCGGCGCTCCGTTCTCGAGAACAATGAAATCAAGAGGCAGATTCAGGAGCTCCTGCAGAAAGGTCACATCTGTCCGAGTTCTTCGCCCTCTGGGAGCTCGATAGTATTGGTACAGAAGAAGGATGGGACGTGGAGACTCTGTATTGACTATCGGGCGCTGAACAAGATCACTGTCCGTAATAGGTACCCGATCCCGCGGATTGATGACCTCCTAGACCAACTAAAGGGGGCGAAATATTTCAGCAAGATCGATCTGAAGTCAGGATATCACCAGGTACCAATTGAACCCTCAGATGTGTGGAAGACTGCCTTCAAATCCAAGGAGGGCCTCTTCGAATGGTTGGTCATGCCTTTCGGATTGACGAATGCTCCTGCAACCTTTATGAGGCTAATGGATGACATCTTGCAGCCATTCACCAACTCCTTTGTAGTAGTATACTTGGATGACATTCTGATCTTCAGTCAGAGTTGGGAAGAGCACCTCCACCACATCCGACAGGTTCTCCAAACACTGCGGCAACACAAGCTATGTGCCAATTTGGAGAAATGCACTTTTGGCATGACCGAGGTTCAGTATCTGGGATACATCATTGATGAACAGGGGGTGCATGTCGATCCAGCCAAGGTCCAAGTCATTCGGGATTGGCCCTCTCCAACCACTCTAACAGAGCTCCGCAGCTTTCTAGGTCTTGCCAACTTCTACCGCAGGTTTGTGTTGGGATTTTCTCATATTTCTTGGCCCTTGAGTCAAGTCACCAAGGGCGGGGCGAAAGCAAAATTCTTTTGGTCTGAATCTCAACAAAAGGCATTCAGGGAGTTGAAGGATCACCTCTGCACGGCACCAGTGCTCGCGTTACCAGATTTACAACAACCATTTGAGGTCGAGACAGATGCCTCTAACTATGCTATTGGGGCAGTCCTTACTCAACATGGACATCCAGTGGCATATCACAGTGAAACACTTTCAGACACAGTCCGGAAGTACCCCACTTATGATAAAGAGATGTATTCCATTGTACAGGCCTGCCGACAATGGAAGCATTACATTTTGGGGAAGGAAACGGTCATCCACACAGACCACCGACCTCTACAGTTCATACAGACCCAAGGGAAATTGCAGAATGATCGCCATCAGAAGTGGTCTACATACCTGCAACAGTTTCACTTGAATATCAAGTATAAAAAGGGCAGCACCAATAATGTTGCAGATTGCCTCAGTCGACCACCGATCATGGCGCTAACCACCGTGCTCAACTCTTGCGGGCACGAGACTTCTGATTGGCCACTTCTCTACAAAAGTGACCCAGAATTCGGCCACACATACCAGACACTCTTGGAGGGTCGACAGGTTGCAGATTTTCACCTCCAGGATGCCCTATTATGCCACCTCGGTCACCTTTGTGTTCCTTCAAGCGAGCGTGCCAAGATGATTTGGGAAGCACACTACAGTCGGGCTGCTGGGCATTTCGGGGTCGAGAAAACAGTGGCAGTACTGCAAAACTATTTCTATTGGCCGAATCTTCGACAGGATGTTGGGAAGTACATCCGATCATGTACCGCCTGTGCCATTGCCAAACCGACCATTAAGAAGCAAGGCCTCTATACCCCGTTGCCTACCCCTAGTCGACCTTGGGAATCCATCTCCATGGATTACATGTCAGGCCTTCCTTCCACTAAGCATGGAAATGACTGTGTTTTTGTGGTCGTCGATAGGTTCTCAAAGATGGCCATTATGATGGCCTGCAAGAAGAATATCACAGCAGAAGCCACTGCTAAACTCTTCTTTGAACGGGTGTGGGTGCACTTTGGGATCCCACAGTCTATCATCTCAGATCGGGACAGTCGGTTTCTCAGCACCTTTTGGTCCAGTCTCTGGTCAATGCTGGACACCAAACTCACGAAGTCCACAGCCTTCCATCCTCAAACTGATGGCCAGACAGAGGTTGTCAATAGGATGATTGTGCACATTCTGCGCATGTATAACTCAAAGCATCCTCGCACATGGGACGAGAGCCTCCCCTACGTTCAGCACAGCTACAACCGAGCTCTTCATAGCTCCACTGGCCATAGCCCTTTTCAGGTGGGTTTGGGATTCCAGCCACTATGCCCCATTGATGTGGCCATGCCACTTGCAGCTACTTACATGAATTCAGCTCATGTCCAGTCCGAAACAGATAAGGCCACCAGCTTCATTGAGCGCATCCAACATATTCGCCAGCAGGTCCATGACATCCTTGAGAAATCAAATGCCAAGTACAAGCAGCGACATGATCAACATCGGGTGCCACACAAGTTTCAGGTGGGCGACAAAGTCTGGTTGCATTTGCAAAAGGAACGCCTTACTGGAGCCTATCGGAAATTGAGACCACTCCTTACACCATTACTAAGGCTATGGGAGACAATGCATTTGAGCTCAGCATTCCCCCATTCCTTGGCCTGCACCCAGTGTTCAATGTGGACCGCCTTCGGCCATACTTTCCACCTTTGCTAGACACATCCGACATTGCAGAACAGCTCAAACCCACAGAATTAAATCCAGATTGCATGGAACAAGCTGCAACTGATCGGATCATGGACACACAGATCAAGAACACTCGCCAACAGAATATCCAACTGTATCGAGTTGTCAAAGCAGGCCAACTCCTTCAGCAGGGCAAGTGGCTCACCAGGGAACAAGTTCAGCAGAAGTTTCCTCATCTCATGGAGGAGCTCAACGCAATGGGGACCATTGCTTCCTAAGGGGGGAGGAATGATCCAGGTGGATATTGGTGGCCACCTGCCAAGTCCACCTGGACCCCCACCATTGTCTTTCTCAGCATTTTCAGTTTCCTTAATTGTAGCACAGTTTACTATTTTTAGCAGTTTTTCGGGTCCTGAACTTCCGGAGCCGTTTTGAGGCCCTAAACGACGTTTTTTTTGGGAATCTGGGGCAACATGGGTCTATGGACCAATGTTGCCTCCCAAAGTGGTAGTACTCGGATAGATCTTTCTAACGAGCTATTGTACGCGTCAAACGGAGATCATATGCCAAAGTTACGACCCAGGGAAGTTGATGTACCAATTTACCCCCAAACGGGGCCCACAGTTTGGCGTTTCATCTCCTAGGGTTAGGTTTTGGAATGTTAAGGGTTTTCCATTGTTTCTCAACAATAAATGGGCCTTCAAGCCTCATTGTAACACAGTTCAGAGGCATGTAGCCATCACATCTCTTCTCAGAGATAAGCTACCATCGCCCTAGCTAGTTTATTTCCATTTCTGTTTGTAAGCATATTTCAGTATATTCCATTAATGAAATGAAGTATTATTTCCGCTGCATCTTTGTGTATATGGTTATCTCTGTAATTTGTTGTGTTCCTGTTTAAATCCGGATCAGATATCCTTCCAAACATTTGTTTATTATCTCAGTTTTCCCATCAGATTGAGGATGATAAGATGAGCTATGAGCTAACTGAGTACCAAGACAAGAAAATAATTATGTCCAAAAATTTCCAGTGAAAATGGGATCTCTGTCACTTACAATAATCTTTGGGTTTCCATGTAGCTTTTGAATTGTTTCCATAAATGTATTAGAAACTGTACTGGCTTTAAATGGATGTGATAATGCACAAAAGTGTGCATACTTGGTAAGTCTGTCAACTACCACCATGATGACACTCTTTCCCTCCGACTTGGGTAAACCTGTGATAAAATCCATTGAAACCTCTTCCCAACATTGGCTTGGAATGGATAAAGGTTGTAATAGAACCGGTGTCTTAATTGTTTCAACCTTATTTTGTTGGCAAACCAAACATTCCGCCACAAACTTTTGAATATCTGATTTAAGGCCATCCCAAAAAAATTCCTTCTTAACCCTGTGGTAAGTTTTTAAAAATCCTGAGTGCCCTCCTAAGGGAGAAGTGTGCAATTCCATAAGAATCTTTTGTTTTAGCTGGGAATTCTTACAGAGGTATAAGCGATCTTTGTACCATAATGAATCATTTTGCCAGCTAAATGTATCAGACGTACTGGAATCTTGTTGTAACTTTCGAATAAGTGCCCACACTTCTTCGTCATTCTTCCATTCCTCCCTCGCTTCGTTTATCCAGTCTGGTTGGATAATAGAAATGGCGCACAACAACGCTTCCACATCCTCATCCTTTCTTGAGAGTGCATCTGCCACCACATTTTGCTTCCCTTTTTTGTAGATGATTTCAAAGTCATAACCCAACATCTTTGTGACCCACTTTTGTTGCTCTTTAGAGGATAATCTTTGTTCTAAAAAGTATTTAAGGCTATCATGATCCATTTTTACCTTGAAGTGTCTTCCCATTAGGTAGGGTCACCATTTCTTAAGTGCATGGAGTATTGCCAACATTTCCTTCTCATAAATAGCTTTGCTTAAAAACTTTCCCTTGATTGGACGACTTTCAAAAGCAATAGGTCTTTCATCTTGCATTAGAACAGCACCAATTCCATTTTCTGAAGCATCACATTCCACAATAAAGGTTTTTGTGAAGTCAGGTGTAGCTAAGACCGGTGCTTGGCACATTGCCTCTTTAAGATGTTCAAAGGCCTTTGTTGCTTCCGGAGTCCATGAAAATGCATCTTTCTTCAATAATGTTGTTAGAGGTGTTGCTATTCTCCCATAATTCTTAACAAACTTGCGATAATACCTTGTCAACCCGAGAAATCCTCGCAGATGCTTTATGGATGTGAGGATTTTCCATTCCTTAATGGCTTTAATTTTGCTAGGGTCTACCTTAACTCCTTCATGAGATACAATATGACCCAGATATTCCACCTCCTGGAGTCCAAAGAAACATTTGGATCTTTTTGCATATAATTGTTTCTCCTCCAATAGTTGTAGCACCCTATCAACATGTTCAACATGATCCTTCCAAGACTTGCTGTAGATTACTATATCATCAAAAAATACTAACACAAATTTTCTAAGGAATGGTTTGAAAATTGAATTCATCAAACCTTGAAATGTAGAAGGTGCATTGGTAAGGCCAAAAGGCATGTCCAAAAATTCATAATGACCCTCATGAGTTCTAAATGCTGTTTTCGGAATGTCTTCAGTCTTCATTCTGATTTGATGATATCCTGAACGAAGATCCAACTTGGTGAAGTAAATTGATCCATGCAATTCATCTAGTAATTCATCGATGACAGGAATGGGAAACTTATCTTTAATAGTGAGCTTGTTGAGCTCCCTATAATCTGGACACATGCGCCATGATCCATCCTTCTTGTGCACCAATACTACTGGAGTAGAGAAAGAACTTTGACTCGGTTGAATTATACCAGCCTCTAGCATTTCTGCAACCATACGTTCAATTTCACTCTTTTGGACATAGGGATATCTGTACGGCTTGATGTTTGGAGGAACACTTCCTGGAATTAGATGAATAGCATGATCATGATCACGCATAGGTGGGAGACCTTTGGGAGTCTCAAATACCTTGGAATGATTGTCCAAGACTTTTTGGTGATCTGGAGAAATAGATGATTCCAATGTGGAAACATCTAGTGAACATAATTGTGAAATTACACCTCTTTGCTCCTTTTTTAGAAGCTTTGTCGTACCATTAGAGCTGATTATCTTTCCTGGTTTCCCTATAATACCCCTTAATTCAACTTCCTTTCCTTTCGTAGAAAATTTGATGAAAATTTCTTGAAAATTAAAAGCTATTGTACCCAAGGATTGTAGCCATTGGACTCCTTGTACAACATCAGCACGTCCCATTGGAATGGAAAGCATTGGGCTAGTCAATACATATTCTCCCATGGATAGCTTGATATTATGGCACTTTCCAGAGCAATTTATTGTTCCTCCATTTGCAATCATCACTTGACACTCTGGTGCTGGATATAGGAAGCAATTCAATTCTTTTGCTACCTTACAATGAATAAAATTGTGGGTGCTTCCTGAATCAATCAATACTATTACCTTTTTCTTCTTGATTTGTCCTTGTATCTTGATGGTTTGAGGAGTGGTAATTCCTGCCAATGCATTACAAGATATGGTCGGATTTATTTGTTCTTCATCTAGACTTTGTTCCTGGAGTATATCCTCTTCTTTTGACCTTTCTTGCTCCTTTTCTTCTTCCTCTTCACAATCTATGTAGAATAATTTCTTCTCAGCACACTTATGACCTTTAGTGTACTTGCTATCACAACTGTAACAAAGCCCTTTTGCTCTTTTTTCTTCCAATTTTTGTGGTGTCAGCCTTATAGGTTGTGGAAGACTAGGGGCAACAACACTTCCATCTTTATAGTTGTGAGTAGTATGCTTCCTGATTGCCATAATTTTGCTTTCCATTTTTCTTGCTAACCTGAATGCCTTCTCTAATGAATCCGGTTCCCAAAGGTGAACATCATGTTGGGTATTATCCTTTAAAGACCCTATGAACACATCAATCCTATGCTCCTCTGGAATATCTTTTACCCTTATGTTCAATTTTTGGAACTCCTCAATGTGCTCCATTATTGAACCCTTTTGTTTGAGACTTATCAGTTTGCTAAAAAAAGTGTTGCTTTTTGTATCCTCATAATGTGCTATCAATTCTTCCGTAAAAATTGCCCAAGTGATAAATTGTTTACGAGAGCAAAGCCATTGATACCATACAAACTGATTTGGTTCCAAATATAAAGTTGCCATAGGTACCTTTTGTGTGTTTTTCACATTATTGAGATCGAAGAATTGCTCCATCTGTAATATCCATGTGGCGGGATCCTTGCCATCAAACTTCCTCATATCGATTTTTGGAACATGGTGAGTCTTCGATCCAACATTAGTGTCTATGGAATCACAATTAACATTTCTTTTGTTCTCATCATGAGTTTCCTTTAGTACCCTTTCACCCTTAGTGACCATTTCTTGTAGCAACTTATTCATATTTATCTTCTATTCTTCCATCTTATCATCCATGCCATCAATTTTAGCGTCCATGCCATTCACCTTAGCTTCCATGCCATCCATCTTAGCTTCTACGCATTTCTTTAAACAGTCCATCTTAGCTTCTACACCTTTCTTTAAACCATCCATCTTAGCTTCTACATCTTTCTTTAAACCATCCATCTTAGATTCTGTTCTTTTTTGTGCAAGGGACAGTTGTTGCACTTGGTCTTGTAATTTTGATATATCATGTTGCATTTCTTCCTCTTCTTCATGAGTCATGCTAGAGCTTTTAGGTTCCTTACTAGGTGTTTGCATTTTCTTTCCTCGGGGCATCAGTTACCGATAATAATCCTCTACTATGCCCTTTGAAATCCTTCAAAATAAATTTTCAAACCAAGCTTAAGCAAAAATTTAAGAAAATCTACACACCTTTTTTCACTTTGTAGGAGCTCGATATTGCCTCTGATGTATCTCTGTACTTTCCAATCATCTAGTTCTAAGTTTCTAATCTGTAGTAGCCCTCTATGTCCTCTTTCCAATGCCACAAGTCTGACCCAAATTGGATTCTCTAAGGAAGAGTTATGTGAAATCTCCCACAGTGACTTGCTTATAGACTAGTTCAGTAGAGCGAACTTGTACGACGTGCCACGAGTCACTGTTTTGACCTTTCGATCTAAAACATGCATAAAAGAAACTACAGTTCGTCCTCTTTCTGTACCTTCTTACGAAATTTCAATCCGATCCCCAGAGAGAAAGTTATGACGATTTTCCCTAGGTCACCTGTTTTGAATGTAATTCAGGAGTCTGCCAAAATACCAACTTCCTCAGAGCATATCTCCGCATATATCGCACGAAAAGATCTGAAATTCGGACCCAAGGTTCAGCGCGATTTCTTCTCAAATGGGTTTGTTTTTTGACTTATGAAATGTCACAGAAAAAAAGTTATAGCAAAAATGCCACGATGACCTGTTTGGAGCAGCAAAACCCTAGAATCCAAAGCTCTGATACCAAATGTTATGAAACCAACTCAAGAAAAGATAGATCAACGCCTCAAAATTCAGCCTCTTCGAGGGGGCAACCTCCTTTACATTACATAAATGAACAATTCTTGGATGATTCAAATGACAAAACCTCCTTTCTATATATAGGAGTCTAAGGAGTCACAATATAATCCAGCCGACCTAACAATAATAATATAAAGCCACAAAAATAACGATAGAGGGATTCTATGGGGCAGAGTAATAACAATATGGGGGCAATATGGGCACAAAAATATTAATAAGGGGTATAACTACAATAGTAATGGGGTAATCACTAGTATTATAGGGACCCAACATCTTCTAATTATTTTATCCTAGTATCCTTAGCTTGAGAAGAGGCTCTTTCCAATTGTAACTGCGTTGTAGTACTATTTAGAGAACTCTCCAACTGATGTGCAGTGATGGCTTTACTAGGCAATTTTGAATAGACCATCTCACCTGTTTGCTTATGGATTTCAATCTGATCAATTAGGTGGATGTCTCTAGCAAGGAATTCAAAATTTGTTTTGAAATAATCAGCCATGGACTTTGGCTGTTGTAATGTTGGTTTCAAAAAACTCATTTGCATCTTTCCCTCTTTGATGTCAAAATCTGACATCAATCTTGTCTGATTTGTGGGTGCCATTTTCAGATAGTGGGCATAGGTTTGAGCTTTGAGCTTCTCATTCCTAGCCTTAATCTCTTTGTATTTTTCTTTAAAATCCTAGCTCTATTCTGAAGCTGCCCTCAGTGATGACACTTCTACACCTTGTTGTCTGCTTAATGCCTGTGTTTGGGAGGTAGATGGTGTCTCCCCCACTACTGTTGTCTACACTGTGCCACTTCTTGTTTCTTCATATTCCTCCTTGGACAGAGGATTCAATCTCTGCCTTTTCACATATACTTGTTCCAATGGTACTATAGAGGGGCTAGCCTCATTATTACTTCTTTTTTGAATTCTTTCCTCATTAAGAGGGGTCTGCAATACTAGAGGGTTGCCCATGTTTGTATCAGTTTGGGTCAATTCCTCAGAAATACTCTGTGACCTTGAATCTTTTCCCTGTACTGAAGTCTCTAGTTGTCCTGATGTTTGTGCACTATGCTCCTGTGTTGGCCTCTGTGAAGATTCTTCAGGCACCTGTAAAAAGGAATCCAGATCAAGTCCTTTTTCCAAATCTTTCATAATATTGTCTACTTCAACTTGTGTACTATCTTGTTCTATAAGTGTTCCTTCCACCCATTCATTTTGATTTGCATACTGTTCTATCTCTGGAATTCTATGATGGATGTAGGGGGACAGTTTATGCTTCTGCCTTCTGTCACAGATGAAGCTATGAGGATCATAAGGCCAAATGAAACTCTTCTTCAATCTCAATCTCTCAAGGATTTCCTATGCCTCTTTCCCTGATTTTCTGTTGTTGCAAATGAATGGTCATAGATGGTCCTTTATCCTTAACTGAGCTTTCTTTTTAGCCTTCATAAAGTGGATTTCATTAGAGTTGATCATTTGCCTATAGTACTCAAAGGAAAATAATCGCATGGGAAGGTATTTAGGCAGTTTGAAGGGAGGAAGTTCACATCCATAAATTCTAATCTCGATATGATTCTGGTACAAGTACTAGTCCCCAACCTTGTATTGCTTGGATAACTGAATAATTCTTTTAATATCATCATTGATTCTAGGAGGGGGACTTCTTATCAATATGGTAGTGATTGGATGCACAAGTTCATCAATGAAATCTATATAAGGATGTGGAGAAGAAGGTGAATTGTGAAAAATGGAAGTCAAAAATATGATTGACCTAGGGTTCCCCCTGGTGTCAAGCTTTTGCACAGAGAAAGGGAATTTACCACTTTGGTAATAGAGGAAACGATGATAAAGTACTGAAGAATATTTAAATACTCTCTCATTCTCTAACCTCATGAACTGGTCATGCATTTTATCAGCAATGAATGTAGCATAGTAAAATTTGGATGTAGGAGGTTGACCAGGGGCGAAAATTGACATATAGGCTAAGGTCAACTCATCAACATATTCACTAGTAGTAAAACCCAAAATGCAAGAAATCATGGTGATGATATCTTTACCCAGAGTTGTAAAGAAGCTTGAAATATAAGGAGGGGGTTCTTTGGGCCTGTATTTTTCTTCCACGAAAGTTTGACAGATTTTGTTAATTTCAGAACTCGACAGCCTTGAAGATTTCTCAAGTAAATCGGCAATGGAAACAGGGGTGAGGTCCTGGCTGGGCTGTAATTGCAACATTTCATTTATAGAGTTAGCTATAATGGTGAAAAGAATTGTCTGGTCGGGGGACATTACAACTCTCAAATTGGGGTTGTATTTTTCATGGCATAGGTGGACAATATCTGGGAAAATATGGACAGTGGGGAATTGATATTTAGGTAGGTTTGACTCCCAAAGACCTATTTTATCAACATTGTTGAGATAATTGTCTTGATACTTGCAGTAAAGTTTCAAGGGGGTTTCTTCAAAAGTAAGGTCTTTTATTTAATATTTATCGTCCAAGGGGAGGTGGTCCAAATCCCTGTGGGGAGTAGTGATTGGAGTGACATTTAGAGCAACAAGAGCTTCCATCCTTGGTTCTTGTGTTTTCAATGAAGAAAGTTGGGGTTTTCAAGAATTCTAAGTAAAACAGGTGCTTGGGGAAACCTTGGGACTAAAAAATAGCTTAATTGTACTAGATTACATGAGTTTTAGAGTGATTTGGTGGAAGTTTCAGTACAAGTCAAGGTTTTTGAGAAGGAATATGGTAAATACCTGGTTATGGTAGACTAAAGGGACAAATGGCTGTGGTGAAATCTTTGCTGGATGCGCACAGTAATCTGTAGTGGCCTAGAGTTCAGCGACTGATGGTGGTTGGCGGTTGGGAATCAGTTGCTGGTTTGGACGTACTCTATGCGTGCATGGAACATAAGTTTCTTTTTCTCGGAAAAAAGGAAAAATAATGAACATTTTTGTTTTTATACACAAAGTCAATGAATTTTGGTGGGTGAATGGGAAAATGACAATTGATGTTAACTGACGATGGGACATTTTGTCGTTTAGTGAAGGCGGTAAGCGGGATTGATCGCACCGCTTGTGGGAGGTTGGTGGTTTTAGCGGAGGGTCACGCAATGCCACAAATTGAATGACACATAGCATCATCGAAAAATCAAAACAACTTATATCGTGTGGTTAACGTTCGACCAAAAGGCCCATGTGATATGAGCGAGGATCGTTGGATGAGGGAAGGGAGATCGGACGGCAGTCGGCGACAGAAGGTGTTAGGGAGTTAATGGTGGGGACCCAATGGCATAATCATCATAACTAAATGACTTTAACTATATCAGGAATGATTTTATTAGTGGATAGGTTATTAATTAATCCAGATGACTAATTAATCCCTTTTTAACACGTCAGGGGTTTGGCTCTTAATTAATTGCGATTCGATTAATTAATCCAACTTAATCAACTTTATTATGGTTTATTTTTCAAACCTTCAGAATGGGATATTTATTAATTTTGGGGTTTTTATTAATAATATATACGGGAAAGGGTAATTTCTTTCGAGATTTAAATAATAAGAATTAAAAGTTAATATGAACTATGGAAAAGAAAATGCACTAAGTAACTGTTTTCGGAAATACATTCATCATCCAACATTATGACTTAGGCTAAAATGTGTTTTTGGGGCTTTTTGTGAAGAACCATTTATTTTTCTTAAGTAAAAAGAGTGATTTTACCTTAGGAAAATAATTTAAAGGGAATGAATGAAATATGGAGGGGGTGAATTTTGATGAAGGGGCTTTAGCACTTAGGACTTACAAGTTATTGGGCTGAGGGTCCGATCCCACCAAAAGTCAGAGAAATGTGTTGAGCTCCTTTAACTTTCAGGTTGTTGGTGCCTTTAGTACTTATGGGAAATTAGTAAAATTTAGGGAAAAAATGAGTGAGGAAGTTAATTAATTTGACTTTTGTCCATGATGTAAATGTCTTCATTGTCATCCATGCTTTACTAAACTAATGTAATGATGAAAGCAAATGATTTGAGCTTTTAACTTAATCATTCATCATACATAATTCTGCAACCAATCATCTACTTACCCACCTACACATCCTACCATCTTTACTTCTTTTATTAGGGTGCACTTAAACTGGAAAACCCTTATCAAAATTTTCTTTTCTTTTACAATGGAATTCTATCTAAGTATATCCTTATTACATCCAAGGGCTCAGATTAAACTGTTGAGCTCCTTCTTTTATTTACTCTACCTATCTACTTATCTGCCAAGATTAAACAGTTTTGTCTGATTTTATTCTCTATCTCTAAGCATGAAATTCAAAACATGGAATCACCAAGATTAAACTATTTGGTTACCATGTATTGTGGCATAAGTAACAAGTTGCAGACAATCATTAGTATGCAAAAAGTAAAATAGCAGTGGAATTTGGACTTGCACACTTCCATGGTCTTTTATTTTTCTTGGGGTTAATTTTCTTTCATTTTTTGACCTTTTCTTTATTCTTTTTGTCCTTTGATTTTTCTTTTAGGACATACCCTCTTTACATTTTTTTATTTTTTGAATTTTTGAATATGGAAAATGTTTGCAACAAGAAAAGGTATGTACATATTACAGAGCTAAACCAAGTTAATCATGATATATGACACCTATTGGTATAGGAACATAACAGTGGCTCCACTTGGGGATGGTCTTCCCTGGTGGAAATTCAAGAACTATAGATTAATGGCCGACTGTAAGACTGTGATTATCATTTGAAAATCTCCTTTTCCTTGATGCTTTATTTGTATGTATGACAGTAATACTTCTGAAACTTAGGGCCTTCTCTTCGGGCTTCAACTTCAAAACTTTTACCATCCAATCAACATTGAACTGTAAAAGGATATAATATATACAGTTTAAAAAACCTAGTAAGACTAGAAACTAGGATCAATGTAGTGCTATAACATTCGACAATTGACTGGTCCTCCTTTGATCTCTGCACCATCCAATTCTTTAAGAAAATGTGAATTATTTTCTTTGAATGCATATATTATGTATGGACCTTTCCACAAGAAGTCAAACTTACCATGTTTCCCTTTGTCCTCTCTTCTTGAATCCCATTTTAACACTTTGTCTCACAGATAGAAGTCTTCTGCTTTGGTCCTTTCATCAAAAATATTCCTAAGTTTTCCTTGCAGTACTTGGGTTCTGTTGTATACTTCCTCTCTGGTTTGTTGTAAATGGATAGTCTGGTTAATTCTCCTTTGTATATCATTTGGTTCCACTTGGGCTTCTTGAAGTAATTTCATGACTGGAACTCCTAAAGATGAGTGGAAAACTACCTCCATTCCATATATTAACTCATAGGGACTGGTTCCAATGGATTTCTTAGTTGTAAGCCTATTTTCCCATAAAGCATTGGTTAATTTCTTGTTCCAAGTTTTCTTATTGTCTTCCAATAGTTTTTTTATAATATTCATTAGACTTTTATTGGAGGATTCTGCAAGTCCATTCCCTTTAGGATAATAAGTTGTGGAATGGCCAAGTGTTATGTGATACTTGTGACAGAAATCAATCATTTTCTTTGACTTGAAAGCTCCAGCATTATCTGTGATGATTTTGTTGGGACAACCAAACCTAGACAAAATATTAGCCTCTAGAAAACCTATTATTACAGTATCAGTGGCCTGTCTAGAGGGAATAGCTTCTATCCATTTGGTAAAGTAATCAGTTGCAGTGAGTATCCATTTATGTTGAGCAAAAGAAGGTGGATGGATTTCTCCAATGAAGTCAAGACCCCATTGTTGAAAAGGTTTTTCTGTGGAAATAAGTTTCAAAGGCAAAGGTAAAAGTTTTCTTTTGCCTTCGAAGATCTGGCATTTATGGCAGGAAGTTACAAATTTTTTCACATCTGCAAACAAGGTTGACCAATAAAATCCAGCTCTTAGAATTTTGTCAGTAGTTGACTTCCAGTAGATATGTCTACCATAATCCCCTGCATGAAATTCTTGGAGTACTTTGTCAGATTCTTCTTTTAATAAACAGTTCAACAAAATTCTGTCATGATTTTTCCAAAATAAAGTATTATCTATAATGCAAAATTTTGAAGCTTTCATTTTCAAAAATCTACTCTTAGTTCTAGATAACCCTGGAGGAGCCTGCAGGTTTTGTAGAACATATATAATATCACCATACCAAGGGGAATCTAGAAAGGGCTAGCTGATTTGTGGAGTCGCTATCTCCTGTTTGTTATTCAGTTCTGCAATAATATTTATGTCTAGGGCTTGGCAATTTGTTTCTATCATAAGTTTGGCCAATCCCTGACCTTTAATTAACTTGGTAGGTTTTATCTCTATATCATATTCTAAAATAGTAGCTATCCATTTTCCTCTTTTGCCATCAACTCCATCCTGTGTCAGGATATCTTTGACTACAACATTGGGAACATAAGCTATTACATGAGAACATAATATATACACTCTGAAATCCTTGATAGCTTTTACCAAAGCAAAAGCTTGTTTTTCCATTATTTTATACTTTAATGATACATCTCTAAGATCTTTACTAAAAAAGGCTATTGGTTTTTCACATCCTTGATCATCCTTTTGTAGTAAGACTGCAGCTATGGTGTGTTCTGATGCAAATGAAAAGATCATGAAGTCTCTATCAAATTTTGGGCTTGTAAGGACTAGTGTTCAAGTTAAGGCTAATTTTATTTCTTTGAATGATTGTTTAGCCTCTACTGTCCACTTAATAGTCAAATCTTTTTTCTACATATTATTCAATAATCTAATTAGTTCAGCTAAATTGGAGATGAATCTTCTTAAAAAAATTATTTTTCCTAAAAATTCCTGAAGTTCTTTAATGTTTCTTGGGCGAGGTATTTGTAAGATCGCTTCAATCCTGGTTGGGTTAATCCTGATTCCATCTTTAGAGATAGTGTGGCCTAACATTTTTCCTTCTTCCAACCCAAATAAATATTTCTTTGGGTTCAGAGAGATGCCATATTTTCTGCATTTAAGAAATACTTGCCTAAGATGATCTAGGTGTTGTTGATCTGACTTAGAAAATACTGTAATATCATCAAGGTATATAACTAGGAAGTCATGGATTTCCTTTGCAAAGGCAATATCCATTGCCCTTTGAACGGTGGCCCCTGCATTTTTCAATCCAAAAGGCATTTAAATATACATGAAGGTACCCCATGGGGTTGTGAATGCAGTTTTTGCTTGGTCAACAGGATGGACTAAAATTTGGTTGTAACTCAAGAATCCATCTAAAAGTGAAATCCTTGTGGAACCTACTACCCTTTGAAGTATGTGATCCATTTTAGGTAAGGGATAGTTATCTTTGAGTGAGACTTTGTTCAAATTTCTAAGGTCAACACACAGTCTGATTTCTCCTATTTTCTTTCTTGTAGGGACAAGATTGGATACCCAATCTAAAAACCTAATGGGGGCAATGATTCCTGCTTCATACATTCATTCGATCTCCTTTTCAATGGAAGGTAATAAAACATGATTGATTCTTCTTAACTTTTTCCTAAAAGGTTTCTGATCTTATTTCAAAGGGATAGTGTGTTGTATAATGTTGGTATCATAGGATTTTAAGTCTTCGTAACTCTAGGAAAAAACATATTTCAGCTTTTCATCAGAGGGTAATGATTTAGACAATTTTATCATCTTAGGAATCTCTTGAGTTCCTATGTTGCATTCTTCAATGTTTGCCTTCAAGGGCTCCATCTTAGGCTTTTTGGGAATATCATTTGAGTCGAATAAGTCCTCCAAAGGGGTTAATCCTTTGGGCAAGAAATTATCTTTGAGGTTTATGACTTCAGTTTCATCATCAATTATTTCATCAATTTCCATTTGTTTTAAATATTGAATATCTGTTTTTGTGAATTTTGTAGGATGAATTCTGTCTTTTATTTCATTCCCTTCTAGTTCATTTATTTCTACTTGATTAGAATAATTAAAATCTACTACTATGTCGGTATCTATGTTTGTTTTTACAAATTCATCATCTAAAGTTAAAAAGTTATTGATTTGTTGATCATTCTCAAATACTTGCCAGTTCTTTAAATTGTTAGGAATTGTAGCTCTATGCCTGACCTCAGCAGTATACTGATGAGTAGGCTTGAAAGGCAACTTACAAGTACTAGCAAACATGGCTAGGTTGTGAGCCTGCATGTTGTGTTTTCTGGGGATAACAACAAGTTTGGTTTCTAAAAAGATATTTAGTATTTCTATAATTGTTCCTCTATAAATTCCTAACCTAGGATCCTTGGTCATGTAAATAGCTTTGATTTGTTTAATCACTAACTTAGAATCTCCCATGATTGATACCCAGATGGCTCCTAATATTTTAACTAGTTTCAGTCCTAACAGAAGTGCTTCATACTCGGCTATATTGTTTGTACATTTGAAATTTAACATGTAGGCATGACCTTCTGCATGATCATTCTCTAAATTGTAAACCCATATGCCTTCTCATGCACCTAGCTTGTTTACTAAACCATCAAATTCTAGATGCCATAGGATTTCATGTTCATAATTTTCATCTGGGGTAGTGGAATCCTAGCTAAGGCTTCTAGATTTTCTTTGTTTTCCGATATATCTTGGATTTGGACATCTAAATTCTCTTTTACAATTTCTTTTGGTTCTTCTGTTATATCATTTGGGATATCTTCTTGATTAGTTTCAACATTGTAAAGAATAAAAGAATCCATGTCAGAATGTACTGAATATATAGGAAAGTTCTGAGGCTTTTCCTAACTACTCACTACATACTTCATCAAAGTTTCTCTATACAATTTCTTGGGATGTCCGAAAACTGAAATGGTAGCATAAGACATATCTAATTGAGGAGATCATTGGAGTTTAGCACCCCAGGATCTAGATAACAGCATGCCATACTTGGGTGGTATATCAACAACAACAATGTCCATGAGTATAGTTTTGGTAGGATACTGAACTAGAGAGACACACAAATCTTTTATGAGACCTAAGCATTTAACTTGCCTTGAACCAAAGGAAAAAAGATCTTTATACGGTTTGGTGATATCCAAGTTGAGTTTTTCCATTACAGATTTTGACATAAGATTGTTTGAGGCTACAGAGTCTAGCACGAAATTGTGTAGGGTTTTGTTGTGGATGTTAAGGCTGATATAGAAGGGTGGTACCCCTCCTTCAACTGGCTTTCCATTAACATCTGGTCCAAAAAGTAACTTAGGTTAATCATCAAAGAGATTCACAGAATCTTCATTCTCTATGAAATTTAATGATTTTCTTATCTGAGACCTGTAAGCATCACGTTTTACCAGTTCTGTCAAAGGAATTGAAATTTTAAGTTTAGCCACCTCTACTCCAAGATTAAAGAGCAAAGGTGCTTTATCTGTTTGAAGTTTTGGATTTCTGGTAGCAGTGTTTTCTATGTTTTCTTCTCTTTCAAGATTTGGGACATTCTTTGCTGATTTTTCTAACAGGATCTTTGGAGACTCTTCCATTGTTTCCTTGGAGGGAAGAGAAGTGGAAGGTTGTTCATTATTGGGCTGACTATCAGACACATCTTCAATGGTGGGGTTGGGGGGGTTCTAATTTTATCTAGATAGGATTCGAATGGTTTTGGTTACTGGAGCTGTTTTAATTTTTCAGATTGATTAGGAGTTGTTTTCTGATTTTGTTCTGGGGCATCAATGTTTCTTTTGCTTCTTAAATTGTACTGTTTATGTACCTTGAAAATAGCATAATCATACCCCTGTTTAAATTCGAATGATTCTCCAATTTGGGTTTGGAATTGTTGGAACATGTATAATTCTTGGTCATCCTGGGTCAGGAAAACTTTTTCCTCATCATCTAGACCCATTAAATTTATCTGAGTGTCTTGTTTAGGGTCTTCTGAGGGGGAGGCCTCTGCATAGTTTTCTTGGAAAGGTGGTCTGATGTTCTGGTCAGGAATATTCTTTCCAGCATTTTGGTTTTGATTTTTTCTAAAGTTAGGATTTCTCCCTGAATTAGCCTGTTGGCCATCCCAATGAGATTTTCTTTCAATAATTTCAACTCTGTCCAATAATATATACATTCCTTTAACTATAGCATCCATGTTTTGTTCAAAGGGTTTGGTTTCCTCCTTCATGGGTATTCTTCTCTCGTTCCTATCTTTGGCTCTTTTGGAAAGCAGGTTAGCTTCAACGCTTACTACTACACTCTGCATTTCTTCCAGAGTGGGGGGGTTTCTTTCTCTTAACTAGAAATCCATATCTGAATCAAATCCATTAGGAAATTTGATCAGGGCTAAACCAAGTGGGGGTCTAAGGTCAAGTGGAATGGTACTATAAACACTATTGAACCTAGTGCATAGTCTTGAATGGTTTCATGAGGTCCCCTTTTAAGGTTATCATATTCAGATAAAATTTGTAGGGGGTCCTTCCTTTTCTCCCACCTATTCAATAATTGTTGGTAAAGGACTCTTAGACTATCTATACTTTGGGCGGCTAAAGATCTAAACCAAGTTCTAACTTCCCCAATCAGACTTTGAAAAAAAATCTCATTTGAACGTCAACTATGTCAATTTCATATATCTCAAAATAATCGGTCATTTTCTTAGTGTGTTGTTGAGCTGTGTAGGTTCCAGTGCCATCAAAAGTAGTAATTTTACTCTGATAGTCCTGAGGCATGGAACCTAAAGGAGCAGGAATCACAAGGGGAGCATATCTATTGGCCATGATTCTAGGTTGGGTAGTAGTATGAACTGGAGTTGGGGTAACAGGAGGTGTTTGGGTTGTGGAGGAAGAAGTGGAAGTACTGGTGGGTTGTTGAGTGATGATTGGTTGGAAAGGAAGTGAAGGGGTGAAGGGAGGGGTAGAGTGAACTTTAGAAGAGTGGGGAAATAATGATGAACTAGCAGAAAGTGATGTTGTTTCAGAAATTTCAAGTGTTCTATTGGTGGTAAAAGATGACTGAGTGGAATCCTGCAGATATCGATCAATTGACAAATTAGCTCGTTGGGTTTCAAGTTCTCTGAGGAATTCTGGATCTTGGACTAGGTCCAATAGTTCACTGTCATATGTGGTTCTAAATAGAGAGAGTTAAAAATGTTCGTCAAAAGGAAGATCTTATATGAAAAGCCACTCAATAGGACATGATTGTGATCTATACAAAGGTCTAGGGTTCAATGAACTTTCTTGTCTTCTAAGTATCCTCGGAATCAGGTTGGGATTTTCAAACATAGGGAGAGGATTTGGATCAAGGTTAGCCCTGGTGTAATGAGTTCTCCCTGAAGCGAGATTTCAAGTCTTTTAAATTCTATTCTTTTATGGATTTTCAAAATAACTTATAACAATCCTTTAAGATACTTTAAATTAAACTTTTAGGTTTCTCAAAGGTTTGTTTCAACTAAGGATTATTTCTTCCCCAGTATGGTCACCACTATGTTATCACTCAGATTTTCCTTAGAAGTTATTAGAAGAAGGAAAGGATCCAAGGTAACTACAAACCAACTTTTAGACTCAGGTACTAGCCCACATAAGTCTAGAGAGGGCTCTCTCTTTATGATTTAGCTATGATTGAAAGGATTTTAGGCTAGTATTAATGTTCGATAAGGTTGTTTTGTTTGAGAGTGGTGGAGTTCTGAAACAAATGGGTAAACTAGGCTTTTAGGCCATTGGGCTATGGAGTCAATCAAGGATAATTCACTGGATCAAGTCAAATTGTTGAGGTATGAGTTCAACAGGCAGGATAACAGAGTAAAAACAAACTTTGGGGCTTGAATGGATGATATTTCTACTCAAAACTAGAGGGCAATTAAGAATCCTCAGGTTAAGATTATAAACAGGAAGGGAAGATAGGTCACCTAGCAGAGGGCAATCAAGAATCCAATACCAAGGACTTATTAGAGAAAAACTACAGGGATAGAAGAGAAGTTAAGAATTCCTTTATCGAGATAGTTTAGAAGAAAACATATAAATGGTAGATTACTGATAGTAAAGAGCAATAAAGCTAATTCTGATACACTTTGACTATTTTACCATTTAGATTTAAGATGCATGAAACATTGAAACATATAGAAAACACATAAAATCACAAGGATAGAATACTTATTTGTAATTATATTGCACGAGAATCTGATGAAATTTCCTCAACTTTCATTCCTTTTCCAGCAAAAATCTAGATTTGAGTACAAAAGCTTTCTCAGCTTGATAGCATAGATTTACAGAGATGTTATAGAATCCACCCTCAATACTTCGAATGGAGAAGTATTTATACAAAAATTACTTCAAAATATCTCATAACTATATGAGACTTATTCGAGGAAATACAAAATATCTTTTACAAAAATATAGAGACAGATGGAAAACTTATTGTTGTTGTCCCTTGATTCATGCATGAGCTGGAGGTTGAAACTCAGATTTTCCTCTTGCTATTGCTTTAGTAATTGTGTGCTGGATCTTTGATTACTTTTCCCTACTGATACTCTTTACCTGTTTCTGATACTCTTTACCTGTTTACCAGCCTTTACCTTAGTAAATATTTTCTGTTTACCTCAGAGTTACCATAGTAAATTATAGGATATCAGTCATACTGGTCCACCATTCTTCATTAGGTATCTTCATCCTGATCAATTTTCTGTATACTTCGTCAGCCTCAGTGTACTTTGAAAAATTGGGCTGAACAGTAAACAGGTGTTTTACTTCATGCTCAATATAAAAAAGGTTTTCCAAACCATCATATAGCACTTTTCCTGTGGGTAGTGCTTTCACTGTGGAAGAGCTGGCTTGACTTTTGGCTTGTTTATGTAGTTTCTCAACATAGTCTTCATGAGTTATCAGCTTATCATTTATGACCATTGGACTTGGTAGGCCTTTATCTCTTAGAATGCCATATTTTAACATAAAATCATCTATATCCTCCTGAATACTTTGACATCTTCTTTACAGGTTAAGAATTAAGTTCCTTTTAGTAAGAACTTTCTTAATTTCAACAATAGTACCAGTTTGATCCTCAATATCCCATTTTTCCAGCTGTTGCTTGCTTCTGCTATTCAAAAAATTGATCAATTGGGTTGCCTCTTCAGGTTTTTCTCCCAATTCTTCCTTGGTCTTCTGTATATCCTCTATAGCTAGTTTCATTAACTTAGTCTGTTCAAAAATGATCTAAATAGAAGACCAAATATCATTGATAGAATCAATGATATTGGTCCATAAAATCTCTCTAATATCCCTCAAAGGTTTTTCCAATGTTAAGTCCTTCTCTAATGTCTTAATTCTTTCTGTCATCCATCTATTTTTTCTCTCTTCTTCAGTGTAATTAATCTGTTAACTCATAGTTTCTTTCCAAGCTGCTAACCATTTCTTTTAGTTTCTTTATTTTAGTTGCTTGGATTTTCATTTCTTCCATGGACTTTATTAAGTCCTCTGTTTGCTTTGCTGAAGCTGCTGCTACTTCTGATGTACCTATTATTGTTGTTGGTAGAGTTGTTGCTAGGGGAATGTTAGGTGCCAAAGATGTTGCAATAGTGGATGGAACTGATGTGGATATTATGGGTGTTGTAGTATGAGGCATGGTGGTCGACTCACCCAATTTGGACTACAAAGCTTTTTCTAGATCTTGCTCTGTTTCCTTCAACTGCTCTTTAAAATTAAGGATTAAATCCATAATTTCTTCCTCGTTTTGTTTCTCAATCACTTCTATTGTTTGTGGATGTACGAGGGGAGGGAGTTTGAGTTGTTTCCTTAGTGCATCAATGTCATCATTCTTTTTCTTTATCAATCTTTCAGTTGCCTTAAAATCTTTGGGATCATGTCCCAACTCAATCACCAGGTCTTCTAATGATTTTATCCTGGTATCCTTAGCCTGAGAAGAGGCTCTTTCCAATTGTAACTGTGTTTTAGTATTATTTAGAGAATTCTCTGAATGATGTGCAGTGATGACTTTACTGGTCAATGTTGAATAGACCATCTCACCCATTTGCTTATGGAGCTCAATCTGATCAATTGGGTGGATGTCTCTAGCAAGGACTTCAAAATTTGTTTTGAAATAATCAGCCATGGACTTTAGCTATTGTATTGTTGGTTTCAAAAAACTCATTTGCATCTTTCCCTCTTTGATGTCAAAATTTGACATCAATCTTCTCTGATTTGTGGGTGCCATTTTCAGATAGGGGGCATAGGTTTGAGCTTTGAGCTTCTCATTCCTAGCCTTAATCTCTTTGTGTTTTTCTTTCAAATCCTAGCTCTGTTCTGAAGCTACCCTCAGTGGTGACACTTCTACACTTTGTTGTCTGCTTAATGCCTGTGTCTGGGTGGTAGATGGTGTCTCCCCTACTAGTGTTGTCTACACTGTGTCAGTTATTGTTTCTTCATATTCCTCCTTGGATAGAGGATTCAATCTCTACCTTTTTACATATACTTGATCCAATGGCACTGTAGAGGGGCTAGCCTCATTCTTACTTATCGTTTGAATTCTTTCCTCATTAAGAGGGGTCTGCAATACTAGAGGGTTACCCATGTTTGTATCAATTTGGGTCAACTCCTCAGAAATACTTTGTGACCTTGAATCTTTTCCCTGTACTGAAGTCTCTGGTTGTCTTGATGTTTGTGCACTATGCTCCTGTGTTGGCCTCTATGAAGATTCTTCAGGCACCTATACAAAGGAATCTAGATCAAGTCCTTTTTCCAAATCTTTCATAATATTTTCCATTTCAACTTGTGTACTATCCTGTCCTATAAGTGTTCCTTCCACCCATTCATTTTGATTTGCATATTGTTCTATCTCTGGAATTCTATGATGGATGTAGGGGGACATTTTATGCTTCTGCCTTTTGTCACATATGAAGCTATGACGATCATAAGGCTAGATTTAACTCTTCTTCAATCTCAATCTCTCAAGGATTTCCTCTGCCTCCTTCCCTGCTTTTCTATTGTTGCAAATGAATGGTCCTAGATGGTCCTTTCTCCTTAACTGAGCTTTCTTTTTAGCCTTCATAAAGTGGATTTCATCAAAGTTGATCATTTGCCTGTAGTACTCCAGGGCAAATAATCGCATGGGAAGGTATTTAGGCAGTTTAAAGGGAGGAAGTTCACATCCATAAATTATAATTTTGGTATGATTTTGGTACAAGTACGAGTCCCCAACCTTGTATTGCTTGGATAACTGAATAATTCTTTTAATATCATCACTGATTCTAGGAGGGGGACTTCCTATCAATATGGTAGTGACTGGATGGACAAATTTATCAATGAAATCTGTATAAGGATGTGGAGAAGAAGGTGAATTGTGAAAAATGGAAGTCCAGAATATGATTGACCTAGGGTTCCCCCTGGTGTCAAACTTTTGCACAGAGAAAGGGAATTTATCACTCTGGTAATAGAGGAAAAGATGATAAAGGACTGAAGAATATTTAAATACTCTCTCATTCTCTAACCTCATGAATTGATCATGCATTTTTATCAACAATGAATGTAGCATAGTAAAATTTGGATGTAGGAGGTTGACCAGGGGTGAAAATTGACATATAGGCTAAGGTTAACTCATCAACATATTCACTAGTAGTAAAACCCAAAATTCAAGCAATAATGGTGATGATATCTTTACCTAGAGTTGTAAAGAAGCTTGACATATAAGGAGGGTGTTCTTTGGGCCTGTATTTTTCTTCCATGAAATTTTGACATATTTTTTTTAATTTCAGAACTGGACAACCTTGAATATTTCTCAAGTAAATCGACAATGGAAAGGGGGGTGAGGTCCTGGCCAGGCTGTAATTGCAACATTTCATTTATAGACTCAGCTGTAATGGTGAAAAGAATTGTCTGGTAGGGGGACATTACAGCTCTTATATTGGGGTTGTAGTTTGCATGGAAAAGGTGGAATATCTGGGAAAATATGGACAGTGGAGAATTTATATTTAGGTAGGTTTAACTCCCAAAGACCTATTTTATCATCATTGTTCAGATAATTGTCCCAATACTTGGAGTAAAGTTTCAAGGGGGTTTCTTCAAAAGTAAGGTCTTTGATTTGAAAATCTTTATCGGCCAAGGGGAGGTGGTCCAAATCCCCGTGGGGAGTAGTGATTGGAGTGACATTTAGGGCAACAGGATCTTCCATCCTTGGTTCTTGTTCAAGGAAGAAAGTTGGAGTTTTCAGGAATTCCAGGTAAAACAGGTGCTTGGGGAACCTTGGGACTAAAAAACAACTTAATTCTACTAGATTACTTGAGTTTTAGAGTGATTTGGTGGAAGTTTTAGTACAAATCAAGGTTTTTGAGAAGGAATACGGTAAATACCTGTTTATGGTAGACTGAAGGGACAAATGGTTGTGGTGAAAGCTTTGCTGGATGCGCACAGTAGTCTGCAGTGGCCAAGAGTTCGGCGAATGATAGTGGTTGGCAGTTGGGAATCAGTTGCTAGTCCGAATGTACTCTATGCAGGCATGGAACAGAAGTTTCTTTTTCTCAGAAAAAAGGAAAAAAATGAACATTTTTGTTTTTATGCAAAAATTCAATGACTTTTGGCAGGTGAATGGGAAAATGACAATTGATGTTAATTGACGATGGGACATTTTGTCATTTAGTGAAGGCGGTAAGCAGGATTGATCGCATCTCTTGTGGGAGGTTGGTAGTTTTGGCGAAGGGTTGCACGATGCCACAAATTGAATGACATGTAGCATCGACGAAAAGTCAAAACAACTTATATCTGTGGTTAATGTTCGACCAATAGCCCCGCGCGATATGAGCGACGATATTTGGATGAGGGAAGGGAGATCGGATGGCAGTCGGCGGCGAAAGGTGCTAGGGAGTTAATGGTGGGGAACCAACATCATAATCATCATAATTAAATGACTTTAACTATATCGGGAATGATTTTATTGGTGGATAGGTTATTAATTAATCCAGATGACTAATTAATCCCATTTTAACACATCAGGGGTTTTGCTCTTAATTAATCACAATTCGATTAATCAATCCAACTTAATCAAATTTATTATGGTTTATTTTTCAAACCTTTGGAATGGGATATTTATTAATTTTGGGGTTTTTATCAATAATATATATAGGAAATGGTAATTTCTTTCGGGATTTAAATAATAAGAATTAAAAGTTAATATGAACTATGGAAAAGAAAATGTGCTAAGTAAATGTTTCCGAAAATACATTCATCATCCAACATTATGACTTAGGCTAAAATGTGTTTTTGGGCATTTTTTTGAAGAACCATTTATTTTTCCTAAGTAGAAAGAGTGATTTTACCTTAGGAAAGAATTTAAAGGGAATGAATGAAATATGGAGGGGGTGAATTTTGATGAAGGGGATTTAGCAGTTAGGCCTTACAAGTTATTGGGCCAAGGGTCCGGTCCCTCCAGAAGTCAGAGAAATGCTCTGAGCCCCTTTAACTTTCAGGTTATTGGTGCCTTTAGTGCTTATGGGAAATTAGTAAAATTTAGGGAAAAAATGAGTGAGGAAGTTAATTAATTTGACTTTTGTCCATGATGTAAATGTCTTCATTATCATCCATGCTTTACTAAAGTAATGTAATGATGAAAGCAAATGATTTGAGCTTTTAACTTAACCATTCATTATGCATAATTCTACAACCAATCATCTACTTACCCACCTACACATCCTACCATCTTTACTTCTTTTATTAGGGTGCACTTAAACTCGCAAACCCTTATCAAACTTTTCTTTTCTTTTACAATGGAATTCTATCTAAGTCTATCCTTATTACATCCAAGGGCTCAGATTAAACTGTTAAGCTCCTTCTTTTATTTACTCTACATATCTACTTATTAGCCTAGATTAACCAGTTTGGTCAGATTTTATTCTCTATCTCTAAGCATGAAATTCAAAACATGGAATCACCAAGATTAAACTATTTGGTTACCATGGATAGTGGCATAAGTAACAAGTTGCACACAATCATTACTATGCACAAGGTAAAATATTAGTGGCATTTGGACTTGCACACTTTCATGGTCTTTTTTTTTTCTTGGGGTTCATTTTCTTTCATTTTTTGACCTTTTTTTAATTCTTTCTGTCCTTTGATTTTTCTTTTAAGACATACCCTCTTTACATTTTTTAATTTTTTGAATTTTTGAATATGGAAAACATTTGCAACAAGAAAAGGTATGTACATATTATAGAGCTAAACCAAGTCAATCATGATATATGACACCTATTGGTATAGGAACATAACAAAACCTATGCCTACCAAGTACTTTCTTTTATGTTATGTACTGCACCTGCAACATTCTAGAGAGCAATACTAGGAATTTTTCTGATCTAATACATGATTGTGTAGAGGTATATATGGATGACTTTACAGTCTATGTGAATACATTTGAAGAAGCTTTGGAAAAATTGGAAAATGTTCTTAAAAAATGTAAAGAAGCAATCCTTTCACTAAGCCATGAAAAATGTTTTATGATGTTTACAGAAGGTATTGTTTTAGGGCATCACATTTTAGGAGATGTGATTAAAGTTGATAAATCTAAAGTTGAAGTCATCTCTAAATTATCAATTCCAAATTGCCAAAAGGATACTCAAAATTTTCTAGGATTTCTAGGATACTATAGACAATTTATAGAAAATTTCACTAAAATAGCATCCCCACTCTTCAAATTAATCACCAAGGATTGTGAATTCAATTGGAATCGTGACTGCCAATTAGCATTTGAGACTTTAAAAACAATTTTTTTTTGAGCACCCATCTTGAGAGGTCCAAATTAGAAACTACCTTTTCACATTTCAACAGATGCTTCAGATACAGCTCTAGGCACTGTATTAAGATAAAAATATTTGATTCCCTACACCATCTACTATACAAGAATTTGACTCCCACTGAGTTGAATTATACTGTAACTGAAAAGGAATTTTTAGTTGTTGTTCATGCAATCAACAAGTTCAGACATTATATAATAGGCTATGAAACCTTTGTTCATACAGATCACTCCACAATTAGATACTTAATGAATAAACCTATTACTAATGGCATAGTTATAAGATGTCTTTTACTCTTGCAAGAATTCAATATTACTATGCTAGATAGACCTGGAAAACAAAACACAGATGCTGATTTCTTGTCCAAAATTCAAAATATCAAAGATGACACTTCGGTTGAAGATAAGTTTCTTGATGAATATCGTTTTGCAGTGACTACTCAAACTCCTTGGTTTGCAAATATTGCTAATTACTTAGTCACAGGGAAATTGCCTTCACATTTGTTTCCTAGAGAGAAAAGAAAAATCATTCAGATAAGTGCAACATACTCATGGATCACTAATGAATTGTATAAAACAAGCCCAGATCTTATGATTAGAAGATGTGTTAGGGAAGATGAAATGCTTGATATTGTTAAGGCATGTCATGATGAGCCGTGTCGTGGACACTTGCTGACAAGAGGAAAATCTATAAAATCATTTCTTTGGGATATTATTGGCCATCCATCTTCAAAGATGCCAAAGAATATGTCAGGAGGAGTGACAATGGCCAGAGGGTAGGGAAACCTACTCCTTTAAATGAAGTACCATTACAAATTCATGTACTCATTGAACCTTTTGAAAAATGGGCCTTGGATTTTGTTGGGCCAATTAATTCTCCATCTAAGCAAAAGAAGTATATATTGGTATGCATTGATTATGTAACTAAATGGGTAGAGGCCAAAGCATTACCTTTTTCTAATGAAAAAATTGTAGTTAATTTTCTTTTTGAGGACATTTTCACTCGTTTTTGTGTTCCAAGAGAAATTGTGACAGATCAGGGATCTCAATTTACATCTAAAATGGTGAAGGGTCTTGTGGAAGATTACAATATCAAACATAGGAAATCTACTCCCTATCATCCACAAGAAAATGGTCAAGTTGAATCTACAAATACGGTGATTGAAGGAATTCTCACTAAGACTATGCATCTACATAGAACATATTGGGCAGAAAGGTTTCCTGAAGCCTTATGGGCCTATAGAACTGCATGGAGGAACACAATGGGACATACACCCTATGAACTTGTTTATGGGAAACAAAACCTGGTCCCTATAGAGTTTCAATCAAAAACCTTCAAGATGGCAGTCCAATTGGGACTGGATTTATCAGAGGCACATAAACACAGATTGGAGCAACTCAATGAACATGATGAAATTAGGCAAGATGTAGTTCAAAGAACCAACATAGTCCAACAACAGAGGGCTAAATGGCATGATAAATATATTAAGGAGAAGAAGTTTCAAGCAGGATATTGGGCACTATTGTTCAATTCAAAGTTCAAAGATTTTCATGGGAAGTTTCAAACTCATTGGCTTGGGCCATATGAGATTGAAGAAGTCTTTAATAACGGAGCAGTAAATATAAGGACGATAGATGGAAACAAAATACCTCTTCTTGTGAATGGTCATCGGTTGAAGATATATCAGAAACCAATTTCAAGAGAGGAGTTCATTAAGGTTTTCCAGAATAACTCTGAAATGAAGCTAGCGAAGAAGAATTCTTCTTCTCCACTAACTTAGTCTTTATTTTTCAAAAAAAAAAAGATAAAAATAAATAAATAAATTATATGAGGTTGAAAACCAATCATTGATTGGCATACTTATACAGAAAATACAGGGTGAAAATCAGAGATTTCTGACATCCTATATTTTCCATTTCCTTTCTGTAATAAGTAGTGACAAAAAGCTACATTCATTTGTAGTTTAGAGTTTGCAAATTCATCATCTCATTCCATCTCATTCTCTTTTCATTTTTTTATAGTTCCACTTCATCTCATTGTCATATTTCATTTACACTTTATCCTTTTACAGTTTTACCCCATTTTACCCTATTTTTCATTTTATCTTACACCTCATTCTATCTCACTGTCATAACTCATTTCCATTTTATTTTTACACTCATATTCCATAGCCATATTTCACTTTTCCTTCTTTTCACATTCTGAAGCTGATTCCATTCTGAAACTAGTCTGATTTTGCAACTACAACTTACTTATCAATTCTGGCACAATTGTACATCTCACAAAGAAATTATGAATGTAGGGAAATTGAAGAATCAAGTTTTGGAGATCAACCACGCTCAAAGTACCTACAGATCAACACCAAAAGAATTATCAAGAAAAAGGTTAAGTTCTAAAGGTAAAATGCAAAATTTATTTCAAACAGCAAGTTACAAACATAAGTCATGTATAATATCAACAATCATATGTCTCCTTAACAAGTCATTATTTGATTTGACTGCCACTTCATTATACCACATCTCTGCCACATCTTCTACATTCGGTAGCAAACAGTCTATAATAATTTCATCATACCACACCTCCACTACGTTCTCGATACTCTGTACTTAAATGGTCTCTAATAACTCCATCTGTTAAACGGTCAAAACTACGATTTGACTAACGTATTCACATCTCTCCAAACCCTCACCATCTACTTATTCCACGCAAACCCATCATTATTTTTCATCATATCCGTAGTCAGTCCATTTCATGGACCAGGAGAGTAATTCTGAAGGTTAGAAAATTCTATGAAATAGAGGCCATGGGACTCATTATCAGGATAGAGCCCGTATGGGCAAAATATATGGAAGGATATCCACAACTCAAGGAGATGTTGCAAAAGGCTAGATGGCTCAATTTCATTGAAAAATTTGATGGCTATCACAAAGAGAGCACAAAATCTTTTGCTGGATCATTCGATGGTATAGAAGTAGAAATTGGGGACATTAAGTTTGCAGTAACAAAATCTTACATAATAGAGGCTACAGAACTTCCAAGACTTGGTGAGAGATGGTTCAAAAATAAAGAATTTCACAGTGAATCATGGAAGGTAATCCTTAGGAACCCAGGTATGGATGTCACTGTATTTAGGAAAGGAATTCATATTTCAGCACTTAAAAATAAATGGAAAAGCATGCTTTTGATATTACAAAAATTTATTACCTGTGAGGGAATATTCGGATGCATGTATGTTTATCATATATATTTGTTGATAAACTTTCTAGAAAATGGAAACATCAACCTCCCTTTCTTCCTTCTAAACAATTTGAGGATGGCTTCAAATGTACAGAAAAAATAGAATTCACAGACACAACTATGTACCATCATGGGTTGGTAAAAATACTGGTTGAGTTTCATTTGAAAAGAATAGGAGATACTTGGGAAACTTCTTGATAAGAAACTATTTTCAAGAGGCACCAGAATCACCTGAATAGGTTAATATCAGAAGGAGTAAGAGGAAAAATACTAGTATGACCATACAAAGCAAACCTGAGTCCTTCGCACAGAAATATGATGAAGATCCAGTCTCTGAGACAGAGATCAGGGAATAGATCAAGAAAAAAGGGAAGATAAAAAAGAAAGTTGGTGGAATTACTGGACACAAACCTAAATCTTTAATACAACAAGATGATGAACAATTAATATCTGAAAATTTGACAGAGATTAGGAAACAAATCAAGAGAAAGGAAAAGATAGGAAAGGAGAAAAAGGGTACAAAGGAGGAGAACATAAGCCCCCTACAACTTAGAAGGAGCTCTAGACTCAGATGTATGGTAAAGAAGGGTCATCAAAGGGAATAGAGTTCAGAAATCTAGAAGAAGAAACCCCAATACCATCTCCTGATAATGTTCCATTTACAAACAGACCTCAAAACTCTCCTAAAGAGTATTTCAAAGGAAACCCGAGTAGAGGATCTCCAGGCATAGACCCAGTGCAGCAACAAATTTATGATTACATAGAGTCACTGGAGAAGAAAAGTGCCTCAATGGATCTAGAATCCTCAACTAATCTAGAACAACATGTCACTCCACAAGAACCTCTAACTGACTCTCTCAAATAGGAAATCTATGAGTTAGAGATATTGAACAAGCATATCAAGAAAGAAATTGAAACCCTGAAGGAACAAAGCAAATTGGATAAAGCCATTCATGATAATACAATACTACACCTAGGGCTATGGTACAAGAAGAATAGGAAGTTGAAGAGGAAGAATAGAAACTTGAACAGAACAGTGATCAACCTAAAATACAAACTTCTCATGAAGAAACCCAAGATGGAAGTCACTTCAAAGAGGAGAAAGAGAAGAAAGTTAGATGTACTAGGAGAGGTGTCTGAGTAGATGCAATAGGAAAGAAGAGTTCACATTTTTGGCAAAATTTCATGGGGACATGCAATGATTTTGCAGTGGGGGTATGTTGAACCTTAGAATTACCCTTTCCTTAACAACTTTTCTCACTTCTTTCCCTTGTTTTCCATAAAAAGACAGATCCCCATCACTGATAAATGCTAGATTTTGTCTCAAGGAGGACATTAAATGACTAACATGTTATACTTTTATGTTTTTTCTGTTTGAATATTTTTTTGCAAATTAGCTATGGAATGCAGCCTGTTCTACAGCTAACTGTGTGTTTTGTAGCTACTTTCATGGTTTAGTAGGTTATAGGTGTCAAACGAAGAAACCAACCACATGGGCATCTCTGGAATTGTCTTGACATGGATGCTATCCTAGTTATCCAGCCCAGATCGATAAAAAAGCCAGCGCAAGACCACAGTCAAAGGTGGAGTCAAACATATGAAGCTCAAAAGCAATACGACTCTTTGTCTACCCTTTCATGGTTAATTAATAAATCCAACAGTTTTGTTGAAGTGTTAACTCGGATTAGCCACCTGTGTCAATGGTTTTGTGCAACCACCTTGTTCAAATTCAAGTCACCTGTAGCTGATCAAACATTTACGCAGTCTAGTTGTGATATGTGTAGACCGCTTGTAGCTAATTTTCCTCAAAATACAGTTATGAATATTTTCTTTTAAGTACTAGTTGTACAGAACCAGAAGGGGTTCAAAGTTTTTAAAGTAATAAGTTTATACTTATCAGCTCTGTAATTTTGGACTTTTGTTCTTGTTTTATAATACAAAGTCATGTGTTGACTGATGATCATTTGAAGGAGCATTTTTGAATTAAGTTAGTAGCTCAACCCAATCAGTTGGAGAGGGCCCCTATGCTGAAGGAGGTTTTCTTTTCATCTGTTTTGTTTGTTCAGTTTTAATTTCATCATTTGCTTTTAGCAGTGTTTATAAATTAGGTTGATTTCTTGTAGTTTGATTTCTTTTAGTTTTGATCAGTAGCATAATGTTAGAATTCAATAGTGTAGTCTTGTTTCTCCAATCCATTTCATAAAGGAAACGACTTTATTTCTATACAAGAGTAAGATTGAAAGTAATGAGGATGCATTGTTGATTAGTTTACTCACCATTTTTGTTATTTATTTCCTAGTTCAGGTTGTCAATGCACTGTATTAGTGAATGTTTTTTGTCACCATTTCAAGCTGATATCCATCCTAAAATAAATGGTTAAACATTCACTTTACATAAGGGTTGAAACCAATCAGATACCTTCTGCATGCTTTTATTTAGTTTTTTCTAGATCATGAAATACAGAAGTTGCTTGAATTCCATCTTAAGGAGGTTTTATTTCAAAATTGAAGGTTAGAGTAACTAGAAGTACTTCAGTTAATTTCATTCCCTATATTTATTTCAACATGACTTACAACTTTAACTTTTGGTTTTAAGAATTAGATTAATGAATTAGTATTAGATGACAAGATAGGACATATGCTCTGTTTTTTTTCCTTCTTTTAACTTAAATTTTGACTAGTTTTAAGCTCTTGGGTTCACCTTTAGGAAGTTTAGATGTAGTTTCTCATAGTTCAAATTGTACATCATTAGGAATCAAAGAACAAAAACCCCCAAAACAATATAAAACACAAAACAATGAAGTAAGAAGGGTTAACTAAGCACATACAGTGTGCTACACTCCATCAGCTTACGAACCTCAGTTGATAATTTATGCAAAGCAATTTAGGACACTAAATTGACTAAACAATAACCATGCGGGAGCAGGACTAGGTGAATCCAACAGTGGATGGCAGGATTTCGTGGGAGCGCGACACCTCCTACACCTTAGATTCAGATGAGGAAATAGAACGATGGCAGAATCAGTTACACGAGGTAACCACACTCAATTGCAAGGGATCTGCCTATGTATGACGGGTTGAGTGAGGTGGATGATTTCTTGAACAAATTTGAAAGAGAGGTGCCAGAATAGCAGCGATTTGATGCTCTAAAATGGGCATTGCGCGCTACACCCGCAAGATGGTGGGGTGCGCATCAAAGAAGTTTTGAGGACTGGCACGAATGCATAAGGGTGATGCTTATATGGTTTGGAAAGCCTTAGATGTGGATGGAATCCAGGTATGATGGACGAAACAGCCTATGCACCCACCTCTCCTGATGGGTACACACATATGGTACACGACCTGCACGAATGCACATCGTCCTCATGATAGGAAATAGGACCAACAAGTAGGAGCGGGAAAGAAGATGGCGTGAACAATGAAGTAGGATAATACCAAGTGCACCATATATTATCTGCATGGAAGCATTTTTCAAAGTATGTGAAGTACTAAACACGGTCCACCATGTGAGACACACTGACTAGGATCTGCGCGTACCAACGATTCTATGGACTTATAGGACCATGTGCAAAACCTTGACCAAGTGAGCACTTCCAAAGCTGAAGTATGAAGAAGATGCTGTAATCCCTATGGAGCAGGCAAGGCATAGTCCGAGCGTGACAACACCTGTATATACAATGGTTCGTGAAGCCCAGAAAGAAGAAATCACACATCCATAAGAGACAGTACACAGGAGACTTATGGAAGAAATCCAATAGGGAAATCTTAGACTCTGCGAACTTGAAAAAGAAAGGGTACGGTTAAGAGAGAAAAGTGCTTTGATGGATGCAGAGGTCAAGAAGCTCGAAGACAAGATAAAGGAAGAGTTTATCGCAGAGAAAACTAGGATCATAAGGCAAGGTGCAAACAATCATACTCAAAAGTTTGAGAACTATCACCGTGAATTACTTAGTTTGAGGCCTTGGCTTGGACCACATATCGTCAAGCATAGTGACCAGGGTAGCGTGTGGCAAATGAGGACGTGCGCAACCATAGAAGGTGGGGATTATCCAAGAACCATGATAGAGGATAGGGTGGTACTCCACATGGGTGGTGTGACCACTTGACTAGCCAAGGGAAGGAATGTCTTAGCGCTCCAGGCAGTTGGAAGGGAGCGGGGAACTATAAACTATCCTGCTTGGGAGCTGCGCGATGTTGGAGATGCGCATAGAAGTAGAGAGTCACAAGGTCCACAACCATGCATGGCAAACTGCACTACCGTGTGGGTTGGACAAAACCATTGAAGTCACTGCTCATGATGGGATGATTGTCTTGAGGCCAAATGGAGTGGGCGGTGGACATTTAAGACATGATTTATGGGAAAGATTTGGGAAAATCTGCCGCCAAGAAAGCATTAATGGCCTGGAATTGGGGGGAACGATTGAATTCGAATTCAAAAGGTGCTATAAAATATAAGGGGCTGCCCACCAAACAACACTTGGTCATTTGAGAATTGAGCGATTGAGAAGAGCACTGAGCATTGAGAGCCAAGCGATAATTGAGCCCCTGAGTTCACAAGTGACATAATAGAGCCTAGATATGATGACAACAACTAAGGATGGTTTGTGAATAGAAGAGGTAACCGCCGGCGAGGCCACATAGACCCCAATGGTGGAGGATGTTCTAGAAGGTGTCGGGGTTGTGGTAAAGATCCCCAAATCACCGCATACGCCAAGACCCAAGAAGGATAAACAGGCAATGGCTCCAGTACGTGTGTCCCTAAGGAACCTGTTGCGCAACAAACTATCAATGGAAGAGAAGGGGAAAGCTATCACGATAGAAACAGATGAGGAGGAAGAAGATTTGTAGGCCCTTATCATCATAGAGGAAGAAGACAAAGGAATGAAGGAGGATATTCAACCTACATACTTTGTGACAAAACTGCCTGCATATGTCCCCCCGTGAAAGGGGAAGGCCAAAGTACCCAAGGACCTAGATGAAACCAAGAGTCTACTCCAAACCTCGCTTCTCCAAGATAGCATTGTGTTTGAAGGCACGCACCTGGGCTGCATGCCAACCATGAAGTTTGAATACTGGGACCTCGCTGACAATGAGAAGTTCCCTCACTTGGACATTGGGAATCTCATGAAGCAGAACAGCGCGGGGGTGGTGACAACGTTAGAGCCACAGAAGTGGTTGTGTGAAGTGGAAAAGGCTGGGCTACTGAACCTGCTATGGGTGCTGCATTTCCACCATGCCCCAATAGCCATTTTCGTCATCAGGTAGTTGCTTTTCCTGGTGCATGATGCGTATCTATGGGTGGAGGAGCCGATCCCCATCACGATAGACCTAATCCATTGCATTTCCCGGCTACCATACAAGGGAAAGGACCCCGCGACCATATAAGAAGGGAAAGGTAGTGATTTGGCCCTCGCGAAGGCCATGAAGACAAAGTACAAGCTGGAGAAGAAGAAGAGGGGCTATGCTATCTCCAACATCAAGGACAAAGCGATACACGTAGCAACCCAAATCCTGGCTGGCAAAGTTATGAGAAAGTGTTGCACTGGCAAAGTACCTGCACCGATGATTGCACTGGCCGAACAGTGTGTGGAGGTGGTCCAGTTTAACTGGACATAATTCCTCTGCACAGAATTTTTGAAGAACTGTCGCAAAGCCCAGGAGCAGGGTAAAACCTTTCACTATGCGTGGCTATTGCTATCCATAGTGTTTGTAGTGGGGGAAATTCTAGAGGACAGTCAATTCCCCCCAGGAAGTACGCTTCGCTCTGGGCCATGAAGGATGCAAAAAGAATACATGACAACAAGATCATTTGGGTGCTCATGTAGATGAACATCTGAATGTGGATCAATCGGAGGATGTGCCTATCACCCATGGTGTACAACAGTCTACAGATTTTTGCAGAATTCAAAGCCAACATGCATAATATATACATCCAAGCATGCAAGGACACAATGAAGCAATGGACGAAGCTACCTTTTATAGCCACTGATGACGCCATTTCACTGTCTTGGATGCATGGCCCCCAGAATGGCACCCCAGATCTTGAAGAACTCGAGAAGGAGGCAACGTAGAAGAAGAAGGACGATGCCAAGCTGCGTGTCACACAGTTGGCTGAGAAAAGGCGAAAGGAAATAGCAGTAGCTGAGGTAAGGGCAGTGTGGGAAGCGGCACAAAATGTTGCCAAGCATAAGAAGGCTGCAGAAGTAGTAGCAGCAGTACAGGTGGCAGAGGCAACAAACACGAAGGCAAACGAGGGCCAAGCAACGTCCTTGCAGGGGTAAGAAGTAGAGGAAACAGAAACAACAGAAGGGAGCGCAGACCCAAGGACCGCATCCACACCGTTAAGGTGCCCACACATGGCATAGAGAGCAGGACCAAGGAAGAAGGTCAAGGCCTTGAAGTTGGCCATTGACCCGATCACCCTAACCAAGGGTGATCTCCATGACATCGGTGAGATAGTGTACGATGTCACCAATTAGGCTCTTCAGGATTTTCTACAGGAGCACCAGACTGTGTTATGGGCCCTCAGGGCATAGTTTCAGGAGTTACAGGTACGTCCCCTTAGGTGGGTACCCTGTCAACCCACCTTGCAGTAGGATCTTCAGCAGCAGAGCAGATGTTGCGCGCACGGATGGTAAACACAATAGTGTTGCCGAAAGGGGCCCTAGTAGCAACGAATGAGACCAATAGATTTTCGGTGAGCATGATGAAAGGTCTTGGCCTTAATTTTGTTTCCCTTCTGTGTGAGACACTGTATCTGCTATAGGATGGGACAGCGGCAAAATTGCGCACTAGGGAGAGTCGCGCGATCTAGGTTCTCAGCGAGAAAAAGATAAACATGGAACTACTCAGTTTGCAGCGTGACAAATTGGTGTCACAAAATCAACAATTGGTGTAGGTGGTAGACAATGCTTGCCGACGCGTCCCAGAGCTAACCATCCCAACAGATATACTAGTAGAGGTGTGGATCCACAGGTTAGCAACAGAAGTCCGCGAGGCTAGGGAAGAAATGACCAAGGTTCAACTGGAGCTGAATCTTCAAATCACCGAGCTGCGGTTAAAGGCACAACCATCCACTCCCCTGAAAGTCAGAGAGAAGCACACTAGCGCTATCATAGCAGGATTGGAGGAAATCGGAGGTGCAGTGCAAGACTATACCAACATGTTGGAACAAGCACTTGAGGTACTCACAACTCTATAGGAGGACCCCAACATCTAGCACTTGGAGACAGAAGCACAAGAACTCTAGCAACAATACGACAGTGTCTGAGGAACTATGTAGATAGTGGTCCTCACCCAGCGACTTGCCAGGATGCATTAGGATAAGGCACTATAGGAGCAGGTAGATGCAGCGCACCATAAGGAGGAAGTTCTCAAAGTGCGTGTCTAGTCGTGGATCGACAAAGCCTTCACTATCACAACAAAAATTGAAGGAAAGCTCATGCACATATAGGGGATGCACACATTAATGCAAAGAAGCACCCTAGAATCAGAGGTCTCGGAACAACAGATGCAACAGATTCAACAAGCAGCAACTCAATGCGCTCCTGACCTCAGCATGGTTCGAGAACAGCTGGAGGGGCTTTGCACCAAGATCACCGCACTGACAGAGTGACTCGAGGGCAAGTCACGATGTTTGTGTTGGGAGCCTGTTGGGCATGGAATCCCCCCAAGGCACATTTTGGGGCTCAAAGCCCAAGTTTTGACCAATATTGTTGTAAAGACTCCTTGAATTGTGGGCATGGAGCGCGAAATGTATGATAGAGTCACAGGGTTGTCCACCCTAGTCTTGTAATGTAATGTTGGCCTACCCATGGTCCGCGGACCATGGGATTGTATAAATAGAGTGAGGCTCTAAATGTAAAAGAGAGGTAACCAAGGAAGTGGAAGCGAAGAGCAAGAGTCTAAGTGTCTAAGTGTGTCTTGGGTTGTAGAGTAGTAGAACGCTCTGCAGCTGAGTGCGCAGAGACCTAATTGTCTGCAGCTGAGTGCGTGGACCCCTGCAACTGAGTGCATAGGGTGGAGTCAAGTCTGTAACCGAGGAAGGAAATAATAAAGAGAATTTTTATCTTAATTTTGTGTCTCTGTTCTTGGGTTATTACATGTTTGATATAAATTGCAAATATACTATTTATTTACTCCACGCACCTGTATGAATGATTTATATTGCCAAGTATAACTTAACGCATACAAGTAGGCTAAGTTAATCAACTAACAATGGAATACTAGTAAGGACTTGGGTAATAACAGTGTTTGGCCCCCAAGTAGGGCTGCACGAAGGCAGAATCTCAGGTTGCAAGGTATAGGTAAGTGCATGTAGCGACGTGCATGCAGGGTCAAACCGCAGACCACTTGAACTCATCAGACATCTCCAGGGTGTGGAAACCTAGTTCTAGCAACCTCCCCTACTACTTTCGGTTAGACCTCAGTCCGCGCTCCGCGAACTATTGCCAAAAGGGCCAGTAGTACTGGGATTTGTTTGGCTAAATCACTTCTGAACCTAGGTCAGGCCCAACAAGCCAACAAGACCCAAAATTAATGCTTCATACTCAGCCATATTATTGGTACATTTAAAATTCAATCTATATGTGTGGCCTTCTGAGTGATGATTTTCCAAATTATATATCCACACTCGTGCTCCTACTCCTAACTTATTAACTGATCCATCAGACTCTATATGCCATAATATCTCATGCTCATAATTTTCAATATCTGATGCAACAAACTTTTCATCACTTACAACAATTTGACTATCTTGTTCATTAAAAGTTCTATAGTTTGGTTAGTTTCATTTTGTGTAGAAACTGCAATTTCTTTTGGTTCTGTATTAGTACTGTTTGAAATTTCTTCTTGTGTTTGATCAGCATTATACAGGATAAAAGAAACGATACCTGAGTGTATGGAGTATATGGGAAAGTTTTGAGGTCGATCCTAGCTACTTACCATATATTTCATTAAGTTTTCTCGATATAGTTTCTTAGGTTGTCCAAAAACAGAGATTGTTACATATGACATATCTAGTTGTAAGGATCTCTGAAGCTTGGCTTCCCATGATCTGGATAATAGCATGCCATACTTTGGTGGGATCTCAGCAACTACAATATCCATAAGGATGCTTTTGCCAAGATACTAGACTAAAGTGACACACAAATCTTTAATCAATCCTAGACACTTTACTTGACTGGAGTCAAATGAGAATAAGTCTTTGTAAGGCCTTGTAATGTCTAGGTTTAATTTCTCCATCACTGATTTGGGCATTAAGTTGTGAGAGGCCCCAGAATCCAACATTGCATTGTGTAGAATTTTATCATGGATACTAAGGCTAATGTAAAAAGGTGGAACTCCTCCTTCTAATGGTTTTCCATTAACATCTGGACCAAATATGAGTTCTGGTTGGTCATCAAACAAGTTGACAAAATCCTCATTTTCAGCAATGTTTAAGGTCTGGTTTATCTGTGACTTGTAAGTTTCATTCTTGATTAGTTATGTTAAAGGAACTGAAATCTTTAGCTTTTTTATCTCTGCTCCCAGATTGAATGGCAAGGAAACTTTTTCTGTTTGAAGGTTTTGAATTTTTGAAGCAGGGATCTGAGTAGACTTATCTTCTTTTCCTTTATTGGGGATCTCCTTATGTGGATTTTCAGATCTGGTGTTTTGAGTTTTATCCACTAGTTCCTTAGGTGGAATTGAATCGGATGGTGGATCAACAGAAGGTTGATCAAGGGTTATATCTACAATTGTGGGGCCAGAAGGATTTGGGTTCTGCCTAGGGAGAATAAAGAGGATCTTTGAAACAGGGGTTTCTTTTATTTTCTTGGGATGAATTTGTACTATTTTCTTGGTTTGGTTAGGGACATCAGCATTCTTTCTACTTCTTATGTTATACTATTTATGTACTCCAAAAATGGCATAATCATATCCTTGATTGTAATCAAATGACTCTCCAGACTGTATTTGTAATTGCTGCAACATATGCAGTTCCTTCTCATCTTGGGTTAGAAAAACAGTGTCCTCTTCATTTATTCTCGTTAGGTTAATTTGTGTGTCTTATTCTGGATCTTCAAGATGGGATGTTTTCTGCATAATTTTCTTGAAAAGGAGGCCTAATGTTCTGATCCGGTCAATTTTTCCCAATGTTTTGATTTCGGTTTTTTCTGAAATTTGGGTTTCTAACTCGAGGTGCTTGTTGGTTATCCCATTGGGGTTTCCTTTCTATGTTATCTATTATATCCATTAATCTTTCCATACTTTTGACTAAGCTATCTATTTTAATGTCAGAGGGTGAAGCTTCATCCTTTGTAGTTCCTCTTTTTTCATTTCTAACTCTAGCCCTTTTAGCTAACAAATTAGCTTCAACACTAACAGCTACACTTTGCATTTCTTCTAATGTTGGGGGATTTCTTTCCCTAAGTTGGTATGCCATATTTGTGTCAAAACCATCAGGGAAATTTATTAATGCTAAGTCAAGTGGGGGTCTAAGGTTAACTAAGATGGCGTTATATATACTATTGAATCTAGTGCAATAATCTTGAACAGTCTCGTTAGGTCCCCTTCTAATATTTTCATATTCTTAAAGGATTTGCAGGGGATTCTTTTTCTTTTCCCATCTGTTAAAAAATTGTTGATGAAATGCATCTAAACTATCAATACTATTAATAGGCAATGCTCTAAACCATTTCTTAACATCACCAGCTAAAGTTTGGGCAAAGAGTCTCATTTGAACATTATCTATGTCAATTTCGTGCAACTCAAAGTAATCTATTATTTTGTTGAGATGTTGCTGAGCAGTGTAATGTCCTGTGCCATCAAATTGAACAATTTTACTTTGGTAGTCTGCTAGCATAGCACCAAGTTGGGCAGGTGAAACAAGAGGAGAATATTTATTTTCCATGGCTGTAAGCTAGGAGGGGTTAAGATGTGGATGAAGAATGGATGAAGAACCAAGACTAGTAGGTGATGAATGGGAGATGATAGGTTGGTGAGGAAGAGTAGGTACAAATGGTGGTGAAGAATGGACTTTAGAAGGTATTATTGATGAATTTTATGGGAACAATGGTGAACTTAAAGTAATGGACGATTGTCTAGAAAGCTCAGGGGTTGTGGAAGTATTCATGGATGATTGTGGAAATTTCAGAATGTATTCATTAATGGATTTGTTGGCCTGTTGAACTTCAAGGTCTGCAATAAAGTTAGGATCTAGAACAATTTCACTCGGTGCATTTTTGGATTTTGTTCTAAATAATGACTATTCAAATGGAACATCAAAGGGAAGTTCTTCTAAAAATAACCATTCATCGGGACATGAATTAGCTTTAACTAATGGTATCTGGCTAACTGAACTTACTTCTTTTTTGGATTTTCTTGAAATTAGTTTGGGATTATCAACTACTAGGGTAGGGTTTGGCTTTAGATTATCCCTAGTAAAATGAATCTTCCTGGAAGCCAGAATTTCAAAAATTTTAGTTGTTTTTATGAGATTTTTTCCAAGAAACTTCGAACAAGTGACCTTAAGAGGCTTAGAATGAAGATTTGGGATTTTATTAAAACTTTATTAGGACTAAGGATTCGATTTCCCTAGTATGGTCGCCACTATGTTAGCACTCAGAACTTTTCCCTAGAAGTTTTCAGAAGAAGGAAAGGACCGAGGTAACCACAAACCAACTTTTGAGCATAGGCTTTAGCCAACCTATGGCTCATAGAGGGATCTCTCTATGATTTAGCTTTGTTTGCTGGGATTTCAGGCTAGTTCTGAAGGTTCAGGGAGTTTTTAATTTGTATTGAAGATTGTATGGTGGAATCCTTAAAACAGATGGATAGAATGATGTCTTCGAACCATTGGGCTATGGATTTAATAGAAGGGAAACAAAACTGGAATTAACTCGCTAAAGGGAGTGTTCAAAGGGCAAGCTAGCAGAGTAAAGTGCAGGTCTTTGGGCTAGAGGGGTGAAATGGTATTAACCAGGGTGAGAGAGGAACTAAGAATTCTAAGACTGAGATTAAAATGAGGAACAGAGGATAATCAGAAACAAAGGGCAATTAAGAATCCTTTGCTATAGATTACAGGGAGACAACCTAAACTAAGGAGCAATAAATAATTCCTTAACTTAGACAATTAGTACAAAACATTTAAATGCATAACAGTTAAAACATAGTGCAATGAAGAAAATTTTAAGGTATCATTCCATGTTAAAGCATTTAGATATAGATATACATTAAATATTGTGGAAAAACTTTAAGAAAGATAACAACACAAGAGAAAAATACTTGTCTGCACTTCGCTCTACAAATGAATCTTGTGAAATTTCTTGTCTTTTTTCATTAGTCCAGCTTGCTGGTCCAGTTAGTGATACAATAGCTTTTACAGTCTTTTGATCAAAAGGTCTATAGAAATGTCTAATAATCCACCCTACATACTTCGAATTGTGAAGTATTTATACAAAAATTATTACAAAATATCTCAAACTAACTTGAGATTTAATCTAGGAAATACAAATATCTTCTTGCAAGAAGATAGAGACAGTGATTGAATTGTCTTCATGTTGTCCCTTTTATTGTGGTGCTGCTAGCCTTTATACTTTGGTTTGTATCCCTTTATGTTGGCTTGTTGTTGTGGTCTTTTACGCTAGAATCTTCTTTGAATTTTAACTTTCACCTAATACTCTTTGACCCTGATACACTCTGGCACGCTGACCTATTTTTTTATCTGTTTACTTAGCTATTCCAGTTTTACTGTACAATAACCTTTTTACTGTAAATTTCTTATAGTAAATTATTCATCGTTTCCCACCATTTATTATTAGGTAACTTGACATTCATCATTTGCCTATATATCTCATCAGCCTCGATATACTTGGAAAAATTAGGCTTGGTGATGAACAAGTGTTTTATATCATTCTGGAGAAAAAACAAGTTCTCAAATGTATTATACAAAACTTTGCCTATTGGCAGTGCTTTTATTGCTGAAGTGCTAGCTTATTCTTTAGCCAACTGCCTGAGTCTCTTATCATAGTCCTGCTGTGTCATAATTTTTTCATTAATGACCAATGGACTAGGTAATCCTTTCTCCCTTAAAATTTGAAACTTAGCCATGAATCTATCTATGACTACCTACATGTTCTGGCACTTTTCTTCTAAGTTTAGCATCAGGTTTCTCTTGGAAATGACCTTCCTTATTTCCAAAATGGTTTCAGTTCTATCTTCTATATCCATCTCATGAAGCTCATACTTGTTTTTGTTGTTAAGGAAGTGGATGAGTCGATTGGAATCCTCAGGCATGTATCCTAATTCCTCCTTGACTTTTTGGATAGCTTTTGTAGCTATCTTTATCAAATCTGTCTGCTCAAAATAACTTGAATAGATGGCCAAATATCCTTGACGGAGTCAATGATATTGGCTTATAATAGTTCCTTGGCTTGTCTAGGGGGTTTCTCCAATGTGAGGTCTTTCTCCATAGCTTTAACTCTCTCACTCATTCTACTGGCCTTTTGTGCCTCTTCCTTTTGCATAATTTGGGCAAGTTTGTATTCAATTTCTAAATTTGCCACCTTTTCTTTCAATATGTTCATTTCGGTAGCCTGAATAGACATTTCCTCCATGGCTTTGACCAACTCTGCTACTTTTTCCCCTGATGTACCTGCTGCTGATATAGACTTTGTTGTGACTAGTAATGCTATGGCAGGTGGAGCTGTAGGTGCTAGTGAAGCTACTAGTGTGGAAGGGACTACTGTAGATACAATAGGGATGACATCTATGGAAGTTGTGGCTATGTCAATTTGTTTTATTTGGATCAAGCTATCCAATTCTTTCTCTGTCTCTCTTATTTGATCATTAAGTTTTAGGACCAAGTCCATCAAATATTCATGTCTAGTTTGGCTCTCTAAGACTTCAAGTGTTTGAGGATGTTGTAGCTGAGGTATCTTCAATTACTTCTTAAGTGCAACAATATCATCATTTTTCTTCTTTATGAGCCCCTCTGTAGCTTTAATATCTTTGGGATCATGTCCCAACTCAATAACTAAGTCTTCCAAAGACTTAATCCTAGTATCCTTGGCATGTGAGGAGGCCTTCTCCAACTGAAATTGTGCTGAGATATTATTCAATGAGTTTTGTAGCTAATGGGAAACTGTGGCTTTACCTGTAACAGTGGAGTATATCATCTCTCCATCCTATTTATGTAGTTCTATTTGGTCTATGGGATGAATATCCCTTGCCAATACTTCAAAGTCAACCCTCTTGAAGTTTGATGATGTCTTCGGATGTTGTGTTGTAGGTTTGATAAAGGACATTTGTGTTGGGTGTGAAGCCTGATTATCTTTTGTATTCAAAGGTATCGTCGTTTTGGACCCCAGTTTGAAATGGGGCAGCAACGCTGCCCATAAAATATTTGTTGTAGGGGCCACCCCCGAAGCTAAGAATAGATGTAAAATTGCCTTGTAAAAGTATAGTAATTTCTAGTCAATCTGGGCCACTCATGAGGAGGAGATCTAATGGTAGAAGTTATGTTTAATTTAGGGTTTTTTGCCCTAGAAGGCAACCCCTCACTATATATGAGGGAATTGTATTGCGTCTATGTAGATCTGTATTCTGAGTGAGAAAGAGAGAGGAGATTGAGAGTGAAGAGAGTGTTACAGCGGATCTGTTGTAGGTTGTATCTCTTCAGTTTACTGGATAATATAAAATAAGGACTAGTTGTTTCTCCGTGGACGTAGCCCAAACTAGGTGAACCACGTATATCTGTGTCTCTCTTGTTTTATGTGTTTTCTATGTTTACATTTCTACAATATTTTATGTGTTCCATTGCTCCGTAATATATATAATTTTCTAACAACTGGTATTAGAACCAAAGGTCTTTTTGGCTAACAAACTCACAAGAGAGAAGGATTCTTGGTTCGAGTGGGAGCAATGGCAGAAGATGGTAAGTTTAGGGTTGAGAAATTTAACGACCAAAACTTCTCGCTGTGGAAGATGAAGATGGAAGATTATCTATATCAGAAAGATCTGTACCTACCATTGGGTGGAAAAACAAAGATGTTGATGGGTATGACAGATGAAGAATGGAACCTTCTTGATAGAAAGGCACTCGGAATAGTACAATTGTGCCTCGCAGCATTGGTCGCCTTCAACATTTCGAAGGAAACAATGACAAAGGGCTTGATTAAGGCGTTGGCGAAACTATATGAAAAACCCTCGGCCTCAAATAAGGTATTTCTTATGAAATGGTTATTTAATATGAATATGTCGAAAGGTGGATTTGTTGCAGACCATTTAAATGATTTTAATACTGTTACAAGTCAATTAAGTTCTGTAGGGGTAAACTTTGATGATGAAGTTAGAGCTCTGTTATTCTTGTGCTCATTGCCAAAAAGTTGGAATGGTTTAGTAATGGCCATTAGTAACTCTGTTTCTGGATCTAGTACGTTAAAGTTTGATGATGTTGTCGGTGCTATCCTTAGTGAGGAAATGCAACGGAAAAGCTCCGGTGAGACATTGAGTAATTCTTTGAGTGCAAAGTCTAGGGGAAGAAAAATGGAAAGAGGAAAAAGCTCAGGATATCGCAGTAAATCAAGGAAAGGTAGATCCAAGTCTAGATCAGAGATAATCTGCTGGAAATGTGGAAAGAAAGGACACCTAAAGAAAGACTGTATATCTCGGAAGGGAAAAGAAGGAGATGCACAACAAGAAAACAATCATGAAGCAAATGTGATAGGTGAGGTGTTACAAGATGCTTTGATTCTTTCTTTCAAAAATATTACTGATTCCTGGGTGGTAGATTCAGGGGCCTCATTCCATGCCATACCTAATAAGAAATACTTTCATGACTATGTTCAAGGAGATTTTGGACAGGTCCGTTTGGGTGATGATAAACCCTGTAAAATTGTTGGAATGGGTAAGGTTCTTGTAAAAAAATAGAATGGAAACCAATGGCTACTAAAGGAGGTAAGGCATGTTCTAGATCTGAAGAAAAATCTGATTTCAACAAGGCAGTTAGGGGGTGAAGGTTGTGTGACAAATTTCACAAATAAAGCTTGGAAGGTCACCAAAGGAGCCCTGGTAATAGAAAAAGGTGAAAAGGTTGGCACATTGTATGTATGTAATGGTATTTCTAACTCTGTTAATGCTTTAACTTCCAAAGGACCAGATGCAGCATTATGGAATCATAGGCTCGGACACATGAGTAAGAAGGGGATGAAGATTCTTCACTCAAGGAATTTGTTGCTGAGTTTGTTGATTTGGACTTCTATGAAAATTGCATTTATGGAAAACAAAAGAGAGTCAAATTTCTCAGAGTTGGGAAAGAAAAGAAGAACGAAAAATTAGAGCTTGTGCATACAGATGTATGGGGACCTGATCAGGTATCATCTCTCAGTGGTTCTCGTTATTATGTTACTTTTATTGATGATGCAACTAGAAAAACTTGGATTTATTGTATTAAGAATAAATCTGATGTATTTGATACTTTCAAGAAATGGAAAGCTTTGGTTGAGATTGAGACAGGAAATAAATTGAAGTGTCTTAGATCAGAAAATGGAGGTGAATATTGCAGCAACGAGTTTGATAGGTACTGTTCAGAGCATGGAATTAGCAGAGAGAAGACAGTTCCAAGAACACCACAAGAAAATGGTGTGTCAAAAAGGATGAACAGAATAATCATGGAGCGTGCAAGGTGCATGAGATTGCATGTAGGATTGCCTTTACAATTTTGGGCAGATGCTATAGATACTGTTGTTTATCTAATAAACAGAGGGCCTTCAAGTTCCTTGTATGGTGGTGTTCCAGAGGAAGCATGGACAGGTAAAAAGGTAAAATACTCCTTTTTAAAGCCTTTTGGTTGTGAGGCCTTTGTCCATATTAATAAAGAAAATAGAACAAAGCTTGAGGCAAAATCAAAGAAATGTACCTTTATTGGATATGGTGTTAATGATTTTGGTTATCACTTATATGATTATGAAAATCACAAAATCATTAAGATTAGAGATGTAATATTCAATGAAAATGTCTTGTATAAGAATCAGTTGCAGGAAAAGAAACAGGAAAAAGAAAACAAGGAATACACAGTTCTTAATGAGATCAATGAAAAAGTAAAGGTGCCTGAAAATAATAATAATCAACAACCACAACAGCAACAGGCACCCCAAACACCTAAAAGTGGTGTTAGAAGATCTACCGGGATAAGTAGACCCCCTGAACGATACTCTCCTTCATTATATTATTTATTGTTGACTGATTCTGGTGAACCCGAATATTATGAAGAATCAATGCAGGTTGAAAGCAAGAAGAAGTGGGAGCTAGCCATGGAAGAAGAGATGGACTCCTTAATGCATAACCAGACTTGGGACTTAGTCAAGTTTCCTGTAGGTAAAACTACATTGCAGAATAAATGGGTTTATAAGCTGAAGGAAGAAGATGGAGGAAAATAGAGGTACAAAGCTAGACTTGTGGTGAAGGGGTTTGCACAGAAGAAAGGTATTGATTTTGATGAAATATTTTCTCCTATTGTTAAAATGACTTCAATTAGAACTATTCTAAGTCTAGTAGCAGCTGAAGATTTGCATCTTGAGCAGTTAGATGTAAAGACAACCTTTCTCCATGGGGATTTGGAGGAAGAGATATATATGCAGCAGCCACAAGGATATGAGGTAAAAGGGAAGGAAAAAATAGTGTGCAGGTTGAAGAAGAGCTTGTATGGCTTAAAACAGGCTCCAAGGTAGTGGTATCTAAAATTTGACAAGTTTATGTCTGAAGAAGGTTATACTAGATGTCACTCTGATCATTGTGTTTATCTAAAAAAGAAAAATGATGGCAGCTATATCATATTATTATTGTATGTAGATGACATGCTTGTTGCAGGGTCCAACATGCAGGAAATAAATGTGCTCAAAAGAAAATTGGCAAATTCAATTGCAATGAAGGATTTGGGAGCTGCAAAACAAATCCTTGGTATGAGAATAACTAGAGATGGGAAAAATGGAAAATTAACATTGTCCCAGAATGAGTACATACAAAAGGTGTTGAAAAGATTTAATATGCACAATGCAAAACCAGTTAGTACACCTTTTGCTAGCCATTTCAAACTTAGTAAGGAAATGTGCCCAAAGACCCAAGAAGACATGGATTATATGTCTAAAGTTCCATATGCATCAGCAATTGGAAGCTTAATGTAGCAATGGTATGCACAAGGGCTGATATTTCACATGCAGTGGGAGTTGTAAGCAAGTACATGAACAATCCAGGAAAGGAACATTGGATGACAGTGAAATGGATTCTCAGATATTTGAAAGGTACCACAAATCAAGCATTATGCTTTGGTGGTTCAAACATTTCTCTACAGGGATATGTTGATGCAGATATGGCAAGTGACAAAGATAATAGGAGGAGCACTACAGGATATGTATTTACTGTAGGTGGAACAACTATCAGTTGGGTTTCAAAAATACAAAGTGTTGTTGCACTTTCAACAACAGAAGTAGAGTATGTTGCTGCTATAGAGGCTAGTAAAGAAATGATTTTGTTACAAAGGTTTATGGGTGAATTGGGTAAGAAGCATGATATGGGCACATTATACAATGATAGCCAAAGTGCCATTCATCTTGCAAAGAACTCAGCATTTCATTCCAGGACTAAACACATACAGCTCAAGTACCATTTCATACGATCAGTGTTGGAAGATGGAGAGTTTAAGCTGGAAAAGATACACACTAGCCAGAATCCTGCAGATATGCTAACAAAATTTATAACTAGGGAGAAACTCAGAATATGCTCAGTTTCAATTGGTCTTCAAGTATGATGAAGAAGATGAGAAACAACTAGGTCCAAAGAGGAGTCATTGTCTAGCAAATGAAGTAGCGATGGAGTTTCTATAATCAGTCTCCAAGTGGGAGATTGTTGGGTGTGAAGCCTGATTATCTTTTGTATTCAAAGGTATCACTGTTTTGGACCCCAGCTGGAAATGGGGTGGCAACGTCGCCCGTAAAATATTCATTGTAGGGGGTTCTAGGGGACATGGCTGCGACCTTTGGAGAGCCCCCCCTTGGTGGGGGGTTTTGGGGGCAGCGCCCCCCGAAGCTAAGAATAGATGTAAAATTGCCATGTAAAAGTATATTAATTTCTAGTCAATTTGGGTCATTCATTAGGCGGAGATCTGACGGTAGAATTTATGTTTAATTTAGGGTTTTTTTCCCTAGAAGGCAACCTCTCACTATATATGAGGGAATTGAATTGCGTCTATGTAGATCTGTATTCTAAGTGAGAAAGAGAGAGGAGATTAAGAGCGAAGAGGGTGTTGTAGTGGATCTGCTATAGGTTGTATCTCTTTAGTTTGCTGGATAATACAAAAGAAGGATTGGTTGTTTCTCCATGGACGTAGCCCAAACTGGGTGAACCACGTATATCTGTGTCTCTCTTGTTTTATGCATTTTCTTTGTTTATATTTATGCAATATTTTATGTGTTCCATTGCTCCGTAATATATATAATTTTCTAACAATTTGAAGCTTTCCCTCCTTGATGTCAAAGGTTGATATCAGCCTTGTTTGATTTGTGGGAGTGATATTTAGATATTGAGCATATGTCTGAGCTTTGAGCTTTTCATTCCTCATTTTTATTTCTTTATATCTGTCCTTTATGTCTTGGTCTTTGTCAGTAGGCCTACTGAATGAGGATACTTCCACACTTAGCTTCCTTTCCAACATCTAAGTTTGTGATGTGGATGGTTCCTGTGTCTCCCCAGATGGGGTTGTGCCCTTGCTTCTATCCAAATCAGTGTTGGTCACCTGTGTTGATCCTTCTGTATCTTCTTGTTCAGAAATAGGATTGAGCCTTTGCCTTTTGTTGTGACTGGTTTCATACTATACATTAGATTGATCCATGCCTGAAGTGGAAGCTTCCTCTCTGTTTCTTTTGGTATTTCTTTCTTCTTTTTGGGGAGTATACATGATAGGAGGGGTACTCATGATGGATTCTTGTTGTTTAGGTACCTGCAAAAATGAGCTCTCATCAAGCTGCTTCTCTAAATCAATCAAGGTATTTTCAATGTCTACCTTTGTACTATCTCTATCTACAAGAGTGTTTACCACCCACTCAGGTTGATTTGCATATCTTTCTATCTTTGGTATGGGGTGGTGGATATAAGGTCCCAACTTGGCCTTTTTTCTCAATCTGGTCATGAATTCTTGAGGGTCATACCTCCACATGAAATTCTGCTAGAACTTCATTTGTTGCAAAATTTGGTCTTCTTCCTTCCCTGCCTCTCTAGAATTGCAGATGAAGGGGCCTAATTGGTTTTTTACTTTGAATTGAGATATTTTCTTGGTCGGGACAAAATTTATCTCATCAGAGTTCATTATTTTCCTATAGTACTCTAGAGCAAATAACCTCACAAGGAGGTATTTGGGTAGTTGATATGGTGCAAGCTGGAAACCATAAATCCTTATCTCTGTGTGGTTTTGGTAAAGATACCAATCTCCTACTTTGGTTTGCTTGGACAGTTGGAGGACTCTTTTTATCTCTACACTTATCCTAGGTGGAGGATTTTCGGTCAGCATAGTCATGACTGGATGAAAAAAGAGTCTATGAAATCAGAATGGTTGTATGGTGATCCAAATTTGTGGAATAGTGGGGTCCAAAAAATGACAAACCTAGGCTGGCCTTTGGTATCAAGCTTCTAGAGAGTGAAAGGAAACCTATCCAGATGATAATACAAAAATAGGTGATATAATACAGATGAGTATTTGAATACTCTCTCATTTCTCATTCTAGCAAATTGCTCATGCATTCTATCAACTATAAATTGGGCATAATCATAAATGGTTATAGGAGGCTATCCTGGGGTGTAAATGGACATGAAGGAAAGTATAAGCTCATCAATGTATTCTCTTATAGTGTAGCCCAAAATACATGATATCATGGTCACAATATGCTTGCCCCTTGTAGAGAAAATAACTGACATATATGGAGGGGGATCTTTAGGAACATGTTTTTCTTCTACAATGAAAGTTTGGAGTAACTGGGCTAATATTGATGGACTTAACTTGGTGTACTGGTCTATCATATCTCCAATTGAGAGAGGGGTTAAGTTTGGTGTTGGAAGGAAATGTAACATTTCATTTATGGATTCAGCTGTGATAGTAAACAAAATTTTTTGGCCATGAGACATGATGGTTCTATGGCTAGGGATATAGCATGCATGGCACATGTGGACAATTTCTAGGAAGATATGTACTTGGGGAATTGATACCTAGGTAAATTGGACTCCCAAAGGCCAATATCATCTGAATGGTTTAGGTATCAGTCTTTTCTCAAGTAATGAATTTTGAGTAGGAGCTCTGAGGCAATTGTATATTTAATTTGGAAGTCCCTATCAGGCAAGGGAAGGTGGTCTAGGTCTAAATGTGGAGTTGTCATAGGTCAGATGTCCATGGCAATAGTGGTAGCCATTATTCAGTTCTTGTGGATTTGAATTAGGTGTTGGGGGTTTATTCAAAGGTTTTCAATAGAAATTGGAAACTTATCAAAGGGTTTTGGCTGCAGGTTTCTTAAATTTAAAGTCGTTTTCAATAAATTTTACTTAATGAAAATGCTTGATAGGCATGAACTTTTCCAATTTTGAACAAGAAGTGGTATTCTATGGTGAAATACCTGGAATTGGATGAATTGACTTCAAATTGATGGTTTGTGACCACTGCATAGGTTTGTATGGTTTTGGTATGGACTAAGAGGTTAGTTGGGTTGTCTGCAGCATCTTCTAGAGCGAATTTGGAGGTCTGTGGCAAGTTCGGCGTTTGCAGGAGTCGCAATGGTTTTCAGAGTTTACAGAAAAAAATGAGTCAAAAGGGCGAAAAGAGGGCTTCGCAACCTTTTATAAAAAAATAATTATTTTTTGGTGGGTTCATTTATGAATGAACAATTGGCGATTTTTTCGGTTAAGCGGGGAAGTGGTTTTACTTGGCCATTGCACCGCTTTTGTGGCAACGGTGGTTTTAGGGGGGGTCATCCGATCTATCTTAGAGTGAAACATGTAGCATTTGGGGGGTCGAGGAAAACCGCCTTATTGGGCAGGTAAAGGTCGGTGATCAGGTTCGACCGATATGGATGTAGGCTTTCGGATGAGGGGGGCGACAATCAAACAGGAGTCGGGGTGAGGGAATTGCATGGGGGATAAAGGAAAGGCTTTCGAGGGGGCCTAAGCATTCTAATCACAACGGTTTGGGATTAATTTAGGAATTAATCTTGGGTTAAGTGATTAGGCAGGGCTTTAATCATGGGATTAGGGAATCGGGTGAGGTTAATGACAGGATTAACTTAGGTTTACCGAGATTAGGTAAGCCAAGTAAGGTTTTATTGCGATATGGGTAATTTATATAGTTTTTATTAAAACTAAGGGTTGGGATATTTAATTTAGGGGTTTAATTAATATACGAGAAAAGGGTAATTATAGGAGATTTATATAAGAAAATTAGAACTTAATATGAAATGAGCGGAGTGACTATTCCTTAAGCATAATGTGGCATGTAATATTTGCGCGCTTTAAATACACTTAGTACTTAGGATAAAATTCTTTTCGGGGTTTTTTGGATGAAATATGTTTTAACGTGGGGGGGGGTTTACTTTTCCTAGGTAAATGAAGTTTAACCTTAGGAAAATGTATTTTATTAAACTAATGAGTGGAAATGAAGGGAGATGAATTTTTATGAAGGGGATTCTAGCACTTGTGTCCCTAAGTCATTAAGCCGAGGGTCTGGTCCCTCCAAAAGTCAGAGAAATGCTCTGAGCCTCTTTGACTTGTAGGATTTAAAGTACTAGAACTTATTTATGGGAAATTAGTAAGCAGAGGGGTGAAATGACTGAGGGGATGTTAAATAAACCAAGTTGTAAACCATTTTCCTTGCTTTGTTTACTGCTTATGCACATTTGAAAGATGTAATTTAAACATGACATAAGTGTTTCTGTGTAATCACTTGATATTTCTGCAACATTTCTTCTACTTACCCATTTACTCTTTTTTTTTGCTAATGCAAGAGTCAAACCTTCTAATTCATTAAACACAAAATAGAGTACATAGAATACATCAAAATTCCCATGCTCTGAGAATGAAGGGAAACTTCAAAACAACTATACCCTACCCCTATCTTCAAACTTTACATTTCTCAAAAGAAGAATATATGAATTTGGAGTAGGATCCGAAAATAACATATGTTTAATTGCAAGTAAAGGTCATAAACCCGCCCAAATTCTTAAATTTGGGTTCTTTTGCCCGCACAAAGAACCTCTTGTCCCCCGGGGAACTCCTTCTCCACCAAACCTAGCCTTCCTCTTTTAATATTGACCGTTGGACTTGTCCAAATGATCTGACGGCTGTAGACCAATCCCGCGATAAAAAGCTGCTCACCATTAATTTTAAGGGTCTGCAAACCTGCGCGAGCAATCTAAATTGTTGAAACGCCTTGTGAGATTTGACGGCGGAGATAGATATCGCACCCGCCAACTTTCGTGGAGGTTAGCATGCGATAAGGGTGGTTTTCCTCTCAACCCCACCACCATGTGGAGCTCCCTGAGTGGGATCGCTCCCAAAAATAAAATATCGCTTCCCACTTGTGCGGGCCACGATCAACAAAAAATTTCCCAGGTTGTGGTAAGAATGGCTAGAAAAGAGAATCTCTAGTTTCGCGGTCATCAAGCTTCATCTGCTCCCGATTGTTCACATCATTGACCCTCCTTGACTCGATTCATGAAGCTTTCGACACCTTCCTTCCTACAACCCCTAAAGCTCTTTTATTTTTGTCAGTACAACTGGAAATTTCCGTGCACCCATTAATCCGGAAATTTGCAATTAACTTTTCAGAACTGTTATCAAAAGACCCCATTGAGAGTATGCGTCTAAACAAACCCCTGCTAGTTAACTATACCCGTCTCGATGGCTCTCTTAAGGAACACTGTATTGTCTTCATTTGCTTGGTTTTTCCAATCCATTTTTAGTCTGTTTTTAGGGAACATTCACCAATTCATCACTGCCCTTTTATCTGTGCATACCACTCCTTGATTGGCTAGCAAATCTGCTAGTTTGTTGGCATTTCTTCGCGCATGTGCAAATCTGACTGTTCTCAGGCTCTGTAGATGAGTATGAATCCTTTGGAAGACTTGAATTAGCCTCCAATTTGAAGAGGCTTTTTCCAGTCTTGTTCCCCAGCTTATTCTTTTGACAGAGTTGATGACGAGCTCGGAGTCAGCTTCAATGATTGTATTTTGATGATTTTCCTAAACCAGGAACTCAAGACATTGTTCCATGGCCATTAACTCCGCCATGTTGTTGGTGGTCTTTCCTAAGTGGCCATGAAAGATAAATAGAATATCTCCCCTGTCATCCCTTAACACCCCTCCATGGCCTGCCTTGCCCGGATTACCTTTGGAAGCCCCATCGATGTTGAATTTGAGAAAGCCCTTAGGGGGAGGATGCCAAAAGTCTAGCTCAGGATCCACCATAGAACCTTTCCTTACTAAGCCCTGAGGAACAAGTCCCTACAAATCTAGCTAGCAGAGAATCCTCCAGTCTGTGGCCGAAGGGGGATTCAAGGGAAGATTTCGAATGGTAGTACTAACCATTTCCTTAATCTGTTTTAGGATCAGATCATAGATATTCTGGGAAGAATTCTTAACATTCTTGAAGATCCTGTTGTTCCTTTCTTTCCAAACATTCCAAATTATGAAACTTGGTGTAAGAGCCCATGCAGAACTAAGAACTTCATTATCTGAAAATTTCTTTCTCCATTTGGTGAGAGTATTGAAAAGACATCCCATATCTCTGTCAGATTGTTGGAAGATAGCTGCAAAAGAATCCCATAATCTAGAGGTGAAAATGCAATTGTTGAGAAGGTGTTCCATGGTCTCCTCTTGGGCTTCACAGAGTTGGCATCTAGAAGGCCCTAGGAATCCCCTTTTCCTAATATTATCCTAGGTCAGGATTTTCCTTTGCAGAACCAGCCACAGAAAGAGTTTAATTTTCATCCAACCCTGATGCTTCCAAAGGTTTTTCCAAATCCTGTTAGGAGCATGGGGATCAAGTTCAAGGAGTATGAGTTTAGCCTCTTTGAGATTGAAGTTCCCCTCATTGTTGCTACCCCATCTCAGCTGGTCATGCCCCCTTGAAACTAGAATTTTCCTTTGCTCCAACATTTTCATTAGTCTTTCGGCCTTGGTTTTTAGATGACTGTCATTTTGGAGGTCAAGTTTTCTCCATTTTCTCCATTTCCCTGAACTATTAGTTTGATCCCAAAAATCCTTTACCTGGGTGAGCTCCTTGGTATCAGTCTCTGCTTTGAGGTCCTCCTGTAATAGAATAGGTTCTTGTTGCCATCTATCCTCCCAGAATAAGGCTAAGTCTCCCTCTATAATTTCCTAGAAGCTATGGTCTTGAATTAAGCTTCTGTTATCCCAGGATTTGTTCCAAATATGAGATCCTCTTATATTCCCATCCATCCTTATGCGTTCATTATCAAGCCAAGCACTTGCATATTTTTCTTTCCAAGTGATAGCCTATTGTGCTTTTGATTCCTTTATCCATCACCACCATAGTTTTGCCCCTAGAACCTTACAAAGAATCTTAGGATCATCTAGTCCAAGACCCCTGTGGTTTTTGGGTTTGCATATTTTATCCCAGGCAACTAAGGCCCATTTCTTATTTTCTTCCTCCTTGCCCCAAAGAAAGTCTCTTTGTATGTTTCTCATTTGATGCAGAATTCCTTTAGGGGCAGGGATGGTTGAAAGCATAAACATTGGGATTGATTGAAGCACAGCCTTTGTGAGGACCAACCTACCAACCAAGTTTAATGATCTCATTGTCCATTTCCTGGTTTTGTCTTACAGCTTATGAATCATCGTCTCCCAAATACTCTTGTGTAACATTTTTACAGTTAAAGGAACCCCCACGTATTTCGAGGGGAGAGAGTCTCTTTGGAAGCCCAAAATTTTAGATATGTTCCTCTGAATAGCAATATGAGTATTGAAGAAAAAATCTTAGATTTGGAAAGATTAACTTCCAAGCCAGAGGCCATGGCAAAGTCCTTGAGGATTTGTTTGTAGGCAAGAGCTTCTTTGACTGTGGGTATTCCTTGCAACATGGTATCATCAACAAATTGTTGATGGGTTAAGGCCTATCCATTGTCATATAGTTGTATACCCCTAATGTTACCAACTGCTTTTGCATACTTGATGGCTCTACCTAGTCCTTCCATCATGAGAATGAAGAGAAAGGGAGAGAGAGGGTCACCCTGCCTAAGGCCCCTGGAAGGGGTAAAAGTCTCCGAAGGAGAGCCATTGACTAGAATTGAAAAACTAGAAGAAGTAATCAAAGCCAGGATCCATCTTACCCAATTGTGATCAAACCCGAAAGCAATAAGAACCTTCCTGATATAGTTCCAATTCAGTTTATCATAAGCTTTGGCTATATCTAGTTGCATGATCATTCCAGCTTTTCTCTTACTAGTAAGAGAGTGCACCACTTCATGAGCTTGGATGATGTTATTAAGAATTTTCCTTCCTTCCACATATCTAGATTGTTCCCCTGAAACTAGTAAAGGTAAGAGGGGTTTGAGCCTGTTTGCAACCACCTTTGATATTATCTTGTAAACTACATTGCATAGAGCTATAGGTTTGAATCTATCAGGGGTTTGAGCCTGCTCTTGTTTAGGGATCAAGGCTATGAAGGAGGAATTTAGAGCTTTCAAAATGGTTTTGTGCCTCCTGGAATCTTCCACTACCTGCAGAATGTCCTGTTTGACAATATTCCAGCAAGCTTTGAAGAAGTCGACATTGAAACCATCCGGGCCTAGCGCCTTACCATTCTGCATTTCTTTGAGAACCCCACTTACCTCCTCTTCAGTCACAGGCCTGTAAAGGTTAACATTATCCTCTCTGGAAACTATCCTGGGTATGTTCTTAGTGAATTCCCAGATGTAGTGTTCTCTATCATAACTGGTTTCCTGTGCTATGTTTCTAAAGTGCTGGACTAGCACTGCCTCTATTTCTTCATGATAATTGAGATTATTTCCTCTTTTATCCTTAATCAAAGAAATTCTATTATGTGCTCTATTTGCCATGGTGGATTTGTAAAAAAATCTGGTGTTGCGTTCACCTTCTTTTAGCCATTGGACACTAGATTTTTGTCTCCAAAATATTTCCTCTTGACTGCATATATTCTCCCATTGCTGCTAATATCTAGTAGCTTGATCATGTCGTGCTTTGTCATGGCCTTCTTTAATAAGGGCTTGGTTAATTTCCTGCAGTCTGCCTTCAATTATTTTTGTCTCTTCAAAGATATTGCCAAATCTAGTCTTGTTCTAGTCCTTAAGCCGTAGCTTGATATGTTTTATTCTTTTCTGTAGGATAAACATTTTGGTACCCTAAATGTTTATATCCTTTGCCCACCACCTGGTTACATTGTTGATGAAATCTGGGTGAGAGAGCCAGATATTTTCAAATCTAAAAGGTCTATTCCTGGGGTTACCAATGCCCTGCACCTCCATTTGTATCGGCCAGTGATCTGAACCACCAAAGGGTAGCACTCCTACTACCATTTCCTTGTCATTGAACATAAGATCCTCTGAGATTATGAATCTGTCTAATTTGGAAGCTACTTGAGACTCTCCTCCTCCTTTATTTTTCCAAGTGAAGATTCCGTTAGGCATTTCAATATCCACCAGCTTCATTTTATCAATAAAGGTTTGAAAAGCCACAGAGTCTTTGCCTAGAACTCTAGTTCACCCTTTTTTTTCCATGAGTGATTTAATCATGTTGAAATCACCCCCTAAGATCCAGGGTATTCCTACATGTCTATTTCTGAGAGTCTCCAGAGAGTTTAGAAGCCTAAGTTTGTCATCCATTCTCTGTGGGCCATAGACATTTGTAACTAGATAGGTTTCCTTATCTCCTACTGGTTGAATTACTACATATAAATAATCCCTAGATGCCTCCGCATCTATTAAGTCAATCTTTTGTGGATTCCATAGAGTGAGAATACCTCCTGCTGTATTCTCTGCTTTGACTTCTAGAAACTCAAATATATTGAGCCATTTACTGTGGATATCTCTTATCTTCTGAATGGAACACTTGGTATCCTGTATGAAAATCACATCCGGAGATGTTTGTTTCATTCTATTACTTAGTAACCTTTGTTTCCTTTTACTACCTAGACCTATGATATTCCAAGAAGTGAACTTCATAATTAAAGATTAGTAAAGGAATAACTGGATAGGTCTTTCATCTTACCTGAATCTATCATTAGCTTTCCACATTCCATCAACAACTCATTCTACTTTTTTCTGCCCCTCTTCTTTCCTGGGATTCTAGGTGCTAGTCCTGCCATATTTTTCATTGTTTTCACTCCTTCGTTGCCTTGTCTATCTTTGTGTTTTAGTCTGTCACACCCTTTGGTTTGGGTCCTCCATAAAAACAATTGCTAAACCCTATTGAACTCCTCTGTAGGTAATGAGTCTAGCCCTTCTTTGGTTCCTTGATTCAAGAAACCTTCTAAATCTAGGTTCTCTTTCTCAAGAATTTCCTAGAGTTCATGGTCCTCCATATCCATCTCACTTTGGGTCATTTCAAGATCCATCACCTGTTCAGCATTACTTATCATAAATTATTTCAGTTTGTCATTTTCTTGTGTTTGCTCACTTTCTTCTTCTTTCTCCTCCTCCACTGGGCTTCCTCTTTTTTGTTTATCAGTGTCTATAGGACCTTCGTCTGCTTCGAGGGCTTGGAACATGTTCTGGTTAACATGCTGCCCTGTAGCTTTGCGTGTTCTTAGTCCTCTTTTGCCCCCTTTTCCTTTGTGTTCCACCTTGAAGAAGCTTTCTGGATCCTTCATTATATCAGCTTTGCTTTTGTTCTCTATCTTACTGAGAGGGTAGTCTCTGACCAGATGTCCATGCTCGTGACATTTGCAACATTTGAATGGAATGTGTTCATAATCTACTATTTGTATCCATTCCTCATCAAACACTTCCAGAATAACCTCATCCAGCAATGCTCCAGAGAGATCCATCTCCACACATATTCTAGTGAAGGAAGTATACTTTCCCCTTCTATTAGCCTTAGAAACTTTGACAAAACGCCCTAACTTATTTCCTATGGCAGATAGAGATTATGTTTGCCAGTAATCAAGAGGTAGAGAGTAGAGTCTTACCCATATTGGGAATGAAGTAAAAGTTCCACGTTCTAGAACAAAGTTCATAATCCAAGGTTGCATATAGAGGCCTGCATCAGCATAAAAGTAAGGCCCTCCTTCAAACACTCTGTCTTTGTCTTCAATGTTTGCAAAAACTACAGTGAAAAATCCCTTGGACCCAAGATGTAGGTCAATGCTACCTTTTGGTTTCTAGTGGTATTTAATCCACGTTTGTAATGCTTTTTTAGTGGGCCACAACCCCATGAATTTACAAATGATTGGATATGTTTGCATGTGATCCTTGTGCGCCTGCAGCACTGGATCATTTAAAATGACTCTAGGAGTTACCGCCGCTTTGGGTTTGCATGGTCCCATGTGTGCTTTGTATTTAGTGCTTTGTTCCTTGATTTCTTCCACATTTTCCAATGCATCATTGTGCTCCCTTGACTTAGTTCCCTCCTGCTCTTCTTCATTGCTTCTATCTTTTCCTTCTGAAGGCTCTCTATCATTTTCCATTGGTTTTTTCCCCTGCTAACCACAACCTGCTTGTAGGAGGGAGTGGAGCTCCCTCCTGTGCATCCTTTCATGGAGGACTACCTCTGTGATCGATCAAAACCCTAGTTATTTTCCTGCTTCATTCAAGCCTTTGTTCCTGCTTCGTTCTGTCGTTACTTACCCATTTACTCGCTCTACCATTTTTTCTTCATTTTATTTGGGTGCATTTAGGCTAGCAAACCCTTATCCATTCTTTTTCTTTTACAAAGTAGACTATCTAACTCTAACCTTATATCATCCAAGGGCTCAGATTAAACTGATGAGCTCCTTTCATTTTCTCTACTTATCTAATGATCTATCAAGATTAAACTATTTGGTCAGATTTTATTCTCTAACTATAAACATAAAGTTCAAAGCACGGTATAATCAAGATTAAACAGTTTGATTACCATGGATTGTGGCATGATTAATAAGCTGCACACAATCATTATTACGCATAAAAGTAAATAGTACTGGCATTTTGACTTGCACACTTTCATGGTCTCTTTTGTTTTTGGGGTTCATATATTTTCATTTTTTGACCTTTTCTTATTCTGTTTTGTCCTTTGATTATTATTTTAGGACATACCCTCTTTACATTTTTTAATTTTTTAATATGGAAAACATTTGCATGAAGCAAAGGTATGTACAATATTATAAGGCTTAAACTTAGTCATTCAAAATTATGACTCCTATTGGTATAGGAACCTAACAATACCCAGATGCTATGGAGGCGAGGTTCAAGTTTCACATGGATGTCACAGCAGAACACATAGACACTCTTAAGGACTGCCAATCTTGGCATCAATATGTCACTGTTGATCAGTATGAGGATGTCAAGCAGTTGGACTTCTATGGTTGTCTAAGTTTGAATGATTTCTAGTTTCACTTGTCCAAGCCATTCTTCACATGGGTACATGTTCATTGTAATGTTGAGTCATGTCAAGTGTAATTCAAGTGTCAAGAGTTGATGTAACAATCATAGAGTAGGTGAAGAGTCATGAGGGTAGTTGAATGGTCACAAAGTGGAATGTCAAGGGTCACCCCACCCTTTGCTATAAATAGTCCCTCATAACTCATTGTATGGGCTTTTGGTCAGCCAAGCTTCTACTAAGACTATCTTGAAGAAGGCTTGGACAGTATTGTAATGTACCTTGGCTTCTCCACTGCATGAAGCTAGTACGTCTCTTTGGAGGAGCATGCAGATGTCGTTGTAACATTCCACTATTGGGGTTAGCAGGTTTACATGGATGTATTGTATGATTGAGACTTGCACTTCTTTATATAATAAGAGCCAACACATTTTCATGCATATGTTGTTATTGTAGTTGGACTGCTTTGGTTGCTTTAATGATATGTGTTGTTTAACTTATGTACTTGTGTATGAACTGATTCACATGCAATTATATGAATCTTGTTGTTAATGTGTTGCATATGTTGTTAATGTTGTCACCATCTGTGTCGACTGCTCTGTCGAACATCAGACAGACCTTTCACATGAACCTTGCTATAATAATCATCACACTCATCTCAATTGATCCGTGAGTGTTGTTCGTGTTATCTTACCTTATATGATGTGACTGCCGCATCCGAGTGGACTGCTCCACCGAAAGTTGTGCATGTCCTTTGTGTGGTGTGTTCCTATCCGAGTTGGGATTGATCCCTTTCAACCTAGAACTCACCTTAACCTTCCTCTCCCTTTGAAGTGTTCGAACCTCTCATACACCTTCCTTGACTCATTGCATCAGTCACACCCTTGCTACTGATAGAGTTATCTTACTTGCCTCTGTGAGACATCGCGGTCAAGGCATTACCTTATGACCCATTGTTGGGACTCCTACACCAAACAGTCCGAGGTCTAATTGAGACTTCTTACCGGGGATATCCACTTGACATGTTGGTGGGTCCAACACCATCAACGCAATGGAAGACAGATTCTATGTACTATTATAAGCACCATCAGTGAAACTGATGTAATGATTGGATGACATATGCAAACCAAGCAGAGCATGAGGTAAGTAGAGGAAATTTTTTGCAAAATAAAACTAAGAAACCAAAGCCACACTGAACACTAATGAAAACACACTAATGTACATAATAATTTACATGGAAAACACTTAAAATTTTTCAAATGGAGCCCATTTTTGGACTTGGGTAATGGATCAACAAAGGATAAAACCAGATTTTTACAGCTGGCATGACGTGTAAGCATCGACTCGCCCAAATAGTTGAATAACAAACATAAATGACAGTGCCCCCATGCCCCCTGGGTGAGTGAGGGTTACAAGTCATAGGATGAATACCCCATTGCGATAATGGGCGAATGGTAAAGAATCTATGAGAAGATTTCATAAAAGAAGGAAAGAAAATATTAATCTCATGGCAAGAAAAATATGCCCTCATTTGAAAGATTTTTACAATATTGGGTTGCCCCAAAATAGCAGTAATGTTCCCAATGTTTCCCTTAGAAAAAAATTCATGCACCAAAATGGGCATTTGAAATGGATGGGTAAGTGTATGGGAAACAAAGGTATCTAGATGTGATGAAATATTTCCAAGACTTGGGAGAAACAAGAAACGATGATGAGCATCATTCCAGGAAGTTTACTCAAGAGACATAACCTCGGTGATATTCTCATCAGTGGGAAATGTCTCATTCAAGGGATCTGGAGAATTCAAGAACCAAGCCAAGGGGACTATGAATACACATCTAGATGCATGCTAAGAGTAGTATTACTTTCATAAACGACTGTCGAAGCCAAAAAATAGCCTTGTGATCTTTTTTTGCTAGTCTGAGTGGCATAACATCGTCAAAAGAATCAACCTGATCGGGAGAAGGAACGATCCAAGCATTGTAACAAGTAGAGATCATGTTGAAAGAAGTAATATGAGGAGGTGGGAGGGAAAAAAATTTCATAAGAGCAGAGTCTCCAAAAAGACCTGGCCCAATGCTCTCATAAGGAATGTCGGTATTTCCCACATATGGCACGTTTCCATTCAAAGAACTAGAAGAGAAAAAGGCTAATTGATCAACGGTGACTCTTTTCCCTTCATGAGTCAAAAAAAGAACGAGGAACAAAGAAGAAACCACACAAAACATAGCATGAGTCCAACTTCATCCAAGTATAAGGTTATAATTCAAATTCACATCAACGACTTCTACTTCTAATTCAATAGTTTTCCCTTCCAACGTGATGGGAAAACTTGTGAGAATACCATAAGGACGATATCCTCTGCCATCAAAGGCTTCTAAGGTGTTTGGAAACTAGTTGAGAGGTGGAGATCTTATATCTTTCCATCATGAAACAGAAAAGATGCAGGTGGAAGCACCCTCATCAATCACAGTCCGGTGAATCGTCTTCCCTTTTAAAATGACTTGGATAAAAAACGCAAGTTGATGGGGAAGATGAGGAACATGATTTTCCAAGTAAAAAGTAATCGAATTCGAATCCATAGGGTCAATTCCTCCTATAGTGGATAGTAATTCTTTCCGCTGTGTTGGACAAGTTTGTAGAACTTCCAAGGCAAACGTCATCGAAGGTGCTTGAGCTAAATCTTCGACAATATTGTAATGTTGGGTAGCCTGCGCATTCGAATTGTAATATGATTTCTGAAGGACACCCTTGGGAGACAATCGGATAATGAAGTCATTACTAGGTCTCTCAATATGAAGAGGACCAGAACTGGGCATAGTAGAAGTAGAAGGTCTATCAATAACTTCTTTCTCCACAGTTTGTTTTTGAAGAGTTTGATAGTATTTTGACCAGGTGGCAACATAAATAGGCATTGTTCCACTCATGTAAACCTGAGAACCCAAAGATGTGGAAGATTGCAATTGTTCTACCAATTATGTTTGTTGTGATGGCAAAGGTTATTTCAATATAGCCAGTGTCCCTTGAGTGCCTTTTAACAAGCGATTAACTTCTGCACGATGGGGACAATCCTTGGTATAACAATCTTCCTCACAAATGAGGCAATGATATTTGGACTTACGTTTAGATGCATTACCAACAGATCACTTTGGAGGATCCTATTTTGGGGTTTCAGATTTTTCTTTTCCTTTACCCTTGTTTTTACCTTTAGAGGATTTTTCTGCCATGGTAGACCAAATGACATTAACCTCAAAGGTTTTACCAGGATTTGGAGATGGATTCGAAGGAGAATTCGATGAAGAATTCGAAACAGATTTTTTCTTTAAAGAAACTTTAATGGAAGTTTGAGACACTGATCTAATAATACCATCGATAAGTGGTACATCCAGAGGCTTAGAAGATGTTGGATCTGTAGATGGTCTCGAAGCAGTACGCAAGAGATCATATAACATGCTAGATTGGGAATACACCAAATATCAATATTCGGCATGGGCAATGGCTTGATCTTCAATTACACAACCTCTCATAGCTATGGATGTAGCAATTTTGTTGATGAATGATTTGGTAAACCATTTAGTTAACAACTCATCAGGTATATAAAGCTTGATAAGGCGACGCCGATGTCTCCATTCATGGATATGATCAGAGATGTGGGTAGCAGTACTCTGTTTCAAAGACATAAGCAGATGGGTACCAGTTTCATATCGAACTGGTAACTGCGAGTAAGGAAGTCCATTGCCAAAGAATTGAAGTCTTGATAAGCACCTCAAGCCAACTCAATGTACCATTTCATGGCAAGAACCGTAAGGGTGCGCTGAAAAAGATGTAGACGAATAGAGTCATCAACCCAGGAATTAGATGAACACCATAAATGGTAAGGCATAATGGTTAGGCAGTGGAGAAAAATGCGTTGATGCCAAAAATTAGGTTTTTAGGCAATCTTCTCCAGAATGGATTTAGGGCAATTTTCCTTTGATTCTTTAGGGAGGTTTTGGTCTATATATCATGATGGATATGCTGCATAGTAGTTAATGTTTTGGAACTTCGAGATATGGTATGGGAAGTGAACAGGATATGACAAAATACTGTGTAACGCATATTAGTGTATTCCAAAAATAATTAGGGCATCCATAGAAAATATTAATGTATTCCTTTTAGATTTAGATATAATGAATTTGATGTCTAGCCTAGCTCAAGTGACTCATTCAAAATTCATCTAGATTTGGATGTAAAGACTACATCTAGCTTGACTTAAAATGTGATTCATTTCTTCTAATCTAGATCCATATTATCCATTTCCTAGACATCTAATTTCCAACACAATCAAGGCATTAAAATATGAATTGAGTTTAGATTTTAGGTAAACACATTGCACTTCTATAATTCTACAAAATAAAAAAATAGATCATATTGAAACAAATGGATAATGATTTAAGTAAAAATGATTGAAACAAATACAAGTAAATTTAGAAAAATTGTGAAAAAGTATAAAAGAAATATAACCAAAATATGTACAATTGTGTTAGGATCTAAGTTAAATAATCACAAATTGTTTAAAAATCATAATATAAGAAAAAAAATAGAAGGGTGTCCATTATTTTAAAAATAATTCATATCATAATGGGGTGGGGGGTGGGGGGGGGGGGGGGTGGGTGGGTGGTGTTGTGCAGGTTACAAAAGTGAGATAGAAGTCCTAATGTTGAAAATGGAAGAAAGCAAAGTCACTCAAAATTTGTTGTTATAGATGATGAATATTCCTAGGTTGAAGTGGAGAGTTGTGAAAGTATTCCAAGTTTGACCCATGAAATTTTGAATTCCTACAAGAGAGTGTTTGAACTAACCTCCAATATAATGATGTATATATAATATGATCTATAAATACTATATCTAATTGGTGAATTATTTAAAATATATAGGCATGGTTCCTAGTCAATTAGGGTTATCTTGGGTGGTTGACTAGAATGGTTATTATCTTCCCTACCAAGGTTCAAATCCTTGCTAGTGAAATGATGAGATATAATTCCTTGATGATTATTTTTGTAATGGCTTCAAGCTTTTTGAACTCTTAAATGAGTATTCCTATGGGTTGGCCTAATATGAACAACCTCATTCTAAACCTCAGGCTTAGAGGAAGACAAATTTATTTCCTTGGAAAACTAAAATAAAATATAAGCATGGTTCCTTAGAGAATATGATAACCCCTTTGCCTTAGTTTTCATGGAAAATCCTTAAGTTTTTATAGTTGAAACTCCAATGTATGCGTGGAATTATGCCAATAAACATGCCCTATGACAAATCATTTAAACTTTCAAAATTGGAACCAAGCTAGTCAAAGAAATCCCTATGAAGGTGTAAGTAATAGGTGTAAGAAACCTTAAGGGTTCAAGGAAGAAGATTAGTAATAAACTCAATTGTACTTGAAAATTGTGATTTCTCAACATCAATAAAACTTTAGATGATTTGAATAAATTTACAAATAGGAATAGAAGGGCATATATAGAAAAATAAGTAACTTCAAGATGTAAGATAACAAACTAGATTAGCCATTACGATATATAATTTGTACAAAACCATCATGTCATGACTTTAGGTTACATAATGTAAGTTTGGTTATAATAGTACCATGGGATTTTAGGCCTAAAACAACCTCTATTATAGAAATTGCAAATTAACAATCACAGTGCCAAAATGGAATCCATTATATGGTCAACACTAAGATATTAATACAACTTCAAGGGTTTGTTCAAAATTGACTCCATAAATAGCAAGTCATAAATGATTTTGGATGGTTGTGGTTCCAATCTAAGGCATATTAGGTGACTGCGGACCCAAGTTGTGGGATTTGTGTCCCTAATTAGATCCATGAAGTTAGGGAATGCCTCAAGGTTTCAATAATCAATAATGAATCATAATATATTATGCATCTATCTTAATACTTTGCAAGTGATAAAATTGTAGGAATTGGATTGTAGGGCCCATTTTAGTTGCAAATTTCAATTTAGAGATTTGGGGTCTATAACCTTCTAGAGCTAGTTTGAGGCATCAAATGAAACTTTTGGGGTTAAAGTTTTTCAAGCATAGCTCCAACCCCTCGATATCATTTTACAAATTGAGAGCTTTCCAACAGTTTAAAAATTACCTTAATCAAATTTTGTAAGTGAATTTATGTCTCCCATAATTTAACCACCATGGTATTATGTGGATGACATGTTAGCCTCCATTTACTCACCCATGTAGAGCTAGTCATGTGTGAAATTCTAAGAAGATTCTAGAAGTTCCAAATCCTTGACATTATTCAAGGGTCAAGGAATGCAAAAAACCTAACCCTAATCGTAGGTGGTTATCAAGCTACGTTAAATACTATATTCTTAGGAAGATAAGGGATTCCATTCTTTTAACGTTGTACTTGTATAGTAGTTGAGAAAAAATCTAGGAATGATATTTGAGAGCATAACAGAGGACATATAATATTTTATAACAATAATTCAAGCCATAGCATTAAAGAAAACTCCATAGTGAGTGACCCTTTCTTTGAACTTGCATTTCATAAATGAATGAATGATAGTAGAGCATAAGCCTCACCTTATAGCTGAGTTTTACCTCATATTAGGTTTCCCCAGTCATATCTTGTGTTCATTTGTGGGGATGGTCTATTCATTTGTTTGTTATTTTATTTTTGAATTTCAATGTTTTCATAATTTTTAACACTAAGCTAGTATTAATAAATATGTGATCTAAGGAAATAAATTGCATAATAAAATATTTTAGAATATTGTAAGATTTATTGTGAGAAAATGTTCTATTGGAATATCCTTGATAGTTTAAAGATCAATAAAAAAATGAGTAAATTTTGTGACCAAGGTCTAAAGTGAAGATGAGATAGGGAGATGAGGAATCCACCCAAGAACTGTACATCCCAGTGAAGTTCCACATTGTTTCTTTCTAAAACTATTAATAATAAAAGAGAAACAACCTCATGGGATATAAAAATACACCCTACATTGTTATACATGAGGTAACTCTCTTCCTCAATCAGATTATAACATTTATTTTATTCAAAATAATGTATTTATCCATTCATAACATTAATTCCTAAGAGGGACTAAGTGATCAGACAAAAATAGTAGAATAGAGATTTTAAATAGAGAACACAAAGTAATGCATCAATTCCATCATGACCATCCATCAAGATAAAGTAAGGAAATAGTTGAAGCAAGACCATAAGATAGAAGATAAGATAATAGTCCTTTAAATAGAACATTAAATGATTTTATACATTTAATTTCATAAGGATGTAAAGGAGACACATATTTTGAGATCTCATGATTTAATGAAATTTGAAAATCACAAAAGTTATGAGCTCTATAATTGCACTCTATGAAACCATTTTTTAATGAATAATACGGATGATTGGAAATCATGTTTATACTGAGGAGGGGGGGTAGGTGAATCAATATAAAGCACTTTTTTAATAATCTAAATAATTATAAACACAACCATACAACAATAAATATACACAAAGTTTGAACACATGATATATGTGGAAACCCATTCAAAAGAAAGCCACAAAACTTCTTTTAATTACACAAATATGCAAGCACCAACTTTAGTTACATCTAGCTTTGTAGGCACTAACATATAGGAGACACCAATCCCCCTTTGTTTGCAAGCACAAACCTATTGGATACAACAATCCCCACTTGTTTTCATGCACCAACTTATAGGAGGAGCCAACCTCCTTGATATTTACAAGAACTAACTTGATTGAGACAAAAATCCCCTAATATTTAGAGGAACCAACTTGAAAGAGACAGAAATCCCCTAATTTGTAGGAACGAACCTATTATTCTTATATATTAGATTCCTTTTTCATCACATTTTCAAACTCAGATCCAATGGATATTCATTTAAATATCACACATACAACAAAATTTAATATTATATGTGCTTGACTTCTCTAATATTTTTTTTGCAACAACTTCTCTTCCTTTGATTCTCTAGTTCATTTCAATTTACACTAGATCACAATAGCTCCATCATAAATCTTCTTATGAACAATGGTTATTTTATGACATAACCATGCAAATAAAGCCTCAACTCTTTTGTTGCTTCTCAGATCTTTTTTGTGCCCCAATTTTTACTAGCTTTCTAGATCTAAGCTTAAACACATCTACAAAGAACCCATACACCAATTCTTTAGTTTTATTTTGCAGTTAAACATTGTCTCTGCACTACATATCTTTACTTATGGCTCAGATTTTTTCTATTCTTTGCTCTGCATCTCTTCTCCTCTACCCATAAGTTTGCAGGAGAAACTTCCCTTAGGTAAGGGTTGACAACCTCAACATATTGAAGGCAGACTATCAACGAGAAGCACTCATTCAAGAAAGAAAACTATGAAAACTACTAAATTTGGGTTTGTGAAGAATACCAGGAGGTCCTACGTTTGATGTCGATCCCATAGGGTCCAAACCCTTTTCTCCAAAGTGTTCAGACCTACAACACAAACCATAGAAGCATATACATATCAAGTAGTTCAAATAATGTGCATAATAAACATGTTACATAATTAAGTATATGTTAGGCCCCTATACTACTAGTGTAACCCCTTATTGTTATTAGTATAACCCACTTATTATATTGATGTACCCATGTAGTGCCCATATTGTTATTATTGTGCCCTTACACTATTATTGTTCTGTCAGCTTTGATTATGTTATGACCCCTTAGACTCCTATATATAGAAAGGAGGTCTTTTCATTTGTATCATCCAAGAATTGTTCATTTATGTAATGTAATGGAGGTTGCCCCCTCGAAGAGGCTGAATTCCAAGGCGTTGATCTATCTTTTCTATCTTTTTCTTGAGCTAGTTTCATAACATTTGGTATCAGAGCTTTGGATTCTAGGGTTTCGCTGCTCCAAACAGGTCATCGTGGCATTTTTGCTATAACTTTTTTCTGCGATATTTCATAAGTTGCAAAAAACCCATTTGAGAAGAAATTGCTTTGAACCTTGGGTCTGAATTTCAGAGCTTTTTGCGCTATATTTTCAGAGATATGATCTAAGGAAGTTGGTCTTTTTGTGGACTCCTTAGTTACATTCCAAATAGGTGACCTGGGGAAAATCGTCATAACTTTCTCTCTGGGGATCGGATTAAAATTTTGTAAGAAGGTACAGAAAGAGGATGGACTATAGTTTTTTGTATATCATTTTCAGATCCAAAGGTCGAAGCAGTGACACATGGCACTTCATACAAGTTCGCTCTTCTGGAAAGATCTATAATCAGGTCATCTTGGGAGATTGTGTATAACTCTTTCTTAGAGAATCCAATTTGGATCAGACTGGTGGCGTTAGAAAGAGGACATAGAGGGATACTATAGGTCGCAATTTCAGAACTTAAAGATTTGAAAGTACAGAGTTACAGTCGTTTCAACGTCAAGCTCCTAAAATTAAGAAAAAGCAAGATGAGGAAGTTTGATGGCAAGGATCCGGTAAATTGGATACTTCAGATGGAGCAATATTTTGATCTACATGGTGTACAACTGTTACAAAAGGTATGTATTGCATCTTCATATTTAGAACCAGATCAATTTTTATGGTATGAAGGGCTTTTTTCTCGTAAACAACTTGTTACGTGGTCAATTTTCATGGAGGAAATGATAGCACATTATGAGGATACAAAGAGCAACACCTTCTTTAGAGCAACACCACAACAATTGGAAAGAGTAAAAGGGCTTTGTGACATAGTGGAAAGAAAAATTATGGAAACCAGGAAGCATACCCCTCACAACTATAAAGATGGAAGTGTTGTTTCTCCTAGCCTTCCACAACCTACAAGGGTTACACCACAACAATTGGAAGAAAAAAGAGAAAAAGGGCTTTGTTACAATTGTGATAGCAAATGCACTAAAGGTCATAAGTGTGATGAGAATAAATTATTTTACATAGAATATGAAGAGGAGGAAGAAAATGATCAAGAAACATCAAAAGAAGAAGATATACGCCAGGACCCCACCCCAGAGAAAGAAGAAATGAATCAAACCATATCTTGTAAAGAACTGGCAGGAATTGCCACTCCTCAAACTCTCAAGATAGAAGGACATATCAAGAAGAAAAATGCGATGAACACCACAGATGAAAGGTCATCACATGATTCGACGGATCATAATTTTAGAGTTGCTACAAAGGGCAACTGTTGATTCAGGTTAGGCGAAGCATACCCAGTATAAGATGGAATCCCCTGAGCAGTGGGTCTTTACATACCAGCATAATGTATTTGATGCTGGAAACTTTGACAAGGTTGATGGGCATAACCATTATAATATGGTTGTTGATAACTGCTTTGGAAATGCGGTTGCCCATTACTTACAAAGACTTGTTGCTCAGGTCCTTGATATGATTGCTGGAATTGCGGTTGTTGAGATTGAACCAGCCCTGGTTGTTGGACCATTTGCTGTTGTCCAATACTGGATGATTGACCAAGATGAGGAGTCATAGTACTTGTTTGAGCCTGAGTCGCTCCAGATAAGGAGGCACTAACCTGAGGTTGTGATTGAGTCGTTGAGACAAGAGGCTGTTGTATTGCAACCTGAGAAACTTGGGGTTGACATACAACAGGTAGCGCTTGTACTTGCGATGTAGTCACCATAGCAGGTATAGTGGGAATATTCAACACAGGGTGGACTGGTTGCATTGAATATACAACCCTTGGTTGTTGAGGCAGTATTGCTACCCAACCACTGGATGTAATTCCAGTTTGACCTGAACTTTGTTGTAAACTCCCATATGGTTGTTCTCTGGGAGGGAACAATGAAAAGGCATACTGCCCTCCATACGGCGGAAATCCAGTACGTAAAGGGTAGATTGGCCTTTGAAGACACATTGGATCAATTTGTTGAGTTTCAACATAAGAAATACCAGATGATAATCCGGATGAAGAAATAGGAACTGACCATGTCGTCGAAACAGTCTCTAATTGGACTCCGGCTTGTTGTTGATAACTTGCCGGGACATATGGTACACCAGCGAACATCGTTGGAGTAGCAGCAGGAGGCTCTGCTGCTGCTGCGTCGGATGACACAGTCCTGGATGTCGATGGTTGTTCAGACATATCTAGTCTATCCAAAAGATTTCCTAGCGATTCTACAAGAACTTACGATGAAGGGAGACTAACTTCGAAGACCAACGAGGGAAAGATGATGATTATTCCGTTTAAAATAAATTTTAGACGCTTTGACACAACTTGTTTTTTCAATTTTTAAGAGTCGAGAAAAAACAAAAGATGACTCTAGTCACCTTCGATTTTTAATGAGCCTAAAGTGACAAGTGCTCAGATGGACCTTTTCCGTTAAGGAGTCTGAAAAGGAACGAAAGGGACTGCTCTGGAGATCTAGGTAGAGGGAGTATCAAACCAATCACAAAACTGCAGAATAATTTTTATGGTACGGCAGTCAATCTTCCCGAATGTTATGTTCAGTGCATTGCGATCGATAGGGCGGCAGACACGGCTTCCTAAGGATAAAGGATTTAAGCCTATAGGGGTCTCCCAAAATATACTTGACGGTACGTGGGAGCACAAGTCCGTACTAGCACTTATCATCTCAAAGTGGAGGAATCACCCAACCATCAGTGAGGACAACAGTTACCAGGCTTTACGACGCCGGAATACGTCTCTAGCCTAGACCTCTAAATGTTGTGCGTTAAGTTCCAAAGCGTTGTTAGATTCATTGAATTTATTTTAAGTTGATCTTGTTTATGAAGTTTGCCTTTCGGGTTCACCACGAGATGTAGATGTAATTCCTAAAATGCAATCTAAAGATGATAAACAAACTTTTATCTCTTTTGTGCAATGAAAATCCTAGCTACTAGGGGAAAAGAAAGACAGAATCTTTTCACAAAGAGCAAAGAGCACACTGTAAATGCACTTTCCTAAATCAAGCCAAACAGACTGTCTATATGCAAATGCACATGCATGTATTTTTTTTCGACTTTCTTAGTATTGATGCTAAAAATAAAGTTGATGTACAAATCTGAATTTCTTTTGAAGCGACAAATATAAACAAGCTCTTTTTCGAAATCAAAAACAGAGATGATTACGACACCTTACGATTTTGAAATGAACACTTGTTCTTGACACTAGAAAATCACAATTTCAGACCAAAGGCAATAGTAATAGGATAATCGACCATCAACAGCAATCAAACTTTCTCCTATGATCGAAATCGACACTTGCGACAGATTCAAATCAAAGGACGACAGTACGACTATGCTACTTTTGCAAAGGAAAATTGTAAACGACTCAACAAACACACAAAAACATCTACAGTTCTTTTGTACAAAGGAGGCGGAATAACAGCAAGGAAAAGAGGTTTCAAACAGACATATACTGATCATAGGCAGCAAAATTCAGGGATAGAACTGGAAAGAATGAAGCACAGGAACCACAGCTGCACAGAGCTAGTCTGATCAGTGCACCTGTAACACAGAGAATCTGAAATGCAGCGCAGGTTGCCCCTTCGGGAAGTGCGCTGAAATTCAGGATCTCTGAACAGTACCTGCGCTGGGCCAGAAACGAGACTCTGTCCGGGTTCCGGGTCACAGTTTGCAGTTCAGTCCTTGGTTTTTGGCCGAGTAAAAAGCAATCAGTAATGCAACAATCAGGGGTAGATCTAAGGAGGATCTAAGAGCTATCACAAGGGCAATCAAATAGTTTGCGAATCGGCTATTTAAATCATAAACAGATCTAGTGAATGGATTGAAGCAGCAGTTATCTACTTTGCATTTGTTATGGCAAATGCAGTTCGAAAGCTACTTATAAGTTTATGAAACAAACAACAAAGAATGATACACAAACAAACTAATTAGACATCCTCCCCAGCGGAGTCGCCATTTTGTTACCGGGAAAAGTGTCTATTTAGAACTGCTCTATCCCACTAAGGTGTGACAGCTGCCTTAGAAACAAACAGAGAAAAACTACTTTTGTATTTCCTTTATGAATTATAAATAGAGAGGAATAGAAAGAACCAACCTGTGTCTTGTGCTAATCCTTTGATCCAATCCCTCTCTTCTTTGACAGTCTCCAGCTACCTGCTCCCTTACTTGCCTAGCTTCACAAAGTACCTGTAAGATCACAGAAGAAGAGCACTATACAAAGACATAGATCTATATTCATAAATAACTTAGGATCAGATTTAAGTTAACCATACAAAATGTAACAAGCATCAATGATACAAAAGCATGGGGGAAAACTCAAATAGTTTTTATTGATAAACAAGAAAAGATCCAGGAGGAGTTACAACCAGTGGTTCCGACCCAGCATCAACCTCCCAGCAAAGAAGCCCCTCTTCACCTCAAACAAAGCATAAATCACCCAACAATCTGATGTTTGTCTCTAGAAACCAACAGCAATTCCTTACAATATGCAAAATTCCAGCCTCTAGATCTCTGGGATGAGGGATCCATATATAGATATCTGTAAGGAGGATGAGTCAGCTTGTGATTTTATTAGTTTCTTCTCTCTGTCAGTTCTTGCTTCCACTTGGAGACTGAAGGCCTCTTACTCATCCTTGGTCGAATTCAGTGAGGCAAGTGTCACAGGAGAAGATTCTGGAAGCTTCCATTGTCTCTCCACCTCGCGGAATGACACTGCCATTTGTCATTTCTCGCCCATCGCACCCCACAGAAGGGACTTTTGAAATGCAACGCACCCTCATAGTGTATTTAGGTGCAATGCAACGCACCTAGCCTGTGGAGCAGCTGAAATGATCCTGTTTTGACTAATTCTGAGCAGCTTCTGGTGGAGAACTTCTGGGAGAAGCTGTAATCTATTGACCTTGTTCCTTTCGGGGTTAGAACAACACTTTTAGGGACTTAGGAGCCCTTGGTTTATGGACATTTCATGCTTGGAGTTGTAGGGCACAAAAATGTCTATAACAAATAGGTGATCTGATAATCACCCTATGAGTGACCTCAGTTAAAGATTTATTGAATAAAGGTATTACAGACTCATGTGCTGGTGTGTGTCTATGTTATTTAGGCAACGGATCAATCAGATTGCAAATACACAGACACTTGAAATGGAAAACAGCAGAGAAATATAGTAAGCAGTATAAGAACACAATAATTTAATAAGGAGTTCACCCTATCCTCCAGGGCTACGTCTCCGGTCCAACTTTTAGTGGTGGGCTTCTTTTATTGTGTCTTAAAGCAGAGAATTACACTGAACGAGTTCAATGTGAGTCTCCTGAACATAATTTGCTTGGCAGGATGGTTCTTGGATGCCCCAAGCCACTGGAGTACACAGACTCTTTTCCTTACCAGCTCTGTGACTTTTCTGGTCTTTAATGGAAAGAACCCGATGTGGTGCTCAGTCCGGACAGATCCTCTCTAGGATGGATTGAATCTCTCAAGCTCTCGGGTGCTCAATGTTTCCTTTCGTCAGCTCGGCCCTCTGTCTTCCATTCTACTTTTGCTTCACTGTCTTTCTTTTCTCTGTTCTTCCTTTCTGTGTTTTGTCCTCCTCTCGGGGTTCTGGTGTTCGGTGTCCTTTGCTTTTTTTGTGCATGGCTTTAAGGCCATTCGTTCCCATGGTTGGTTGATTCCTCTTCCACTTCCCATTAGATCACTTGCTACAACTTTGCTTGGAGTTCCCTGTTCGGCGTCATCATCAGGCTCACAGGGAGTGACCACTTGTCCTCCTACAACTGCGCCAACACGCTTCGCTGGTTGGCTTTTTTCTGTTACGTCGTGGAATGAGTCTTCTGCCACCTTGGTAGTCAAATCGGATGTCAAATGTTTACAAACTATGACTTAATCCCTCATCGATTCCACTTTCCCATCAGCCTCGATCTCAACCATTAGATCTGGGACCTCTAGATCTGACGCCATACGCCCATTTCGTGAAGTCGACTTGCTCAATCGTTACCGCACGATCAGTGGTGGTTTTCTCTCTCCTCCACTTGCCACGTGTTGACCACTAAGTGGGATCGCTCTGTTTTCGCCAATTTTGCTTACCGCTTGAGGGTGCCCCCGATCAATACCGCTGGTTTTTTGGAGCGCAGGTCCTGCCTTGTCCTTTATATTTTTCCCCATGATTCTCCCAGCTCTCCATGCGACCAAGCGCTCGGGGTTTCTCCATTTCAAGGGTTTTCGCCCAATGATCCATGATTAGCGTTAATCGTGCATCAAATCTCCCTCTGTTTCCCAATCTAGGCCTCCGAGGGGCTAATTTCGCCTCCTACGCGGTCTCCATGGGCCTCGGTTAGCGTGTTTTAACCGAGGTCCTCATCATTCCACGCTGGCTGCCAACTGCGACTGGTTCAAAGGTGTTTTTGATCACTATTCTGAATTCTTTGATGTTTGTCTCGACCTGATACAGTCGTGGTCCTTTTGATTATTCTTCATGGATCCAATTTGGATCACAGCCTTCCCACTGAAAAATCTTTTGGACCACCAAAAGTTGGTTTTGAAGCATCGACTAAGTGAGGGTATTGTTTTCTCACTTGCCCAATCTCAATCCACTTTGTACTGCTCAGCTTTGAACCTTTGTGCCCAATCTTGAGGTACTCCACATCTCCCCTGCGCATCGTCCTCACCTTCCTGTCCAGTACTGTGTCTTCCTACAATTCATTAAGATATTCAGGTAGCAAGTCATCGATAGAAGGAAATTGACTCTACTCTTCAGGGTCCTCAATCATTGAAGGTTCAAACAATCTCAAGCAATCTGCATTTACGACTGAGTAGATGTGCATGTAAGCTAGTAGATCAAGGCGAAAAGAATTTTCACCAATCTTCTCAAGTATCTTGAAGGGTCCATACCTGATAGGCTTTAGCTTCTTACCTTCACCTTGCATCCTATCCTTGCTGATATACAGCCAGACCTGGTCACCAACTTGAAAATTATGCTCCATCCGATGCTTGTCATGCCTAGCCTTGTATTTGGCTTGGCTCTTTTCCAGCTGTTCATGTACTGCCTAGTGGATCTCCTAGATCTGTTCAATGAACCTAGTTGCCCTGTCCACATCATTGTGTCCATCAACCATGGTATCTTTACCAAAGACAAAATCCAAAGGAGACCTTGGTGTGAAACCAAAACAGGTCTAGAAGAATGTTTTGCTTTGTTGTAAGCATGCTGCACATAACATAAATGTTCATCCCAAAGCTTTGGATGTTTGTTGCAATATCCTCTCAGTAGCTAGGTCACTATCTTGTTAACTACTTCTGTCTGGCCATCAGTTTATGGATGAAAAGCTGTGCTTCTCTTTAGTTTGGTGTCCATCAGTTCCCACAGACTTGACCAAAACTTCCCCACAAATCAGGTGTCTCGATCAGATACAATAGAAGTGGGTAATCCAAAATGAACCCATACATGTTCAAAGAACAGTTTTGCAGTCTATTCAGTTGTAATCTGTTTATTACAAGGTATCAAAATACACATTTTGCTGAACCTATCCACAACAACATATAGATAATCATGACCTTTCCTAGATTTAGGTAGTCCTCCAACAAAATCCATGGAAACACTTTCCCAAGGGTGAGAAGGAACTGGAAATGGAGTGTACAAGCCTAGTTTTCTGTTATTGTGCTTGCTTTTAGCACACATAGCACACCCTCTTACATATCTAGAAACTGTCTCATTCATTTTCAGCCAATAACAAAACCTTTGCAGTTGTGCAACTATTTTACTTACCCCAAAGTGACTTGATATCAGAGAAGTGTGTGCTTCCCTAATTATCTTTATTCTCTCAGTTTGTGGAATGCAAAGTTTCCCACAATGATATAAGATTCAGTCCTTTACATGATAATCCAGTTCTTCTACTCTTTTGCCTTGACTCAAAGTTGCATATACAACTTTAAATTCCATATCCTGAGCATATTGTTCAATGTAGCTTTCATGTAGTACAGAATTATGCTTGAGTATGGTAGATGCATTTATAATGGGTCTAGATAACATTTTTGCAACTTTGTTATGTATGCCCTTTTTATATCTGATGACTAAATAAAACTGTTGTAGAAAACCCATCCACCTGTAGCGTCTTGATTGCTGCAACTTAGTTTGGGAGTGTAGATATTGAAGTGGTTGATGATCAGTATGTATTATTGTCTCTTTGCAAATTAAGTAAAGTTTCCAATTTTTCACACTCTGAACTAATGTATACAATTCCTTATCATATGTAGGACATTTTACTACTGCAGGATTAAAAGTCTCAGAATGATAACATATGGGTTTATCGTGCTGTGTCAACACTGCTCCCATGGCATAGTCACTGGCATCAGTTTGGATCTCAAATGGTCTTTTCAAATCATGCAATGCTAGTACAGGTGATGTACTAATCTTTTCTTTCAAGGTGTCGAAGGCTTTCTAATGTTTGCCTCCCCACTAAAACACCTTGTTCAATCCTGTTAAAGCATGTAAGGGAGCTGCAATTGAGGGGAAATTAGAAATGAACTTCCTCCAATATTGTGCTGCTCCTAAGAAGCTTCTCACTTCTGTAGCAGACTTGGGTTTAGGCTAGTTCACAATGACTGCCACTTTAGAGGGATCTATTTTCAATTCACCACCCCCTATTATATGACCCAAGTAGTTTAGAGATGTTTTTCCAAATTCACATTTTGAGATTTTAACATAAAGTTTTTCTCTTTTCAAAACATCTAGTGTGTACTTAACATGCTTTAAATTTTCTTCCCACGTTTTACTAAAAATCAGAATGTCATCTATATACACAATAACAAAGTCATCAAGAAAAGGTCTGAGTACATCATTCATTAATCTCATGAAAGTAGCAGGAACATTAGTTAAGCCGAAAGGCATAACCAGCCACTCATACAATCCCTACTTTGTTTTGAAAGCAGTCTTCCATGCATCTTGTTCTGCAACCCTGACTTGATAGTATCCATTGTGCAAGTCTATCTTGGTGAAATAAAACTTCCTTCAATTGATCTAAGAGATCATCTATGCGAGGAAGGGGATAACGATTATTGATTGTTATCTTATTCAGTGCTCAGTAATCAATGCACATTCTCCACGAGCCATTTTTCTTTCTCACCAAAACGATTGGTGACCCACATGGTAATGTTCTAGGCCGGATGAACCCGCTTTTGAGCAACTCCTGCACCTGCTTCTTGATTTCAACATTCTCTAAAGCTGACAACCTTTGATACCTGTGGCTGCAATGGTTGTTTCATCTCCCGAGTCTGACCCCAAATCCTTCTACATAGCTACAGCAGTCTTCTTCTTCTTGCCCTCGGACTTCTTAGGTTTCAGCTCTGGATGCATAATCCAACAATGTTTGTCATCATGCCCATCCTTTTTACAGTGAGTGCATGAAGCTTTGCTTTTCTGTGCACTTTTAGCCTTTCTTGCTTTCCACTTCTGCTTTTTTTTCTCCTTGCTCTTGCTTGCAGTGGGTTGGGATGGTCCCCCAACTTCTGGATTTCCATTCTTTCCTCTAGCTTCTAGATGAGTAGCTTGTACAGATACCTCATCTATACTAGTGGGATTAAACATGAGGATGGTATGCCTCATGTAGCTGTGTAAACCACCAATGTACTTCAAAAGATTTTCTGGTGAGTCTAATGAGATTCCTAGAATCAATGCTATCTTTCTAAAGTCTTGAGTGTACCCTTGCACACTTTGCCCTTTTAACTGCCGAAGAGTTTGCCAACTCATCATGGCTTGTTGCATGTAGGCCAATGGATAGAGCTGCTTTTTTATTACAGAAACAAATTCACTCCAGATAGAGATGGTCTTACCATGCCTTTTCATGTCAGCTTGATCTCTGCCTTCCCACCAAACCAAGGCAGTGCCTCCTAGGCATAGGTTTGCCAGCTGAATCTTGATCTTGTCCGAGTCGATGTTCAGTACTCTACAATACACATCAATTTATCTAATCCAATTGTCCAACTTTTCAGCATTTAGCTCTCCAACATATATAGGCAAGTCAAATTTAACATCTAGATTGATCAAAGATGTTTTCTTATTATGCACAGGGCTATTAGGAGGTGTGAGAAAGCTTTCCTCTTTCCCTTTTCTCTTGGAGAGGGCATGGAAGTGAGACTCGTCTTCTTCTTTATCTTGTTTAGAAACTGATGAATCTTCAACGTTATGTTTTCCAAAGTCCCTATACATTTCTTCTACCATAGACTTTATGGCTAGGAATCTTTCTATGAATTAAGGGTTTGGCCCTACAAAACCTTCTTTTGACATTGTCTTCCAAGGATAGACTCTCCCAATTTCAGGGTTAGTTTCCACCAACTCTACTTCTCCTAATTTGAGCTTTGATCTAGTGAGAATTCAACAGCTAGACCAACACAAGCTTGTCTAACCTTACAGCCTAGAGCTCTGATACCACATGATCTGATAATCAGCCTATGAGTGACCTCAGTTAAAGATTTATTGAATAAAGGTATTACAGAATCATGTTTTGGTGTGTGTCTATGTTATTTAGGCAACGGATTGATCAGATTGCAAATACACAGACACTTGAAATGGAAAACAACAGAGAAATATAGTAATCATTATAAGAACATAAGAATTTAATAAGGAGTTCACCCTATTCTCCAAGGCTACGTTTCTGGTCTAGCTTTCAATGGTGGCCTTCTTTTATTGTGTCTTAAAGTAGAGAATTACACTGAACGAGCTCAATGTGAGTCTCCTAAACAAAATTTGCTTAACAGGGTGGTTCTTGGATGCCCCAAGCCACTAGAGTACACAGACTCTTTTCCTTACTAGCTCTATGACCTTTCTGGTCTTTAATGGAAAGAGCTCGATGTGGTGCTCAGTCCGGATAGATCCTCTCTGGGATGGCTTGAATCTCTCAAGCTCTCGGGTGCTCGATGCTGCCTTTGGTCAGCTCGGCCCTCTGTCTTCCATTTTACTTTTGCTTCACTGTCTTTCTTTTCTCTGTTCTTCCTTTCTATGTTTCGTCCTCCTCTTGAGGTTCTGGTGTTCGGTGTCCTCTGCTTTTTCTGTACATGGCTTTAAGGCCATTCGTTCCCATGGCTATTCAATTCCTCTTCCACTTCCCGTCGGATCACTTGCTACAGCTTCACTTGGAGTTCCCTGTTCAGCGTTATCATCAGGGTCACAGGGAGTGGCCACTTGTCCTCCTACAACTGCTCCAACTTGCTTCGCCGGTTGGGTTTTTTCCGTTACGTCATGGAATGAGTCTTCTGCCACCTTGGTAGTCAAATCGGATGTCAAATCTTTACAAATTGTGACTTAATCCCTCATCGATTCCACTTTCCCATCGGCCGCAATCTCAGCCATTAGATCTGGTACCTCTAGATCTGACGCCATACGCCCATTTCGTGCAGTCGACTTGCTCGACCGTTAGCACATGATCAGCGGTGGTTTTCTCTCTCCTCCACTTGCCACATGTTGATCACTGAGTGGGATCGCTCTATTTTCACTAATTCCACTTATCACTTGAGGGTGCCCCCGGTCAATACCGCCAGTTGTTTGGAGCGTGGGTCCTGCCTTGTCCTTTAGCTTTTTCCCCACGGTTCTCTTGGCTTTCCATGCGACCAAGCGCTCGGGGCTTCTCCATTTCGAGGGTTTTCCTAAGCGCTAATCACGCATCAAAAACTCCCTCTGTTTCCCGATCTAGGCCTCCTAGGGGCTAATTTCGCCTCCCGCGTGGTCTCCATGGGCCTCTGTCAGCGCGCTTTGATCGAGGTCCTCGTTGTTGCACGCTGGCTGCCAACTGCCACTCGTTTAGAGGTGTTTTTGTTTTCTGTTTTGAATCCTTTGATTTCTGTCCCAACCTGATATAGTCATGGTCCTTTTGGTTATTCTTCATGGATCCAATTTGGATCAATAGGAAATATTTTATTTTTTTCATATTTTAAATTATGTATGAAAGTTTGGTATTATGGTACCCACGTGTAAACGCGTTTTTATAAGGGCAGAGTCATGTATGGTTTTTTTCTATTTTTTAATAAATGACCAAGTCTTAAAGGGAAAGGGTTTCCCAAGGCCATATAAGAGAATCATAACTACAAGAGTGCTGAATAATGCTATATCACCATATATGATATCTTCAGTTTGTAGTGCAACTAATTTTCTTAATTTTCCATGAATTGCTACACATAATCCTATTTGTTGTAGTATTACACTATCACCACATTATTACTCACACATTGCATTAGAATGCACTCTTACAACACATATGATTCCACTCAACTACACATAAACATAGTTAGAGATCCATATGCAACTTGATTGCATGAATAGTACACCACCTCTAATCTCTACCTCAATTGGTTAGTTCACGCCTTCTTCATTGGCTCTACATTAAATCACCATTGCACCTCAACATTCAACATAATTTCACTCACAACTTTAACTATAAGTTCATGACTAAATATAGCACAAGATCCCTTTTCATTCCAAGTGATTTGATTGTATGATAAGGCATTGGGACTATTGGTTTAAAATCCATTTATAATATACCCAGGGCTCAAGCCTTTAACTAAATATATTGTTTTGGTATATAGTTATGCATTGAGAAGTTACACTTTTCTCCTCATGACTTGTGGTGGGAATCACAAGCTTATATGCTTTATTGGGTATTGGGATTTTCGTTATATTCCACACATTGATGTGCTTGATAGATAGAGCCTGATATGGTGTAGCTCCATGGTATTGAACCCTTAACACTTTGTGACATTGGTGGTGACCATATGATATAACCAATGCACATAAAAGATCGAGTATCAGGGTGGTCCACTTCATACCCATGCTTCATTGGTCTGATGGCCTAATGGATGATAGGCTCCATAATGCTATCAAAGTTTAGGCTTTCCAATTCACCCATTTAATTTTGAATGGTATGTAAATATTTTAACATTGCAAGACCTTACAAAATAACCTCTTGATGTAGATCCCAAAACATCCATGCCTACCACATCATTCCACTATGAACCAATCACAGCTTGCCACATATGTCCTTTTTCCAAGTTAGTTGGCACATACTTTCTTCCATATCATGTGAGACCACTTTCATAATCAATTTGTTTCATCCTCCCAGTACTCCAGTGCTTGCTGGTCCAAAAATTCTTAGACTGATATGACCCCACCTTTCTCCAAGGCTTCTAACGTTGAAGCCACCAATATGTTAAAGCACAAAATTTTATAAGGCACAATCCTTGCTCAAATCCAAAGGTTTTCCATGTCATGCTAGTGGGAACAAAGAATAACTTGCCGCATGGTGTCCTATTGTTATATGGAATTTATACCTACTGATAATTATATCTTCCCTAAGTGGGTAGTTACACTTAGAACAACTAAAGTAAATATGTTTAACATTTTCCTACAATAAACAGATAAGATAAAAGAACCTAGTTGTGATCCTTCACTTCCTTTGATCTCCTTTGAGTTGCTCCCATCGCTCTCGCTCAAACTAAATTTGCTCAATTGGTACCTGCCAAAATAAATAAAAGATGACAACAATTAAATCATATGATCTATTTATTGTAAACAAATGGAATCAACAACATTTGAACATACATTCATCATATATATAGACAAAAGTATTGGAAAAGGAACAAACAACTTTATTGATTGGTAGAAGGAGAAGTTACACCCAATGTTGTTCGATCTCATGTCACTCATCCAGCTTAGTCCAAGCCCTCATCACACCAATAGCAACATCAATCCAGCAGCATAACATTACTTTGACAATGATTTCAAATCTCTAAACCAATAATATTTCTCTATAAAATCCAATCTCCTTGGCTCTATGATGGGAGGCTAATTTATAGATGAATGCAAGTGGTTTTGTCATTAATATGGCATTGAATGGTTTTCCATAATTGGATGATTAGTTTCCATGTTCAAAGGGATGAGAGGATAGAGGATTAGATGATCCTAGGCTATCCTAAGTCGAGCTCATATTGATAGGATAGGAGCTAGGTTCCTTCTAAAAGGCTTTAGAAAGGAGGAATATACTCAGGATCCAATGAAAATTTCGAGGATTCTCACCCAGTGTAGGCTTAAGTGGGCTTAGGTGCTCTGTAACACAGCCTTGAATGGGGCTACCTGCTCTGCAGAGCACTTACCCCTGACCAAGGGTATGCTGGTGACCCAAGGAAGCACTTCAGCAAGGTTTGAAGTCAAGGAACACTCATGGATGAAAGCACTCAATGAGGTGGCATGTCTAGGGTATGTAGCAACTAAATTAGGGTTTGATAGACCTTGTTTACACTGATCTGATCGTCGGGAGTGATGTTCCAAAATAGACCTGTAACACCTAGTCCACCTCATCACTGCCATGATGTACTTCACCAAGTCATACTAGGTCGACCTTGGATTTTTACATTAAAACAACACTCTAGTGCGTAGGTACCCCAGGGAGGGACCCGTCATTGGTACATCACCTGCCAAGTCACACTCCACATCAGATGTTGTCACTAATCAAAGCATGCCACATGTCAATTGTTGATGTGTGCTTACCATGTTTCACTCACCAATTGTTCATTTGACCACCTAAAAATGTTGAAAATGAGTGCCACATGTCATCATCTCCAGTTTCCATGCCATCGAACTTTGCCACATAGCACCACTAGTCATGCCACCTGGACTTTTTAAAGCAAAATTACACTTTGGTACCCAAGAACTGGTATAGTTAACCCATGATTAATCTTGATTAATTAATCATTAAAAGTGAATTAGGAATTGTGATTAAGGCAAACTGGGTTTGCAATAAAACATGATATTTAGTTATAAAATTTTAGGCCTTTTTCAAATTTTGTATACTAGATTATGTTGTGCACCTTTTTACTAGTCCTCAACCTACCATGCATGTTCATATTGGCTTGCGCCTATGGGCGCTTCTATCCGTATAGGCTCATATCGATCTTCGGTCTCCCAAGGTGGTCATACCGATCCCTGCTTCATGGGGAAACCTATAAACTCCCAACCTCATACCAGTTCCCACTTCCCAGGGAGATCTATCAACCCTTGACCTCATACTAGTCCCTGCTTCCCGTGGAAGTCTATATTGGCTCAGGCTCCAATATTCCATGCCATTTTCTAACTCAACTCATTAGCACATGTCATTCCCTATTGTTGCCATGTGTTTAGGTACTTTCCAAGTCTCACCTTCCAATCATCCATTTGGTTTTCTAAGAAAACTAAATCCGCCTACCATATGTCACATTTTGATGTTTCCATGTCAACAATTCACCACTTGTCTTCCATGCCACTACCTGGGGTGTAAAACCTTGGCCAACTAGAACAAAGTCTAAATTATTTTACTTCAAACTCGTTTTTCTCCTCATTCCTTTAGAGTTAGATGAAGTGCCATATACCCTTGGAAATATCTTAGAAAGAGCTAGCTAATTAGACATATTTTAGGCTCAATTTAACTAAAAAACTATATTCAAATTTCTTGCAAAGATATGCTACTCAAATTGAATTCATCCATGAAATTAGGCTAGACAACCCACACTCAGCAATCAATGGAAACTTGAGTAGTGAAACATGATAATGTACACTCAAACATATCCCCCTGAACTTGATATCAATGAAAACACATTCAACACAAATTGATCTTTCAATATCAAATAAAATGTGTACAAAAAAACACTACATAATATCAGTGATACTTAAATGATGAAATAAGAATGTGTTTGTACTATTGGATGAGGATGAGGTTACCATGGGCCATATATATTAATAGAGGCAACACAATTGTAAGTGGATAATGATGGATAGATCTCTCTCTTCCTTTTTCTCTCTAGAACTCCTTAAATATGTATCTTGGATAATAACCCTAACTGGCACAACCACTTCTTGCATTTTGGAAGTTACAAAAGTTTAGTTATTATATATAACACATTTTTGAACCAATTTTCAATGTAATCTATTAATGATACTATAATTATTGTAGATTTTTACTTATAGATTAAACAATTTATGTGATATGCTAAAACAAAAGACAAGAATCTACTCTACTCATCAGCAGAAACCAAAATTGATCGATGAAAACACTAAGCAGAAAAGGAAGAATTTCAATCGCACATAACACAATATTTTTCTAGGGAAAGAAACTGCTCAAAACCCTGACTATCTATATTGCATTAATTAGAAGACCTGAGAAGAAAATACAATGCTTGTTCAACCTAAACAATTTCTCCTCAAGTACAATCTATCTCTCTGCTTCAAAAACCAGCTCAAGCCAACACTTAGCCAAATCTGCTACCTACCAAGCCCCTACTTCCTTGCAGAATTCCTGAGAGAATTAGCCCATATTTAATTGGGAAATTCCTCATACATAACTACACAATCCATCCATATGCCCTCAATTGATTGCATGTGCCATATGTACAACTCGGAAAATTATACAACTGTTAGTACAATGTCCCTAAACTCTAATATCAACTGGGTCTTCATAAGAACTGACATGCATGAGTTATTTATGAGTGAATATTCAGTTAACTAGTGGAGTAGTGAAGCTGCACTGGTGATCATCCCCACTACTAGACCTCATACTAGTTCCTCGAACTGTCTAAACTAGTTTAACTAACTTTAACTCAGTTAGACTGAATTAATTAATTACAACTCAAAAGAACTCAACCTGGGCTCCTAAAATTTATGGATCACCTTACATGACTCTAGATAGAATTTCAACTTGAATTTACTAAGGCAAGTAATTCAAATTAACTAAGTTAACTAATACAAGTTGCTACAAGAATATAATTTTGATTTAATTCATAATTTAATTTAACGACAAATTAAATTAGAATTGATTGTTGTTATTTTTAACACTCCCTCTCAACAAGAAAGGGATTATATGCTACCCCGATCCTGCCTCTGTGAAACTTGAATTTTCATCTTGATAAGGCCTTTGTCAAAATATATGCATCCTGCTCCTCTATGGGAATGTACTCATACAACATAATTCTCCTCTACACACAATCTCGAAGATGATGATACTGAATATCAATATGCTTGGACCGATCTGAAAAACTGGATTTTCAGAGAGTTTGATGCAACTCTAATTTTCATAGTAAATCACTGTTGGATCCATATACTGACCAAACAAACCAAAAATAATATTCCTCATACAGATAGCCTCAAAAGATACTTGACTAACATCCATGTACTCAACTTTTGTTGAATTGAGTGTAACTAATCTCTGCTTCCTGCTGTACCAAGAAACAACTGTTGACCCGATACTAAAGATCCCACCTGATGTGCTCTTCTTGTTGGATGGACTCCCTTCCCAATCTACATGGTGAAGCCTTGAAGCTGCACTCCCTCTGTCTTTTTGTACCAAAGACCATACTGAGTAGTGCTTCTGAGGTATCTCAACACATGTTTGGCTGCCTTCCAATACAACTTGATTGGCTTAACCATTTCTTGACTAAGTTGGTTAACTGCATAACACATGTCAGGCCATGTGTTCACCAAACACATGAGTGAACCCACAAGTTGCCTTAAATAGTAGCTTCTAATAATTTACTGGAAGTAGCATCCTCCTTCCTCCAGTTATCAGCTAGAGGAGTCTCCATGGATTTACTGCTCTCCATGTGGAACTTATTAAGTATCTTGTTGGCATACTTTCCCTATGAGATAAATAGTTCCTCATCACTTTTACATACTTCCATCCCAATAAAGTAGTGCATGAGCCCCACGTTGTTACCGGGAAAAGTGTCTATTTAGAACTGCTCTATCCCACTAAGGTGTGACAGCTGCCTTAGAAACAAACAGAGAAAAACTACTTTTGTATTTCCTTTATGAATTATAAATAGAGAGGAATAGAAAGAACCAACCTGTGTCTTGTGCTAATCCTTTGATCCAATCCCTCTCTTCTTTGACAGTCTCCAGCTACTTGCTCCCTTACTTGCCTAGCTTCACAAAGTACCTGTAAGATCACAGAAGAAGAGCACTATACAAAGACATAGATCTATATTCATAAATAACTTAGGATCAGATTTAAGTTAACCATACAAAATGTAACAAGCATCAATGATACAAAAGCATGGAGGAAAACTCAAATAGTTTTTATTGATAAACAAGAAAAGATCCAGGAGGAGTTACAACCAGTGGTTCCGACCCAGCAAAGAAGCCCCTCTTCACCTCAAACAAAGCATAAATCACCCAACAATCTGATGTTTGTCTCTAGAAACCAACAGCAATTCCTTACAATATGCAAAATTCCAGCCTCTGGATCTCTGGGATGAGGGATCCATATATAGATATCTGTAAGGAGGATGAGTCAGCTTGTGATTTGATTAGTGTCTTCTCTCTGTCAGTTCTTACTTCCACTTGGAGACTGAAGGCCTCTTACTCATCCTTGGTTGAATTCAGTGAGGCAAGTGTCACAGGAGAAGATTCTGGAAGCTTCCATTGTCTCTCCACCTCGCAGAATGACACTGCCATTTTTCATTTCTCGCCCATCGCACCCCACAGAAGGGACTTTTGAAATGCAACGCACCCTCCCAATGTATTTAGGTGCAATGCAATGCGCACCTAGCCAGTGGAGCAGCTGAAATGATCCTGTTTTGACCAATTCTGAGCAGTTTCTGGTGGAGAACTTCTGGGAGAAGCTATAATCTGTTGACCTTGTTCCTTTAGGGGCTAGAACAACACTTTTAGGGACTTAGGAGCCCTTGGTTTATGGACATTTCATGCTTGGAGTTGTAGGGCACAAAAATGTCTATAACAATTGCCCCCTAAAGTATGAGGCCGTTAACATTTTGGTGTCGGGTGAAATGCTTTATTATGAGAATCCGAAGTTCTTTCAATGCTGGGAGGAGACCTGTAATAAGATACAATATAATACATTATCTTCATACTGTTTTCATGATCTAGCTGAGGCGGGCATTCCCATGCTCAGCTTTATAAATTCATTTCCATGTACATAGGACAGACAATCGTCTGAGTGTAGACTGATGATTCTGGTAGAGCCATCATCCTTTTGAGTGGATGATTACCTGTGCAGCAATAATGTACATTTAATGTCTTTATTTCCGTGAATATATATCGCAGCCCGGATGGATGAAACTAGATCCAGGGTCTTCAATCTCGTCCGATCTTCACTCGAAGTACAAGTCGATCCATGTGAGAAATGTTCTGAAGTCGAACATGGAAAGGCATCGCTTGATTACTAGTCAATGATGTAAACTGTTAACAAGCGCGAGAGGAATCACCGATAATGATAATGATCCTCAAGGTACTGCAGTACAATTCACATGGTGTGAATAAAGGACTTGGCGTCGAACACCACGCAAAATCTTTCATTCGAAGGCCATTGATGTAAACCTGTCGCCGGAAGTGAGAAACTTGCCATTGAGGCATGCAAGCTTCAAAGTACTGAATGGGGTGTTCCTAGATCAACTTCTTAGATAATGAGCTGATGTCGACAAGAAGTGATCCGTCACAGGAGGGCCTTAATGAATCCCACATCAATGACACGGAACGGAGCAAATGATTTTGATGGAGGTGAAAACAATCTGACGATATAAGGTTCAGGGTGGCGGTCATGAAAGAATGGAGTATAATGTATGGTAGTGGGTGAGACACAGGTGACTTCTCTGGATGACTTCTCTTGAACATATCGGCGACATTGATGTGATGGATTGGTAGCATTAACCCCAAATGTGGATGGTATGGTGTGACCATGGCGATGTGGCCGGTGAATGAAACAACCCAACCCGACTTGGACACGGAGTGGAAGTGTCATGTTCAAGAGCAACTTGCTACCAACAAAGTTTCTTTGAGTTTTCTTCCCAATTTTTCCCCAGTCATTGCTGACCAGTACCTCTTTATTTTTTTCAAGCTTGAGGAGGATAACATATGCTTGTTCTATAATTTTCCCTTCGGGCAAACCCATCGCTATGTTTTAACAAGCCTAGCGATAGTGAAACTCGTTCTCGTCTATAGACAAGTTTGTCGCTATTAATCTTTTTAACGAGTTTAAAGACAAAGATAACTCGGTCCTTTTCAATTTTAGAGAGTCTGAAAAGGAACGTAAAGGTAACTCCAAAATTCCTTTTTCGTCATCTAATCCCTTAAGTCCGAAAAAGTATAAAACAATACAGAAGGGATGAATTTTTGATACTTTTACCGATCCGAATAAAACACGCGCTCGATCTTTTTGTGTAATAATTCCTCAGGTCCAAAAATATTAAAATCTAGAGGAGGGATAGCACTTCCTGTCCCTTTAACAAGCTGGAAAAGCCAAGGACTCGACAATCTTTTCATATTTTACGAGTTAGTTGAAAAGAGCTTAAAGAAGACTCATCTTTTGAGGAACGAATGATAAAACGGGTAGCAGCTGATTCCAGGTAAGGTTTGGAATTTTCCAATCACGGCAGTGTCACAAGGATGGCTAGTGAAATCACTCTTCACAACTGTTCCTCAAAATGGGTAAACAATCAAATGGAGGTGAATGATCGGCCAATGAAAAGTGGAGGTGACGGTGCAAGCACGACCAAGGCTTTAACAGCTGAAGTACTACATTCACGATGGTTATTTACCGGGGAATAGTTCATTTTTTAATGAGCTTAAACGCGGGTGGAAACATTTGCTCATGTCTTATGTTTATTTTTTAACGAGCTTGAACTATGTGCTAAAACTGCTCGAGGCGGGTTTATTTTTTTTAATGAGCTTGAACCCTGCAGTAACACTGCTCGTGATAAGTTTGCATGCCCCCAGCATAATAACTCAAATCGAGGTGCATGCCCCCCAAGCTTCATTGCATTCAACTCGGTGGTTGGAATGAAGGTTAACCTTCGAGATCTTCGAAAGACTCGACTTTGATTTTACAAGATCGTAATCAAAGACTCGATTTAGAATGGGAGTCGTTTCATCTTTTAATGAGGTTGACACCGTAAAAGAACTATCCTCATGACTCCTTGTTTCATTTTTTAACGAGGTCGACACGAGATAAGAACTATCCTCGAAATCCACCGTATTTACAGGTATTTGATAGAAAATCAAAAACTGATGGATGATTAAAGTTGTTGGAATAATCTTCATGGTAATCCGGAAGATGGGAGTGATGGTGGTAATCTTCCCATGGTGCCTCTCCTATCATCATTGATTGAATGATTCCTTTGTCTGTAGAATGTACATGCGACCAAGGATCTGAAGAGGTGCCATATTCCTTAGACCTATCTATCCAAACACTCGATGAGTGTTGATTTGGGTTTGCCCCCCAGGCCAAGAAAATTGATTGCTACAATATTTCTAAAATGGCGATGATCCATGCTAACAAAATGTTTAGGAATCTTCTGAATCCATTAGATATAGAAGATTTCATATTGTAGGTTTCCACTGTGGCCACTTCCGCCAGATTACTCGGAGGCGGTAGGGCAAAAGTACCCATTAAGGCAGGGTCTTTTAGGAGGCCTACTCCAATATTTTGAAGCGAATGATTACTTCCATGGATCATTGGAATGCTTCCCGTAACTTGTGAACTATTGGGGAGAAATTTTTGTTGGTCGACGATTGTAATTCCTCCTTGAAAGGGAAATGCAATCTTCCTGAAGTAGGTCGACACAACTGCAGCCATGGCATATATCCAGGGCCTTCCCAGTAGGATGTTGTAATCGAGGTTTCCATCGATTACTTCAACATCAATTTCTACTGTTTTGCCCCCCAGTTCAACTTGCAAGTTACTTAAAATCCCGTATGGAGTGTATGATCGTCCATCAAATGCTTTTAACATCGTTGGCGATCTTGAAAAGGGTGGTGAGCCTAAATTTTTCCAGCAGATCATCGACATAATACATGTAGATGCCCCATCATCAATAATTGTTCGATGAACAGTTTTGTTGAGGGCTTTCACTTGAATAAGGAAAGCTAGTTGAGCTGGTAACTGAGGGTCATATCCTTTATGATCAAAGGCCACAAGATTGGAATCCATTGGGCCAATCCCACCTATTGCTGATAATAAAGCTTGCTTTTGGGAGGAGCAATTTTGCGGTACCTCAAGTGTCGACATAGCGGACGGCGATTGGGCCAGGTCCTCTATTATATTATAATTCTGTGCTACTTTTGCACTAGGATTAAACGTTGATTTGTGTACTACTCCCTTTGGCGACTTTATCATTGGTTCAGGAATGTTGGGTGACACAACTTTGGTCAAAGTTGTTGTCGAACTACTAGGTTGTTCATTAGCCTTGTTATTCGACAGTTGTGGATTCCCGTAATCTTTATTCCTTGTCAAAGCAACATTTTGCTGCTTTGAGATAGACAACATAAGCACTTGGGATCAGGAAGCATTTTGATTAGCAACCAGTTTGGTTCCTGGGTTTGGAAACGGATCAGTCAATACCGCTGAGTTTTTTGAACTCTTAAAGAGTTTCTTAACTTCAGCTATATGTGGACAATCTCTCGTCCAATGATCCTCATCGCATATATGACACCCCGCAGGGGGTTTCCTTTGCTCAGAAGGGTTTGTAGAAGGCTTTTCAGGAGATGACTCATCCTGCTTCTTTTTTCTCCCTTTCTTTTTCTTCTTGCCCCCCTGGTTACTTCAGTGGTTTGCCCTTGTCGGTCGACATGACATTTACTTCTGAGGCAAGAAGTTCCTCATTTTCATTTTGACTTCAAATCTTAAGGGCCTTTTTGGATGTATCCTTTGTCGATTTCGTGTCTGTTGTGCCAATGACGCCATCACCGACATGAGAGTCATTGTTTGATTTAGGAGGAGGAGGAATTGAGAATTCCGGTCTAAGGGCGTCAGGTATTTTATCATAGAGCGTGTCGGACTAAGTGTAAATCAAGTCCAGATATTGTGCACGAGCGATAACCTGCTCTTCAGTGACGACTCCCCCTTTTGCCACATCTTCCGTGATGGAAGGCAGTAATGACTTAATAAACCATTCAGCTAAAAGCTAATCGGGAACATACGTTTTCACCATTCAATGACGACGTCGCCACTCATGTATATGATCAGATATTTGAGTGGCCGTTGTCTGTTTGAAATTGGTAAGAAGTTCTGTTCCCATTTCGTACCTTATCAGTAACTGAAAATGGGTTAAAAAGGTTGTCGCTAGGGTACTGAAGTTGTCAAACGAAGCTCTGGGCAATTCGATATACCATTTTTCTGCCGGACCAGTTAACGTCCTCTGGAAAAGGCGAAGCCTAATCGAATCATCGTTTAGGGTGTTTGATGAACACCACAGATGAAAGGTCATCACATGATTCGACGGATCTTCACTCGGATTTCCATTAAATTTAGGAATATCTGACGGAAGTTTATACGGAATCGCCGGCCACCAAGGGGCATAAGTAATTGGATCCTTCGTCAACCGGTTTAGATCTGGTAATTCTAGAGTTGCTACAAAGGGCAACTATTGATTCACGTCAGGCGAAGCATACCCAGGATAAGATGGAATCGCCTGAGCAGTGGGTCTTTGCATACCAGCATAATGTATTTGATGCTGGCAACTTTGACAAGGTTGATGGGCATAACCATTATAATATGGTTGTTGATAACTGCTTTGGAAATGCGGTTGCCCATTACTTACAAAGACTTGTTGCTCAGGTCCTTGATATGATTGCTGGAATTGCGGTTGTTGAGATTGAACCAGCCCTGGTTGTTGGACCATTTGCTGTTGTCCAATACTGGATGATTGACCAAGATGAGGAGTCATAGTACTTGTTTGAGCCTGAGTCGCTCCAGATAAGGAGGCACTAACCTGAGGTTGTGATTGAGTGGTTGAGACAAGAGGCTGTTGTATTGCAACCTGAGAAACTTGGGGTTGACATACAACAGGTAGCGCTTGTACTTGCGATGTAGTCACCATAGCAGGTATAGTGGGAATATTCGACACAGGGTGGACTGGTTGCATTGAATATACAACCCTTGGTTGTTGAGGAAGTATTGGTACCCAACCGCTGGATGTAATTCCAGTTTGACTTGAACTTTGTTGTAAACTCCCATATGGTTGTTCTCTGGGAGGGAACAATGAAAAGGCATACTGCCCTCCATACGGCGGAAATCCAGTACTTAAAGGGTAGATTGGCCTTTGAAGACACATTGGATCAATTTGTTGAGTTTCAACATAAGAAATACCAGATGATAATCCGGATGAAGAAATAGGAACTGACCATGTCGTCGAAACAGTCTCTAATTGGACTCCGGCTTGTTGTTGATAACTTGCCGGGACAGATGGTACACCAACGAACATCGTTGGAGTAGCAGCAGGAGGCTCTGCTGCTGCTGCGTCGGATGACACAGTCCTGGATGTTGACGGTTGTTCAGACATATCTAGTCTATCCAAAAGATTTCCTAGCGATTCTACAAGAACTTGCGATGAAGGGAGACTAACTTCGAAGACCAATGAGGGAAAGGTGATGATTATTCCATTTAAAATAAATTTTAGATGCTTTTACACAACTTGTTTTTTCAATTTTTAAGAGTCGAGAAAAAACAAAAGATGACTCTAGTCGCCTTCGATTTTTAATGAGCCTGAAGTGACAAGTGCTCAGATGGACCTTTTCCGTTAAGGAGTCTGAAAAGGAACGAAAGGGACTGCTCTGGAGATCTAGGTAGAGGGAGTACCAAACCAATCACAAAACTGCAGAATACTTTTTACGGTACGACAGTCAATCTTCCCGAATGCTGTGTTCAGTGCATTGCAATCGATAGGGCGGCAGACACGGCTTCCTAAGGATAAAGGATTTAAGCCTATAGGGGTCTCCCAAAATATACTCGACGGTACGTGGGAGAACAAGTCCGTACTGGCACTTATCGTCTCAAAGCGGAGGAATCACCCAACCATCAGTGAGGACAACAGTTACCAGGCTTTACAACGCCGGAATACGTCTCTAGCCTAGACCTCTAAATGTTGTTCGTTAAGTTCCAAAGCGTTGTTAGATTCATTGAATTTATTTTAAGTTGATCTTGTTTATGAAGTTTTCCTTTCGAGTTCACCACGAGATGTAGATGTAATTCTTAAAATGCAATCTAAAGATGATAAACAAACTTTTATCTCTTTTGTGCAATGAAAATCCTAGCTACTAGGGGAAAAGAAAGATAGAATCTTTTCACAAAGAGCAAAGAGCACACTGTAAATGCACTTTCCTAAATCAAGCCAAACAGACTGTCTATATGCAAATGCACATGCATGTATTTGTTTTCAACTTTCTTAGTATTGATGCTAAAAAGAAAGTTGATGTACAAATCTGAATTTCTTTTGAAGCGACAAATATAAACAAGCTCTTTTTCGAAATCAAAAACAGAGATGATTACGACACCTTACGATTTTGAAATGAACACTTCTTCTTGACACTAGAAAATCACAAATTCAGACCAAAGGCAATAGTAATAGGATAATCGACCATCAACAGCAATCAAACTTTCTCCTATGATCGAAATCGACACTTGCGACAGATTCAAATAAAAGGACGACAGTACGACTATGCTATTTTTGCAAAGGAAAACTGTAAACGACTCAACAAACACACAAAAACATCTACAGTTCTTTTGTACAAAGGAGGCGGAATAACAGCAAGGAAAATAGGTTTCAAACAGACATATACTGATCATAGGCAGCAAAATTCAGGGATAGAACTGGAAAGAATGAAGCACAGGAACCACAGCTGCACAAAGCTAGTCTGATCAGTGCACCTGTAACACAGAGAATCTGAAATGCAGCGCAGGTTGCCCCTTCGGGAAGTACGCTGAAATTCAAGATCTCTGAACAGTACCTGCGCTGGGCCAGAAACGAGACTCTGTCCGGGTTCCGGGTCACAGTTTGCAGTTCAGTCCTTGGTTTTTGGCCGAGTAAAAAGCAATCAGTAATGCAACAATCAGGGGTAGATCTAAGGAGGATCTAAGAGCTATCACAAGGGCAATCAAATAGTTTGCGAATCAGCTATTTAAATCATAAACAGATCCAGTGAATGGATTGAAGCAGCAGTTATCTACTTTGCATTTGTTATGGCAAATGCAGTTCGAAAGCTACTTATAAGTTTATGAAACAAACAACAAAGAATGATACACAAACAAACTAATTAGACAGACTAATGAGTTAAAGTCAGTTAAACTAGTTAAACATGACTCTACATGACTCTAGATAGACTTCCAACTCGAATTTACTGAGCCAACTAAGTCAAATTATCTTTGTTAACTACTACAAGTTGCTATGAGAATAGAATTTCTATTTAATTCATAATTTAATTCAAGAGAAAATTAAATTAGAATTTCTTGTTGCTATTTTTAAAAGTTATGTATTGTTCTAATCATAGAAAAAGGAACTCATATTCATTGGATAAACAATCAAAATAAAGTTCTTGTAAAGTGAACATATGGACTTCATTATCATTCAAAAAATTAACCATCTTTGGATTTCTTCTTTAGGGAAATTAATGAGGATGTTACACTCGCTATTACTTGAAGCTCTTGGTTATAGTTAACTCATATTTAAATTGATATTTTAGTTAGCAACATGACCTCTCTTATCAATGGTGGGCCCTCAATATATTTTAATATATGTAAATATTTTAGAAAAGAATCACTTCTCTTCCCCTCCAAGGTGTTACACCTAACTATTAGTTGTTGAAGGATATCAATCCTTGTGAGCCAACGTGCTTTTACTTGCTTTATTCTTCTCTTGGAAGGGAGATATTGTTGATTTTTTGTGTATTTATCCATGTATTATACCCTTTCTAGATATATATTTAATGCATTTTCATAAAAATGTTCATCATTCTCTAATCCTTTTGAAGATACTCTATAAGAGAAGAACTTTATTTTCCAAACATATTTAATGAACACCTAGTTCCCAGAGTTTAAAAATTGTTTTGAGCTACTTATTTATGATCTTAGAAACAAATTTTCTATTCCCAATCAATAAATTAGCATCCTTTTTTACTTTAGAACATGAAACTAGTGTTCATGGAAGAATTTGATCTAGGATGACAATGGTTCTATAAACAATGATCTAAGACTCAAAGCTTCCTCAAGCTCATTTATCATTTTCTTCACTTTAGCATTTTCTAATTCATGTTTTTATTGAGTGAGCCAATGTGCTACCAATGGCTTGATGGAATTTTATAATTTTAAAGGGTTTTAGTTCTTTGACTTCAATTTCTAGGTTCTATTTCCCTATAACTTCCTTATTCTTGACATTAAATTTTTCAATTTGCAATTTTATGCCTTCTTTGTTGTACATGGTATGGTGTAATGTCTCATATTCTTCTTCAATAGCTAGACCTTCACATGCTATCTCCTATGAAATTTGTCAATTTTCATCCATTTGTATTTCTTCCTCAGCGAGCTCTTGCTTGACATTATCATTTTCCATTCCTATCATATTGTTTTCTAGGTTTCAAAGTCTCAAGAAGCTTTTGAGCTAATTCTTCTTTTTCATTTCAGGGTGCAATAATATGCATTTTATCCAACTAAGAATGAGGAAGGTCTCAACTATCTCCATCTCCGACACATTCTTCATTATTATATCATCTCCACAATGGGATCACCACTCTCGTGGTTAAAAGAAGAACTCTTACAAGGGAAATGGGTAGAACTAGTATCATGAATGTTTTTAGATTTTCCCCTTTGTCTATGTTTAGATTTACCATCATCATTTTGGCACCATAGTCTTATTAGCATGGGTGTTTGAGCAGGCTCTTGTATATGCATCATCATTGTAGACTTGCTTATTTTTCATATGAATAGATTTTCTAGTGGTGGGATCATTGTCATGAAATCCTTATGTAATTTCCCATCCCCTTATGAAATAACTACTACAACCAATCAAACATCGGTGAGCATAAACTTTCCTTGTGGATCAAAACTCTTGAATGATTTAAACCCTTTCAAGTGAAAATGATTCAAAAGCTCATATCTCAACAAATGAGACAAATTTTTAATTGAATGATCACCAATTTTAGAAGGTAAGGAAATGAATTGGTTCTTTCTTTTCTAGTGAAATAAATAAGCCCAAAATTTATGTTGTCTAGAAACTTCAGTAATGAAAAACTTATCACAAACAAAACAGGGAAGGAGAAAAGGTTTTCCTCAAAAGCTAAAATGTCTAATGTGAGTAAATTCCTCTTCATATAAATGAATTCCCTTTCCATCCAAAAAATATAAATCTAACTGTTAGGCTAGGCATTGGTAACTCAACGAATGATGCATTCTATTAGGAAAATCATTAATGTATACAAGGAGAGGGAGACTATTGGAATTCATATTCCAACGTCTCCTTATTTTCTCATTGTTGCATTTACAATATTTACAATATTTTCCTAATCCCTAAATATTAGGTGTCAACATCCCCCCCCCCCCCTTAATATGAAGGGATATTGGTGAGTCCAAGCATCATTTTGAATCTTTCAAACTTTTCTCTTCCAAGTGCTTTGGTGAAGATGTATGCAATATTCATTCCTCGACCTCTTGATTTTCCCTTTGGGCACCATTGGTTCACAGATGGTTTTGAGACAATTCCTTTCACCTCTTCAGATCATCCTTTGGTTATGGGGTCTGTTAGAGTGGAAGTGGCGGGAGAGTTGTTCCTTCAGCCATCGGATCAGTTTTCCCTATCGGTTTTGTGTGGAGAGACTAGATGGTTTCGTTCTTTTGGGGAAAACAGGCAAAAGAATGGCCCTGGTGGATAATGGTGGTTGGTTTTTCTCTTCCTCTAAAATCCTCAGGGTTTGGCACAAGTTTTCCCCATTCCCGGAAAATTCTTTGGTCAATAATCGTTGGCAGTGGAGCTGGGGGCTTCCACTTCCTAATTCCTATTGTTGGGTGAATATGCAGCAGGTGAAGCGGTATTCAGGAGTTCGCACCGCTTTCCATCAAGAAGTGGTTTCGGAGTATGGGCAGCGATTCCATAAAAAGAGTGACACGTGGTGGTGGGACGGATTCGAAAACCACCCCCATCATGCCTTAAAGTTCGGTGTCTTAGGGCTGTGTGATATCAAGAACAACCGTCCTTTTTTTCCTAAGCCATCCGACAGTCTGGAGGGGTCGAGTAGTTTTGTGGCGCAGAAGTGGTTTTCGTGACCCTAATAGGTGAGAAGTGGTTTTCCCTGTTCGGAAGTGATCACAATCGTTGAGCTCCACGTGGTAATGGGGTCGGGTGGAAAACTGCCCTCCTCGCGAGTTATCTTCCATGCTTGTTGGTAGGTCAGATTTTAATATTCTTCGTCGGCTGGCTCTTGGGGTTTCAATGGTTCAGATCACTCGTGCAGGTTTTTGGTCCCCGTGGTATGGGAAGGTAGCGCTTCAATAAGTTCTTGGACCATTTTTTCTAACTCGGGAGGGCTATTCATGGTTTGAGATCTCGGGCGTTGGAGCCACCTCTTCTTGTCGACCGCTTTGGGTTTTTATGAATCCATGTCGAATCTCATTTATTTTTCTTCTTTAGAATGGTTTAGTTTGATGGTTAGAAGCAAGGAAAAGTTTTGCTTTAGTCCTTTTCCTTTGTCAACGACCTTGAGGGTTGTGTTGTAACTCTATGTACTATATTTCTTGATTAATGAATGGGAAGGTCCAATTCTTGCATTAACAAAAAAAAAAAGAAGATGTATGCAATATTCTCATTTGTGGAATAATGACATAAGTGAATAGTCTTGGTCTCAACATGATGTCAAATCAAATGATACTTTTTATTGATATGCTTAGTTTGATCATGAAACTTTGGATTCTTCGCCAATTTTATTGCAAAAGTATTGTAAATCAAAATAGGAGTAGAATGCACTTATTTCTCCTCAAAATCTTCAAGAATTTGCTTGAGTCACACAATTTCCTTCATTGATTTTGCAACTTCCACATATTCTACCTCTGTTGTGGAATTGGCTAGAACTGATTGTTTGCATGACCTCTAAGAGACAACTCCTAATCCAAGACTCATAACGTAACCTGAAGTAGATACTCTATTTTATTTATCTCCATAAAAATATAAATCAGAGTATCCAATCAAGTTGAAGTCATCCACCTGTTTATACTTGAGTCCAAAGTCTTGAGTTCCCTTCAAGTACCTTAGAAATATTTTTGTAGCATACCAATGACCCTCACAATTTTTTTGCATAAACTTGGAGATGATTCCAATAGAAAATGAAATGTATGGTATGGTAGTAGTCAAGTAGTTAAGATTTTCTATAAGTTGTTTGTACTTTGATGCATCCTAAAATTTAGTTCCTTCTTTGGATGCGCTTTAAATTTTGCTCCATTGGAGTGGACAAAGGATTGTAGTCAACCATGCCAATTTTTTTCAACAAATCTCCAATGTACTTATTTTGAGAGAGGAATATAAACTTTTGATATTGGGTTACTTCAATACCTACATAGTAGTGAACATATCACAAATATTTCATCTCAAAACCTTTCCTCAATTCCTTCTTTATGGATGTAATATAATTTTCATTATTCCCTGTCATTAGTAGATCATCTACATGCACCACAAGATATACAAATATTTTTCCAACTTTCCTGACAAATAAGGTTGCATAATCAAGATCATAGTGTTTGAAATTTAGTTTCAAAATATGCTCAATCAATTTTTGATACTAGGCTCACGCTAGTTTGTTTGAGGACATACAATGATTTGATAAGATTGCATACTTTGTGCTCCTATCCGTTCACAACAAATCCTTTTAGTTGAGAATATTTTTTTATTCTATTTCAAATCTCCATTCAAGAAGGAAATTTTTACATCCATTTGATGGAACTTCCAACCATTATGAGTTCCCAAGGCAAAGAGAGTTTGGATGGTAGCCCATTTTTCTGTGGAGGAAAAGGTATCCACATAATCAACCCCTTCCTTCTGTGAAAACCTTCTCCACAAGCCTAGTTTTATGCTTGTCAAGTGAGCCATCTACTTTATACTTGTTCTTGAAGATCCACTTGCAACCAATTAGTTTGGTTCCACATGGAGGGTCCACCAGCTTCCAAGTTCCATTCTTTATTAGACATCATACTCTTTTTGAATTGCTTATTTCCATTCATAATGAGAATCAACTTATTTAAATGAAGTTGGTTTGAAATCTGTAGACAAATTGAATTCAAAATTAAGTATTGGGGGTTTTCACAGTGCATTATATTAGACATCATTTTTTGGTATTCAACTACGTTAAGTAAGTCATTCATCTATGACCATTTCCACGAGAGGTAGTCGTAATTGACTAATTTCTCATGATTTTTAAATAGTCCACTTAGTAGTCATCGCATTGGGTGACTGACTAATTTCTCATGATTTTTGAATAGTCCACTTAGCACTCATTGCATTGGGTGATGCTCACAAGGGTGAAGAAGTGGGATCGAAACTAGTGAAATAAATCACATAGTGTCAATATTCACTTCCGGGGCTTGCACCCAGTAACCAAGACTTCCAGGGAGATCAGCCATCCCAGATCACCTCTAGCTCAATCGCACTTAACTGTGGCGTTTTCTCCACAATCAAGCCCACTTAGCTTGCTACCCCATTTGCAAAACCTTAGAAAGTATTGTGCCTCATGAAACCTTCAAGTAGAGTTCCCTTCACTCTTTTGAATTAAGTATTGGGGGTTTTCGCAGTGCATTATATTAGATATCATTTTTTGGGATTCAACTGTGTTAAGTAAGTCATTCATCTATGACCATTTCCATGAGAGATAGTCGTAACTAACTAATTTATCATGATTTTTGAATAGTCCACTTAGCACTCATTGCATCGGGTGATGCTCACAGGGGTGAAGAAGTGGGATTGAAACTTGTGAAATAAATCACATAGCGTCAATCATCACTTCCGGGGCTTGCACCTGGTACCCAAGACTTCCCAGGAGGTCACCCATCCTAAATCGCCTCTGACTCAAGTGCACTTAAGTGTGGAGTTTTCTCCTCAATCAAGCCCACTTATCTTGCTACCCAATTTGCAAAACCTTAGCAAGTATTTTGCCTCATGAACCATTCAAGTAGATTTCCCTTCACTCTTTTGAATTAAGTATTGGGGGTTTTCACAGTGCATTATATTAGATATCATTTTTTGGGATTCAAATGCATTAAGTAAGTCATTCATCTATGACCATCTCCATGAGAGATAGTATTAACGGACTAATTTCTCATGATTTTTGAATAGTCCACTTAGCACTCATTGCATCGGATGATGCTCATAGGGGTGAAGAAGTGGGATTGAAACTAGTGAAATAAATCACATAGCATCAATCGTCACTTCCAGGGCTTGCACCTGGTAACCAAGACTTCCCGGGAGGTCACCCATCCCAGATCACCTCTAGCTCAAGTGCACTTAACTGTGGAGTTTTTTCCACAATCATTCCCACTTAGTTTGATACATTTTTGAGTCCTTGGGCCAAGTTTTTTAATTTGTTCCTTAAGTATCAAATCATAAAAGGTGGAACCAAAAGCCTTGAGATGTCTCACCAAAGGAAGGTGGTCATACCAAATTTCACATAAAATCTTGGTTTTTAGAGCATGAGATGGACACCTATTCTTAATATACACTGCACATAGAACTGCATCATCCCAGAACATCAGCTAACATTTTTGAAAAACATCATTGAACGTATCATATTTAAAATTGTCATGTTCATTCTTTTTGCTACATTGTTCTGTTGAGGATTATAAGGCACTCTTGTTTGATGTTGGATCCCATGTTGGAGAAGGTAGTTTTCAAATTCATTTGAAGTATATTCTTTTCCATTATTAGTATGAATAGAGCCAATATGAAATTGTGTATTATTTTCAATCCATTAATGAAAGTTTTTGAAAGTTTCAAAAGCTTCAAATTTGTTCTTCAACATATATACCCAACATATTCTGGTGTAGTCATCTATAAAAGTCATCATGTATTTATTTCCATTTGCAGAAGGAATAAACATAGGGACACACAAGTTAGAATGAATATGTTCAAGCTTTTTATGTGCTCTGGAATGAGAATCATGAAATGATTGTTTGTTGTTTTTTTCTAATATACAAGCATCACATTTCTTAAGTTTCGTAGCAATAGTTGTAAAACTAGTAACACCATTTATCTTCAATAAACACAGACTGTCATAGTTCATATATCCAATTCTAGCATGTCATAAGATACTTGATGGTAGTGTACCTTCATCATACTGAGAATTGTATGAAAAGTTTTATGCACGAGTAGATGTTCCTTGCAACTTCAAGTGTCTTTCTTCTTTTGTCCCAATCATGACAAGTGAGTTGTTTGATTCTTTTTTCACCTCGCCCTTTCCATCAAAAAATTGAATGGAGTATCCTTGCTAGTGAATGTGAACCAAGGACAACAATTTTCTCTGCAACTCTTGCAGGTAGAGCACATCATGAAGAGGAAATTCAGGAAGACTAGGTAGTTTGAGCATGATGGTGACAAGTCTAGATGGCTTGAGTTTTGACTTGTTTGCAAATTAGACTGCTCCATTTACATTGTCACTAAATTCTTCAAATAAATCTCTTTGAAAGTTCATGTGGCAGTTTACTCCCAAATCAAGCAACTATGTATCTTTCAACAAAGCAAGTGAACCATTAAACAAGTCTTCAGTTACTTTAATATTGCAATGTGCCACAATATAATGATCAGATTTAGGTGCTTTAATTTTCCCCAGATCTGGTGATTTTCCTTTCTCTTGATTCCTTTCTAGTCTAATTTTGTCCCAAGAGAGATTGGATGTGGAAGCATCATGTCCATTTCCATTGCACTGTATACAATGAAGATCCAGTCTTCCTCCTTGGTAATTTTTTTCCCCCTGTCTATGTTATTCTTCTTTCCACGTCCTCGTATGCCACCTTTTTCCCTTGAAGAATCATGTCACTGATTCTTCTCTTTCTATGCAAGGCACACAACCTCTTCAGAAGACTAAGAAACTATCTTCTTCTTCCCAAAATATTTCTCTCTTTCTGCAAATTTCTCCACAAGAGAGTCAAAGGAAATCTCCTTAAGTTTTTTGCTAGCTTGTAATGATTCAAGATAATGAGAATAAGTGGGATATAGTGCCTTGACAAAAGCTATGAGAGGAACATCCCTTTTAACTCTGGAAACTGCTACATCATGCATAATAGCTCCAATTTCAAAGGCTAGGGCAAGGGTACCATCATCTTTCAATTCAATAATGAAGAGTTTGATCATAAGTTGGACTGCTTCAAGCCCAAGTTGTGAATCATATAAGTCTTTTAGCTTCTCTAAAGAATCAAAGGAATTTGTATATGGTGCAATGTGACGACTCACCTCTTCATTTACTGATTTTGCAATCAACGCATAGACCTTGATGTTCTTGTTCTCCCATATGGAGAGTGCTTTGTTAGATGTGGAATTTTCCAGTGGATTCCCATTTTCTTCACCACATACTCCTTTACACAACTAATTGCAAATGAGAGTATTCTTTTATCTTTCTGGACAATTCATGGTAGTTATCTTTGCCAATCTAAACTATGCCAACTATGGAGATGAATGACTGCATTATTAAATGAAATATTGAATTTTTATTTGAGTAGTGAAAAATTTAATATATGTCTCTTGCAAATAGTAGACTGGAATACAACTTTGTCTTTAAAAAATCATCAAATAATGATGTAGGCTCTCAACACATATATATCACCAACACATGCCTTAAATATGAACCAATTGCATACCATTATACATGAACCATCCAACGTATACCATCATATACCATCATACGTAAACCATCCAATGAATATGACATATTATGGGTTCTTTCCCTAGTGGAGTCTTCATTTTGTTGTGCAGAAAATCCTTTCTGCAGACAGAAATGATTCCTCTATTCCTATGGGAAGATCTAGCAACAAACTAGACAAATATGTGAAAAATTTCCTAGTTTATATCAAAAAATACAAAGGAGGATAAGTGACCTACCTCACTCTGATGTTAACACCCATTGATGTCGACCTCAATCTTCTCGCTTCCAAGTTAAATCCTCTCTATGCCATTGTGGATGAATACCTGAAACGAATATCAAACAGGGTACAAGTAGTTTGAAGTGAAGATGGGACTTCTCTTGAACATATCGGTGACACGACTCCGTACTTTGGTAGCATTTGACTCAACATAGGATCAGAGGTCACAATGACAATAGGATATAATCATATGAGAGACAAATGGATTCCTAAAACCCAAAAAGGCATGTGATGAAGTGAGGATAACCTAAACCTGACACAAGCAACATATAAGTGTCATGTTAAGAGTGACATGTTGCCTTTATACGAAATATAGAGCATGTTTACTTCCATTTTTCCCCACTATTTCTAGCGAGTACCTATTTATTTTTAATCTCAAGCTTGAAGATGATACCATATGCTTGTTGTATAAGTTCATTCTTCGGATCAATCCATCCTATTATTTTTAACGAGCCGTAGGAAGGAGTAGCTCGTTCTTGTCATGGTGACAAGTCCTTCATCATTTTAATTTTACGAGTCCAATGGAGGGGTAACTCAACATCTTTTTCATGTTTAGAGAGTTTGAAAAAGAGGCAAAAGGGAAACTCTAGAGGTCCCTTTTCGTAGATAGTCTCTCAAATCTAAAAAGGTAGAAAACAATATTGAAGAGCTATTAACCAAGTGTGACTAAGGTATTCCTTTTTTGTACATTAGTCTATCTCAATCTAGAAAAGGGTTAAACTTATGCTAAGTGGACTTCTTTGCATTTACTTTTACGAGTTCAAAAAGACAAGTGCTCAACAATATTTTCATATTTATGGAGTCTAAAAAGAGTTGAAAGAGGACTCCTCCTGGAAGAATGAGTGGTATGAAAGGATAACAAATGTTTCCGGTCATTATGGATCTGCTCAAAACATGTAAAGGTCAAGAGGTTGGCTAATAAGACCACTCATCGTAGATGTTCCTCAGGCAAGGGTAAAACAACCAAGTGAAAGTGTATGATCGGCCAAAGAGATGGTGACGATGGAATGAAAAAACCAAGGCTCATCTAGCAAAAACAAGCTGATAAAAACGACAATCACGAGAGGTAAAGTGGGAATGGTTTCATTTTTACACAAGCTTGAAACATGGGAAACTATGCTTGAGGATACTTGAAGATGGTTTCATTTTTTCACAAGCTTGAAACATGAGAAAAAATTATGCTTGGATTTGGTTTCATTTTTACACAAGCTTGAAATGGAGACAAACTATGCTTGGGTTTGGTTTCATTTTTACACAAGCTTGAAACAAATATAAATTATGCTTAAGATTGGTTTCAGTTTTACACAAGATTGAAACAAATAAATTCTATGCTTGAGATAAGTTTTCATGTCCCCAACATAATGACTCATTGACCAGCGATTAGGTGGTTTTCTACCATGTTCAACTCCGATACTGTTGAAAATAGCAACAAGAAATGCTAAAAATAGCATTGCTATAAATAGCATTTCAGGGTATACTCCAACTCTGTTGGAAATAAAAAAAAATAGAAATGCTAAAAATAACATTGCTATATATAGAATTTCAGGATATATTCCAATTTTGATTTGTCCTTGAATCAAAATTGAGAATTAAAATTCAAATTTAGTGTCACTAGCTATTTGAAAAATAATTAATTAATTCATCTTGAGTTAATTAGTTGGAGAAATTCAAACATGAAGTCTATGTGAAGACATGCAATAATTATCCCCTTGATTGAGGAAGTTATCCCTTAATTAAGGAGATAAGGATGAGTTGTATTTAAGTTGTAATTAGTTAGCTCAGTTAACTGAGTTAAGTCTAGTTAGATTAGTTCCAAACAGTTTGAGGAACTAATTGTGAGTTCAGTCAGTTAATGCATGCATGCATGCAACTAGTGTTCTCTAGATAACTGAATATTCTCTCATAAATAACTCATGCATGTCTATTCAGAGAAAGAACCAGTTGAGATTAAAGATAGGGACATTGTACTATCAGTTGGAGGAATTTTTCTATAAAGGAAACTCATCCGTGCAGAAGGAATTATCTCCTTCAGGACTGCGTAATTACTTTTGAGTTTAATGTGTTGTGTGAGAGGTAAATTCACATAGGTGGCAGCATTGGACCCCAGGAGAAACCACACAAGGAAATAGGAGGCTTGGAGGGCAGAGGAGAAGGTTTGTGAGAAGCCTTTGACTGTCTATGAGTAGTAAAGGGATTGTACTGAGAGCTGGATAGCTTGTGAGCTAAAACTTTATGTAATCCGGACATATTTCCACTTGTATGATAATACAGAGATCAGGGTTTTTTAGCTGAGGCTTTCCCAAGAGTATTCTTCTTTGTTCATGTGTGATTGATTTCTTCTTCTCTATTATATGTGTTCTATTTGATCTTGCTCATAATCGATTAAGCTTCTGCAAGTTTGTTGTAGAAGTAGATCTTGTATTTTGCTTTAGTATATTGCATAATCTGTTGATCTACAGTGGGAAATTCTACATGGTATCAGAGTGAGGTTTTGTAGAAAAATTTCTACATGGTATCGGAGCAAAGGTGATCAAAGCAGTGAACAGTATATGAAGAAGAGAATTCGAAGAAAGAAAAAAAAAACAAAAATTGGGCTACAAGTTTGCAAAGCAGATCTGAAAATTTTTGTGCAAAATTTCAAAAACAAATAGCAAATCTAGATTCCTTGCGAAAAATACCCAAATTCAAAAAAAAATCGGCTAAATCGGAGTTCGGATGAGGGAGATATCGCTAATTTAAAATCATCTTTTTTTTTCCAGAAAATTTTGTGACGACAGGAAAGATGAAACAGATTGGTGTGCTAGCCAAGAACCTATATGCACTTGAGGTGCAAGATGGATGCAAAGCCTTGAGGAGCAAGGCAACTGTTGGAGACTTGGTGGTTGAGAGGGAGAGTTCATTACCTCTCAACATGCAGTGCTAGAATAAGTCTCAGACAATTATGGAGGAGCCACAATTGGTGAAGCAGGTTCAGGAGGTTGTGGAGCAACCACAACTGGAGAAGCAGAGAGGAGACCGAGTGGAGGCATCCACTCATGCAGAGTCCTCCAGTAGGGGGAAATTTCGAGCCAAGTGGGCAAAGGGATCACATGCAGCCATACCTCTAGGTGGGAGGTGGGGCAATGTGATGTGATAGTCCCAAGAAGGCTGAAATAGGGGTAGGATCCTTGAGGTACCCAACCTCTTTGATTAGACCTTGCTACAGGAGCCTCAATGAGGAGTAGCAGGATTGGATGAGTGGGTGGAGAAAAATGCAGATGGAGCTGCAGAGAGAGCTACACTGTAGGAGTCCCAAGACAACGCAGAGATAACAGGTTGCAACAATGCGAGAGGCACAGGAGTGTTGCACCAGTGCAGGATGGCACGAAGAGGTGTGCAATGGTGTGAGATGTAGGGAGTTGTTGCAGCAGCACGGAGGTCAGAGAGGGAGCACTTGTCAGCGACAGAGGGAGCTTCAGCATCAGAGGGTGTTTCTAGCCCAACAGGGAGGTCAGTTGGGAGATCAGTTACTTACTTCCCAATAACTGAGTTGTAGTGCAGCAGTGGGTAGCACGATGCAACATGATGAGAGGAGGTGCAGTGCGGATGCAATGTTGGGAGATAGGACCAACAACAACACAAATGCATCAGGAGGAATCAGTGGGATTGATGCAGCCAGAGATCAAAGTGATAGAGGCTAGAGCAGTTAGAGACTGAAGAGCACAGAGGCGCAGAGTTTTTAGTCGACGGAGGCAATATCAGTAAGAGATTTTGATGACAGATGCATCATAGTAATTCAGGTTGGATATTTTTTGTTTCTGGAGTTGCTAGAGCAACAACACTTGAGAGAAGTGTTGCATGCAGAACATTCCAAAGGTTCAGGATCGGGTTTGACTTGAATGCCTTTCTTGTTGAGAGGGAGTGTTGAAAATAGAAACAAGAAATGCTAAAAATAGCATTGCTATAAATAGCATTTCAGGATATACTCCAACTCTGTTGGAAATAGAAAAAAATAGAAATGCTAAAAATAGAATTTCTATAAATAACATTTCGGGATATATTACAATTTTGATTTGTCCTTGAATCAAAATTGAGAATTAAAATTCGAATTTAGTCTCACTAGCTGTTTGAAAAATAATTAATTAATTCATCTTGAATTAATTAGTTGGATAAATTCAAACATGAAGTCTATGTGAAGACATGCAACAGTTATCCCCTTGATTGAGGAAGTTATCCCTTAATTAAGGAGATAAGGATGAGTTGTATTTGAGTTGTAATTAGTTAGCTCAGTTAACTGAGTTAAGTCCAGTTAGATTAGTTCCAAACAGTTTGAGTAACTAATTGTGAGTTCAGTCAGTTAATGCATGCATGCATGCAACTAGTGTTCTCCAGATAACTGAATATTCTCTCATAAATAACTCATGCATGTCTATTTAGAGAAAGATCCAGTTGAGATTAAAGACAGGGACATTGTACTATCAGTTGGAGGAATTTTCCTGTAAAGGAAACTCATTCATGTAGAAGGAATTATCTCCTTCAGGGCTGCGCAGTTACTTTTGAGTTTAATGTGTTGTGTGAGAGGTAAATTCACATAGGTGGCAACATTGGACCCCAGGAGAAACTACACAAGGAAATAGGAGGCTTGGAGGGCAGAGGAGAAGGTTTGTGAGAAGCCTTTGACTGTCTATGAGCAATAGAGGGATTGTACTGAGAGTTGGATAGCTTGTGAGCTAAAGCTTTGTGTAATCCTGACATATTTCCACTTGTATGATAATATAGAGATTGGGGTTTTTTAGCTGAGGCTTTCCCTAGAGTATTCTTCTGTGTTCATGTGTGATTGATTTCTTCTTATCTATTATATGTGTTCTATTTGATCTTGCTCATAATCGATTAAGCTTCCGCAAGTTTGTTGTAGAAGTAGATCTTGTATTTTGCTCTAGTTTATTGCATAATATGTTGATCTACAGTGCGAAATTCTACATGGTATCAGAGCTAGCTGAGCTATAGAGAAATTTCTACAGATACATCTATTCACATGGTGGGATTCATACTTTGGTTGGATCGAGACAGCGATGAAGACAATAGGTTTCATCTTATAAATCCAGGATGCATGGAGTTATTAAGTATTCATGATTGTACACATGATCCCTTATATTTGGATGGTTGCACCCATGCCATGGATTCATACACATGATCCCTTCTATTTGGATTGTTGTGCCCATGCCATGGATTCATACACATTATCCCTTCTATTCAGATGGTTGTGTCCCTTTCGTGGATCCATGCACATGATCCTTTCTAGTTGGATGGTTGTGTCCATGCCGTGTATCTGTGTATTGTTAGATGCTTACACTTTGAACATACTTACATAAACGATGTTAGATATATTGTATAATTTTTGATTTGCAGGTCTCCTAATGGTGGTTCTCCAAAGTCCTTGCCTTGATTTGTAATGCATTTCAACCATCACTTCCCATTCTGACTGCATGCTTTAGGGGGAATCTGTTATACAATATTTTGTCACACTCCCAGTCTCATATCCTAAGTGTCGCACTTTGTGTCGTCAAAGTCGCAAGTGTTACAAAGAGACGAAAGCTGTCAAAAACAATGTATTCACCATGAAACATGTTCAGAAGCATCCTTGAAGGAAGAAGAAGACTTGCCTTGAAGAAATTCTGAAGAACTTGTCCAAAATGTTTCCAAGCACAGTGCTACTTTTAGCAAACAAACCCGTGCTGGTAACATTTTGTCTAACTAGTGACTACCATTAGCAACATGCCTTTTGATAGGAAAATCTATGCTGGCCCTCTTTAGACAAATTTTCCTAAAATGGAGGAGAAGCTTCCCCTATTAGAAGTCTTGAGAACGGCGAGTTGGTTGTAGTTGAATGAAGATTAGAGTGAGATAGGTCCCATTCCTGGTTCTTGATCCTACTTTCATAGATCTTCCCTTTGAAATGTGGAACCTCTCCCTCCTTTTATGGATCCTCAACTCCCTCTCCTTCCCTATAAATCAAACCCCTACCATCTACTTTTGGTTAGCTACTAGTTGGCTATTGCTTGGTTGCCTTCCTATGCTGAAACTATGCCTAAATGCTTCCCATTTTGCTAAGGAGAAAGGAGTGCTTGAAGGTCTTGGCTAGGACTTGGAAACTCATCCAAAGGAGGCTTCCAATATCAAGGCTTAAGTGGTTGTATGCTTCCCTTACTTTCTATTAATAATACATTATGTGTTTACTTTCCATAAATGTGTCTATCATTGCTCATTTAGTGTGATACTCCTTGATTTGTCACATAGCTTATGTTAGAATGAATTATGCTATGTATGTTTTTGTTGTCTCTGTTTGATCTTCCTTACATGTATTCATCCAAAACGACATAGAGAGGATTGGACTTGGAAGCGAGAAGATCGAGGTCGACATCAACGGGTGTTAGCATCAGAGTGAGGTAGGTCATCTATCCTCCTATGTATTTTATGATATAAACTAGGAAAGTTTGCACATATTTGTCTAGTTTGTTGTTAGAACCTCCCATAGGACTAGAGGGATAATTTTTGTCCGCAAAAAGGGTTTCCTGCACAATAATTTACCTCAAACAATCGTATTTATGGGAAAGTCTGACAGTTAAGTCTCATTTACCTCAAACAATTGTGCATCCTTATCTCATGGAATGTCTTATCATAAATATACCATAAATCATCTTGAGACTAGAAACTGTAAAGGCTACATAATGGAAAAATAATATGATAAGTGTGGGATGCGGGATGTATGAATATCATGCAAACTGTCGTACATGGAGGTTATGCAGGATGTGAAGGTGGAATTTATGTGGAGAAAAGGCTATTGTTGTTTCTCCTCATGGTAAGCAAAGGGAAATGAAACATAAACTAAATGTACCGCATGTGGGATAATATAATAGTAAGGCTTGTGTGGTCCTTCGTATGGAAAGTGGAACATAGAGTCCATAAAACAATTCTCTACATATACAAAAAAGAGGCTCAAGAAAATGACTAAGCACAAATTAAATACAAGCCCTATGATAAATGATGGAAAAGTGGTATGATATGTATGCAGAATGCAGGAGATAGTAAGATGAAGAGAAAAGATAGCTTTCCGCATGTACAACAAAAAAGAAAGTAAAACAAAAAATTAAAATATACAATATCTCAACACATGTCTAATCTAAAAAAATCTAACTTATGAAAAATATAATTAAAAAATATTAAATTAAATCAATAAATATATTATACATAAATTTAACACAAAAATAAATAATTAAAAATATTATTAAAAATAAACCTATATAATTATTGATATACAAAATTCATATATTATATAATCTCGTGTAAAATTTTAATATATATATATATATATATATATTAATTATTTTTCAATAACTTTTATTAACAACATTACTAAATCTCAGATGTGCTAGAAAAGGCTACAACTATATGCAAAACAAATGCATCCCAACATAGTGGTAAAACATGCATAGTGCCTTAAGGACCAATAAAAATAATAAACAATAAACATCATTTAGTAATTTGACAGTCGAACATAGGGAAAAAGTGATTGATATGAAAAAAAATTGGAACTTCCAAAAAAATTCAAATACGACCATGGACTTTTTATATCCATGCTCCGTGTGCCTTAATTAATCGAATGTTTATTTTATATATTGGTTTATAGGATGGCGTCACAATCATAAATAATGTTCGGGTTTTAAATTCAAAAATTTAGTATGTCTAACAAAATTTTACCCCAAAAAATTGTAACACCTTTAAAATGATGTTAGAGAGGCTTTTTGAGAAGGAGAAAATTACAATTTATAATTTTCATAGTCATGAATTAACACATTTAATTCAATGCGCATTTGCAATGTGCAAAAGAGAAAAAATTAAGAAGTCTAAAACAAATTGCTTTCCAGTTAATTCTTGGTTTGACGAGGAATGAAAAAAGCAAAGAGAATGTGGAAAGAGTCAAACAAGGATAACATAAAGCTCAAAGCTTACAAGAAGTTATTAGGCAAGAAAAATGTCGATTTCATGGTTTCAAGGAGGGAAGAGCTAATCTTCCTTGGGAAAAATAATCCCAAATTATTTTGGAAGGAGCTCCAATAAAAAAAGATACAAATTGGAAATAATATTACAACTTCTAAATGGTTTGACTATGCAAGACAACTCTATGAGCAGGTTCCCAAGGTTGACCCTCCCCCCTTGGTCAACACTGATACTGAACTCTTCATGGTACAAGAGGTAGAGACGGGTATCAAGAAGTTGGGTGTTGGAAAAGCAAAAGACTTAGCTGAACTCAAAGCAGAATATCTAAAGTGGGGCTCAAATATTCTTGCACCTCACATTACAATAATCTTCAACAACATCATACAACAAGGGCTCCCCATAGATTGGACAACTAGTCTGACAATATCTCTTTTCAAGAGCGGTGACGTCAATAATCCCTCCAATTATTGGACCATCAAGATAAACCCTTTGTTTGCAAAGGTATTTAGAAGCATGCTAGAAAAAAAAATTAGCAAGTGGGCAGAAGAAAGAGATAAGTGTGCTAAAGGGCAAGCAGGTTTTAGACCTAAACATTCCGCAGTTGATCATTGTATAACTTTAAGGCACATCATTGAAAAAATTTGGGAGAAAAAGGAAGAAGTCTTTTGTTGCTTTGTTGATTTCAGAAAAACGTTTGACTCGGTTCCTAGGGATAAGCTTTAGCATAGAATGGAGGAACTTGGGGTTCCTAAACATTTGAGAACAGTTGTGCATAGGCTGTATGAAGAGGTGAAAGTCAAAATTAGAACTTCAATGGGCATTTTTGAAAGTTTTAGAAGTAATATCAGGGTCAAGCAAGGTTGCTCACTGCCTCCTACCCTTTTTGTTTTATATACCAACAAGCTTGAGGGTGGTTAAATTCGCAAGGGGCTGATGGTATCTATTCGGGAAAGTTTGTTATAAGGCTTCTTTTGCATGCAAATGACCTTATTTTGATTTCTAAATCGGCTCTTGGTTTGCAAGAGCACTTACTATCCCTTGAGCATTTTTGTAGAAGTGTGGGGATGCAAGTCAATATCAACAAAACGAAAGTAGTGGTCTTCTCTAAGAAAAGAAAACATAACCATCATAAGTTCTACTTTGAAGGCAAAATTCTGGAAGAAGTTACGGATTACAAATACCTCGGAATTGACTTCAACAAAAATCTAAGCTGGAATGGTTGTAGAAAGAAAAGAACTTTGGGGGATTGGCAAGTATTTTATGCTTTTCAAAATAGGTGTAGATAGACAGAGTTATGGGATTGGAAAACCACTCAAACTCTTTTTGGGCTTCTAGTGATTCCGATGATTCTCTATGGTTGTGAACTGTGGGCTAGCAGTACATCTGACATGTAGTGAAGACAAATTGAGAAAATTCAGAAGCTTTTGATTACAAACAAATTTAAGATTAAAAGTACAGTTCCTTATGATATCTTGTTAAGTGAAATAGGGACTGCTCCTATTGAAGAAATTGCTATGGTGTGAGTCATAAGGTATTTAAAAAAAATTGAGCAAATGGAAGAGGGTAGATGGCCTAAGGTTGTGTTTAATGATAGATTGTGCAAGAGAAAAAAAAACTTGGATGCAACAAAATAACAAATGGTTTAGTAAATGGGGTATTTGCTTGAATGCATGTCCCATAAACAACAAAGAGATAAAAACTTTTGTTATGGAAAAGTTCCACAAACGTACTTGGGATAAGGAGCCAGGAAGAAAGAAAAATTACTATATTGAAGTGTTTAATCCCACTCATAGTCATCAACTAAAAGCATACATAGAGGCCAATATCTCTTGGAGAGCCAAGATTCTTATTGCTGAATTAAGGACTAATACTCATCAACTCCGTTGTGAAATAGAGCGCTGGAAAAGGCCAAAGGAAGCATGGGAGGAAAGAGTATGAAATTTTTTGTTCTTCCGAAAAAGTGGAAACAGAAAAACATTTGTGTGAGGCCTTCAAAGACAACAGGGAAAGTTATGCAAATATGCTAGCAACTAGCTCTTGGGATAATCTATTTAGCGAGGGGTTTGTCGAGAAGGTGTGAGCATTTATTTTGAAGCTTCACAAAAAAGGGATTGAATATATCAAGCAGATGAAGAAGCAATCTGTCTTATAAATTATCTTTAGCCTCGTAGATGTTAAAGTAATTTCTTCTTCTTCTTTCGGTATTTTTTTGAGTTTCATTTATAATAAAAGGTTTGAAATATTTTAATGTTCGCTATATCAAAATAAATCTATAACTATAAGTTTATGTTTCTATTACAATCATAAAATAATGTTTCACTTTTATATCTTTCCGAAAGTTCTTAATTTTGATTTATATTTTTTTGAGGTGGATTGCTCCCGTGTTTGGAAAATTTCACTGGTCGATATATCAAAATAGAGCTATAACTGTATTGAGTTTATGTTCTATTTCAATATAAAAAAATTTATATTATTTAAAAAATGTTAATTATTATTTTTTTATTAATAATTATTAAATTAAAGTTATAATAGTAAATAAATAAAATAAAATATTTATTAATTTTAAAATATGATATAAATTATTTTTATTTAATTAAGAATTTGTTTTATTCAAAATAGGTTCACTATCTCAGGACATCCAAGAGGAGAGGAAGTTTTTGCTCGATCTCAACAATGATGGCTTAACCAATTTTTATAGATAACAATTAATAATAAATGTATTTACGACCACTTTAACAATTAAATTATAATAAGTTTTCTTATTACTAAAAAAAATAACATAACATTTTTATGGAAAAAACATGGTGAGAAATTCAAGAATATTTTTTTTTTTTTTTTTTTTTTTAATTTTATGGAAGAGTGTCTTATTAATGGACAAATTGTTATTCAATCCAACATTGAGGCCAGCCTAACTTAGTTGTGAACTTTTATTTTTTTTATTTTATTTTATGTAAATTATAATATAGATTATAATATGGTTCAAATTTGTTAACCATGTTTTATATAATAGAGATTACAAACTTGATTCTTTCTCTTCCCTATTATATTTCCTCCACACTCATTATGCAACATTAATGGATATTAAAGTAAGTGAATTATTTCCATTCCTATTAGATTTAAGATTAGATTTAAGGTTTTGTGACTCCAATCTTTATAATTTTTTAAAATCTTTTAGTGGATTTATATTTTAGGTGGTTGGGTGGATTGTTTGTTCTCCTCCCTTTTTGGGTACAAATCCCACAAGTGACAAGTTGGCAAGATCAACTTCAATACTAAGACTAGGATCAAACCTAGTTTTCCACTATAACCCAAGAATATATCTAAAAAAGATAGCAAGGGCAATGACTTACTAATTTACATGGTTAAAAAAAAAAAAATCTGTCATGAATTCCCACAAATTACTGACTCCAGATATGTAATTTATGGTGAAGTAACATGACAACCACATGGATTTGTTACCTTGTTGGAAACATAACTCACTCATAAAGACTTTGTTTCATAAAAATGAACAATTATAAAAAAAATTGTCAACATAAATGTAACAGAGATCTCAACTACATATGCCCTTAAGATCAAAGACAATCAAATACAATTACTTTAACTTAAAACCTAAAAATTTACAATTTTGATTCATTAATCAGGTTGTTATTTTTGTTATTTTTGTTTTTCATTTCGCATTATTTATATAAATTTAATTTAATTTATTTTTAAATAATTATTTTTTACATTTCAAGTAGAAGGTACTTTACAACCATAGAGAAGTTGTCACGATCCTACCTTATATTAAAAAATAAAAAATACATGCTAACTTCATTTTAAATAACACAAAATTAACTTAAATAAAGAATAAACAACTACCTAGTTATATATATATATATATATAGGAAGAAGAATGTCCTATTAATGGACAAATTGTTATTCAATCCAACATTGAGGCCAGCGTAATTTAGTTGTGAATTTTTATTTTTTATTTTATTTTATGTAAATTATAATATAGATTATAAAATGGTTCAAATTTGTTAACCATGTTTTATATAATAAAGATTACAAACTTGCTTCTTTCTCTCCCTATTATATTTCCTCCACACTCATTATGCAACATTAATGGATATTAAAATAAGTGAATTATTTCCATTCCTATTAGATTTAAGATTAGATTTAGGGTTTCATGACTCCAATCTTTATAATTTTTTAAAATCTTTTAGTGGATTTATATCTTAGGTGGTTGGGTGGATTGTTTGTTCTCCTCCCTTTTTGGGTACAAATCCCACAAGTGACATGTTGGCAAGATCAACTTCAATACTAAGACTACAATCAAACCTAGTTTTCCACTATAACCCAAGAATATATCTAAAAAAGATAGCAAGAGCAATAACTTACTAATTTATGTGGTTAAAAAAAAATCTATCATGAATTCCCACATATTAATAACTCCAAATATGTAATTCATAGTGAAGTAACATGACAACCACATGGATTTGAGCAAAATAATTAAATTGTTACCTTGTTGGAAACATAACTCACTCATAAAGACTTTGTTTCATAAAAATGAACAATTATAAAAAAATTGTCAGCATAAATGTAACAAGATCTCAACTACATATGTCCTCAAGATCAAAGACCATCAAAGACAATTACTTTAACTTAAAACCTAAAAATTTACAATTTTGATTCATTAATCAGGTTGTTATTTTTGGTTTTTTTTTTTTCATTTCACATTATTTATATAAATTTAATTTAATTTATTTTTAAATAATTATTTTTTGCATTTCAAATAGAAGTATTTTACAACCATAGAGAAGTTGTCACGATCCTACCTTATATTAAAAAATAAAAAATACATGGTAACTTCATTTTAAATAAATAAATAAATAAATATATATATATATATATATATATATATATATATATATATATATATAGCAATACAGGAAAAAAACAAATTTGTTAGTTAATGCATAATAGTTTTAATAGAAAAAAATTGTTGAATTGAGACTTCTGTGATCCATATTAAGTTTAAGAGAAATTCTTTGGCGTAAATCACAAGATAAATCAATTGTCGAGGCGTTTCGAACCAACTAGTATGGTCATCGTCAGGACAAGTTGAAAAAACAGATCGAGCTTAGCATGTTAAATAGTCTGAGCAGAGCCTCCAACGGCTATCTTGTACAACGGCTAATTTTGACTTTCGCACCAGAGTCATACAAAATATAATAATTTAATGGAAATCAGCGATATTAGGTGACCAATAAAAATTAATACATGGTACATAATTAAATAATAAAATATTTACATATTAAAAAATTTGATCCTTCAAGATATTAAGATATTCAAAATAAATTTAAAATAATTAATAGACAAAATGACATTTTTTTTAATATTTCCGTTTGTGAAGTTCAAGTGTATTGGGATTTTTGAGGTGTTCAAGTGTATTGGGATTTTTGAGGTGCTGGATCTATTTACACATTCACAAACACATTTTAAATATCAAGAAATTATAATTTCGCCCAAAATTATATAGCCACATTTTGAAAAAAAAAACCATTTTATCTATTAATTAAACCACCTATATATACGTATATAAAATTAAATAGTAAATGTATCCATCATCTTTTTCATCAAGCTTTTTTCAACACTGAATTTATTTTATTTAAAATTTTATTTCATGAACAATTTTTTTACCGCCTTTATTTTCTTGTTATTATTATTTAATTTTTTTAATAGAAGTTTTCATTATTTTATTTTATTGATATTTTAACATTTTAAATATTATTTTTTTCCGCAGAAAAACCCAACTCACCTAACACGTAACTACTAAGAAATACTAGGAAACTTCTGGGTCTACCACTTGTCCTCCTTTCCGTAAACCAATTCACAAACAAAAAAATTTAAATATTAATTTTTACAGATTTCACATTACTCTAAAAAAAAATATTATATATATATATATATAAAACTAACTTTTAAATAAATAAATTAAATAATTTAAGCCCACTTGTCCTCCTTTCCGTAATTCACAAACAGAAAAATTTAAATATCAATTTTTACAGATTTCACATTACTCAAAAAAACACTATATATATAACTTTTAAATAAATTAATTAAAATAATTTAAGCCCAGCAACATGAAAATCAATTTAAATTACGAATTTACTGGATGACGTGATAATGTTTTCTAATAATATATTGTAGTATGTTGGTCGTTATAGAACTTTGTTTTTTAGAATTTTTATAATAAAATATTCATATCATTTTTAAAAAGTAATTTAAATAAAATGGTATAAAATTTGCATCAAATACAAACTTCGGAAGTGATGTGATAATTTCTTTTCGTTTATAATATGCGTTGTACTCTTACGTATCGATATTTGGTGATGACTGTATGTTGGACCTGTCCCACAATGGAAAAGTGGGTCCCATATAAAAATGATTGCACCCATTGCTACATTGACACAGTTTCTCAGGAATCTGCCCTTTGCCCTAAGTTATACTTGGACAAATTCCTCCATCTCCTGGTTATTAATGTCATTAACCATATTATGATATTTGGTGAGTTGCTTTTGACAATTTTTTTAAATTCTCTGGTGCTGGTTTCCATTATTTTAATGTAAACCTTGGTGGACTAACAAACTTTTACCCACCCACCTTACTTATAATGGTAAAAGTGCCTCGAAACTACGAGTAGTTATGAACCAGATACGAAACAACTAGTCTGACATGATTCAAAGTTCAAGGCTACTAATGCGGTGACAGAACCAATTCAGACTGACCTCAACCCTCTCAGAGCCAGCTAAAATATACCTAGTTTCAAAGATAGGTGGGTGGGTCTCGGAACTCATTTGAGAGTCCCCCTATGTTGGAAAACCTCCATGTTCATGACGTAGATGTGAGATTCTGTCTCTTCACAGTCTGCATTCCACTGGTTGGCTAGCAAATTCTACGTCATCCACTGACACATCATTAAAAAAGTAATACTACCGGAACTTGTACCAACAGCTCACGAGAAATGCAGGTAGAATAAACTTCTCATTGTTAGATCCTATTTCCAACCCATTCGCAGATCTACGAATTATACTCATTGCTATAATGATAAATGAATCTTCATGGATAACTGATCTGCGTAGATTCTAGTTCCTTTCTATATATGTATGTGAGGTCTGTTTCAGAGTGTTCATAGCAATGTATACGATGACATTTGAACTGAATGCATTATTAGAGGGAAATAGATGAAGTCAATCTGTTCAATGGTTCAGTTATCCCAAAGTGAATAGACACAGGGCTTCAGTCGACTGGTTTACAGCATTGAGATTCATGGCGGTTGATGAGTGAGTACTTCATTCATAGACTAGTTGCAGTCAGGTGGCGTATTGGTTCAGAGGGCTAAGGTAAGTTTTAACAGACTTTTATCATAAATTTGTCTTTGTCATCATTCTCCAAGATCTCTGTTGGAGAACTCAAAGATAGAGCGGGCCAATTTCTGTTGCCATTATTAGGTCTAGCTGAATTCATAAGATCATGCCTATATTCCAGTTTTGGTCTTTGTAATCATTTTCAAGTTTCTCAGTTGAGGGCTTCAAGTACTCATTAGCTCATTAAAACCACAATCCTTCATGCTTGCGGTCGTGCAGGAATCTCTTTTGTAGGGATAAGCCTTGTCTCTGGTTGGTATTATATAATAGGTTAATTGATTCTTGCCTGTAACTGCTGGTCTTGTGGTTTACCTGAGCACAGCTCCTAATCAATAAAGGGTTAGTCTTGACTGAAAGGTCGACCCTTCTCGGGTAAGGTTATCAAGCGAATGCCATGGATAGAAGCTTGAGCTGAACCTGGTGATCAAGCTTCAACCAAGCTGCTTAACCCCATGTATAGCACAAAGGGAGGCTCAGCAAGCCCTGTCAGTCCTTCAAGCGTGAGATGCCCAGGAAGCCCTCCTCCATGTACTCCAAACATAAATAATAGAATAAACAAGGAATTGAATACAATATTGGGCATGGACAGCCCGTCATGTGGTCAGAAGCGTTCTTCAGTCTCTGGGATCTCCAGTATTCACAGGCAATCAGTCTCTTCTGAAGGATCAGGAACCCTTATAAATGGGCATTGCAGGTCTGTGCAGAGACTGAAGGAACGCTTCCCGGACAGAGCTTCGAATGCGTCTCCTTGCAGCTCTTTAGAGAATAGGAAAACAAAAGAGGCAAGTGTAAGCAGGCCAAGGAATTCATACAGTGAGTATCCTGTGAAGGTGCCTGATAAGGCCATTAGAACCAAATCCAATAGTAATCTAGGCCAACAAAAGCATCCCAGCAGCAGACTCTCCCAGAATTCAACACCACAGACTTCGTTGGCAACTCCCAGAAAGAGTATGGATGAGGTTTCTGAAACTGGATCTACTGACGCATCATACCTGAGGACCCCGCTTAGGACCCCCCGAGCAGTTTCTAGGAGTCAGGAGAAGCATCCCAGGAATTCTTTTGATAAATCTCTCAACAAACAGGGAGGTAGCAGAAGAAGCCTGGAGAAAGACGGTGAAGAAAATGACAGTTTTCTATTATTAGAAAATGGTGGTGTCCATTTTAGTGCAGACAACCCAGATGTAGGGCTTTTGCTCCTCAAGATGGCTCAATCCCTACACATTTCCGGGGAAGATCCATACAGGGCCAGACACTATGCCCTAAAAGCAGCAGAGTTCTTCGAGAATTTGACAGCTACAGATGTGACACTTGAGCTTGTAGTTAGCCTCCATCTCCTGGCAGCAACCTGCTGCAAGCTTGGACAGTACGAAGAAGCCATTCCAGTATTGAAGAGGTCTCTGACAATATTCAAATCCGATGTGGATTCAGAGAATGCTCTTGCAGCCTTTGCAGGATATATGCAACTTGGGGACACTTATTCATTGTCGGGTCAGCATGAGAATGCCTTGAATTCTTATGCTGCAGGGCTTGAAATTCAGAAGCAGGTTTTGGGAACCATGGATCCTCAAGTTGCCGAGACATGCCAATATATAGCAGAAGCTCATTTACAGGTAAGCTTTTGATTGAATGAACTCAATTACGTGTAAGTACCATTCCACACCAAAATATAACCCTTGGTCTTCTACCCAATTTACCTTGTATTGTAATTCGCAGTGTAGGTCAAAATATTGAGTCGGATACATACAATAATCTAAATAACAGATAAATGTTTTTGGTTTAACAGGCTATGCAGTTCAGTGAGGCTGAGGAGCTTTGTGCACATGCTCTGACGATTCACAGTGAGCACGGTACTAAAGGTACGCTGAAAGAGGCTTCAGACAGAAGGCTAATGGCCCTGATCCTTGCTGGGAAAGGTGACCATGAGGGAGCCTTGGAAAATCTGGGTCTGGCCAGAGCGACTTTGCAAGCAAATCGTAAAGAGATTGAAGTGGCCTTTGTGGACAGTAGCATTGGTGACTCATATCTCGCTGTTGGTCGATATGAGGAGGCCATATTGGCATATCACAAGGCACTTGCTGTCTTCAAGTTGGTACACGGAGAAGGCCATACTACAGTAGCCTCTGTATATGTAAGCCTTGCTGATCTGCATATGAGAACTGGAAGATTCAGGGAAGCCAAGACCCACTGCGAAAATGCGTTGATGATTTATGGACGACATAGAGCTGGTCACTCCAATGATGAGATTTCCACCGGCTTGACGGAGATTGCTGGATTGTTTGAGTCTATGGGTGAATATAATCAGGCACTTTCTCTACTTCAAAGGGCTCTTGAAATCCTGGAAAATACCCCAGGACAACAGAGTGCAGTGGGTGGAATTGAGGCTCAGATAGGAGTGCTGTTTCACCTGCTTGGAAAATATGAGGAAGCATACATGTTCTTTAAGAGGGCAGTGTCTAAGCTTAGATTTGGGAATAATAGAAAGACCTGGCCCTTGGGAATGCTTTTGAATCAGATGGGGTTGGCTTGCATGGGTCTCAATGCTCTTTGGGATGCAGCTGAGATTTTTGAAGAGGCAAGAAGTATTGCAGAGGAAGTTTGTGGCCCCCATCATCCTGATACTCTGGATATTATCAGCAACCTAGCAGGAGCATATGATGCAATGGGAAGGTAGTGTTACTTATGGTCCATGGAGATGGACAGATAGATGAATTGATTGTCATCTTTAGTAGTACATAATTCTTAGTATAGCTTATGATGTATAGCCATTTTAGCCATTTTCCAGCTTGAAGATTCTTTATGCTTTCATAGCTCATTATAAAATAGTTTTTATCTGTCTCATTCATCATTTTCCAGCGATTTTTGGACTTTTGTATAATTTATTTATTGGCTTTAATCAAGTGAATCTGTTTTTTCCCTGAAACTTTCAGGACGGATGATGCAATAACTTTGTTGGAAGTCATTCTTGAAGTAAAAGAGGAAAGGTTAGGAACTGTACATCCAGATGTTGAGGATGAAAGAAAACGACTGACAGAATTGTTGAAAGAAACTGGCCGACCTCATGCAAGAAAGCTGAGCACTCTCCAAGACCTGTTGTCAACTAAACAGAGTTCTAGATTCCAGGGAAAGCAGGCTCCTGATAAATAAATGCTCAAACCAGCTGTTTGCATTAGTATTTGTTTGGTATTGGGACTAAATGAGATATGAATGGTTGATGGCCTTGCCTATCAAGGATCTCAATTCAATTTTCTACAGTGGGAATTCACATTGCAGTACATTCGTCTGTATGTTGAACAAAAGTTGGAATTTTCTAACAGTTTCTACCGAGTAGCTTCACATTATGATATTTTTCAGGTTTCTTAACTTCTATGGCGAGGGGCATAAAATTAGATTACAGTTCACATCATGCTCAGGAAATAATTGTTGTAAATGGGATGAAATGAATAATTTGTTTATTTTAATTGAGTTGTAAATCTGAGTCACATATTATTTTAATTGAGTTGTAAATGTCAGTTTCAACCATGATCTCGTGCTTCCTGAACACAGGACTTCTACAGCACTATCCATATGCACATGTTATTTTAACTATTGAGTTTAAAATTGAACGCTCAAACATAATTCCATGTTTACTGACTGCAATTCCCTGTTTACTGCTCAGTGGACCTATGCTGAATCATCCCCACTCACATGTTCCCAATTTCCTTAATTTTTCTTTGGGATCGAAGAATTATTAAAATTTTGACAAAATAATTTTATTTTTTAAAACTCAACAATTACAACATCAGTTGCTAATGTCTCTTAACTTTCAGTAATTTTCATATTTATTTTATATATATATATATATATTCCATAAAAATATTACAGACATGGTTTATATATATATAATTTAAAGTGTACCATTTAAGTAGGTTTAATTGTGAAGGGTTTAAACTTTATTAGTTAAATGGCTGGACAAAGGAGAATTGGGTACTTTATCAGTAAAATTCTTTTGGAGTTTAGGGTCCAGGAAATCCAAGTTTTTTGTCTTATAATTTAGGTTTAAATTTAGATGATAGAGCATGTACACCTTCATAATTTTTTTTTTTCCTTTTTTAAATTAGGAGAATTGATAAATTTGTCACCTTTCACCAAGGAGATATGGGATTGAATCACCGGACTCTCAGGGTACTCCTGAGTTTAATGCATCTGCTCACAAGCCTTGAGTTTAATGCTACTACTCACAAGCCTCACTAGACAGATAAATTGAGTTTCGAATCTAGGCAAAACCCCTATATTGGTTGGAAAAGACCTTCATGTGAGGGCATCCACCTTCATAAACTTTACTAGTTAAATCACTAAACAAAGATCAGTGCAGATCCAAAGCCAGATCCTTTGTCCCATAACCCACAAACACTTTTTTCATATCCATTTTTTTTTATAAATTAATTTCTATTAACTCAAGAAAGCATATTACATCAGATTACATAAAAACTTCATAACATTCATGGCATTAGACATCGGAATTGTTCTTGGATTTCTATTTTTTCCCTTTGTTCCTCTGAATGTCTACCCAACCATCAATTTTATCATTTACAATTGAGGAGCAAACCCTATCCTTATTCTTTAGAGAGAACTCCATCTCTTTTGTATATGTAGAACATGGAACATCTTTAACATTGCCTGAATGATTAGACTCATGTGTGTGTTTTTGCCCAGTACTTGCCAACACAATTATTGTTGTTTCCTTATTTTGAGCCTAAAAATTCTCCTCTACTGAGGAATGGGTGGTGCCATAGTTGAATACTTTGAATCTTGAGAATCAGAGTAGGTCAGGGGTGCCAAGTTCTTACCACTTGAAGCGGGTTTTTGGTCAATCCAACCTCTATTGGGTTTTCGCTGCTCTTGAGAGCGGGTCGACCTCTTTCAGGATAAGCAAGCCTTCTGCAATTGCCCTGGTTGGTGACGATTTCGACACCTTAAAGTTGTGTTTTCATAGTCCAACGGTTGAGAGAATTACTTTTCCTCCCACTTGAGAATAATATTATATGATAGTCCTTCAGCCAGATCCAATTCAACACATATACGAACGAAAGTGATGAAACCATACTCCAATCTTTCGAAGTTTGTTTTGATGTAGCAACCCAAAAAATTATAGATTTGTTCCAGAATGTCTTGTCTAATCCATTTGTTGGAATAGGGTCCCCTAGGGTCAATTTTGGGGCAAAAAGCTCAAGTTTGATTGTAAACAGTGTAAAGTCTCTGCAAGATGTGGTTGCGGAGTGTGTAGATAGTAAAGTGTCATAAAGGGTTTTACCCTTCTGTTATGTAAACTGTGTCGGCTTGTATAGACCTACCCATGGTCCACAGATCATGGGACTGTATAAAAAGGAGAGTCTTAGAGAGTCTAAGATATAGAGGAAAATAGAGATCAATGAATGTAATGGATCAATAGAAAAAAGAGCAAAGAAGTCTTAGAGTAGAAGAGAGGCTCTGCAGCTATGTGTGCAGAGGCCTAGAGTAGAGTCTGCAGCTAATTGCGCGGACCTTTGTAGCTGAGTGCGTAAGGAAGTTTTGAGTCTTTAAGAAGAACATAAGCATTAATAAAGAGATTATTCTGGAAATATCAGTGTTTTGTCTATTTTCTCCTGTTATGAATGAATGCGCTATTATACTATGATGAATGATGGGTTTATGATTTAATACTGTATTGATGTGCGATTTTGCATGGTTTACATTGTTATATGAACACAAGTACTAATATCTGTTTATGCAAAGAATATCTTAATGCATGTTAAAGATATCAGATACTTAGGCTGATCTGGGTAAATACAGAACTAAGGGTAATTACAAAAGCGTGTAAGTAGTTGATTTATCTATTTATGGTCTACGAAAGATGGTTGTAAACCTTCGTGAAGGTCTAGAAGTTGATTAAAGGAAGGAAACTTGGTTCCAATATCCCCCCATACTTCTTTGGGTGAGACTTAAGTCCGCTTCATGGGTTGATTCCGAAAGGGCTAGTAGTGTAGGGATTTGTTTGGCAAACTTAACTCTAAACCTGGGTCAGGACCCACTAAGCCAACAAATGGTTCTGTTGCCCGGACCGAGATCTGCATAAATAGATGTGTGATGTCGTATCACTAGAATCCACCAAAGAAAGAAATTGAGGAGTGGTTGGATAGAAAAATCCATGAATTCGCGGAGCAAGGAAATAGGAATCCACGATTGACGAAAGCACAGTGGTTGGACAGGGATCTGTACACAAAGATACATGAAATTTTCTTCTGTTCCATCTTGATCGAGTTATACGAGTGGATCGCTAAATTAGCGGACGGACAAGGAAGGTAGAGGCTTGACGGTCCAATAATGTGGACCCCGAAGTTAGTGCAGAGATTGGAAGCCTCTGAAGATAAGATCACACACGCTATCGATCACTAGCTTGATCATGTCATCAGAGGATTTGTGATAGAGTTTGCAGTCAATACCTCAGTCAGCTATAGCAAAGCAGAGCGACGCTTCTTCAAGGGACTACGAGGTAAGTATTTAAGATCTTTGAATACTTGGATTAAAATGCTCTTGTGTGAAAAGTGGGCTATGCAATTACCTTGATGATTGGAGCTACACGAAATGGAAAGTTATTCAGGGATAGAAGGAGAACAAGTCCTGAATATAGCCTGTTGATTGAGCCTCCTTTGAGCGACGATGAAGGAACAACACAGGCTTCTCTGTAGAGCGATGTCCAGTTACTAAGGCAAGAGTTCCCACGAATACTCCATCCACCCCCACCACCTCCATCTTCACCTCCATAGCATACCCCTTCGCCCACACCACCACCACCTCCATCGCTGTTCAATATGGCGAATGCAATAAAGTTGCCCGTTTTCAAGGGCTTGGGAAATGAGGACCCAAACTAGTTTTGGTTCGTTGCGAAGGCTATATGGACAACCCAGAGCATTATAGATGATCAAATCAAGAAAACAACATTGGTTACTACTTTACAGGATCACGCGCTAACATGGTACATTAAGTACTGCACCGATAACCCGACAGCTGTGTTGGCAGACATTCAGACTGTGCTGAATAAGGAATTCAGTAGGCCCAAGTCTGAAGCGCAATAAATCATTGGATTCAAGGAAATCATGATGAAGCTGGGCGAGACACCCTGGGAGCTAGATTAGAGATTGAAATGCAAGATCTGCGAAGCTAACATGAATCTTACGGATGGGTAGCACCGCGAATGGTTTGTGGCTTCGCTCTTGCCTCATTTAAGGGTTGCTTTATCAAAACAAAAGATTGGGACCCAGGTAGAAGCCCTGGAGATTGCGATGAGATTGCATGAGACATTGATTCAAGATGCTACTTTGGGAGTGTAGCAGATTCACACGGAGTTGCAGAATATTTGCCTAGAATTCCAAAGTCTGAAAAAGGATAGAGTGGCTCGGCCAGAGGTGTGCGAAAACGTTTGGTGTTTGAAATGTAAGAGTCAGGGTCATGATAAAGATCATTGCCCTGTCTTTGCGAATTATGTTGCAGGAGGAGGGTCGATGCCTCTGAGGTCGGAAGCTCAAGTAGGGCCAAGTATGGGGCCCGCACTATGGTGCGTTATCTGTCAGGTAGCTAGAAAACATGTGACAGACAATTGTCACTTGTTGCAGAAATTTGTACAAACATCGCAACAACTCTTCTGCAACTTCTGCAAATCAGTGGGTCATGATCAGCGCAATTTCTGTAGTTATGAGTTAATGATGGAAAGAACGCCCACGTATCAGATGTAGATAGAGACTCGACCTCCAGATCAAGGCGTTGGGGGAGCGTGAGGATGATATCAAGGGCGCGAATGAGGCCGAGGTGGAGTGGGTCATGATGAACGCAATTGTCGTAGTTATGAGTTAATGATGGAAAAAACGCCCACGTATCAGATGTAGATAGAGACTTGACCTCCAGATCAAGGCGCTGGGGGAGCGTGAGGATGATATCAGGGGCACGAATGAGGCCGAGGCGGAGGAGGACCTGCAAGAGGTTGGGGGCAAGTTATTTGCTACAATTGTGGAGGGCCAGGACACTACACACGAGAATGTACGAACCTGACGCACCTGTCATGCCGATATTGTACTCAATTTGACCACACGACAGAAAAATGCCTTGTATTAATAGCTATGATGCGGTAAAAGGGGACGCAACCTCAGTAGCCTACCCAGAACCTACAGATGATGAGGGCTGAACCCTGCAAAGAGGATCCTAATGTGAATATTGTGTTGCATAGTGGAATGACGACTAGCGAAGATAAGGGAAAGCAGTCTGAAGAAAGTGAATGGGTCCGCAAAGCTCCAAAAAAAGAAGTGGGGTTTGATTTAAAGCGCACAAAAGAAACCTTCATGGAAGCGAAGAAAAGCTTCGCTAAGGCTTCTACCTCAGGAAGTCAAGATAAGCAGTCTAAAGAAATGGACCCATCCATGCTTACTACCTTTTTGGAGACTTGTATGAAGCTTGTGCGCGATAGCAAGGCCATGAGAGGATTATAGGAGTTGATCAATAAATGTGCTGGTAAAGAAAATTCTCCTGAGGGATTGCGCGTGGTCAGGAAAATCGGTAAGCATAAGACAAGAACAGGGTGTGAAATGAGACTCACCGTGCAAATAGGCAAATATGAAATGGACCAAATTATTTTGGATCTTGGGTTAGATGCGAACGTTTTGCCTAAACAAACATGGGACAGAAATGAGAGACCTGCATTGCAGTGGTCTCTAATTCAATTGAGGATGGTGAATCAACAAAAGATTATCCCCATGGGAAAATTGCAGGGAGTGACAGTAGATATTGAAGGCGCAAGCGTGTTGGCTAATTTCGAAGTGATAGAGATTGTTGATGACAATAATCCTTACCTCGTGCTCCTTGGGATCGACTAGGGTATTGACATGAATGGGGTGATCAATTTGAAGAAGCGGACAATGTCATTTGAGAGGAAATTGCTCCGCATAGTAGTACCTTTGGACCCTGCAGAAGGATCGCGTTATACTGAACTGGTTCATGATTATGAAAGTGATGATGATTTGGACCATATTTACAAAATAATAGTGCGAGACAAAGATTGGGTGAATCCAACAGTAGATGGATGCATTGCATGGGACCGCGAAAGTTCCTGCACATCAAATTTAGATGAAGAGTTGGAACACTAACATAATAGGTTGCACGAAGTATCTACGCTGCACTGTAACATGATGACTAAATCGTTGCGCTATGTATCATCAGAGGTAAGGAGTTTTCCTTATTATGATGGTCTAACTAATGTAGATAAATTTTTGGATGCATTTGAAAGGGAAGTGCCTGAGAAGCATCACTTCCAAGCACTGGATTTGGCACTGCGTGCTACGCTTGCAAGATGGTGGGGTATGCATAAAGACAATTTTGATGGATGGTGCGAATATAGAAGGATGATGAGGGTGTGGTTGGTAGCCCAAAATTATGATTAACAGAGAAATATGATGGGAGGATTGATCCACGCGATCACTTAGCAAAATGGACTAATGCTTACGGAGTAGAGCCGCAACCTGAGTGGGCACATTTTTTCCGTCATACTTTAGATGTAATACCAATGAATTGGTACTTGGAAACAAAGCTCTGTCATGGCACGGACGAATGAGATATTTTGAGACAGGGATTCGTGACGACATTTAGCTTTGAGGATGGATTCAAGTGCATCGATGAAGTGTTGCAGGAGGTCAAAGCAACGATCTTCATAATACAGTGGTATCCCTTGCATTTGATTCAACCAGATTGGACCACCCAACTGCGCCATGCACTGGAGTGCTACAATGTGACTGTTGAAGAAGAAGAGGATCCAAGGAACATTAATATCACAGAGGCAAAAGGTCACCACGAAGTTGAAGGGTCGCAAACAGAGAATCCAGATATCACAGCGCTGCTAAAAGCTAGACAAGTGAACACTGGAACAGAGGTGGAGCCGAAGTTTGCGAAGATAGCGGGCTACTCGGATGACGCTATGATCGATAAGGTCATGAGTTGCTCCGCGAGTACCAATATTTGTTCCCTACAAAGTTTTCAGACTTGAAGGGGATAATAGGCGATTTAGGAGTGATGAAAATAACGTTGAAACCAGACGCGAAGCCTGTGAAGTAGAGGCCATATCGCCTTAATCCTAAGTACAAGGAAAAGGTCCGCTTGGAGTTGGACAAGATGTTGGAAGCAGGTATTATTGAACTAGTGGAGGAGTTTGATTGGGTAAGTCCTATGTAGTTCAGAAAAAGAAGCAGAAGAATGAGATAAGGATTTGCATAGATCTCAAGAAGCTGAACAATGCTTGTGTTCATGAGCCTTTCCCAATTTCATTCATAGATGAAGTACTGGATAATGTTGGCAAGCAGGAGACCTATTCATTCATTGATGGGTTCTCTGGATACCATCAAATAAAGATCGCACCAGAAGATAGGGGTAAGACTACCTTCGCGACCGAGTGGGGATGCTTTCAGTATACGGTAATGCCTTTTGGACTTAAGAATGTGTTCACAATATTTTCGCATATAGTCATTGCAACGTTCAAAGAGTTCATTCACAAGTTTTTGGAGGTATACTTTGATGATTGGACAATGTTTGGAATGGTAAAATTCCATGTAGCTAGTTTGCGCTTGATGTTGGATACGTGTCGGAGCTATCAGATCGCGTTAAAAATGAAGAAGTGTTTATTTTGCATCCCTTTTGGAATCTTGTTCGGTCATATAGTGTGCAGACAAGGATTAATGGTGGACCCATCTAAGATCGTGGTTATAATCAATTTGGAGGCACCTAGGAGTGTTAAACAGCTGCGCGCAACACTGGGTCATACTGGTTATTATCGAAAGTTCATTAAGAGTTATGCTTAGATTACCACGCCGATGGAAAAACTATTGAAGAAGGATGCTACATTTTGTTGGAATGAAGAATGTCAACGGAGCCTGGATGTGTTAAAGGAGAAAATAGTCACCGCGTCAATCTGAGTCTTCCCAGATTGGAAGAAGGAATTTCATGTGCATGTGGATGCGTCATGTATTGCACTGGGAGCAGTACTGACATAGGCCAATGAAGGAGAATTGGATCACCCGATAGCATTTGCAAGCAAATGGTTGGTGAAGGCTGAAAAGAATTATTTGATGACAGAGCGTGAAGGGTTGGCTATGGTGTATGCGCTCTAGAACTTAAGGCATAACTTGCTAGGCAGACACTTTAAAATGTATACCGACCATTTTGTATTAAAGTACATGGTCAACAAGACTGTGTTTGGGGGGGGGGAATATGTAGATGAATGCTGTTGTTTTAAGAGTATGATTTTGAAGTCATTGTGAAGCCAGGGAGATTGAATGCAGGGCCAGATCATCTATCACGCATTGAAATAGAAGAGGAACCTTCTAATTTAGAGGAGGGGTTGCTTGACACATAGCTCTTTGCGGTGTGCGTAGTAGATAATCACTTTGCAAATATTATCCACTTCCTGACTACGAGAATGGATCCAGAAGGATACATTAGTTAACAGAAGAAAGAATTGGTGGTACGCGCGACAGATTTTTTAGTTATTGCAAATCACTTGTATAAAATGGGATCGGACGAGATATTGCGATGCTATGTGCTCGATTTTGAACATAGCAGTATCCTAGCTGAAGCTCATGGAGGAGCTGCAGGAGGCCATTATGCAGGAAAAACAATAACGCAGAAGATTTTACGCACTCAGGGTTTGTGGTGGCCAACATTGCATAAGGATTCCAAATCATATTGTAGGGCGTGCGATGCATGTTAGAGAACGGACAAACCATCGTGGAGGGATGAGCTACATTTGAATCCGCAAGTATTATTGTAGCCATTCAAGAAATGGGCAATTGATTTTGTAGGACCAATTTAGCCTCCAGGAAAGAAGACGAGTGCACGGTACATCATCACTGAGACCGAGTACTTGACCAGATGGGCAGAGGCACAACTTGTGAAGGATTGTACAGGGGAAACCACATCAAAATTTATGTTTGAATATGTGTTGACCGAGTTTGGTTGTGATGTCGGGTTACCCCCGCACATACCCACACTTTGTATAAAAATGCATAAGTACACTTGTCTCAGGTATTTGACTCTTCAAAGGAGTCAAAACTTCATCCCATAAATGTTTAAGGCCCTTTTATCTTGGTTACTTTATATCGGAACCCAATCACCCCGCCTAAACCTTCTATCGGGAGTTAAATCGCCCCTTCTCCTTTCACTGTGACTTATTAAAGTCTTTCTTTTAAATCTTTCCTATCGGGCTTAAAACTCTCTTATTAACCCTTCATACTCACATATATAACCTTTCCCCTTTGGTAAACCTTGGTTAATATATGCTTCTCGTATAAAATACTCTATCACACTAATTTTCCTTTATACATCATTTACAAAGGAAAACCATGCAACCATACCTTTTCCCCGCTTTGGTATGGTCTTTGCACACTCCCCAAGGCTAACCTTATTGCAATCGGCCATCACATATTTCCTTGGTCATGCATACATATATACCTTCCGCTTCCCAATATGCAATTTTCCTTTAGGATCAGCTTGCATCACTTTAACATAATTACAAAGGGATAACGGGAAAAACTGCTTCGGCACACATAGCTGGATCTCAATTATTATATATTCACGTTCATGAATATCGTCAGGTCCACCTTTCCTTTGCACTATCCCTCCGACCTCCAATTGATGCGATCGCCGATCGTCGACTAGCACTTTATCGCTATCAGCAGATCGCTATATCGCTCATTGCCATTCCTTGTCTGCTGATCTTTTGACTTACTGATTTGCGATTAGCGATTTAATCGCAACTGTCGATCTTGATTCACGATCTGATGGTTGACAGTTGATCGCAAGATCGCAATCGCATTGTTTCAAGGTCGATTCTAATATCTCCAAAAAGAACTTCGTCAATGCGATACGATCTAGACCGTTGATCTTCTGAGATCTAATGGCTACTGAGCGTTACTACTCCATTTCTTCATCCGCCTGTTTACTTAGACATTTGTGCCTTTTCTTTAATTTTCCTTTGTGATCTTGGTTTCTTCAAAAGTTTTTGGACCTTGCTGTTTCCACTGCTCAACTCTTTCTGAGCTTAAGTCTTCGAACTCTCAACTTCGCTCCTCCTCTCCAGAGTTTTACTCTGCTTCTTCAATTGGGTTCTAAGATCCCTTATGATTCCTCCAAATCATTCTCCCCTCTGCGTATTCTTCAGAACTTTGTTTGCAATTCTCTTTTACAAAACCTATGAGTTCACACCATAATTAATCATAAACACGCGATTCACACACTCTGACACAGTCAGGAATAAAATCTGTATATATATATATATATATATATATCTATATCTATATATATAAAAGCAAAGACTACATTCGATACTACTCTGTATCGCACAAGCCTAATCTTCAATGTCAGTGACCTCTCCTCTATTCTGCCCGTAGGCTTACATATATGCCAAGAGTTCTGTTGAACTATCCTGGTTCGACTCCTATATCAACTGAACCAACTCCTAAATCCTCTTGGTCCTCTATGTCCACTTCTAGGTTCAATTAATTCCTAAAGGCTCTCCTTAGTTCCTCGAATCATGGAACTGTTTAAGAGTTATAGTTGACTTTGGACTCTTTTGGCATTATTTCCACTCATGTTCTCATTTATTCGAGAGCACTTACAATCTCCTCTAATTATCTAATTAAATCACTTAAAGGCCTAAATATTACATTAACTTATCACTTAGGAATCCAACTTCCTAAAATACATGACCCCCCTATGCCTACTTAATTACAATGATTTTCTCTTGGGTGAATGCTCCTGCATCAGATTCCCAAAGTAGAAAATATTCATGATCTCCTGATCATGTGTCTTCTAATCTTTGTCTTCCTGGATCCCACACTTTGTTTTGTAACTTTCCACATGCTTTGTTCCCTTGTTTTTGTTGTATTTCTGTTGTCTTTTGCTCTATTTTCTTCTTCTTGTCAATCAGGTTCAAGTTCTAATTGATCATGCTTCCTACTGCTACCATTTTTCTCCATTTGGATTGCTTCATCATCAGCTGGCACATTTATTCAATCTCTTTTTCTAGTATATCTTTGAACTGGTTCATGTTCTGCTTCATAGTTCTACTTCCTTCTTTTTGTTTCAGGTTGCTGTTGCTGTCTTCTATGCTGACTCCAATGCTGACTCTTGCTATGCTTGCTTCAACCTTTTCCTTGGTTGCTTTGCTGACTGCCTCCCTATCATCCTTACCCTATTTCATGATTGAATCATGATTGTTCAACACTCTATCCAACAAATTAACTTCTTTATTCCATATATTGAGTTCTTCCATAGAATTCTCTTCCTTCACCTTTATTTGGTTGTTTACTTATGCCAAATCTCCTCCAGCAATTGCAACAAAACCTACATTCACAAAACCCTTGTTAAAATAAAAAACATAAGGCTGATGTGCCTTATCTTCCTTTGGAAACAATTCAATTTGCTGCTCTGTTTCCTTCTCCTCTGTCAGCACATCAGTGTGCTGCTTTGAATTCTCAAAAGAACTCATGACACTGTACATTAGTCTCTCCTCCACACCATCTTTCCTAATGATGTCTTCCTTCTCTTGTTTACTGTAGTGAACTCCTTTTTCTACAATCATACTGTCATACTATGAATTCTCCAGCAAATATTACAGCAATGCAATTTCTCTGTGACACTTTGCCAGTATTTCATTATCACTTCCATTCCTAAGTTCTTTCTGCTGCAATAACTCACTGCTTTTCTAATTTAAGAGACATTCTTCATCCTCGTTTATTTCAAAGTTTTTATCTTTTGAAAGATACTCTTCCATACTTCTGACAGCTTCAAAATATTGTTTATCTTCTGTAAAACTCTCGTTTATTAGTGTTTCCCCCCCAAGGTTAAATCCTTTGCATAGGTTTCTTGTTCCTTAACATATTTCAGTAGATGTCCTTCTTCTTCACTAACAATCTCAACAACTCCCATGGCTATTTCCACTGTGCCTATCATCATGGTGAATTGATGATCCTTTACTATGTTTTTAGCTAACATAGTCTCTTTCATCTGGAAAGCCATCTGATGAGGGAGATGCGGTGTACTATTTTCTAGATCAAAGATTATCAGGTTCGGGTCATGAAATCAACAGCTCCTATAGCCGACAAAAGTAATTTTCGTTGTGCTGGGCATGATTGCAGCACTTCTAAAGCTGACATTGCTGAGGGTGAAACAGCTAAATCTTCAACAATGTTGTAATTCTGGGCCGCTCTCGCATGTGGATTGAAAGCAGACCTTCGAAGTACACCCTTGGCGGGTGGTTTGATTACTAAGTCAGGGTTAGGTTTCTCGATCTGTAGTGGATCGGAACCGGGAGCTGAGGTTGATGGATTTGATTGAGAAGATTCTGCTTCTTTCGATCCATCAACAGGACTTTTACTACCATAATCGTGTGATCGAGTCGCAATCCGTACATGAGACATCATCAATATGGGTTCTTCACTGGCACTCGAGGAAGAACCTATCATTTTACTCTCCTGCTTTGGAAATGGATCTTTCAAAACAGCAGGAGTTGGGGAACCCTTTTCCGATTTTCACAACCTCGGCCCGATGAGGGCAATCTCTTGTAAAATGATCCTCTTCACAAATAAGACAAGGATATCGAGGTTTGCGCTTTTCGTCATTGGTTTCCGACTTTTCTTTTTTCTCCTTTGGAGCCTTGTCTGCTTTATCCTTCTTCTTGCCTTTCTTTTTCCCACCGTTTTTTGATTTAGCCGTAGATGACTCTACAGCGTGAATATCAGCGGAAATTTCAGGAGAAGATTCTCCTGTCGGGGAGTCTAGTAAGGTTATAATGGGCAAAGAATTCTTTGAAGACTTCTTCTTGCTTTTAGTATTTACCGTACCAATTATGCCATCAGCAGCATGAGACCCCGAAGGAGCAGCAACAATTTGATTTGACTTTGGAAGATCTGGGATCTTTTCGTGTAACGTACCCGACTGAGTATAAACTAAGTCAAGGTACTGTGCTTGAGCAATTACTTGCTCTTCAGTAACTACTCCGGCCTTAGCTACGTCTTCAGTAATCTTCGGTAATAATGATTTAACAAACCATTCAGCTAAGATTTGGTCCGGGATAAAAACTTTCACTAATCGCCTTCGACGTCTCCATTCATGAATATGATCGGAAATATAAGTGGACGTCGACTGTTTTAATGAAGTTAATAACTCAGTGCCATTATCATACGTGACCGGCAACTGAAAATGTGTTAAGAACGAGGTAGCTAACTGACTAAAATTATAAAAAGAGGCCCGTGGTAACTCAATGTACCACTTGGCCGCGAGACCAATGAGTGTACGCTGAAAAAGACGTAAACGGATCGAATCATCCGAGATAGAATTTGAAGCACACCAGAGGTGGTAAGTCATCACGTGATTTGATGGATCCTCTCCAGACTTACCTTCGAACTTGGGTATGTCACTGGGCAACTTATTTGGCATTGGCGGCCAGAACGAAAGATAATTTATTGGATCGTTCGTTAGGCGTGTCAAGTCTGGTAAATCCAAAGTTACGATAAACGGCAATTGCCGATTAGGATCCCTAAAACTCTGGGTCACAAGACCAGTCCCAGGAGGAGGATATCTAGGATAACTTGGAACAGGAATCGCATTCGGGATATTGTATCCTCCCGGAAAACCAGGATTAACCGGACCGTACTGGGGTTGCTGTGGTTGTTGATAAGTGTACCCAGGATACGGTTGATACTGGTAAACCGGTTGTTGGACAGCAGGCCCGTATTGGTACTGTCCCTGGTACGGTTGATAAACAAATTGTGGTTGACTAGTGACAACCGTACTTAAACCAGGCTGCCCCACAGGCATCTGAACCGTAGTTTGAATCGTGGATCCAGACAATGGTAAATATGTCTGCGGAGTAGTGGCATAAACAGTAGAAACCAGAGCTGTCAATACTCCAGAAGTAAGTGCGGTGGAAGAAACAGATGTTGCGGTAGTTGCAGCAGTCGTTTGAGATGGAGTACTAGGTGCAATTGGCGACTGAGTAACTACCGAAGGTACAGAAGTTTGAACATTAGACTGGACGGGTTGCTGGGATGGACCAGAAACCACAGGTTGTCCAGTTTGAGATGACAACTGTATGCTTGGCTGCAACACTTGTTGAACTTGCGATGGATCCCACACTATGTTCATTCCGGGGTATTGACCCATGACAGGTTGAGGATATTGAGATCCATAACCGGATTGAGGGTAGGATTGATAATTGAAAGGTACATTTCCCGTACCTTGAACATAGGATTGACCTTGGGGTGGTTGATAACCTTGACTCGAGTACTGACCTTGGGGTAGATACCCTTGAGGTAAGTACTGATACTGGGGTTGACCTTGAGGCATAAATTGATACTGAGGTTGACCCTGGGGTACATATTGAGGCTGGGGTTGACCTTGAGGAATATATTGTACCATAGGTACATATTTTCCTTGAGGCTGCCCCCCAGATGCAAGTTGTGTACCTTGAGGTTGCCCCCCAGGCGTTAATTGAGGCTGCCCCCCAGGCGGTAATTGGCCACCTTGAGGTTGAGAACCGGGAATTGAACCTGACATCATATAAATGTCTCCTACGCCCAACGGTTTATTACCATTGTTTCCAGTTAATGACCCATGTCCAACGGGTTGAGGAGATGCTCCTGCAAAGGTACCAGAAACTGATTGATACCCAGTAGGAACAGAAGGACCACCATACAAGAAAGATTCGGGAGATTGAGTGAACATGGACGACTGACTAGACATATTTACAGGATTATAAATACCTCCGGATGGATAAGGAGTACGAGGTGGAGAAAAACTTATCCCTGAGTTGTCTAAATAATTAGTTAACGAAAGGTACCAAGTAGTACTTCTAGGAGGACTGTAAAAGATGGATTCACGCTCCCTTAGATCAATAGTAGGTTGATCTTCAAGGGTAGAAACGCCAAATTCTTCCTCTGGAGCAAGTTCTTCAATAGCTATCAAACCAACAAGAAGATTTTCGGTGATAACTCTTTCTACCCTAGGTGAATCAGGTGCACTAGAAGTTGGAGTAACAAGTTCAGATATTTCAGGTTCTTCGCCTATATCACTAGTAGATGAAAAACTACCAGCAAGCTCAGAAACTGCAACAGCTTCAGGATTATAACCTGTTTCTAGACTTTGGTAATCTGGATGGACTACCAACGACGATTCTCCTTCTTCAGGTGAACCTACTTTACTGCCACTAGGAGGAGTTACAAGGACTTTCAAACCTTCGTAATGACCTGGGACGTCTTCAGGAGGTTCACCCCGAAGTCTACGGGACTTCCTCAACAAATCGGCCACGGTAACAATCTCAGGAGACATGCCCCGAAGTCTACGGGACTGTCTTGGTAATTCCGCCACAGTTAAAACTTTTAACTACTGCACACGCAAACAAAGTAAAATCTCAAAGCAAACCACCTAAAGTCTCTAAAGAACCAAACAAATTTGAATCATATGCCTAAAGAATCTAGGGCGTCAAACCATACACAAACAGTAGCCTTCCGGACCGAAAACACTAGTTGGTGATGAAGCCCAACATCGCCGAATTCAGTACAGAAGTGGTGGGTGGAACAGTTACCCCGGCAACCTGCTTAATGAATAGACCGGCACAAGTTCCTCCACTTTAACCGTCTCGAGTGAAGTGAACCCCCCGGAAAATCCAAGTGAGTCTAGCCGACGTCTGCTCCAGGTACAGTGGGATCTTCCCTCCACCGTCACCTCGGGTAGAATCCTAAAGATAATGGTCACTAAGGTTACCAACAGCAACAAATACACCTGGGGGAACAGTCTACGCTCCGACAGCACGCAAGGGCAGAGTATCAAGCTCAATCCCCTTGCCGGCTCCTTGACAATAATCCAAGGTTTACCGACAAGTGACCCCTGGCTCCTCGACAATGGTTAATCCGAGGTTTACCGTTTGTAATACGTGCATGTCTGGCGTCGTTCCCAATGAGGGAGGATTGATCCCCTCACTGGTTCGGACACGAGCTCGTGCTTCTCCTTTAAGAGGAGCTTTCCCAGAGTATAAATGCAACAGTTGGATTTATCCTACCACAAGATAAGCTACTTGTTTGGTTTTTCTGTCTTGGAGAGTTAATTACTCTCCTACTCCAAGACACTAGCCTGATCTATATTGGTGTTTCAGAGCCCTAGTAAATAAAAGTTACTATGTTGATTTTACTTTAAGCGTTAATTTTTATGGCTTTTCTTTAAGACAAAAGGTAGCGGAGATGAAACTGATGGTGTGTAGACTCGACTCAAATCCACTAAAAAGATGCACTTAGGATGACTTATACTAATTTTCTTTTTCAATGAATTCCCTAGCTAAGAGAGTTGAAGAATGCAAAATTTATAAAAGACAACTTTCTTGGCAAAGACAATCAAAGAAACAATCTCTTTATCTTTTCCAAAACATACAACACATGACCACTAATTATTCTACGAAAATTCCTTTTCCTTTCAAAGACTCAAATGCTACCAAAGCAAACTTTCCTTCAAAAGATATTTTTTTATTTTTTCCTAATTAATAAAGCATGTAAAACTTACTGTAACAAAAATCAAAGTTAAAAAAGCTATGGCAATCAAATCAACTCAATTTCACTCAAAAGCAAATCTAGAGAAATGCACCTAAAAACTAAATCAAACGAGGCAAAAGCCTACTAAAGATGATTCCTGGATGTTTTACTCAGTCAAAATGCAACTAAGGACTAGTTAATGCAGAACCAAAAACTAGTCAAAAACAAAAATCAAAATCTTTTGTTCTTTTTCTCAAGAATAAAATTCAAAGTTCAATCAACAAACTTTTTCGAGATTCGCAAAGAGAAGACACAAAGGTAGGTCTCTCACAAGGATGAATTCTATAACAGGCCCGACTCCTAAGAGGGTTGAACAAAACCAGGGAGATTCAAAGTTTGACAACCTCTAACGCCAAAGTCACTACAGGACCAGTTTAAAAATCAAACCCTAAGGCAAAATCTCTATGAATTTCACTAAAACTCTCGACACTGACGAAACAAGCTTAGGTGAAGATTTATGGCAGAAAACCAGTGGATCTGGGTAGTAGAAAACAAATTAAAAACAAAATCTAAAAGGCAAAAAAGAAGAAAATTGAAATTTTCTTAAGTTTGACAGGGTACGCAGGCGACCTGTTTGCACAGGTGCGGGTACGCTCTGTGCACAAAGCTGCAGTGCGTACAAGTACGCACTGTGCTCAACGTAGAGGCTGCGTACTTCTAGCAAAACAAAGAAAAACTAAAATCTAAGTTAACCCTGAGCTAGCCCACCCAAATACACAGTCAGACAGCCAAAAACCAGAAAAGAAATGACTTTTCTCAGATCAAAGTTTCATACAAAGGAAAAATCATTCACATCAATGGAGTTCCCCAGTGTGGTCGCCATTTTGTCATGCGGAAAGAGTCGATTTTGCGGACAAAACCAACCTCCCTAGCAGCTTAAGGCTTTCTAGTGACAAACAAGACAATTAAGAGCAATCCTTCTCTAAATATGCATTTATCATACAAGAAATCAAGTGTTTAGATCCTACCTGTAACCCAATGTTGTTGTAGTAGTCCAGCCTCGTCGATCCGGATGAGCTCCTCCTTCTCTTCGAAACCTGCATTCACTAACAATCAAACAATTAAATAGCACCTGAATATCTCATAAAACAAAACATATTTAACATACAGACCAAGGAGTATATGAAACAACTCATAAATAACAAATTGTTGAGAAGAATGGACTTATTTGTATTAATAGGAAACAAAAGAAACCATTACAACCTGAGCCTTGGTGTTGTGCAGGTCCCTCCCAGGGTCCAGCAAGAGTTTTCCTTTACTTTGATAAGCTCACCCACTTCCAAATGAAACAAGAAAGGATGGGAATCTCTCCTCACAAGCTTCTACAAGGAAGTCCTAATTCCAGCAGCATCTACCCTTAGGAATGTTCAGCTTTCAACCTCCCCTCCCTTTGGCCCAATGCCTATATTTATAGTGCTCTAGAGGAAGTTATTCAGGTCCACCATCAATGGGATAAGCCCCTCTTTGGATGGGATAGCTCCCCTCTTGATGGGATAAGTTCCTCTTTGGTAGGGATACATGAACCATCTGGAGGCGCTTCATACACGTCAAACAAGCTTCTAGAATGCTCTAGAAATGGCCACAAGTAACTTTTTTGGAGTGAAACTTGCGCCTTTTGACCTTTACAGGAGTACACACCCATTGCTTTACAGACAAATCGTACAAGTACGCAGGTATTGTGAACTTGGGGTGCGTACATGCAGGTAAGGCTAAGAGAAACTGCGTACCCAGAGATATATAGATTTTTAATGACTTTCTCTCTTTTTTGGAGTTTGACATGGAGAGCAGAGGTATGAGGCTTTCCAAGGAGGATAGTATGACAGTTGATGGAGCCATACTAACTGCAAATAGTCATGGTGACAAATTTTAGTGTAACACTTCTAGCCAAATTTGAGCAAATTTTGAGCACTTTTTGTTTTTGAGAATTTTTGAGCTAAATTCAGAAAATCAACAACTCTAGAGGAACAGTGCCTTGGCGATATGCTTTTTCATTAGGACTCCATTTGAGGAAAGGTCTATATTCTTGGAAGTCTCTTTCCATCCTCTAAAAACCCATTTTCTCAGATTTTGCAGAGGTGGCTTAGTTTTGGAGAAAAATGCAAAACAGTGGAAAAAAACTAGCATTCTAAACCCTTTTTTGACAGGCGTTGCGTATAGGGAGTGACCTTGGGAGAGTTGAATGGAGATTTGACTGTTCTCTTTGTTGTGCATTTTGACCTCGGTAAGGCACCACAAAATCAGCTCGAATTCGGCGTTGTGCTTCTGCACGTTTCTGTGTTTTAATTTGTAAATTTCATTGTGTAAAATTTCTAGTTTCTAGTTTGACTCAGTCAAAGTCAAGATTCTCTATATATGGCATTGTTTTTTAGGCTAGGTGATGTAGGCATGAATACATGTACATCATAGGTTGCTTTTGATGTTTATTAGGCCTCATAAAAGAAGCAAACTCCTAAGCAAACTCTCCCTGAAGTGTTTGAGTTTCATCTTCTCACTCTCACCTGTTGGTTGAGAGAATCTTGGAGTCAGTGCCTCCACCAAGGAATTCGACTCTTGAATATGGGCAAGTGGTCTAAGAGAGAATATATGTATGATTTCTCTTAAGGAGAAGAGGGTTGAAATTTTTGTGAAGGAGGCTTGCATGTAATCATCTTTTCAGCTAATACAAACACATGTTGCAACTATTTTCAAGGAACTCTAGCCCAGTGAGTTCATGGTGCTTGTTATTCATTCTATTTGTTTTCGAATGGTTTAAACATGTTTATATACATGATATCTCTTCTTTCTATGGATGGCTTACAATGAAATATACAAAATTCTTGTTTTTCAAGCTCTATTATCTGGTTTTCATAGTTATGTTTATGTCTTCCTAAACTAATGAAATCATGTTTACTTATGCTCATTAGTTTCTTCTACACTTTGTCTTCTGTACTACACTTACAATATTCTAAATAAACCATGACTTCTGATATATCGCTCCTTCTCATATTTTCTCCTGCATTCCTACAACCTAGACCTACTTTTGGCTCCAAACCTTAAGTTCAGCAAACCCTAAAACCCAAATTTTCACAAACAAGAAAACAAATACATACATCTAGCCTAAAACACATTTTCTTTAAAGTCATAACACTAATAAGAGACTTGGATAGATCCCTCTCATGCTCAGTAGGGCTAGTTACTGAGATGAAGTGGTTTGAGGTTATCCTTCTCAATTTCCTTTTCAGCTTAGGAGATTGTAAGGACTAACATTTTTGGCATTGTTGCTAGGGAACGACTGTTAAATCATTCTTGGGAAATATCTAAGAGCTTTCAAAGAATTGGTTCTGTAGTTCACAGCTTCCAGTATTCAAAGATAGGCTGAATTCATAAATTTCATTAGTTTAGGGTGTATACATTCTGGCTTCCAAAAGGCATACCAGGTCAAACCTTGACCCAAATCCACCCTTCATTGTTGAATATCCAAAAAGACTACTCAGAAAACTTAGATTACCCATCACTAAAGTGTAGTTTGAAAAATTAAAAGAACAACCTCTCTTCCTAAAAATTTGTTTGCCTTTGAGCAAATTCCTTTTGATGAGCAGATAGAATTATGTCTTTCCAAGTCAAAGTCTAGGTCCTGTATTTCTGAAGCGACATTAGAGCCTTTAAAGGTTGAAAATCACTTTATTTCTTCGGAATCTTTGTATGCTAAAATTGATCATGAACCATGGTTGAATTTTGACAAGCTTCAAAACCTTGCTGACCAACTCTAGATCACTACTGAAAAATATTTTGTCCAATATCAACTTGAATACTTGGCCATTGCTTCATCTTCTGTTTCACCTCCAAGCACATTTGCTACATCTCCCAAAAATTCAGTTTCATCATCTTTCATACCACCTCCATTTGTTCCATCTTTTCATGTACAACCAATTGTAGTAGCTTTGCCACCCCCATTAGTATCATCATCCTTACCTACACAACCCATTGTAGTACCTCCACTATCTCGAGTAGTCATGGCACGATTTGCACCTCTCTTACTGCTTGCTCAACTTGCTACTTTGCCTCTGAAGTATGGTCAAAGGCTCCCTTTGTTTGATGGAAGTGTAGAAATTGTAGCTCAACAACATGTTGACAAGTTAATAGATTTCATTGATTTAGAAGACATTGATGAAGATAATAGCAAGTTGAGGATTATAGCTCAAAGTTTGTCAGGAGATGTTAAGAAATGGTTTCAAAGTATGGCTGCTAATTCTGTTAACAATTCTAAAAGATTAGTTTAATTATTCTTAGCTCGTTGGAAAGAGAAGAAAAACCCATTACAGATATTTGCTAAGTATAATTCAATGAAAAGGAACTTAATTGAAATAGTTTAAGAATTTACAGCAAGATTCAACACAATGTACAATTCCATACTTGATGATATGAATCCTCCTCCTGGTCTGGCTCTTCTTCATTATCTTGATGCTTTCGATCCAGACATGGCATAACAATTGAGAGAGAGAGAGATCCTACTACTCTTGAAGAGATGCAGCAGAATGTGGTTAATGTCGAAGCCAATTTTCTCATCAAGAAATCAAAATCAAATCTAGAGAGGGCTGAGAAGAAATTTATCTTTAAAGAAGAACCTGCATCATCTTCTAATGTAAATCTTGATAATCTGATAAAAACTATGGAGAGGATGATGGATAGAATATCCATAACTGATCGACAAGTAGAACCTTCAGTGAGGAATCCTAACTTTCATGGATAGTAACAACATTAGTTCAGAAATTGACAGAAAGAGTAGTGTCACCAAGGTCCTCAAGGTCAAGTAAGAGCTCCATTTCAACAAAATTATACTAAAGGATAGGAAGATGAATAAAAAGAGATTGTAGAAGCAAATCACGTATTTCAAGAAGATGAACTACCTACTTTCCTAACATAATAAGCTAAGTTTTCCAAAGATTCTCTCATACCAAGTGATCAACAATTTGTGCTTGCAAGTGACGATTTATGTGTTGTTCAAACTGAAGAGTACCAAAGAGGATATAAGAATGCCCTTAGCCATCTTCAAAAGTAGTACAATTTGAGGAATATAAATGTACCTGTTACTCTAACTCAGGAAAGAAAAAATGTACAAAAAGACACACCAAGCAAGGAAACTGATCTTGTAGGTCAAAATATAGAGAAGGACATTGTCATTTTGAATTGGGATAGAACAAATGAAGCCTCTACCAGCAATGTGAGGAAAGACAAAGAATTGCAAAATAAAAGCCACATGAAGGAGTCACAAACTAAAAGCCAAACAGAAAAGAAGGACATCGTTGCAAAAGAGGTAGAAAATCAATCTAATATTTTTAGTTTGGAAAATGAAATTTCTAAATTGAACATTGTTATTCCACTCACTGAATTAGTGAGTAATGACAAATATAAATTTCAGATTGCAAAGATGCTTAAGGTTGACTAGATGTCTGATACAGTTAATGTAGTTGATGATGAGCCATCAATCCCTTTTGCTCCAGCCTTAGAAGGAGCTCCTGAAGATAGTGAAATCCCTCTTTTTGATCTGAGTCTTAAACTTCATGATTTTATCCTTCATAATGCCATGCTAGATTTTGGTACCTCACATAATCTTATGCCTAAAGCCATCATGGATAAACTAGGACTGAGTATCACTTGACCCTACCATGATTTTTATTCCTTTGATTCCAAGAGTGTGAAATTCCTTGGCCTCATTAAATACTTGGTAGCGTCCTTGGACCAAATCACAGCCAAAAATGTACTCATGGATGTAGTAGTTGCTGATATTCCTCCTAGATTTGCCATGTTTATTTCAAGGTCTTAGGGAGCAAAATTAAAGGGCACTCTGCATCTTGAATTTTCATATGCCACTATCCCTGTTTTTGTTCAGCTCTGGAAACTTTATAGGGAAAAGAAGATGAAATTTATGATCAGTAGTAAGGAGAAGCTAGTCAATCATCCTATACATGCTGTCCATACTGATCTTGATTCTTTCATTTTATTTAGCGATATAAATTCTGTTGATGATGAAAGTAAGCTAGTGGAAATTTCAGAAGTTCCCAAGGTCATGAGCAACATGCATGCAATTATTATAGAAAAAGGTAAAATGGGTTACTGAAGAGTGTTTGCAGCCAGCAAATCCTATCGAGGAAATTGAAATAATAGTGTAGAAAATAGAAAGTTTTGAGATAGCTGGTAAAATTCCTAAAAAGCAAATAGTTCAGTGTTCAGAAATCATTTTTCTGGATGAACAAATGGTCTTTGAACCATGGATTTCGATGGTGCATTGGGAAGAGAAGGAGCATTGATTGGTGTCTAGATACATGATCCATTACATCAGTCAAATAAAATCCCTCAAAATGTGAGAATGAGTTCTTCTAAGTTGGCTTTTGAGTGTTCAAACAATGAGGTGGAGTATGAGGCATTTATTGTTGGCCTCAAAATTTTGAAATAGTTGGGAGCAAAAATGGTTTCTATTTATGGTGACTCTGAATTAGTAATAAAAAAAGTCAAAGGGGAATACCAGGCCAAGCACCCAAGAATGAGAGCTTATCACAATGTTGTACTTGACATCCTTAAGACTTTTTCAGAATACACTTTGTCTCTTATTCCTAGAACTCAGAATGTCATAGCTGACTCACGCACCACTGCAGCAAGTATGGTGAGGATCCCTATTCATATTAATCAAAGTACTCCATCCATGTCAAACATTGCCCAACTATTCCAGATAACATGAGATTTTGGAAAGTGTTTGGGGATGATAAACAAATAGACAGTTTTCTACAATTGGAAGGAGAATTTCAGATTCTCACATTGATGATGCATACAATTTGAATGATCCAGACATCCACTCAACTGAGATTGAAGTATTACAGCTCAAGGAAAACAACATTCCAAGAGTGTTACAGGGGAAAGTGTCTATGCAGAACTGCTAATCCCACTAAGGCTGGTAGCTACCTTAGAAACAAACAAAGTAAAGCTACTTTCGTTTTCCTTTATGAAAAATAGATGAGAGAAGAATGAAGGAGACCAACCTCTATCTTGCGCTTGGTTCCTTGCTCGATTCCTCTCTCTTCTGATAGTCCTTTGCTACTCGCTTTCTTGTACACCCAGCTTCACAGACTACCTATAGAATCAAAGCAGCATAACACTATACGAGAACATGGATCTATTATCATAAACAATCTAGGATCAGATGTAAATTGACCATACAAATGCATAAAACATAAATCACACAAGAGTATGGAAGAAAACTTGAATAGCTTTATTGATAATCAAGAAGGAGCCAAGAGAGTTACAACCAGTTGTTCTAGCCTAGCATCATCCTCTCAGAAGGTAAGCCCTTCTTCACCTCATGAAAAGCTTAAATCACCCAACACTATGATGTTGCCTCAAGAAACTAACAACAATTCCTTACAAGATGCAAAATTCCAGCCTCTCGATCTCTGGGATGAGGGATCCATATATAGATGTCTGTAAGGGAGATGAGTCAGCTTGTGATTTGATTAGTGTCTTCCCTCTGATAGTTCTTGCTTCCACTTGGAGATTGATGATCTCTTACTCATCCTTGGTTGAATTCAAAGAGGCAAGTGTCACAGGAGAAGTTTCTGGAAGATTCCATGCTTCTCCACCTCGCGGATTGACATTGCCATTTGTCCTTTCTCGCCCATCGCACCCCATAGAAGGGCTTTTTGAAATGCAACGCACCCACTGTGTGTATTTAGGTGAGATGCAATGCACTTTGCCTATGGAGCAGGTGAAATGATCCAGTTTTGACCAGTTCTGAGTAGTTTTTCATGGAGAACTTCTGGGAGAAGCTGTAATTAGTTGACCTTGTTCCTTTAGGGGTTGGAACAAAACTTTTAGGGACTTAGGAGCCCTTGGTTTATGGACATTTTATGCCTGGAGTTGCAGTGCCCAAAAATGTCTATAACAAAGAGGCTTGGTGCCTTTGGAAGAGTTATTTGACCGTGATGATGTCGCCAAGAAGCCCACCATGGTTCCTATAGAAAAAGGAGTTGAAGATGTAAACATTGGCATAGCTAATAATCCTAAAATGGTCAAGTTATCAAAGTCCTTATCTCCTGAACAAAAAGTAAGTACATGTCTTTAATGAAAGAATTCACTGGTATTTTCTTGGGACTATTTAGATCTGAAAGTTTATGACAAAATTATCATTCAGCACACCATTCCTATTAAGCTCGATTGAAATCCATTTTTCCATAAATTAAGGAGGATCAGTCCCAAGTTGCTACCATCGATTGAGAAAGAGGTAAATAGGATTTATAAGTCTGGAATCATAGTCCCTATTCAATTTTCTGAATGGATGTCTAATCTAGTGCCTGTAAGAAAGAATACTGGAGAAATTTGTCTATGTATTGATTTTAGAAATCTGAACAAGGTGTCCTTGAAAGACAATTATCCCCTGCCCAAGATGGATCACATACTACAGAGGGTAGTTGGGTCCTCTAGGATGTCATTGCTAGAAAGGTACTCTGGATACAACCAAATTCTGGTACACAAGGATGATAAGCTCATGACAACCTTCACAACACCATGGGGTACATTCATGTACACCAAGATGCCTATCGACATAGATTTTGCAAATGAAAAATATGTATTTCTAGTTACCTATTTAGATGATCTTACAGGTTTTCAAAATTTGATGAAGATCATTTACATCATTTAAGAATTGTTTTTCAGAAATGCAGAAAATTTGGCATCTCACTTAACCCAAAGAAAGAAGGTAAGCTATTGGGACACGTCATCTCTAAATATGGCATCCGCATTGATCCAGCAGGAGTGGAGGCAATTCAACAATTAGACTTCCCAATGAATAAGAAAGAGATTCAATCTTTCAATGGGAAAATCATTTTTCTGAGAAGATTCATTCCTAATCTAGCTAAGAACTTGAAAGAAATGACAAACATTTTGAAGAAGGACAGTGAGGTAATGTGGTCTTTAGAGGCTAAGAAATCATTTCATGTAGTGAGGTTGACATTATCTACTGCTCCTATTTTGATTAGCCCAGATTACACTTCAGATTTCATCATCTTTTCCTTTACCTCTGAGCATATTAGCATCAGTCCTAATGCAGAAGAAATATCAGAAAAATGAGCAGCCCATAACATTTTTTAGTCACATTATAAGAGATGCAGCACTAAGATACAATATCATTGAAAAGAAGGCCTTGGCTTTGGTGAAATCTCTCAAGGATTTTTGAGTTTAGATTCTACATTCTCACACAATTTCTTATGTTCCTACTGCAACAGTTAAAGAAATTCTTGTGCAAATAGATCATGAAGGCAGAAGATGAAAGTGGATTGCATCCATGCTAGAGTATGACTTGGAGATAAAGCCTACAAAGCTCATCAAAGGACAAGGTTTAGCTAAACTCATGGCTGAATCAAATCTACATGCACTAGACATCAATTTGATTGTTGTACTTTTTGAAGAACAAGAAGAAGACAATCCTTTCCTACATGTGTCAGATATGTTCATGTCCTCACCTTGGTAGTCTGACATTGTCGCTGTCTTGTAGCACTTGAATCCTCCACCAGAAATCCCCAAAGGTAAAGCTAGATCATTGAAACGGAAGGCTTCTAAATATTGTATTCTAGATGGTGTTTTATTTTGGAAAGATCCTGGTGGTGTGCTGCTGAATTGTTTGGTAGAAAATGAAGCTAAGGATGTCATGAAGGATTTCAGTAAAGGATATTGTGGCGATCATCACTTTTGGAAAACTACAACAAACAAGATCTTAAGAGTTGGCTTCTATTGGCCCACCCTCTTTTCTGATGTATACAAAATAGTCATGAGCTGCCATGAATGTCAGATTTTTCAAGGAAAGAGAAATCTTTTTCCATTACCATTACAACCCATTTTAATTTCAGCTCCTTTTCAGTAGTGGGGTCTTGATTTCTTTGGCAAAATCCATCCTTCATTTTTAGCACAACATTAATGGATATTGACAGCCACCGACTACTTCACAAAGTGGATTGAAGAAATCCCAACCAGGCAAGCTACTGATTCTGTCATCATTCAATTCATTGAGTCTAATATTTTGTCTAGATTTGGTTGCCCACAGAAAATAATTACTAACAATGTTGTTGCTTTCAAGTCAAAATAATGGTGGAATTTTGTGCCAAATACCATATTTTCATAGGACATTCTACTACTTATCATCCACAAGGGAATGGTCTTGTTGAATCTTCCAATAAATCTTTGGTTAACATCATCAAGAAGGTTCTAGAGGTGAACAAGAAGAACTGGCATAAAAAGCTCATCAATGCCTTGTGGGCGGATAGGGTCAACACTAAAAAATCAATAGGTATGTCCCCTTTTCAGCTGGTGTATGGAGTTGATACCATGTTTCCTTCATCTCTTGTTGTCCTGGTCATGAGAATTCTATAGGAATTGGATAGTGAGACTAATGATATACAAAGGAGGATAAATCAAATGATTCATTTACAAAAGATAATGGAAGAGGTTCTTCAGAACACATCCAAACTCTAGGAGAATATTAAAAAGATTTATGATCGCAAGACCAAGGAAGACAATTTCAATCTAGGAGGTGTGGTTCCTCGGTGGGATGCTAGAAATGAAGAAAAGGGAAAACATGGTAAATTTGAAAACTTATGGAAAGGACCTTATAGAATTTCTACTTCTAGAGGAAATAATGCTTTCTTATTGGAAGAAATGGATCGAAGAGATTATTCAGGAGGAGCGACCAATGGTAGGCTTCTTAAGCACTCCTATGTCTAAAAAAAGTCCTGAAAAATCATCATCATTGTATATACTAGTGTGTATTTTATTTCTAGCAATTTAGGTGGTTGTCATAGGAGTTTGAAGCCCGAAGTGAAGGCCCTAAGGCTTCTTAGGTCAACCATTGTTTTGGTTTTTATTTCACTTTTCAGTTTTTGTCATGTCAGAAGGTCAGTCAATTTTAAGTCAAAAGTCTATTTTCATGCATGTTGACTCCATTACCCAATGGATAAGGCTACTTGGTCTACGGTGTTCTTGACACCTCCAAGGAGCTGTAATCCCTAGTTAGAGCCAATGTTAGTGTAAATCTTGTTAGCTTGTCACCTGGATCAAATGTGCTTTTACTATGCTTATTGAGACTAACAAAATCAATTTTTTTTTGTCACTAGGTTTACATAGAAAAATTTGGTCACTGTTTGGTTTGTCTAGAGATGAGGTAAATATTTTGGAAATTCACTCATGCTGGTCACCTATCACACTTTTATGGAGGTGTCATAATAAAAACATGTCAGTCATCATCATCATTCCATTTAGTCTCAGGTCATTCATTAGGTCGCTAGGGTTTCCAAGGTCCATCATTTTCATGAATAAATCCAACAATGAATAGAGCATGACAAGCAGCTCTTGGGTATTGATTTGTGAATTTTCACACATTCATCATGTTCTCATGTTCAAAAAGTTCTAGAAGGAGTTTCAACACTCAAGAAAGTAAAAGGCATCTCAGGTTTTCAGTGGTAAAGGTAACTATGTTTTCATAAGTGAAAAATCATTTTTTAAAGGATGGTGGGTTCCATTTCTTTTTTAAAAAGAGAAATAATTTTCCCTATATAAACTCAAAAGCCCCAAAACTTGGTTCATTTACCTCCCATTCACTCTTGAGTATCAACCTATCTCGTCCAAGAGAGTAAAAAAGTCAGTTTCCTAGGAAAATTTGGCAAAATATTGAGGCATTGCACTAAAAAACAAAGCGTTGTGCTCACAGCAGAGGCATTGTGCTCAAAAGAATTGCGCTGCACTCAGGAACAAAGCACTGTGCTTAGGACAATGTGCCCAAATTCACCCAAAACTTTCCCAAATTTCATTTTTTGGCTTGCAAGATTAATTTCATTGACTTCTAAGCCAAGAGACAAGTAACTACACCATCATTATCCCTCATTTGCTTTTCAAAATCATCTCATGCCAATGATACTTCAAATTAGGGTTTGTAGTGAAATGTGTCATGGGAAACAATAGGGTGATAATGGCCATTTTTATTTTTGGTTTCTAAAACATGTAATATGTTGTCCTACACCTACATACATGTTTAATAAACCATTTTAACCATTCAATCCACCTCAAAACAAAGTTTTACCTCTCAAAAAGTAAAACCCTAGCTCATTCCTAGAGGATTTTGGGCATTTTTCATTACAAACCTTGTTTTCCCTCCTTGCAAGCAGATCACTCTTCCACTATTTCTTCACTCATTTTCACCAACTTCCGAAGTTCATATCTACCTTTTTCAAACCTCCTCTATCATTTTGTCAAAATCCACCTTCACGTCACTTCATTTCCATTCATACCTCACACTTTATTTTTCATTGCATGCTGCTAGGGTTTTTTGTCATCATGGAGGCAGAATCTTCACCGGCAAGGCAAAGACATCATAAGGGAGGGAAGATCCTAAGATATGAGCCATAAAATTGTAATGAAATCAACTCCTATCCTTTCATCGAACAGCGCTTTGAGGATGTACATTACTTGGAGTTTTGCAAAAGAGTGAGTGAGGTGGGGTTTTCATGAACAATTAACAGATTGGGTGGCAACTCAGTTGAAGGGTGAAAGTGTTGTTATTGTTGGTGTTGAGTTCATTTTTTCACTGGCTTCCATCTCACTTGTAACAGGGATACTAGAAAATGGTGAATATTGGTTCAAAGGAATGAGCCTAGATCTTGAATATTACAAGACTTTCTTAAAAACATCATACAAGGAAACACATGCTCACATTATGCCTTTCAGATACTTATTGGAGAAATATGCCCCTTTTATGAAGATTTTCATGAAGTTATTGACATGTGAAGGAATATTATCAAGGTTGTATGCTTATCATATTTGCCTCCTGATGCATTCCACCTCTCAAAAGCCACTCAACATGTGTAACTACCTATCCAGAAACATTTCCAAAATGTCAGAAAAGATACAAGTGAAGAACAAAGAGCACTCCCCAAGCTTGTTTCATCACAATCTAATCAAAACTATTTTCTTTCACTAGATTGCAAAGAAAGGTGGGGTCCTCTAGCAAATCAATGGAGAAAACTCAAGTACCTAAGCCTTAGGTGACTAAAGTGTACAAGAGAGGACAGAGGCTTGTGTTTTCTTCTCATGGAGAGAAAGGGGCCAAGCCTTCTTCATCGACAAAGCAGGGACCGACAGCGAAAGATAAAGACACAATTGAGCATGAGTTTGAGCTAGTTGATTCAAAGGTCGAGGATCATACTTCAAGCGTGCAACAGACAAGTGGAGATAAAAGATATCAAATCAAGGAGCTTACAATCAATATGGATAGAGAAAAATATGTCATCTCATTCCTTGAACAGGAGAATGGTCAGCTCAAAGCAAAGGAATTGATCATGGAAAAAGAACAAGCCAAGTTATTGTAGCAGGTTGGAAAAGGCAAATAAATCATAGAATCAAGCGAGCCTGAAGGATTAAAATGGAAAGGAAAGAGGAAAAGGCCAAGAACAAAGGGCCTGAAGAAAGCTTTGCAAGAAGAGGAAAAACACATCCTATTGAATGAAGACATGGAACTAGAAGATAGAATTTCTCTTGAGGTCAATCAAGACAAGGAGTATTGGCTCAACAAGGTGAATGAACACTTGGAGAAGCTCCTTGAGAAGGCAAATAGAGATAATCAATTGCTCACACATATGGCACACCACTACCAGGCTCAAAACATGATCGCCAATGTCAAGGTAAAGCAGCTTGAAAACAAGCTCAAGGAAGCCAAAAAAGACGAAAAGGATGAGCCAAACTTGGAAATTATTTTTAAAGAATATATGAATGTTTAAAAAACATATTTTTACAGCTTCTAGCCAAATTTGAGAAAATTCTGTGCACCTTTTGTTTTTTGAGAATTTTTTAGCTAAATTCAGAAAATCAACAACTACAGAAGCGCAGCACCTTAGCTCTGCACCTTTTCCTTAGGCCTCCATTTGTGGAAAGGTATACACTCTTGGAAATCTCTTTCCAGCCTCTAAAAACCCATTTTCTCATAGTTTGTAGAGGTGGCTTAGTTTTGGAGAAAAATGCAAAATAGTGGCAAAAAACTAGCATTCTGGACCCTTTTTTGACAAATGTTGTGCACAGGGAGTGACCTTGGGAGAATGGATATGTAAAGGTATTCCCATGGTCCAAATGTAAAAGTTAAAATTGTTCCGGAAACTAGACTTGAAGGGCTAGTTGACCATTCCCTCCATTGGGCATTTTGACCCCGAGAAGGCACCGTAAAAGAAACTCAAATGTGGCACTGCGCTTCTACACTTTTTTGTGTTTTAATTTGTAAATTTCACAGTGTAAAATTTCTAGTTTCTAGTTTGACTTGGTAAAAGTCAAGATTCTCTATGTAATGGCACTAGTTTTGAGGCTAGGTGATGTAGGCATGAATAAATGTACATCATAGGTTTTTTTTTATGTTTATTAGGCCTCATAAAAGAAGCAAACTCCTAAACAAACTCTCCATGAAGTGTTTGAGTTTCACCTTCTCACTCTCACGTGTTGGTTGAGAGAATCTTGGAGTCAATTCTTCCAGCAAGGAATTAGACTCCTGAAGGTGGGAAAGTGGTCTAAGAGAGTTTATATGTATGATTTCTCTTGAGGAGAAGAGGGTTGAACTTTTGGTGCGGGAGGCTTTCATGTAATCATCTTTTCAGCTAATACAGACACAGGTTGCAGTTATTTTCAAGGAACTCTAGCCCAGTGAGTTCATGGTTCTTGTTCTTCTTTCTATTTGTTTTCTAATGGTTTAAACATATTTATCTGCATGATATCTCTTCTTTCTATGGATGCCTTACAGTGAAATATATAGAATTTTTGTTTTTCAAGCTCTGTTATCTAGTTTTCATAGTTATGTTTATGTCTTCCTAAGCTATTGAAATCATGTTTACTTATGCTCATTAGTTTCTTCTACACTTTGTCTTCTATACTAAACTTACAATATTCTAAATACATCATGGCTTCTAATATCTAGCTCCTTCTCATATTTTCTCCTGCACTCCTACAGCCTAGACCTATTTGTGGCTCCAAACCCTAAGTTCAACAAACCCTAAAACCAAATTTTCACAAACAAACAAACAAATACATACATCTAGCCTAAAACATATTTGATTTAAGGTCATATCACTAATAAGAGACTTAGAGAGATCCCTATCATGCTCAGTAGGGCTAGCTACTGAGCTGAATTGGTTTGAGGTTACCCTTCTCGATTTCCTTTTCAACCTAGGAGGTTGTAAGGATTAACAAATCCTTGTTGGCATACCACATGACCCAGCAAGATCCAAAAAGGGACAAAAAAGAGACACTTCTTCAGATTGAGCGCGATCTTGTATTGCTTACATGTATCTAGCATCAAACTTGCCACATTTCTTTTGAACAATCGAAACACTATCCATTCGTCAAAGTATACCTCTAGAAACTTGTGAATGAAGTCTTTGAATGTCGTAATGACTACGTGCTAAAAGATTGTTGGTGCATTCTTTAGCCCAAAAGGCATCACAGTGTACTAAAAACATCCCCATTAAGTCATGAAGTTCATCTTGCTTCTATCCTTAGACGTGATTTTCATCCGATGATACCCAAAGAACCCATCAGTGAAAGAGTATGCTTCTTGGCCACCTACATTATCCAGGACCTCGTCAATGAATGGGGTTGGGAAAGGATCATGCACACAAGAATCATTCAGTTTCCAAAGATCCATGCATATCCTTATTTATTCCTTCTGTTTCTTTCCTTGGACCATTATTTGTTTTACCTAATCAGATTCTTCCATTGGTTCAATAATTCCTGTCGCGAGCATCTTATCTAATTTAGCATGGACCCTTTCCTTATACTTCGGATTAAGGTGGTGAGGTCTTTATTTCACAGTTTTTTCATCCAGTTTCAGAGTGATCTTCATGACACCTAGGTATCCTATTATTCCCTTTATATCAGAAAACTTTGTCGGGAACAAACTCTGATATTCAGGAAGGAGTTTAATGACCTTGTCTACTATCACATCATCCCAATAGTCCCCAATATTTGCAAATTTTGACTCCGCCTCTGTGCCAACGTTGACCTGCCTAGTTTTCAGTGACACGGTTATGCTTGGATCCTCTATCTTTGGACCTTCAACCTTGTGGTGACCCTCGGTTTCTAGAATATTAATCTTTCTGAGATCCTCGTCTTCTTCTTCAGTGGTCACATTATAGCATTCTAGCACATGGTTCAGCCGGGTAGTCCAACCACGTTCAATCAGGTCCAAAGGATCCTGCGGTATCCTAAATATTGCTGCATTAATCTCTTGTAGTGTCGCGTCAATACAAACAAACCAATCCTCAAATCTGAACGTCATTATAAACAACTGGCTCAAGATGTCCCATTCTTCAGTGCCATGGCGAAGATTTGATTCCGAGTTTCAATTCATTGGAATGACATACAACATATGATAGAACAAATGCACCCATTCAGGCTAGGGCTCTACTCTATAAGCCTTAGTCGATTTGGCTAGGTGATCACACAGATTATCCCTTCCATAATACTTGTCTTTCATCCGTACTTTTAGCTGTCCAAAATGTATTCTCATCATCCTCCTATAGTCGCACCAATCACCAAAATTATCCTTGTGCATACCCCACCATCTTGAGGGAGTAGCGCATAGTTCCCAATCCAAGGCTTAGCACTTCTCTCTCAAATGCATCCAAAAAATGATAAACATTAGTTATCCCATCATAGTGAGATAGATTCCTTGCCTTTGATGATACGTAGCGCAATTACTTGGTGATCATATTACAACACAATGTAGATACTTCATGCAGTAGGTTCTGCCAGTGCTCTAGTTCTTTGCCTGAATCTAATGTGTAGGATCTCTCGCGGGCCCATGCAATACGTCTATTTGCTGTCGGATTTACCCAATCCTAGTCTTGCACCATTATCTTGTAAATTTGGTCCAAATCATCATCACTTTCATAATCATAGACTGGTTCTGTATAGCGTGATCCTTCTGCGGGATCTAGTGGCACCACTACGCGGAGTGATTTCTTTTAAAATATCATCTTTTTCTCCTTCAAGTTGATTACTCCATTCATGTTAGTGGCCCATTCGATTCCAAGGAGCATAGGGTAGGGATTTCTATCATCCACAATCTCTATTATCTCAAAATCTGCCAATGTTCTCGCACCTTCGATGTCAACTGTTACCTTCTGCAGCCTCCCCATTGGGATAATTTTCTCTTGATTCGCCATCCTCAACTAGATCGAAGACCATTGGAGTGTAGGTCTCCCCATTCTTTCCAATGTTTCTTTTGGAAAAAAATTCGCATCGGACCTAAGATCCAAGGTAACTTGGTCCATTTCATAATCCCTTATCTGCATGGTGAGTCCCATCTCATGCCTAGTCCTTGCCTTATGCTTGCCAATATTTCTAACTACACGTGGTTCACTAGTAGCACATCCTTGCCAGTGCACCGATTTATCAGTTCCTGCAAGCCTTTCATAGCCTTACTATCGTGGAGCAATTTCATACAGTTCTCTAAGAAAGTGGTAATCATGGATGGATCCATTTCCTTAACTAGCTTCTCCTGACTTCCTGAGGTAGAGGCCTCACTGAAGCTTTTCTTTGCTTCCATCAATGTTTCTTTTGCACACTCCAAATCAAACCCAGTCTCCTTTTTTGGTGCTTCGCAGATCCATTCACCTTCTGCAGGCTACTTCCCTTTATCCTCCCCAGTCGTCATTCCGCTTCGTAGCATAATATTTACTTTAGGGTCTTCCTTGTGAGGCTAAACGCTCATCATATGGAGGTTCTGTGTCTGCTGCGGAGGCTGTGCCCCATTTTCATTAATCTTAGCCAACAATAGATGGAAATCCTCATTCACATGGTCAAACTGAGTATAGTAGTGGAATTATAGTCGCATCAGATTCTGACAGTCTCTCGCATAGTGTCTTGGGCCTCCACAATTGTAACAAATTGGCTGTCCTTAGCCTCTACCAGGACCCTCTCCACCTTGCCCTTGATCACACCCCTAATACTCACCTTGAATTCCCCTAACACCTTGGTCCAGAGGCCATGTTTCTGCCTTCACCATGTATGCAGGTGTCCTGTCTATCATTAATTCATAACTACAACAATTGTGCTCGTCATGGCCTACTGATTGACAAAAATTTCAAAAGAGTTGTTGTGGTGTCTGTATGAACTTCTGCAGCAAATGGAAATTGTCAGTCGCATGTTTCCTAACCACCTGGCATATAGCGCCCCATAGTATGGGCCTTACACTTGGACCCACCGCAGCCTCCGGTTGTAGGGGTATTGGTTATCCTGCTACAACATAGTTTACAAAGACAGGACAATGATCCTTGTCATGCCCTTGACCTTTGCATTTTAGGCACCAAAATTCTTCACACACCTTTGGCTGAGCTATTCTGTCCTTCTTCAGACTTTGCATTTCGAGGAAAAGGTTCTGCACCTGCGTGTGAATCTGTTGAACCCCCAAATTAGCATCCTGCATTGGTGTATCATGCAGTCTCATCCCAATTTCTAGAGCCTCTACCTGGGTCCCAATCTTCTTTTGTGCTAGTGCAACCCTTAGTTGGGGCAGGAGTGAGGCCACAAACCATTCATGATGCTGCACATCAGTTAGGTTCATGTCAGCTTCACTGATCGTACACTTTAATCTTTGATCCAAATCCTAGGGCATCTCCCTAGGCTTCATCATGATCTCCTTGAATCCCACAATTGATTCTGCTTGAGACTTAGGTCTACTGGATTCTCTATTAAATGTAGCCTAGATATCTACCAACATGGACGTCAGGTTATCAGTACTGTAATTAAGGTACCACATTAGTGCATGGTCCTGCAGAGCACTAACCACTGTGGCTTTCTTCATTTGGTCATCCATGATACCCTAAGCTTCCCATATAACCTTCGCGATGAATGAAAACTGGTCTGGATCTACATTTCCTATGCCCTTGAATACAGGTAACTTTATGGAGTTCACCATGTTGAACAGTGGTGGAGGTGGGGGTGGTGTGGGCAATGGGGTGAGTGGTGGAGGCGAGGATGGAGGTGGCATGGATGGATGGGACGAGGATGGAGGTGGTGTAGGCATTCATGGGAACCCTTGTTTTATCAGCTGAACAATACTCACCAGAGAAGACTGCATTGCTCCTTTGTCGTCACTCAAAGGAGGCTCAATGAGAGGGCTATACTTAGGACCTTTTCTTCATCCGTCCCTAAAAGACCTTCCACTTTGCATATCTCCAAACATCAAGGTAACAACATGACCCGCTTTTCACATAAGAGCATCTTAATCCAAGTATTTAGTGACTTCAAATACTTACCTCACGGTCCTTTAAAGAAGTAGCGCTCTGCTTCGCCGTAACTGATAGAAGTATCGACCATGAACTTTGTCACAAATCCTCCTATGATGTAGTCAAGCCAATGGTCGGTAGTGCATGTGATGTTAACCTCAGAGGCTTTCAATCTCCACAATAACTCTGGTGTCTAAACAATCAGATTGTCAAGCCTCCACCTTCCTTAGTCATCTTCCAACTTTGCAATCCACTCGTATAACTCAACCTGGAAGGAGCAGAAGAAGATTTCATGTATTTTTGTGTATAGATATATATCCAACCACTTTTCTTTTATCAATCGTGGATTCTTGTTCTCTTGCGTTGCTAATTCATGGATATTTCTATCCAACCAGCCTTTGATCTCCTACTTAGTTGGATTCTAATGATACGACATCACACATCTCGTTATGTAGATCCCGGTCCTGGCAACGAAACTATTTTTTGGCTTGATGGGCCCTGACCTAGGTTCAGTGTTAGTTAGCCAAGAAAATCCCTACACTAGTGGCCCTTTTGGCATCAATCCAAGGAGAGCGGACTGAAGTCTCACACGAAGCAGTATGGGGGGATGTAGGAACCAAGTTTCTGCACCTTGAGATGGTTGTGATGTCGTTTTTTATACCTTCACTCTGCCTTTGTGCAGATCAATAAGCCCTCTAGGGCTTATCAATGTACTTCTCTTATTTTTCTTTGGAGCCTCTACGAAAGTCTCCGATCTTCCTCTGTGGACCCTAAATAGATAGATCAGGTGCTTATGCGCTCTTGTAATTAGTCTTGCTTTTGTGTCTACCTAGATTAGCTTAAGTATTGGTTAACTTGAACATGCATTATAGTTATCTTCATGTAAACATATATTCTTACATGCATTCATATGACAAAGTGAAATACATAGATTTCCACATCAATATAGCATTAATTCATAACTTCAGTATTTAACATAATATAATCGCAACATTCATAACAAATGTAAAATAACGCTATTACATATCCATTTTAACACATCACTCCCATCATCCAGATTAATGTTTTAGGCTCATCAAACCCTATATTCAGTTGCTACATGCCCTAAACAAGTCAACCTTTTGAATGCCTACTTCCTGGACAGTTTCATGGCCTGAAGACATCCTGAAATGACCTCTAAAGGGACCAGTGTAGGTGGGCCCATGCAAGGTTTCCCTATAGAGTAGTTAAGTCCATGCCAGGGTGCTCTGCAGAGCATTTAGGCCCTCTTTGACCTATGTTGGGCAAGTTTGAGTGAAATTCACATAGGTTTTGGGAAATATTCTTATCTTTTGGAGCCTTATAGAAGATTCCCACACTTATCATCTCCTCTAAGCTCGAAAATGGAAGAGGAATGAGTTAGGATACCTCCTATCATCTCATCCCTTCCTCCATGGAACTAATTCTAAGTGCGGAATGCCATTCAATACCCTCATTGATGACAAAACCTCCTCCATCTTCCTATAAATTGAGCACTCATCTAAGTTATCAGGGGCTAGACTTTGATGAATTGTAAGGAGATAATGTTAGTTTGAGAATTGAGACTATTGTAAGTGTTGTTATGCTGCCAGAATGTCATCCTTATGATGTGATGTGGATGGAACCAAAGCTGGAGGAGTGACTTCGAATCAGGCTTCCTAGGTGTAATTCTTCCTTCTATTCAATAAAGTATTTACACCTTTTTCCGTATGTTAATCTTGATATATGATGCTTATATGTGTGAATGTATCTGATTCCATTTACTTGTAATCAATAGGTATTTTCCTTTAATTGGTTCTTTATCTTCTGTTGATGCTTACAGGTACTTCTCAAGCGTGTTAAGTACAGGAAGGAGTGATAGGACCGATACAAAGGAGACAAGAGGAAAGCGATAGTATAAAGAGGTCCTCTCATCCTCTTTGTCTTATCTATTGTTTATAGAAAATGGTTAAAGTGCTTTAAATTGTTGTTCCAGATATGGCTACTTAACTAGGGAATTAGTATTTATCCGTAGATACCAAATTCTTCATAACAAATTGGCGACTTCGCTGGGGAACAGTCATCATTCCAAGTATCTTATCCACATCCTAGGACACTCTAGTAGACCTTATTTACTTTCATTGATTGTATTTCAGCCTTGTTGAAGTGAATTTTGGTCAAAATTTGTGTTTAGTTTCCTTTTGAAATGGCTTATTGTCACTAGGGCATGCTTGTGAGGGACACAGTGCACTACAGAGCACCCATGGCCTAGGGATAGTGCTCTAAAGTGCACTATCTCCCCTTCAGGGCTGTGCTGATCCTCCTTGGGTCAGTTTTCCTCCTTTGGATAGGGTTTTTCACCAAATTTATTCTATTTGACTGCTTGCTAAATGATCAATGAGTGCCATGTCTCTAAAATCAAGATTGTATCTCCTTTGCTAGCCCTAATTTGACTTGATTGTTTAATTTTTCTTAGATGTTTTCTTTGTCATTATCGATTCATTGTCAACGTTAGATTATAGTTGATTAATCTTTGTTCAAAAGAAAGTGTCATAAAAGTCTTCATTTCTTTCAGAAAGGAACTGTCGTAAAGTCTTTATTCTTGCAAAAAGATTGATTGATTGTATGTGCATTAGTTTCCTTTTGTTCATTTTAACAGTAAGGGAATTGAAAAGAAAAACATGCATCGTGCATTGAAAATTTTGTGAATGCTTGATAGGAATAGTTAGGGAAATTGCATTAGATGTGCTCTTTGCTCTTTGTCAAAGATCTGATTGCTATATCCCTTTCTAGCTAAGGCTTTCATTCTTCAAATTGAATGAAAAGAATGTTTATAATAATAGTTGCATTCTAGGAATTGAAAACATACATCACACGATGAACCTTGAAAGGCAAATTCTAATGAAGATCAACTTAAAATTCATCTGAATTAACCTAATGGAGCATTGTAACTTAATGCATAACATTTAGAGGTTCTAGGCTAGAGACGTGTTCCACTGTCGTAAAACATAGCAGTTGTCGCTAACTTGTTTGTGATACATCCCGAGTGTGATACCTCATTCCACGTATGTGAGTATATCGTATCTCGTCCATGTACCTTCGGGTATATAGGGTTGTGTTACAGTATGTAAAGTATATGGGAATGCTCTCACTATGCAGTTTCGCATTAGACAACACTAATACAGATTGGGCCTCCATGTACTTTTGGGTATATATGGGAGGACAACATTATGTTTCTATCCATCCTTAGGTAACCGAGTCGACCGCCTTGTACACTATGATACTTTGAACACAACATTTGGGGAGATTGCCTGCTCATACTTCTCGGTTCATCGAGAAGTATTCTGCAGTTCACAGTTACTTGGTAATCCTTTTTCCTAGATCATCCCTATTTTGTTTTGTTTTGTTATTTTGATTAAAATAAATTTAATTAACCATGGATAACATCCTCCACGCTCACTCCTTAGTTGATCTTAGGTTGAGAAATATGGCGACAAATCCAGAGTCCACCAATCAAGTAATTTCTTTTGATGGGAATCCTAGTCCTTTTCCTCCTTTCGGAAATATTGATGCTCCTTATATGGCTACATTGTCCCTTCTGGGACTTACCATTGGCTTGCCAGTATGGTTGTTTTCAACCTCCTTGGTTCAAAATGTCATGATTTCTCCGTAATCGAGTACTCCTCCAATTGGAAAAAATCAACATCCAGTTGATCTTAAAGTTGACCCTTTGACTTCTTCCTCATTTTTTTCTTCCTCCCCTTCTTCCTCTTCGCCTGGTGAAAGTATTGAAACTAGTAACTAGGTGGCTAAGAAGAAGAAGAAAGGGAAGAAGAGGAAGAAGAAGAAGAAGAAAATTTAGCAGGGAGGAAACCAAGCAACCATTGCTTTAAATGCAACTTCTAATGAGAAACTGTCCGATAAGCCTCACAAAGTTCAATATCCATGCAAAATTTTTACGAGAGACTATCTTATTCAAAATTGTTCTGGTATACCTCAAATCTTAGAAGAATGGTCTTCTCATTCATATCATCCTATGTCACCAACTTCTGGAGATCATGCTAGTGACATACCATCAACTAGTGGCAGTAACGTTCATGGAAAGAAGGGTAAAGTTAAGTTTCCCTGTAGGTTATGTGAAGGGAATCACCCCATTCACTTTTGTCCCTATCTGGATGAAGCGAAAAAAGTGTTGGATAATCGTCCTACTTCACCGCAGCGATTTCCATCTAGTTACAAGAAACTATCCCTTAATCCATCACTACTTGATAAAGTGACTGACCCAAATCAACCATCGGACAAACACACACTCTCTGAATTTGAATCCCATGAGTGTATATCTGACCCAAATCAACAGGTCGTGGAAATAGTTGACCTGATTTCACCTTCAGTTAATCGAACCTTTCCCGTAGAGAGTGAGTATGATACCACTCATGTTCTTTTTGTTTCTTCAGATTCCAATGAGCTTAGAGGCAACGCTCTTGTTCCATCAAGATAGGAGTAAAATCCTCCCATTCTCATAACACAAGGGGATAATACTCTCATTTCTATGGTACCCCCTCCAAGTAGTCTGGTCACTTCCTTTGATTGGAACCAACTAGTACAATGTCGTATTCCTTCTTATGTGCCTTTCCAAATCATAGTATAGGTTCCTAATATGATTGTACCTGTCACTATTATAGATGAAGGTGCATTTGTGAGTATCCTTTCCTCCACTGCTTGGCAAGCACTAGGTTCACCACCACTTGTGCCTGTTACCCAGAATATGTTGGCTTTTAGTAGAGGAACCAGTCAACCATTAGGGATCCTTCCTCAGTTTCCTATTACTTTCATAGGAAAAATCGTTTATTTTAATGTGATGGTAGTCCTAGACTCTTTATATTACAATTTATGTCTTGGGCATGACTATGTTTATGACATGGGAGCTATTATTTCAACACTCTTTTGAGTGATTTGTTTCTCGCATGAAGGCAGAATTGTCACCATTGACCAGCTTTCATTTCTCAGTCCAAATATGGCTTCTAGTCAATCATATTCCCTAAATGGTCATTTTGTCCCAATGGTATCATCCCCGCCACAGGTTAATTATGTGGCAACCCATTCCATGCCTACATCAACTAATGATCAATTCCATGATGTTGTACATTATGTACTGGGGGCATTAGAACCAGATATCTCCTTCCAGAGCATTTTTCTCCCATCTAATGAGAACCTCTTGGAATTCATGACCTCTTATGGGTCATGAAACAGGCCCATGAGGATAGTGTTGGAAATAATACTGAGAGGGGAGGTGAATTAGTATTATGAAATCTATAACTTTTTCATTTCCATAGTCAGATTTATATATGCTACTTCATTGAAGGTAACTCACGTGTACACGCAACTGCATTTAAGGCGACCAACGTATATCCAAGAGACTTATGATTTAGTTAATTCATCATATGTTGATCTTTAATCAGTACATGAGTACTTCATTAACCATATAAATAGTAACTATGTGTAGTAATAAAGAAACAAACCATCACACATAAGAAACACACATGAACACCAAGATTTAAGGTGGAAACCTAATGTGGGTGAAAACCACTTGCTACTGTTGTCTTTGTCTTCTTTTAATAATAAGAAAAGCTATTTACAATCTTGTACTGGTGTACACTCATACTAGTATGCAAGCTTCTACTTGTAGAAGGTTACAACCTTCTCTCCCTCTTCTCTCCCTCTCCAGCTTCTACTGGAAGGGAGCTACAACCCCCTAGCTCTTGTATTAGCCCATATCATTACTAGTACATAGGTTCTAGCCTATAGAAAACTCCACTCTTTCACTAGGGACCACATTTCATGAATTTTTAGAATAGATGCTCTTGGAACATATCAAAACATATGAAGACCTTGACTCATCAATAACCCATCATAAATTTAGAAACTCAAACTTCATCAACCAACTTGCAGTTAATCTGAAACAATCAGATCACTATCATTAGAACATTGTGCTGAACCTAGAAACCTGCATCAACATTCAGAACCGACTGAAAACCTCAAAAATTCATTTGTCAGACTATATATGCTACTTCAATGACAAAAACCTATGTGTATACGCAACTTCCTTTATCCCAAACTACGTATACCTTTAAATATTCAGAATCCTAAAATCTCTGAATCACAAACTATACCAACCAACACTATACTGAACATCTATTGTCAACTTATAGAACTTTACAAAAGCAGGCAACAGAAAACACTTCTTCTCACTTATACAATCAATCAAATATCAACCTCCTTATTCATTTAGATTTATATTTAGATCTAAGAAGACTTCATTAATAGATAACAGTACAACAACAACAACAATAAATTAGTAGTACTGATCTGATAGATTAGTCGTCTCTGAACATCAAGCCTTTATTTTGTATATGCTACTTGAAAGAACAGAACCTGTGTGTATACACTCTTTGGCCGAGAAGAACCTGCGTACAGATCTACAAATATTGACTCAGAACTTTGCTGTAATTCCAGTGTTAGGGTCCAACTCTAAGCCACTTATTTATGTAATAGGGTCGAGTCATAGTTATAGTTAGTTAAAGAGTCAATAAAGCCCATATTAATAGTTGTAAGTGGTTGACCCGCATTTAAAGAAGGGACCATAGTTAGTTGCAAATGGGCCATGGTATTAGATAGATGGTATTAATAAGAACCATGGTACTGACCCATGGTATTGCATGTATGAATCCTATATAAAGGATAGCGACTCCCCTCAAGGAGCGTCGTGTCTTATTTTGTAATTGAGCCCAGCTCTATTAGAGGTTTCCCCCTCAAAGAGGCAAGTAAACATTGCTTTCCTTTCTGAATAATAAAATACATGCTGTTATTTCTTATTGTTCTATGTTATAGGCATATTTCTTCACATATTTGGTATTGTGGTACGTTATCATAGGTCAAGAGCATAACAAGTGGTATCAGAGCACATTCCAAGGCCAGTGGGATCTCCATTTTTAGCAGATTTTTTTTTTGGCTAGAGACGTGTTCCATCGTCTTTAAACCACGGGATCTATCATTGAGCACATAAACCTACGGATTTGGGGAGGCATGCACGTAGGAAATACAAGAGGTGGTCATGCTTGTTGGACTCCCTTGTAACCTCTGTGGGTACCCCTTCGAGTAGTAGCACATTAGATAGAACCACGCACGGACTGTCTTCCAAGTACCCTTTAGGTATATCGGAAGCCCCCTAGGCTCTCTTGAAACCTAGCCATAGATAAACCGTCAGTCGTCTTGCTGCTACAGTACACTGAGAACAACACTTAGGGAGATTACTCATGCGTACGATAGGGTAGTCGGGTTGCATGGCTAAGGGTACGGTTGATCATCCTTGGTTAGTGCCCTGAAAGATTCGGTCGAGTACTACTGTTGGACCCTTAAGTATATTGCGATCTGTAGCACCTGACACTCCTTGAGACCATATTTCCCTTGTCTCTCTCTATATCATGCATCATCTTTGCCAGATCATATCTAGCAAGTTGGGTTCTGTCGCAACTGCAACAATCAGATCTACCATTTAGATCTATCAAATCTGTCATTCAGATCTATCAGATCCGCCATTCAGATCTAGCAGGTTGGGTTCTGTAGCAATCGCAACAATTAGATTCGCCATTCAGATCTAGCAGTAAGGTTTCGATCATTGCCACATTCCTACTCATACTCTGCAGTTGAGGGTTTCACCGATAGATCTAACTATTTGTGTGGCTCCTATACCTGGGCGTGACTCTCACAAGACATTGGGAAGAATTGAATTTTCTGGGAATCGGCTACTGCAGTATTCCTAAGCCCACAAGAATCAAGTCAATGGGCTGAGCAAGGTGGTACCATTCACTTGTCAGCATCAAAATTTCAGGTGGTCGCAAATATATTTTTCAGTAACGAAAAGTGCACCAGATCGATGCATGGTACAAGCCAGAGCTCAAGCTATGGCCAATGAGAGGATAGACACCCTTGAACACAAATTGGAGGCATTAACGAAGTCGATCCAGACCTTCCAGGATACAATCAGAAAGGGAAAGTCGGGGGGAACAATTAGAGGCATATGATTTTAATGAAAACCTTGAGGAAGAGTCTAGCCATTCTCTTCACTTCTATGGAAACCACCAACAGTCCCATCCTCGACCACCCAATCTGGACATGTATAAATTTGATGGCTCTCATCCAGCCACATGGCTAGCACAAATGGAGCAATATTTCACATTGAATCAAATCAGAGATGATGTGACTAAGATAAGTGTGGGAAGCCTGTACTTGAACCAAGAAAGATGGCAATGGTGGCAGTGGCATCAACGTTGCTATGGAAGGCCAGTGACTTGATCGATATTCTCAAAAGACCTTTCTAATCGCTTTGACCATGAATCTAACTTTTTGGGTCATATTACTAAGCTCTGACAAATAGACACAGTGAAAGAATATATTAAAGCCTTTGAAGCATTAGTCTTCTGCATAGGAGGTCTAGGAGATGAATTCTACTTGGAATGTTTTCTCAGTGGCCTCAAAGACGCCATACAAGACCACATCCAAATGCAACACCCAATCTCATGGCTAGAGTCTTGCATGATAGCTTGTGAAGTAGAATGTGCATTAGTGGCCCAGTCGACTTGTCCAAATTTCATAGCCAAGGATCACCCCACCCAGGCTCCGAGCACTACCCAAACACTTAAGGTTCAAAAGGTGTCACTAGCAGAAATGGCAGAAAGAAGAAAGAAAGGATTGTGTTACTACTGTAATGAGAAATACTCCCCAAGGCATAAATGCAAGGAACCCAAATTCTTTCAAATTGATGCTAATAATCACAGTTCATTTGAGGAAGCCCCACTATTTGAGGGACTAGAGGAGGAAGATGAGGACAACTAGCCAGACATTAGCTTACACCTGAAGAACTAGTTATCTCACTTCATGCTTTGGTAGGGATTTCTTCTCCCTAAACTCTCAAAATCAGAGATTTTATTAAGCATCGCCCTGTAGTAGTCTTTATTGATAGTGGCAGTACGCATAAATTTATCCATCAAAGAGTCGCTGAAGCAATGCATTGTTTTGTTAGAGAAGTCTCTAATTTCCAGGTCCAAATTGCTGACGGGGGGACAATGAAATGTGAAGGCTGCTGTGAAAATGTCAAACTTCAAATGGGGGATTATCACCTAAAGACCCACATGTTTGCCATCAACATGGGTGGGTGTGACATTGTCTTGGGTGCTGAATGGCTCCGCACACTCGGCCCAATCACAATGGATTTATAGGAGTTATATATGAGATTTAAGCAAAATACCACACATATACCCTCCAAGGACTCTATGCAGGTGCTCCCTCTATCATCAGCTCGCATAGGATGGAAAAATCATTAAAAAAGGGCCACCATGGAGTTATAGCCAAATTTAATGCCATTCAGGCCTTCTAACCCACTTCTCTTCATATTCATCCTAAGATGAAACAGGTCTTAAACAACCATTTGTTGGTCTTTAAGAAGCCTCATGAGCTTCCACCCTTGAGAGGGGAACATGATCATAGCATTACTTTGGTCCCAGGGGCACAACCACCAAATGTGCGCCCATATAGATATCCTTTCCCCTAAAAGAATGAAATTGAAAAAAGCATCAAGGAACTCCTGGAAGCAGGTGTCATTCGTCCTAGCATTAGTCCTTATTCATCACCTGTGGTAATGGTGCTCAAGAAATATGGGGAAAGAAATATGTGTCTTGACTTCAGGGCCCTCAACAAGCTGACAGTCAAAGATAAATTTCCCATCCCGGTTGTTGATGATTTGCTGAATGAACTAAATGGGGCTCAATTCTTTACTAAGCTCGACCTTTGCTCGGGCTATCACCAAATTCGCATGAAAGAGGTAGACATTCCAAAGACTACTTTCCAAACTCATAAAGGCCATTATGAATTCCTCGTCATGCCATTTGGTCTCTATAATGCCCCATCCACTTTTTAGAGCCTCATGAATCACCTGCTCAAACCATATCTCAGAAAATTTGTCCTTGTTTTCTTTGATGACATCCTCATCTACAACCTCACCTGGGAAAAACATCTTCAACATGTAGATCTGCTCTTGCAACTACTCTGAAAGAATAAATTATTTGTCAAGATGTCCAAGTGCGCTTTTGGCATGGAAGAAGTCGAGTATTTGGGCCACATTATGGGGCGTGAAGGTGTCAGAGTGGACCCCAAAAATATCCAGGCAATGCAGTATTGGCCTTAACCAAATACCTTAAAGAGCTTGAGAATATGTTTGGGTCTCATAGCTACTATCACAAATTTGTCCACAATTATGGTAGCATACCCCTCACTCACCTTCTCAAGAAAAATTCATTCCTTTGGAATGATGAAGCACAACAAGCATTTGTAGCTCTCAAGCATGCCATGTTTTCCCTCCTGTATTGGCGCTACCTTACTTCACCAAACCTTTTGTGATTGAATGTGATGCTTCAGGTACGGGTATTGGGACTTTCTTAATGTAGGAAGGTCGACCCTTAGCCTTCACTAGCCAACAACTAAGTGGGACAAATTTAGGAAATCTACCTATGAGAAGGAGATGATGGCCATCTTACATGTAGTGGATACATAGTGACCATACTTATTGGGGCAAAGTTTCCAAATCCACACAGACCATCAAAGCCTTAAATATTTTTTGGAGCAATGCCTATCCTCACCACAACAAAATAAATGGCTAGCCAAAATGTTGGGATATGATTATGAGATAATTTACAAGAAAGGGCATGAAAATGTCATAGCGGATGCTTTATCATGCCAATTTGAGGAGGAAAGCTCCTTGCTAGCAATCTCTCTTCCCATTCCAAAGTGGATTGAAGAGGCTCTCAAGGAATGGTTTTCACATCCTTTTCTCTCCCAACTCATTAATAAATTACAGGTAGATCCAAATTCCACAGTTGGCTACTCTTGGCAGGATGAGATTCTTCGCTACAAGGAAAAAGTATTGATATCACCAACATCCACCCTCAAAAGTCGTATTTTGGCGGAGTTGTACTCTATCTCCCACTACAAGCCATTCTAACTTTCAGAAGACTTATGCTCGCACTGACGTTCATTCTTTTGGATAGGCATGAAAAATGACAGTCTTACTTTTGTAGCTAAGTGTTATGTGTGTCAGTGCCACAAAGGAGAAACAGTTAAATCCCTAGGCACATTACAGCCATTGCCCATCCCAACCTCAATCTAGATGGAGGTTTCTATGGATTTCATTACGACTCTTCCAAAGTCAGGGAACAAGTCAGTCATCATGGTGGTTGTGGATAGACTTTCTAAGTATGCTCATTTTTGTACCCTACCCCACCCTTTTACACCAGCTTTGGTGGCCCAATATTTCATGGACCAGATCTTCAAATTGCATGGCATGCCCACTTCCATTGTGTCTAATCATGACCTGATCATCACCAGTAACTTTTGGCAGGAACTCTTTAGGCTACAAGGTACCCAACTACAACTCAGTACTTCCTATCATCCCGAAACTAATGGTCAAACTGAAGCAGTCAACAAATGTCTAGAGACTTGCCTCAGGGGTTTCAATTTATAAAAGCAACATCTATGGTTACAGTGGTTACCTCTAGCCGAATGGTGGTATAATACTAACTATCATGCCACCACCAAAATAACTCCATATGAAGCAATTTATGATCAACTCCCTCCTTTACCTACTTCTTATATCCAAGGATGCTCGAAGGTATAAGTGGTGGATCAACTCCTACAAAACTGCACAACCATGCTGGCCCACCTCAAAGAGAATTTCCATCAAGATCAAAATCGCATGAAGCAACAGGCAAACCAACATCAATCCGAGCACGAATTTCAAGAAGTGGATCAGGTATTCTTGAGGCTGCAACCATATAAGCAAACATCACTTAGAGACAAGGCTTGTCAGAAATTATATCCAAAATACTACGGACTGTATCAAATGCTTCAGTGCATCGGAGAAGCAGCCTACAAGCTAGCCTTGCCACCCACTGCAAAAATCCATCCCGTCTTCCATGTCTCATGTCTTAAGAAAGTGGTTGGGAACCATTGCAGAATTCAAACTAGTCTACCTGAATTGGCTAAAGAAGGTTCAATCTGGCTTCAACCAGAACAGGTTGTTGACACACGAGAAAGGAACCTGCGTAGCCGCACAATCAAGGAAGTCCTCGTCAAGTGGAAAGAAACGTCTCCAGAAGATGCAACATGGGAACCAACCACTATTCTTTAGCAATTTCAGTAGCTTCATCCTTGAGGACAAGGTTATTTTTATGGGGGAGGGTATGTTAGGGTCCAACCCTAACACCCTTATTTATGTAATAGGTTCGAGTCATAGTTATAGTTAGTTAAAGAGTCAATAAAGCCCATATTAATAATTTTAAGTGGTTGACCTGCATTTAAAGAAGGGACCACAGTTAGTTGCAAATGGGCCATGGTATTAGATAGATGGTATTAATCAGAACCATGGTACTGACCCATGGTATTGCATGTAGGAATCCTATATAAAGGATAGAGACTCCCCTCGAGGAGCATCAAGTCTTATTTTGTAATTGAGCCCAGCTCTACTGGAGGTAGCCCCCTCGAAGAGGCACGTGAGCATTTCTTTCCTTTCTGGATAATAAAATACATGTTGTTATTTCTTATTTTTCTGCGTTCTGGGTATATTTCTTCGCATATTTGGTATTGTGGTATCTTCTCGCAGGTCAAAAGCATAACATCCAGACTTCAGACAAACCCAGATCATAATAGATAATGAATAAAACAGGCGCAAAACATCATATCTAACCTCAACTAATATCAGATCATTCAAGAATAATTCATTTCAGGTCTCATGATCCTGATCCAATATTGAACTTTAGGGTGCACATAAGTATTTCAGATCTAGTCCCAAACATAACCCTGCAACATAAATATACTTCAGATAGAAGTACTCCTTAGAATCTTATTCACTTGCACACTCTGGCCTAATGATCTTCTCCTCCTTATATAGTTTTAGGCCTTTCTCAATACCTTGGACCATGTTAGGTTCCTATACTAATAGGAGTCATAATTTTGAATGATTAATGTTAAGCCTTGTAATATTGTACATACCTTTGCTTTCTACAAATGTTTTCCATATTAAAAAGTTTAAAAGAGGGTATGTCCTAAAAGAAAAATCAAAGGACAAAAGAATAAGAAAAGGTCCAAAAAATGAAAATATATGAACCCCAAAAAATAGAAAGAGACCAAAAAACAATGTGCAGCTTGTTACTCATGCCACAATCCATGATAGTCAAATTGTTTAAACTTGGCTATTTCATGCTTTGAATTTTATGTTTATAGTTAGAGAATAAAATATGACGAAACAGTTTAACCTTGGCAGATTATTATCTGGTTAGAGAAAATAAAAGGAGCTCATCAGTTTAATCTGAGCCCTTGGATGATATAAGGTTAGAATTAGATAGTTTACTTTGTAAAAGAAAAGAAAAAGATTGATAAGGGTTTGCTAGCCTAAATGCACCCAAATAAAGTGAAGAAAAAATGGTAGGGTAAGTGAATGGGTAAGTAGAAGAAAGGTTGCAGAAATATCAAGTTCACTACATAAAAGCACTTATGTCATGTTTAGATACATCTTTCAATGTGCATAAATAGTAAACAAAGCAGGCACAATGGTTTTCAAATGTGTTTTAATTAACATCCCCCACTCACTTCACCCCTTTTACTTATTAATTTCCCCTATCAAGATGTTCTAGTACATAAAATCCTTAAGTCAAAGAGGCTCAAGGAATTTCTCTTACTTTTGGAGGGACTGAACCCTCTGCTTAATGACTTAGGGGGACAAGTACTAGAAACCCCTTCGTGAAAACACATTCCCCCTTCATAAAATATGTTTCCCATCATTACCCTAAGAAAATCCCTTTTTCTAAAGTTTAAACACCTTTTACCTAGGAGAAGTAACACCTGCCCCCCCGTATAAAACCCTTTTGCACAAAAAACCCACAAAAAATCCTTTTCTCCTAAGTATAAAGCTAAGTGCGTGAATGTTTTACTTTACCCTTGTACTAAGGAAAAACCCACTCTGCCATCGCATTTTCATATTAATCACTAACATTATTATAGAAATCCCGTTATAAACCCTTTTCCCATATAATAATTAAATCCCTATATAAAATATCCCAACCTTTGGTTTTAATAAAAACTAATAGAAATTACCCATACCCTGATATAACCTTACTTAGTTTACCTAATCTTGGTAAACTTAAGTTAATCCCATTATTAACCTCACCCGACTCCCTAATCCCTCATTAAGCCTGGCCCGATCATTTTAAACCTGTGATTTATCCCTAAAATAATCCCAAACCACCGTGATTAAACCCCTAGGCCCCCCCATCAACTCCCGTTCATTTCCCCCGCGTAGCTCTTCCGCCTGACTACCATTTGATCATCGCCCCCCCTCATCCGACAGCCTACATCCATATCGGTCGGGCCCGATCACCAACCTTTACCCAAAAATAAGGTGGTTTTCCATGACCCCCCGGATGCTACGTGTCAAACATTGTATCTCATTAGATGACCCCTCCCGAATACCACCTGCACCACAAAAGTGGTGTGATGGCCCTCCAAAACCACTTCCCCACCTAACCAAAAAACTGTCAACTGTTCATCCAAAAGTGAACCCGCCATACTAATTATTTTCTCCATAAAAGGCCACGAAGCCCTCTTTTGCCCTTGTTTCATGCATTCTCTTTGTAAACTCTATAAACCATTGAAATCCCTGCAAACACTGAATTTACCAAACAGACTTCCAAGTCTGCTCCAGAATATGTTGCAAATAACCCAGCTGACCTTTCAGTCCATACCAGGCTTGCACCAAGCAGTGCAGCTGCCATCAACCATCATTTTTAAATCCAATTCACCCAATTCCAAGTATTTCACTACGAATTACTTCTTACCCCTTCCAATTTCGAAACCTTTAGCCTGTGCAGTGTTTTAATTTAAAAATTGATTAAAAAAACTGCCAATTTAAGAGTTGTTTGCCTAAACCCTCTGAAAAGTGTCAAAACCTTTCATAAAATCCCTCAGAGCATAATTCAAATCGACAAGAATTGAATTATGGCTGCCCCTATCACCATGGACGTTAGACCCATTACCACTCCACACTTAGACCTAGACCACCTTCCCCTAGCTGATAGGGATTTCCAAATCAAAGATAAAACTTCAACAAAGCTTTTGCTCAAAATTCATTGCTTGAGAAAAGACAGACACCTGAACCATATAGATGATATTGGCCTCTGGGAGTCCAATTTACCCAGATACAGTTCCCCCAAGTTCATATCTTTCCAGAAGTTGTTCATATGTTCTATGCATGCTATGTCCCCAGCCATAGAGCCATAATGTCTCATGACCAGAAGGTTCTATTCACTATCATAGTTGAGTCCATTAATGAAATGTTGCAGTTCCAAAACGGGCCAAACCTAACCCCACTCTTAATTGGAGACCTGTTGGACAAGTATCCCAAGCTAAGCCCATCAAGATTGACCCAGTTGTTCCAAACCTTCATTGTTGAGGAAAAACACATCCCTAAGGATCCCCCTCCATGTATGTCATCTATTTTCTCTAAATGGGACCAGTACATTGTGACCATGATATCATGTGTTTTGGGTTACACTACAAGTGAATACATTGATGAACTTATTCTTGCCTTCATGTCCATTTATACCCCAGGGCAGCCTCCTGCAACCACATATGAATTTGCCAAATTCATAGTTGATAGAATGCATGAGCAGTTCACAAGAATGGGCAATGAGAGAGTATTCAATTACTCCTCTGTATTGTACCATCTATTTTTGTAATATCAGTTGGATAAGTTTCCTTTCACTCTCCAGAAGTTTGACACTAGGGGCCAACCTAGATTTGTCATTTTTTGGACCCCACTCTTCCATAAGTTTGGATCACCATATACATACTGAGACTTCATAGATTCTTTTGTGTATCTAATCATGACTATCCTCACTGGAAATCCTCCACCTAGGACAAGTCTAGAGATAAAAAGAGTCCTCTAGCTTTCCAAGCAAATCAAAGTGGGAGATTGGTACCTTTACCAAAACCACCCAAAAATAACAATATATGGTTGCCTGCTTGCACCATATAAGTTGCCAAGATACCTCCCTATGGGGTTGTTTTCCTTAGAATATTATAGACAGATCATCAATGTAGATGAAGTAAACTTTGTCATTGCCAAGAAGGAGACCCATTTTAAAATCCAAGACGAGTTAGGCCCCTTCATATGCAATTCTAGAGAGGCAGAGAAAGAGGCAGACTTGATCATGCAAGGCATGAAATTCCAAAGGAATTTTGTATGGAGATATTACCCTTTAGAATTCATTACCAAGAAAAGGAAAAAGGTCAAGCTAGGACCTTTTATCCACCATCCCCTACCAGAGACAGTGGCATATACCAATTAGACAGATTGGGTGGAAAATACCTTATTAGATAGAGACATCACAAGGGTAGATGTAGACAATGCTCTGATTGATTTGGAAAAATAGCTTGATGAGATCTCTTTCCTATAGGTACTAGAAGAGCAAGAAAGAGCCATGAACACCCCTCCAGTCATGCAAACTCCTCAGAATGAGGAGAAAAATCCTAAAAGAAGTAGAGAAGAAGCCTCCACTTCACCTATGAATACATCTGAGGCACAATGTGAAATTGGTCATAGCAAGAGGCAAAGACTCAATCCTATCACTAAATAGGAAAATACAGAAGAATCAGTACAAGTGACCACCACTGAAATAGACAGAAGTAGGGCCGCCACTCCTACAAACATGCAAGAGCCTTCCACATCACAAACTCAACTATTGGAAAGACAAATAAGTTTATAAGTGTCCTCACTCAACGGGCCTGCTGATAAGGACAAGGACTTAAAAGATAGGTACAAAGGCATAAAACTAAGGAATGAGAAGTGTAAAGCCCAAAAATATGCTCAATACCTAAAGCTCACTACCACAAATCAAACAAGGTTGATGTCAACCTTTGACATCAAGGAGGGAAAGCTACAAATGTCCTTTATTAAGCCTATAGCACAACAACCCAAAACATCATCAGATTTCAAGAGGGTTGACTTTGAAGTATTGGAAAGGGATATTCATCCCATAGACCAAATAGAATTGCATAAACAGGTTGGAGAAATGATATACTCCACCCTTACAGGTAAAGCCATAGCTACCCATAATTTACAAAGTTCATTGAATAATATCTCAGCACAGTTTCAGTTGGAAAAGGCCTCCTCATAGGCCAAGGATACCAAGATTAAGTCTTTGGAAGACTTAATTATTGAATTGGGACACGATCCCAAGGATATTAAAGCTATAGAGCAGCTCATAAAGAAGAAAAATGATGATATTGTTGCACTTAGGAAGCAATTGAAAATTCCCCAGCTGCAACATCCTCAAACGCTGGAAGTTTTGGAGACCCAACAAAAGCATGAGGAGTTGATGGACTTGGTCCTCCAACTTAATGGTAAACTAAGGGAAACAGAGAAAGGATTGGATAATTTAATTCAAATGAAACAAACTGACATTTCATGAACTTCTGTAAACATCAACCCTACAGTGTCTACAACAGTCCCTTCCACACTGGTAGCTTCACTAGCACCTACAGCTCCACCTACCACATCATTCTCGGTTACAACAAAGTCTACAACAACAAGTACACTAGGAGAGGATGTAGATAAATTAGTCAAGGCCATGAATGAAATGTCCATCCAAGTCACTGAAATGAATAGACTAAGAGAAAGGGTGGCAAGTTTAGAAATTGATTACAAACTTGCCCAGATTATGCAAAAAGAAGAAGATCAAAAGGCCAACAGGATGAGTGAAAGGGTCAAAGCCTTGGAAAAGGACCTAACATTAGAGAAACCCCTTGGACAAGCCAAGGAACTATTATGGGCCAATACCATTGATTCTTTCAATGATATTTGGCCATCAATTCAAGTTATTTTTGAACAAACAGAATTAATAAAGATAGCTACAGAAGTTATCTAGAAAGTAAAGGAGTAGTTGGGAGACATGCCTGAGGATGTCAATAGACTCATCCACTTCCTCAACAACAAGAAAAAGTATGAACTCCATGAGCTGGACATAGAAGATAAACTGAAACTATTTTGGAAATAAGAAGGTTCTTTCCAAGAGGAACCTAATGCTAAACTTGGAGGAAAAGTGCCAGAATATGCAGGTCGCCATTGATAGACTCATGGCCAAATTCCAAATTTTGAGGGAGAAAGGATTGCCCAGTCCATTGGTAATTAATAATAAGTTTATGACACAACATGACTATGACAATAGACTCAGGAAGTTGGCTAAAGAACAAGCTAGCACTTCAGCAATTAAAGCCTTGCCAATAGGAAAAGTTTTATATAACACATTTGAGAACCTGTTTTTCCTCCAACATGAGGTAAAACACTTATTCATCACCAAGCCCAATTTTTCCAAGTATACTGAAGCTAATGAGATATATCGAAGGATGATGAATGTCAAGTTACCTGATGATGAATGGTGGGAAAAAATGACTGATTTACTATAAGAAATTTACAGTAAAAAGTTACCATACAGTGAAAGTGGAACAACCAAGTAAACAGGTGAAGACAGGTCAGCATGCCAAAGTGTATCAGTGTCAAAGAGTATCAGAGGAAAGTCAAAGGTTAATAAGGCTTTCATACGTGAAAGATCAAACAACAAGGCAGCTAAAAGGGCTAAAACCAACCATAAAGGCCAACAATACCATAATAAAGGGGACAACATCAAAGTAGTTCAATAACTATCTATATCTTCCTGCAGGAAGATATTTTATTTTCATAGATTAAATCCCAAGTTAGTTTGAGATATCTTGTAATACTTTTTTGTATAAATACTTCATAATTCGAAGTATGTAGGGTGGATTCCAAGACATTTCTATAGACTTCTTGATCTTAAGTCTATAAATCTATTGTATCATTGACTGGACCAACAAGCTAGATTAATGAATAAAGACCAGATATTTCACAAGATTCATGTGTAAAGCGAAGTGCAAATAAGTATTTTCTCATGTTAAATGTTATTCTCCTCAAAGTTTTCCATAATCTTTATTGTATCTCTAAAAATCTGAATGCTATAACATGGAATGATATCTTAGAATTTGCTTAATTGCACTCTATTTTAACTGTTATGCATACTGAATGTTTTCTTCTCATATCTAAGTTAAGGAATTCTTAATTTCTCCTTAGTTTAGGTTGTTTCTTTATAATCTATAGCAAAGGATTCTTAATTTCTCTTTGTTTCTGATTATCCATTGTTCCTCGTTTAAATACGGGTTTGAGAATTCTTAATTTCTCTCTCAACCTACTTCAAACCATTCCACCTCTCTGATCCAAAACTTGCACTTTACTTTGCTAGCTTGCCCTGTGGAAATTCCCTTTAATGAATTGATCCAGTTCTGCTACCCATTTGTTGACTCCATAGCCCAATGGCCCAAAGACCTCATTCTATCCATTTTTTCCAAGAATCCCACCACCCAACCTTCAATACAAATCAAAAACCCCATGAACATTTAGAATTAGCCTAAAATCCCTACAAACAAAGCTAAATCATATAGAGATAGCCCTCTCTAAGTCATAGGTTGGCTAGAGCCTATGCTTAAAAGATTGGTTTTTGGTTATCTCGGTCTTTCCTTCTTCTGATAACTTCTAAGGAAAAGTTTTGAGTGATAACATAGTGGTGACCATACTAGGGAACTCAAACCCTCAGTCCTCATAAAGCTTTAAGAAAATTTTAAATCTATATTTTGAGGCTCTTAAAGTAATTTATTAGAAGTCATTTTTAAAAATCTCACAAAAAACAATTAAAAAATTTCGAAATGTTGGCTTTAAGGAGAACTCATTTTACTAGGGCTAATCCAGATCCAAACCCTATGCAAGTGTTTGATAATCCTAACCTAATTTCAAGAAAATGTAAAAAAGAAGAAAGTTCAATTAGCCAAATACCATTATTTAAAGTAGATCCATGTCCTAATGAGTGGTTATCTTTAGAAGAACTTCCCTTTGATGTGCCATTTGATTTATCATTATTTAGAACAAAATCCGAAAGTGCACTTGATGAAATTGTTCTAGACCCTGAATTTAAAGTAGATCCATGTCCTAATGAGTGGTTATCTTTAAAAGAACTTCCCTTTGATGTGCCATTTGATTTATCATTATTTAGAACAAAATCCGAAAGTGCACTTGATGAAATTGTTCTAGACCATGAGTTTATTGCAGAACTTGAAGTCCAAAATGCTAACAAGTCAATTGATGAATACATTCTAAACTGTCCACAATCATCCCTTAGTACTGCCAAGACCCCTGAGCTTTTTAGAAAATTCTCCACTACTCTTAGTTCACCATTGTTCCCTTCAACTTTTGAAGTCCCTTCTTCACCACCATTTATAACTTCACTCCCTCACCAACCTAGCGCTTCTCATTCACCACCTACCAGTCCTAGTTCGCCAACCACTACTGTATCATCTCCAAGTACCTTAACCCCACATCTCAGCCTCTCCCAACTTACAGCCATGGCAAATAGATATGCTCCTCTTGTTTTACCTACACCACTTGCTGCTATGATAGCAGACTACCCAAGTAAAATTGTTCAATTTGATGGCATATGACACTACATTGCAGAACACCATGTCAAAAAGATGACAAATTATTTTGAACTACATGAAATTGATATCGGTGATGTTCAAATGAGACTATTTGCTCAGACTTTAGCTGGTGATGTTAGGAAATGGTTTAGACTGTTACCTACTAATAGTATTTGTTATCTCAAAATCAGACCCTGGAAGGCTGCAAACCAGGAAGACTTCAAGTAACTATTTCAAACCAATCTTTTGACTAAGGCTTAGCCTCCTTACCTGAGAGGGCTCTCTCAAAGGGTTATTGATTTTGAATATTAGTAAGATGGCTAACTCTTGTGAATAACATTGATAAATAATGAAGGCTGGACAAACATTACATAAGTTTCCATTGGGCCTATGGAGTCAAACATACTACAGCAAACAATGATGATGCCTTACATAGAAGTCAGGGCATTTAGCATTTGGATGTTCAGAATACCACTTATATAAAACCACAGTTTACAAAGACATACAGGAAGTCAGAGCATGATCAATGAATTCTGAGTGATTATGCATTTGTACAACTGTAAAAGAACACTAAAGAAAATATACCATCACACATTCTGAACAAGAAAATCCCTTATGAATCCTGAGAAGTAAAACAGTCATTTATATTACTGAACTCTGTTTTTACATAAGCCAAAACAGTCCTCTGTTTTATAAAATATCCAACCCTTATTACTTTGCTGTTTCAGCTATATATAGAGTGCTTCTTCTAGCTGATTCGAGCTTCCTCCTCCAGCATGAGGGGAGCTCGATAACTACCTATGATGACACCTACTAACACTTTAAACTAACTAATAAATACAACTGACTGTTAACTGGGGTTTTAAGAGATTTAAATCAAGTAGGACTCTAACTCCATATTACATGCTTGATGGCTTTAATTACAATGAACTTCGTTCTTTGACACCTACTTCCCTTCTGGCGGTGGCTGTGATGGATGTTTGTAGCTGCTTGCTGCCCTTTAATGTCGTATCCTTTTACCTCTGCTGAGAAACAGGAAACTGTCCCTATTTTTATGCCTTTGTTTTCCTCAAAGATATTCGGAAGTAATTATCCATGTTCTTTATCCTTTAATTACCCAAGATGGAGTTCCACGTCCTTGATGTGCTGTCCACCGCTTTCATGTATCTGTGTGATGACAAAATCTTCAAAAAGATTTGCCGCTTTATCAATCATAATTGATCAACGGAATTGAAACATGTAGCTACAGCAGTTTCGTAGCGCGCTACGAAACTGCTGTGTAATTTCATCATACACAACCTCATCACTTCTCTGCATTCTTGCCATCTTCTTCCCATATTTCTCTTTCAGCTGATTGTTCACATTTTCCTCAACAAATGAATAACAACTTGCAAGTAATCCTGTTCAGCTGCCAGGCTTCAATGTCAATAGCTTTTCCTATAAAACTCAAACAGCATGCCCAGATTTCTCTGCAAGCAGAGTACCTGCCAACCTGGAACCTTTCACTGCAAAGCACCTTTTCTTACAGCCACTTCAATAGATTCCAGACCGCGAAGAACACAACTTTGAATCGTATGATTTCCAGAGAAAAGAGTCCAATGCTAATGCTAGACATTTAAATCCACCCAAACTCCTTATTAATAACCATGTTGTACAGTTAGCAGCCAGGCGAGAACATATATAACTTAAACTGTGATTGCTACTGCTCCCACCTTGCTCACCAATAACTTATCGATGATCACAACATTCATGCTTGAAATTCTTGCAAAACCTGGAGCGGATGACATGACAGTAAACTAATGCATTTCATTCATTGTGCGGACGAGAGAGACTTCCTAGGAGAAACCTTTTGACAAATACTACCAGCTATTCAACATTCGATTCTGTGTATTGCCTGCAGGTTGGAGGGCAGTAGTCGGTCAACTAATGTTACTCACTTCTTCTGCATCATTCATGGAGACCTTTATCACAAAAGATTGCTCATCAAACGATGCTGATAGCATAGAATCACCAAGTAAATGTTGAGCAATTTCATCAAGAATCCTTGTGTGTGAAGACAAGTTGTTTTCCCCTGTATAAACAGAGTTGCAAGAACGCATCCGCTCTTGAAAACATAAGCCTATCTGGTTTGCCAAGGTACTCATAAATGTTGAGAATGCTAACTCGGATTCTTCGTGCACTGAGACATCAGAAGGTTCCAATAATCACATCTGCTCTCACTGTGTGGCACCTTTCATGTTCACCTTATGACCTCGAACGTTACTGGTACAGATAGTCTCAATGGCAGTTCCAATTTGAGCAGCTTCAACACTACTGCTACGCTTTGCACTTGATTCGCAGCCTTCAGAAAAACTTGAAGAACTTTCAGGGCTTTTCCTCCTAGATCCCTCCCTCAGACGAATCACGGTGCTCTCCAAAGCATCTCTCCTTGCAGTTGATGGAGTTACAACAGATAAATGACGAGTAACAGCTGCTCCTAACAACACTGAAGCCACCACTGTATAGCTAATGCAATGAGAAAACTCCAAATACCAATAATAATAATAATGTACTCCAAAGCATATTAAGAAAACTCTGTATATTCCAGCCACAAACAAAACAGCAATTCGACTTTTGAGAAGCTCAAAGCCAAATAATCATGCTTCAATACCAACTTCAATACCATCCACATAAGCAAACTTATAGGACCTCCGGACATACTCATCTACATCTAGGCCTGCTCCATGAAAAACCCATCCATAACATGTGTGTCTCTGTCCATTCTCAAGAATCCTTCATCAAATGTCTTTAGATGTTTGATCTGTACATTTGTACCATCTTTGCTATAAACTTCAGGAAAGGGCATGCCGAAGCATGTTATAGACAAGGCAGTAGAAGCTGTGAAGCTGGATTCAGTTGCATAAAATGATGCAACAGATAAAAGGTCTTTGATTACCAACATGGCATCCTTCAAATCACTGATGTTATATTTATCTGCTGAGCCAACCTGTGTGTGTAAAAACTCATTAGGAGTAAGAGATCCATATATATATAGCTCAAAACAGCCCTGCATGCATCAATGGATATGTCATCGATATTAATTGTCGATGATTCCTTTTCCTTCGAGTCATGAGCAAACATACTTTCAAAGACAGGTGATCTAGCAGCTAGAATAGCACGGTGAGCACCAATGCTTCTTTTGACCATTCGCCAGCAATTTCCGTGGCATTTTGAAATGCAACAAAAATATAAGAACGTTAATGAATAGCAGCACCAGGTATTAAGTCTTCATCCAGTTCAGGGTTTAGTGCCCACTGCCACATTCCAAGTTTTTTATATATTCGAGCAAGGAGAGAAACTCCAGAACTTGAAGGGCTAACAGAGCTTGATGTTGTAATGAGATACAAATACATAGATCCCGAAGAATGTGCATCTTCAGCAAGTTCAAAAGACAAATCTCGCAACCGATGGAATGCTCCCTTCCGTTTACTATCTTCTCCAAGAGACCACTGATACTTTAAATATGCAAAAATAACTTGAGGCGGAGCTGACAATCTTGTATTTGGAGGAGTAAATTCTGGATCATACTGCAACAGTTTGATCAAGGTGGAATGACCTTGACTAATACGACCACTTTTCCGGCAAAGAGAAGCAAATTTCAACCATGTGTCTATGTTCTTTGTTGGTGGAAGAACTAATGCACGAACAGCTAGTAATGCTTGCCAAATGTCCTCTGTCGGTGGAAGAACTAATGCACGATAATCTATTGAAGCCTCCATTACAGATGGCTGTGTACTCATGTAAGACTCATCGGAAAGCATATGATGTGGTGATTGACGGGAATCTATAGCAGGTGAACTTTCAGGATCTTGAGAACTGATTTCCATACTCAACTCCGACTGACTCTCTGCATGATTAGAAATAGGGTGATCCTTTCCACGAGTACATGTATCATTCAGCATAAGGTTTTCATGTTTTCACGGCAGTGGGTCCACAAAAGAAATGGAGGTGGATGGCCAACCGATCTGGATAAAATAATTTAATACACCATTGACATTTTTCTTTTGCAGGCATCAAATGCTTTCTATGTTCTATCTCAACGATGGAATAAGTAGTCAAAACAAAATCGTATTGAGAAAGCTCGGCCACATCTTTACATCTATTTGCGCCATGATAAACCAAAACTTTAGTGCTTCCTTCAGCAGTGAACCGAGCACTCTCGTTCCTTCATTGAATAACAGCTACCATGGGACAAACAACAAGGGTGCCTTTAACCTGAGGTAGTACCTTGCAATCACTAAAACTGTCACCTTCTCAGCAACAACTGCAACATGTGTCAGTACCACAACACCTAATCGATCTAAACACACAGCAGATTCTGATAAGTATGACAGCTGGGTGAAAATGGCTATGGATTAGAAAAAATCCCCAATTTCGTAGCGCAGCCAGTGCAAAATATGAATTATGCGCTACGAAATCACCTAAAAGATGTTGCGCTGCAAAACTAATAAAGGGATCTATGCGCTGCGAAACTGCTGAAAAGGATTTAGGTGCTTTACCATCAAACAAATGTAAGACATTTGGCATTGAAATTTTGTCAGTGATAACAATATTTTTGGTTTAGATATATTTTACCAACAATTTTTGAATAGATGGGAAAAGAAAAAGAACCCCTTACAAATCCTTTCATAATATGAGAATATTAGAAGGGGACCTAATGAAACTGTACAAGATTACTGCACTAGATTCAACAATATATATAATGCAATCCTAGTTAACCTTAGAACCCCACCTAACTTGGCATTAATAAAGGTCCCTGATGGTTTTGAAACAGACATGGCATACCAACTTAGGGAAAGAAACTCCCCAACCTTAGAGGAAATGCAAAGTGTGTTAGTTAGTGTAGAAGCCAATTTGTTAGCTAAAAGAGCTAGAGTTAGGAATGAAAGGAGAGGAACTGCAAAATATGAAGCTTCACCATCTAACCTCAAAATAGATGGTTTAGCCAAAAGTATGGAAAAAATAATGGATAGAATAGAAAATATGGAGGGGAAGCCTCAATGGGATAACCAACAAGAACCTCCAGTTAAAAACCCAAATTTCAGAAAAAACCAAAACATAGGAAAAAATGGACCTGATCATAACATTAGACCTCCTTTTCAAGGAAATTATGTAGAAACATCCCATCCAGAAGATCCAAAACAAGACACACAAATGAACCTGATGGGAATAAATGATGACGATATTTTTTTTCTAACCCAAGATGAGCAGGAACTGCATATGTTGCAACAATTGCAAATCCAGTCTGGAGAGTCATTTGACTATTAACAAGGATATGCTTCTTCCATCTTTGAAGTGCATAAATAGTATAACCTAAGAAGTAAAAAGAACACTGGTGCCCCTGACAAAACCAAGAGAACAATGCAAAATCAACCCAAGAAAATCAAAGAAGCCCCTATTTCAAAAATCCTCCAGATTCTCCCTAGATAGAACTAGAATCCTTCTGGCCCCACCATTGTAGATATAACCCCTAATAAACCTTCTGATGATCAACCATCCACTTCAATTCCGCCTAAGGAACCAGTGGACAATTCTCAAAACACCAGATTTGAAAATCCACATAAGGAGGTTCCCAATAAAGGAAAAGAAGACCACCCTGCTCAAATCCCTGCTGCAAAAATTCAAAACCCTCAAACAAAGAAAGCCTCTTTTCCATTCAATCTGGGAGAAGAGGTAGCAAAGATAAAGATTTCAATTCCTTTAACATAACTAATAAAAAATGAAACTTACCAGTCGCATATAAACCAAAATTTAAACATTGTTGAAAATGAGGATTCGGTCAACCTGTTTGATGACCAACCAGAACTTATATTTGGTCCAGATGTTAATGGCAAACCACTAGAAGGAGGAGTACCACCTTTCTACATTAGCCTTAGTATCCATGACAAAATTCTACACAATGAAATGTTGAATTTTGGGGCCTCCCACAACTTAATGCCCAAATCAGTAATTGAGAAATTAAACCTAGACATCACAAGGCCTTACAAGGACTTATGCTCATTTGACTCAAGTCAAGTAAAGTGTCTAGGATTGATTAAAGACTTGTGTGTTACTTTAGTTTAGTATCCTGCCAAAAGCATCCTTATGGATATTGTAGTTGCTGACATCCCACCAAAGTATGGCATGCTGTTATCCAGATCATGGGAGCCAAACTTCAAGGATCTTTAAAGCTAGATATGTCATATGCAACAATCTCTATTTTTGGAAAACCTAAGAAACTCTACTGAGAAACCTTAATGAAATATATGGTAAATAGCTAGGATCGGCCTCAAAAATTTCCCATCTACTCCATACATTCAGATATCGATTATTTTATTTCTATAATGCTGATCAAACATGTTAAACACACACATGGCAACAACAAATATTAAAGATAAAACATGAGAATACATTTTTATTATCAAATGATATAGATTTATGGTACATGTTCTGACTGTTGGGTTACACATCCCAAGGTCTCTTGGAATCCTTTAGTCTATTTGGCTTCCACACTAACCCATTGAGGATTAGGTGTCCAAAATCCCCCCCCTTAATCTGAAGGGTTATGTATGAGTCCAAGAAGAGAGTTGTAATACAAAATGTGCCAACGATGCATGGCAGCACTAGGTTGAATGTGCTCTCTGAAATGTTGGTATAAAGGGCGGTGGTTTAAGGATGACCACCAACACTGGAATGCTTAGTGCAGTTCCCAGAACTCTTCCAAAACTAGCAAGAAGCTGCAGTCTTCTGCTAGAGGAAATTCTCCTATTGTTTTGAAGAGGGAAACCTTCAACCATGAAAGGGAGGTCTCGCCCTGCATAAAAGGGAGAAATTCAACCTGAAAAGGGAAGTCCCAACCTGTGATGGTTTAAGGATGACCAAAAACTCTAGAATGCTTAATGCAATTCCTGGAACTCTTCCAAGTCTGGCAAGAAGATGAAGTCTTTTGCTGGAGGAAGTGTCCTCAATTTCGTTCCTCGAATACTTCTAAAACTAGTAAGAAGCTGAAGTATTCTACTAGAGGAAGTGTCCCAGATTACCAACTGAAGGCATGCTCAAGGGCATCTTTGTCTCTGGCTACAACTCTGAAACTGGTGTAGTAGGTTGTGTCTCAGGCTCGCTTGATGTGATTTTGAAGCTTGTAGATGACCATCATTTCCCCCCCTGTTAGATACAAGGTGAGATGACGGAGAAAAGTCAATTGCAAGATTGTTCAATACTCTAGAGCAAGTTTTGACATGTGACTGGAATATATTCTTGGCTTTTGATGCCCATTGTCAAGAAGCGATCCATCCAAGATGAATCTTTGTTCTTGCAGGACGTTTGTTTTTAAAGCATTTGTTTGAAGAATGACTGGTTTTATGACAGTTCTTACATGGATGAAGATCAAAACAGTGATCTTTCAGATGGCCAACTCGGTCATAGTGTTGGCATTTCACAATATATTGTGGTTGTTGTGGAAGAGAAAAAGAATCTAAAATAGCTAAAGGTGAACTGTCATGAGGAGCAGGTGAGGATGAATTGTCGTGAAAAAATCCAGCACTTTGAAATTGAATTGGTTTGGAGTAGTCTGGAATATGAAAGGACAAGTCCTTATCATAGCCAAGACCAGTTTTGTGCTTGTTATGGACAAGCTATTCCCAAGGTCTGATGATGGGCTTGGGAAGTGTAAACTAAACTTCTGCATCTACATGTACAATTGTTGCCTTATGGGAGTCTATTTCAGTCCTCTAAATAGAAACAGGTTCAGAATGACTCCTTTGTTTTAATTCTTCTTGCTATAGCTGAGATTCGAGCTACAAAAAATCAATTTTCTCTTGTGCATTTTGTAGACATACCCGAATGTCTGTGAGAGAAACATTGCTGAATTTTAATGTATCATGAATAGTAGATAATATGAGAGTTCTGAGGAACTCTAATATTTCATTGGTTCTAGCCATTTTTTTTCTTCAATGTCAAAATTACACCTTAAAAACTGATCACAACTACTAATCAATGGAGAAAAGTGTTATAGACATTTTTGTGCCTTACAGCTATAAGCATGAAATGTCCATAATCTAAGGGATCCAAAGTCCCTAAACATGTTGTTCCTACCCCTAGAGGAACAAGGCTAACAAATCACAGCAATTCACAGAAGTTCTCCACCAGAAACTGCTCAAAAACAAGTCAATTCAGGATCAATTCAGAGGCTCCACTAGCTGTCTGCGCTGAAATGCAGAGATTACACTGGCTAGGTGCACTGCAACGCAGGTAGAAGCACTACCAGGGTGCGCTGAGCGGGAAGTGACAAATGGCAAGTTCATTCAACGAGGTGGAAAAGACCCTGGAAGCTTCCAGAATCTCCTCCAATGACACTTGCCTCAATGAATTCGACTAGTGATGAGTAAGAGGCTCTTAGTCTCCAAGTGGAAGCAAGAACTGACAGAGGGAGAGGACACTAGTCAGATCTCAAGCTGACTCATCCTCTCTCCAAACATCTATATATGGATCTCTCTTCCATGAGATCCAGGAGGCTGGAATTTTGTTGTTGCAAAGAATTGCTGTTGGTTTGAGACTGGAATCATTGGGTGCTTAATGCTTTGAAGGGAGGTGAAGATAGGAATTTCATTTGTTGGGAAGGAGAAGCTGGATTGGAACTCTCTTGGTTGTATCTCCTCCTGAACCTTGTTATTCATCAATAAAGCTATCTTGGTTTCTCCTATATACTGATGTATCTTTGATGTATGATTGCATTAGTATGTTTAGTTTATTTCTAATCCTGAACTAGTTATGAATATGAATCTATGTCTTTGTGTGGTGTTCTCTTCTTGTGATCTTGCAGGGACCTGTTGAAGCTGGGCGAGTGAGAAGGCAAGTAGCTGGGAACTCTCAAAGAGAAGAGAAACCGGATCGAGGGACAAACAGAAGACACCGGTTAGTCCATCCATCTCTCTTCATTCTTAATTCATAAAGGAAGAATACCAGAATAGCTGTGTCTGTTTGTTGCTAAGGCACTGTCACACCTTAGGTGGATAGGATCGACCTGCATAGGCATTTTTCCCCACAAAAAAAAGTAATACCCACTCATAGTACACAGCAATGTCCTTTATAAATGTGCATCAAATGATCAGTGTGCAACTAGCAAGCACCAATTACAATCCATTACATAAAAATAAGAGTTTACTCATGACTGGCACTATGTTCTAACAATACAACCGACTAAACTTTTCTTCACAATAGATTACTTTTATTTGTCAAAAAAATCATTGCCTTTATACATCCCACCAAACTCTTATGTAGTAGTCAAATCAAGGAATCAATTCATGTAGATGAAAAACTATAATGAGTTTTAAATGCAATGCCACATTGGGGCAGCAGCAACTGCAAACTTGCTTGGATCCTTCAAATACTCCTTCACTTTCTCAGCTAGTGGAAAAGAATAGTCAATTTCAATAGTGACTACTAATACATTCTTGTTACCATTGATGATAACATGTGGAACAACTGCAATTGTGGGATTACAGATTGCCAGAGAAAGAGTTGTACATAATATGATAAATTGTAAATTGCTTGTTGTGGTGTGCCAAAGCTGAACAACATATATGTCAAAACAACTGTTATGAAAACAATGTATCAAAATTTTTGAATGTTGAAGCAATTCATATATAATATATGAATCGACACATGAGGGTGGCCATAAAAAATTAAATTCACAAAGCATTCACCATACATGGTCTTCCAGAACTATTCGGACACATGCATATGCCCTGTAATTAATTCATATATGATACTTAGTCTTCAAAATACAAAAACCAAATATAGCCTGACGGTATTCACAAATTTCACTTGCTCTGCATGCCCTCTTCTTTCTTTACTCACAAGACATGACATCACTGATAGGCAGGCAGGAGGGCAGCACTGATCACACTCCACTTCGCTCTGCACAATCATAATTCATTGAATTACTATTGCATGGAGACTGTTATATAACAGATTTCTGATACTCGCCATGGCCTAGAGGCTAGAGCCCAACACATATTCATTCGATTCCTAAATCTGTTATGACCCCATAGCTATGAAAAATACCACTTTCCCACCTTTATTTTCCATCTCTTTTATTTAGTTTATTCAACACATGCCATCTACAACCCAATAAATTTCAATGCATGTATCAACTATAGCTATTCAAAACTTTAATTCATGTATGAACACAGAAGCATCATTTTTAAGGGAAATCAATGCATGGTTAATGGAACCATACCAAAACAACCAACGCACAGTAGATCAATTCACATGGAAATAACTTGAATAGTGCTAAAACTAACTTGCATATATCACCAAGTTGTATTATTGGCATATCTTCAATGTTCTATCATGAATGGTTCAATGCACCTTCTTCACCAATACACAGTGATGCATGGGAGTCTTCGAACATCATTTCGGCACCACCTTTTTTTTATGGGAACTCAACGCATACCATATATTGAATATGTATCACTATTGGTCATATATACCATAGAATTTTACCATGACCTTCAAAAATATTAATCTCGAAATTAAATTTACCAATGGATCATCTAGTTCAAGCGCATAGTTCAACCAAGATTGTGGGTAATATGCTTTCAACTCACCACAGAACCAAATATAGTGCTCACAAACAACTCCTAGGGATTTGAATTGAAATAATATTGCAACACACTACCTTCAAAATCTCAATGTACAGAAGTGCTTGGAATGCACAATGATGTTGGAGATTCTTCAACTCAGAAACACAAATCATGCTCCAGTATTCAATCGCAGAGATAGTGGAAGAGTATGCCAAGCTTGAGGGTGGTGAAGGTTCTTCAAGGCTCCACGCCTTTTTATTTTCCATAGCTATTTTCAGGAAAAGTGTCTATTCAAAACGACCCTATCCCACTGGGTTGTGACAGAGACCTCAGAAACAAACAAGGAAAACTATTCTTATATTCTCCTTTATGAACTATAAACGAAGATGAATAGGATGAACCAACCTGTGTCTTGCGCTAGTCCTTTGATCCAATCTCTCTTCTCTTTGGCAGCTCCCAGCTATCCATTCCCTCACTTGCCCAGCGTCACCAAGTTCCTGCAAGTTCACAGAAGAGAGAAACTACACAAAGACATGGATTTATGTTCATAAAAAGCTTAGGATCAGATTTAAGCTAAACACACAAATATAACACACATCAGATATACAAGCATGTAGGAGAAACTCAAATAGTTTTATTGATAAAACAAGAAGATCCAGGAGGAGTTACAACCAATGATTCCTGATCCAGCATCAACCTCCCAACATAGAATCCCTTATTCACCTCCAACAAAGCATAAACCACCCAATACTCTGATATCTATCACAAAACCAACAACAATTCTCTGCAATGTACAAAATTCCAGCCTCTGGATCTCTTGGTGAGGGATCCATATATAGATGTATGCAAAGAGGATGAGTCATCTCATGAATTGATTAGTGGCTTCTCTCTGTCAGTTCTTGCTTCCACTTGGAGACTGAGAGCCTCTTACTCATCACTGGTCGAATTCAGTGAGGCAAGTGTCATTGGAGAAGATTCTGGAAGCTTCCATTGTCTCTCCACCTCGTGGAATGACTCTGCCACTTGTCATTTCCTGCTCAACACACCCTGGTAGTGCATTCAAGTGTGTTGCAATGCACCTAGCCAGTGTATTTGGGTGCTTTGCAACACAGCTAGCTAGTGGAGCACTTGAAATCATCCTGTTTTGACTAGTTTTGAGCAGTTTCTAGTGGAGAACTTCTGGGAGAAGCTGTAATTTGTTGACCTTGTTTCTTCAGGAGCTGGAACAACACTTTTAGGGACTTAGGATCCCTTGGTTTATGGACATTTCATGCTTATAGCTGTAAGGCACAAAAATGTCTATAACAGTTGCCCCCTAAAGTATGAGGCCGTTTATCGAGTGAAATGCTTTATTAGGAGAATCCGAAGTTCTTCTAATGCTGGGGAGGAGACCTGTAATAAGATACAATACAATACATTATTTTCATACTGTTTTCATGATCTAGCTGAGGCGGGCATTCCCATGCTCAGCTTTATAAATTCATTTTCATGTACATAGGACAGACAATCGTCTGATGGTAGACTGATGATTCTGATGAAGTCATCATCCTTTTGGTAGGATGATTATCTGTGCTGCAATGCTGTACATTTCAATGTCTTTATTTTTCCTGAATATATATCGCAGCCCGGATGGATGAAACTAGATCCGGGGTCTTCAATCTCGTCCGATCTTCACTCTAAGTACAAGTCGATCCATGTGAGAAATGTTTTGAAGTCGAACATGGAAAGACATCGCTTGATTACCAGTCAATGATGTAAACTGTTAACAAGCGCGAGAGGAATCACCGATAATGATAATGACCCTCAAGGTACTGCAGTACAATTCACGTGGTGTGAATAAAGGACTTGGCGTCGAACACCACGCAAAATATTTCGGTCGAAGGTCATTGATGTATACCTGTCGCCGGAAGTGAGAAACTTGCCATTGAGGCATGCAAGCTTCAAAGTACTAAAGGGGGTGTTCCTAGATCAACTTCTTGGATAATGAGCTGATGTCGACAAGAAGCGATCCATCAAAGGAGGGCCTTAATGAATCCCACATCAATGACACAGAACAGAGTAAATGATTTTGATGGAGGTGAAAACGATCTGGTGACATACGGTTCAGGGTGGCGGTCATGAAAGAGTGAAGTATAATGTATGGTAGTGGATGGGACACGGGTGACTTCTGTGGATGACTTCTCTTGAACATGTCGGCGACACTTATGTGATGGATCGGTAGCATTTACCCCAAATGTGGATGGTATGGCATGACCATGGTGATGTGACCGATGAATGAAACAACCCAACCCGACTTTGGCACGGAGTGGAAGTGTCATGTTCAAGAGCGACTTGCTACCAATAAAGTTTCTTTGAGTTTTCTTCCCAATTTTTCCCCAGTCATTTTTGACCAGTACCTCTTTATTTTTGTCAAGCTTGAGGAGGATAACATATGCTTGTTCTATAATTTGCCCTTCGGGCAAACCCATCGTTATGTTTTAACGAGCCTAGCGATAGTGAAACTCGTTCTCGTCTAAAGACAAGTTTGTCGCTATTAATATTTTTAACGAGTCTAACGACAAAGATAACTCGGTCCTTTTCCTTTTTAGGGAGTCTGAAAGGGTACGTAAAGATAACTCCGGAATTCCTTTTTCGTCATCTAATCCCTTAAGTCCGAAAAAGTATAAAACAATACAGAAGGGATGAATTTTCGATAGTTTTAACGAGCCGAACAAAACAAGCGCTCGATCTTTTTGTGCAATAATCCCTCAGGTCCAAAAAGATTAAAATCTAGAGGAGGGATAGCACTTCCTGTCGCTTTAACGAGCTGGAAGGCCAAAACTCGGCAATCTTTTCATATTTTACGAGTCAGATGAAAAGAGCTTAAAGAAGACTCGTCTTTTGAGGAACGAGTGATAAAATGGGTAGCAGCTGATTCCAGGTAAGGTTTGGAATTCTCCAATCATGGCAGTGTCACAAGGATGGCTAGTGAAATCACTCTTCGCATCTGTTCCTCAAAATGGGTAAACAATCAAATGGAGGTGAATGATCGGCCAATGGAAAAGTGGAGGTGACGGTGCTAACACAACCAAGGCTTTAATGGCTGAAAATGCTTCATTCACGATGGTTATTTACCGGAGGATAGTTCATTTTTTAATGAGCTTAAACGCGGGTGGAAACATTTGCTCGATCTTATGTTTATTTTTTAACGAGCTTGAAATATGTGCTAAAACTGCTCGATTAATCCGGTCATATGATAAGAATGTCTCATATAAAACAACAACTTTTAGATTTTTGCCCCACATCCTTTTTTTATGCAAGTTTTGTGACGACTAATCCTACGAGTTTAAAGGGTTAGAGGTCCTAAAAATTTAAAAAATAAATAGCCACCCCTTGCTTGCATGCCCCCAGGTATAAAACAGAGTTTCAAAGTTACCCCTCAATTTGCAGACAAAACATTTGTTCTATCAGGAGAGGCCTACCTCTTACAGGTTACCCAAAGACTGTTCTATTCGCGGTGCAAACAAAACACTTCTTCGGCGATGTCTATCGAGATAAACAAAGGTGAGTGACTCCGTCTGTCAACTCACATAACTTTGACAAGAGAATCTTATTCTAGAACAACCCCTCTTCCAATCACGGACGAGGTATGGACTAGTCATATTCTCCTGCGGAAACCTACTCTATACCCGAAGTTTTCCTGCCGAAGCAGACCAGGACGCATGCCCCCTGGGTTTCAGTCATATCCCTCCGAATTACTCGCGCTCATCGGGAGGACGGATTGGGACTTGAGACATTTCTTGAGTGAAGAGACCATTTAGGGACGGTATATGACTATTTGCTATGCGTGATCCGGGAAATGAAAGCTGGTCCACGAGCTTGACCACTCTTCCTTCGTGCGGAAAACACATTACTCTAAAGAGTGAGGAGACGATGGCTCCCATGCAATAAATATAGTCTCGTCCAAGGAGTAGGTTATAATCCAAGGGTCCTTGAACGACCATGACGTTCATGTGAACTGTCTTCCCTCTCAATGTTATGGGCACATCGGGAAGGATCCCTAAAGGTCGACTGGTTCCTTTATCAAAGCCTGTCAGATTTCTCATTTCAGGCAACAGCGATGGCGAACCAAGCGCTTTCCAAGCAATAGAGGAAAGGATACTCACAGAAGCCCCCTTATCTATGATGGTGCCAGCCATGACCATTCTATATATTTGAACGATAATTCGGAATGGTATGCTTGCTGGCAAACGGGGTCTGCCTAGTTGATTCCAGTCGAAGGATACAACTAGGTTTCTTGGAGGTGGGACCGAGTAGACGGCCGAGTATGGCTCTGACGAACTTCCTTCCTATGGTAAAGGAATGGGTGGATTGCCCCCATGTTTGTCGGAGTCTGTGTTGATGAAGATAATTTGGATGGTGTCATCCTTATTCTCTTCAGTGATTGTATCATTCGAAGATAAAACCTCTGAAGGCAAAACCAGGTCAACTACCGCCTTGACCTTTTGACTTTCGTCTGGTATGGATTCAGTTGGTTTATCCTCAATGATAGATGCTTCAGCTGACCACTTGAGCGGGCCAGCTGGGTTCTCAACTAGTGACGGACTCGGCAAGAGTTTTTTATATCCAGGAGGAAGTCGTAACGGTGAAATCAGATGATTATCCAAAACTCTTTTAGCCTCGTCTAAGAAGGGACAACGGTGGAGGGCATGGTCGCCTTCGCACAGTCTACAGGGAAATCTAGCTTTCCCTTTTTGTCCTGGGGCTTCAATTTCACTAGTTGATGATGTGCTTTCAACATGATCTCCAGAGGTTGATGACACCGGATTGTGCAAATGAGGAGACCAGTCCCTTAGTATTCGGGGGATGCAAGGACAATCTCTGTGAAAGTGGTCTCCTTTACAAATGACACATGGCGATTTAGGCCTGTTCGGTGCTGTGTGTGGATTTTCATTAGACGACACTCATTTTCCCTTATTTGCCTTTGGCTCCTTCTTCTTTTTCTCTTTCTTCTTCTTTTCCTTCTTCTCCTTAGGAACTTGGCTTTTAGCTTTACCAGTCCCGTCAAGCGAAGAGGAAGGAGGAGAGGAAGAATTAGAGGAAGTAGAAGGTTGGTGGGTAACTCTGGACTCGTCTAATTGCTGATTCGATTGTTCAGGAATAGTGGTGTTCTAAACGACATTGGTTGAGAAGAGCCATACTGGCAAGCCAATTGTCAGTCCTGGAAGCGACAATGTGGCCATATGGGGCGCACCAACATCTCCCCAAGAGGAGAAGGGACTAGGATTTCCACCAAGGGGAACTCCTTGGTTGGTAGGCTCCATTTTCTCAACCCAAATATCAACGCAGGAAAAGGGTATGAATATTCCGTTTAAAATAAATTTTAACACGCTTTGACACAACTTTGTTTTTTCAGTTTTAAAGAGTCGAGAAAAAACAAAAGATGACTCTAGTCTCCTTCGATTTTTAATGAGCTTGAAGTGGCAAGTGCTCAGATGGACCTTTTCCGTTAAGGAGTCTGAAAAGGAACGAAAGGGACTGCTCTGGAGGTCTAGGTAGAGGGAGTGCCAAACCAATCGCAAAACCGCAGAATACTTTTTAGGGTACGACAGTCAATCTTCCTAAATGCTGTGTTCGGTGCATTGCGATCAGTAGGGTGGCCGACACGGCTTCCTATGGATAAAGGTTTTATGCCTATAGGGGTCTCCCAATATATACTCGACAGTACATGGGAGCACAAGTCCGTACTGGCACTTATCGTCTCAAAGTGGAGGAATCACCCAACCATCATTGAGGACAACAGTTACCAGGCTTTACGACGCCGGAATACGTCTCTAGCCTAGACCTCTAGATGTTGTGCGTTAAGTTACAAAGCGTTGTTAAGTTCATTGAATTTATTTTAGGTTGATCTTTCTTATGAAGTTTGCCTTTTGGGTTCACCACGAGATGTAGATGTAATTCCTAAAATGCAATCTAAAGATGATAAGCAAGCTTTTATCTCTTTTCAGCAATGAAAATCCTAGCTACAAGGGGAAAAGAAAGACACAATCTTTTCTCAAAGAGAAAAGAGCACACTGTAAATGCACTTTTCCTAAGTCAAGCCATACAAACTGTCAATATGCAAATGCACTTGTGCATGTCTTCGTTTTTCACTTTCATAATATTGATGCCTAAAAAGAAAGTTGTTGTACAAATTTGAATTCGCTTTCAAGTGAAAAACACAAACAAGCTTCTTTTCGAAATCAAAAGGTAGAGACGATTACGACACTTTATGATTTTGAAGTAAATACTTGTTTCGACACTAGAAATTCACAAATTCAAGCCAAAGGCAAAAGTAAAAGCGTAATCAACTGTCAACAGCAAATAAACTCTCTCCTAAGATCAAAATTGACACTTACGACAGATCTAAATCTAAGGATGACAGTATGACTAGTTTACTTTTGCAATGGGAAACTGTAAATGATGTAACAAACACACAAAAACAAATACAGTTTCTTTTATACAACTGAGGTGGAATTAAGGCAAAGAAAAGGGGATTTTAAACAGACAAACACACTGATCACAGGCTGCAAAAATTAGAGGCAAAACTGGAAAAAGTGAGCAAAGAACCTCAGCTAGGCAGGGCTAGGCTGATCAACGCACCTGCTACACAGAGAAATTGAATTGCAATGTAGGTAGCCCTCTCGGGAACTGTGCTGAAATGCAGAGTCTCTTCACAGAGCCTGCGCTGAAGCAGAAACGAGAATTCTCTCCGGGTTCTGGGTCACGGTTTGCAGTTTAATCTATGGTTTTTGGCCGGGTAAAAGCAATCAATAGTGTACAATCAGAGGGTTGATTTACAAGAGGTTTAAGACCTATCACAAAGGGTAATCAGATCATTTGTGAGTCAACTGTTCAGATCATAAACAGGTCCAGTGAATGGACTAGAGTAGCAGATGTCTACTTTGCATTTGTAAATGGCAAATGCAGTTCGATTCGCTACTCTTAAGTTTATGAGATGAAGAACAATAGAAACACAAATAAACTAACTAGACACGCTCCCCAGCGGAGTCGCCATTTTGTTTTCGGGAAAAGTGTCTATTCAGAACGACCCTATCCCACTGGGTTGTGACAGAGACCTCAGAAACAAACAAGGAAAACTATTCTTATATTCTCCTTTATGAACTATAAATGAAGATGAATAGGATGAACCAACCTGTGTCTTGCGCTAGTCCTTTGATCCAATCTCTCTTCTCTTTGGCAGCTCCCAGCTATCCGTTCCCTCACTTGCCCAGCGTCACCAAGTTCCTGCAAGTTCACAGAAGAGAGAAACTACACAAAGACATGGATTTATGTTCATAAAAAGCTTAGGATCAGATTTAAGCTAAACACACAACTATAACACACATCAGATATACAAGCATGTAGGAGAAACTCAAATAGTTTTATTGATAAAACAAGAAGATCCAGGAGGAGTTACAACCGATGATTCCTGATCCAGCATCAACCTCCCAGCATAGAATCCCTTCTTCACCTCCAACAAAGCATAAACCACCCAATACTCTGATATCTATTACAAAACCAACAGCAATTCTTTGCAATGTACAAAATTCCAGCCTCTGGATCTCTTGGTGAGGGATCCATATATAGATGTATGAAAAGAGGATGAGTCAACTCATGAATTGATTAGTGGCTTCTCTCTGTCAGTTCTTGCTTCCACTTGGAGACTGAGAGCCTCTTACTCATCACTGGTCGAATTCAGTGAGGCAAGTGTCGTTGGAGAAGATTCTGGAAGCTTCCATTGTCTCTCCACCTCGTGGAATGACTCTGCCACTTGTCATTTCCCGCTCAACACACCCTGGTAGTGCATTCAAGTGCATTTCAACGCACCTAGCCAGTGTATTTGGGTGCTTTGCAATGCAACTAGCTAGTGGAGCACTTGAAATGATCCTGTTTTGACTAGTTTTGAGCAGTTTCTGGTGGAGAACTTCTGGGAGAAGCTGTAATTTGTTGACCTTGTTTCTTTAGGAGCTGGAACAACACTTTTAGGGACTTAGGATCCCTTGGTTTATGGACATTTCATGCTTATAGCTGTAAGGCACAAAAATGTCTATAACAATAGCTAATTATGATCTTAGCCATTTTGATGCAATGAATGATAAGTTGAATGCCAAGCAATGAATACCAACGTTCTGAGCTAAACTGGACCAGCGTTCAATGGAACCAGCGTCCAAGAAATATATATGATACCAACGCAAGCAAACCCACCATAGTTTGAATGCACCCTTTTTACCAATGCAACCAAATGAATTACTCAACTAAAACTCTAAACCAAACTATTGTGCTAGCCGAGTTCATTAATTATATATGGAAAGGAAGACAAGTTTTAGGAAGCACAAGAAACAACACTTTTTTACACATTGTGAAATCGAAGGCTTCTGCATATATCATATAGATTATACGCCACAACCCATGGAGACCATAGACGATATCAATCCATGGGATGTCTAGTTCCTGGAAATTGATTGTGAAACCCTCTCTGAAATTGCAATGGCCAACCACTTTCTTGATATCCCGAGTCTTTCACACCTGGTTTGTCAAAAAATTGCTGAGATAATTAAGAGTTGTGAAACATCCGAAAGAGTCCATCAGACGCTTGGCATTCCTAATGATCTTTCTCCGGAAGTTGAGGAGCAGGACAGAGAATAATGGCAGTGGAGTTACGATGCAGAAACATAAATTTGGAACCTACGCTCTAGCTGTCAGTGATGTCAATTTTTGCAATATGGGTAGAACAGGCAAACCATATCAGGGTAGTGCATTATATAAAACAGCAGATTATATCATGTTAGGGCAATGCATTATATATGCATCAGGATTATATGTCAGGGTAGCACAATGTTATATGTAGGTAATTATGAAAAACCAGTCAGAGAAGAGAAGAGGGGCAGCGCTCTGTATGCAAGGCAGAAAATAGCCAGAATAGGGAGTTAAAAAGCAGAGGGAGGCCAAAAATGGCGCTGGAGAAATGATGGAGGTGGCAGCTAGAATTTAGCTGAGAAAATATTCAAAAGTGATGGTAGAAATGACCTGCACATAAAGACCATAAAACAAATGGCTCAACGTAATTATGTAGGGCATGAATATGCCTGCTCTGATACCATGTTAAACACACACATGGAAACAACAAATAGTAAAGACAAAACATGAGAGTACATTTTTATTAACAAATGATATACATTTATAGTACATGTTCTGACCATTTGGTTCCACATCGCAAGGTCTCTTGGACTCCTTTAGTCTATTCAGTTTCCACACTAACCCATTGAGGATTAGGTGTCCAACAAAACACAAGAAACTATTTTAGATAATAACGATACAAAACCAAATAAATTGCAGTTTCGACACAAAATGAAACTAACCAAACTTTAGAACTTTCCAATAAACAAGGTGGCCAAATTTCTATAAATGAGGAAAAGTTTGTTGCACCAGATAGTGAAAATTGTGAGCATGAGATATTATGTCATCTTGAGTTTGATGGGTCAGTAAATAATTTTGGAGTAGGAGTAGGAGTGTGGATATATAATCTGGAGAATAATCACTCAGAAGGCCATGCATACAAAGTGAATTTTAAATGTACTAACAATATGGCTGAGTATGAAGAATTAATTTTAGGTATTAAATTAGTTAGGAATCTAGGAGCTAAAAGAGTTTTTATCATTGGAGACTCTAAACTAGTTATAAAATAGATTTATGCTATATATATGACAAAGGACCCTAGATTAAGTTGTTATAGAGGAACTATTGTAGAAATACTTAACACTTTCTTAGAAAACAAGCTTGCAGTAATTCCTAGAAAACATAATAAAAAGGCTCATAGTTTAGCAATGTTTGCCAGCACCTACAACTTACCCTTCCAACCTAACCATCAGTACACTGCTGAAGTTAGGCACATACCTGCAATTCCAGATAATTTGAATAACTGGCAAATATTTTCTGATGAAAAACAGATAAACAACTTTTTAATCTCAGAAGAATAATTTGTAAATAACAATATAGATACTGATACATCAATAGATCCTAACACTAAAGATGAGATAGAAATAAATGAGATAGAAGGTGAAGAAATAGATAGATTTCATCCTACTAAATTTACTAAGTTAGATGTAGAGAACCTAGAGCAAGTTGAGATTGATGAAATAATCAGTGAAGACACCGAAGTAATTAATCTCAAGGATAATTTCTTACCTGAGGGATTAAATCCTTTGGAAGATTTATTTGATTCAAATGATGTTCCCAAGAAACCTAAAATGGAACCTCTAAAATCTGATACAGAGGAGTGTAATATAGGCATTGATGAAAATCCAAAATTGATCAAACTTTTGAAACCATTACCTCCCACTGAAAAAGTGAAATACATTGAGTTATTGAAAGAATTTCAGGATATTTTTGTTTGGAGTTATGAGGACCTAAAATCCTATGACACCAAAATCATCCAGCACACAGTTCCTATTAAAGAAAACCGAAATTCTTTCAGACAAAATCTTAGGAGGATCAATCCCGTATTACTACCTTCAATTGAAAAATAAATTCAGAGAATATATGATGCTAAAATAATTGCACCAATTAGATTTTCTGAGTGGGTCTCAAACTTGGTGCTTACTAGGAAGAAAACTAGTGATATCAGACTCTGTGTGGATCTCAGGAACCTCAAAAATGTGTCACTAAAGGACAATTACACTCTCCCCGAAATGGACCACATTTTACAGAGAGTAGTTGGATCAACCAAAATCTCATTGTTGGATGGATTTTCTGGTTACAATCAGATCTTGGTTCATCTAGATGACCAACCCAAAATTGCCTTTACTACTCCTTGGGGCACATTTATGTATGTGAAATGCCTTTCGAGCTAATGAATGTAGGAGCCACTTTCCAGAGGGCTATGGATATAGTCTTTGCCAAAGAAATTCATGTTTTCCTTGTGATATGTCTAGATGACATTACTATATTTTCAAAGTATGACAACCAACATTTGGATCATCTAAGGCAGGTTTTTATTAAATGCAGGAAATATGGAATTTCCTTGAACCCCAAGAAGTCTTTGTTTGGGTTAGAATAAGGAAAGTTATTAGGTCATATAAGTCCAAAATATGGTACAAGAAGAGACCTTGCAAGAATAGAGTGTTACAAGATTTTTTAGGAAAAATTAACTTTCTTATAAGATTTATATCTAATCTAGCAAAATTAATTAGATCACTCAAAAACATGCTGAAAAAAAATTCGACCATAAAATGGACTGTTGAGGCTAAGAAATCCTTTGAAGACATTAAACTAGCCCTAACTAAAACACCAGTGTTAATCAGTCCTAAATTTGACAGAGATTTCATCTTACTTTCCTTTGCTTCTGAGCACACAATTGCTGCAGTTCTACTGCAGAAAAATGACCAAGGCTATGAACAAACTATTGTTTTCTTTAGAAAATCCCTGACAGATGCCCCTTTGAAATATAACATAATGGAAAAACAAGCCTTTTCTTTGGTCAAAGCCATCAAGGATTTTATGGTGTACATCTTATATTCCCATATAGTGGCCTACGTTCCTAATTCGGTAGTTAAAGACATCCTAACTTAGGAAGGTGCTGATGGAAAGAGGGGAAAGTGGATTGCTACTATTTTAGAATATGATATAGAAATCAAACCCACTAAGTTAATCAAGGGCCAAGGTTTAGCCAAGCTCATGGCTAAATCGATCTGTCAGGCCTTGGATATAAAATTTGTTGCACAAATAGATAATGAAGAGGAGATGGTGACTCCACTAATCAACCAGGAATTTCTTGAATCACCTTGGTATGGTGATGTTATTTATGTTTTACTGAATTTACAAGCTCCTCTTGAATTATCTAGGACTAAAAGAAGATTTTTGAAGCTGAAATCCTTAAAATTTTGTATATTAGACAATGCTTTGTTTTGGAGAGATCATGAAGGTATTCTTCTCAATTTCTTATTAAAAGATGAATCTGACAAGGTGTTATAAGAGTTTCATGCAGGTGACTATGGAGGAAACCTTTACTGGAAGACCACTACAAATAAAATCCTTAGAGCTGGTTTCTACTGGCCTAACTTGTTTTCTGATGTTAAGAAATATGTGACCTCCTGTCACAAATGTCAAATTTTTTAGGGAAAGAAAAAGATTTTACCTTTACCCCTCAAGACAATCTCTACTGAAATATCTTTTCAACAATGGGGTTTAGACTTCATTGGCAAAATTCACCCACCCTCCTTTTCCCAACACAAATGGATCCTCACAGCTACAAACTACTTAGCAAAATGGATAGAGGCCATACCTTCAAGGCAAGCCATAAATACTATTATCATAACCTTTCTTGAAACTAATATTCTATCAAGATTTGGATGTCCAACTAAGCTCATTACTAATAATGCAGCAGCCTTTAAATCCAAAAGAATGGTAGATTTCTGCAATAAATACCATATAACCCTTGGCCATTCCACAACCTACTACCCTCAAGGAAATGGATTGGCAGAATCCTCAAACAAAAGCCTGGTAAACATCATCAAGAAGTTACTAGAGGACAATAAGAAAACATGGAATAAAAAGCTAGTCAATGCCTTATGGGTAGACAGACTAACCACTAAAAAATCAATTGGTACTTCTCCCTATCAACTAGTTTATGGGATGGAAGTTGTTTTTCCATATTCCTTGGGAACACCAGTGATGAAGTTGCTTCAATAATTGCAGGTTGAACCAAATAGTATCAAGAGTAGAATCAACCAAACAATTCATCTCCAACAAACTAGGGAAGAGGTCTATATCAGGTCTCAAATTGTGCAGGAAATGATTAAAAATATTTTTGATAAGAGAACCAAGGCTGGATTTTTCTACCTTGGTGACAAAGTACTCAAGTGGGATTCAAGAGAGGAAGACAAAGATAAACATGGGAAATTTGATTTCCTATGGAAAGGCCTATATGTCATTTATGCTTTCAGAGGAAATAATGCTTTCTTCCTAAGAGAAATGGATGGTATAGAAGCATAAGGAAGGCCAGTGAATGGTCGAATGCTAAAACATTATTTTGAACCTAGTTACTAATTTTCATTTCACATTAGAGCATATTTTATTTTCAAAAGTCTAGATTGGATTGGATGGTGATTTTTGAAGTTTAAGCCCGAAGAGAAGGCCCTAAGCTTTGAAAAATTCATTGTCATAAGTATCAATAATGCAAAATCATAGAGGAACACTTTGCAAGGTAACATCAACAAAAATTCAGGGGCTACTAATCTAGAAAGTTCTTGACATTTCACTAGAAAATTCCATCCCCAAGTGGAGCCACTGTTAGGTTCCTATACCAATAGGAGTCAAAATTTTGAATGACTAATGTTAAGCCTTGTAATATTGTGCATACCTTTGCTTTCTGCTAATGTTTTCCACATTAAAAATTTTTAAAATGTAAAGAGGGTATGTCCTAAAAGAAAAATCAAAAGACAAAAGAATAAGAAAAGGTCCAAAAAAATGAAAATATATGAACCCCAAAAAACAAAAAGAGACCATGAAAGTGAGAAAGTCAAAATTCCACTACTATTTACTTTTATGAATAATAATGATTGTGTGCAACTTGTTACTCATGCCACAATCCATTATAGTCAAATTGTTTAAACTTGGCTATTTCATGCTTTGAATTTTATGTTTATAGTTAGAGAATAAAATTTGACCAAACAGTTTAACCTTGGTAGATTATTAGATAGGTAGAGAAAATAAAAGGAGCTCATCAGTTTAATCTGAGCCCTTGGATGATATAAGGTTAGAATTAGATAGTTTACTTTGTAAAAGAAAAGAAAAAGATTGATAAGGGTTTTCTAGCCTAAATGCACCCAAATAAAGTGAAGAAAAAATGGTAGGGTAAGTGAATGGGTAAGTAGAAGAAAGGTTGCAGAAATATCAAGTTCATTGCATAAAACCACTTATGTCATGTTTAGATACATCTTTCAACATGCATAAACAATAAACAAAGCAAGCACAATGGTTTTCAGATGTGTTTTAATTAACACCCCCCCACTCACTTCACCACTTTTACTTATTAATTTTCCCCCTCAAGATGTTCTAGTACTTAAAATACTTTAAGTCGAAGAGCCGCAAAGCATTTCTCTAACATATGGAAGGACCGGACCATCGGCTTAATGAATTAGGGGGACAAGTACTAGAACCCCCTTCATGAAAACACATTCCCCCTTCGTAAAATCCGTTTCCCCTCGTTACCCTAAGAAAATCCATTTTCCTAAGGTTTAAACATCTTTTACCTAGGAAAAGTAACATCCCCCCGTATAAAACCCTTTCACACAAAAAACCCACAAAATAGAATTTTTTCCTAAGTATAAACCTAAGTGCGTGACTGTTTTACTTTACTCTTGTACTAAGGAAAAACCCACTCCACCATCCCATTTTCATATAAATCACTAACATTATTATAGAAATCCTCTTATAAATCCCTTTCCCATATAATAATTAAATCCCTATATAGAATACCCCAATCTTTGGTTTTAATAAAAACTAATAGAAATTACCCATACCCCGATATAAAGTTACTTAGTTTACCTAATCCTGATAAACTTATGTTAATCCCATTATTAACCTCACCCAACTCCCTAATCCCTCATTAAGCCCGACTCAATCATTTTAAACATGTGATTTATCCCTAAACTAATCCAAAACTGCCATGATTAAACCCCTGGCCCCCCTTATCAATTCCCATTCATTTCCCTTGCGTAGCTCTTTTGCCCAACTACCATTTGATCATCGCCCCCCCTCATCCGATGGCCTACATCCATATTAGTTAGGCCTGATCACCAACCTTTACCTGCCCAATAAGGCAGTTTTCCCTGACCCCCTAGATGCTACATGTCAATGTTGTATTGCATCGGGTGACCCCTCCCAAATACCGCCCACACCACAAAAGTGGTGCAATGGCCCTCCAAAACCACCTCCCCACTTAACCGAAAAACTATCAACTGTTCGTCCAAAAGTGAACCCGCCAAAACTAATCATTTTATCCATAAAAGGCCACGAAGCCCACTTTCACCCTTTCTTCATGCATTCTCTTTGTAAACTCTATAAACAATTGCAATCCCTGCAAACATCGAATTTACCAAACATGCTTCCGAGTCTGCTCCAGAAGATGCTGCAGACAACCCAGCTGACCTTTCAGTCCGTACCAGGACTGCTCCAACCACTGCAGCTGCTATGAACCATCATTTTTAAAGCCAATTCACCCAATTCCAGGTATTTCACCATGAATTACCTCTTACCCCTTCAAATTTTGAAACCTTTAGCCTATGCAGTGTTTTAATTTAAAAATTGATTAAAAATACTGCCAATTTAAGAGCTGCTTGCCTAAACCCTCTAAAAATTCTCAAAACCTTTGATAAAACCCCCTAGAGTATAATTCAAACCCACATGAACTGAATTATGGCTGCCCCTATTGGCATGGACGTTAGACCGATTACCACTCCACACTTAGACCTGGACCACCTTCCCCTGGCTGACAGGGATTTCCAAATCAAAGATACAACTTCAACAGAGCTCCTGCACAGAATTCATTACTTAAGTAAAGACAAATACCTAAACCATACAAATGATATTGGCCTCTGGGAGTCCAATTTACCCAAATACCAGCTCCCCCAAGATCATATCTTTCCAGAAGTTGTTCATATGTGCTATGCATGCTACGTCCCTAGCCATAGAGCCATAATGTCTCATGACCAGAAGGTTATATTCATTATCACAACTGAGTTCACTAAGAAAATGTTGTAGTTCCAACCAGGGCCAAACCTAACCCCACTCTCAATTGGAGACCTGTTGGACCAGTATCCCAAGCTACGCCCATCAAGATTGGCCCAGTTGTTCCAAACCTTCATTGTAGAGGAAAAACACATCCCTAAGGACCCCCCTCCATATATGTCCACTATTTTTTCTAAATAGGGCTAGTACATTGTGACCATGATATCATGTGTTTTGTATTACACTACAAGTGAATACAATGATGAACTTATTCTTGCCTTCATGTCCATTTGTACCCCAGGGCAACCTCCTACAACCACATATGAGTTTACCAAATTCATAGTTGATAGAATGCATGAGTAGTTCACAAGAATGGGAAATGAGAGAGTATTCAAATACTCCTCTGTATTGTACCATCTATTTTTGTATTATTAGTCAGATAAGTTTCCTTTCACTCTCTAGAAGCTTAACACCAAGGGCCAGCCCAGATTTATCATTTTTTGGACCCCACTCTTCCATAAGTTTGGATCACCATATACATACTGAGACTTCATAGATTCTTTTGTGTATCCAATCATGTCTACGCTCACTGGAAATCCTCCACCTAGCATAAGTTTAGAGATAAAAAGAGCTCCAAATTTCCAAGAAAACTAAAGTGGGAGATTGGTACCTTTACCAAAACCACCCAGAAATAAGAATATATGGTTGCCTACTTGCACCATATAATTTGCCAACATACCTCCTGTCACACGGAATCTGTCAAGGGTGCGGACACGACTGACCTTCCTAGAAGTCTAAGACATTCTAATGACAAACAAGACAAAATGGAGTGATCTTTCTCTAAATACACCTTTTACAACATGAAAACTACAAGTGTTTAGGCTTACCTTATTCCAAAACGCTGTTGTTGAAGTCCGTTCTTGACGATCCGGATGAGCTCCTCCTTCAAGTCAATTCCTGCAACCACAAACAATCAAACAATTACCAAGCACTTGCATTTCATATAATAAAACATATATTCAACATGCAGACCAAGGAACACATGAAATAACTCATTAACACAAGCTATTGAGAAAAATAAACCAGTTTGTATTAATAACGAAACAAAGAAACTCTTACAACCTGGCCTTGGTGTTGTGCAAGTTCCTCCCAGGGTCCATCAAGGGTTTTCCTCTACTTTGACAAAGCTCACCCTCTCCCAAGTAGAATCAAGTGAAGACAATCTCTCCTCACAAAGGCTCTAATGGAAGACCTAAATCCTGCAGCATTTACCCAAAGAAAATGTATAGCTCCAACCTCTTCTCCTTCTGGCTCAATGCCTTTATTTATAGTGCTGTAAAGAGGTTATTCAGGTCCACTATCAATGGGATCATCCCCCTCTATGGGTGGGATAGCTCCCTTATTGATGGGATAAGTTCCCCCTTAATAGAGATACATGAACCAACTGGAGGCGCATCCATTTCATCAAACCGACCTCTAGAATGTTCTAGAAGTAACCACAAGTAACTTTTTCAAGATAAAACTCGCGCATTTTGCCTTTTACAGAGGGACGCACCTGTCCCTTAACATACAGAGCGTCCATGGACGCAGATTTTGTGAACATGGTCAGCGTCCCCGCAGGTAAGGCTAGAGAGAACCTGCGACCCCAGAGATAAACATAGTTTTTACAAGACTTTCTCTCTTCTTTGAGTTTGAGATGGATAACAGAGGCATGAGACTTGCCTAAGAGGGTAGCATGACTGTTGATTTGAGCCATACTAACTGTAAGTAGTCAAGGTGACATTTTTTAGTGTAACAGATTGCCCCCTAAAGTGCGAAGCCTGGAATAGAATAGGGTTTTGTAATTCTAGGAAGGGTGAAGCGCTTTATCATTTCAAGGATTGCCTTGTGGATGGCCTGGTTGGAACCTGCAATTTTCAACACAAAATACATGGATAAGATTATATCATCACTGAGGTAGGCATTCCCATACTCAGATTCAAAACTTTAACTAATGGACTAACTATTCTGATACAGGAATGATCTTGCAGTACATCATTTTTATAGACTTTTGTAGACACAGTATGGACGCAGCCATCTGTTTATGATTAGTCTACATAGATAATGAATACAAAACTCCTCGCAGCCTGGATGGTAGAAACTAGATCCAGGGTCTTCACTTCTACTTCCCGAATTGGTACGATTCTAGCCATGTGATTAAATGATTCGATGTCGAACATGGTAGAAACCACTTGATTACCAGTCAATGATGTAAACTGTTAACAAGCGTGAGAGAAACCACCAGTAATGTCAATGGTTCTCAAAGTACCAAGCACAACCCGTGAAATGTGAATAGATGTTTTGATGTCGAACACTTCACGGAATCCTCTGATCGAAAGTCAATGATGTAAACTGACGTCAAAGGCGAGAAACCTGCCATTGATGCATGCAGACTTCAAGGTACTGTCGATTCCTAAGTCATCTTTCTAGATAATGTGTCGATGTCGATAGAAAGCGACCCGTTGCAGGCAAGCCCGCAACACGAAATCATTGTTCAAGTTGAAGAAATGTTGCTGTAAGGACTGACTCAGGGATGGTCAAATGGATGACAAGTATTTTGCAGATGAAAGTTTTTCTTGCAGACCTCTTGAACACATAACGACACAACAGATGGCTTGGTGACGAATAACTCAAAGTTAACCCTGGAACCCGGTTAAAGACTTTCAAAGTGATTTGGTCAACTGTGAGGTAAAAGATTTCCCAACCCAGGTGAATGAAAAGTGTCGTGTTCAAGAGCGGTAATAAAGTTTCTTCTGAGACAAAAGGTGACAAATAGGTTCATTCTTCTCTTTTTTCCCCCACCATTTCTGGCAAGTACCTCTTTATTTTTAACAAGCTTGAGGAGGATAACATATGCTTGATTATAAGCTCATCCTTCGGACGAGTCCAACCTAGTTTAAATTCGAACCCTAGGAAGGAGTGGTTCGTTCCTGTTTGTAATTGAACAGGTCCTCTACTGTAAAAGTTTAACGAGCCCAGTATAGGAGAAACTCGGCGTTTTTCAATTTTAGAGAGTCTGAAAAAACTAAAGGAGACTCCACGTTGAACTTTTTCGTATATTTGTGTCCCTCAAGCCCGAAAAAGTATAAAATAATACCTGGGGGAACCGCTTGATCTTGCGACCAAGGAGTACTTTCATAATAGTGTCGTTAACCTGAAAAGTAAAAAGCGATCAAGGACACGTCGTTTTATTTCCTTATCGAGTTCGAAACGACAAAAACCCGGCAATCTTTTCCTGATTTTGCGGTCAGAAAAGAGCTAAAAGGGGACCGTCTTTTAATTCCGTTTTAACGAGTGAAAAAGAAACACTCGGCGATCTTTTCATGTTTTAGGAGTCAGAAAAGGGCTTAAAAGATGACTCTGAAATTTTGTTTGTGAAAAATTACAATTTCCCTCGAAATCCCTTTGTCCTGCACAAAAGCGACACATTACTCATACCTGTTTAAAATAGGCAAAAATACATTCAAAAACATCTTTTCATGGTAAAAAATGAACTAATTCATCCAAAAAACCTATAAAAAGACCTTTTACCATGTCATTTTTACCGTTTCACTGTTGAGGTTGAAAAAGGAGCTTTTGACAAGAAACTTCCCGTGGTCGCTGCGGAAAATCTGACCGTTGGAATCGAACGCCGTCTCATCCAGGTATTTTACACATCCTACTCTGCATTTCTATCCGTTTAGAATCAATTTTTAGGTTTTAGTTTCATTTTTTGGGGGGGTTTTGGTTTTGGAATGCGCCTCTCGGCGGACGCAGGTGCCCTTCGGGTGACCTGCGTCCCCCGACTTTTTCTCATACGGGAAAACGGTCGGAAGACGCAGCCCGCCTTCAGGCCAGCTGCGTCCGGGCGCCCTGTGCTACAAAGCCGGGGTGCGTCCTCCGAGAAACGCGCATTTCAAAACCCCAACTCTCTCAAAAAACCACCAAAAATTCCCAAATTAATTTCTAATTGCTATTTTTGATATGCAGGGCATTAATCATGTTAGACTGGAGAGAAAGAGAGCATGTAGAGGAAGATGAAGCTGCAATAAATCATCAACCTTCCCTGGATGCCCTAAGAGCATGCGGATTATACAAATATTGGACCATACCGGGCATGAGGGGCCAGGTAAGATTCTTGGAATGGCTGGTTGAGCGATGGAACGTACAAGAACAATGCTTTTACATAGGAGGGCACCAGCTCGAGATAGAGCCCTCGGATGTATACTTTCTCACTGGCTTGCCAAACAGAGGTGAGCAACTCAGTCTTGCGGGGACTAGGCCGGGTGGCCAATCCCTTGATAGTCTCCGCGAGAATTGGTGCACACCTGGGGCTCACCATTCAAAAGGCATAGAGATAAAACACATCACTCTACCGGAACTCAAAGTCATAGCGTTCACGGTTACCAGAATTTGCGGCGCGGCCGCTTTACACATTGCTTCCGGATCCCAAATGCGGATGGCAATTGACTGTTACCAAGGCACCATTTTCAACTGGTGTGAAGCTGTGTCGGCTCATATGAAGAGCCAACTGACCAAGGCAAAGAACGGACGACTAAAGACTTTTGGATATGGGCCTATAGTCGTGAGCTTTGCCTTGGAGAGAATTCCAATGCTGATCCCTCAGCAACTCACTGTTGATATCTTGGGTCCCCAGCAGCCAAAGCTGATACGATGGGTTGCGGTGATGGCCCGGCATCCTGACGAGGGCGCGACAGTAGTTCGATTCTCAGATAGTTATTTTGACTGGTTAGAGGGCCAGCTTTTTGTGATACAGGACTTTCCGTATGCCGGAATGGATTTCAGAGGTGATCCGGACATGGTTCTTCCACAGGGAGAACAATGGGACGACAGAGGTACTTTTTATTTTCACAAGTTTTCTAGTTATGTATTTTTTGTATTTTTTATATATATCGTCTCAAAACTAATAGTAAATCTTTCAAAATGCAGATGTTGGTCCACAGCGTCCAGCCAACCTCCGGCCTTATGATAGACTACATCCAGCTGCACCGGTACCGGCCCCACAGGATGCGACAGCAGAAGTACTAGCTGAGTTGGAGCATGATCTAGAGCGTCTCACGGCAGATATACCTGAGACTACTATGGACGACATTCCTATCAGGCTTCAGCGCTTCGTAGTCGCGGTCCCTGGACCGTTTAGGAGATTTTTGCGTAAGGTAGCCCGCGCAGTGGTGTCGTACAGAGAGCACCACCAGTGATTGACTAGTCACTTTTGTAGTCACATGTGACATTTTTGACTTTTTGTACTATCATTTTGCCGATCATAAGGTGTTTTAAACCTATGATCGAAGACGATGTATATATTTTTTGACACACTTCTATCTATATATATCACTATTACCGGCTTATCTTGTTTAACATATGTGATGAAATGTTTTTAAATTTACTTGCATGATTATTGTAAATGTCTGTCCAACATTCGAGAAGCAATTGCATCTGCTAATGTATTCAAAGACCTTGGAATATGTTGATATTCAATGTAATCAAATTCACGTTCCAAGAGACGCACTCTCAAAAACAACCTTAATAACACAGGATTTCTAATGGCATAAACTCTATTAAGCTGTAATACAACAAGTTCAGAATCTAACCTCACTATCAAACGTCGAATTCCAAATGAAATAGATTCGGATAATAATTCAACCACTGCACTGTATTCTGCAATGTTATTCGTTGTTTGACCGAGGCTTACCCCATGCATAGAAACTAACTCGTCAGAGGGCGAATAGATAACCCAAGCTGCGGAAGAGATATTCCGTGTATTACGACAAGCACCATCAGCAAATCCAATGTATGTTTGGAGAGGCGTCGACATCTACAATATCAAGAGTAAAACCAAGATAAGCCAGAATAATGACGAAAAACCACACTTGCTAAGCTAAGCACACTGACTAAACTAACACACTTGCTAGCTAGAAAGAAAATCTAACCTATCTAAAAATTTCTCCATACCCATCATTTTAAGCATAATACCTCTTTAGGTAAAGTCCATTTCTGGGTTTACCCAAAGAGTCCCCATCAAAATCAACTAACTCATAAGCCCCTTTTGCTAGCTTTCGCTTTACAATGTAGGGCCCATGCCACATGGGAACGAATTTTCCGGCACCTAGCTTATCGTTAGCTTGATCATATAATAGTACTAGGTCTCCTTCCGAAAAACTTCGAGGGGTTACATTTTTATCGTACTGAGCTTTCATTCGTTTCGCGTGAGTCTCGATAGCTAAAGTAGCGTCACGTCGAGTCTCATCTAATTTAGCCAAGTATAATAACCGTTTCTCCTCTTCGGAAGTAGCTGGAAGTAATTCGACAGCCATTTGAAGTGATGGGATTTCGCATTCAATAGGTAACACAGCTTCTAAGCCATAAACTAGCTGGAAAGGGGTGAAACCTGTTGAATTTTTCACTGAAGTTCGATATGCCCATAGCGCCGAAAATAACATGTTATGCCAATTCGTTCGATGGATACCAATGATCCGTCGAATCATGATGACTAGAACTTTGTTGATTGACTCAACCAAACCGTTGGCTTGCGGATAATAAGGAGTAGAGCTATCGTGGCGCAAACCAAGCTGGCTTGTAAGCTCAGTCATCATGACGTTTCGAAAATGGCTCCCATGGTCAGTAATGATTGCTTGTGGGACACCAAACCTAGTTATGATATGATTGAATACGAAAACTGCAGCTGTCTTGCCGCTTGCGTCGAATGTAGGCATCGCCTCGGCCCATTTTGTAAAATAATCAACCGCGAGGATGATATACGCATGCCCCCCGGCCGAGTGAGGGTTACAAGTAATAAAGTCAATGCCCCATTTGGCGAATGGACCAGCGGCAATTATAGGGTGGAGAGGAGCAGGTGGAGCGCGCATCTTTCGATCAAACACTTGACAGTTGTGGCATGTTCTGACAGCAAGGATACAATCTTTAAACATAGACGGCCAGAAATAGCCAGCGCGCAACACCTTCTGAGCTGTGGCATACCCAGACATATGACCGCCACATGCTCCAGAGTGACAATCATTCAAAACTCTCTCAGCCTCTTCGTGAGTTAAACAACGTCGAAAAACTAAGTCTGCCCCCCGGCGATAAAGTGTATCTCCAATAATTCTGTATTGCTGGGATCGAAACCGAATTTTTCGACGGTCTTCCTTGGAAGCTTCAGGCCGAAAGGTTTGGGTTTGGAGATAGATGATTATATCCCCATACCACGGATCTAAAGTGCTAATAAGAAACAAAGATTCGTCCGCAATGGACTCCTCTGCCACAGTCTCTGTGTCAGCACTCGGGAAATCACACATCAATTCCGCAAAAACTAAAGATTTCTTAGACTTGGACTTCTCGAACTCCAAGTCGAACTCTTGCAGGATAACAATCCATTTAGAGTACTTGCCCCCTAGCAGTTGTTTTGTCAAAATATAAATCATAGGGTTGCAATCCGAAATAACTGTAGTCTTGCGGAGAAGAATGTAGTGACGAAAACGCTGGACAGCTTGAACGGCTGCCAGGGCCAATTTCTCCACATGCGAATATTTTAACTCAGTGGGATTTAAGGTTCTACTAAGATAATATATCACATGCTCTGCTTTGAATTCATCTTCTTGAACTAACACCATTCCAATGGTGGAATGCGAAGCTGCGAGGTATAAGAAGTAGTCCTGGTTGTAGTTGGGAGGATGCAATAACGGTGCATGGGTCAACGCGTGTTTTAGTGCATCAAAAGATTGTTGGGCAATCTCGTCCCAAAAGAATTGTGCGTTCTGTTTCAACAACCGTGTAAAACCTTTAGTGACCTCGGCGTAGTTTGGGATGAATCGGCGTAAAAAGTTCGCTTTCCCTTGCAAACTTTGGAGTTGGCGCAAACTCGAAGGAGGAGGCAATTTGATGATAGCCTCGACTTTCGAGGGATCGACGCGAATGCCGGCTTTTGAAACAACAAATCCCAGCAATCGACCTGTTTCTATACAGAAAACACACTTGTGGGGATTCAACCGAATTCGATAATGCCTACACCTCATAAAGATTGCTCGTAGGTGGACAAGGTGATCAGCTCGTTGTAAAGAATGAGCAGGCAAATCATCGAGATAGGGTTGCACAATGTGCTTGATGTCATGAAATGCATAAGACATCGCCCGTTGAAAAGTGGCCCCGGCATTCTTAAGTCCAAAAGGTAATTTGCAATAAGCAAATGTCCCCCATGGACAAATGAATGCCGTTTTTGGTTGATCGGCAGGTAGAATATTGATTTGATTATAGCCTGAGAAACCATCCATGAAGGAAAACATCTCACTTCCGGCACAATCATCAATAATTTGATCGATATAAGGCGTAGGATAGTTGTCTTTTGGACAAGCTCGATTGATATCCCTATAGTCGATACAGATTCTTATTGTTCCTTGTTTTTTATTGACGGGAACAATATTCGATACCCAATCCGTTAACGGGATCGGATAAATGAAACCTGCTTTCAACAGCTTTTCGACTTCTGCTTTAATCGCAGCCGCTTTTCGAGGGTGAATCTGACGCAACCGTTGCCGAATGGGTTTAGCATCCGGGTAGGTTTTGATTTCATGAACAACAATGGCAGGATCAATTCCCGGCATTTCCTCGTAAGACCAGGCAAACACGTCGCGGAATTCTTGGAATAGGGCCTTGTAAGTTTGGATTTCTTCTTCAGTACATGCGGCACCTATATGAATGTTCTCCTCGATTCCGGGCTTCACTGAAATATCAATGGGAATAGTACGAGAAATATTCCCTAAATTCAGCTCTGAATCAGAATGTTTCGTTGGATCCTGAGCGTCTTTGACATATTCAGCGGTAAAGATAGATGAAAAATCATTTTCAAATGCATCATCCTTAGGTAAAAACGAAGATCTGTGATGGAGATCTTCCCATGGTAGATCATCTACACTTAGGATTTCGCGAAGTTGTTCGTCAGATGACACTTCTTCGGGAAACGTTATCCGTTCTAAGGGTGAGGTGAAAAGTGACTCTTCACTGACCACATTCATTTGGTCGGTTTCGGTTGAATGAAAGTCGGTAAAAGACATAAGAGCTTCATAAGCAATCTCATACGGACTCAACGGCATAACATCACCGAGTGAGTCTAGCTCAGAGTCAGAGGGAACATACCAAGGATCATCATAAATAATGTTTTCTGACGTGATCATATGAATTGTTGCGAACGAAGGGTCTGCATTGAGTGGAGGGAGAGGAAAAGTTCCCAGTAAACCGGAATCCTTAACTAAACCTACACCAATGTCCCTATAAGGGATTGTCGTTTTACCAACATGCTGGATAGTTTCTAAAGAGGTTGGGTCGGATGAAAAGTATGTCAGCTGATCAATAGTCACGATCTTACCGTTATGTGGAAACTTAATGACTCTGAAGACCGATGAAACGACCGCTGTCATAGCATATGACCAACTTCGACCCAAAAGAAGGTTGTAGTCTAGAGGGGCATCAACCACTTCCACATCCAGACTAACGGTTTTACCTTCGACCCCTATAGGCAATTCTTGTAGAATACCAAACGGACGGAACCCACGGCCATCAAAGGCCTTAAGGATGGTGGGGGATTGGTTCAACGAAGGAGAACCAAGCGATCTCCAACATTGAATCGACATAATACACGTAGAAGCTCCCTCATCAATCACAGTCCGATGAATAGGCCTGTTTTTGACTATCACTGGAATTTGGAAAGCCATTTGATGGGGGAGACGCGGTGTACTACTTTCTAGATCAAAGATCATTAGGTTCGGGTCCTGAACATCGACAGCTCCAATAGCCGACAAAAGCAATTTTCGTTGCGCTGGACATGATTGCAGCACTTCGAGTGCCGACATTGCTGAAGGTGAAACAGCTAAGTCTTCAACAATGTTGTAATTCTGGGCTGCTCTCGCATGTGGATTGAAAGCAGACCTTCGAAGTACACCCTTGGCGGGCGGCTTAATCACTAAGTCTGGGTTAGGTTTTTCGATCTGTAGTGGATCGGAACCAGGAGCTGAGGTTGATGGGTTAGAGTGAGAAGATTCTGCTTCCTTACCATCAACAGGAGCCTTACTACCATAATCTTGCGATCGAGTCGCAATCCTGACATGAGACATCATCAAAATGGGTTCTTCACTGGCATTCGAAGAAGAACCTATCATCTTATTCTCCTGCTCTGGAAATGGATTTTTTAACACAGCAGGAGTGGGAGAACCTTTGACTATTTTCACTACCTCGGCCCGATGAGGGCAGTCTCTCGTAAAATGATCTTCTTCACAAATAAGACAAGGATATCGAGGTTTGCGCTTTTCGTCATTGGTTTCCGACTTTTCCGTTTTCTCCTTTGGAGCCTTGTCTGCTTTAGCCTTCTTCTTTCCTTTCTTCTTTCCACCGTTTTTGGATTTGGCCGTAGATGACTCTACAGCGTGAATGTCGGCGGTAAGTTCAGGAGGAGAAGACTCTCCTGTCGGAGAATCAGGCAAAGTGATAATTGGAGTATTGGAGGTCTTGGAAGACTTCTTCTTACTCTTCGTAGTCACGATACCGATCATACCATCAGCGGCATGAGATCCCGAAGGAGCAGCAGCGATTTGGTTTGACTTTGGAAGATCCGGAATTTTCTCGTGTAACGTACCCGACTGAGTGTAAACTAAGTCAAGGTATTGTGCCTGAGCAATGACTTGCTCCTCAGTAACTACTCCGGCCTTAGCTACATCTTCAGTAATTCTTGGTAATAATGATTTGACAAACCATTCAGCTAAGATTTGGTCCGGGATAAAAACTTTCACTAATCTTCTTCGACGTCTCCACTCATGGATGTGATCAGAAATGTACGTGGATGTCGATTGTTTTAGCGAAGTTAATAATTCTGTACCATTATCGTATCTGACTGGTAACTGAAAATGAGTTAAGAACGAGGTAGCTAACTGGCTAAAGTTGTAAAAAGAGGCCCGTGGTAACTCAATGTACCACTTGGCTGCGAGACCAATGAGTGTACGCTGGAAAAGACGTAAGCGGATGGAATCATCTGAGATGGAATTTGATGCACACCAGAGGTGGTAAGTCATCACGTGATTAGACGGATCCTCTCCAGACTTACCTTCGAACTTGGGTATATCGCTGGGCAACTTATTTGGCATTGGCGGCCAGAACTGAAGATATTGAATTGGATCGTTCGTTAGGCGCGTCAAGTCGGGTAAATCTAAAGTCGCAATAAACGGTAACTGCCGGTTAGGATCTCTAAAACTCTGAGTCACAATACCAGCCCCAGGAGGAGGATATCCAGGATAACTAGGAACAGGAGTCGCATTTGGGATATTATATCCTCCTGGAAAACCAGGATTAACCGGACCGTACTGGGGTTGCTGAGGTTGTTGATAAGTGTACCCAGGATACGGTTGATACTGGTAAACCGGTTGTTGGGCAGCTTGCCCAGGTTGATACTGTCCCTGGTACGGAGGTTGAACAAATTGAGGTTGAGTAGTAACAACCGTACTTGTACCAGGTTGGCCTGCAGGCATCTGGACTGTGGTTTGAACCGTGGGTCCAGACAACGGTACAGATGTCTGAGGAGTGGTTACAGGGACAGTAGAAACCGGAGCTGCCGATACTCCAGAAGTAAGCATGGTAGATGAAGCGGTAGTTGCTGCAGCCGTGTGAGGTGGAGTACCAGGTGCAATTGGCGGCTGAGTAACTACAGAAGTTACAGGGGTCTGAACACTTGACTGGACAGGTTGCGGTTGCTGGGGTGGACCAGGAACTGCAGGTTGTCCTGCTTGAGGTACCGACTGTATACTTGGTTGCGACATCTGTTGACCCTGTGACGGATCCCATGTTAACATTCCAGGGTATTGACTCGTAACAGGTTGAGGATACTGAGATCCATAGCCGTATTGAGGATAGGGTTGATAACTGTAAGGTGCAGTCCCATATGATTGCCCTTGAGGTGGTTGATAACCTTGACCAGGGTATTGACCCGTAGGTTGATAACCTTGAGGTAAATACGAATACTGGGGTTGACCTTGACCTTGAGGTTGGTATCCTTGAGGTTGATACCCTTGGGGTTGATACCCTTGGGGTTGCCATCCTTGAGGTTGCCATCCTTGAGGTTGATATTGATACTGAGGTTGACTTTGGGGTACATATTGAGGCTGGGGTTGATACCCTTGAGGTTGCCCCCCAGTCACGAATGAAGTACCTTGAGGTTGCCCCCCAGGCATTAACGAAGGTTGCCCCCCAGGCGGTAATTGGCCACCTTGAGGTTGGTTAATGGGAGTTGAACCTGACATCATATAAACTTCACCTATACTCAATGGTACATTACCACTGTTTCCAACTAATAACCCATGATCAATGGGTTGAGGAGATGCTCCCGCAAAGGTACCAGAAAGTGATTGATACCCAGTAGGAACAGAAGGACCGCCATGTAAAAATGATTCAGGACTTTGTGAAAACACAGATGACTGACCAGACATATTTACAGGAGAATGAATTCCTCTAGGTGGAACCGGAGTACGAGGTGTAGAAAAACCTACTGAGTTGTCTAAAAAATTGGTTAATGCAAGGTACCAAGATTCACTTCTAGGAGGACTGTAAAAGATGGATTCACGCTCCCTTAGATCAAGGGTAATTAGATCTTCAGAATCAGAAACGCCTATTTCTTCCTCTGGAACAAGTTCTTCTATAGCAATTAATCCAACAGGAAGATTTTCGGTGATAATTCTTTCTATTCTTGGTGAATCAGGAACACTAGGAGTTGGAGTAACAGGTTCTGAAATTTCAGGTTCTTCGCCTGTTTCACTGGCAGATGAAAAACTACCAGCAAGCTCGGAAACTGTAACAGCTTCGGGATTGTAACCTGTTTCTAAACTTTGGTAATCTGGATGGACTACCAAGGAAGATTCTCCTTCTTCAGGTGATCCTACTCTACTGCCACTAGGAGGAGTTACAAGGACCTTTAACCCTTCTAAATTACCTGGGTCGTCTCGAGGAGGGGATCCCCTAAGTCTACGGGATCTTCTCAACAATTCGGCCACAGAAACAACTTCAGGAGACTGGCCCGCAATTCGACGGGACCTTCTCGGTAATTCCGCCACAATTAAAGATTTTAACTACAACACACGAAAACAAAGTAAAAAATTTCAAATCAAACCACCTAAAGTCTTCTAAAGAAGCAAACAAATTTGAAGCACACGCCTAAATAATCTAGAGCGTCAAACCACACACAAACAGTAGTCTTCCGGACCAAAAGCGCTAGTTGGTGATTAGGCCCAACCTCGCAGGATTCAGTACAGAAATGGTGGGTGGAACAGTTACCCCGGCAACCTGCTTAATGAATAGACTGGACCAAGTTCCTCCACTTTAACCGTCTCGAAGTGAAGCGAACCCCCCAGAAAATCCAAGTGAGTATAACCGACGTCTGCTCCAGGTACAGTGGGACCTTCCCTCCACCGTCACCTTGGGTAGAATCCTAGATATTATGGCCACTAAGGTTACCAATCACAACAATTACACCTGGGGGAACAGTCTAAACTCCGACAGCACGCAAGGGCAGAGTAGCAAGCTCCAATCCCCTTACCGGCTCCTTGACAACAATCCAAGGTTTACCGATAAGTGACCCCTGGCTCCTCGACAATGGTTAATCCGAGGTTTACCGTTTGTAATACGTACTGCCTGGCGTCGTTCCCAACGAGGGAGGAATGATCCCCTCACTGGTTCGGACACGAGCTCGTGCTTCTCCTTTAAGAGGAGCTTTCCCAGAATGTAACTGAAACAATTGGATTTGTTCTACTCAAGATAGACTATCTGTTTGGTTTTGTAGTCTTGGAGAGTTAAGTACTCACCTACTCCAAGACCCTAGCCTAAGCTATGTTGGTGCTTCAGAGCCCTAGAAAAATAAAGATTACTAGATTGATTTTAATTTAAGCGTTACTTTTAAGGTTGTTTCTTAAGTCAAAAGGTGATGGAAGTGAAACTAGTGGTGTGTTGACTCGACTCGAAACCACTACAAAATGCACCTAGAATGATTTATCCACTACTTTACTTTTTCGATGAATTGCTTAACTAAAAAGTTGAGAGAATGCAATCTTTATAAAAGCAACTTCTTAATTGAAGACAATCAAAGAAACAATTCGTTTTTCTTTTCCAAGCATAAAAACATAACTTCTCTTTACATGCACGAAAAAACTCTTTTCTTCTTTCGAAAACAAAAAGCTACTTGAAACAAGACTTTTTAAGAAGATGTTTTTGTATTTTTCTTTTAATAAAGCAAATAAATCTAATATAACCAAAAATCAATCTTAACAACTCTTAAAATCTATGAAAATGCACTCATAAGCAAACTAAAGGCAAATTTACTCTAAGCAATCTTAACGAGGCCAAAACTAACAATGATTATTTCTAAGGTGTTTTACTTGATCACAATCAAATCAAGGACTAGCTTATTGCAGAATCAAAAACTAGCCAAAACAAAACTCTAATCTTTTTGTTCTTTTTGTAAAATGGAAATCAATACTTTATAAACAAGTAATTCGAAATTTGACCCAAAACAACTCAAATGGCAAGTTGCTCACAAAAGGAGACTTTACGACAGGCCCGACTTCTAAGAAGGTTGACTAACCAGAGAGATCTAAGGCTGGACAACTTTCTACTATCAAAGTCACTACAAAGCCTTTCCAAAAATCAAACCCTAGGTCTAAACTTCGTTGAAAACCACTAAAACACTCAAAGCTCACAAAACAAGTTCAGGTGAAAATTCTTGACAGGGTACTAAAGGATCTGGGCAGAAAACACTAAGGAAAAACAAAATCTAAAAGTAATTTAAAGCAAAAATGGAATTTTCTTAAGTTTTACAGGAAGACGCAGGCAACCCGTTGTCACAGGTGCGGCCCCGCTCTGTGCAGACGGCAACAGCGCGTCCAAAGACGCACTGTGCAGTACTCAGAGACTGCGTCCTTCTGGGAAAATGAAGAAAAACCAAATCTAACTAAATCTAAAGCTAAGCCACCCAAATACTAATTCTCACAGTCAAAAACCAGAAAATAAAAATGATTTTCTCAAAGCAAAGTTCATATAAAGGAAAAGACTCTCTCATTAATGGATTCCCCAGTGGAGTCGCCAATTTGTCACACGGAATCTGTCAAGGGTGCGGACACGACTGACCTTCCTAGAAGTCTAAGACATTCTAATGACAAACAAGACAAAATGGAGTGATCTTTCTCTAAATACACCTTTTACAACATGAAAACTACAAGTGTTTAGGCTTACCTTATTCCAAAACGCTGTTGTTGAAGTCCGTTCTTGACGATCCGGATGAGCTCCTCCTTCAAGTCAATTCCTGCAACCACAAACAATCAAACAATTACCAAGCACTTGCATTTCATATAATAAAACATATATTCAACATGCAGACCAAGGAACACATGAAATAACTCATTAACACAAGCTATTGAGAAAAATAAACCAGTTTGTATTAATAACGAAACAAAGAAACTCTTACAACCTGGCCTTGGTGTTGTGCAAGTTCCTCCCAGGGTCCATCAAGGGTTTTCCTCTACTTTGACAAAGCTCACCCTCTCCCAAGTAGAATCAAGTGAAGACAATCTCTCCTCACAAAGGCTCTAATGGAAGACCTAAATCCTGCAGCATTTACCCAAAGAAAATGTATAGCTCCAACCTCTTCTCCTTCTGGCTCAATGCCTTTATTTATAGTGCTGTAAAGAGGTTATTCAGGTCCACTATCAATGGGATCATCCCCCTCTATGGGTGGGATAGCTCCCTTATTGATGGGATAAGTTCCCCCTTAATAGAGATACATGAACCAACTGGAGGCGCATCCATTTCATCAAACCGACCTCTAGAATGTTCTAGAAGTAACCACAAGTAACTTTTTCAAGATAAAACTCGCGCATTTTGCCTTTTACAGAGGGACGCACCTGTCCCTTAACATACAGAGCGTCCATGGACGCAGATTTTGTGAACATGGGCAGCGTCCCCGCAGGTAAGGCTAGAGAGAACCTGCGACCCCAGAGATAAACATAGTTTTTACAGGACTTTCTCTCTTCTTTGAGTTTGAGATGGATAACAGAGGCATGAGACTTGCCTAAGAGGGTAGCATGACTGTTGATTTGAGCCATACTAACTGTAAGTAGTCAAGGTGACATTTTTTAGTGTAACACCTCCCTATGAGGTTGTTTTCCTTAGAATATTACAGACAGATCATCAATGTAGATGAAGTCAAATTTTTCACTGCCAAGAAGAAGGACCATTTCAAAATCAAAGACCAGTTAGGCCCCTTCATATGCAATTCCAGAGAGGCAGGGCAAGAGGCAGACCTGATCCAGCAAGGCATGAAATTCCAAAGGAGTTTTGTATGTAGATATGACCCTTTAGAATTCATTACCAAGAAAATGCAAAAGGTCAAGCTAGGACTTTTTATCCACCACCCAATACTAGAGGTAGAGGCATATGCCAATCAGACAAATTGGGTGGAAAATACCTTAGTAGATAGAGACATCACAAGGGTAGATGTAGAAAATGCTCTGATTAATTTGGAAAAGTAGCTTGATGAGAGCTCTTTCCTGTAGGTATCAGAAGAGCAATAAAGATCCATGAAGAAGAAACAAAGCAGAAGCATCCACTTCACCTATGGATACATCTGAGGCACAATGTGAAACTGGTCACAGCAAGAGGCAAAGACTCAATCCTGTCACTGAATAGGAAAATATAGAAGAATCAATATAGGTGACCACCACAGAAATAGACAGAAGCAGGGCCACCACTCCTTCTACAGACATGCAAGAGCCTTCCACATCACAAACTCAGTTATTGGAAAGGCAGATAAGTTTAGAAGTGTCCTCACTCAACAGGCTTGCTGATAAGGACAAGGACTTAAAAGACAGGTATAAAGACATCAAAATGAGGAATGAGAAGCTTAAAGCCCAAACATATGCTCAATACCTAAAGCTCACTCCCACAAATCAAACAAGGTTGATGTCAGCCTTTGACATCAAGGAGGGAAAGCTGCAGATGTCCTTTATTAAGCCTACAACACAACAGCCCAAAACATCATCAGATTTCAAGAGGGTTGACTTTGAAGTATTGGCAAGGGATATTCATCCCATAGACCAAATAGAATTGCATAAACAAGCTAGAGAAATGATATACTCCACCCTTATAGGTAAAGCCATAGCTACCCATAATTTACAAAGTTCATTGAATAATATCTCAGCACAGTTTCAGTTGGAAAAGGCCTCCTCACAGGCCAAGGATACTAGGATTAAGTCTTTGGAAGACTTAATTATTGAATTGGGACATGATCCCAAGGATATTAAAGCTACAAAGCAGCTCATAAAGAAGAAAAATGATGATATTGCTACACTTAGGAAGCAATTGAAAATTCCCTAGCTGCAACATCCTCAAACGCTGGAAGTTTTGGAGACCCAACAAAAGCATGAGGAGTTGATGGACTTGGTCCTCCAACTCAATGATCAACTAAGGGAAATAGAGAAAGAATTGGATAATTTAATCCAAATGAAACAAACTGACATTGCATCAACTTCTACAAACATCATCCCTACAGTGTCTACAACAGTCCCTTCCACACTGGTAGCTTCACTAGCACCTACAGCTCCACTTGCCACATCATTGCCAGTTACAGCAGAGTCTACAACAATAGGTACACCAAGAGAGGATGCAGATAAATTAGTCAAGGCCATGAATGAAATGTCCATCCAAGCCACTGAAATGAACAGACTAAGAGAAAAGGTGGAAAGTTTAGAAACTGATTACAAACTTGCCCAGATTATGAAAAAAGAAGAAGCTCAGAAGGCCAACGGGATGAGTGAAAGGGTCAAAGCCTTGGAAAAGGACCTAACATTAGAGAAACCCCTTGGACAGGCCAAGGAACTGTTATGGGCCAATATCATTGACTTTGTCAATGATATTTGGCCATCAATTCAAGTTATTTTTGAACAAACAAAATTAATAAAGATAGCTACAAAAGCTATCCAGAAAGTGAAGGAGGAGTTGGGAGACATGCCTGAGGATGCCAATAGACTCATCCACTTCCTCAACAGCAAGAACAGGTATGAACTCCATGAGCTGGACATAGAAGACAGAACTGAAACTATTTTGGAAATAAGAAAGGTTCTTTCCAAGAGGAACCTAATGCTAAACTTGGAGGAAAAGTGCAAGAACATGCAGGTGGCCATTGATAGATTCATGGCCAAATTCCAAATTTTGAGGGAGAAAGGATTGCCCAGTCCATTGGTCATCAATGACAAGCTTATGACACAATAGGACTATGACAATAGACTCAGGCAGTTGGCTAAAGAACAAGCTAGCACTTCAGCAATTAAAGCCCTACCAACAAGCAAAGTTTTATATAACACATTTGAGAACCTGTTTTTCCTCCAACATGAGGTAAAACACTTATTCATCACCAAGCCCAATTTTTCCAAGTATACTGAAGCTGATGAGATATACCGAAGGATGATGAATGTCAAGTTACCTAACGATGAATGGTGGGAAAAAATGACTGATTTACTGTAAGAAATTTACAGTAAAAAGGTTACCATATGGTGAAAGTGGAACAGCCATGTAAACAGGTGAAGACAGGTTAGCATGCCAAAGCGTATAAGTGTCAAAGAGTATCAGAAGAAATTCAAAGTTTAATAAGGCTTTCATATGTGAAAGATCAAACAACAAGGTAGCTAAAAGGGATAAAACCAAGCATAAAGGCCAACAATATGTTGGGTTGTGTTATATTCTTTCCACAACTAGCCCATGTAGTTAACCGGGGGGTTAGAGAGGAGGCAGAGCCCCCCTTCATTGTATTGATTGTGTAGCGGGGGGGCTCACATGGGGTTTGAGGCATACCTGTAACCCCACTTTATGGGGTCTGGGGTAGTGGGCCAGATAATTTTGGTTTTGGACCCTATGTTAGGTTGGGCGGACCCACCTATGGTTTTGTGCATGATTTTTGCACATGTTTTTTGGACACGATGCTTTTCGGTCCATGGTATTGGATGCTTCGACATGTATAAATATGTATTATAAAATTGAAAGGAAAATAATGAAAAATCAAGCCGATAGTCTCGGTTTTGGGATCCAGGGGAAAATCTCTATGTATATGTTTTTTATGTGTTATGCTCTCGCATTGTTTTATTTTCTGTGTTTTAGAATTCGTATGCAGGTAATTTCTGTACGGGGTTAAAACCTACATTTGGTATCAGAGCATTTTGGCTTCAAGGGGACACCTTTGATGCTGAGGGGTTTCACTTGGGCCTGTGGTAGACCCTATTTAGTGGGAGATCTACGAGATCGATTCTAGTGGTGAAAGAAGATGGAAAGTAGTGGAAAGATAGAGATCGATAAATTTAATGGTCAGAGCTTTTGTTGGGTGTGGAGCCTGATTATCTTCTATATTCAAAGGTATCGCCACATTGGACCCTAGCTCGAAATGGGGGCAGCAACGCTGCCCGTAAAGTATTCGCTGCAAGGGGGGTTCGAGGGGGGGGGGGGCGGCTGCGGCCTTTGGGAGGCCCCCTTGGTGAGGGGTTTCGGGGGCAGCGCCCCCGAAGCTAAAAACAACTGTAAAATTGCCTTCTAAAAGTATAGTAATTTCTAGTCAATCTGGGCCATTCATTAGGTGGATGATCTGATGGTAGAACTTATGTTTAGTTTAGAGTTTTTTTCCCTAGAAGGTAACCCCTCTCTTTATATGAGGGTATTGTATTTGAGGCTGTATAATAGATGTGTATTCTATGAGCGAGAAACAGAGAGTTGAGACTGTGAGAGAAAGCTGAAGATATTACAACGGATTTGCTGTAGGTTTTGTCTCTTCATTTTGCTGGATAATATAAAGGAAGGACTGGCTGTTCAAGGTGGACGTAGCCCAAATTGGGTGAACCACGTATATCTGTGTCTCCCTTGTTTTGTGCGTTTTCTATGTTTATATTTCTACAATATTTTATGTGTTTCATTGCTCCGTAATATATAATATACTAACAACTGGTACCAGAGCCGAAGGCCTATTTGGCTAATAAACTCACAGGAAAGAAGGGTTCCTCATTCAAGTGGGAGTAATGGCGGAAGATGGTAAGTTTAGGGTCAAGAAATTTAATGGCCAAAACTTCTCACTGTGGAAGATGCAGATGGAAGATTATCTGTATTAGAAAGATCTATACTTACCATTGGGCGGAAAAGAAAAGATGCCGGCGGGTATGAAAGATGAAGAATGGAACCTCCTCGATAGAAAGGCACTCGGAACAATACAGTTGTGCCTTGCAGTGTCGGTCACCCTCAACATTTAGAAGGAAACAACAACAGAGGGTTTGATTAAGACATTGGAGAAACTATATGAAAAACCTTCGGCCTCAAACAAGGTATTTCTTATGAAACGGTTATTTAATATGAAGATGTCAGAAGGTGGATCTATTGCAGATCATTTAAATGATTTTAATATTGTTACAAGTCAGTTATGTTCTGTAGGGGTAAACTTTGATGATGCAGTTAGATCTCTATTATTCTTGTGCTCATTGCCAGAAAGTTGGAATGGTTTAGTAATGGCCATTAGTAACTCTGTGTTTGGATCTAGTACCTTAAAGTTTGATGATGTTGTCGGTGCTATCCTTAGCGAGGAAATGCGACGGAAAAGCTCCGGTGAGACATCGGGAAATGCTTTGAGTGTAGAGTCTAGGGGAAGAAAAATGGAAAGAGGAAAGAGCTCAGGATATCCCAGTAAATCAAGGAAAGGCAGATCCAAGTCCAGATCGGGGATATTGTGTTGGAAATGTAGAAAGAAAGGACACCTAAAGAAAGACTGTAGATCTCGAAAGGGAAAAGAATGACATGCACAACAAGAAAACAATCATGAAGCAAATGTGACACGTGAGGTGTTACAAGATGCTTTGATTCTTTCTTTCGAAAATATTACTGATTCGTGGGTGGTAGATTCAGGGGCCTAATTCCATGCCACACCTGATAAGAAATACTTTCATGACTATGTTCAAGGATATTTTGGACAAGTTCGTTGGGTGATGATAAACCCTGTAAAATTGTTGGAATGGGTAAGGTTCTTGTAAAACAACAGAATGGAAACCAATGGCTACTAAAGGAGGTAAGGCATGTTCCAGATCTAAAAAAAAATATGATTTTAGCAGGGCAGTTAGGCGGTGAAGGTTGTGTGACAACTTTCACAGATAAAGCTTGGAAGGTCACCAAAGGATCCTTGGTAATACCAAAAGGCGAAAAGGTTGGTACATTGTATTTATGCAATGGTATTTCTAGCTCTGTTAATTCTTTAACTTCCAAAGGAGCAGATGCAACATTATGGCATCATAAGCTCGGACACATGAGTGAAAAAGGGATGAAGATTCTTCACTCAAGGAATTTGTTGCCGGGTTTGAAGAATGTTGATTTGGACTTCTGTGAGAATTGCATTTATGGAAAACAGAAGAGAGTTAGATTTCTCAAAGTTGGGAAAGAAAAGAAGAATGAAAAAATAGAGCTTGTGCATACAGATGTATGGGGACCTGCTCAGGTATCATCTCTTGATGGCTCTCGTTATTATGCTACTTTTATTGATGATGCAACTAGAAAAACTTGGATTTATTGTATTAAGAATAAATCTGATGTATTTGATACTTTGAAGAAATGGAAAGCTTTGGTTGAGATTGAGATAGGAAAGAAATTGAAGTGTCTTAGATCTAATAATGGAGGTGAATATTGCAGCAAAGAGTTTGGTAGGTACTTTTCAGAGCATGGAATTCACAGAGAGAAGACAGTTCCAAGCACACCACAAGAAAATGGTGTGTTAGAAAGGATGAATAGAATAGTCATGGAGCGTGCAAGGTGTATGAGATTGCATGCAGGATTGCCTTTACAGTTTTGGGCAGATGCTGTAGATATTGTTGTTTATCTAATAAATAGAGGGCCTTCAAGTTCCTTGGATGGTGGTGTTCCGGAGGAAGCATGGCCAGGTAAAAAGGTAAACTACTCTTTTTTTAAAGCCTTTTGGTTGTGAGGCCTTTGACCATATTGATAAAGAAAATAGAACAAATCTTGAGGCAAAGTCAAAGAAATGTACCTTTATTGGATATGGTGTTAATGATTTTGGTTATCGCTTATATGATTATGAAAATAACAAAATCATTAGAAGCGGAGATGTAATATTCAATGAAAAGGTCTTGTATAAGAATCAGTTGCAGGAAAAGAAACAGGAAAAATAATACAAGGAATACACAGTTCTTGATGAAATCGCTGAAAAAGTAAAGGTGCCTAAAAATAATAATAATCAACAACTACAACAGCAGCAACCACCACAATAGCAACAGGCACCCCAAACACCTGAAAGTGGTGTCAGAAGATCTACCAGGATAAGTAGACCCCCTGAATGATACTTTCCTTCATTATATTATTTATTTTTGACTGATCCTGGTGAACCCGAATGTTATGAAGAAGCAATGCAGGTTGAAAGAAGGAAGAAGTGGGAGGTAGCTATGGAAGAAGAGATGGACTCTTTAATGCATAACCAGACTTGGGACTTAGTCAGGTTGCCTACAAGTAAAACTACATTGCAGAATAAATGGGTTTATAGGTTGAAGGAAGAAGATGGAGGAAAACAGAGGTACAAAGCTAGACTTGTGGTGAAGGGGTTTGCACAGAAGAAAGGTATTGATTTTGATGAAATATTTTCTCCTGTTGTTAAAATGACTTCAATCAGAACTATTTTAAGTCTAGTGGCAATTGAATATTTGCATCTTGAGTAGTTAGATGTAAATACAGCCTTTCTCCATGGGTATTTGGAGGAAGATATATATATGCAGCAGCCACAAGGATATGAAGTGAAAGGGAAGGAGAAACTAGTGTGCAGGTTGAAGAATAGCTTGTATGGCTTAAAACAGGCTCCAAGGTAGTGGTATCTAAAATATGACAAGTTTATGTCTGAACAAGGTTATAGTAGATGTCACTCTCATCATTGTGTTTATCTGAAAAAGCAAAATTATGGAAGCTATATTATATTGTTATTGTATGTAGTTGACATGCTTGTTGCAGGATCTAACATGCAGGAAATAAATGTGCTCAAAATAAAATTGGTAAATTCATTTGCAATGAAGGATTTGGGAGCTACAAAACAAATCCTTGGTATGAGAATAACTAGAGATAGGAAAAATCGCAAATTAACATTGTCTCAAAATGAGTACATACAAAAGGTGTTGAAAAGATTTAACATGCACAATGCAAAACCAGTTAGTACACGTTTTTCTAGCCATTTCAAACCTAGTAAGGAAATGTGCCCAAAGACCCAAGAAGACGTGGATTATATGTCTAAATTTCCATATGCATCAGAAGTTGGAAGCTTAATGTATGCAATGGTCTGCAAAAGGCTTGATATTTCACATGCAGTGGGAGTTGTAAGCAGGTACATGAACAATCCAGGAAAGGAACATTAGATGGCAGTGAAATGGATTCTTAAATATTTGAAAGGTACCACAAATCAAGCATTATGCTTTGGTGGTTCAAACATTTCCCTACAGGGATATGTTGATGTAGATATGGCAGGTGACAGAGATAATAGGAGGAGAACTACAGGATATGTATTTACTATTGGTGGAATATTTGTCAGTTGGGTTTCAAAAATCCAAAGTGTTGTTGCACTTTCAACAACAGAAGCAGAGTATGTTGCTGCTACAGAGGCTAGTAAAGAAATGATTTGGCTACAAAGGTCTATGGGTGAATTGGGTAAGGAGCATGATATGGGTATGTTATATAGTGATAGCCAAAGTGCCATTCTGTTATAGACATTTTTGTGCCTCGCGTCAGGGAGCATGGAATGTCGATAATTACAGGGATCCTCAGTCCCTAAACATGTTGTTCTTACCCCTAAAAGAACAAGGTCGTCAAACAACAGCACTTCCAATCAGTTCTCCACCTGAAAACACTTCAAAACAGGCTTATTTTGGACCATGTCAGCTGCTTAACTGAGCTTCTGCGCTGTAATGCAACTGTCCCACTCTGTACCTGCGCTGGAAGTCAAAAGTAATGAAGGCTACCTGCGCTGGGCGAGATTGGCCAAGTGGCACAGTCATCCTGCAAGGTGTCAACTGCCCAGGAAGCTTCCAAACTGACACTTGGTTCATAAGATTCGCCCTGTGATGAGTAAGAGGTACTTGATCACCATGTGTAACCAAGGATCTCCAAGTGGACTCAAGAACTGAAGATTAACTGAAGAGGGAGAGGACACAAGGCAGCTTCATGTCAGTCTCAAGCTGACTCATCCTCTCTTCTTCTATCCTATATATAGAGCTCTTCTATGAGGTCTAGGGAGGCTGGAATTTTGTGTAAAGAAAGGAGGTGCTGTTGGATTACAGTTAGAGCTATTGGGTGATTGTTTTACTAGAGGTGAAGAGGAGAGTTCTTGCTGCTGGGGAGGTGCTGCTGGATTGGAGCCATCATTGGTTGTAACCTTCTCAGAACCCTGTTACTTCTATCAATAAAGTTTTGCATGTTCTCCTATATACTTGTATTGCATTGATGTATTGTATTTACATGTATATTTGATTCACTCTAATCCATGCATCAGTTATGAGTACATGTATCTTGTAGTTTCCTCTCTTGTTTTGTGCAGGATCTGTGTGTAGCTGGACCGGCAAAGAGAGTAAGGAGCTGGGAACAAGAGACAAAGAGAGAGGATCAAGATCGACTAAGCGAAGGACACCAGGTTGGTTAATCATTTCTTCTTTCTCTCTGTACTTTCATAAAGGAAAACATCAAAGCTTTACTTTCAGTTGTTGCTAAAGACTGTCACCTTTAGAGTAGGGATAGGGTCATCTGCATCGGATACTTTTCCCCACAACAAACTGGCGACTCCGCTGGGGAACCTAGTATCTTGTTGGTGTTTGTAGTATTTTGCTATTCATTTCTTGAAGAAAAAGAGTACCAAATCGAAAAGCTTTTGACTATATCAAAAGCGAAGTAGAGGGACTGCTACTCTTGCTCATTTGCTGAGCAAATTCAAGATTTGAAGAGCTTATCTACAAAAGACTCTTTACTCTTTGTGATAGATCTTCATCCTCTTGATCATACCTTAGCCTGTACTTGACCTATAGCTTTTTATTTCATCAAAAACAGTGCATTTTTGAGCTTTTTATGACCGGAAAACTTTGTAGACGAAACTCTCGTGAGTCAGTGCAGGCTGTACACAGGCAGCCTGCATTACAGCGCAGGTACTCCCTTCGGGAACTGCGCTGAGAGTGAAATTGGTAGACTAGAACCTGCGCTAGTCCAGTTAGCCCTTGTCTTGCTCAGTCTTCCTATTGTGTCTTGGCCCTGTTTGCACTTGTTTTTGGCTGATTGCTTGCTGGTTATTGTACTTGCTGTAAGCCACTTCTCCTTGACATTATTCCGCCTCAGTTGTGTGATGAAACTGTGAATGTTCTTTCAGTATTTCTTGTTGCAGTTACAGTTTCCCATTGTGAAAAGCGAACCAGTATAGCTGTGACCTCTTAGATCCTGAACTGTAAAAGTGTCTTTGTGATCTTAAGAGCTAGTTTTATTACTGTTCATAGCTGTTTGAGTTTGTTCGATTTGCATTTCATGGTTTGAATCTATACACTTCCTGTGTTTTTAAACAAGTCTATCATAAGGTGTCTTTTTGATTGTGGACAAGCTTGTTTATTTCTACTTGAAATTAGATTCAAAATCATACAACAGTTTCCTTTTTGTCTAGCATCAACATTAAGGATAACGAAAAGAAATACATGCATTGTGCATTTTTCATTTGACTGTATGCTTGACGATTTAGGAAGATGTGCATTTTAGTGTGTGTTCTTTGATCTGTGGAAAAAGTTGTGTCCTTCTTTTCCCTCAAGTAGATTAAGGTTTTCAAAGTTGAAAGATTGAAAAGATTTGCTTCTCATTCTTAGATTGCATATAGGAAGTTGTATATATACATCTCGTGGCAAACCTGAAAAGGCAAACTGTTAAGAAAGATCAACATTAAAATAAACTCAATTTACATAACAACGCTTTGGAATTTAACGCAAACATCTAGAGGTCTAGGTAGAGACGTGTTCCGGCGTCGTTAAACATAGTGACTGTCGATCTCTACGAAGGTGGGTGATTCCTCCTGAGAGTCGGTGGCACTAACACGGACTTGAGCTCCCGCGTACCGTCACGTATATTGGGAGACCCCTATAGGCTTTTATCCTTTATCCTTAGGAAACCGTGTCGGCCGCCCTACTGATCGCGATGCAGTGAACACAGCATTCACGAAGATCGACCACCCGTACCGTAAAACGTATTCTGTGGTTTCGCGAAAGGTTTGGCACACCCTCTGCCTAGATCTCCAGAGCAGTTTCTTTTGGCCTTTTTCAAACTCTATAACTGAAAAAGTCCAACCGAGCATTTGTCACTTCGGGCTCGTTAATACATCGAAGGCGACTAGAGTCATCTTTAGCTTTTTCTCGACTCTTAAAACATGAAAAAGCAAGTTTGTGTCTAAAAGCGTCGTTAATAAAATTTATTTTAAAGCGGAACATAATCACTTGTTATTCCCACGTTGATCTTTCAGTTGAAAAGTATGGAGCCCACCAACCAAGGAAGTAACCTTGGCGGAAGTCCAAATCCCTTCTCCTCTTGGGGAGATGTTGGTGCGCCTCATATGGCTACATTGTCGCTTCCAGGATTGACAATCGGCCTCCCTGTATGGCTCTTTTCAACTAATGTAGTCCAGATCGCCACTAATCCTGAGCATTCGTATCAACAGTCAGAACAATCTAGAACTACCCACCAGCCTTCCACTTCTTATGATACTTCCTCTGATCCTTCGTCTTCGCAAGGTAAAGCTGGCAAAATTCAGCCTCCCAAGGAGAAGAAGGAAAAGAAGAAGAGAGAAAAGAAGCAGAAGGAGCCTCTGGCGAAGGCGACTGGGGGCAAGCAGAAGAAAGCTGACAAAAACCCACACACTGCACCGACCGGGCCTAAATCGCCATGTGTCATTTGCAAAGGGATCCATTTCCATCGTGATTGTCCTTATATTCCCCGGATACTAAGGGACTGGTCCCCAAGGTTGCACAATCCGGTAGCATCAACCTCTGGTTGTCATGTTGATTGCATTCCGTCAACTAGCGAGAGTGAAGGACGAAGAAGGGGACCAAGATCACCCTGTCTATTGTGTGAAGGTCATCATGCCATCCACAAATGTCCATTCTTAGATGAGGCCAAGAGAGTTTTGGAAGATCGCCCGATGTCACCGGTGCGACTTCCACCTGGATATCAAAAACTCGCGCCTAATCCCTCGATAGTTGAAAATCCGGTTGAACCACTCAAGTGGTCAGCTGAAGTGTCGGTCATTGAGAATGAACCTACTGAATCTAGACTAGACGAAAGTCTAAAGGTCGATACGGCAGTTGGCCCGGTTCTTCCTTCAGAGGTTCTATCGTCCAATGACCCCGTCATTGAAGACCCGTCTTCAAATGACACCGTCGCCGAAGAGTTGTCTTCATGCGACACCCTCACTGATGAGAACAAGGATGACACCATCCAGGTTCTTTTCATCAGCACCGACTCCGATGAGCATCAGGGCAATGCGCCCATTCCTTTATCGCAGGAAGGAACATCATCAGAGTCATATCCGGCCGTATATTCGGTCCCACCGCCAAGCAACCTGGTTGTATCCTTTGATTGGAATCAACTAGGCAGACCCCGGTTACCATCCAGTGTACCATTCAGAATCATTGTCCAGATCTATAGAATGATTATGGCTGGTACTATCATTGATGAAGGGGTGTCTGTGAGTATCCTTTCCTCTGTTGCTTGGAAAGCACTGGGTTCCCCGGCGCTTTTACCTGAGTTGAGAAATCTCTCAGGTTTTGATAAAGGAACCAGTCGACCATTAGGGATCCTCCCTGATGTACCTGTTACATTAAAGGGGAAGACCGTCAGGATGAACGTGTTGGTAGTTCAAGGACCCTTGGATTATAACCTACTCCTTGGACGCGACTATATTTATTGCATGGGAGCGATAGTCTCCTCACTCTTTAGAGTAATGTGTTTTCCACATGAAGGAAGGGTGGTCAAGCTCGTAGACCAACTTTCATTTCCGGGATCTCGCATCGCAAATAGTCAAATACCAATCCTAAATGGTCTGTTCACTCAAGATTCGCCTCCGCCCCCGGTCCTCCTTCCCGATGAGCGCGAGTGATTCGGAAAGAAAGACTAGGACCCAGGGGGCATGCACCCTGGTCTGCTTCGGGCAGAAGAAACTCCGGGTATAAGACAGAATTTCCGCAGGAGAACATGACTAGTCCGTACCCCGTCCGTAGGAAGTGGGGTTGTTCTGGAATAATGATCTTTTGTTAAAGTTATGTGTTTGGGAATCATTCACCTTTGTCTAAAAAAGTGGGCAATGCCCAAGTAGGAATTCCCTTATTACAACAAGTAGTCACCATCTTTAAATTCAAGCCTCACCCATCGAAACATATGTTTTGAAGGATAAGCAGGGGCAGTCTACTAAGAAGGAGACCGTATTGTTGTGACAGAGGGTAACCATCTTAGGACAACCCAATGATAGGCACCGCCGAAGAAAGAGATTGATCTGCGGCAGCAAATCGAACCGTCTTTGGAATAATAAGAAAGAGGCAAGCCTCCCTCAATAATACCAATGTTTTGTCTTTGAGTAGTGTTCTTCTATTGTCACAAATAGCTGTTTATTAAAAGTGGGCGAGACCCCTTAAAATAACGAGAAGACAAGTATCGTTAGCATTAGATTAGCAAGATGACAAATAAATGTGAACACCCAAAGAAAAGCAGAAGTAGGGGAGAGGAGGGGCAGCCTCGAAATTCTATCCTATACCTGGGGGCATGCAAACTTTCTGGAGTGCAAGCTAGGGGCAGTTATTTATCTGGTTTTAAGATTAGCCGTTTCCAAACTTGCATGAAAGAAAGCCTGTGGGGCAAAAGTAAAATTTGCCAAAAGTGAGCACAGCTGTGGTAAGGCATAAGCTCTATAAAAATTGGTCCTTACGAGAGGCGTTCTTCATATGACTGGTATATCGAGCAGTTTTAGCATATAGTTCATGCTCGTTAAAAAATAAACGCAAATCCGAGCAGTTTTAGGACTGAATTTATGCTCGTTAAAAAATAGAAAAGTGTGAGCAAAAGTTTCCCTCAGAGTTCAAGCTCATGGAAAAAATGAACCGGTAAATAACCTTTTGAGATCGTAAATTCATCAGCCATAAGAACCTTGATCGTGTTTTCATCCATCACCTCCACTGTTCATTTGGCCGATCATTCACTTCCATTTGTGTGTTTACCTCTTTTGAGAAACAGCTGCGAAGAGTGATTTCACCTAGCCATCCTTGTGACACTGCCGTGATTGGAAAATTCCAACCTGTACCTGGAATCTGTAGCTATCCCTGTTTATCACTCGTTCCTCAAAAGACGAGTCTTCTTTCAGCTCTTTTCACTGACTCGTAAAATATGAAAAGTTTGCCGAGTTTTGGCCTTCCAGCTCGTTAAATGACCGGAACGCTATCCCTCCTCTAAATTTTAATCTTTTTGGACCTGAGGGATTATTGCACAAAAGGATCGAGCGCTTGTCTTGTTCGGCTCGTTAAAAGTACCGAACAGCCATCCCTTCTGTATTGTTTTATACTTTTTTGGACTTAAGGGATTTGCTGACGAAAAAGGAATCATGGAGTTAACTTTCTGTACCTTTTCAGACTCTCTAAAAATGAAAAGGACCGAGTTTTCTTTGTCGTTAGACTCGTTAAAATGATTAAATAGCGACAAACTTGTCTTTAGACGAGAACGAGTTTCCCTATCGCTAGGCTCGTTAAATCATAGCGATAGGCTTGCCCGAAGGGCAGGTTATAGAACAAGCATATGTTATCCTCCTCAAGCTTGACAAAAATAAAGAGGTACTGGTCAGAAATGACTGGGGAAAAATTGGGAGAACATTCAAAGTTTAATGGTAGCGAGTCACTCTTGAACATGACACTTTTCCTCCGTATCACATCGAGTTGGGTTGTTTCATTCACCGGTCTCATCACCATGGTCCTCGCCACACCATCCACGTTTGGGGTAATGCTACCGATCCATCGCATCAGTGTCGTTATATGTTCAAGAGGGGTCATTCTGAAAGTGTCAACCGTGTCCCATCCACTGCCATACATTATCCTTCATCCATTCATGATCGCCACCCTGAATCATATGTCACAGTTTGTTTTCACCTCCACTAAAGTCATTAGCTCCGTTCCGTGTCATTGATGTGGGATTCATTAAGGCCCTCCTTTGACGGATCGCTTCTTGTCGACTTCAGCTCATTATCCAAGAAGTTGATCTAGGAACACCCCCATCAGTACTTTGAAGCTTGCATGCCTCAATGGCAAGTTTCTCACTTCCGGCGACAGGTATACATCGATGACCTTCGACCAGAAGATTTTGCGTGGCGTTCGACGCCAAGTCCTTTATTCACACCACGTGAATTGTACTGCAGTACCTTGAGGGTCATCGTCATTATTGGTGATTCCTCTCGCGCTTGTTAACGGTTTTCATTATTGACCGGTAATCAAGCGATGTCTTTCCATGTTCGACTTCAGTGCAATTCTCACATGGATCGACTTGTACTTAGAGTGAAGATCGAACGAGTTTGAAGACCCCGGATCTAGTTTCATCCATCCGGGCTGCGATATATATTCAGGAAATATAAAAGCATTTGCCATGTACATCATTGCAGCAGATGATCATCCTACTCAAAGGATGATAATTTCAGCAGAAAATTATCAGTCTATCTTCAGACGATCGTCTGTCATATGTACCAAAATGTATTTATAAAAAGCTGAGCATGGGAATGCCCACCTCAGCTAGATCATGAGAATAATGATGAATGAAAAATAATGTATTGTATTGTATTGTATTACAGGGCACTCTCCTCAGCACTGGAACGAACTTCGGATCCTCTAGATAAAGCATTTCACCCGATAAACGGCCTCATACTTTAGGGGGCAACTGTTATAGACATTTTTGTGCCTCGCGTCAGGGAGCATGGAATGTCGATAATTACAGGGATCCTCAGTCCCTAAACATGTTGTTCTTACCCCTAAAAGAACAAGGTCATCAAACAACAGCACTTCCAATCAGTTCTCCACCTGAAAACACTTCAAAACAGGCTTATTTTGGATCATGTCAGCTGCTTAACTGAGCTTCTGCGCTGTAATGCAACTGTCCCACTTTGTACCTGCGCTGGAAGTCAAAAGTAATGAAGGCTACCTGCGCTGGGCGAGATTGGCCAAGTGGCACAGTCATCCTGCAAGGTGTCAACTGCCCAGGAAGCTTCCAAACTGACACTTGGTTCATAAGATTCGCCCTGTGATGAGTAAGAGGTACTTGATCACCATGTGTAACCAAGGATCTCCAAGTGGACTCAAGAACTGAAGATTAACTAAAGAGGGAGAGGACACAAGGTAGCTTCATGTTAGTCTCAAGCTGACTCATCCTCTCTTCTTCTATCCTATATATAGAGCTCTTCTATGAGGTCTAGGGAGGCTGGAATTTTGTGTAAAGCAAGGAGGTGCTGTTGGATTACAGTTAGAGCTATTGGGTGATTGTTTTACTAGAGGTGAAGAGGAGAGTTCTTGCTGCTGGGGAGGTGCTGCTGGATTGGAGCCATCATTGGTTGTAACCTTCTCAGAACCCTGTTACTTCTATCAATAAAGTTTTGCATGTTCTCCTATATACTTGTATTGCATTGATGTATTGTATTTACATGTATATTTGATTCACTCTAATCCATGCATCAGTTATGAGTACATGTATCTTGTAGTTTCCTCTCTTGTTTTGTGCAGGATCTGTGTGTAGCTGGACCGGCAAAGAGAGTAAGGAGCTGGGAACAAGAGACAAAGAGAGAGGATCAAGATCGACTAAGCGAAGGACACCAGGTTGGTTAATCATTTCTTCTTTCTCTCTGTACTTTCATAAAGGAAAACATCAAAGCTTTACTTTCAGTTGTTGCTAAAGACTGTCACCTTTAGAGTAGGGATAGGGTCATCCGCATCGGATACTTTTCCCCACAACACATTCATATTGCAAAGAACTCAGCATTTCATTCTTGGACTAAACACATACAGCTCAAGTACCATTTCATACGATCAGTGTTGGAAGATGGAGAGTTGAAGCTGGAAAAGATACACACTAGCCAGAATCCTGCAGATATGCTAACAAAAGTCGTAACCAGGGAGAAACTGAGAGCATGCTTAGTTTCAATTGGTCTTCAAGGATGATGATGAAGATGAGAAATAGTCGGGTCCAAAGAGGAGTCACTGTCTAGTAAATGGAGCACCAATGGAGTTGCTACAATAATTCTCCAAGTGGGATATTGTTGGGTGTGGAGCCTGATTATCTTCTATATTCAAAGGTATCGCCACATTGGACCCCAGTTTGAAATGGGGGCGGCAACGCTGCCCGTAAAATATTTGCTACAGGGGGGTCCAGGGGGGGCGGCTGCGACCTTTGGGAGCCCCCCACTGGCGAGGGGTTTCGGGGGCAGTGCCCCCGAAGCTAAAAACAATTGTAAAATTGCCTTGTAAGCGTATAGTAATTTTTAGTCAATCTGGGCCATTCATTAGGTGGATGATCTAACGGTAGAACTTATGTTTAGTTTAGGGTTTTTTTCCCTAGAAGGCAACCCCTCTCTTTGTATGAGGGTATTGTATTTGAGGCTGTGTAATAGATGTGTATTCTGTGAGCGAGAAATAGAGAGTTGAGACTATGAGAGAAAATAGAGGATATTACAATGGATTTGCTATAGGTTGTATCTCTTCATTTTGCTGGATAATAGAAAGGAAGGACTGGTTGTTTGGGGTGGACGTAGCCCAAACTGGGTGAACCATGTATATCTATGTCTCTCTTGTTTTGTGCGTTTTCTGTGTTTATATTTCTACAATATTTTATGTGTTCCATTGCTCCGTAATATATAATATACTAACAGTTTTGAGTTGTGGAAACTCAAGATGGAGGATTTGTTGGTGGATAAAGATCAGTGGATCGCGGTAGATCCAGGTACTAAACCAATGGGAGTGTTCGATGAAGAATGGAAGAAGTTGGATTGGAAGGCAAAGAGAACAATACGATTGTGTGTCTCAGATTCAGTATTGTTGAATGTATCAGGGGAAGCTACGACGAAGGCTTTGTGGGACAAGTTAGGGACTTTGTACCAATCTCTATCTCTGGTGAATAAACTGTTCCTGTGAAAAAAGCTGTATAACTTGAGGATGAAAGATGGAGACTCGGTGACAGAGCATTTGAACGCATTTAATACTATATTAATTTAGTTAGCATCTGTTGATATTAAAATTTTAGATGAAGATAAGTGAATCAGTTTGTTTTGTTCTCCACCAGATTCATGGGATAGTCTGATTATTGCAATAGGTAGCAATGCAACTGCCTTGCAGTTTGGTGAAATAGTCTCATCCTTGCTGACAGAGGAGATGAGACATAAAAATATCGAGAGCCATAATGGTGATGCCTTGTCTGTATGAGGATGGTCCCAGAACAGAAAAAAAGATAAGTCATCGAGTGGGAGATCTAAATCTCCAGGAAAACCTGTAAAGGTGGTGTGCTGGAAATGCAGAAAGGAAGGGCACTACAAAAGGGACTGTAAATCTAAAGCTCCTGATAAAGGAAAGGGAACTAATGATGATCCTTTGTGCAGAGGCAAAAACCACCTCAGATGAAGGTGGGGATGTGTACTTGGCTTCTTCAAGTACACATGTAGATCATGAGGCATGGTTGATTGACTGAGGTGCATCCTATCACTTCACTCCCCACAGAGAGTAGTTCTATGAGTATGAGAAATATGATGGTGGTGATGCCTTCTTAGGGGATGATAGGAAGGCTAGAATCATTGGTCCCAGAACATAAACAAAAATAAGTCATCGAATGGGAGATCTAAATCTCTAAGAAAACCTATAAAGGTGGTGTGCTGGAAATGCGGAAAGGAAGGGCACTACAAAAGGGACTGTAAATCTAAAGCTCATGATAAAGGAAAGGGATCTAATGATGATCCTTTGTGCAGAGGCAAAAACCACCTCAGATGAAGGTGGGGATGTGTACTTGTCTTCTTCAAGTACACATGTAGATCATGAGGCATGGTTGATTGACTCAGGTGCATCCTGTCGCTTCACTCCCCACAGAGAGTAGTTCTATGAGTATGAGAAATATGATGGTGGTGATGTCTTCTTAGGGGATGATAGGAAGGCTAGAATCATTGGTCCTAGAATAGAAACAAAAATAATTCATCGAGTGGGAGATCTAAATCTCCAGGAAAACCTGTAAAGGTGGTTTGCTGGAAATGCGGAAAGGAAGGGCACTACAAAAGGGACTGTAAATCTAAAGCTCATGATAAAGGAAAGGGATCTAATGATGATCCTTTGTGCAGAGGTAAAACCACCTCAGATGAAGGTGGGGATGTGTACTTGGCTTCTTCAAGTACACATGTAGATCATGAGGCGTGGTTGATTGACTCAGGTGCATCTTGTCACTTCACTCTGCACAGAGAGTAGTTCTATGAGTATGAGAAATATGATGGTGGTGATGTCTTCTTAGGGGATGATAGGAAGGTTAGAATCATTGGTCATAGAAAAGTAAAGTTGAATTTGCAAGGTGGAATGGTTAGAACACTTCTCGGTGTTATGCATATTCCTGCATTGGCTAGAAATCTGATTTTTGTAAGCAAGCTGGATGATGCAGGTTTAAAAACAGTCTTTCAGAAGGATACCTACAAAATGGTTTGGGGAGCACTGGTATTGATGCAGGGAGTTCGAATTGGAACTCCATACAAGTTGAAAGGTAGCACTGTTATTGATGGGTGCAACAGTTCTCTGGTTCCTGAAAGTGGCACAGAAAATCCAGTGGTCTCTGGAGAGAAGACCATGTTGTGGCATCAAAGGCTTGGACATATTGGGGAGAAGGCCTTCGAATACTTCATGGTAAAGGTATGGTAGAAGGTATGAGTAATAGCTCTCTAGATTTTGATTTATGTGAAAATTGTGTATATAGGAAGCAGAATCGGGTGAGTTTCCCCTCTGCTAGTAAAAGGGTGAAACATATATTAGTACTTGTGCACAGTGATGTGTTTGGACCTGTGAAGGTTCCATCACTAGATAAGTTTGTGTACTATGTACCATTTATAGATGACTTCTCAATACATTGATATATTTCCTTAAGAAGAAATTTGAAGCCTTTAACAAGTTTAAATAATTTAAGGCTCTCGTGGAAAATCAGACAGAGAAGAAGATAAAGGTGTTGAGGACAGATAATGGTGGAGAGTTTTGCAGCAAGGAATTTGAAGAATTCTGTAAGCAGTGTGGTATAGTATGACAGAAGACTACTCCATATACACCTTAGCAAAATGGAGTTGCAGAAAGAATGAATAAGATGTTAATGGAAAGGGCAAGAAGCATGCTCAGTGGTGTCGGGTTAGGATAGGAATTCTAGGCAGAGGCGGTGGATACTACATGTTACCTGCTCAACAGGTCACCTTTGTCAGCGTTGGAGGATAAGACTCCAAAAGAGTTATGGACTAGTAAGATTTCACATCTAAGGATATTTGGATGTGATGCATATGTACATGTTACAAAGGAGAAATGAATCAAGTTGGATAGTAAATATGAAAAGTGCATCTTTATTGGGTATAATGATGGTTTAAAGGGTTATAAGCTTTGGAAACTAGTCATACAAAAGGTTGCGTACAACCGAGATGTGGTGTTCAGAGAGGTAAAGGATGTTATTAAACATGAATTCCAACCAAAGGAACCTGAGAAGATAGAGTTTGAGCTTAAGGAGGGAGAATCAAACTCTACAGCTGAGGAGGAATCAGAAGATGAAGAGCCACAAACTTCGGGTGTGAGAAGATCAGTTCAAGAAAGAAGGTAGCCAAAAAGGTATAGTCCATCTGCTTTCTGTTCAAATTTTTCTTTATCTATTATTGACGATGATCCCAGAACTGTGAAGGAAGAAGTAGATTTAAAGGATGGCAAACTCTGGAAAGAGGCCATGGTTGATGAAATGACATCTTTGCACAAAAATGAGGCTTGGGATCTGGAGGAGTTGCCAGCCAGAAGGAAACCCATTGGCAGCAAATGGGTGCTCAAGAAGAAGATAAATGTAGAAGGAAAGGTGGAGAAATACAAAGCTCTGTTGGTAGCAAAAGGTTATTCCCAGGTGTATGGAATTCATTTTGGTGATATTTCTTCTCCTGTTGCCAAGGTAACTTCTATTAGATTACTTTTATATGTTGTTGTTGCTTTTGATTTTGAGGTAGAGTAGATGGATGTGAAGACAACATTTCTTCACGGTGATCTGGAAGAGGAAATATACATGAAGCAACCGGAAGGCTTTGCAGTGAAAGGTAAGAAATAACCGGTATGCAAGTTAAAGAAGTCTTTGTATGGGTTAAAACAGTCACCAAGGATGTGGTATCAGAAATTTGATACATTTATACAAGGACTTGGCTTCACCAAAAGCAAAGCAGATCACTATGTGTATTTTAAATTAATTGGTGACCGTGTTATTTATCTGGTCTTGTATGTGGATGATATGTTGCTGGTTGGAAATGACAAAGAAATTATTCAGGATATGAAGACCCAATTGTCCTCAAAATTCGACATGAAAGATCTTGGTGCTACAAACTATATTTTGGGCATGGAAATTAAAAGAGATCAAGCAAAGAGGAAGCTCTAGTTAAACCAGAGGAAGTATGTTGAGACAATACAGTAGAGGTTTAATATGCAGGATAGTAAACCGGTGAAGTTTCCTATTCCTGTAGGTGTGAGGTTATCTGTTGAATAGTCTCCCAAAACACAAGAAGAGGAAGAGGACATGTCCCATGTTCCATATGCAAGTGCAGTCGGTAGCCTAATGTATGCAATGGTCTATACTAGACTAGACATTGCACATGCGGTGGGAGTATTGAGCAGTTTTATGTCAAAACCAGGGAAGGAGCACTGGACAACAGTGAAGTGGGTTTTCAAGTATTTGTGTGGCACTAGTGATTATGGTTTGTGCTACCAAGGAAGATCAGGATTGGACAGAATGTTGGATATTCGTGGCTTTGTTGATGCAGACTAGGCTAGAGATCTGGATCAGAGAATATCTACAAGTGGGTGTGTGTTTAACCTATTTGGAGGTGCAGTCAGTTGGATGCGTAAGAAACAATCTGTAGTGGCACTATCAATTACAGAGGCAAAATACATGGCAGCCACTCATGCAAGCATGGAAGAAGTTTGGTTGTAGAGATTGTGTTTAAGTATGGGGTTAGTACAGGGAGCTATAAGGATAAACTGTGACAACCAAAGTGCAATTTTCTTAGCAAAGAACCTCACATATCATTCAAAGACAAAGAACATTGATGTTCAATATCACTTTGTGAGGTATATGATAGAAGACAAAATGGTGTTGCTGGTAAAGGTGGACACTTCGAATAATATTGCAGATGCATTGACAAAATCTGTGAGCTCTGAGAAGTTCTCTTGGTGTAGAGAGACAATGGGCATTTCAGGGCTAGAAAAATGACTAAGCTCTCTTGTGGCACCCTGTGGAAAGAAAAAAACAAGTGGGAGAATGTTGGGTTGTGTTATATTCTTTCCACCACTAGCCTGTTAGAAAATTATATATTACGGAGCAATGGAACACATAAAATATTGCAGAAATATAAACACAGAAAACGCACAAAACAAGAGAGACACAGATATACGTGGTTCACCCAGTTTGGGCTACGTCCACCCCGAACAGCCAGTCCTTCCTTTCTATTATCTAGCAAAATGAAGAGACACAACCTACAGCAAATCCGTTGTAATATCCTCTGTTTTCTCTCACAGTCTCACCTCTCTGTTTCTCGCTCACAGAATACACATCTATCACACAGCCTCAAATACAATACCCTCATACAAAGAGAGGGGTTGCCTTCTAGGGCAAAAAACCCTAAACTAAACATAAGTTCTACCGTCAGATCATCTGCCTAATGAACGGCCCAGATTGACTAGAAATTACTATACTTTTACAAGGCAATTTTACAGTTGTTTTTAGCTTCGGGGGCGCTGCCCCCGAAACCCCTTGCCAGGGGGGCGGGCTCCCAAAGGTTGCAGTCGCCCGCCCTCAGACCCCCCCTGCAGCGAATATTTTACGGGCGGCGTTGCCGCCCCCATTTCGAACTCGGGTCCTATGTGGCGATACCTTTGAATATAGAAGATAATCAGGCTCCACACCCAACATAGCCCACATAGTTAACGGGGGGGTTAGAGGGGGGGCGAAGCCCCCCTTCGTTGTGTTGATTGGGTAGCAGGGGGGGCTCACAGGGGGTTTGAGGCATACTCGTAACCCCACTTTATGGGGTCTGGGGCAGCACCCCATAAAATTTTGGTTTTGGACCCTATTGGGCAGACCCACCTATGGTTTTGTGCATGATTTTCACACATGTTTTTTGGACGCGATGGTTTTTGGTCCATGGTATTGGATGTGATGGTTTTCGGTCCATGGTATTGGATGCTTTGGCATGTATAAATATGTATTATAAAATTGAAAGGAAAATAATGAAAAATCAAGATGGTAGTCCCGGTTTTGGGATCCAGGGGAAAATCTCTATGTATATGTGTTTTATGTGTTATGCTCTCGCATTGTCCTATTTTATGTGTTTTAGAATTCGTATTCGGGTAATTTTTGTACGGGGTTAAAACCTACACAATACCATAATAAAGGGGAAAACATCAAAGTAGTTCAATAGCTATCTCTATCTTCCCACAGGAAGAAATTTAATTTACTAGATTAAATCTCAAGTTATTTTGAGATATTTTGTAGTACATTTTTGTATAAATACTTCACAATTCAAAGTATGTAGGGTGGATTCCAAGACATTTCTATACACTTCTAGATATTAAGTCTATAAATCTATTGTATCATTGATTGGACCAGTAAGCTAGATTAATGAATAAAGACTAGATATTTCACGAGATTCATGTGTAAAGCGAAGTGCAAATAAGTATTGTTACACAGTAATTTGTCACTGTCTCCCTGTCAGTCTTCCTACTGTGTCATGAGTTCAAATTAATCATGCTCATGCTCTCTAATGTGGCCAAATGACCCACTTTGCCAAAGTTTTTCCCATCATCGCGACTGTTATTAAAATAACCGCGCTGACTGGCGCCTCATAATACAATGAATGTGCTGCCAGCGCGGAAGCACACGTGTTTTTCGCGCTGGTCAAATTTCATGAACCAGCACATCTTCTATTCATATTGAGTCGCGCTGACATACCCTTCCCTGTTATTCAGATGCGATGTCAACGCTCTAGTGTAGTTATGGACCCGCGCTAATCCAGTTTGGGCGAGTTTGTTCTAACAGCCGGCCTTCCAGATGACTCTAGACCTGGTTGTTGGCCTTGTAAATGTAGCCCTCCCTTCTCTGGCATGTTTGTTTCATCATTTGAGCCACCTTCCTTGGAGATAAGCTCATCCTCCCACCATTCATGGAGACTCCTTCTCCTATTTATGCCTCTACCATTGCCATGAGCAGCTAGTTTGGATAGTGTGGAATTGATAGTGCTTAGAGTGCTGCTGCTAGTAGGTAGTTGGTGTGATAAGTGTGGGATTGCTAGAGAGCTTAAGGAAGGTTGTGAAGTGTTGCTTGTGTGAGAGAGAGTTTTTGTCTTGGGAGATCTACCTCCAAGGGTGAATGCTTAAGAGACTTGCTGGCTGGACCCTCTTGAGAAGGATTCGACGTCAGAACTTTGGTTGCACCTTTCTCTGTTATTGATTAATAATAGATTACTACTATTATGGTTCCACTCCCATTTGTCTTTGTAATGGTTAATGTGAGTTACGTCCTTTCTGACTGATGTATAATTGCATTTATTAGATTTCACGCTTGTGTTTGTGTTTCTCTTCGTGTGTGCAGGTGTCTATTCACGAGGATCGTGGAGGATTGTGACCGACCAAAGCGAAGGAGCGAGAACGACGTCTCTTCATCAAACATTAGCGTTGGAATCCAAGTAGGTCTTCATTGCCTACCTTTTATTTGCAGTTAGGAACTTGCATAGTAGCATTGATTGATTGTTGCTAGACCCATTCTGGGCTAGTAGGGATCGCCTCTATCCGTAGAGGGGATTTACCTCTCCAACAATTTGGCGACTCCACTGGGGAGCTGGCCTTTGTCCCTTTTTGTTCATTCTTGCCTTGAGTTTTTTTTTTGGTCTCTTTTGAAGTTTTGGGGATTAATTATCAGTCTTTTGCATTTCCTGGGTTGATCTGGGAAATGCCCCTGTTTGATTTGGGAGTTTTGATTTGCCTGTCACTATTTTTGAGCTCCATCGCGGATTTAATTTTAACAGTCGCGCTGTCATCGCGCTCACCCTTTTGCAACATCCTGTGCATCGCGTAATTACACCTAACAGTCGCGACGATCCTGGAAATCGGATCATCACGGAAAAGACGTGTACAGTCGCGATGTCAGCGCCACTTGGTAGCTTTTTACCCGCGATGATCTTGGGTTGCTAGCTTAATTCCCGCGACGACTCCTGAAATTGCATCATCGCGGGTTGTCTGTGTAAAAATTGCGCTGACATTTGTGATCATCTTGGGTTCTCAGTGTGTAACTTGTGCTGATTCCTGAAAAGTTGTTTTTATAACTTTATCTCCTGAATTCATCAATCTTTCTTATCCCCTGTTGTTTCTTGTCTCCCACTAGCTTGTTTTGATTACTTTTGGTTAGGGGCACTCTCTCTTTGATTTCATTCGAGTGAGTCTTGTGTTTTTTAGACCATGTGACCTAGCCCTTTAGAAGTTTCATCGAGAAACCATTTGCTTGGGTTACTTGTCTATTCAAGGTTCATCCACAACCCTCTTATTGATTTGCTTGAGGCTTTTTCACTGCTTGTTGTTGGTTGATTTTTAGTGTCGATTATTGAACCACTTTTTTATGTTGATTCAATTTCTTCACTACCAAGCATAGATCACAATTGTTTGGATCGATCAGTTCACACTTGCTTGTTTGTCTTCTTAAATTCACAAAAAAAAAAATTGCATTCATTTAGCATACGAAAGTGAAAGTGCATTTGCATTACGAATTTTCATGTTTGAGAAATTGAAAAGCAAAATTTAAATCTTTCATTAGTAGTATTGATGCATCGTGAGATTAGTGTATTGATGCATTGTGTTTCTTAGTGTTTGCATTCGCTTGTCTTGGTTTGGGAATGATATTTCTACCCTCCCATAGGTAGGTGTTCATCGAAGAAAAGGATACTTCATTCATTATAGCTTGCATTTAGGGAATTGTGAGAGATCACACGGTAGGACCTGAAATCGAAACTTAATTCAAGATCAACCATAAAATAAACTGAATAAACCTAAAAACGCATTGGAACTTAACGCAAACATTTAGAGGTCTAGGCTAGAGACGTGTTCTGACGTCTTTAAACATAGTCATTATTGTTTCACATTACGGTTGGGTGATTCCTCCTTCTATGACTTGATAGTGGTCTAACACGGATTGTGCTCCCACGTACCATCGCGTATATAGGGAGACCCCACTAGGCTTTTATCCTTGATCCATAGGAAGCCGAGTCTGCCGCCTTGCGAGCCGTAACGCACCGAACACAACATTCGGGAAGATTGACTGCAGTACGGAAAGTCCTTGGTTCTCATACGATTGTCAAGGTGTATAAGCAGTTTTACGGATTGCCTGGTAAACCCTTTGCCTAGAGTCTCCAGAGTAGTCACTTTTGATCCTTTTTGGACTCCCTAAAAGAAAAGGTGCCAGTGAGCGTCTTGTCACTTCGTGCTCATTAAACATTCGAAGGAGACTAGAGTCATCTTTTCATCCTTTTCTCGACTCTTAAAACATGAAAAGGTCAAGTTTAGTTCCTGTGTCTTAAAAATTTATTTGGCCACAATTAACGTTACCTGGTTAGATCTTGAGTGCGTTAGCTTGAGTAGGCTTCTTTTTTTTTGCCATGGCAACTTTTCCAGGGTTCACCAACCCAAGTTCCCCTCCTGACGGGAATCCTGGTTATTTCCCTCCCCTCGGGAATGTTGGTGCTCCTTATATGGCAACGTTATCCCTTCCGGGGTTAACTGTCGGGTTGCCTGTTTGGTTGTTTTCAACCTCTTTGGTCCCTGCCGTATCGGCTGCTAGTCCATCAGTCCCTCCACCTGAACAACATCATGTTGATCCTAAGGTGGATCTCTCCCCTTCGACGCCTACTTCTACGTCTTCCTCTTGTACTTCGCCTGGTGAAAGTCTCGATTCGAATAACCAGGTGGCTAAGAAGAAGAAGAAGACCAAGAAGAAGAAGTCTCCTAAGGGAGAGGCTACAAGTATAACTGTTATTCCCTCGAGTACACCTGAAGTCGGGCCACCTTCCGCTCCTTCGCGGAAGGTTAAGTTTCCTTGTCGATTATGCAAGGAGGACCATCTTCTTCGCGATTGTCCTGGCATTCCCAGGGTACTAGAAGTATGGTCTCACGATCCGGCCCGCCCCTCATCGTCCTCTGAAGCTCACAGTGATGCTACCTTATAAGTTGGGAATGGTAAGGGAAAAGGGAAGATTCAGATCCCCTGTAGACTTTGTGAAGGCAATCATCCCCTTCACCTTTGTCCACTCATGGATAAAGCCTCCGGTGTCTTGGAAAGTCTTACAGCTCCTTCACCCCAACTTCTCGTTGGTTATCAACGTCTCTCTGTAGCCATAGATCATTCCCCTGCTGATAGAGAGATTGGTTCACATTCTTCTCTTGTCCAGGCCCCTCTTCCCGAACCCGGCTGTGTCCAGCCTGTTCCAGACCAACCATTGGTCGGAGAGAGTGTCGACTCAAGTCCGCCACTCGCTCACTCTGTTTCGGAAGAGAATCACGCCCATGTTCTTTTCGTCTCTTCAGATTCTCCTGAGTCTCGAAATGACTCTCTTAACCCAGCTGCTCCCGAAGGTTCTCCTTCGGTTCCTTTAGCACATGGGGGCAATTATGTGAATCCCCCACCAAGTAGTCTGGTCACTTCCTTTGATTGGAATCACCTGATCGCCGGTCGCCTTCCATCCCATATGCCTTTCCAAATCACAGTACATGCCTGTGCTAAGGCAGTACCTGGCACTGTCTTGGATGAAGGGGCGTCTGTCAGTCTTATGCCATACACTACTTGGCAAGCCTTAGGTTCCCCGCAGCTTGGGCCAGTCACTCAGAATCTGTTGGCTTTCGACGGAGGAGCCTGTCCATCTCTAGGAGTTCTCCCGAAGTTCCCTATTACTTTGGGAGGCAAAACCGTCTATATAGACGTCTTGGTTACCTAAGGTGTTTTAGACTTTAGTCTTCTCCTTGGTCGCAACTATGTTTACGCCATGGGGGCCCTCGTTTCTTCGCTTTTCCGTGTGGTTTGCTTTCCACACGATGGAAGAATTGTGACTATCGATCAATTGTCATTCATTAGTCCCCCAATGCCTCCTGCGCAGTTGTCGTCCCCTCCTAGTTTTTATCCACCAATTGTATCTGCCCCACCGCAGATCAACTACGTGGCCACCTACCCCGTGCCTGTATCCAGTGATGACACCGTCGTGCATAGTGTCCTGGGGGCATTAGGTCCTGACTTCCAAGATGTGGTCCTTTCACCGGGAGTAACACTCTTGGAAGCCCCGACTTTCTATTCATTATGATGAAGTTCGGGTGGAGCATAGTTCTTTTCTGGTGTCAAGCTCCTTAAAAAATGAAACTAGGTTTGGCGGAGCATAGTTCATTTTCCTGTGTCAAGCTCCTTAAAAAATGAAACTAGGTGTTCGAGCATGGTTCCTGATCTTGTGTCAAGCTCATTAAAAAATGAAACGAGGGCTATGAGGATAGTTCTTTTACTGTGTCAACCTCATTAAAAAATGAAACACCTCCCTTTCCAAATCGAGTCTTTTGATTAAGATCTCATAAAATACAAGTCGAGTCTTTCATCGATATCGAGAGTGAACCTTCATTCCATCCACTTTGTTGAATGCAATGAAGCTTGGGGGGCATATACCTCGATTTGCATTATTATGCTGGGGGCATGCGAACTTATAACAAGCATAGTTTTTCGTTTCAAGCTTGTGTAAACATGAAACCGAATCCAAGCAGAGTTCTCCATGGTTCAAGCTTGTGTAAAAATGAACCCATACCCGATTTACATCTCGTGATTGCCATTTTTATCCGCTGAATTCTGCTAGATGAGCCTTGGTTGTTTCATTCCATTGCTACCATCTCTTTGGCTGATCATATGCTCTCACTTGGTTGTTTATCCTTTCCTGAGGAACCGCAGCGATGAGTGGTTTTATCAGCCAGCCTCTTGACCATTATATGTTTGAGAAGTTCCACAATTGCTGGAACCAGTTGCTACCTTTTATACCACTCGTTCCTCTAGGACGAGTCACCTTTAAGCTCTTTTCTGACTCGTAAAATGTGAAAAGATTGCCGAGTATTTTTCCCTTTTTGACTCGTTAAAGAGAATAAAAATGGAGGTCTGCTTTCAGCTCTTTTCTGACCGTTTAAAGATGAAAATATTGCCGAGTCCCCCTCTCGACTCGTTAAAGAAATGAGAGGCGGTCGCCTTTAAAGCTCTTTTTTCGACTGTTTAAACTAAAAAAGATTGCCGGGTTTTTGTCGTTTCGAACTCGTAATTGGCTCCAAAATGACGTGCTTCTGACTGCTTTTCTACTTTTTCAGGTCGAAGTCACTACTTATGAAAAGTACTCCTCGATCATACTGGTCGGGCGGTTCTTTCGAGCATTGTTTTATACTTTTTCGGGCTCGAGAGACACAACTTTACGAAAAAGGACCCCCCTAGAGTTTACTTTTCTGCTGTCTTTTCAGACTCTCTAAACAGGAAAAGACGCCGAGTTCTTCCTTTGTCAGACTCGTTAAAACTCAATGACATCGGATTCTGTCAAAATGATGCCTTCCAAGCATATGCTATCCCCGTCAAGCTTGTCATCAAAAAATAATCGGGGTACTCGCCAGAAATGGTGGGGAAAATGGATCCATAATTGTTGTCGTGTCGGAAGTATGTTGCTCTTAAACATGGCACTCGTCTGCATTCGTGTCTGGGTGGGGGCATCTCATCTTGTTTTACACTAGCCTCCGTGGGTTTGGGTGATCCTCTTTGACCTCTCATCTACTCATTGCCTCGTCACCATGACCTTTGATCCGTTGATGTCAAATACTGCCAAGTCCACTGTCGTGCCGCCGATATGTTCAAGAGAAGTTGACCTCTGCAAAATTACAACCTCCCTCTGATACCTCACACAAAATATCTTATCCTTCTCTATCTCGTGTCGATGATGTGGGAAGCATTATGGCCCACCTTCGATCAAGGTTACTTCCTGTCGACTTCAGCTCATTATCCAGGAAGGTGACTTAGAGACTCCCTTCAGGTGCCTTAGAGCCTGCATGCCTCAATGGCAGGTTCTTCGTGTTCGACGTGAGGTTTTCATCATTGGCCTCCGATTGAATGATTCTGCAGGTGTTCGACACCAGCTCATTGATTCACATGCCGCAGATTGTACCTATAAGTACCTTGAGGACCATTGTCATTATTGGTGGTACCTCTCGCGTCTGTTAACAGTGTTCATTATTGACTGGTAATCGGACGATGTTCATGCATGTTCGACTTCAGCTCATGTATTCACATGCTTGGACTTGTACTTTGTTCGGGTCGGGATGGAACGCAAGACCCTGGATTTTTGTCTGTTGCAATCCAGGTTGAGATTTTGTAGATTATTATTACATGACTCGTTGATGGATGGTTGCGCCCATACCTGAGTCTTTTGGATGGCTGCGACCATACCTTATTATCATCATGGTCTCTTCAGCTGGGTGGCTGCGTCCATACCACAGACCTTCTTCGTATGTCTTTTGGATGGCTGCGCCCATGCCTAGACTACATGTAATAGATTCTCAGAGATATCAGTTGTACATACGTGCAGATTCTTCCTGGTGGTGTTCCAGTTCAGCGGGTTTTGTAAAGCATTTCACCCCTCCCACTCTCTCGGGCTTCATGCTTTAGGGGGCATCTGTTACACAATAATTTGTCACTGTCTCCCTGTCAGTCTTCCTACTGTGTCATGAGTTCAAATTAATCATGCTCATGCTCTCTAATGTGGCCAAATGACCCACTTTGCCAAAGTTTTTCCCATCATCGCGACTGTTATTAAAATAACCGCGCTGACTGGTGCCTCATAATACAATGAATGCGCTGCCAGCACGGAAGCACACGTGTTTTCCACGCTGGTCGAATTTCATGAACCAGCGCATCTTCTATTCATATTGAGTCGCGCTGACATACCCTTCCCTGTTATTCAGATGCGATGTCAGCGCTCCAGTGTAGTTATGGACCCGCATTGATCCAATTTGGGCGAGTTTGTTCTAATAGCCGGCCTTCCAGATGACTCCATACCTGGTTGTTGGCCTTGTAAATGTCGCCCTCCCTTCTCTGGCATGTCTGTTTCATCATTTGAGCCACCTTCCTTGGAGATAAGCTCATCCTCCCACCATTCATGGAGACTCCTTCTCCTATTTATGCCTCTACCATTGCCATGAGCAGCTAGTTTGGATAGTGTGGAATTGATAGTGCTTAGAGTGCTGCTGCTAGTAGGTAGTTGGTGTGACAAGTGTGGGATTGCTAGAGAGCTTAAGGAAGGTTGTGAAGTGTTGCTTGTGTGAGAGAGAGTTTTTGTCTTGGGAGATCTACCTCCAAGGGTGAATGCTTAAGAGACTTGCTGGCTGGACCCTCTTGAGAAGGATTCGACGTCAGAACTTTGGTTGCACCTTTCTCTGTTATTGATTAATAATAGATGACTACTATTATGGTTCCACTCCCATTTGTCTTTGTAATGGTTAATGTGAGTTACGTCCTTTCTGACTGATGTATAATTGCATTTATTAGATTTCACGCTTGTGTTTGTGTTTCTCTTCGTGTGTGCAGGTGTCTATTCACGAGGATCGTGGAGGATTTTGACCGGCCAAAGCGAAGGAGCGAGAACGACGTCTCTTCATCAAACATTAGCGTTGGAATCCAAGTAGGTCTTCATTGCCTACCTTTTATTTGCAGTTAGGAACTTGCATAGTAGCATTGATTGATTGTTGCTAGACCCGTTCTGGGCTAGTAGGGATCGCCTCTATCCGTAGAGGGGATTTACCTCTCCAACAAGTATTTTCTCATGTTAAATGTTATTCTCCTCAAAGTTTTCCATAATCTTTATTGTATCTCTAAAACTCCAAATGCTATAACATGGAATGATATCTTAGAATTTGCTTAATTGCACTCTGTTTTGACTATTATGCATACTGAATGTTTTCTTCTCATATCTAAGTTAAGGAATTCTTAATTTCTCCTTATTTTAGGTTGTTTCTTTATAATATATAACAAAGGATTCATTTCCCTTTGTTTTTTATTTCCCTCTATTCCTCATTTAAATCTTGGTCTAGGAATTCTTAATTGCTCTTTCACCCTGATTCAAACCATTCCACCTCTCTGATTCAAAACTTGCACTTTACTTTTCTAGCTTGCCCTATGGACATTCTCTTTAATGAATGATCCAGTTTTGCTGCCCATTTGTTGACTCCATAGCCCAATGGCCTAAAGACCTCATTCTATCCATTTGTTCCAAGAATCCCACCCCCCAACCTTCAATACAAATCAAAAACCCCCTTAACATTTAGAACTAGCCTAAAATCCCAGCAAACAAAGCTAGATCATATAGAGATCCCTCTCTGAGTCATAGGTTGGCTAGAGCCTATGCTTAAAAGATTGGTTTGTGGTTACCTCAGTCTTTCCTTCTTTTGATAACAGGGAAACGTTCAGAGTGATAACAGAACAAAACCACTTAGGACCAATAGCTTGGACCAAATACCTGGGGTCAAGACCTCGGACCAAATACCTACAGTCAATACCTCGGACCAAATACCTTGGATCAATACCTTGGACCAACATACCTTGTTTTTCAACATGTATGTGCTTTTCCTTATGTAAAAGTGCGTGTATACGTATACACGCTTTTTGTTCTGTGGACCAGCATGTATATGTTGTTTTGACTAAGTGGACTTGTGTATACTTCTTAGTCTGCTTTACATCAACCTTTTCCTTTACCTTCTTTATTCTGATCGATAGACCTTAGTTCCATTTTCCTGTTCTTCTATACTAGTGCCCTATTACCTCTGAATAGACCTATTACACTGTAATTTTCTATATTACTTCTAAAATGATTCGTTTGAACTACCCTGCATTTTGTCACATCTGTAAACACAATTGTCATGCATTCTGTTATATCTTGATATCTCTCTTGTAGATTCATTTAGTTACGTAGATTCATCTAGTTATCATATACAAGTGAGTTGTTCTACTACAAGTGGGTTGCCATCAAGTACAACACATACATCATAATGCCAACAATCTCCCCCTTTGGACTTGATGGCAACCATGTTTGTGTTGATTACTGCAAGCTGTAGAAACTATTAGAGATAACAACCAGCACCAAAATATTGTCTCCCTTTGACATCAAGGGCAAAGGGTAGTCCAAAGTGAAGGCTTTCATATCTGAACAATTGAATATAATCATTGATTATGCTCCCCCTATGCACATGCTAAAATTGTTGATGTTGTGATGCACTAAACCGTCCATGCTCCCCCTGAGCACATGCAGAGTTTTCAAAAATATTTCCAAAATAATAACTCTATAACTCACCCATGTGAGTTTGACCTTCCTATCACCAATGACTCATACATATGTCAATCTCCCAACCAAGTGGAGATATACCAAATTTGACTCATCCACCCAACCAAGTGGGGATATACCAATTGTTTATACATGACAGAAATACAATAAATATTACATCATCCATCCCATGCAAAGTGGGGATACAAATTACATCATTTGTCCAATAGGACTCATTCAAATGTATGAGAAGTCATATCACACCTTAGACATTTACATGACTTAAGTAACAAATGGTATAAATATTTGAATCCATAGGTGGACTTAGCAACCATAATGCGAACAATGCAGAATGCATAAGAAGGCTAATGCCCCCCCTGAACCTGTGTTACCTGTACATTGTTAACAAGTCATTAATCATGGCATCTTTGTCAGTCTGATAAAAATTAATGAACAAAACATATCGTTAGACAATAATCATCAACATCAGACAGAGCACCCATATCAGAGTCTGACCCACTGTTTTTTCCTGTCAGAAAAACATATACGCTACTTCACCCACAGAAACCTACGTGTATACATGAGTATACTTCATGAAACATGTGTGTAATAACCTTCCTCTGAAAAATTATATTTAGCAACAGGATGATGCAGCAACTACTCCCAGCTTTTGTTTGAGATATTCAAATGTTTCTCTGGGCAGTGGTTTAGTGAATATATCAGCAACCTGTTCTTTGGAGGGAACATACTCTAATTTGACCTTTTGTTCAAGCACTTGTTCACTTAGAAAATGGTACTTGATGGGTATGTGCTTTGTCTTCGAGTGCATGACTAGATTCTTTGAAATACTGATGGCACTTGTATTATCACATAGAATGGATATGGGTGGAGTACATGTGATCTAAGTGTCTTGCAAGGTTTGCATCATCCAAAGTAATTGTGTGCAGCAAGATGCATCAGCCACATATTCTGCTTCAGCTATAGATAAGGAAATTGAACTTTGTTTCTTGCTGAACTAAGACACTAACCTAGAACCCATATAGAATGCACCACCACTAGTGCTTTTTCTATCGTCAACACTTCCTACCTAATCTACATCTGTATATGGTTGAAGAGTAAGATTTTCATCTCTAGGATACCATAGTCCAAAGTCCTGAGTTCCTTGAATATATTTGAATATTCTTTTGACTGCCTGAAGGTGTGATTCCTTTGGATTTTCTTGGAATCTTCCAACTATTCCTACTACATGCATGATGTTAGGTCAGGTACCTGTTAGATAGAACAGACTGCCAATCATGGATCTGTAAGTTGGTTGATGTACTGTTGTTGATTCATCATTTGAGCTGAGGCTACATCCTGTTACCATTGCGGTACATACATGTTTAGAATCTTCCATTTTGTACCTTTTCAAGATCTGTTTGAGATATTTGGTTTGTGAAAGAAAAATACCATCTTTAGTTTGTTGAACTTGTAGACCAAGAAAATAGGTAAGTTCACCAAGCAAGGACATTTCAAATTCTTGCTGCATTACTGAAGCAAAATTCTGACTCATGGATTCTTCATTGCTACCAAAAATGATATCATCAACATAAACAATAAAAATTAGAAATTTATCAGTTTCTGTCTTTGTATATAGATTTCTATCTGCATAACCTTTTGTAAAATGTTGTTGGTGTAGATATTTGTCAAGGCAGTAACACCAGGCCTTTGGAGCTTATTTCAGACCATAGAGAGACTTTTTAAGTCTGCATGCAAGTTTTGCATCATTTCCAAGAATGAATCCTTCTGGTTATTTGATAGAAACTTCTTCTTCTAAATCTCCATTAAGGAAGGCTGATTTTACATCCATTTGGTATACTTTGAATTTCTGAAAGCTGGAAAGAGCAAGAAACACCCTTATGGCTTCAATTTTGGCAACAGGTGCAAAAGTTTCTTAAAATTATATACCTTCTTGTTGAGGATACCCTTTACAAACAAGTCTGACCTTATTTCTAATGACTCCTCCATTTTCATTCAGCTTGTTCTTGAATATCCATTTAGTTCGTATAATATTTTTATCATGAGGTCTAGGAACTAATTCCCAAGTATCATTCTTTTCAATTTTCTCAAGTTCTTCATCCATGGCCTTGACAAAACATTCGTCTTTGCATGATTTATTTACATTTTGAGGTTCGGAGGAGGATAGTAATGCTAGATAGCTTGAGGTCCATGTAATAGTTCTTCTTGTCTATATATTTGCTTCCTTTTCCCCTAAAATTTGAGTTTCTGGATGATTTTTCTGAAAATACCTGGATGGAGTCTTTTCTTCTACCATTACATCTTCTTCTAGTGCTTCATTTGATTCTTCTTCAATATGATTTTGATTTGATGTGGGAAAGTAATCCCTATCTTCCTCATTGTCATAATCTTCTGTTTATTTTATTTGTTTTGGATTTTTGCATGCTTCATCAACTACAACATCAATACTTTCAACAATTTTCCCAAGTCTTTTATTATAACATTTATATCCTTTACTTCTGGAAGAATAACCAAGAAGAATACCTTCATCTGCTCTGGGTTCAAACTTACCAAGTTTTTCATCAGTCTTTTTGATAAAAAAAATTGCTTCCAAAAACTTTAAATAATTTTACAGTAGGAGTCTTATCATACCGAAGTTCATGTGGAGTTTGAGTGCTATTTACCTGAACATTTGCTTTGTTGAGAATAGTTATGACAACAAATGCAGCTTCACCCTAGAAGGTTACAGGAGTTCCAGATTCATCTAGCATAGCTTGAGCCATTTGTTGAACTATTCTATTCATTATTTCTACCACACCATTTTTCTGAGGAGTTCTTGCGGTGGAGAAATTCCTTTTTACTCCATGTTGTTCACAAAAGTCAAACAATTCATCTGATATAAATTCCCCTCCTTGATCAGATCTGAGGCATTTGATTTTTTGATTTGACTCATTTTCAACCAAAGCTTTGAAGGCTTGGAACTTTTCAAATGCTTCATCTTTATGCTTTGGAAGACCTATCCAACACATTTTGGAAAAATCATGAATGAACAAAATAAAGTATTCTTCTCCACAAGGTGAATTTTTCCTTGTTGGTCCACATAAATCAATATGGACAAGTTCAAGAAGCTTACTTGTTGACCCTTCTTTTTCCAAGAAGTAAACTCTGGTTTGCTTACCAATTTGACATGGTTTGCATATTGTATTTTTTGGGAGGCTGATATCTGGAAGATCATGAACAACCTTCAGTTTTCATGCTTTTCTTATTTGAGAAAAGCTTAGATGTCCCAATCTTCTATTACATAGCCAATTTTCATCATTTTTCTTAGATCACATTGTTGTTATCCTCCTTTGAGTATGTATAAGTTGTTTGGAGTTCTTGTACCTTTGATCACAGTCTCTCGTGTATCAATCTCACAAACAACACATCCATTTGATCGAAACACCACTTCATTTCCTTGATCACACATTTGACTGACACTCAAGAGGTTATGCTTTAAACCATCTACATACATAACATTTCCAATTTTAACCTTTTCTTTCAAGAAAACAAAACCTTTACCTTTTATGATAACTAGAGTTTCATTTCCAAATGAGACATTCTTTTCCTTTTCTAAGGCATTATATGAGTGAAGTTTCTCTTTGTCACCTGTCATGTGTTTGGAGCATCCACTGTTGATGTACCACTGATTTTCTTGTCCTTCTGCATACAAGGCTATACCACATCTTTCTGTTTGATATTTTTTCCTTCTCCATATCTTGGGATTTAATGGCGTTTTCTTCTTTTGAGGTGTTTGCCGAAATTTGCTCCTGCATTCAGATTCTTCATGACCAAAGTTGTTACAGATTGAAAATTCTATTTCATTTTCAAGAGGAGAAAAGTTATTATAGGAACTTCTCTTGATCCCTATTACATTCCTTTGATTTCATGCTTCTCTAGTCATGATGGTTTTGTAAGCAATGCATTGAGAAGCTTTGTGCCCAAAATTATGACATGAAAAACATTTCCCATTAAAGAAGTTTTTGCGACTGTCGAATCTATTTACCTATTGATTGTAGTTTCTATTGATATTCATCTTTGGAGAAAATTGAGTATGATTTGCCTGAGGTTGGTTGTGGATTCTATTGATATTCATCCTTGGAGCAAATTGAGTATGATTTACCTGGTGATCAGCTTTATGCCTTTGATGACGATTTTCATACTGTTCACTGGTCTTTGTTGCACGAAGATAGCTTTTGGTGGAGGTTGACGGCTTCTGTGATTGAAATGCTTCTTTAGTATATCCAAGACCTATCTTTATCAGAGGATAATGTTGAACTTTGATAATTTCATTTAAAGTTTCTGATCCATTAGCAAATCTAAGATTGAGAGATTTTTTTTTCTCAAGATCTTTTCTTAGACCCACAATTTCACATTCTAGTTTTTCATTGTGTTTTTCTTTTTCAGTAAGTTGGTATGTCAAGGTATCTATGATCATATTCTTTTCTTCTAAACATATTTTGAGTTTAGAGATTTCTTCATGAAAGTTTTCATCCTCTAAAGAATCCAAAAAATCATCATTGTCATAAGCCATGAGGAGTCTATAATCATCATTATTAGATAAACCATCATTCTCCAAAAAATCATCGATATCACAAGCCATGAGAAGTCTGCAATCTTGTCTAGTTTCATATTCATCACTATTAGATAAACCATCACTATATTCATGAGTATAGTAACTCCTTTTATTCACAACTTGTTTCCTATTCCCTTTGCATATTCCTTTCCTTTTTCATATTTATCTTTATGAGGACATTTGGCAGCATAATTACTGACTCTACCACAAGAAAAGCATTTGAAAGGTAGCATACCTCTGAACCTTCCAGAACCCCGTTGAATCTTCTTGAAAAGTTTTACCTCATCTTCTTCTTCTAAAATGTGTCCTAATTCATTGTGTTCTTGCTTTTCTTTTCCTTTCGCTGAAGCTTTAAATGTGTCTTCTTTCATATCTGACGGACCTCCTTTTCTCATCTCAAAAGCAATAAGGATTCTGTGAAGCTGTGTCATAGTGATATTCTATAGAACCTATTTTTCTTCTATGGCAGACACTTTTGATTCAAATTTAGCAGACAAGGATCTCAAAATTTTCTCAACTAAGGTAACTTCATTTATTTCTTCACTCAGATTCTTCATACAATTAACAACCTCATCTATACATAAGAAGTAACTAGCTATAATCTCATCACTATGCATCTTAAGAGTTTCATACTAAATTCTGAGAGTTTGAAGCTTAGCACGTTTTACTTGAGAGTCTCCTTCATAGCTATAAATGATTTTGTCCCATATCTCTTTGGCTAATTTGAGCTACATGACTTTGAAAAACTTTGATTGTGACAAACTTCCAAATAAAGTATTACTTAAACTTTAGCATTGTTTTCATATTTCTTTTTAGCTACCATGTCAGTAGGAATTGTTGTTGGAAAATTATATCCTCCTTCCACAATTTTCTAGACACCTGTTCCAAGAGATTGTAGATAGGTTGTGGTTCTTATTTTCCAATAAACAAAGTTGCTCCCATCGAAGATTGGCGGTCTGATGGATCCCATGCTTTCATGACTATTCATCTTGATGGATCTTCCTTCAAGCGATCAAGCTTCCTCTAAAAACCTGCTTTGATACCAATTGTGGAAATAATACTGAGAGGGGGGGTGAATCAATATTATCAAATCTATAACTTTTTCATTTCCATAGTCAGATTTACATATGCTACTTCATTGAATGTAACTCGTGTGTACACGAAACTGTATTTAAGGCTACCAACGTATATCCAACAGACTTATGATTCAATTAATTCATCATATGTTGATCTTTAATCAGTGCATGAGTACTTCATTAACCATATAAACAATAACTATGTGCAGTAATAACAAAACAAACCATCACACATAAGAAACACACATGAACACCAATATTTAAGGTGGAAATCCAATGTGGGTGAAAACCCCCTGCTGCTATCGTCTTTGTCTTATTTTAATAATAAGGAAATATATTTACAATCTTGTACTGGTGAAAACTCATACCAGTACATAGCCTTCTACCTGCAAAAGGTTACAACCTTCTACCATTCTCTGGCTTCTACTAGAAGGAAGCTACAACCCCCTAGCTCTTGTACAAGCTAATATGATTACTAGTACATAGTTTCGAGCCTACAGAAAACTCCACTCTTTCACCAGGGACCACGTTTCATGAATTTTTAGATTAGATGCTCCTGGCACATATCAAAACATATGAAGACCTTGACTCATCAATAACCCATTATAAATTTAGAAACTCAAACTTCATCAACCAACTTTTAGTTAATCTGAAACAATCAGATCATCGTCATTAGAACACTGTTTTGAACTCAGAAACCTACATCAACATTCAGAACAAAATGAAAACCTCAAAAATTCATGTGTCAAATTGTATACGCTACTTCAATGACAAAAACCTGCGTGTATATGCAACTTCCTTCAGCCCAACCTGTTGTAGGTTCTAACCCCGTACAGAAATTACCTCCATATGAATTCTAAAACACAAAAAATAAACAATGCAAGATCATAACACATAAAACACATATACAGAGAGATTTTCCCTTGGATCCCAAAACCGGGACTACCAGCTTGATTTTTCATTATGTTCCTTTCAATGTTATAATACATATTTATACATGCCGAAGCATTCAAATCCATGAACCAAAACCCATCGCGTCCAATACCATGGACTAAAAACCATCGCGTCCAATATCATGGACCAAAAAAACCATCGTGTCCAAAAAACATGTGCGAAAAATCATACACAAAACCATAGGTGGGTCTACCCAACCTAACATAGGGTCCAAAACCAAAATTTTCTGGGGCGCTGCCCTGGACCACATAAAGTGGGGTTACGGGTGCCCTTCAAACCCCCTATTAACTACGTGGAAAGAATATAACACAACCCAGCATTCTCCCACTTGTTGTTTTCTTTCCACAGGGGGCCACAAGAGAGCTTAGTCATTTTTCTAGCCCTAAAATGCCCATTGTCTCTCTACACCAAGAGAACTTCTCAGAGATCATAGATTTTGTCAATGCATCTACATTATTCTTCAAAGTGTCCACCTTTACTAACAACACCTTTTTGTCTTTTATCATATCCCTCACAAAGTGATACTGAACATCAATGTTCTTTGTCTTCAAATGATATGCGGGGTTCTTTGCTAAGAAAATTGCACTTTGGCTGTCACAGTCTATCCTTATAGATTCCTTTACTAACCCCATACTTGAACACAAACTTTACAACCAAACTGCTTCCTTTCTTGCATGAGTGGCTGCCATGTATTCTGCCTCTGTAGTTGACAATGCCACTACAGATTGTTTCTTACTCATCCAACTGACTTCACCTCCAAATAGGTTAAACACATACCCGCTTGTAGATCTTCTCTGATCCAGATCTCCAGCCCATTCTACATCAACAAAGCCATGAATATCCAACACTCTGTCCAATCTTGGTCTTCCTTGGTAGCACAAACCATAATCACTAGTGCCACACAAATACCTGAAAACCCGCTTCACTACTATCCAGTGCTCCTTCCCTACTTTTGACATAAACTTGCTCAATACTCCCACTGCATGTGTAATGTCTGGTCTAGTACAGACCATTACATACATCAGGATACTAACTGCACTTGCATATGGAACACGAGACATGTCATCTTCCTCTTCTTGTGTCTTGGGACACTGTTGAGCAGATAACCTCACACCTACAGGAATAGGAACCTTCACTGGTTTACTATCCTGCATATTAAACCTCTACAGTATTGTCTCAACATACTTCCTCTGGTTTAATCAGAGCTTCATCTTTGTACAATCTCTTTTAATTTCCATGCCCAAAATATAGTTTGCAGCACCAAGATCTTTCATGTTGAATTTGGAGGACAATTGGGTCTTCAAATCTTGGATAATTTCTTTGTCATTTCCAACCAGCAACATATCATCCACATACAAGACCAGATAAATAACACGGTCACCAATTAATTTAAAATACACATAGTGATCTACTTTTCTTCTAGTGAAGCCAAGTCCACGTATAAATGTATCAAATTTCTAATACCACATCCTTGATGACTGTTTTAACCCATACAAAGACTTCTTTAACTTACACACCAGTTCTTTCTTACCCTTCACCACAAAGCCTTGAGGTTGCTACATGTAGATCTCGTCTTCCAGATCCCCATGAAGAAATGATTTCTTCACACCCATCTATTCTACATCAAAATCAAAAGCAGCAACAACATATAAAAGTAATCTAATAGAAGTTACCTTGGCAATAGGAGAAAAAATATCACCAAAATCAATTCCCGACACCTAGGAATAACCTTTTGCTACCAACCGAGATTTTTATTTCTCCACTTTTCCTTCTACATTTGTGTTCTTTTTGAACACCCACTTACTACCAATGGGTTTCCTTCCAGCTGGCAACTCAACCAAATCCCAAGCCTCATTTTTGTGCAAAGATGCCATTTCATCAACCATGGCCTCTTTCTAGAGTTTTCCATCCTCTGAATTCATTGCTTCTTTCACAGTTCTAGGATCATCATCAATAATAGACAAAGAAAAATTTGAATAGAAAGTAGATGGACTATACCTTTCTGGCTGCCTTCTTTCTCGAACTGATCTTCTCACAACCAGAGTTTGTGGCTCTTCATCTTCTGATTCCTCCTCTGCTGTAGAGTCTGATTCTTCCTCCTTTAGCTCAAACTCTATCTTCTAGGTTCCTTTGGTTGGAGTTCATGTTTAATAACATCTTTCACCTCTCTGAACACCACATCTCAGTTGTACATAACTTTCCTTGTTACTGGGTTCCAAAGCTTATAACCCTTTAAACCATCCTTATACCCAACAAAGATGCACTTTTCAGATTTACTATCCAACTTTGTTCTTTTCTCCTTTGGAACATGTACATATGCATCACATCCAAATACCCTCAGATTTGAAAGAGAGGGTTTCTTACTAGTCCATACCTCTCATGGAGTCTTATCCTCCAACGCTGATGAAGGTGACCTGTTGACCAGGTAACATGCAGTATCCACTACCTCTGCCCAGAATTCTTGTCCTAACCCAGCACCACTGAGCATGCTTTTGGCCCTTTCCATCAACTTCTTGTTCATTCTTTCTGCAACTCCATTTTGCTGAGGTGCATATGGAGTAGTCTTCTGTCGTGCTATACCACACTTCTTGCATAATTCTTCAAATTCCTTGCTGCAAAACTCTCCACCATTATCTGTCCTCAGCACCTTTGTCTTCTTCTCTGTCTGGTTTTCCACTAGAGCCTTAAATTCTTTAGACTTATCAAAGACTTCATATTTCTTCTTAAGGAAATATATCCATGTATTCCTTGAGAAGTCATCTATAAATGATACATAGTACATAGACTTACCTAGTGATGGAACCTTCACAGGTCCAAACACATCACTATGCACAAGATCTAATATATGTTTCGCCCTCTTACCATCAGAGGGGAAACTCACCTGATTCTACTTCCTATATACACAATTTTCACAGAAATCAAAATCCAGAGATCTATTACTCATACCTTCTACCATACCTTTACCATGAAGTATTTGAAGGCCCTTCTCTCTAATATGTCCAAGCCTTTGATGCCACAACATGGTCTTTTCTCTAGAGACCATTATATTTTCTGCTCCACTTTCAGGAACCACGGAACTATTGCACCCATCAACAACAGTGCTACCTTGTAGGTTGTACAGAGTTCCAATTTGAACTCCCTGCATCAATTCTAGTGCTCCCCGAACCATCTTGCAAGTATCCTTCTCGAACACTATTTTTACACCTGCATCATCCAACTTGCTAACAGAAATCAGATTCCTGGCTAATGCAGGAATATGTAGAACACCTGGAAGCATTCTAACCCTTCCACCTTGCAACTTGAACTTTACTTTTCTGCGACCAATGATTCTAGCCTTCCTGTCATTCCCCAAGAAGACATCACCGCCATCATATCTCTCATACTCACAGAACCACTCTCTATGGGGAGTGAAGTGAAAGGATTCACCCGAGTCAATCAACCATGCCTAATGATCTACATGTGTACTTGAAGAAGCCAAGTACACATCCTCACCTTCATCTGAGGTGGTTTTCACCTCTACAGAAGGAGCCTCATCAGATCCCTTTCCTTTCTCAGGAGCTTTAGATTTATATTCCCTTTTGAAGTGGCCTTCCTTTCCGCATTTCTAGCACACCACCTTTATATGTTTTCTTGGAGATTTAGATCCCCACTCGATGACTTATTTTTGTTTTTGTTTTGGGACCGTCCTCGTACAGATAAGGCATCACCATTTTGGCTCTCCATATTTTTCTGTCTCATCTCCTTTGTCAGCAAAGCTGAGACTATTTCATCAAAATGCAAGGCAGTTGCATTGCTACCTATTGCAATAACCAGACTATCCCATGAATCTAGTAGAGAACACAACAAACTGGTGCACTTATCTTCATCTGAAATTTTAATATCAGCAGATGCTAACTGACTTACCACAGTATTAAATTCGTTCAGATGCTCTATCACTGAGTCTCCATCTTTCATCCTTAGGTTATACAGTTTTTTCCGTAGGAATAGTTTATTCACTAGAGACTTAGATTGGTACAAAGTTCCTAACTTGTCCCACAAAGCCTTTGTTGTAGCTTCCCCTGATACATTCAACAATACTAAATCTGAGACACACAATTGTATTGTGCACTTTTCCTTCTGATCCAACTTCTTCCATTCTTCATCGGACACTCCCATTGGTTTAGTACCTAGATCTATCGTGATCCATTGATCTTTATCCACAAACAGATCCTCCATCTTGAGTTTCCACAACTCAAAACTCTGACAATTAAATTTCTCGATCTCTATCTTTCCACTGCTCGCCATCTTCTTTCACCACCAGAATTGATCTCGTAGATCTCCCACTGAACAGGGTCTACCACAGGCCCGAGCGAAACCCCTTAACAACAAAGGCATCCCCTTGCAGCCAAATCTGCTCTAATACCAGATATAGGTTTTAACCCCATACATAAATTACCTGCATATGAATTCTAAAACACAGAAAATAAACAATGCAAGATCATAACACATAAAACACATATACACAAATATTTTCCCTTGGATCCCAAAACTGGGACTACCAGCTTGATTTTTCATTATGTTCATTTCAATGTTATAATACATATTTATACATGCCGAAGCATCCAATACCATGGACCAAAAACCATCGCATCCAATACCATGGACCGAAAACCATCGTGTCCAATACCATGGACCGAAAAAACCATCGCGTCCAAAAAACATGTGTGAAAATCATGCACAAAACCATAGGTGGGTCCGCCCAAACTAACATAGGTTCCAAAACCAAAATTTTTCTGGGCGCTACACCAGACCCCATAAAGTGGAGTTACAGGTTCCCTTTAAACCCCCTGTTAACTACGTGGAAAGAATATAACACAACCAAACACTTGCATATACCTTTAAATATTCTAAATCCTAAAATCTTTGAATCACAAACTATACCAACCAACAGTATACTGAACATCTACTGTCAACTTGTAGAACTTTACACAGGTAGGAAACAAAAAGCACTTCTTCTCACTTATACAATCAATCAAATATCAAACTCCTTATTCATTCAGATTTATATTTAGATCTAAGAAGACTTCATTGATAGAAAACAGTAAAACAATAGCAACAATAAATTAGTAATACTGATATGATAGACTAGTCCTCTCTGAAAATCTAGCCTTTATTTTGTATACTCTACTTGAAAGAATAGAACATGCGTGTATACGCTCTTTGGCCGAGACAAACCTACGTACAGATCTGCAAATATTGACTCAGAACTTTGCTGAAATTCCAAACTTCAAACAAACCCAGATCATGATAGATAATGAATAAAATAGGTGCAAAACATCAAATTTTTCCTCAACCAATATCAAATCTTTCAAGAATAAGTCATTTCAGGTCTCATGATCCTGATCCAATATTGAACTTTAGGGTACACGTAAGTATTTCAGATTTAGTCCCAAACATAATCATGCAACATAAAATATACTTCAAATAGAAGTAATCCTTAGAATCTTATTCACTCACACACTCTGGCCTAATGATCTTCTCCTCCTTATATAGTTTTAGGCCTTTCTCAATACCTTGGACCAAAACCACTTAGGACCAATACCTTGGACCAAATACCTAGGGTCAATACCTCAGACCAAAAACCTAGGGCCAATATCTTAGATCAATAACTTGGACCAACATACCTTGTTTTTCAACTTGTACATGCTTTTCCTTCTGTGAAAGTGCGTGTATATGTATACACGCTTTTTTTTTTTCTATGGACCGTCGTGTATAGATTGTTTTGACTAAGTGGACCTACGTATACTTCTTAGACTGATTTACATCAACCCTTTCCTTTACCTTATTTATTCTGATCAATAGACCTTAGTTCCATCTTCTTGTTCTTCTATACCAGTGCCATGTTACCTCTGAATAGACCTGTTACACTGTAATTTTCTATATTACTTCTGAAATGATTCCTTTGAACTACCTTGCATTTTGTCACATCTGTAAAAAAAATTTGTCATGCATTCTATTACATCTTGATATCTCTCCTGTAGATTCATTTAGTTACGTAGATTCATCTAGTTATCATATACAAGTGAGTTGTTATGCTACAAGTGGGTTTCCATCAAGTACAACACATACATCATAATGCCAACAGATAGTTCCTTGTCTTGTGTCAAGCTCGTTAAAAACTGAAACAAGGAATATGAGCATAGTTCCTTGTCTTGTGTTAAGCTCATTAAAAAATGAAATAAGGAATATGAGGATAGTTCCTGGTCTTGTGTCAACCTCGTTAAAAAATGAAACAAAGGGTATGAGCATAGTTCCTTGTCTTGTGTCAAGCTGGTTAAAAAATGAAACAAGGAATATGAGGATATTTCTTTTACTATGTCAACCTCATTAAAAAATGAAACAAGTCCATGAAGATAGTTCCTTGTCTTGTGTCAACCTCATTAAAAAATGAAATAAGGAATATGATCATAGTTCCTTGTCTTGTGTCAAGCTTATTAAAAAATCAAACAAGGAACATGAAGATAGTTCTTTTACTGTGTCAAACTCATTAAAAAATAAAATAGGTCCATGAGGATAATTCCTTGTCTTGTGTCAAACTCATTAAAAAATGAAACAAGGAATCTGAGCAGAGTTCCTTGTTTTGTGTCCAACTCATTAAAAAATGAAACAAGGACCCTTGGAGCAAAGTTCCAAGTCAAGTCTTTGATTATATCTCGTAAAATCCCAGTCGAGTCTTTCACTTGATCTCGTATATGAACCTTCATTACATCCACCTAATAGCCACGAGTAGTCTACTTAGGTGAATGTAATTAAGCTTGGGGGGCATGCACCTAGAATTGAGTCATCACATTGGGGAAATGTAAACTGAATTCAAGCATAGTTTTTCGGTTCAATCTTGTGTAAAACGGAAACTAAATCCAAGCAGAGTTTTTTCATTTCAAGCTTGTGTAAACATGAAATTGAATTCAAGCATAGTTTTTTGTTTCAAGCATGTGTTAACATGAAACTGCATCCAAGCATAGTTTTTCATTTCAAGCTTGTGTAAACATGAAACTTAATCCAAGCATAGTTCCCTATGGTTCAAGCTTGTGTAAAAATGAACCGTTCTCCATTTTCACCCTCGTGATTGCCATTCTATCAGGCTTTTCTATCATATGAGCCTTGCTTGTTTTCCTTCCATCTATCTGCTTGGCCGATCATATGCTTTCACTTGGTTGTTTTACGCCTTTTGAGGAATAGTTGCAATGAGTGGTCTTATTAGCCAGCCTCTTCACATAAATAAACATGTTTTCAAAAGTTCCAGCATCATCGGAACCAGTTGCTATCCTAGACACCACTCATTCCTCAAAGTGGAGTCCTCTTTAAGCTCTTTTCAGACTCGAAATATGAAAAGATTGTCAAGCGCTTGTCCTTTTCAGCTCGTTAATAGATTGGAAACGACATCTATTCAGTATAAGTTTAACCCTTTTCCAAATTGAGATAGATTATTTACGAAAAAGGAATATGTTGATCGAATATGGTCAATAGGTTCTCTCTCGTATTATTTTACGTTTTTTTCGGACTTGAGAGACAAATCTACGAAAAAGAACTTGTGGAGTTTTCTTTTTGTCCGTTTTCAAACTCTCTAAACATCAAAAGGATCAAGTTATCTTTGTCGTTAAACTCGTTAAAACATCAAATAGCGACAAACTTGTGCATCATGACAACACCGATTTTCACCTTCGCTAGACTCATTAAAACATCACATAGTGATGGATTCACCCGAAGGGTGGAATTATACAAGCAACATATGTTATCCTCCTTAAGATTGATAAAAATTAAAGAGGTATTGGTTAGCAATGACCGGGGAAAATGGAAAAAGGGGTAAACCACTTTTGGTAGTAGGTCTCTCTTGAACATGGCACTTTCACTTCATTACCATGACTATTTGGGTTAGGTTATCAGCTTGATGGTTATAATACCATCCATCACTTTGTTTTGGGTCAATGCTACTGATTCATTTCAGTGTCGCTGACATGTTCAAGAGAAGTCATTCAGTCAAAATTCACCCTTTGCAATACCATAAACCTTCATTTTCATGACCTCCATTCTTGAACCTTGTGTCGTCAATCAAATTCCATCTCCAAAATCATTACACTCATTTCGTGTGGTTGATGTGGGATACATCAAGGCCCTCCTACGACGAGTCACTTCTTGTTGACATCAACACATTATTTGAGAAGTTGACTTAGAAACACCGGAGTCCTATATTTAGAATAGAAGAGTGATTACAACAATCCTGTTGTATCAGCCTTCCTTACCCCTTCTTCCTCTCTCTCTCTCTCCTTCTTTCAACTAGCTCCTTCAAGAATATGACAGTTTCACAATATCACTATGTGCTATCCTTCTAAATGCTTTGACCCCTTTTGCAATGGCCCTCTCGTTGCTTATATAGCAATTGAATTAGGGCTGCCCAACTCCACCTATAGTTCATTAGGGAAAAAACCATGAACCTACTCGGTTTACAAGCTTTTTCCCATTTACCTTCATTCTCGGAAAATAATTTCTCCAAATATCTTGATTTTTGGAGTTTCCCTACCTTTTTTGCACAAATTTAGGGATTTAATTTCTAGATATTTATGAGCAGATTCATTGGCATAACCTCTTGAACATCACTTAAGTTCACTAACACTCCCCCTGGTCTAACATCAAGAGTTAGAAGGTTGACTAATGCTCCTTTATGCTTGGTAAGAAGCTTTATAAAGCAAGTTGTCGGTGTACAGAGAGCGTTAGTGTGGATTCTAGGCGTGCAACTGTGGTCATTGATTCAGTCGTCTTGTCTTTCTCCTATGAGTTGATTAGGAGGTCAATTTGTCCTATAATAGATGCCCCCTAAAAGATGAGATCAAAGGCAAAGACGATAGTCGAAATACTTTATGAAAATAATGTAATTCGCTGTCAAAATCTTTGTATAGAGAGAGAGAGAAGTTTCAGGGGTAAGGAAAACTTGATACAACAAAAGTACATATATATAAACTGCTAAAATCATGTCTTGAGTCAGGCATTCCCATGCTCAGTAGCTATGTCAGAGTAACTTTCTCCTCAGAGATATAACAATGCTGGCCGCCAATATGGCATAGGGCAAATCCAGTGTCATAATAGATCATCTTGAAATAGTTGTCTCAAAAGAAAAATATCACAGCTTGGGAGAGGAAACAAGGTTGAATGATGCAAGCCTCTACCCAAGGTCTTGATTCCTGCTTCACCGAACAGTGTAGGTTGGTACATGTGATAATATGTGTTGACGTCGAACATGCACGAAATCATCTGATTACCAGCCAATAATGGATACCATTAACAGATGCGAGGAAGGTCACCAATAATGGTGATGGTCTCTAAGATGCATAGTGCAAACTAGCGAGCGTGAAAGATTTTTTTTCGTCGAACACTCGTAGAATCGCTTAACCAGGAGCTAATAATAAAAACCTGTGATCAAGCATGAGGTAACCTACCACTAATGTCGACAAGTACCAAGTCACTAAATGCATTTCTGGGTTATCTTCCTAGATGGAGTGTTGAAGTCGATAGGAAGAAACTTGTCGAGAGGTAGGCAATGACATGTCCTACATCAGTTGACACAAAACCGGACAAGGATGATTTTGTTTTTTGAAGAATCTTTTGAGCTTTTGGGTCTAAACAATGGAGGGCATGATGAAAGGATATGTAGGGTCAGTTGATAGAGGAAACAATTAGGGACCCCTGAATAATAGAAGGCACAACGACAGTTTTAACTAGACAGCACTAGACTCATGAACACTACAGAGTGTTTAAGATATGGAGAAGTAATGACATCAAGGTATATAGGCTAAAAAATCATAGGTTGGTAGGGTTCATATTGAGAGGCTATCAAAATGACGGTTTATCTAAGGGAGTGCCATGTTCAAGGGAACTTTTGCTGCCAAACCACGCTTTTGAATACAGGATACAGTTGTATTTCCACTTTCCCCGGATGATTTTTTAATGAGTCCAAACTGGTAAAATCATCGTTCTTTTAATGTTTAGAGAGCCTGAAAAGGATGGCAAAAAATAACGACTATTTTCCCTATCTAATTAGTTTAATGAGTCTAGACAAGCAAACTCATTGATTTTTTCATCTTTTAAGAGTCTAAAAGGTATCATAAAAAGAATGACTCTATATCTTGTCTGTGTATTTAAAGAGTCCAGACTAGACAACTCAGTGGTCTTTTCATCTTTAGAGAGTCTGAAAAGATCGTAAAGAGAGACTCCATGGTGGTCCCCTTATCATAGTTGTTAACCGGGTGTGACAAAAGGTTAATAGTATACCCGGATTGGTTACTTTTCCGTATTTAATCTATTGAACACGGATAAAGAGAAACCTTTTTCCAATAGATGTTGACCTCATTTTGTTACGAGTACAAGGCGGTGGACTAAACTTGTGTTTTTTTATGACACTTTAATGAGCTCAGTAACAAAAACTCGGGATTTTTCATTTTTTAACGAGCTTGAAAAAAGTACCTGAAAGAATACTCAAGTCATCTTTAGCATGTTTAACGAGCAGCAAGACACAACTCGATATTTTATAAGTTTAAAGAGCGAGAAAAAAGTGCCTAAAAAGGATGCTCCGTTGGTCTTTTTTAGTTAATGAGCTGGAACAAGATCAAAAAAAGAGGTGCTCAGAGAAGCATTTGCATATATTTAACGAGTGCAAATGATGAAAAACTCGGATATGGTTATCATTTTTTAAAAAGCGATAAAATATCATAAAAAGTGCTCTAACTGATTGTGGTATATATGTTTAACGAGCCCTACTACAAACAACTCAGAGATGTTTATATTTTTTAAAGAGCAATAAAATGTCTCCAAAAGTGCTCTACCATAGTTAGATAGATTTTAGCGAGCTTAACGATGAAAAATTGGGGATGTTTGTATTTTTTTAAAGAGCAATAAAATATCCCTAACAGTGCTCTACCATAGATAGATTTTAACGAGCTTAACAATGAAAACTCGGGGATGTTTGTATTTTTTAAAGAGCAATAAAATATCCCCAATAATGCTCTATCTATCATTACATAGATTTAATGAGCGCAACGACAAAAGCTCAAGGATGTTTATATCTTTTAAAGAGCAATGCAATAGCCCTAAAAGTGCTCTATTCGTCTTTGTAGTAGTTTAACGAGCCCAAAGAAGAAGACTCAAGGTTTTTCGGATTAACGAGCAATAAAAATACCATAAAAGGAACGCTCTATCTTTCACGATCTCATGCTTGACATTGGAAGGGTCTATGCCATGCATTTCCTCATAAGACCAAGGAAAAACATCACGGAAATCCCTAAACGGGTAGGTGAAGCTCACAATTTCGTCAGGATTGTGATTGGCCCCATATTGTATGTTTTCCATGATGTCTGTCATGACAGAAATATCGGGGAGCAATGTTTGTGAAATATTGCCCCTATTTTTTTACAAGTCCAAAAGTCAGATAGTCGTATACGGTGAGGAAACAATTTCATGTGCGTCAAGTGATAGGATTTGAAGAGGTATCATGTCCAAATCAGATATCGAAACATGATGGTGTAAATCCTCCCAAGGTCGCTCTTCTAACCTCGTGATCTCTCTAATAGCTTCATCCACCAATAGGACTTGATTGAGTGGATCGAAAGAAGGAGAAGTTATGGGAGGGGCAGTCGTACCATTGGCTGAAACCAAAGTGACCGAAGAGTGGATGCAATTTGAATGGCTTCACAGGCCAATTCACTTGGTGACAGCAGCATTTGTTCTCCGTAAGTGTCAATGTCTGAAGGAGCCGGTAGGATCCATGGATCGATCTACTCATGAGGAGAAGATGATAGCATGTTGACCAATTGTGAAACCTTCCATGGCTGAAGAGGGAAACAACCCAAGAGGGAAGAAGCCTTCAGTAGACCACTACCTAAATTGATGTAACTATCAGTTCCACCTCCTACTAGGGGTACAGAGCCACTTGGTAATGGTGAATAATTAGGGGTGCAGAAAGACAACTGATCTATTGTAATAACCTTTCCATCCAATGGAAATTGGATGATACAAAATATATTAGATACGATGGCCATCATGGCATATGTCCAACTACGACCCAACAACAAATTATAGTTGAGTTTCTTGTTCACGACTTCTACGTCCACCACTACTGTTTTCCCATGCAATATGATAGGAAAACTGGCTAGGTATCCTTTTGGGATAAAGGTGTGGCCGTCGAAAGCTTTAAGGGAGTTTGACAGTGGAGATAGGGTTGGGGAACCCAGGGCGAGCCAACATGAACTCGACATGACACAGGTTGAAGCACCTTCGTCGATGACAGTTCTGTGTATAACTTTAGCTTTCATGGTGATATGCACCTGAAATGCAAGCTAGTGAGAAAGGGGAGGTTTACACTTTTCCATGTCAAAAATAGCAAGCATGGAATCCGTAGGGTCAATACCTCTGATAGCCAAAAGAAAATCTTTCCATTGGCTGGGGCATGTTTGTAATACTTCAAGCACCGAGATAGCCGATGGAACTTGTGCCAAATCCTCTAGGATATTGTAGTGTTGGGCGGCATGTGCAGATGTATTGTGCATTTTCCGTCGATGTGACCCTTTGGGGGGTTGAATTACAAAGTCCTCAACCGGCCTTTTGATATGCAGATTGTTGGGAGGTGATGGGTTTTGACCCGAGGATGGTTCTGCTGCCAGAGTGACAGGAGCTCCATAATATTTGGCTCTTATGGTGAGATCTACTAGAAGATCCTTCTCCAGTTGAAGGATGTTGTGAACCATCGCTACCCGCTGGTGTGGGTTGCTGTTGGTTGGAAATGATATTTTGCTACTACTGAGTGGTAAAAGGATTCCTAAGGACAACGGGGGTCTTACCAGTATCTATTTTGGCAAGGTACTCTGTGCATTCCTAAAGTTTCGGACAACGCTAGGTTTTGTGGTCTTTAGCATAGAGTTTGCAAGGAAATCTGGCAGGTGTATCCTTTTCATCAACAGTAGGCATAGCAGCCTTCTATTTTGGGTTGGGCTACTTTGTTGACTACTCTTTAGAAGGAGCGGTCTTTTTCTTATTCTTCTTTTTCTTGCCACCGGATTTCTATGTAGACTGCATAGAGTTTATCATAGTGTCAGGAAGAGCAGTCGTTTTGGCGGTAGCAGAAGCATTGGGGTTATTGGGAGAATGGGGGATTATGTCGTAAAGAGTGCCATACTGTGAATATATCAAATCCAAGTGTCAGGCATGACGTATGGATTGGACTTCTGTGACCGCACCACCTAGAGCGACATCTCTAGCGATTTGTGGAAGTAACGACCTGCAGAACTAGTCCATTAAGAGAAATTCTGGGAGGGGAGCTTTGACTAACCTCCACCTACATCTCCATTCATGTATATGATAAGAGATGTGGGTGGTGGTATCCTGACAAAATGAAGTGAGGAGCTCTGTCCCAGTCTCATAGTGGATAGGTAGCTGGAAGTGCTTCAAGAATTCCATCACTAAATTATCAAAGGTAGTTACTGACGCACGTGGTAACTCAACATACCACTTTGGAACATTTCCAGTGAGGGTGCAAGGAAAAAGATGCAACCAGACACTATCATCCACCATGGAGTTAGAAACACACCAGAGATGGTAGGTGGTGACATGAGTGCTCGAATTCTCCCCTTATTTTCCGTCGAACTTAGGAATGTCGGTCGATATTTTATGCAAGATTAGTGGCCATTGTAAGTTGTGGTAGATGGGGTCATTTTTCAGCTTATATAAGTTGAGGATATCCAATGTTTCCAATAAAGGAAAATTGTTGGCTGCCCCCGACTTGGACCATGGTGATGACGGATGACCTAAGGAGTTCTACGCTCCTCCCATCGTTTGGTTCCCCATGGTGTACGTGGGCTGCATGGTGTACCAGTTGCTTTGCAGTACGGTGTTGTAGAGTGGATTTCCATGAAGATTTTGATACCGGGGTATGAAGTTGCCCCTAGTATAAGTGGTGCCCCCTTGACTTATCTGAGTTTGTGAGTAGGGTGCCCCCATGGATTGGGTGGGAATCCCTTGTGGATTTCCAACTGACACAGAACTAACCATATGGCTTTGATTGACAGAGGGAACACTCATATCAATCAACGACTATCCATGCATGCCTGAGAACGGTGGGGGAACTGTGACATTCCCCGTCGGCATGTGCATATTGGGAACCACCCCAGATATCTGAATCTGGGGGTTGGAACTATACATTGGCGGTCGACCTTGTTGTTGGTAAACTGGAACCATGCCCATAGTGCCACATTGAGTGTTATATGGAGCACTATATGTGGCACTAGTCGAAGGTATGCTTTGTCACACCATAGGAGTGGAACCTGGCATTTGCTGGGTTCCACTTATAGAGGGTGTTATGTGAGTTGCAGTACCTGGGACAAACGGGATAGCAGGATTCCACATTACCAGAGTTGTGATGACCGTCGACTGGGGAAGTGGTAGAGGACCAACAATGTCTCTATAATTCCACAACCCTTGAGGCATCGACTGAATAGATGGGAAATTTCCACCTACTAAAGAGTGAAGTATAGGTACCATGGAAGTAATGATAGGATCCAACGGATTTGTAAGAAGAGTGTTAAAATGAGGAAGAAATCCTTCCATGAAGAAATCCTCTGGCAAACTAGAATCATCGGTCATCTAGATAGATCTCGTGTGTGATTTAGGAGACTAATTCCTCGAAGATGAGGAATCCAAGTCAATGGAACTCGGCGGAACCTCCACAATGAGTGGAGGAAGTCCTAACAACCATTTTGATTGATGATGAGGACCAGATGTAGCCATAATGACTGTTAAGTTTTATCAAATAGATTTTAATGTGATATTCTTTAAAGTCTCGAAAATAAGAGCACTCAGGTACCTAAAAATAAAAAATACACTAAATATGTCAATCAGCGAATAGAGGGAAATTACCTCATCTGATATGCACCAATTACTGGAGATGAAACCTAGTTTCTCAATGAATAACAGAGAAGGATGGCCAAATGTACGATTACGGTTACTTTTGAGCAGTCCCCCCTGTCCGGGGGGTTTGAGGGGGGCAGGAAGCCCCCCTTTATGGGGTTCGAGGCAGCGCCCCGAGAAATTTTTTTTTGGACCCTATATTAGGTTGGGCGAACCTACCTATGGTTTTTTGGTCCATGGTTTTGGACGCGATGGTTTTCGGTCCATGGTATTGGATGCTTCGGCATGTATAAATATGTATTGTAACATTGAAAGGAATATAATGAAAAATCGAGCTGGTAGTCCCGGTTTTGGGATCCAGGGGAAAATCTCTGTGTATATGTGTTTTATGTGTTATCCTCTCGCATTGTTTATTTTTCTGTGATTTAGAATTCATTTGCAGGTAATTTCTGTACGGGTTTAAGACCTATATTTGGTATCAGAGCTATTTTGGCTTCAAGGGGACGCCTTTGTTGTTGAGGGGTTTCGCTCGGGCCTGTGGTAGACCCTGTTCAGTGGGAGATCTGTGAGATCGATTCTGGTGGTGAAAGAAGATGGCGAGCAGTGGAAAGATAAAGATCGAGAAGTTCAATGGTCAGAGTTTAGAGTTGTGGAAACTCAAGATGGAGGATCTGTTGGTGGATAAAGATCAGTGGATCGTGGTAGATCCAGGTACTAAACCAACGGGAGTGACCGATGAAGAATGGAAGAAGTTGGATCAGAAGGCAAAGAGCACAATACGATTATGTGTCTCAGTTTTAGTATTGCTGAATGTATTAGGGGAAGCTACGACAAAGGCTTTGTGGGACAAGTTAGGGACTTTGTACCAATCTAAGTCTCTGGTGAATAAACTGTTCCTGCGGAAAAAGCTGTATAACCTGAGGATGAAAGATGGAGACTCAGTGACAGAGCATCTGAACGCATTTAATACTGTGGTAAGTCAATTAGCGACTGTTGATATTAAAATTTCAGATGAAGATAAGTGCATCAGTTTGTTGTGTTCTCTACCAGATTCGTGGGATAGTCTGGTTATTGCAATAGGTAGCAATGAAACTGCTTTGCAGTTTGATGAAATAGTCTCAACCTTGCTGACGGAGGAGATGAGACGGAAAAATATGGAGAGCCAGAATGGTCATGTCTTGTCTGTACAAGGACGGTCCCAGAATAGAAACAAAAATAAGTCATCAAGTGGGAGATCTAAATCTCCAGGAAAACCTATAAAGGTGGTGTGCTGGAAATGCGGAAAGGAAGGGCACTTCAAAAGGGACTGTAAATCTAAAGCTCCTGATAAAGGAAAGGGATTTGATGATGCTCCTTCTACAGAGGCGAAAACCTCCTCAGATGAAGGTGGGGATGTGTACTTGGCTTCTTCAAGTACACATGTAGATCATGAGGCATGGTTGATTGACTCAGGTGCATCCTTTCACTTCACTCCCCATAGAGAGTGGTTCTGCGAGTATGAGAAATACGATGGTGGTGATGTCGTCTTAGGAGATGATAGGAAGGCTAGAATCATTGGTCGCGGAAAAGTAATGTTGAATTTCCAAGGTGGAAGGGTTAGAACACTTCCGGGTGTTCTGCATATTCCTGCATTTGCCAGAAATCTGATTTCTATAAGCAAGTTGGATGATGCAGGTGTAAAAACAGTGTTCGAGAAGGATACCTGCAAGACGGTTCGAGGAGCACTGGTATTGATGCGGGGAGTTTGGACTGGAACTCTGTACAAGCTGCAAGGTGGAATTTTTGTTTATGGATGCAACAGTTCTGTGGTTCCTGAAAGTGGAGCTAAAAATCTAGTGGTCTCTGGAGAGAAGACCATGCTGTGGCATCAAAGGCTTGGAAATATTGGAGAAAAGGGCCTTCAAATACTTCATGGTAAAGGTATGGTAGAAGGTATGAGTAATAACTCTCTGGATTTTGATTTTTGTGAAAATTGTGTATATGGGAAGCAGAATCGGGTGAGTTTCCCCTCTGGTGGTAAGAGGGCGAAACAAATATTAGAGCTTGTGCACAGTGATGTGTTCGGACCTGTGAAGGTTCCATCACTGGGTAAGTCTGTGTACTATGTATCATTTATTGATGACTTCTCAAGGAATACATGGATATATTTCCTTAAGAAGAAATCTGAAGTCTTTGACAGGTTTAAAGAATTTAAGGCTCTGGTGGAAAATCAAATAGAGAAGAAGATAAAGGTGTTGAGGACAGATAATGGTGGAGAGTTTTGCAGCAAGGAATTTGAAGAATTCTGTAAGAAGTGTGGTATAGCACGGTAGAAGACTACTCCATAGACACCTCAACAAAATGGAGTCGCAGAAAGAATGAACAAGACGTTGATGGAAAGGGCAAGAAGCATGCTATGTGGTGTCGGGTTAGGACAGGAATTCTGGGCAGAGGCAGTGGATACTGCATGTTACCTGGTCAAAAGGTCACCTTCATTAGCGTTGGAGGATAAGACTCCACAAGAAGTATGGACTGGTAAGAAACCCTCTCTTTCACATTTGAGGGTCTTTGGATGTGATGCATATGTACATGTTCCAAAGGAGAAACGAACCAAGTTGGATAGTAAATCTGAAAAGTGCATCTTTATTGGGTATAAGGATGGTTTAAAGGGTGGTAGTCTTTGGAACTCAGTCACAGGGAAGGTTGTGTACAGCCGAGATGTGGTGTTCAGAGAGGTAAAAGATGTTATTAAACATGAAGTCCAACCAAAGGAACCTAAGAAGATAGAGTTTGAGCTAAAGGAGGAAGAACAGACTCTGCAGCAGAGGAGGAATCAGAAGATGAAGAGCAACAAACTCCGGCTGTGAGAAGATCAGTTCAAGAAAGAAGGCAGCCAGAAAGGTATAGTCCTTCTGCTCTCTGTTCAAATTTTCTTTGTCTATTACTGATGATGATCCCAGAACTGTGAAGGAAGCAATAGATTCAGAGGATGGAAAACTCTGGAAAGAGGTCATGGTTGATGAAATGGCATCTTTGCACAAAAATGAGGCTTGGGATCTAGTGGAGTTGCCAATTGGAAGGAAACCCATTGGCAGCAAATGGGTGTTCAAAAAGAAGACAAATGCAGAAGGGAAGGTGGAGAAATACAAAGCTCGATTGGTAGCAAAAGGTTATTCCCAGGTGCGGGGAATTGATTTTGGTGATTTTTTTTCTCCTGTTGCTAAGGTAACTTCTATTAGGTTACTTTTATCTGTTGCTGCTGCTTTTGATTTTGAGGTAGAACAGATGGATGTGAAGACAACATTTCTTCATGGGGATTTGGAAGAGGAAATCTACATGAAGCAACCTGAAGGCTTTGCGGTGAAGGGTAAGAAAGAACTGGTATGCAAGTTAAAGAAGTCTCTGTATGGGTTAAAATAGTCACCAAGGATGTGGTATCAGAAATTTGATACATTTATACGGGAACTTGGCTTCACCAGAAGCAAAGCAGATCACTGTGTGTATTTTAAATTAATTGGTGACCATGTTATTTATCTGGTCTTGTATGTGGATGATATGTTGTTGGTTGGAAATGACAAAGAAATTATCCAGGATTTGAAGACCCAATTGTCCTCAAAATTTGACATGAAAGATCTTGGTGCTGCAAACTGTATTTTGGGCATGTAAATTAAAAGAGATCATGCAAAGAGGAAGCTCTGGTTAAACCAGAGGAAGTATGTCAAGACAATACTGCAGAGGTTTAATATGCAGGATAGTAAACTGGTGAAGGTTCCTATTCCTGTAGGTATGAGGTTATCTGCTGAACAGTGTCCCAAGACACAAGAAGAGGAAGAGGACATGTCCCGTGTTCCATATGCGAGTGCAGTCGGTAGCCTGATGTATGCAATGGTCTGTACTAGACCAGAAATTGCACAGGCAGTGGGAGTATTGAGCAGGTTTATGTCAAAACCAGGGAAGGAGCAATAGATAGCAGTGAAGTGGGTTTTTAAGTATTTGCGTGGCACGAGTAATTATGGTTTGTGCTACCAAGGAAGGCGAGGATTGGACAGAGTGTTTGATATTCGTGGATTTGTTGATGCAGACTGGGCTGGAGATCTGGATCAGAGAAGATCTGCAAGTGGGTAGGTGTTTAACCTATTTGGAGGTGCAGTCAGTTGGATGAGTAAGAAACAATCTGTAGTGGCACTATCTGAGGCAGAATACATGGCAGCCACTCATGCAAGCAAGGAAGCAGTTTGGTTGCAGAGATTGTGTTCAAGTATGGGGTTAGTACATGGAGCTATAAGAATAGACTGTGACAGCCAAAGTGCAATTTTCTTGGCAAAGAACCCTGCTTATCATTTAAAGACAAAGCACATGGATGTTCAGTATCACTTTGTGAGGGATATGATAGAAGACAAAAAGGTGTTGCTGGTAAAGGTGGACACTTTGAAGAATACTGCAGATGAATTGACAAAATATTTGAGCTCTGAGAAGTTCTCTTGGTGTAGAGAAACAATGGGCATTTCAAGGCTGGAAAAATGACTAAGCTCTCCTATGGCCTCGTGTGGAAAGAAAACAACAAGTGGGAGATTGTTGGGTTGTGTTATATTCTTTCCACGACTAACCCACGTAGTGAACCGGGGGGTTAGAGGGGGCTGGAGCCCCCCCTTTGTTGCGCCGATTGCGCAGCAGGGGGGTCACAAGGGCGGCGGGTAGCCCCCCTCTACGGGGTTCAGGGCAGCACCTCGAGAAAAAAAAATTTGGACCCTATATTAGGTTGGGCGAACCTACCTGTTATCACAAAATCAAGCACTGGAAGGCTGCTGACCAGGTAGATTCTGAGTAACTATTTCAAACCAGACTTTTGACTAAGGCTTAGCCTCCTTAGCCTGAGAGGGCTCTCTCAAAAGGTTATTGATTTTGACTATTGATGAGATGGCTAACTCTTGCAAAGTAAATTTAACAAATATGTTGGCTGGACAGGCATTACACAGACTTCCATTGGGCTTATGGAGTTAATCATCATTCAGTAAACTATAACACTACTCATTCATAGAAGTCAGGGCATGTAATGTTTAAATACTCAAAACACATCTCATAGAAACCTCAGCTTATAAATACACACAGGAAATCAGAGCAGCAAAGTGAATTCTGAGTGATTGTGTATCTATACAACTGTAAAAACACAAAGGATAAAACAAAACCACATATCTTGAGCATTTGAAACACTGTATGAATCCTGAGAAGAAAAGCAGTCACTTGTATTACTGAAAATGAGTTTGTACACAAGCCAAAATAACACTGTTTTCTCAAATATCCAACCTCCATTACATCAAAGTTTCATCTATATATAGAAACATATCTTTAACTACTTTGAGCTTCCTCCTCCAGCATGAGGGGAGCTCGATGACTGCTACTAATTACCCCTATCTGCTATTTAACTGACTCATTAAATACAATAAGTGCTAAACTGGAATTTTAAAGAGTCCTAATTAAACTAAAACTCTAATTCTATCCTCCTCGTAGAATGATTCTTTCTTGCTCCTTGACACCTGTCTCCCTTCAGTTTGGCCGAGATAGCTGAGAAGATTCAATGTTCCAGGCTAGCTTTGGATGCTGGATGCGTTGATGGTTCAATAATATTAGGATAAAACCCCTGTTTTTCCGGTTCCAGTCTTCCACTACCTCTTCGAAAATGTAGCAGCATGTCTCCAGCTCTTTAATATCCCAAAAATGATGAGCATCACCATATTTCCAAATGTGCTGGAAGCTTCGTTGATGAACAGGTGTGCAAGCCAAAACTCCCCGTATGCAGCTCCTTCCAAACCCTAATGACCGATAATAAAGTGCCTTTACAAGCAAAACTTGAACTTGAACCAAAACATTACACTTTTACAAAGGTACACCTGTCATCATTTGAATGGCTATGCTATCTTCATTCAGTCTCCTAAATGTCCCTCAGATGTTTCCTTTGAAAATTTCTGATTATTCCATCGAACTGTTTGCCTGTATTAAAAACAGCACCTACAGTAGTTTCGCAGTTTCGTAGCGCGCTACGAAACTGCGAAACTGTTTAAACAGTGTGTATTTGCCTTGAGGAATTTTCTGCTTGGACCTTTAATTCTTTAAACCTTCTTTACATGTGGCAAAGATTTATATGTCTTCAAAATAATGGAACTAAACAAAATTTGACAAAACTTAGAACAAGACCTTTCTCACCATCAATGAGCAGCTAATTGACCTAGCTATGCTTTTAAGTCTGTAACCTCCCTCCTCAGGACTTTGTTTTCAGCTCTTAGATTCATGTTTATTTTTCTGATGAATTTAGCTTGTTTGAGAGCTGGAACTGTCCATGTATAAACATCAGCTACTGAATCCACCTGACCTACTAGGTTTTTACTTCCTTTTAACACATCTCTTCGATAATTTGCATACCTGACTGCAAACTCCCTAGTGGCATTTGTCACCTTAGCAATTTCATTTTTTGTTGCCTCCAACTGGTTCTTTATGGCTATAATATTACCTCCTTGGGAAATAATGACTGTTCTATTCTTGCCTTTTTGCTTAATTCTCTCTGCCTCCTCTGTTCTGGACAATTCTTCAACTTCCTCTGCTCTAGGCAGTTTCTCAGCTTCCCTTACTTGTTTTCTTGTAACAGGTCTTCTTGGTTTGAAGATAAATTCCTCACCTGGTTCATCAAACCTCAGTCTTTTTGAAGCTTTAGATTTTTTAGTGCTTTCTGGTGATGATTGAGTCAAATCAATGTGCATTGGTTCAACATGCACTGGTTCAACCTGCTCAAACTCAATGGCCTCAAGCAAATCACTCAAGCTGGCCTTAGATATCGGGCTTTCCTCAACAGCTAATGCTTTGCCTTTTTCTTTGCTTATTTGACTCCTTGTCCTAACTCTTGACACTGTTTCAGATCCACTTGGTCCAGGTGCATCTTTCTTATGCTTAGCTTCTTCTTTTGATGATGGCTGAGGTTGCTCTTTAATAACCAAGGGCTTCACTGATTTTCTCAACTGTGACTTGGCCTTCTTTTTATCCTTTGCCTCCCTTCGAAGCTCAGCTATCGTGGGTTCCTCAACTGATTCTTCTTTTTCTCTAACCGGCTGTGGAGTAAGACCTGTTTTACTCTGGAAACCAGCCATGAAGATGAAAGAGTTCCAGTCTCTACCAATTTTCTGAAGACCATCCAGCACTAACAGTTTAACCAAACCATGGTGAAATAATGATGTTTCACAATCATCCTTCCTTAATTGCACTTTGTCACACATTTTGCTGAGACTGCGAAACAAGTAAAATGGAATATCTATAGATGCTTTACCCGTAAAATGCAACAGCAACTTAAAGTGATAGGAGTAGACCTTATTATATCTTCCCTCACAGGTTAAGTACTTTTGAATACAGGTGAGAAGAAGAGCATAGTGCTCCTTAACATAGTTCCTAGGCACAGCTTTTGTTAGATCTTCATTCACATATGCCTCTTTTAAAAACTCTTTGCAGGGGTTCATATCAAATTTAAAGTTCTTAAACCACTCTTGTCCCCCTCTTGGAATCTCAGTTACAGTAGCAATTGCCTCTGGAGACACTTGAACTTCTAACATAGCTATTTTAGAATTCAAACCCTTGAAGTTTAAGGCAAAATCCTTTGTTACCTGAGCATGGCCACCCTGCAGCTTCTTACAGAAATTCCAACAGCCGGCATCCTTGAAGGCTTTCTTCACGCCCTCATCTCTTAATGCAAGGTCCAAACCTTCAGGCTCTGTTCTCTGACATTTTCCAGACCTATGCTCTTTCTTCTCCATTTCGCTTTTGAAATTTTCACACAGAGAATGGCCAACAGCTTCAACTCAAATGGTAATTCAATTTTTTTAACGCGGGCTCGCTTGAAAACAGGCTCACTTGAAAAACTCGGGCTCGCTTGCAAAATCAAATATCTCATCACACAGGCTGGTCATTTATGCATCATCTATGATCATCATAAAAAATCTTTGCACGGTAAAACCATTTGAATAATATTTATGTGCATGCCTAAAAATCTATTGGTGGAGTGATGGTTAATGAGTGTTTGGGAAGTACGTCCACTGACATGAACGGACAGAAGTGATGACTCATCAACAGACTTGACCATTTGAGGAATATATGCTGCAAAATGCACGAATCCGCGATTTCGTAGCGCAGTTAGTTATAAATTGGCAAAATGCGCTGCGAAACGGCTTGATGCTGACGCGCTGCGAAATGGCTAAACAATGATTACGCTGCAAAATTAACCAATGAGATTGCGCTGCGAAATTACGGAAAGGATCGATGACATGGACAAGACAAGACATGGCTTTTGCACTCATGATGGAGGATGACCAATAGGATTAGAGAATGATTTACATCAAACACCTTTAAAACTTCAACCCTAAGTAAGACATATAGGACAAAAACCATTTGACACCAACTTTTTGACATTTAACTTGGACAAAGGATTATATACATATGTTTATAGTTCTAAGTGATAACACTCCTATGGTTTTTTGGTCCATGGTTTTGGACGTGATGGTTTTCTTTCCATGGTTTTGGACGTGATGGTTTTCGGTCCATGGTATTGGATGCTTCGGCATGTATGAATATGTACTGTAACATTGAAAGGAATATAATGAAAAATCAAGCCGGTAGTCCCGGTTTTGGGATCCAGGGGAAAATCTCTGTGTATATGTGTTTTATGTGTTATGCTCTTGCATTGTTTATTTTTCTGTGATTTAGAATTCGTATGCAGGTAATTTCTTTACGGGGTTAAAACCTACATGATGAATCTCAAAAATAAATTTTCAATGCAACTAATCTAATGCATTTTCAAGAAAAGTAAATTTTGATATATAAGATAAAACAAATACAAAATGGTGTTTTCAATTATTTCTACAAAAAACAACACTCAATCAATTAGAAAAACCAACATCTCAATGACACCAACAAGAAGCAAGCAATGACCAATGACTAGAAACCCTAGAATTCAGTCAAATTTCACTTCGAATCCAACGAGACAAATTTTGAAAATTAATCTAGGCAATCTATCAAAACATTGACAAATCCAAGCATACAGGATGAGAAAAGACCTTAGGGGCCAAGACACACTAGATTCTTATGAGGAAACCTAAAACTCACATCCAAGGATCATCGCCACTTTATATACCCAAACCTACGATTACTACCACTTTGCATATGCAAACACATAATGGCATCACTACTTTGTATAGCAAAAGTAGTGATGATTTCAGCATGACCAGAAAATGAAGAAAAAAAAATATCATGACTGTAAAGGTAAAACTGCGATCATCGCGACTATAAAGGTAAAAACCATGATGCCATTGCTAGTGTTAAGTGTAAACCCATGATGGGCGAGGAATATGGGAAAAAACTAAAAGTATTCCAAGAAACAATCCAGACTTAGCACTCTAAGGTAGTAATCAATGATGGTATAAACCCAGACTAATGCAGACAAGCCGAAAAATCGACAGTTGGTCAAACTAGTCAAAAGATCAGGATGAAGGATTGGATGGAAAGGATCATAGGCTCCCTAGTGGAGTCACCATTTTGTTGACAAGGTTAATCCTCTCTGTAGACAGAGATGATCCCTCTAGCCCAATGAGTGGGTCTAGCAACTAAAGTGACAATCAACTAGACATCTTCCTAGATTATAATTGAAAAGTAGAATGAGAGAGATGACCTACCTCATTCTAATGCTATTCTGATTTCCTTTGTTGAGATCCTTGAATTACTTGTGTCGCGAACTTGTTCTTTCTTCTCTCATCACTTATGTACCTTTCCAAGTAATCAAGAGACAACAAAGCATGCCAAAACGAATAGAAAATCAAATAATAACCTACCTATTTGATGAAGGAATGCCAAGCTAATACATACATGAACATATATATTTTGGGAAGGTAAACCAGAAATTGTATATAATTTAAGGAATAAATGGAAGCTTACAACCATAGCCTTGATGTTGAAAGGCTATCCTTAAGTGGTAATCCAAGTCCAAGCCAAGAAAATCTCCAAAAACTCCTTCTTCAAGTCTAATGAATAGCTTCTAAGCACAAGCTCAACATAGGGGTGCAAATGGACATAGACCAATAGACCAACCATTTGGGAATGGAAGAGGAGGAATTTATAGGCTGGGAGAGGGAGTTAGGACTTCTCCAAAGATAGGATTAGGCCCACATCTCAAGGACGTATCTCATCGGGATAAGAAAAAGGGGTCAAGTTAGGAGGATTCAACCTCATCTATACGAAACCACCTCCAACTTGTTGCCCTGGAAACTTCTAGATCACGAAGCTTCTCATTCTCTTTGGGAAAATTACCTTTTTTGGATCATCACGGGTATGAAAGGGAATAGATAAATGCCATTGTGGGTCAAACACGGTGCAATAGGTGACCATCGCGGTTTTGAGCTTCATAAGAGTGATGACCCTCATTTTAGGGTTTTAAGAGCTATTTCTTCAGGGAAAGCTCAAGATACTTTCCAAGAAAAGTTAAAGGAGGGATCTGAACTATATAATGGATGAGTATATTGAATAATGATCATGTTTCAAGCACTTCAGGGTATGTCATAGGGAAGTGCAGGAGGCATGAAAAAATACTGTGTAACATGGGGAGGTACCATCATGGGCAGGACAACGTTAACAACTTATACAACACATTTTAATTAATATATGCATTAGATCAACCGAAGGAGTTCAATTGTTAACAAAGGTTAAAGAAACATGCATTACTAGTGTTCAAGATTAGTTCTTACAATAGTTACAATACATGTGTGAAAACGTGTTGGACTATTATAAGGCTTCTAAATTAAGTGAAAGTCCTAAGACACATTGGTACACCATACATCACTAACCCCATGAAAGGGGCGTTGGATCCATTGTTCGCTCCTCAAAGAAAATATTACAAACTCTCAAAGCTATGTGGGAGGATCCAAGGTGAAAAGGTCCCTTGCATGTACAAATGAGGGGTCTTTTAGCCAAGGGTAAACTAGCCCTTGTGACTATTCGACTTCCCTCATGACTTATCAACTCTACATTACTCTTCAGATTACAAGTGGGTCTCTTGGACTTCCACATTACATTACATTGATTTAAAATAGTATGGCCCACAGTATTGATGTGGTTGACATGACTAACGACACGACTCAACACGACAGTGCTGGTATGTTCATGCTGCTGTTGGTGTGCATGTCGAGCTAGAGTGTGGTTGAGTAATGGATGTCCTCTTGGTGTATCACAGCTTCACCTCTGCATGGCAAGTTGTGTGGATTATTCGATGTTCATTGGTGTTCGCTTGATGTTGCATGTGCATCTTGCTCCTTTTCTTGTACTTTGGCATGCTTGACATGTTCATCTATTCGCGAAGTATTCTCCTCACATGCATCATTCGTTCGCGACAACATCTCCTCACATGCATCATTCATTCGCCCTTTCATGAACACATCTCCTTACATGCACTCTCCTCGTTCATCCCATCTATCTCTGCATCATGTCTTATTCATGTACTTGTATCTTTAGTCACTTATTACGAGACAACATCATATACATAAACCTCCTAGTCTACCATGATACATGGTCTTTCGCTTTTGGATGCAAGTTATTGGGAGCGAGGACAAGGCTATGAAACTATGCAAGTCAAGTTTCAAGCTAGGATGTGGGCTCCGAGCACTGTTGGTAAAAATTGAGTAGAGGTCACTAGGAGACTGAGATGGACAATTCGGATCAGCAGTGACTGTCCGTGGAATTTGGCTCGGTTGGATGGTAGGTCTGTGCAATTTCTGGAGGGAGGTAGTGCTGACAGCTGAGGGGATTGGCAAGAAAAATTGTACAATTCCTAGAGGGAGCTAGTTTCGAGCTTCAAGAGGCTTGGTAAAAAAAATTGCACAATTTCTGGAGGCAGCTGGTAGTGAGCTGCGGGATTGCTAGTGTTGGATTATATGGGCCTAACCCGGGTTCGGAAGAATTATTTAGCCAAGAAAATCCCACATCTACCACCCCTTTCGACAATAGCTCATGAAGCGTGGACTGAGGTCTCACCAGAGGTAGTAGGGGAGGTTGCTAGAACCATGTTTTTGCACCATTTGGATGTCTGGATGCGGTTTGGAGGTTTTGCGCTCTGTTCTGCAGCTTCACGCTGTACTGTATTTGCACGGATTTTGAATACCTCGTGTAGTTCTACAAATTTAATCTAGAGGATGAAGTATTGCAACTCAGATCTACTTTAAAATGGTCTTTAAGCAAACATTTATCACTTTTGTTCAGTTCACATATTAAGATTACAACCAGATTCACAAGTATTCAATAATCAATGCGCATAGACCCAAAACAACTTTATTTACCATACAAATTGCCAGATTCGCGATAATTTAGAGATCACAAATATATTTTAGAATAAACTTATCTTTATTTCCACTTCACACCAGTACATCCATATCTGCCCTACACACTCAACTGCAAGGGTCCGCACACAGCTACGGACTCTTCTAGGCCTCTATGCACACAGCTGCAGAGCCTCTATCCTCTACCCAAACCCCCGACTCAGACTTACAGACACTTTCAGAATGCTCTTCTCAGAAACCCAAAACCTATCAAATATCCAAAATCATACCAAAACTTAGCTACTCTACCATAGAGCCTGCTCTATTTATACCTTTCCATGGACCGCGATCCATGGGAGTGTCGACTCATCTTACATTTCTTTACATTATTTTTGGGCAGACTACCCTTTCGACTTTGACTTATTACAAATCATGCTTCGTGCATCTCATGGAGTATTTACCCTACTTTTACCCAAAATTGTGAGCTCTGAGCCCCCTAACCATTGCGCGAGGCTTCTGCTACCCAACAATTCCCTAATACAATCATCATGACTCGTCCCGAGTCACTCAGCTGCTTCGGCCAACTTGGCGCGAAGATCGGTTAACATATTCTATGTGTCACTTGTGCTAACCACAAATTCTTCTGTCATTCGCTGCATCCGTTCCACGTGTGGTGCTTGCACCTCAGTCCTTGTCTCTGCTGTCTCCATAGTAGCATATTCAACCTGCATGTGGGCTATCTTGCACTCTATGGTGGTTGAAACTGCAAATGCCTCATCCAGCCATGGCTGGAGATGGGTTTTAACCACTTCTTCCCTTTGTCTGGCGGCATCGGCTTGGGTTTTTAGGTCCTATGCCTCCCGCATCTTGGCCAAGCGCTGGGTAATATCAACGGTTTGCATGCTTCCTCTAAGCTAATCGTAAGCTTGCTGGAGCTGCTAGGCCTCGGTTTACAATCGGTGAAGTGTTGGATCCTCTTGAAGGATGGTGAGCATAACAATCAACTGAGTTATCAACTCAGTACATTCCACTATTGAACGTGTGAGCATCGTGTGCCCCATAGTAATAATATTCTTGCATTGCTTTAGGATCTCTGGTGGCATCGGTGGTGGAACCTATAGTTTTAAGTCCACGATATGCGAGCTAAGCTCTAGTTGGATCTGTGCGGCCTCCTCCTTTGTCTTTCGAAACCTAGTAGCCAATTTATGGATCTGTGTCTCAATGGGAAAATCCTTGGCAATTTCTAGCTCCTGGGCACTCGAACAGTCTTCTGCTACTAGCTTCTCCATCTATTGCTTTTGTGTGATTGCCTCGTCGCATTGGAACTGCAGATGTTCGATATTAATTATCTACTCCTGGAGTACTTGATCGACGTAGCCAGCCTTGGCTTGGAGTTCGATTGTGGTGTTGTCATGGACTTGTTGCAAAATTTGTGTGGTAGAGCAGCCATGTTTAGTCCCAACCCTATAAGTCATTCTAGCACAGCTCGGTCCTCCACCTGTGTGGTGATCAATGCTCCTACTGGAATCAGGATAGAATGAACCATTTGGGCTTTTAACAATGGTTTCGCAGCTATCATATTGGAGACCCCCGGAGTAGTGTTGGTGCCTAATGGCACGATTCTTGTTCCCAATTCGTGTAACTGCATGCAGAGTTCCCCCAATACAATCTGGTGCTCCGACATGGCTTCATCGACTACCTCCCGAGTGGCATCAAGAACACCGTTAGGTCTCCTTCGGTTAACGTGGTCACTCTATTGTCCGTTTTAGATGCCATTGCCTTCTTTCGTGGCTTCGGCTGCTCTGATGTCGCTTGTCACTTCAAAGGTGGATTCGTGCCTGTTACTGGTGGTTCTTCTAGGGTTGTCCTAGGGGGTGCCTTCAGATTGCCCTTGTCCATTTTTGATGCCACCCCTCCTAGTGGTGTCTTTCCTGCTACTGCCAGTGCCGCTGCCCGTGCTGCCTGAACTTCCGTAGTGAATTATTCATTGCGCTTTTGCTGCGTAACCTGCTTAGCTTCCTCCTTTTTCTAGTCAGATAGTGGCCTCGTTGTGTTCTACTGCCACCAATCCAGGCCACGCTAGTGGCTAGGTATCCACAATCCTGTCGACAACATCATCAATAGCAATAAATCAGAGTGAGGTCCATGCCTGGGCCGGGTCCTTATGCACCCTGATGTAGAGTCGATGCATGTATGCTTCAAATTCAGCAATATGCTTCATGCTTTCATATATCTCGTCCTACAGGTGGGTAACTCATTAGTCCACTGACACACAGTCGTGTCCATCAGTACCCAAAATATTTTGATATTTCGAATTTGTCCTGCATCACTTGTCACCTAGAGGGAAGCATATCGAGTGGCTTCTGGCCATTCCGAGTCCATCACCAGAAACTAGTTTTCTTCAAGTAAGTCAGTGACAACTAGCATGATGGATAGGAGAAGCCACACATAATGGAAAGTCTTTCCCTCCTCCTCCACTTCGCTGCAGTTGGTCAAAAACTCTTCACAAAGCAATTGTGACCAATTGAACCATACGCCAACTACGCATTCCTCAGAAAGTCCGATAACTACTGCAAGAACCTCAGTGCCACGAAATTTCCTCATTACTTTTCTGGCCAGCAACTGAGTGGCAACACGGACTGCATTGTCTGAGATACTGTCAATGATGTACCCTCTCTGTCCCTTGGTGAGTTGATACTTCTTTTTCAGTCACTCTATCATCATGACATCGTTACTTCTATTAGTAATTTTCGAGGGTCTCTTCCATCACATGGAAGGTGCGAGACCCAATGAACAAGTTCAAGTGTGATATTGATGAGTTTGCCGACCTATAATATTTCCTCATGAACTAAATAGGGCAACTGCTTTATGACCAACATGGAGATAGGAGGTCATAGAAAGTGAGGAATTAAACAGAGCAACCCGGCTTTGTCCACCTTCCGTAGCCACTCCTTTGGCTGTAGTGTTGTCACCGTCCCTTCTGCATTCTGCTCCATTAGTGCATCCATCGCTAGGTGGGGGAATTTTACTATATCTACGAGGTTCCAATATTCGAACTTCATTGTCGCAACATGGCCAACCACCAAGTTTTCCACTGGGGTAGCTTTTGGTAGAGACGGGGTAACGATTATAGTGTCGACTTCATTTAGGTTTGTATGTACCTTCGCCTTCCTCTTGCTTGGCGTCACATACTTGGGTCATCGCACTAGCTGTATGGCATCCTCCTCAGGGTTTACTTCTTCGATATATGCGGGAGACTCTTCTACTTCCTCGTCACTGTCAATTTTAACATTTTTACCCTTTTCTTTGATTGTGAATTTTCCAAAATGCAGGGGTCACAACGAACTTCTTACTGATTCTAGAACCTGAGGGTCCTTCCTAGTCCTTGGTGTCTAGGGTGATTTAGGGAGCTCGGCTGCTTGCAGTGAAGCTTGCTGTAGGTTCTCGGTGGTAGGGTTGTGTGCTTTGAGGATTACTTCCTGATAGTGCTTCAGCAATGCCTTAAACGACGGACTTTCTTTGAATTGCATGTCACTTATCTTGCACTTGTTTCTAACCCAGGGCAGCTTTCTTGCAGGGTGGTAAGACATGGTGGTGTGACCCTTATTATGATTATATATGATTTTAAATTTAACATTGGCTGCTTGCCCTTGTGGCAGCTCATAAATACGATTTTAGTGGTTATTCCTCTACCTTCCACCTGCTCCATGGTGCTTTAAATGGGTCATCATATCATGAACAGTATGTGCAACAGTCGATTTCCATCTTTCCTTCATGGCAGTGAAACCCCGGGATCGCAAGTGTTGTTTTTGTATGTATGCTAAGGTCATATCGCGTAGCTTCACAGCATCCTAGTTTATAGTCTCGAGCCCTTTTTCAACTGCACGATGCCGTGGGATTGGTCCTCCTACAGATAATCAGGTGGGTGAACCCCTCGTGTGGGTCTTCCATTTCCTGACTAGCTTGGGATGCAAGCACCTTCTACGTTCCCTTGATTTTGCTAACAAGTTGCGGTGAGTGCGGTCTTGTCCTTTCTTATGCAAGCACAACCATGCTAGCGGGGTCACTACTTGTGGTAGGGTAGGAGAGCCAGCCATGTCCATTTCCTTCATTAGCTCCTTCACGTAATCCGTGTAGGCGGCTTCTAACTGCAACTTGTTAATTGCTTTATCCAGCTTCGCACTCTGTGCGCAGAGTCTAGCCCTTGTTTCTTCTAACTTACCCAGTTGCACCTTACCGTGCCAAATGGCTACCCGGAGCTGCTGAATTCTTTTATGGATGTTGTCACTAGGGTGAATCGTCTTTGTGCTAGTTTGTTTGGTCGTAGAGAGACTTTCTTGTCGAGCCTTTGTTCCACGTAGGTACGGTTGGGTTGACAGCCGCTTGATATACACATGTACCCATCGTCATTGAGGAACGGTCATTTTATACCGTCTTGGTGGCCACGTACATCCTCCAATGCATCCTCGAAATCGCTTCCTATAATTTGGCTTCCACCCCCCACCAGGTGTGCGTAACACATCTTCCGCCACATTATGTTTCTCGCATGCTATGTATAAAGTGCCTAGCTGGCCAAGCTACCCTTCATCTATTGTGGTGTTGTCTACTGGCTATTGTATTTCCTCTATGGTTACGCCTCACAATGACCGGCTTATCGTATTGTAGTTAAGTGCCATAACTTCCTGCAACTGATTCTGCCATCGTTCAGTCTCCTCATCGGAATCCACTGTCCAGGTGTTATCACGTTCCCACGAGGTTCACCCACCATCTATGGGGTGCACCTGATCTTGGTCTTACACAGTTATCTGACAGATGTAATCCAGTTCATCATCATTGTCCTCGTCACACACAGGTTTGGTGAAGCGTTCTCCTTCCGCTGGATCCAACGGAACTACTACTCTCAGTGACTTCTTTTCGAACGTCATCTTCTACCTTTTCAAGTTAATGATCCCTTTCATATCCGTTGCCCAACTAATTTCGAACAATGCAGGGTAAGGGTTACTGTTATCAAAAATTTCTATGACTTCAAAATTGGTCTCTGTACTTACATTATTGATATCCATGGTCACTCCTTGCAGTCAACCCATTGGTAAGATCTTTTGTTGATTGGCCATTCACAACTGAATTGGTGACCATTGCAGTGTAGGCTTGCCCATTCGCTCCCATGTTTGTTTAGGTAATACGTTCGCATACGAGCCTAAGTCCAAGATGACCTGATCCATTTCATATTCACCGATTTGTGCTATCAGTCTCATCTCCCATCTGGTGCACAGAGCATGTCTTCTTATTTTCCAGACTACCTATGGTTCACTGGATCCGACACACCTGGTGATTAGCTCTTGCAGCCCTTGAACGGCCTTACTATCATGCAACAATTTCATGCAGGTTTCAAGGAAGGTAGTAATCATGGAGGGGTACAATCCTAACTCCATTTGATCCCTCCTACCTGGGGTAGAAGCTTCTACGAAGCTCCGCTGAGCTTCCCTCAACATCATCCTCCCCTGTTCCAGTTCAGAGTAATGTTCCTTTGTAGGTGTGTCGCACCTCTTTCTGCCTTCAGCACGTTCCTCTTGCGGATTACCCCCTACAGTTGCACTGCTTCTTAGTACCATATTTATACTAGGATCCTCTTCACAAGGTTCTACTCACATCATCTGGATATTCGGGGTTGGTGGAGATTGGGGTGCTCCCTTTTCGTGGATTTGGACAATTAAGGTTGGACAGTCTACCATTTCATGATCAAACTGCTCACAGTAGGGGCACAAAGTCTTGGTTGGGTTAGTGCAGTCGTGAGCATAGTATCCCAGCCTACCACAATTATAACAGATTAGCTACCTGCAGCCCCACCGGAGCCCCATTCCTCTTCCTCGGCCGCATCCTTGAAATTCTCCCCGCACTTCAGTCTACATTCAATAAGCTGGGGTTCTTTCCATCATTAGTTCATAACTTTAACAAGTTCGCTCATTGTGCCCCACCGATCGACAAAAGTTGCAATACAAGTGTTGCGGGGTCTGGGTATACTTTTGCAATAGGTGGCAGTTATCTGTTGCATGTTTCCCACCCACCTGACAAATCATGCACCAAAGCGCAGGAACTACACTCGGTCCTGCTTGTACCTCCACTTTTAACAGCATTGGGCCTCCCCCCTCCAGATAGTTCACATAGACAGGGCAATGGTCCTTATCATGTGCTTGGCTCTTGCATTTAATACAGCCTACCTCTGTAAGTACCTCTAGTTGGGATACTCTTTCTTGCTTCAAGCTTTGCATTTCTAAACTCAAGTTTTGAAGTTGCACGTGGATTTGCTGAACTCCCAACCCTGGATCTGGTATTGGGGTCTCGTGTGACCTCATTGCTATCTCCAGTGCCTCGGCTTAGGTTGAGATCTTTTGTTGTGACAGAGTCATCCTTAGATGTGGTGTCAATGATGCCACAAACCACGCGTAATGATGTGCATTTTTCAAGGTCATGTTAGCTTCGCGAATAATACTCTTTAACCTTTTGTCCAGGTCCCACGTAGTTTCACCCAACAACATTGCGATCTCCTTGAACCCAATAACTGACTGGGCTTCAAACTTTGGTTGGCCAAACTCTTTATTTAGCACATCCTGGATTGCCACTATTACCTCATTTGGATGGTCGATTGAGTATTTTATGTACCATGTCAGCGCGCAGTCCTGCAGTGCACTAACTAATGTGGCCTTCTTGATGTTCTCATCTATAATGCCTTGGGAATCCCATACAAATCATATCACAGACTAGAATCGTCTTGGTTCTTCATTACCCACACCCTTGAATACTAGTAGTTTGATTGCACTCGCCATCCCAACTTTTGGTAGAAGTTGAGGAGGAGGTGGGGTCGGAGTTGGTGTGGACAACTTCAAAGTAAGTGAAGTGGGTGGTGGCATGGATGGAGGTGCTATCAGTGGGAAGCACTCCCTAATCAACCGGACTACACTTCCTGGTGAGAATATCGTGAGCTCCTCGTTGCTTTCCTAGGAAATGAATGCTAAAGGACTGTTTTCTACTCCTCCTGTTCTGTGGTAACCTCTTCCACTCCACGTTACTCCAGACATCAATAAACGTGCATAATCTATTTTTCACATAACAACATCTTAATCCAAGTATTCAATGATTTGATATACCTACCTCAAGGTCCTTGAAGAAACTACCTTTCCACTTCACTATAGCTCATGGTAGTATCTATCACGAACTCAGTGATAAATCCTCCTATTACCCGATCCAGCCAATGATCTACTGCGCATGCGATTTTATCCTTGGTGGCTTCTAGCCTCCGCACCAATTCCAAAGTCCACACAATAAGCTGGTCCTATCTGCACCTTCCCATGCTATTAGCTATCACTATGATCCACTCATACAGCTCTACTGGGAATGACGCAAAGAAGATCTCGTGAATATCTGTGAATATATACCTGTCCACCCAATCTTGCTCTGATACTCGCGGGTTTCTATTTTCCTGAATTGCGAACTCATGGAGTTTCAGATTCCACCACTCTTTAATCTCTTTCTTTGTAGGGTTCTAGTGTTCCCACATCAAACACCCCTTAGGCAGATCCCAGTCCCAGCAATAGAACCATTTGTTGGCTTCTATGCGCCTGACCCAATTTCGACAGAATTATGTAGCCAAGAAAATCCCACAGCTACCGGCCCTTTCGGCAATAGCCCGTGAAGTGTGCACTAAGGTCTCACCTAAGGTAGTAGGGGAGGGTGCTGGAACCAGGTTTCCACACCCTTGGGATGTCTGGATGCGGTTTGGAGGTTTCACGCTCCATTCTGCAGCTTCATGTTGTACTGTAAGATGCTAAATACCTTGCGTCGTTATACAAATTTACTCTAGAGGATGAAGTATTACAACTCAGATCTACTTTAAAATGGTCTTTAAGAAAACATTTATCACTTTTATTCAGTTCGTGTATTAAGATTACAACCAGATTCACAAGTATTTAATAATCAATGCACATAGACCCAAAATATCTTTAATTACCATACAAATTGCAAGATTCACGATAATTCAGAGATCACAAATATATTTCAGAATAAACTTATCTTTATTTCCACTTCACAATAGTACATCCAGATCTGCCCTACGCACTCAACTGAAAGGGTCTATGAACACAGTTGCGGACTCTTCCAGGCTTCTATGCACACATCTACAGAGCCTCTATCCTCTACCCAAACCCCGACTCAGACTTACAAACACTTTCAGAATGCTATTCTCAGAAACCCATTACCTATCAGATCTCAAAAATCATACCAAAACTTAACTACTCTACCCATAGAGCCTTGCTCTATTTATACCTTTCCATGGACCACGATCTATGGGTGGGCCGACTCATCTTAAATTTCTTTACATTATTTTTGGGCAGACTACCCTTTTGACTTTTACTTATTACAAATCGCGCACCGCGCATCTCACGAAGTCTTTACCCTACTTTTACCCAAAATTGTGGGCTCTGAGCCCCCTAACCATTGCGTGAGGCTTCTACTACCCAACAGCTAGAGACAAAAATTATGCAATTGATGGGAAGCTGACCTATTAAACACCTCTAAACATTTTCTGAGCTCAGCACAATGCTGGGCATCTGTTGGGACTTGGTTTTGCCAAATTTTGACACCCTTTTCCAGACTTTACCTCTCCCATTTTGAACTATCTTTTACCCCTATTATGCCTATTTAAGTTATAATACTTAGGGTTTTTCCAAAAGGGTGACGTATGCTGAAGGTATGCAAATTAACATGAAAAAGTGTCTTTTACCTTAACCTTAATAATTCCTTACAACTAGTTGTTCTTTATTTAATTATCATGCCAACTAATCTAGAGTTCTTGTGCAGAATTGTTTTGATTCAAAACAAGCATGCATTTCCTGCAGATAGCTTGTGCGATCCTATTTCCTACAAATGCTCTAGAATTCTTGTAGATGCATATTTCTTGTAACCACCCATATTTTGTGCAGCAGAATCGGTGGTTAGATATGTTCCACGAATTAATTATAAATCAAATGGGAACATGGGTTTTGTGAAGAATCTATCACATATGGATGTTGTCCTATTGGTCATTTCAGATCTACTAATGATACCACCTAGACTCGTAAACCTTCTCTTATTGGCCGTATGGAGGAAAGATACAACCATGTAATGAATTTCATCTAATCCATGCTTTCAGTCATGGATTAGACCTAGTATGGCTAAATTTGATATTTTACAATAAGACTATTAACATGGCTTAGATTAGTAGTTTTCCTTACTTCGAGCCATATATATGATTTTGTAATTGTATAAATTATGTTCTAGTTTATATGATAGGGGGTTTCTAGGTTGGTTTCAGCTAATACTATATATTAGATTGTACTCGACCATTACATTTCCATATTAATACAATATTATATGTTTTGTCTATTGCATTGAGCAAGATCTTCTAATTTGAAGTGGTTGTGAGTAAGGGACAGACCCTTTGCTCACAACTCTCATAGTTTAGTGTTTATGCATTTTATTCCTGTTATGTAGTAATAGTATTTTCTTACAACTAATGTATTATTTTTGATATATCAACAATCAAATGATTGAATGAATGAGTTTCATGTAAATTTGTGGATTTCATTTAATCAAGATTTGATTATAATGTTGAGTGAATTTCTAAGTTTTCTATAAGTTTGATTTTTGTATCTTTTCCTAATTGACAACAGCAATACTAAAGAGCTACAGAGGGATTTTTTTATCTACTCCATATCATTTGCTACTAAATGATTGATGCAGGAAGAGGCATTAGTTTTGTATGATTTACTAGTTATATTAATTAGCACTCACAGTGTTAAGCCTACATATATTTTGCGCGGCATCTCACAAGCTTACCTGCCCTGGGTTGTTGATTTATTTTAATCAAATTATAAGGCTATAATTTGACACAACATTTTGGCGCCATTGTCGAGGAGGTCCTAAGGGATAATACTTAAGTGATTTTTTTGTATTACATGCATTTTTTGGAATTTTTAGGATTGGGGAAGTTGAAGTGGTAAGACGAAGGGCAAATCCTATGCACCTAAGGAGGTTAGAAATTCACCAAAGACGTGTCCTGATTGTTTGGTAAGTAATTTTCTTTGAATTTGTTTGTATAATAGATGATAGGGTCCAACATCTACAAATGTCTTTTGTGGTGGTGTGAGCACCACTTCATTTACTAATACATTGGCAAGGAAAAATAAGTCTGCAAGATATAATGCAACAAGGGAAGAAGAGTCTGGACAAGAGGTCCGTGGTTTTGAAAAGAGCCCAAAACATATTCCCGCTTCTACAGTAGTTGATTCTACTAGCAAATCTTCTGTTGCTACCCATTTTGAATATCCTCTCACAAGGAAAACAACATTTTTTCTTATTGGTCAGCCTGAAAAGGAATTCCTTGGCAATCTTATTCAAGAGGCAGAATTTCAAACCATTGATTTCACTGAATATGTAGTTTACAAAGGCCCCACTTCCTTTTGGTCCAAAATGGCTCATGAAGAGGGGACTGGTCACACAGATGGATACAATGAGAAGGAAGAAGAACTGGACAGATTCGAATTCCCTATCAAGGAGGTTGGTGGAGCTACTTAGATGAAGAATATTCCTCCCTCGCCCTTGCCTAACTTTCGCGAGGTTCCTAGTGAAGATCATGATGCCTTTTTGTTCGAGTTCAATGTGTTATATAGAATATATGACTATTCTTCCAATGATCAGAAGCTGAAGTTGTTTCCTGCAACTTTGAAGGATGCAGCTCTCAAGTGGTTTATGGGGTTGGCTTCAAACTCCATTACAACTTGGGAGGAAATGAAAAAGGTATTCTTGAAGAAATATCAAGATTATTGCAAGACTAGGGACCTCAAAGAAGAAATTTTTGGCATGACTCAGAAGGAGGGGGAGAGTCTTGAGGACTTGGTGGAGAGATTTCAGTATAATCTACAGAGATCCAAAATGAATCAATTGAGCAAGGATACTAAAAGAACAATTTTTCTCAGAGCAATCAGACCATAATCTCTAGAGATTTTGAACTTAATGGGAGGATGTGACATATAAAAGGTGGGCTATGATGAGGTATGTGAGAAATGTCAACGATATTCAAGAGAAAATTCTAAAGTTGGAGGAGGAACAAGATATACTTCTTCCAGGCTTGCCAAGTCAGTTGTTGGAGCTGGAGTAACTAGAGCTGAAATGTGTAATTTATTCGAAAATTTTAAAACTGATATTCTTAGCACATTATCTTCTCAATTAGATGTTTTGCAAGCTCAGAAGGAACAGGAAAAATAGGAGGAACTGGAGAAATCCATGTCCGTGTTCTGTTCAAAATGTAGGAAGAAGCATGCCTTGAGGGAACATCTTGCAGATAGTATAGAGGTATTCCAAATTTGTGAAGTGGAGAATTCTATTGATCAATGCCATTCACTTCCTAAAATTAAAGTAGCAAATCAAGGAGTTGTCAATGCACTTTATGCAATGGCACCTCAAAGACCATGGCAATCACGTGCTGCAGGTATGTCTCAGTCACATTATCAAGTTCCCTATACTCAAAATCAGATGTGGAATATTCCAATGTCGTGGTAGCCTTGGCCTCCACAAAAGCCTTGGTAGGGGAACTTTTCTTACCCTACCACATAGAATTTTCCTTCTCAAAACTTTTATCCACCGCAGCCCACAAAATAGAAAATGATTCAACCTCAACAGCAGCAACTTTAGTTGCCTACCTCACCAAATCAACCTCGTCCTACGCAACTTCCTGCCTAGCCAGTGTCTAACCCTAATAATAAAACCATCCAATCCACTCACAACATTGGATTGGTCACTTATCCCGCTTTTCCTACCTACTGTATTTCACCACAGTCATTGTAGGAAATTTGTGTTCCTGTGTTACAGGAATTTCCTGTGTCACTGCAGGAAATCTAGCTTAGGTCCGAAAAAGTGGTGACTCAGCCTGGAAGAATTGAAGAGATTGTAGAGGAAGAAACTCTAGAAATGTTTGAAGTTGAAACCACACATGAACCAAAAGAACAACCTACTTAAAAGCCACAAGAACCTTCCTCATCCCATACTATCTAGCCTCCTTTTCAAGAGAGGTTGGAATGAAACTAAAATAACCCCAATTTGATCTTCTGGCTGAACTGAGAAATGTCTGAATTAAGATAATGTTACTGCAAGAAATTAAATATATCCTGATCTATGCCAAAATAGTAAGGGAGCTATGTATGAAGAGACCAGGAAGACAAGAGAGAGAAATCTCTACAATTCAAGTAGGTGGAAAGCTTGCAAGTTTAATGTCTACCGGATTTGTTACTAAAAAATATGTAGACGCTGGAATCATGTGGTTACCACCTTTATCAATGGACAACCTATAAAAAATAGTTTAATTGATTTGGGTGCAGCCATTAATGTTATTACTATGGATACCTTATCTAGAATAAGAACCTTTGACTTATTTCGTATTCCTACCATGTTAGAGCTAGCAAACAGGTCTAAGGTAAATCTAGAGGGGGTATTAGAAGACATTGTAATCTTATTAGATTCTTGGAAGTACCCTACATATTTTTATGTTCTTCAACCCAAAACCAACTTAGGAGGGCATCCTTTGATCTTAGGGAGACCATGGTTAGCCACAGAAAATACTTATATCGGGTGTAGGTCCAGAAACATGACCATTACTCATGGGGCTTAAACAAAGCACATTAATTTGTATCCCCCTACTCAACCTCTTTTAAGATCAGAAAATAAACATTGGGTTGATGAAGAAGAGCATGATTCAGAATGTACCCGACCAGTTTTGACAATCGCCCACACCATGATCCTTAAAGAAAATTCAGAAGAAAATTTGATAAATTGTTGTATTTCTAATCCTGATTTTTGGCAGCAGGAAGAAGGGAAGTCTAGTCATAATTTAGATTTCATTACTAATCTACATGATTTTCATGAGCATAGTAAAACAACTGAAGTACATTCAACCTTATTATTTGCATTTCTTGCATATTCCATGACTGAATGGGGGAGTAATGGAGTTGAAAATTTTCCTAAAAATCCTTTGACTATTAATTATTCCTTAACCCCTAAACGGGAAAAACAGTTAATTCAAGCATTGAAAAAAATTCAAACACTTTTGCTTGGGAATACGCAAATATGAGAGGAATTCACCGAAAAATATGCATTTATCATATTTATATAGAATAGAAAGCCAGACTTGTGAGATATCCACAAAGGAGGATGAACCTCGCTCTAAGGTAAATTGTGAAAGATGAATTGCAAAAATTGTTAAATGTAGGGTTCATCTATTCTATCTCAGATAGCCATTGGTGTTATAAACATATTTGGGCAGTGAAACCCCAATCACATATGTCCATAAACCAAGGGCTTCTAAACCCCTAAAATTCCTAAAGGAACAAGGTCACCTGATTACATCATCTCCCAAAAGTTCTCCATGAAAAACTACTCAGAACTAGTCAAAACTGGACCATACAAGCTGCTACATGCATAGGGTGTGATGCATCTCACCTATTACACATGGGGGGGTGCGATGCATACTGGAAAAGTTGAGAATAATTAATATTATTTTGATATTAATGGAGAAAATAGTTACATTGTTGTAACTTTCTCCCTAGTTTAGGATTAGTTCCTATAGTTATGGGATTTGGGTGCAACTTCCTACTTCCTAGTATTGTATTTAATGATGTAATCTTTGATTGATTGTGGAATAGAGTGGACGAGAGTGATCTCTCAAGTTTTGTGAGTGTAGTCCCCAGGTGCAGGCCACACCTAAGAGCTACATCTCTTTCTTTTCAATTCTGTTCACATTTTATCTTGGTATCAGAGCTCAGATTGAGTGAGCCTGATCTTTTGTCACCTGTGTGGTGGAATTGCCTGTGTGGCTGGAATAGCCTGTGTGGCTTGAAGTGCCTTTGTGGCTGTGTGTACATGAGAGCTCTGTGCTCAATTGAGCAGGTGGACTGTAGAACACCTGGCTCAGACTCGGAATTTTTTTTTTTCTGAGTGGAAAGGCCGATTAGCGCGGATTTTGTGCTGACAGTCACGCCAGAAGCTTGATTAGCGCGGATTTAAAGGGATAAATCGCGCCAAAGCGCCAGAAAACCAGATTAGCGCGGGATTTTACCGGGAAAGTCGCGCCAATTAAGATACTTACACCGATTTTTAATTAGCACGGATTTTTCGCTCGGGGTTGTGCCAAGAGGATCTGTGATAGTGTGAACTTCGTTTGGCGGTTTGCAAACGGTGCAGATCGGCAGAGTTACAGATCCGTCCGGGAGAGACAGATCGGGAAAGCGCCAGAAGAGATCTGCGGAAAACCTCGACTTCGTTTGGCGATCTGCAGGGAGAGTAGGATCGACGAAGTGGCAGATCAATCCAGGAGAGGTGGATCGGATCAATTGTGATTAGATCATTGTTTCGGCTGTGTTGAAAACGCCGAATTTGCTCATTGGAGCGGGAGTGCCAAACACTATAGATCGGTGGAAGATCCATCTGACAGGTATTATTTTTGTTATTGTTGAGTAGATTCACAATGAGTAATACGATGGAATCTTACCTTAATAAATCTGGTAAACTCAACGGGTCTAACTTCACGAATTGGAAGTTTAAGATCCAGACCCTTCTCGAAGGTGCGAATTCTTGGACTATAGTGACAGGGGATGAGCAGAAGCCGACTACAACCACACAGAAGGAAGACTGGGAAAAACGAGAAAACAAGGCCAAAGTCCTGTTGAAGATGTCTGTGAAAGACAATGTCATAGCACACATCAGAGACTGTTAAACGTCCACAGAGATTTGGACGAAAATCAAAAGTCTATATGAGACCCAGAATGCAAACAGAGTTTTGGCTTTGAAAAGCAAGCTATTTTCAATGAGGATGGATGAAAGGGAGTATGCTACTGCATTTGTCGCGCGAATTAAGGATGTTAAAGATGGACTGGGGGCCATTGGAGTGGCGGTGGCTGATGAAGATCTTGTTGCAATTACAATGAATGGGATGCGTGATGATTTCCAAACCTTCATTGCTGGAGTCTCGGCAAGGGAGAAAACACCCACATTTGATGATCTCACTGGGATCTTGCAGCAAGAGGAAGAACAACGGCAGAACCTGAATCTGAACCCCCAAAGTGACGATCTCGCGCTGGTGGCAAAACGACGACTATCTAAAGGGAAGCAGTCACAACAACAATCAGTCCAGAAAGGAGGAACAACACATAAACATCACTGTCATAAAGGTATGCTTGCAAATCATTCTGAAAAGAAATGCTTTTATTGTGGAAAGAAGGGTCATATACAGAGAGATTGTTATTATAAGAAGCAGGCTGATGAGGCAAGGAGGAGACAGGTAAATCCAAAACACAGAGGATATTTTGTTGAAGAAGAAGACTTCAGTCATGAATTTCGACTGTTCATAGTCAACTGTGCCCTTTCAGAATCAAATGAAGATGACATTTGGTATGTCGATTCTGGAGCATCCTCTCACATGACAGGTAATAAGGAATTTTTTGATAGTCTTGAAGAAAGTATAAATGGATCAAAAATATATCTAGGGGATGATAATGGATATCAGATTAAAGGTCATGGGGTGATTTCAGTTAAGTTACCAAATGGAAAGATTAGTCACCTTTCAAATGTTTTATATGTACCTGGAATAAAGAAAAACGTGATATCTGTATCCGTGATGGCTGATCAAGATATGCATGTCGAATTCTTCAAGACTCACTGTGTGATAAAGGATTGCAGGAATGAAATTGTTGCAACAGGCATGGGAGTTGGAAGCCTATATAGACTGGATGCAAAAAGTATATCAAAGCAAGCCATGGTTGCAGGAGAGTCGACAACTAAACAACTCTGGCATCAGAGGTTTGGTCATCTGAATCTGCAAGATCTCATGTTGTTACAAAAGAAAGGTATGGTCGAAGGTCTTCCCATCTTTCATAACATTCAGTTAAACTGTGATGGTTGTGCCTTAGGAAAGATGCACAGAGAACAGTTCCTTGTGTATGATAGGAGGAGGCAAACAGAAATCTTAGAGCTAGTGCACACTGATGTATGTGGTCCCATGCAGACAAGGTCGCTAGGGGGAGCATACTACTTTTTGTTGTTTACTGATGACTGCACTAGGTATTCATGGGTTTATTTTTTAAACAAGAAAAGTCAGACTTTCCAATGTTTTATAGATTTCAAAACCCTGGTGGAAAAACAGTTTGGAAAAAGTATTAAAATTCTCTGATCTGATCAAGGAGGAGAATACAAATTAAAGGAATTCATGAAATACTGCAAATCTCACGGGATTGTTCAAAAGTATACAGTACAACACACACCACAGCAAAACGGAGTTGCAGAGCGTAAAAACAGAACCCTGGTAGAGTGCGCAAGGAGCATGCTGCAAGGTAAAGGTCTATCTAATATTTTTTGGGCAGAAGCGATAAATACTGTTGTGTATTTGAAAAATAGAAGTCCTACTAGGTTTCTTGGCTTCAAAACCCCTTTTGAATCCTTATATGGATTTAAACCAGCAGTAAACCATTTAAGAGTCTTTGGGTCAAAGGCATTTGCACATGTACCCAAAGCTGATAGAAAGAAACTAGACCCTAAGGCAGTGAAATGTATCCTTGTTGGTTATGGTACAGAGTTTAAAGCATACAAACTGTTCAATCCTGAGTCTCGTAAGACATTTGCAAGTAGAGATGTAGTCTTTCATGAATAGGTACAAGAAAGGAAAGCTGATGTTGGAGATGATTGGCACATTCCATTGCTGTTGGAGGAAAGCGGCGAGGATGAAAGGGAGCAGGAACAGGAGCAGAAAGAAGAGAACGAAGAAGAACAACAAGAAGGTGAAAAAGCAGGCCCAGTTATTGCAGAGGAGAACAAATTTGAGGTAAGTCCCCTACCAAGGAGGTCAGGTAGGAAGACTCAATTACCATTGAAGTTGAGAAACTATGCGTTGATGTCAAAGTTTTTGAACATTATAGAGCCCTTTAATTATAAAGAAGCTAGTCAATTTGAGGAATGGAGAGCTGCAATGAATGAGGAGATGGAATCAATCCTTAGAAATAATACTTGGGAATTAGTAGAGCTGCCTAAAAACAAAACACCTATAGGAAGTAAATGGTTGTTTAAACCCAAAATTAATGCAGATGGAAGTATAGATAAGTTAAAAGCTAGGTTGGTTGCAAAAGGATACTCACAGCAGGAAGGCATTGATTTTGATGATACTTTTGCACCTGTAGCAAAGCTATAAATACGATCAGATTACTTATTTCTTTAGCTACTAAATGTAATTGGGAATTACACCAACTAGATGTTAAATCTGCATTTTTAAATGGTGATTTAAAAGAAGAAATTTACTTAGTACAGCCAGAAGGATTTGTAAAGCAGGGGCAGGAACAGCTTGTTTGTAGGTTGAAAAAGGCTTTATATGGTTTAAAGAAAGCTCCCAGGTCTTGGTATGAAAAGGTTGATTCTTTCTTTATAGAGCATGGTTTCCATAGAAGCTTAAATGACCCAAATTTGTATACCAAGTACAATGATCAGGGGCAGATTATTTTGATTTCTCTATATGTGGATGATATGATTCTAACAGGAAATGCAGATGACTTAATCAGAGGAATCAAAAGGCTCATGGCACAAGTCTTTGAGATGAAAAATCTCAGAAGCCTTAACTATTGTCTGGGATTAGAAGTATTCAGAGATACTGGACAAACTTTTCTTACCCAAGGGAAGTATGCTGGAAATCTTTTGGAAAAGTTTGGGATGGATCGGTGTAGATTAGCAGCGACACCTATACAAAAAAATCTAAAATTGAGCAGTGACGATGGCACTAAGGAGGTAGATGCCACAATGTACAGACAACTGGTTGGCAGCCTGATATATCTTACAACAACCAGACCTGACTTGGCATACTCAGTTAGTGTGTTGAGCCAATTCATGTCGAAACAGCGTGAAAGTCACTGGACAGCAGCAAAAAGCGTGTTGAGGTATCTTTGTGGTACTGTTCATTTTGGTATTTTATACACTGATGTATCTGATGTTACTCTAGCAGGTTTTTCAGACTCAGACTAGGCAGGTAACCTGGATGATCAGAGGTCCATCACAGGTTATGCATTCAACATAGGTTCCGGGGTAATAGCATGGAGCAGCAAGAAATAGAGTACTGTAGCTTTGTCGTCATGTGAAGCTGAGTATCAAGCATTGTGTGCAGCAACATGTGAAGCAATCTGGTTGAGGAGACTTCTCAAAGATGCAGGAAAAGAACAGAAGCAACCCACTTCTATCAAAAGTGACAACCAGAGCACCATCAAATTAGCATACAATCCAGTGTTTCACAAAAACACCAAACATATAGACACTCAGTTCCATTTTGTTAGAGAGAAAATACAGTCAAAAGAAATTGCTGTTGAATATTGTAAAACTTGTCACAATGTGGTTGATATTTTTACAAAGCCTCTTGAACGAGTGAAATTTGAATTGTTTAGAAAAATGCTAGGAGTCCAGGAGAACCCTTTCTCCATTAAGGGGGGGAGTTGAGAATAATTAATATTATTTTGATATTAATGGAGAAAATAGTTACATTGTTGTAACTTTCTTCCTAGTTTAGGATTAGTTCCTATAGTTATGGGATTTGGGTGCAACTTCCTACTTCCTAGTATTGTATTTAATGATGTAATCTTTGATTGATTGTGGAATAGAGTGGACGAGAGTGATCTCTAAAGTTTTGTGAGTGTAGTCCCCAGGTGCAGGCCACACCTGAGAGCTACATCTCTTTCTTTTCAATTCTGTTCACATTTTATCTGGAAATCCCTTCTGTAGGGTGTGATGAGCGAGAGCAGAAAAATGGCAAAAGAAGTGTGCTAGGTGGAAACCCAAAGAATCTTCTAGAAATTGCTCATATGAAACTTGCCTCTCTAAATTCGCCCAGGGATGAGTAAGAGATCTGAAATCTCCAAGTGGAACCAAGAACTATCAGTGAAATAACACTAATCAAAATCCCAGAAGCTGACTCACTCTCCTGTAAACATCTATATATGGATCCCTCATCCAAGAGATCCAAAGGCTGGAATTTTGGAATTTGAGAGGAAGTGTTGTTGGTTTCTCTTTGAAGAAATTGTTGGGTGATCTTGCTTTGTATGAGGTGAAGAGGGCTTTCATGCTGGGAGGATGGCATTGGGTCAAACCAAAGGGTTGTAATCCTCTCTTCTACTACTTCTATCAATAAAGCTATTTGATTTTTTCTTCATATTCTTGTATATCTCTGAATCTTGTATTGATATATGCATTTGTATGGTTAATATACATCTGATCCTATATTGTTTATGATTATAGATCTCTATGCTTTGATGGTATTATGTTGCTTTGACTCTACAGGTGTTATTTGAAGCGGGACAAGTAAGGAAAGAGTGGTGAATCACTATCAAAGGAGGGAGGAAGCAAGCAAGGAGCCAAGCAAAAGACTGAGGTTGGTGCTCTCTACTTCTCTCTCATCTATCTCTCATAAAGGAAAACACAAGTAACTTTAATCTATTTGTTTCTAAGATAGCTACCCATCTTAGTGGGACTAGCAGCTCTGAATGGACACTAGTTTTCCTGATAACAAAATGGAAACTCCGCTGGGGAGCGAATAGTTTGATTGTTTGTCTCTATTTGTTTTCTTCATAAACTACAGACGAAGCCTAAAGTTAAGTTAGCTAGCCTTCAAGTTGCATTTGTTATGCAAGTGCAAAGTACATCAACGTTGCTTTAGTCAATCTACGGGTTTGTTTATGAACTGAACAACTGACTTGCGAACATGCTAAGTGCCTTGGTGGTACCTCAAATAACCTCATTAGATCAGCCCCTATACTTTGTGTTTACTAACAATCATTAGCTCAACCTAAATCCCTGAACTTAGCTACAAACTGTGAGCAAAAAACCGAGCTCAGTCTCGTCCCTGGATCATCGCACTATCTCTTCTTCGTAGTCTGGATGCATCTCATCTCTCATGTGTTGTAGGTGAGATGCATCCCTGTTTCCCTATGTTACAGGTGCGATGATCAGATGAGATTGTTTATGCCTCCAGATTTTGGTTTTTTCTTCATTGTATTCATCTTTATTAAGTAGTTTTGCTGTCTATGATTAGTATATCTCTGTTGAAACCGTCTTCCTTTGCATTATTTAGCCTCCATCAGAAGGAAGTGTGAATGTTTTTTATGTATTTTTTCATCATTTACAGTTCTCCTTTGCAAATAATATCTTAATCGAACTGTCGTCTTTTGATTCGAAAGTGTCACAAGTGTCGTTTTCAGTCAAGAAAAAGAGTATTACAAAGCATTTCTCTTTTAGATAGTAAATTACACTTTTTCCATTGTATTTGATTTGAATCATTAGTATTTCAAGTGTTGAAAGCAGTTTGAATTCGAAATCGCAAAGTGTCGTCTTGGCTTTACTTTCGTTTTTTGAAAAGAAAATTGTTAGTACTGTCGCTTTGAAAGAGAATAGTTCAGATCTATACTTTGTTTTCTTTTTTGTCATTCTCACATTAAGGAAAACTGAAAAACAATACATGCATGTGCATTTGCATTAAGACTGCATGCTGAAATTGATTTAGGAAAAGTGCATCTAATGTGTGCTCTCTGCTCTATGTTGAAAGAATTTCATTTCTCTTTCCTTAGTAGCTAGGATTTTCATTGCAAAAAGAAAGTAAATGACTGTTTATCATCTTAGATTGCATATTTAGGAATTGTATATCTACATCACACGGTGAACCTTAAAGGAAAACTTCTTAAGAAAGATCAACTGTAAAATAAACTTCAATGAACATAAAAATTCTTTGGAACCTAACACACAACATTTAGAAGTCTAGGCTAGAGACGTATTCTGGAATCGTAAAGACTGGTAACTATCGCTTTCATCGTAGGTTGGGTGATTCCTCCTCTTTGAGATGACAAGTGCCAGTACAGACTTGTGATCCCACGTACTGTCAAGTATATATTGGGAGACCACAATAGGCTACATCCTTTATCCTTAGGAAGTCATGTCTGCCACCCTATTGTCTGCTGCCCTATCGATCGTAATGCACTGAACACAGCATTCGGGAAGATTGACTACCGTACTGTAAAAAGTATTTTGTAGTTTTGTGATTGGTTTGGTAATCCCTCTATCTAGATTTCTAGAGTAGTCACTTTCGTTCCTTTTTAGACTCCTTAAAAGAAAAGGTCCATCTTAGAACTTGTCACTTCAGGCTCATTAAAAATCGAAGGTGACTAGAGTCATCTTTAGCTTTTTCTTGACTCTTAAAAATTGAAAAATCAAGTTGTGTCAAAGCGTCATAAAATTCATTTAATTCGGAATAACATTTTCCCCTTTTTATTTTTGAGTTGATCAAGTAATCCAAAATCGTGGAATAAAGTCAATCAAAACCCCGTCGTTCGCGAAGACTAACGAGTCAACCATCTTTGACTCTAGAAACGAAACCATTCTGGGCCAAGCGATCTGGTTTAACTGGGTCAAAGCCTCCTGGTTTGTTCGAACCTTATGTTTCAACATCCTCAGAAACTCCAGTTACTCCAACTATTTCTGGTATCCCTGCCTCTACAGAAGAAGTTCCAAAGTTACAAGAGGACACTAGAGCTGATCATACTATAACGGTAAACGCATATATTCATGAACCAGCTCCATCTAGGACTGATTCGGAAGGTGTTAACCCTCCAACATCTGTCGCTACAGAGTGTGCACCTTCTTCGACACTAGAAATATTTTATGGACCTGGAAGTGTGCCTCTTCCACCTGGATTGATTACAATAGAAGAGATTGTGGACGATATTCCAACTAGTACCCCATTACATTTTGGAATTGGGATCCACCTATATCCTTCTAATTCAAAAGATAGTTAACCTTCATCGCAAGTTCCTGTAGAATCGCTAGGCAAATCTTTTGGATAGACTCAATATGTCTGAACAACCATCAAAATCTAGGACTATGTCATCTGATATAGTAGTAGCAGAACTTCTTGCCACTACTCTGACAATGTTCGCTGGTGTACCATCTATCCCAACTAGCTCTCAATCGCTAGATGGAGTCCACCCAAGGGCTGTTTCGACAGTATGGTCTGTTCCCGTTTGTTCATCTAGAATAGTATCTGGAATTTCTTATGTTGAGTCTCAACGAATTGATCCTCCACAACAGTATCAATTTGGGAAGTCCAGTTTACAAGGACCAATTTTTCCTTTGAACACTAGATTGCGACCATATGGGGGGCAGTACGCCTTTTCATTGTTCCCTCCCAAAGAATAGCCATATGAGAGTTTACACCAAAATTCGGGTCAAGCTGGAATTGCATCCAGTGGTTGGGTGCCAATACTGCCTCAACAACCAAGAGTTGTATATTCAATGCAACCAAATCTACCCATGTCGAATATTCCCACTACACCAGCTATTGTAACGATGTCACAAGTACAAGCGTTTCCTGTTGTATGTCAACCTCAAGTCTCTCAGGTCGTAATACAACAGCCTCTTGTCTCAATGACTCAACCACAATCGCTGATTAGTGGCTCCTTAATTGAAGCGACTCAGGGTTAAATGGGTACTATCACCCCTCATCTTGGTCAAACATCCAGTATTGGACAACAGCAAATGGCTTCACAACCATGGGTGGTGCAATATCAACAACTGTAATTCCAACAAGCTTACTGAGGACCTAAGCAACAAAGCTTTGCGGGTCATGGGCAACCGTATATTCAAAATGGCCACCATCAATCATATCACAATGGTTATGCCCATCAACCTTATCAAAGTTATCATCATCAAATACATTATGCTAGTATGCAAAGACCCACTGCTCAGGCGATCCCATCTTATCCTGGGTACGTTTCGCCAAACCTGAATCAACAGTTTCCTTTCGTCGCAACGTTGGAATTACTAGATCTGAATCGGCTAAAAAATTATCCAATTGCTTACACCCCTTGGTGGCTGGCGATTCCTCATAAACTTCCATTAGATATTCCTAAATTCAATGGAAATCCGGGTGAAGATCCGTTGAATCATGTGATGACCTTTCATCTAGGTGTTCGTCCAACACTCTCAATGATGATTTGATTAGTCTTTGCCTCTTTCAGTGAACGTTAATTAGTCCGGCAGAGAAATGGTACATTGAATTGCCTAGAGCTTCATTCGATAACTTCAGTGCCCTTGCCATGTCCTTTTTAACCCATTTTCACTTACCCATAAGGTACGAAACAGGAACAAATCTTCTTAAAAATTTTAAGCAGATGATAGCCACTCACATATTTGATCATATTCATGAGTGGCAATGTCGTTGCAAAATGGTAAAAACATATGTTCCTGATTAGCTTCTAGGTGAATGGTTTATTAAGTCATTATTACCTTCTATTACAGAAGATGTGGCTAAGGGGGGAGTTGTCAATGAAGAGCAATTCATTTCTTGTGCGCAATATTTAGACTTGATCTATACTTAGTCTGGCATGCTCTACGACAAAATTCTTGACGCTCCTCGACTAGAATTTTCTATTTCTCCCCCTCCTAAATCAAACCGGGCCTCTCATGCTGGCGATGGCGTGATCGGTACAACAAGCATGAAAACCGCAAAGGCTACATCTAAAAAATCCGTTGCAGTTTCTAATCAAAAAGCAAATATAGAACCTCTTGCCTTAGAGGTTAATGTCATGTCGTTTGACAAGGGAAAAAATCCAAAGCAAATAGGGGGAAAGAAGAAAGGGAAAAATAATAAGAAAAAACAGGAAAATTCACCTCCTAAAAAATCTTTTGAAAACCCTATTGGGAAAAAGAAACCTCGTTATCCATGTTACATATGCAATGATGAGCATTTCATAAAATATTGTCCACATAAAGCTAACGTTATGAAATTCTTAAAAACTTCAAATACCCAAGTGGTGTTGACTAATCCATTTCCGAGCCCAGAAACAAACCTAGTTTCTAGTGATCGTGCTTCCCCATCCCAAGTGCTTATGCTATCCATCTCAAAACAGAAAAATGATGCTTTGATATCAACAAGGAATAAAGATTATGGAAATCCACAATCGTCAAATGGCAAGGCTACAGATCAACCAAGAAGTTCAACAACAACTTCGTCGGAAGTTGTTCCACCAATCATTCTTGAATTAACAAAAAAAATGCCTAAGGGAGTAGTACATAAATTGATGTTTAATCCTCGTGCTCGAGCAACACAGAATTATAATATAGTGGAGGATCTGGCCCAATCGCCATCCACTATGTCGACACTTGAGGTACTGCAGAATTCCCCTCCCAAAATTAGGCTTTGTTATCAGTGATAGGTGGGATTGATCCAGCAGATTCCAATCTAGTGGCCCTTAATCATAAAGGATATGAACCTCAATTACCAACCCAACTCCCTTTCCTCATACAGGTAAAAACCCTCAACAAAACTGTTCATAGAACAATCATTGATGAGGGGGCATCTACCTGTATTATGTCAATGAGTTGCTGGAAAACTTTAGGCTCTCCACCCTTGTCATGATCATCAATGACATTAAAAACGTTCGATGGAAGAACATACACCGTAGGGGATACTAAGTAACTTGCAAGTCGAACTGGGGGGAAAGATAGTAGAAATTGAAGTTGAGGTCATTGATGGAAACCTTGACTACAATATCTTGCTAGGAAGGCCTTGGATTTATGCTATGGCTGTTGTTGTGTCAACATATTTTAGAAAGATTGCATTCCCCTTCCAAGGCGGAATTACAATCATTGACCAACTAACCTTCCTCCCCAACAGTTCAAAAGTTACCAGAAGCATTCCATGGATCCATAGATGCTCTATATCGCTTCAAAATATCAGAGTAGGTCTCCTAAAAGACCCTTCCTTAATGGGTACTCTTTCCCTTCCGCCTTCGAGTAATTTGGTGGAAGTGGCCATAGTGGAAACTTGTCATATGATATCTTCTACATCATCAAAGATTAAGAAGAACTCTGACCATTTTGATAGTGTGGATCATCACGAGGTATTACCCCCAATCCCTACCATACCTACATCATCTGATGATTAATTCAGTGATGTTGTACATTATGTACTGGGGGCATTGGAACTAGTTGCTATCCAAAAACATAACTCGTTCCTCAAAAAACGAGTCTCCTTTAAGCTCTTTTCATCTTACTCGTACAATATGAAAATATTGCCAAGAAATTGGCCTCTCCAAATTGTTAAAGTGACTGGAGTGCTATCCCTCCTCTAGATTTTAATCTTTTTGGACCCGAGGGATTATTAAACAAAAAGATCGAGCGCTTGTCTTGTTTGGCTCGTTAAAACTATCGAAAAGTCATCACTTTTGTATTATTTTACACTTTTTCAGACTTAAGGGATTACATTACAAAAAAGGACCACTAGAGTTGCCTTTATGTCCCTTTTTAGACTCTCTAAAATTAAAATGGACCGAGTTATCTTTGTCGTTAAACTCGTTAAAACAATAGCGACAAACTTGTCCATGCAAACAAGATCGAGTTTCACTATCGCTAGGCTCGTTAAAACATAGCAACGGGTTTGCCCGTAGGGAAACTTATAGAACAAGCATGCGTTATCCTCCTCAAGCTTGACAAAAATAAAGAGGTACTGGTCAGCAATGACTGGGGAAAAAGGGAAGAAAACTTGAATAGCTTCATTGGTTGCAGGTCACTCTTGAACGTGACACTTTCACTCTATCACCATGATTGAGTCGGGTTGGGTTATTCCATTCACTAGTCATATCACCATTGGTCCACCATACCATCCACCTTGGGGTTAATGCTACCAATCCATTTTAGTGTCTCCGATATGTTCAAGAGAAGTCGCTCAGAGAATTCACCAACCTAGCCAACATCTCATCTGCTGCAATACCTTCACTCTCCATTTTTCATGACTGCCACCCTAAACCTTGTATCATCAGATCATTTTCATCTCCACAAAATGATTTTCTCTATTTCGTGTAATAGATGTGGGATTCATTAAGGCCCTCCTACGATGGGTCACTTCTTGTCGACATTAGCTCATTATCCAAGAAGTTGACTTAGGGACAACCCTTTCAGTACTTTGAAGCTTTCATGCCTCAATGGAAAGTTTCTCACTTCTGGCGACAGGTTTACATCAATGGCCTTTGACCGAGAGATTTTATGTGGTGTTTGACATTAGCTCATGTGTTCACACCACATGAATTTTACTACAATACCTTGAGGTTCATCATCATTATCGGTGATTCCTCTCGCACCTGTTAACAGCTTACATCATTGGCTAGTAATCAAGTGATGTCTTTCCGTGTTCGACATGAGAACATCTTTTCACGTGGATCGACTTCTACTTTGGGCAAAGATTGAACAAGTTTGAAGACCTTGGATCTAGCTTCATCCATCCAGTCTACGATATATTCAGGAAAATAAAGACATTAAATGTACATCACAACTGCACAAATAATCATCCAAACTAAAGGATGATGGCTCTACCAGAATCCTCAGTCTGCCACACAGATGATTGTCTGTCTTATGTACATGAATATGAATTTATAAATCTGAGCATGGGAATGCCTGCCTCAGCTAGATCATGAAATTATTGTGAAAATAACGTATTGTATTCTATCTTATTACAAGTCACCTTCCAGTTCGAAAAACCTTGGATCCTCATTAAAAAGCATTTCACCCGACATAAAAAGGATTTACGACCTCATGCTTTAGGGGGAAACTATTATAGATGTATTTGGGCACTGCAACCCCAATCACATATGTCCATAAACCAAGGGCTTCTAAACCCCTAAAAATATTGTTTCATACCCTAAAGGAACAAGGTCAGCTAATTGCATCATCTCCTAGAAGTTCTCTAGGAAAAATTATTCAGAACTAGTCAAAACTGGACCATACAGGCTGCTCCATGAATAAGGTGTGATGCATCTCACCTATTACACATGGGGGGTGCGATTCATACTGGAAAGCCCTTCTGTAGGGTGTGATGAGCGAGAGTAGATAAATGGCAGAAGCAGTGTGCTAGGTGGAAACCCAAAGAATCTTCTACAAACTACTCATATGACACTTGCCTCTCTGAATTCGCCCAGGGTTGAGTAAGAGGTCTGAAATCTCCAAGTGGAACCAAGAATTATCAATGAAATGACACTAATCAAAATCCCAGAAGCTGACTCAATCTCCTATAAACATCTATATATGGATCCCTCATCCAAGAGATCCAAAGGCTAGAATTTTGGAATTTGCAAGGAACTGTTGTTGGTTTCTCGTTGAAGACATTGATGGGTGATCTTGCTTTGTATGAGGTGAAGAGAGCTTTCATGCTGGGAGGATGGTGCTGGGTTAGACCAATGGGTTCTAATCCTCTCTTCTACTACTTCTATCAATAAAGATATTTGATTTTTCCTCCATATTCTTGTATATCTCTGAATCTTGTATTGATATATGCATTTGTATGGTTAATATACATTTGATCCTATATTATTTATGATTATAAATCTCTATGCTTTGATGGTATTATGCTGCTTTGACTCTACTGTAGGAATTTACAGGGTAAGTTCCTCAGAAAGAATACCAAAAGGACACCGCTCACAACTAGATCACAGATCAATACACCAGTATTTTTGACGTGGTTAAAACTCTCAAAGAGGGAAACAGTCCACAACCTGTCCCAACGTGGGTACTGTCTAGTCAATTTAACGTCTTAAATTGCTCTACATAAATTATCAATCCGGGTATCGTAAACTGATGAAGTGTGGTGCACTATATGTGCTTAGTTAACCTTTCTCTTACTTCGTTGCTTTATAGTTTATGTTGTTTTTGGGGTTTTGTTCTTGTTGCTTTTCTAAAGTGTTTAATGCGACTAGTTCAATCGAAATAAAATGCAATAATCAAATAATGAAAGAATGAATATGAGACCCAGTATCCTTGCTGCTTCAGCAAAAGGACAAGATGATTCTATCACGTCATTAGTTCATTAAAAGGCTATGTGCATCACTAATCTACAATCAACTTGAAAGCAATTTATGTACAATAATATACATTGTTAAAAAGAAAATAAAATGCAGTAATTCAAACTGTACATTAATATACATGAAAATCAGAAAAAGAAATACAAGAAAATAAAGTAAAGACATCTGTACAAGGCAGGGGCCCCCTACCACCTATGAAATCAAAGCAAAATTAAACACACTTGCATAAATTAAAATTGCATGAATGAAAATCTAATCTACCTTACATTCTACAAAGCAATATTTACAAAATGAAATCTACTCTACTTCCATCCTAATATGCTCCATGACATCTACTTCACATCTCCTTCCATGTTGAGAACATCAAAGCTTTATTCAATTTCTTCAAAAGTACAAAGTACAAAAGCTTTCAAAAGCCATGGGACTAACAAGCTAAAAGGACTAAGCAAAGACTAAAGGAAAGACTAGCAAATGAAGGAGAGAGATCTCCTATTTATACAAAAAGATGAGAGCCATCTCATTAATGATAGTCCATGAATCTCTCCCTCTACCTCTAGAGTCCTAATCAAAATAGGAACTGATAAGACACATGTCTTTTTAGAGTTACAATACAATTAGGAGATGTGACACATATCCTCATGATCCCATGATTCTTTCCAACCAAATTCGAATTTGGCCTTAGAGTGCCACATAAGGGTCTTCTAGAAGCCTCCTTTCAACCTACACATGTCAACAATCTCAACCCATTTGTTAGGTATAAGCATATGCACATTATTTTCTAATGTTTAACCACAAATTCACTTAAAAGGCTTAGAAATAATAAAGATTGGAAAAACATAAAGGTGGCCCAATGATAATGAAAGTGGGATGAATGTGGTGACATAGTAGTGAAATGGAGGTGATATAATGGACATAATAGTGAAAGTATAATGCAAATGAATGACATTTTCAAGACTCAACAGGTACTACAGGCAATTTATTAATCAAAGAATGAAAATTTACATAAGCTTCTCTCATGCACGGATTACCCGAACAATGACCCTCCATGCGCTTTAAATAGAACTCATGGACCAATCGGGTGTCAAGCCACGGATCAAGTGTCGGTAATACCGAGGAGAGAATGAACCGTCGGATCACTACATATCGTGACCGTCGGATTGTAAGTTACAAAATGTACAACGGTAAAGAAACACACTTTACCTAACTCTATACCTAACTCTATACTAGACCAAGTTGAACTTAACTATTTCCTATGTGTCGGAATATCCTAACATCCCCCCTTAAGAACAACTTGGGATAGGATTGAAGGATTTACAAATATGACACAATAGGAGAAGGAAGGAGGCACTAGAGCCTATCCCCCCTTAGTGACAACTTCCTGAACTCCAAGCATATATCTAAGTTTAGTGAACTTCGCCTCTGTGAGAGCCTTTGTGAAGATGTCTGCAACCTAATCATCTGTTGAACAATATTGCACTTCAAGAACATGGTCATGAATGAGCTTTCTGATGAAGTGCATGTGTAGTTCAATGTGTTTGCTGCGCTGATGATGGACTGGATCTTTGCATAGCTGAATGGCACTTTGATTATCACACCAAAGTGTGGTTGGATGCTGCTGCTCAAAGCCAAACTCTGATAGGATCTGACGAAGCCACAAGGCTTCCTTACTAGCTTCCACGGCACCACGATACTCTGCTTCTGCTGACGAAAGAGAAATGGCAGCCTGTTTCTTACAAGCCCATGTAATAGGTCCTGAACCAAGAGTGAAGACATAACCGGCAGTAGACTTCCGATCATCAGGGTCACCAGCCCAATCAGAATCAGTGAAACCAACTAACAGAGGAGCTGCTTTGGCACTGTAATGAATCCCAAACTGTACTGTACCTCGAACATAATGAAGTATTCTTTTAGCTGCTTTCCAATGACTTTCACGGGGGTTTTGCATAAAACGAGCAACAAGGCCAACAACAAAGGAAAGATCAGGACGAGTATGGGTTAAATACAAGAGTTTTCCTACAAGTTGACGGTATAAGGTAGCATCAACTTCAGGAGAAGTACAAGAGACTGAAAGTTTGACTCCAGACTGAAAGGGAGAAGGGGCTGTCTTACAGTCTTCCATGTGAAAATGACGAAGAATATCACAAGCATACTTGGACTGGGAAAGGAAAATACCCTCCTTGGATTGCAAGACTTGAAAACCGAGAAAATAGTGTAAGTGTCCTAAGTCTGTCATTTCAAATTTCTTTTTAAGGCTAGACTTCACATGGTTTATAAGGTTGGGATCACTACCAGTAAGAATAAGATCATCAACATAAAGAACAAGGATGATAAGAGAGTTGCCCACTTTCTTGGTGTAGACAGTATTGTCAGAATGACACCTAGAAAAGCCAGATTCTAAAAGAAAGCTATCCATTTTGGCATACCAAGCCCGAGGAGCTTGCTTGAGGCCATAAAGGGATTTCTTAAGTCGACAAACAAGGCTGGAGTCTGTTTGTATGAAGCCAATGGGTTGTTCCATATAGATTTATTCCTGCAAGTCCCCATGCAAGAAGGCAGATTTAACATCCATCTGATGGACTTCCCATTTTAAAGAGGCAGCAAGGGAAAGAACAAGGCGGATAGAGTTCATTTTGGCAACAGGGGAGAAGGTTTCAGTGTAGTCAATGCCTTCAACCTGTGAAAAGCCCTTAGCAACGAGACGAGCTTTATGTTTATCAACTTTCCCATCTGGTCCATACTTGGTTCTGTAAACCCATTTACATCTAACAAGTTTGTGTCCCTTTGGTAGAGGAACAAGATCCCATGTATCATTTGTCATCAATGAATGATATTCTTCATTCATAGATGCTTCCCAATGTGGATGGCCTGAAGCTTCTGCAAAAGTGTCAGGATCATGATTTACTGGAGCTTGAGCCAGTAAAGAAGAGGCTCTTTCAAACTGAGAACGTGTACGTTGCTGATCTGTAGGATCACCGGCAAGATCACCTGCTGCATCCCGAGTAGCACGGACCCATCTTGGAAGTTGAGGATCCTGAGAAGGTGGGGGAGGATTATCATCCTCGCTTTCATCATCTGAAGAAGAAATGTTTTCAAAAGTAGAAGAGATAGGAAGAGGTGGCACATCCGCCGGACTAGGCTCGCAAGCCGATTTATTTTCATCAAATTTTACATCTCTTCTAATGATAACATTTTTGGACTTAAATGGAATAAGTTGATAACCTTTTACATCTTCAGAATATCCAACAAAAGTACATTTCTCACTCTTAGGTTCTAAAGCTTTATGCTTTTCATCTGGAATATGGGCCCATGCTTCACTTCCAAACACACGAAAGTGACTTACATCTGGTTTAATGGAACTCAAAGCTTCTTCTGGAGTGATATTCTCTAGAACCTTAGTAGGAGTGCGATTGATTATATAATTTGCACAATTAATTGCTTCGGCCCAAAAACTAAGACTAAGTCCTTTAGATTGCAGCATACAATTAGCCATTTCCTTTAAGGTGCGATTTTTCCTTTCAGCTACACCATTTTGTTGTGGAGTGTATGGAACAGTATGTTGCATTTGAATTCCATTTTCGGTGCAAAAGTTGATGAATGTGTTTTTAACATATTCTCCACCATTATCAGTTCTTAGCTTAAGAATTTGATGTCCAGATTGTTTTTCAACAAAGGCTTTGAAGGCCAAAAATGTGTTAAATACTTCGCTCTTGAGTTTTAAGAAGTATACCCAAGTGCGTCTGGAGAAATCATCAATGAAAGTTAAGAAGTACTTGCAGCCAGAGAATGAAGCAACAGGAAGAGGACCACATAAATCACTGTGCACAAGCTGTAAAGGGGCTGAGGCGTGCCAAGAGGCACGTTTGTCAAAACTGTCCCGATGATGTTTTCCGAGTACACATCCGGAACAAACACCATCTCTGCAAGATACCATAGGAAGACCTGTCACCATATTTTCTTTACATAGATGCTGAAGGGAGCGATAGTTTAAGTGACCAAATCGCTCATGCCAAAGTTTGCTCACTTCATCATTATGAGCAACAAATACTGAGGGAAGATTTGATGACCCAAAGTTGTGAAACTTATACAACCTTGTGGAATCATCAGCAAGACCAGTAGCTAGAATCTGTTTAGGATCTTTTAGATCCTTGATTACAACATCATGAGGTGAAAATTCAACAATTTTACCTTCACCTGAATGAGTTATCTGATAGACAGATAGAAGGTTGCAGGATAAGGTTGGAACACATAATACATCATTAAACTGACCATTGTCTAGATGAACAGTTCCAGTCCCTACAACATTAAGAGATCTATCATCACCAACATATATATTTTTGGTGTTACAATCATTTAAAGAAGAAAACATGGCTTGGTTTTTGGCCATGTGATAAGAGGCTCCAGAATCAATGAGCCACTCATGAGAATGAGAAGAAGAAGAAGATACATTTAATGCATAACCAGACTGAGATGATTGACAACGACATGCAGAAAGTGCCATTCCGGAAGTTGAAGTTGAAGTAGGCTCCACATGGATGTTATGTTTCTTCATTGCGGCTTCCAAGGCTTCCATCTTCTTAAAGCATTTAGATTCTAAGTGGCCATCTCGATTACAAAAGTTACAATGTCTATCAGTCTTCTTCCATTTGTTTTTATTGGTCTTATCATTTTGCTGAAATGATCTTTCATTTTGAGGCTGAGTTGGTTTAGGACCATTCTTTTGAGGATATGACTTCTTAGGATTCTTTGAATTTGGTTGTTGCTGGGCGGCTAACGCTTTCATGGAAGAGTTTCCAAGATTAAGAAGACCAAGGTGTAAGAGTTTTTCTTGTTCTCTTATTAAGGAATCACAAAAGGAGTCAAAGGAAGGGGCCTTGTAGTCTTTTCCTTGACAAATGAAAGCTTCCCTTGTAGAATGGAAAGTGGAAACAAATACAGAGTAGGCTGGTCCCAACTTAGTAAGGATGGAATAAATAAGGTTACCATCTTCTTTCTTAACTTTAACACCTTCCAAGAGATATCTAAGGTTCTTGAATTTGGACAAGAAATCTTCAATGCAAGAAAAATTATTAGGATCCAAAGTAAGCAACTCATTTTCAAGTTGATGGGCTCTAATTTCATTTTTAATCCCAAAAACTTTAGCGAGTTTTTCTATTGCTTCATGAGGAGTCTCAAGTTCTGCAATGTGGAATCTAAGATCAGGAGAAATAGACATCCGTATCAAACCACGTGCTTGATCTTGTCTATTTTCCCATTTTGCAGCCTTGTCTTCATCTTTTGGCTTCTTCTCTTGGTCTGTGGCTATTCTGAAGAGACCTTTACTTCTAAGTAAATCTTCCATGTAGGCTACCCATTGGAAGTAGTTAGTGCTGTCAAGAATGACTTGGCATGGACTTTCCATTTTTTTTTAAAAACTGAAGCCGAAGATGCTGAAAGTAAGTGTTCCAATGGATAGATCTCGAAAAAATAGGCAGTTTTAAAAAAAACGGCTCTGAAAAAGGCTTCCGGATGAAGAAGTTATGGCTTTTTGAAAAACAAATTGTTGACGTTGCCGGCAAAGTGCGCGAATGTGCGGGAATGAAAAAATCCGCCCCCACAAAATGGAGACTTGAACCCAAGACCTCTACTCTCTTAAAATAGCTTTGAACCAATTGATCTATACAAAAAATTTGAGAGAGAGAGAGAGAGAGTGATCCGGATTTAAACAGGAACGCAACAAATTACAGAGATAACCATATACACAAAGATGCAGCGGAAATAATACTTCATTTCATTAATGGAAAATACTGAAATATGCTTACAAACAGAAATGGAAATAAACTAGCTAGGGCGATGGTAGCTTATCTCTGAGAAGAGATGTGATGGCTACATGCCTCTGAACTGTGTTACAATGAGGCTCGAAGGCCTATTTATTGTTGAGAAACAATGGAAAAACCCTTAACATTCCAAAACCTAACCCTAAGAGATGAAACGCCAAACTGTGCGCCCCGTTTGGGGGTAAGTTGGTACATCAACTTCCCGGGGTCGTAACTTTGGCATATGATCTCCGTTTGACACGTACAATAGCTCATTAGAAAGATCTATCCGAGCACTATCATTGTTGTAATGGGCAACACAGTCCATTCCATGGACTCGTGTTGCCCCCGGATTCCCTAAAAAACGTTGTTTAGGGCCTCAAAACGGCTTCGGAAGTTCAGGACCCGAAAAACTGCTAAAAATAGTAAGTTGTGCTACAATTAAGGAAACTGAAAATGCTGAGAAAGACAATGGTGGGGGTCCAAGTGGACTTGGCAGGTGGCCACCAATATCCACCTGGATCATTCCTCCCCCCTTAGGAAGCAATGGTCCCCATTGCGTTGAGCTCCTCCATGAGATGAGGAAACTTCTGCTGAACTTGTTCCCTGGTGAGCCACTTGCCCTGCTGAAGGAGTTGGCCCGCTTTGACAACTCGATACAGTTGGATATTCTGTTGGCGAGTGTTCTTGATCTGTGTGTCCATGATCCGATCAGTTGCAGCTTGTTCCATGCAATCTGGATTTAATTCTGTGGGTTTGAGCTGTTCTGCAATGTTGGATGTGTCTAGCAATGGTGGAAAGTATGGCCGAAGGCGGTCCACATTGAATACTGGGTGCAGGCCAAGGAATGGGGGAATGCTGAGCTCAAATGCATTGTCTCCCATAGCCTTAGTAATGGTGTAAGGACCATATCGGAGTGGTCTCAATTTCCGATAGGCTCAAGTAAGGCGTTCCTTTTGCAAATGCAACCAGACTTTGTCGCCCACCTGAAACTTGTGTGGCACCCGATGTTGATCATGTCGCTGCTTGTACTTGGCATTTGATTTCTCAAGAATGTCATGGACCTGCTGGCGAATATGTTGGATGCGCTCAATGAAGCTGGTGGCCTTATCTGTTTCGGACTGGACATGAGCTGAATTCATGTGAGTAGCTGCAAGTGGCATGGCCACATCAATGGGGCATAGTGGCTGGAATCCCAAACCCACCTGAAAAGGGCTATGGCCAGTGGAGCTGTGAAGAGCTCGGTTGTAGCTGTGCTGAACGTAGGGGAGGCTCTCGTCCCATGTGCGTGGATGCTTTGAGTTATACATGCACAGAATGTGCACAATCATCCTATTGACAACCTCTGTCTGGCCATCAGTTTGAGGATGGAAGGCTGTGGACTTCGTGAGTTTGGTGTCCAGCATTGACCAGAGACTGGACCAAAAGGTGCTGAGAAACCGACTGTCCCGATCTGAGATGATAGACTGTGGGATCCCAAAGTGCACCCACACTCGTTCAAAGAAGAGTTTAGCAGTGGCTTCTGCTGTGATATTCTTCTTGCAGGCCATCATAATGGCCATCTTTGAGAACCTGTCGACGACCACAAAAACACAGTCATTTCCATGCTTAGTGGAAGGAAGGCCTGACATGTAATCCATGGAGATGGATTCCCAAGGTCGACTAGGGGTAGGCAACGGGGTATAGAGGCCTTGCTTCTTAATGGTCGGTTTGGCAATGGCACAGGAAGTACATGATCGGATGTACTTCCCAACATCCTGTCGAAGATTCGGCCAATAGAAATAGTTTTGCAATACTGCCACTGTTTTCTCGACCCCGAAATGCCCAGCAGCCCGACTGTAGTGTGCTTCCCAAATCATCTTGGCACGCTCGCTTGAAGGAACACAAAGGTGACCGAGGTGGCATAATAGGGCATCTTGGAGGTGAAAATCTGCAACCTGCCGACCCCCCAAGAGTGTCTGGTATGTGTGGCCGAATTCTGGGTCGCTTTTGTAGAGAAGTGGCCAATCAGAAGTCTCGTGCCCGCAAGAGTTGAGCACGGTGGTTAGCGCCATGATCGGTGGTCGACTGAGGCAATCTGCAACATTATTGGTGCTGCCCTTTTTATACTTGATATTCAAGTGAAACTGTTGCAGGTATGTAGACCACTTCTGATGGCGATCATTCTGCAATTTCCCTTGGGTCTGTATGAACTGCAGAGGTCGGTGGTCTGTGTGGATGACCGTTTCCTTCCCCAAAATGTAATGCTTCCATTGTCGGCAGGCCTGTACAATGGAATACATCTCTTTATCATAAGTGGGGTACTTCCGGACTGTGTCTGAAAGTGTTTCACTGTGATATGCCACTGGATGTCCATGTTGAGTAAGGACTGCCCCAATAGCATAGTCAGAGGCATCTGTCTCGACCTCAAATGGTTGTTGTAAATCTGGTAACGCGAGCACTGGTGCCGTGCAGAGGCGATCCTTCAACTCCCTGAATGCCTTCTGTTGAGATTCAAACCAAAAGAATTTTGCTTTCGCCCCGCCCTTGGTGACTTGACTCAAGGGCCAAGAAATATGAGAAAATCCCAACACAAACCTGCGGTAGAAGTTGGCAAGACCTAGAAAGCTGCGGAGCTCTGTTAGAGTGGTTGGAGAGGGCCAATCCCGAATGACTTGGACCTTGGCTGGATCGACATGCACCCCCTGTTCATCAATGATGTATCCCAGATACTGAACCTCGGTCATGCCAAAAGTGCATTTCTCCAAATTGGCACATAGCTTGTGTTGCCGCAGTGTTTGGAGAACCTGTCGGATGTGTTGGAGGTGCTCTTCCCAACTCTGGCTGAAGATCAAAATGTCATCCAAGTATACTACTACAAAGGAGTTGGTGAATGGCCGCAAGATGTCATCCATTAGCCTCATAAAGGTTGCAGGAGCATTCGTCAATCCGAAAGGCATGACCAACCATTCGAAGAGACCCTCCTTGGATTTGAAGGCAGTCTTCCACACATCTGAGGGTTCAATTGGTACCTGGTGATATCCTGACTTCAGATCGATCTTGCTGAAATATTTTGCCCCCTTTAGTTGGTCTAGGAGGTCATCAATCCACGGGATCGGGTACCTATTACGGACAGTGATCTTGTTCAGCGCCCGATAGTCAATACAGAGTCTCCACGTCCCATCCTTCTTCTGTACCAACACTATCGGGCTCCCACAGGGCGAAGAACTCGGACGGATGTGACCTTTCTGCAGGAGCTCCTGAATCTGCCTCTTGATTTCATTGTTCTCCAGAACGGAGCGCCGATAAATTGGTCCATTGGGTAGTGGCGCACCTGGGGTCAGATCGATGGAGTGCTTGACTTGACAGTGCAGAGGAACCCCTGCCGGGGAGGTGAAGATGTCTTCGTACTCCTCCACAATCTTGTCCATCTGTAGCTGCCGTGCAGAGGGACCCCGTTTGGAGGCCGCGGCCACTGTCTTCTTCTTCCCTTGAGGGCGTATCATCAGGAAAACAAATTTCCTGGTTTTGGAAATGATCTTACTGCATTGTTTTGCAGTAATCAAAGAGATGGCGGCAGGTGGTGCTACCTCTGGTATCCTAAACAACTTATTTCCCAATGTAATAATAACAGCACGGGGCCTTGATTCATACACAGCATGTCGCTTCCACAAGTATGGTTGTCCTAGTAATACATCACAAACTTCAAGGGGAGCAATGTCACACAATACCTCATCCGTGAAGGGCTTGATGTTGTATGGAAGGCAACACTGCTGGCTCACGCGAAGATCTCGCCCTTGGTGAAGCCACCCAATGGTGTATGGTTGTGGATGTGCTGTGGTCGGTAAGCCCAACCGCTTCACGACCTCTGCCGAAATGAGGTTCTTTTGACTCCCGCTATCAACAATGAACTGTATCGGGGAGCCCCTTACCCACATCTGGGAATGGAAGAGACGCTCCTCCTCCTCTGGATCTTCGGGTTCATTTTTCTGGATCTTTGCGGTAGCAACAGTGGCGCTGGGATCCGCATCAATGATCTGCTTCCCTTTTTCATACCCCTTATCGGGTTCTGACTCAGAGTCGGAACATGCATCTGATTCTGAAACCTTTAGCTCAGCCACCAGTGACTGCTTGGCCCGACACTCACTTGTGTTGTGAGTGGAGCTCTTATGGAACTCGCACCATTTTCCAGTGTCCTTTCTCGGCTTCGCGGCGTTGCTCTTTGCTTGCAGCTTCGGCTGGTTGTCTTGGGCTGTCCCGCCTTGGCTTTGTCCTTTGTTCTGTGGTTTAGGGGCACCTTTCCCCTGCTTTGGATTCGCAGATCCAAAGTCTCGCTTCTTTTGTTTAAACTTCTGCTCGACCTTGACGGCATACCGGTATGCTGCGCCGAGCGAGGGGATGTTTAGGAATTGTATTTCTTCCTGGATGTACTTGTGCAGGCAGCCACGGTATTTGAGTATCAAATGTTGCTCCGAATCCTTGATACCCAACTTTGTGCGAAGGGTATGGAAAATATTGGTGAACTCCGACACATCTTGGTCCCTTCCTTGCCGCAGCATGGTCCACTTTATGTATTCATCCTCATAGCTTCCGACAGGGTAGTACTGCTCCTTGATGGCATCCCGGAACGAATCCCAGGTGGGTGCGGCTGAAAATAGTGAGCCAGTACTTTCATCCTTCTGCTCGCAGTAGGTTTCCCACCAGTCCTTGACGTGGGGGGCTGCTTTGAGAAGAGCAAAAACAATCTTTTCCCGACTCGAAAATTCATGAACAGAAAAATAACCCTCTAGCAGATTTAACCATTTATCTACGGCATCGGCATCTATCTGACCCTCAAATATGGGGATTTCAAAATTAACTTGTACCTTAAAGGGTGTGGCGTTTCCAGAGGAGCTGCTGGAAGCCGATGCGCCGCTTCTGGGTAGCCGCTGAAGGATCTGCGCAAAGCTGTCCATCATCGCGTTCCGTTGTCGCTCAAGCGCTTCTTCGAGCAAGATTTTGATGGGATCTCCTGCCCCCTCGTCTTTCTTCTCGTCCGCCATGGGAGGCCGTCGAGATTTGCGAGGCTGGTCTTGCAAAGGTTCAACCAGTTCAAGCCCTAACTCCTTATATTCCGACCTTGTTGGGGACATGCAAAGAAAAACAGAGAAAAAACAGACCGCTCTGATACCACTGATCCAGATTTAAACAGGAACGCAACAAATTACAGAGATAACCATATACACAAAGATGCAGCGGAAATAATACTTCATTTCATTAATGGAAAACACTGAAATATGCTTACAAACAGAAATGGAAATAAACTAGCTAGGGCGATGGTAGCTTATCTCTGAGAAGAGATGTGATGGCTACATGCCTCTGAACTGTGTTACAATGAGGCTCGAAGGCCTATTTATTGTTGAGAAACAATGGAAAAACCCTTAACATTCCAAAACCTAACCCTAGGAGATGAAACGCCAAACTGTGGGCCCCGTTTGGGGATAATTTGGTACATCAACTTCTCGGGGTCGTAACTTTGGCATATGATCTCCGTTTGACGCGTACAATAGCTCATTAGAAAGATCTATCCGAGCACTATCATTGTTGGAACGGGCAACACAGTCCATTCCATGGACTCGTGTTGCCCCCGGATTCCCTAAAAAACGTCGTTTAGGGCCTCAAAACAACTCCGGAAGTTCAGGACCCGAAAAACTGCTAAAAATAGTAAGTTGTGCTACAATTAAGGAAACTGAAAATGCTGAGAAAGACAATGGTGGGGGTCCAGGTGGACTTGGCAGGTGGCCACCAATATCCACCTAGATCAGAGAGAGAGAGAGAGAGAGACAGAGAGAGAGAGAGAGGGGGGGGGGGCCTTGGTTTGCGTGCTTGCCTTGAGAAAGCTCTTTTTCCCTACAAAACACAAAACACAAAACCCAACACGAATATGCAAAGAAAAACGAACCTTGCGGCTCGAAGTTAGCTTTAGCCAAAAAACTAGAAATTTAAAAAAAAAAATCTCAAAGTTAGCTTTAGCCGAAAAACTAAATATTTTTCTCAATGTTTCTGATTTTCCGAGATCACACTAAGGTGCAGGGAAAAGAGCATACGCATGAGAAAAATCCTTCCTTTCTGTTTCTAATTTGCCCAGATCGCACAGAGTCGCAGGGCAAAGAGCATACACAGAAATGAAAGGTATAGATCCGGTTGAAAAAAAAGGCTAAATAAACCGAAACCGAAATAAGCAGAGAGAAAATAACAGTAAACTGCAAAAAACACTGTATACCTCCCGATCTGAAAAATGACGCAGCTAGGGCTACCGGAAACCTTTTCGCGTGAAACAAAAGGGGTTCCTCACTGGAACAGATGCTCCGAACGCAACAGAGCAGACCTCTCGGCCCAAAAGCAGTCAGAAATAGCAGATCTAGGAAACGATAGCCGCATGCAGTTCTACCGGCTTCAGATTTGGATCACCAACGGACGCGGCCCTCAAATAGCTCTGATACCATGTAGGAATTTACAGGGTAAGTTCCTCAGAAAGAATACCAAAAGGACACCGCTCACAACCAGATCACAGATCAATACACCAGTATTTTTGACGTGGTTAAAACCCTCAAAGAGGGAAACAGTCCACGGCCTGTCCCAACGTGGGTACTACAGGCAATTTATTAATCAAAGAATGAAAATTTACATAAGCTTCTCTCATGCACGGATTACCCAAACAATGACCCTCCATGCGCTTTAAATAGAACTCATGGACCAATCGGGTGTCAAGCCACAGATCAAGTGTCGGTAATATCGAGGAGAGAATGAACCGTCAGATCACTACATATCGGGACCGTCGGATTGTAAGTTACAAAATGTACAACGGTAAGGAAACACACTTTACCTAACTCTATACCTAACTCTATACTAGACCAAGTTGAACTTAACTATTTCCTATGTGTCGGAATATCCTAATAATGTAGGAATTTACAGGGTAAGTTCCTCAGAAAGAATACCAAAAGGACACCGCTCACAACCAGATCACAGATCAATACACCAGTATTTTTGACGTGGTTAAAACCCTCAAAGAGGGAAACAGTCCACGGCCTGTCCCAACGTGGGTACTACAGGCAATTTATTAATCAAAGAATGAAAATTTACATAAGCTTCTCTCATGCACGGATTACCTGAACAATGACCCTCCATGCGCTTTAAATAGAACTCATGGACCAATCGGGTGTCAAGCCACGGATCAAGTGTCAGTAATACCGAGGAGAGAATGAACCGCCGGATCACTACATATCGTGACCGTCGGATTGTAAGTTACAAAATGTACAACGGTAAAGAAACACACTTTACCTAACTCTATACCTAACTCTATACTAGACCAAGTTGAACTTAACTATTTCCTATGTGTCGGAATATCCTAACATCCCCCCTTAAGAACAACTTGGGATACGATTGAAGGATTTACAAATATGACACAATAGGAGAAGGAAGGAGGCACTAGAGCCTGTCCCCCCTTAGTGACAACTTCCTGAACTCCAAGCATATATCGAAGTTTAGTGAACTTCGCCTCTGTGAGAGCCTTTGTGAAGATGTCTGCAACCTGATCATCTGTTGAACAATATTGCACTTCAAGAACATGGTCATGAATGAGCTTTCTGATGAAGTGCATGTGTAGTTCAATGTGTTTGCTGCGCTGATGCTGGACTGGATCTTTGCATAGCTGAATGGCACTTTGATTATCACACCAAAGTGTGGTTGGATGCTGCTGCTCAAAGCCAAACTCTGATAGGATCTGACGAAGCCACAAGGCTTCCTTACTAGCTTCCACGGCACCATGATACTCTGCTTCTGCTGACGAAAGAGAAATGGCAGCCTGTTTCTTACAAGCCCATGTAATAGGTCCTGAACCAAGAGTGAAGACATAACCGGCAGTAGACTTCCGATCATCAGGGTCACCAGCCCAATCAGAATCAGTGAAACCAACTAACAGAGGAGCTGCTTTGGCACTGTAATGAATCCCAAACTGTACTGTACCTCGAACATAACGAAGTATTCTTTTAGCTGCTTTCCAATGACTTTCACGGGGGTTTTGCATAAAACGAGCAACAAGGCCAACAACAAAGGAAAGATCAGGACGAGTATGGGTTAAATACAAGAGTTTTCCTACAAGTTGACGGTATAAGGTAGCATCAACTTTAGGAGAAGTACAAGAGACTGAAATTTTGACTCCAGACTGAAAGGGAGAAGGGGCTGGCTTACAGTCTTCCATGTGAAAATGACGAAGAATATCACAAGCATACTTGGACTGGGAAAGGAAAATACCCTCCTTGGATTGCAAGACTTGAAGACCGAGAAAATAGTGTAAGTGTCCTAAGTCTGTCATTTCAAATTTCTTTTTAAGGCTGGACTTCACATGGTTTATAAGGTTGGGATCACTACCAGTAAGAATAAGATCATCAACATAAAGAACAAGGATGATAAGAGAGTTGCCCACTTTCTTGGTGTAGACAGTATTGTCAGAATGACACCTAGAAAAGCCAGATTCTAAAAGAAAGCTATCCATTTTGGCATACCAAGCCCGAGGAGCTTGCTTGAGGCCATAAAGGGATTTCTTAAGTCGACAAACAAGGCTGGAGTCTGTTTGTATGAAGCCAATGGGTTGTTCCATATAGATTTCTTCCTGCAAGTCCCCATGTGAGAAGGCAGATTTAACATCCATCTGATGGACTTCCCATTTTAAAGAGGCAGCAAGGGAAAGAACAAGGCGGATAGAGTTCATTTTGGCAATAGGGGAGAAGGTTTCAGTGTAGTCAATGCCTTCAACCTGTGAAAAGCCCTTAGCAACGAGACGAGCTTTATGTTTATCAACTTTCCCATCTGGTCCATACTTGGTTCTGTAAACCCATTTACATCTAACAAGTTTGCGTCCCTTTGGTAGAGGAACAAGATCCCATGTATCATTTTTCATCAATGAATGATATTCTTCATTCATAGCTGCTTCCCAATGTGGATGGCCTGAAGCTTCTGCAAAAGTGTCAGGATCATGATTTACTGGAGCTTGAGCCAGTAAAGAAGAGGCTCTTTCAAACTGAGAACGTGTACGTCGCTGATCTGTAGGATCACCGGCAAGATCACCTGCTGCATCCCGAGTAGCACGGACCCATCTTGGAAGTTGAGGATCCTGAGAAGGTGGGGGAGGATTATCATCCTCGCTTTCATCATCTGAAGAAGAAATGTTTTCAAAAGTAGAAGAGATAGGAAGAGGTGGCACATCCGCCGGACTAGGCTCGCAGGCCGATTTATTTTCATCAAATTTTACATCTCTTCTAATGATAACATTTTTGGACTTAAATGGAATAAGTCAATAACCTTTTACATCTTCAGAATATCCAACAAAAGTACATTTCTCACTCTTAGGTTCTAAAGCTTTATGCTTTTCATCTGGAATATGGGCCCATGCTTCACTTCCAAACACACGAAAGTGACTTACATCTGGTTTAATGGAACTCCAAGCTTCTTCTGGAGTGATATTCTCTAGAACCTTAGTAGGAGTGCGATTGATTATATAATTTGCACAATTAATTGCTTCGGCCCAAAAACTAAGACTGAGTCCTTTAGATTGCAAGGAACTGTTGTTGGTTTCTCGTTGAAGACATTGATGGGTGATCTTGCTTTGTATGAGGTGAAGAGAGCTTTCATGCTAGGAGGATGGTGCTGGGTTAGACCAATGGGTTGTAATCCTCTCTTCTACTACTTCTATAAATAAAGATATTTGATTTTTCCTCCATATTCTTGTATATCTCTGAATCTTGTATTGATATATGCATTTGTATGGTTAATATACATTTGATCCTATATTATTTATGATTATAAATCTCTATGCTTTGATGGTATTATGCTGCTTTGACTCTACAGGTGTTCTTTGAAGCAGGACAAGTAAAGAAGGAGTGGTGAATCTCTGTCAAAGGAGGGAGGAAACAAGAAAGGACCAAAGCGAAAGACTGAGGTTGGTGCTCTCTGCTTCTCTCTCATCTATCTCTCATAAAGGAAAACACAACTTTAATCTGTGTGTTTCTAAGATAGTTACCCATCTTAGTGGGACTAGCAGCTCCAAATGGACACTAGTTTTCTTGATAACAAGTGGGTATCTTCGCTGGTTATTGTCCCGAAGAAAAATGGTAAATGGTGAGTATGTGTGTATTATAGGGAACTAAATGAGGCTACCTTGAAAGATCACTTTCCCTTTCCTTTTATAGACCAAGTGATTAACACTTTAGCAAGAAAAGAATATTTTTCCTTCCTAGATGGGTTTAGCAGGTACAATAAGATTAGGATAGCTCTAGAACACTAGGAAAAGACTACATTCACATGTCCCTGGGGCACCTATGCATATAGGGTATTACCATTTTGTCTATGCAATGCACCAACCACATTCCAATGGATGGTCCTTGCTATTTTCTCTAATCTTCTGCATGATTGCGTAGAGGTTTATATGGATGAATTTACATTCATGGGTGATACTTTTGAAGAATATTTACATAATATTGAGAATGTTTTGTAGAGATGTAGAGAAACTAATCTCTCATTAAGTAATGAAAAATGTTTTATGATTATGAATGAGGGTATTGTTTCGGGTCATCATGTTTCTGCTATAGGAATTAAATTTGATCCGTCAGAGATTGAAGTTATTGCAAAGCTGAACCCACCAACCAATCGAAAGGGAGTCTGAAGTTTCCTTGGACATGCAAGCTACTATAGAAGGTTTGTTGAAAATTTTACGAAGGTAGCCTGTCCATTATTTAAATTATTAACTAAAGAAGTTGAATTTCATTGGGATGATGAGTGTCAAGCCGCATTTGATACGCTGAAGGAAAAACTTTCTTCAGTACCGGCCTTGAGAGGCCCAGATTGGAAATTGCCCTTTCCTATTTCCACTAATTCCTCTGATTCAGCCATAGGAATTGTATTGGGACAAAAGGAGGATCTTGTAACCCATGTTATCTACTATGTTAGTAAAAATTTAACTATTACAAAACTGAATTACACAGTAACTGAAAAATAATTCCTTGATGCGATTTACAATATTAATAAGTTTAGACATTACATCATGAGCTATAAAGTTTTTGTACACAGCTATCGCTTTGCCATTTGATATCTCATGAATAAACAAGTTACTAATGGTAGGATTACTAGGTGGCTTTTGTTGTTGCAAGAATTTGAAATCATAGTATAGGGTAGGTCTGGAAAGGAAAATCAGGTCGCTGATGATGTATCTAGACTCAACCATGCAGGTGAGGATGTTACTGTTAATGATAGCTTTCTTGATGAAAATTTGTTTTCTATTTCTTTTAAAACACTTTGATTTCTATACATGACCAATTATCATGCTACAGGAAAGTTACCTCCTTACTTTTCATCTAATTAGAAGAACAAAATTATTAGGAAAAGTGTTGATTACTCTTAGATTAGGGGAGATATTTGTTTCATTGGACCTTATTTTATTATCCATAGGTGCGCTAGGGAATATGAGATCTATGACATTTTGAGAGTCTATCGTGATGAACCATGTGGAGGACACTTTGCAGATAAGCGGACAACTTACAAGATCCTTCGCTCAAGTTATTATTGGCCAAGTCTTTTTAAAGATGCAAGAGAATATGTTTGGAAGTGTGACAGCTTCCAGAGAATGGGATGGCCTGTACAATTAGACGAGATGCCTTTGCAGCCACAGGTTCTTATAGAACCTTTTGAGAGGTGGGTTCTTGATTTTGTAGGTCCCATCAACCCTATGTCCAAAGGTAAGAAGTATATTTTAGTTTGTACTGATTATGTTACGAAGTGGGTGGAGGCAGGAGAACTACCTAGAGCAACAAAGAAAGTAGTGGTAGATTTTCTTTTTTCTAATATTTTTGTAATATTTGGGGTACCAAGGGAAATAATCACTAATCAAGGTTCAAAGCTTATGCAGGGAATGTTATGAAACCAGCTCAAGAAAAGATAGAAAAGATAGATCAACGCCTTAGAATTCAGCTTCTTCGAGGGGGCAACCTCCTTTACATTACATAAAAGAACAACTCTTGGATGATTCAAATGAAAAAACCTCCTTTCTATATATAGGAGTCTAAGGAGTCACAATATAATCCAGCCGACCTAACAATAATAATATAAAGCCACAAAAATAACAATAGAGGGATTCTATGGGGCACAGTAATAACAATATGGGGGCAATAGGGGCACAACAATTTTAATAAGGGGTATAACTACAATAGTAATGGGGTAATCACTAGTATTATAGGGACCCAACATGCCCCTCTCCTTCAAAAAAGTTTTGTCCTCAACTCTTGAGTAGTTCTGGATATTTTTGCATAAAATTCTCATCCTCCCATGTGGAATCTTCAGCAGATAAGTTCTTCCACTTGATAAGATACTATGAAATTGACCGATTTCGTAGCTGTTGAGTTCTTGTTTCTGTGACTGCTTCCGGTTCCAATATAGTTTTTCCTTTCTCATCAAGTTCTGGCAATATTGTTTGAGCTGGGAGCTTGTCGCCTATAACCTTCCTTAAACATGAAACATGGAAAACTGGGTGCAATCGAGAAGTTGCAGGAAGCTCCATTTTGTATGCCATAGTACCAATCTTTTGCAACACCTTGTATGGACCATAATACTTTGGTGATAATTTATTATCCTTCTTAGCTTGCTTGAGGGACATTTGCTTATATGGTTGTAGTCGTAGGAATACCCAATCACCTACATCAAAACTTCTTTCACTGCGATGTTGATCTGCCTGTTGTTTCATTCTATTCTGTGCCAACATGAGGTTATCCTTTAAGAGTTGGAGGACTTGTTGTTGATGTTCGATGTGATGTTCCACTGCCTGAACCTTAGAAGTTTCTCTTAAATATGATGTGATGGATGGTGGTTGATACCCATAAAGTGTCATAAATGGGGTCATTTTTGTTGTTGTATGGAAGGAAGTGTTATACCACCATTCAGCCAGAGGCAACCATTTGACCCATTGTGTTTGTTTATCAGATATAAAGCAACGAAGATATCCTTCCAAACATTTGTTAACTCTCTCAGTTTTCCCATCAGATTGAGGATGATAAGATGAGCTATGAGCTAACTGAGTACCAAGACAAGAAAATAATTCTGTCCAAAAATTTCCAGTGAAAATGGGATCTCTGTCATTTACAATAATCTTTGGGTTTCCATGAAGCTTTTGAATTATTTCCATAAATGCAGTAGAAATTGTACTAGCTTTAAATGGATGTGATAATGCACAAAAGTGTGCATACTTGGTAAGTCTGTCAACTACCACCATGATGACACTCTTTCCCTCAGACTTGGGTAAACCTATGATAAAATCCATTGAAACCTCCTCCCAATGTTGGCTTGGAATGGATAAAGGTTGTAATAGACTCGGTGTCTTAATTGTTTCAACTTTATTTTGTTGGCAAACCAAACATTCCGCCACAAACTTTTGAATATCTGATTTAAGGCCATCCCAAAAAAATTCCTTCTTAACCCTGTGGTAAGTTTTTAAAAATCCTAAGTGCCCTCCTAAGGGATGTTATAGACATTTTTGTGCCTTACAGATATAAGCATGAAATGTCCATAAACCAAGGGATCCTAAGTCCCTAAAAGTGTTTTTCCAGCTCCTAAAGAAACAAGGTCAACAAATTACAGCTTCTCCCAGAAGTTCTCCACCAGAAACTGCTCAGAACTAGTCAGATCAGGATTATTTCAGATGCTCCACTAGCTAGCTGCGTTGAAAAGCACCCAAATACACTAGCTAGGTGCGTTGCAACACACTTGAAAGCACTACCAGGGTGTGTTGAGCGGGAAATGACAAGTGGCAGAGCCATTCCACGAGGTGGAGAGACAATGGAAGCTTCCAGAATCTTCTCCAATGACACTTGCCTCACTGAATTCGACCAGTGATGAGTAAGAGGCTCTCAGTCTCCAAGTGGAAGCAAGAACTGACAGAGAGAAGCCACTAATCAATTCATGAGCTGACTCATCCTCTTTGCATACATCTATATATGGATCCCTCACCAAGAGATCCAGAGGCTAGAATTTTGTACATTGCAGAGAATTGTTGTTGGTTTTGAGATAGATATCAGAGTATTGGGTGATTTATGCTTTGTTGGAGGTGAAGAAGGGATTCTATGCTGGGAGGTTGATGCTGGATCAGGAATCATCGGTTGTAACTCCTCCTGGATCTTCCTGTTTTATCAATAAAACTACTTGAGTTTCTCCTACATGCTTGTATATCATTGATGTGTGTTATATTTGTATGTTTAGCTTAAATCTGATCCTAAGTTTTTTATGAACATAAATCCATGTCTTTGTGTAGTTTCTTTCTTCTGTGAACTTGCAGGAACTTGGTGACGCTCGGCAAGTAAGGGAGCAGATAGCTAGAAGCTGTCAAAGAGAAGAGAGATTGGATCAAAGGACTAGCGCAAGACACAGGTTGGTTCATCCCATTCATCTTCATTTATAGTTCATAAAGGAGAATACAAGAGTAGTTTTCCCTGTTTGTTTCTGAGGTATCTGTCACAACCCAGTGGGATAGGGTCGTTCTGAATAGACACTTTTCCCGAAGACAAGGGAGAAGTGTGCAATTCCATAAGAATATTTTGTTTTAGCTAGGAATTCTTACAGAGGTATAAGCAATCTTTGTACCATAATGAATCATTTTTCCAGCTAAATGTATCAGACGTACTGGAATCTTGTTGTAGCTTTCGAATAAGTGCCCACACTTCTTCGCTATTCTTCCATTCCTCCCTTGCTTCATTTATCCAATCTGGTTGGATAATAGAAATGGCGCACAACAATGCTTCCACATCCTCATCCTTTCTTGAGAGTGCATCTGCCACCACATTTTGCTTCCCTTTTTTGTAGATGATTTCAAAGTCATAACCCAACATCTTTGTGACCCACTTTTGTTGCTCTTCAAAGGATAATCTTTGTTCTAAAAAGTATTTAAGGCTATCATGATCCGTTTTTACCTTGAAGTGTCTTCCCATTAGGTAGGGTCGCCATTTCTTAAGTGCATGGAGTATTGCCAACATTTCCTTCTCATAAATAGCTTTGCTTAAAAACTTTCCCTTGATTGGACAACTTTCAAAAGAAATGGGTCTTTCATCTTGCATTAGAACAACACCAATTCCATTTCCTGAAGCATCACATTCCACAATAAAGGTTTTTGCGAAGTCTGGTGTAGCTAAGACCGGTGCTTGGCACATTGCCTCTTTAAGATGTTCAAAGGCCTCTGTTGCTTCTGGATTCCATGAAAATGCATCTTTCTTCAATAATGTTGTTAGAGGTGCTGCTATTCTCCCATAATTCTTAATAAACTTGCGATAATACCCTGTCAACCCAAGAAATCCTCGCAGATGCTTTATGGATGTGGGGATTTTCCATTCCTTAATGGCTTTAATTTTGCTAGGGTCTACCTTAACTCCATGAGATACAATATGACCCAGATATTCCACCTCCTGGACTCCAAAGAAGAATTTGGATCTTTTTGCATATAATTGTTTCTCCTCCAATAGTTGTAGCACCCTGTCAACATGTTCAACATGATCCTTCCAAGACTTGTTGTATATCAGTATATCATCAAAAAATACTAACACAAATTTTCTAAGGAATGGTTTGAAAATTGAATTCATCAAACCTTGAAATGTTGAAGGTGCACTGGTAAGGCCAAAAGGCATGACCAAAAATTCATAATGACCCTCATGAGTTCTAAATGTTGTTTTCGGAATGTCTTCAGTCTTCATTCTGATTTGATGATATCCTGAACTAAGATCCAACTTGGTGAAGTAAATTGATCCATGCAATTCATCCAGTAATTCATCAATGACAGGAATGGGGAACTTATCTTTAATAGTAAGCTTGTTGAGCTCCCTATAATCCGGATACATGCACCATGATCCATCCTTCTTGTGCACCAATACTACTAGAGCAGAGAAAGAACTTTGAATTGGTTGAATTGTACCAGCCTCTAGCATTTCTGCAACCATACGTTCAATTTCACTCTTTTGGACATAGCGATATCTGTACGGCCTGATGTTTGGAGGAACACTTCCTGGAATCAGATGAATAGCATGATCATGATCACACATAGGTGGGAGACCTTTGGGAGTCTCAAATACCTTGGAATGATTGTCTAGGACTTTTTGGAGATTTGGAGAAATAGATGATTCCGATGTGGAAACATCTAGCGAACATAATTGTGCAATTACACCTCTTTGCTCCTTTTTTAGAAGCTTCTTCATACCATTAGAGCTGATTATCTTTCCTGGTTTCCTTGCAATACCCCTTAATTCAACTTCCTTTCCTTCCATAGAAAATTTGATGAAACGTTCTTGAAAATTAAAAGCTATTGTACCCAAGGATTGTAGCCATTGGACTCCTAGTACAACATCAGCACCTCCCATTGGAATGGAAAGCATTGGGCTAGTCAATACATATTCTCCCATGGATAGCTTGATATTATGGCACTTTCTAGAGCAATTTATTGTTCCTCCATTTGCAATCATCACTTGACACTCTGGTGCTGGATATATGAAGCAATTCAATTCTTTTGCTACCTTACAATGAATAAAATTGTGGGTGCTTCCTCAATCAATCAACACTATTACCTTTTTCTTCTTGATTTGTCCTTCTATCTTGATGGTTTGAGGAGTGGTAATTCCTGCCAATGCATTACAAGATATGGTAGGATTTATTTGTTCTTCATCTAGGCTTTGTTCCTGGAGTACATCCTCTTCTTTTGACCTTTCTTGCTCCTTTTCTTCTTCCTCTTCACAATCTATGTAGAATAATTTCTTCTCAGCACACTTATGACCTTTAGTGTATTTGCTATCACAACTGTAACAAAGCCATTTTTCTCTTTTTTCTTCCAATTGTTGTGGTGTCAACCTTATAGGTTGTGGAAGACTAGGGGCAACAACACTTCCGTCTTTATAGTTGTGAGTGGTATGCTTCCTGGTTGCCATAATTTTTCTTTCCATTTTTCTTGCTAACCTGAATGCCTTCTCTAATGAATCAGGTTCCCAAAGGCGAACATCATGTTGGATATTATCCTTTAAAGACCCTATGAACACATCAATCCTATGCTCCTCTGGAATATCTTTTACCCTTATGTTCAATTTTTGGAACTCCTCAATGTGCTCCATTATTGAACCCTTTTGTTTGAGACTTATCAATTGGCTAAAAAAAGTGTTGCTTTTTGTATCCTCATAATGTGCTATCAATTCTTCCGTAAAAATTGCCCAAGTGATAAATTGTTTACGAGAGCAAAGCCATTGATACCATACAAACTAATTTGGTTCCAAATATAAAGTTGCCATACGTACCTTTTGTGTGTTTTTCACATTGTTGAGATCGAAGAATTGCTCCATCTGTAATATCCATGTGGCGGGATCCTTGCCATCAAACTTCCTCATATCGATTTTCGGAATATGGTGAGTCTTCGATCCAACATTAGAGTCTATGGAATCATGATTAACATTTCTTTTGTTCTCATCATGAGTTTCCTTTAGTACCCTTTCACCCTTAGTGACCATTTCTTGTAGCAACTTATTCATATTTATCTTCAATTCTTCCATCTTATCATCCATGCCATCAATTTTAGCTTCTACGCCTTTCTTTAAACAATACATCTTAGCTTCTACACCTTTCTTTAAACCATCCATATTATCTTCTACATCTTTCCTTAAACCATCCATCTTAGTTTCTGTTGCTTTTTGTGCAAGTGACACTTGTTGCACTTGTTCTTCTAATTTTGATATATCATATAGCATTTCTTCTTCTTCTTCATGAGTCATGCTATAGCTTTCAGGTTCCTTACTAGGTGTTTGCATTTTCTTTCCTCGGGGCATCAGTTACCGATAATAATGCTCTATTATGCCCTTTGAATTCCTTTAAAATAAATTTTCAAACCAAGCTTAAGCAAAAATTTAAGAAAATCTACACACCTTTTTTCACTTTGTAGGAGTTCGATATTGCCTCTGACATATCTATGTACTTTCAAATAATCTAGCTCTGAATTTGTGACCTACAGTAGCCCTTTGTGTCCTCTTTCCAATGCCATAAGTCTAACCCAAATTGGATTCTCCAAGGAAGAGTTATGCGAAATCTCCCACAGTGACTTGATTATAGACTAGTTCAGTAGATCAAACTTGTACGATGTGCCACGAGTCACTGTTTCGACCTTTGGATCTGAAAAATGCATACAAGAAACTACAGTCCATCCTCTTTTTGTACCTTCTTATGAAATTTCAATCCAATCCCCAGAGAGAAAGTTATGACGATTTTCCCCAGGTCACCTGTTTGGAATGTAATTCAGGAGTCTGCAAAAAGACCAACTTCCTCAGATCATATCTCCACAAATATAGCGCGAAAAGCTCTAAATTTAGACCCAAGGTTCAACACGATTTCTTATAAAATTCATTTATTTGGAACTTCTGAAATGATGCAGAAAAAAATTTATAGCGAAAATTCCACGATGACCTGTTTGGAGCAGCGAAACCCTAGAATCCAAAGCTCTAATACCAAATGTTATGAAACCAGCTCAAGAAAAGATAGAAAAGATAGATCAACGCCTTAGAATTCAACCTCTTCGAGGGGGAAACCTCCTTTACATTACATAAATGAACAGTTCTGGGATGATTCAAATGAAAAAACCTCCTTTCTATATATAGGAGTCTAAGGAGTCACAATATAATCCAGCCGATCTAACAATAATAATATAAAGCCACAAAAATAACAATAGAGGGATTCTATGGGGCACAGTAATAACAATATGGGGGCAATAGGGGCACAACAATATTAATAAGGGGTATAACTACAATAGTAATGGGGTAATCACTAGTATTATAGGGACCCAATAGGGAATTATGCATAAATATTAGATTACTCATCGGAAGTCCGCCCCTTATCATCCACAGACCAATGGAAGGTGGAATCAACAAATAAGGTTTTGGATACAATCCTTACCAAGATAGTGCAATTTCATAAGAAGGATTGGTCTAACCAACTTCCTGAAGCATTATGGACCTACAACATCACATGGAAAAATACCGCTAGTTGTTCTCTGTATGAATTGGTGTATGGAAAGCAAGTTTTATTGCTCATTGAATTTCAGATCAAGACTTTTAAGATGGAAGCAGATTTGGGTACAAACCTTGACGAAGCTCAACAGTAGAGAACCCCACAGCTCAATGAGTTGGATGAGATTAGCCAAGTTTCTTTTCTGCATACTAACTTGATTCAGCAACAATGGCTAAATGGCATGACAGATACATTAAAAATAATTAGTTCAAAGAGGGAGACTGGCCATTGTTGTATGATTCAAAATTTAAGAACTTTAAAGGAAAATTTAACACAGATTGGCTGGGCCCCTATGAAATTGAGAAAGATTTTGATAATGGATTTGTTTGGGTTAAAACCATTGATGATGGGAATGTTTCCTTCTTATTGAATGGGCACAGACCCAATTTATATAAAAAACCCCAATCCAAGGAGGAATTTCTGGAAAACAATGTGAAGAAAAGAGAGCTGGAGATGGTGATGTTATAGACATTTTTGTGCCTTACATCACTGAGCATGAAATGTCAATAATTAAGGGATCCAAAGTCCCTAAACATGTTGTTCCTACCTCTAGAGGAACAAGGCCAGCAAACCACAACAATTCACAAAAGTTCTCCACTTGAAAACACTCAAAAACAGGCCATTTCTGGATCATGTCAACTGCTCCACTGAGCATCTGCGCTGAATGTCAACTGCTCCACTGTCTACCTGCGCTGAATGTCAACTGCAAAGAAGTCTACCTGCGCTGAGCGTAACTGGACAAGTGGCAGACTCATTTCTCAAGGTGTCAATGCCCAGGAAGCTTCCAAAATGACACTTGGATCAGGGAATTCGACTGGTGATGAGTAAGAGGTTCCAAATCTCCAAGTGGAAGCAAGAACCTCCAAGTGGACTCAAGAACTAAAGTGGGAGAGGACACTAGTCAGCTCCATGCCAGCCTCAAGCTGACTCATCCTTTCTCCAAAACTCCTATATATAGATCTCTCTCAGGAGGTCATGGGAGGCTGGAATATGGTATTTGCAAAGAATTGCTGTTGGTTTGTGGTTAGATCATTGGGTGTTTATGCTTTGAAAGGGGCTGAAGAAGGAATTCCATTCTGCTGGGAAGGAGATGCTGGGTTGGAACCCCTTGGGTTGTATCTCTTCCTGAACCTTGTTTATCAATCAATAAAGCTTCTTGGTTCTTTCCTATATGCTGATGTTTATTGTATGATTTGCATTAGTGTATTTGATTTACTTCTAATCCTGAATCATTTATGAATATGTATATCTGCCATTGTATTGTGTCCTTCTCTTGTTGCATGTAGCTATTCTCTTGTCACAGGTAGCTGTTCTCTTGTGATCTCGTGGGAGCAAAAGCGAGGAGGCAAGTAGCTGTGGACACACAAAGAGGAGAGGATCTAGATCGAGGGACAACCGAAAGATAATGGTAAGTCTACTAATCTCCTCTCTTTCATATTTCATAAAGGAAGAAACCGAAGTAGCTGTATTCGTTTGTTGCTAAGGTACTGTCACACCTTAGGTGGATAGGATCGTCCTGCATAGGCATTTTTCCCCACAAAAAATTGGCGACTCCGCTGGGGATGAACTTTGTTTTAGTCATTTTGTTTGTGTTTGCATCATTGTTTACCTCATAGACTCAACAGCAACAATCGAACTGCTTTGCAAAGTAGAATGTTGCTGCTTTGATCCTTCACTGGGTTTTTGTCTATGATCTCAACAATGGACACACAAATGACTTGATGATCCTTTGTGATAATCTTTAGTACCCTCTCAAAGCATCCCTCTGTTTATACCTTGCTTGTGTTTCTGATTTGGCCTAAAACAGTTGATTTTTGAGCATTTTATGACCCGGAAACCAAGAGAAACGAGAGTTTCTCCTTTCAGCGCAGACACTGTGAAGGCAGTTTGCATTTCAACGCAGGTCCCGTGAAGGCTACCTGCGCTGAATGTCAAACTAACAGTGTTACACTTGCATTGAACCAGTGTGACCTTGTGCAGCTGGGGTTCCTTGCTGTTTTTTGCCCTGTTTTGATCTCTGTTTTTGCAGCCTTTAACCAGCATAGGTACCACCTCTGATACCCCTTTTCTTTGCTTGAATTCCGCCTCATTTTTGTACAAAAAGACTGTAAGTGTTTTTATGTGTTTGTGGCGTCATTTACAGTTTTCCTTTGCATGAGCGAAATAGTCATCCTGTAGCCTTGATTTAGATCTGATTGATTGATTGATTGTGATCTTAGGAGAGAGTTCATTGGCTGTTTGCAGTTTGATTATCATTTGCTTTTGCTTATTGGTTTGAATTTGTCACTTTTAAGTGTCGAAACGAGTATTCCTTTCGAAAAATCGCAAAGTGCTTGTAATCTCTTCTACCCTTGCTGATTTTGGAAAAAGTAAACTTGTTTATTTTCAGTCATTTAAAAGCAAATTCGAAGTTGTACAAAAAACTTTCTTTGTAGGCATTTATACTAAGAAAGTGAAAACAAACACCTGCATTGTGCATTTGCATTTTGATAAATTTGCATGTGTGATTTAGGAAGAGTGCATTAGAGGGTGCTGATTGCTCTTTGAGAAAAGATAGTCGCTCTCTTTTCCCTTAGTAGCTAGGATTTTCAAAGTTGAAAGATTATAAAGCTTGCTTATCATCTTAGACTGCATTTAGGAATTTGTACCAATACATCTCGTGGTGATCCTGAAAGACAAAATTTAAAGATATCAACTTAAAATATATTGAATGAACCTAACAACGCTTTGCAACATAATGCACAACATAGAGGTCTAGGTAGAGACGTGTTCCGGCGTCGTTAAGCCTAGTGACTGTCGATCTCTAAGAAGGTGGGTGATTCCTCCTGAGGGACGATAGCACTAGTACGGATTGTGCTCCCACGTACCGTCGCGTATATATTGGGAGACCCCTATAGGCATATATCCTTTATCCTTAGGAAGCCGTGTCGGCCGCCCTACTGATCGCAATGCAGTGAACACAGCATTCACAAAGATCGATCACCCGTACCGTAAAAATTATTCTGTGGTTTTGCGAAAGGTTTGGCACACCCTCTGCCTAGATCTCCAGAGCAGTTTCTTTTGGCCTTTTTCAGACTCTATAACAGAAAAAGTCCATCCGAGCATTTGTCACTTCGGGTTTGTTAAAACATCGAAGGAGACTAGAGTCATCTTTAGCTTTTTCTCGACTCTTTAAAACTGAAAAATCAAGTTGTGTCTAAAGCGTCGTTAACAATTTATTTTAAACGGAACAATCACCCTTATTCCCATGTTGATCTTTAGGTTGAAAAGATGGAGCACACCAAACAAGGAGTTCCCCTTGATGGAACTCCTAGTCCTTTCTCCTCTTGGGGAGATGTTGGTGCGCCCCACATGGCCACATTGTTGCTTCCAGGACTGACAATTGGCCTACCAGTATGGCTCTTTTCAACCAATGTCGTTCAGAATACCACCATTCCTGAACAGTCGAGTCAACAGTTAGATCAGACAAGAGTTGCCTCCCAGCCTTCTACTTCATCTTCCTCTCCTCCTTCCTCTTCGATTGAAGGAACTGGTCGGTCAAAGAACCGGGTTCCTAAGGAGAAGAAGGAGAAGAAGAAGAAAGAAAAGAAGCAGAAGGAGCCTAAGGCGACTGGGGGCAAACAAACGTCATCTAACAAAAATCCACACACAGCACTCGTAAGGCCTAAATCGCCGTGCGTCATATGCAGGGGAGACCATTTCCATAGAGATTGTCCATGTGTCCCCCGGATACTAAGAGACTGGTCCCCCCGTCTGCACAATCCGGTAGCATCGACCTCTGATAGCCATGTCGATTGTTCACCATCAACTAGTGGGAGTGAAGCCCCAGGACAGAGCGGGAAAGCTAAATTCCCCTGCAGACTGTGTGAAGGCGATCACGCCATCCACCGTTGTCCCTTCTTAGACGAGGCGAAAAGAGTTCTGGAAGATCGCCCGATATTGCGAGCGAATATTCCTTCTGGATATCAAAAACTCTTGCCAAGTCCCTCGCTAGTTGAGAATCCGGTTGACCCACCCAGGTGGTCAGCCGAAGCACCTGTCATTGAAGATGAACCGTCTGAATCCATACCAGATGAAAGTCTAAAGGTTGAAACGGCAGTTGACCCGGTTTTGCCTTCAGAGGCTCTATCTTCGAATGACACCATCACAGAGGAGAATAAAGACGATACCGTCCAAATTCTCTTCATCAGCACTGACTCTGATGATCAAGGGGGCAATGCCACTATTCCTTTATCGCAGGAAGGAAGTTCATCAGAGTGCTATCCGGCCGTTTACTCGGTCCCACCACCAAGCAACCTGGTTGTGTCCTTTGACTGGAACCAACTAGGCAGACCCCGCTTGCCAGCTAGCATACCATTCAGAATTATTGTTCAAATATACAGAATGGTAATGGCTGGTACAGTTATTGATGAAGGGGCATCTGTGAGTATCCTTTCCTCTATTGCTTGGAAAGCGCTTGGTTCGCCTGCGCTTTTGCCTGAAATGAGAAATCTATCAGGCTTTGATAAGGGAACCAGTCGCCCTTTAGGGATCCTCCCCAATGTGCCAATAACATTGAAAGGGAAGACCGTTCAAATGAACGTGATGGTCGTTCAAGGAACCTTGGATTATAACCTACTCCTTGGACGAGACTATATATATTGCATGGGAGCAGTAGTCTCCTCACTCTTTAGAGTAATGTGTTTTCTGCATGGAGGAAGAATGGTCAAGCTCGTGGACCAACTTTCGTTTCTCGGATCACACATCGCAAATAGTCATATACCATCCCTAAATGGTCTATTCACACAAGAAGTGTCTCAACCCACGGTCCGTCCTCCTGATGAGCGCGAGTAATCCGAGAGGACATGACTGGAACCCAGGGGGCATGCGTCCTGGTCTGCTTCGGCAGAGAACTTTGGGTATAAGGTAGGATTTCCGCGAGAGAATATGACTAGTCCGTACCCCGTCCGTAGAGGAAAGAGGGTTGTTCTAGGATAGGATTCTTTTGTCAAAGTTATGTGGGAGGACGGGACCCGTCACCCACCTTTGTCTATTTCGGTAGGCATTGCCGAGGAAGTGTTTTGTTTAACGAGACAATCTTTAGGTAACCTGAAAAAGGTAGGCCAAGGAAGTGTTTTGTCTAACGAGACAATCTTTGGGTAACCAGAAAGAGGTAAGCCTCCCTCAGTAACACAAATGTTTTGTCTTTGAGTAGTGTTCTTCTCTTGTCGCAAGTAGCTGCTCTCTTGTCGCAAGTAGCTGTTCTCTTGCGATCTTGCAAAAAATCTATTGAAAGTTGGACTAACGAGAAGACAGGTAGCTGCTCTCTTGTGACCTCGTATAGACCCATTGAAACTAAACTAGCAAGACGACAAGTAGCTGTGAACACCCAAAGAAAAGCAGAGGTGAGAAGGAGGAGGGGCAACCTTGAAATTGTATTTTATACCTGGGGGCATGCAAACCTTTTGGAGTGCAAGCTAAGAGCGGTTATTTATCTGCTTTTTGGGTTAGCCGTTTCCGAACTTGCATAAAGAAAGGATGAGGAGTAAAGCACAAGAGAGATGAAGCTCCTTAAAAAATAGCAATCTCCATTGAGACACTCGTATCATATGACTGGTATATCGAGCAGTTTTACCGCGGAATTTATGCTCGTTAAAAAATAGAAAAGCGAGATCCGAGCAGTTTTAGCACATAGTTCATGCTCGTTAAAAAATAAACATAAGATTGAGCAGTGTTTTGGCGCATTCAAGCTCATTAAAAAATGAACCCATCCCGGTAAATAACCACTGAAGTATGTAACCTGATCAACCATAAAAGCCTTGGTCGTGTTTGTGTACCGTCACCTCCACTTTTCATTTGGCCGATCGTTTACCTCCATATGATTGTTTACCCATTTTGAGGAACAGCTGCGAAGAGTGATTTCACCTAGCCGTCCTTGTGACACTGCCGTGATTGGAAAATTCCAACCTGTACCTGGAATCAGCTGCTATCCCTGTTCATCACTCATTCCTCGAAAGACGAGTCTTCTTTAAGCTCTTTTCAACTGACTCGTAAAATATGAAAAGATTGCTGAGTTTTGGCCTTCCAGCTCGTTAAACAACCGGAAGAGCTATCCCTCCTCTAGATTTTAATCTTTTTGGACCTGAGGGATTATTGCACAAAAAGATCGAGCGCTTGTTTTGTTCGGCTCGTTAAAACTATCGAAAACTCATCCCTTCTGTATTGTTTTATACTTTTTCGGACTTAAGGGATTAGATGACGAAAAAGTAATTTTGGAGTTAACTTTATGTACCTTTTCAGACTCTCTAAAAATGAAAAGGGCCGAGTTTTCCTTGTCGTTAGACTCGTTAAAATCACTAAATAGCGACAAACTTGTCTTTAGACGAGAACGAGTTTCCCTATCGCTAGGCTCGTTAAAACATAGCGATGGGCTTGCCCGAAGGGCAGGTTATAGAACAAGCATATGTTATCCTCCTCAAGCTTGACAAAAATAAAGAGGTACTGGTCAGCAATGACTGGGGAAAAATTGGGAAAAATCAAGAAGTCTTTGATGGTAGCAGGTCGCTCTTGAACATGACACTTTTCCTCCGTACCACATCGGGTTGGGTTGTTTCATTCAACGGTCACATCACCATGGTCTTTGCCACACCATCCATACTTGGGGTAATGCTACCAATCCATCGCATCAGTGTCGCCATATGTTCAAGAGAAGTCGTTCAGAAAGAGTCAACCAGGTCCCATCCACTGCCATACATTATCCTTCATCCATTTCATGACCGCCACCCTGAATCATATGTCACAGATTGTTTTCACCTCCATTAAAATCATTAGCTCCGTTCCATGTCACTGATGTGGGATTCATTAAGGCCCTCCTTTGACGGATCGCTTCTTGTCGACATCAGCTCATTATCCAAGAAGTTGATCTAGGAACAACCCCTTCAGTACTTTGAAGCTTGCATGCCTCAATGGCAAGTTTCTCACTTCCAACGACAGGTATACATCAATGACCTTCGACCAGAAGATTTTGCGTGGTGTTCGACGCCAAGTCCTTTATTCACACCACGTGAATTGTACTGCAGTACCTTGAGGGTCATTATCATTATCGGTGATTCCTCTCGCGCTTGTTAACGGTTTACATCATTGACCAGTAATCAAGCGATGTCTTTCCATGTTCGACTTCAACGCAATTCTCACATGGATCGACTTGTACTTAGAGTGAAGATCGAACGAGATTGAAGACCCCAGATCTAGTTTCATCCATCCGGGCTGCGATATATATTCAGGAAATATAAAGACATTTGACATGTACATCATTGCAGCAGATGATCATCCTACTCAAAGGATGATAGTTTCGCCAGAATTATCAGTCTACCATCAGACGATCGTCTGTTCTATGTACCAAAATGTATTTATAAAGCTGAGCATGGGAATGCCCACCTCAGCTAGATCATGAAAGCTGTATGAATCATAATGTATTGTATTGTATCTTATTACAGGTCTCCTCCCAGCAAATGGATGAACTTCGGACTCCCCTGGATAAAGCATTTCACCCGATAAACGACCTCATACTTTAGGGGGCAACTGTTATAGACATTTTTGTGCCTTACATCACTGAGCATGAAATGTCAATAATTAAGGGATCCAAAGTCCCTAAACATGTTGTTCCTACCTCTAGAGGAACAAGGCCAGCAAACCACAGCAATTCACAAAAGTTCTCCACCTAAAAACACTAAAAAACAGGCCATTTCTGGATCATGTCAACTGCTCCACTGAGCATCTGCGCTGAATGTCAATTGTTCCACTGTCTACCTGCGCTGAATGTCAACTGCAAAGAAGGCTACCTGCGCTGAGCGTAACTGGACAAGTGGCAGACTCATTTCTCAAGGTGTCAATGCCTAGGAAGCTTCCAAAATGACACTTGGATCAGGGAATTCGACTGGTGATGAGTAAGAGGTTCCAAATCTCCAAGTGGAAGCAAGAACCTCCAAGTGGACTCAAGAACTAAAGTGGGAGAGGACACTAGTCAGCTCCATGCCAACCTCAAGCTGACTCATCCTTTCTCCAAAACTCCTATATATAGATCTCTCTCAGGAGGTCATGGGAGGCTGGAATATGGTATTTGCAAAGAATTGCTGTTGGTTTGTGGTTAGATCATTGGGTGTTTATGCTTTGAAAGGGGCTGAAGAAGGAATTCCATTCTGCTGGGAAGGAGATGCTGGGTTGGAACCCCTTGGGTTGTATCTCTTCCTGAACTTTGTTTATCAATCAATAAAGCTTCTTGGTTCTTTCCTATATGCTGATGTTTATTGTATGATTTGCATTAGTGTATTTGATTTACTTCTAATCCTGAATCATTTATGAATATGTATATCTACCTTTGTATTGTGTCCTTCTCTTGTTGCATGTAGCTGTTCTCTTGTCACAGGTAGCTGTTCTCTTGTGATCTCGTGGGAGCAAAAGCGAGGAGGCAAGTAGCTGTGGACACACAAAGAGGAGAGGATCTAGATCGAGGGACAGCCGAAAGATAACGGTAAGTCTACTAATCTCCTCTCTTTCATATTTCATAAAGGAAGAAATTGAAGTAGCTGTATTCGTTTGTTGCTAAGGTACTGTCACACCTTAGGTGGATAGGATCGTCCTGCATAGGCATTTTTCCCCACAACAGGTGAGAGGAGTCATTCCTTCCACTATCTCTTCCTGATTTCCTGCTAACAAAATGAGCTCACTCTGTTCCTCCTTGTGCTTGGTAAACCATGAGAGGAATGTCTATTGGGTATATTTTTATTCCTTTTTCCGTGCCCAATGGACTAGTTACATAAAAGGAGCCCCCTCAAAGTCTTATTTTCCAAGTGTTTTAGACTCTCTAAAATTGAAATCTAGCGAGCATGGAATTCCTTGGGCTCGTTAAAATTATAGGTCAGTAGGCCCTTTATGATCCTCTCAATTAATTTTGGTTTCAGTTAATCATGGATTGCTCGTGTTGGACTGATGTGGGATTTCTTAAGGCCCTCCTTCCAACATTCTTGGCCCATCGACATCAGTAAGTTATCTAGGTGCAAGATCGGAGTCCTATGATGTCTTGAAGCTTATATTCCCTAATGATAGGATATCTCTCCAGCACCAATGGGGAATCACTATGGCTCCTTGATTGTTGGATCTTGCAGGGGCGTTTGACAATAGCTCATTAATTCACACCCTATAGGATGCATTAGGGTACCTTGGTCCTCGCTCTCATTAAAGGTGATGGACCTTGCATTGGTTAACACCTGACCTCAATGGCTGGTAATAGAATGAGCTCATTGCACATTTGAAATCAACACCTTTATTCATGTGCAGTGAACTATACACAAACGAGGGAAAAGTGTTGATTTATGGTTCAATTTCCTGTAGAAGCTTCGCAAGTCATGGTCTGATTTCCTGCAGAATTTCCACAAGTCATGGTTTGATTTCCTACAGAAGGCTCAACAATCATGGTAGCATTTCTTGCAACGACACCATGATTTTCTAGAAAACAAAAACAATAGATAGCGAATTAACTTAAATTAGAGTGCAGGTGCTTCTGCAATAGCCTACTTGATATGGGTGAATGCGTACTTTTCCCTCTTACCCCAATTGTAGACTGCATCCTTCTTGATCATGTCTTACATTGGTTTAACTAGCTACGCATAATCCGAGATGAACTTCCGAAGGAATTTTATCTTTCCCAAGAAGGATTGCATTATTTTCTTGTTGGTTGGGTGAGGGATCTGTGGGATAGTTCAAACCCGGTCCAGATCAAACTTGGTTCCACTCTTGGAAACAATGTGTCCAAGGAGGCTAGCCTCAGAAACTGCAAATATGCTCTTTTTTTGATTCAAGGAAATCCCGTATTTCCGGCATCACTCAAAAATTTTCTTCACATGGCATATGTGGTCTTTCCGTTTTCTTGAAAACATAGTCACATCATCGAGGTACACGACTATGCTCTGTTTGATGAGTCTGCAGAAGGTGATGTCCACGGTACACTGAAAGGTTGCGCCTACATTCACAAGCCCGAATGGAATTCATTTGTATACAAACATACCCCACTTGGTCCGGAAGGTAGTTATGAGTCTATAAGGTTCAGCTACCAAAACCTGATTATATCTTGAAAACCCATCAAGTAGAGAAAACATATGTGCCGCAGATACTGTTTGAAAAATATGCTCCATAGACGACGCGAGGCAATTATCTTTGTTCGAGGCACAGTTCAGGTTCCGGAAATCAACACACAAGTGGATTTCCCCGAAATTGTTTCGTACAGGAACAAGGTTTGAAACCCAAGTAGAATGACGAACTTTGTATATGATCTATGCATCCAACAGCCTGGTGAGCTCTTTCTATATGAGGAGTTCAAGTGATGGATTTACTTTCCTCAGCTTCTGCTGATATGGCTTGACCGCTTCTTTGATCGGAATGATGTGTTGGATTATTCACGTGTTGTAATTTTTCATATAATATTATGTCCACATGAATACATCCTGGTATTGTTTGAACAAGCAGATAAAGGCTTTCCACTCCTGCTGCTGGAAACATGTAACGAGATTGACGAACTTCAGAGCTTGTTCTGTTCCCAAGTTAATCAGTTCGTGCATCTTGATAGAGCTGTGGGTTTTGTTGTTCCTCGACCACTAAAAGCATTCTTGCAAGTTAGAGAATTTTTCCAAAGATACCACCCCTTTGGGAATGAGGTGGCCTTTCTTGATATCCACCCCAGCTTGCAAAAAGATTGCTTGTGCTCGACTTCATCTATCGCTGCATCCTTGAAGGTATCAACGTTAGCCATGAAATGCATTATTTGTTGATCATCATCAAATACATGTAAATTATTCATGTTATCTAGGATAGATGGTCTATACAAAATTTCAACATTAAATATATCCCTAAGTGGTGACATTCTAGAAGCTGTGTTTTCCAAAGCATTGGCAATTGCATTGCACGTTCTTGGTACATCAATGATATTGAATACTTGGAAGTTAGATATCAGTCGTCATACATCTTGTTGGTAACTTTTGAGATGTGGTGATAAATAGTTAATGGTGTTACGTACCTGTCATACCACGATTTCCAAATGACCTACCACTTTGAATTGACCACATTGGGCTAATCACTTTTCGTATGCCCAACACGAGTGCTTCATATTCAACAATGTTATTCATGCAATCGAACTCCAAGAAGCTTGAAATCAAATGTTTCCTATTGTTTCGATCGATCAAGACATACCTGGCTCTTGATCCATCATGTGTCTTTGATCCTTCAAAATATGTGGTCCACAACTCATCTGTACATGGACCATTCGACGTCCCTTCACTACTGCTACTACTATTTCTGATGCTACTACTACTACTATTACAATGCATTGTACTAGTCTCCTTTCGATCAGTTGGGAAAGGAAGGAGACCCAACTGCATGTCTGGTGGGGTTGAAGCTGGTTGTGTGAGATAACACCCCATCATTGTTTCGAAGAGGTAGTTGCCAAACATGAGCTCTACGAATGCCAACGGTTCATTCTCGCCATTGATGGGAGTGACATTGTGCCTCATGTATCTCTTGTATAACACCTGGATTTCATTGTTCTTTCCCTTGTACAAAAGCCACAAATGTGACCAGTCTATAGCGAAGTATCTATTTAGCTTGCTAGACTAGTCTTTGCTAAGTAGTAAGCCATATGCTTCCAGTATGTTGACAATAACAATGTTTATGCACTGGTGAACTTCGCAATCATGATATAGTCTGATGATCATGTCGCAAAGTTCACCAATGGTTGGCACACATGTGCGATCGATTTGGATGATCTATGCAGATGTCTTTCTCCATTGCGCATTGAACTTCTTAGCATTGGAGAGTGGCATGATGTTGGCTGATGCACCAGAATCAACCAAACAGTTGTGAACATTACGATTGAATATTTCAAATGATAACAAGAATGGAAGGGAAATTGAGTTCACTTCTTCCATCCGGAGTGTTTTTAGCATAGTTGTGAGTGATCTCCCTTGCTAATAGAGGTTGACCTATCTATAGAGGACTACCCTAATGTGCGTAGCAATATGTCCCACTGCCTTTGAGTCTTATCCAACTCAAACAAACTGATGTTTGTGTGAGTCTTCTTCAAATCTTCTACAATATTGTAATCAAGGGTAGGTAGACTCACAGAAATGTCCGAGGTAAGACTCGTGTCCGTGTTGTCCGACAGAGTGCTCTGCAGCTTGCTGCCCATGGACATACTCTTGTCCGTCGCTATCTTCCCGTGCTTGCTTTTTATTTTCTACTTTTCGACAGATCGTGGATCAACCCTCCTTAGCAGTTCAATATTTTGTTTCATTTCCCCAAATGTAGGGGGAGCCCCATTACTTATGAAATTGTAGCTCTCATTCTACTTGGGGGGCTGCTTCTCGGTGCTTGTCTTTTGTGCTACTTGTGCACACTGATACATGTTAATCACTTGCCCAATGCTTGATGTCTCATCAGGTGCAACATCTTTATCATCATCTGTGTCTCTCGGTTGTCCTTGTGAACTTCTAGACGTGTTTTTCATTTGGTCGCATACGGAGCCTGCAACTTTTTTCCAGTCCAAACAATACCTTTCCGGGTGCTTATCTTCATGAAATCAACAAAATTCATTGTTTGTGCATTCTTCGACCTGGAACAATGAGTTGGAGCTCTATGCAGTTTTACTTGAGAAGCAGTTGTTACCTGATGACACACTTCCTTGTATTTTTTTGGGCAATCGGCTGCTTACAAATGTGTTTGGTGTTCGTTGTTTAAGCTCAGACACTTCTCTTGTCAAGTTCTTGATAAGGTGAGTAAGGGTTTCAATATCATTTTTTTTTGTCTCTATCCTTGTTTGCCGCAACTTGGGTCTTCTTTCTTACGTCTCTGGAGTCCTTTGCTGGTTCATCATCCTTGATTACTCTGTTGTAACATATCTAGTTTTAATAAGTTAGTTATTAGATATATGAATTTGGAAAATTTTGAGGTAGGATGTGGATGCAAAAAAAAAAAGATTTGTTTTAAAAATGTTAGGAAAAATTGATTATAATAGGCATCCACATCAATAAAATGTTAGGTGTTAGTTGCTTTAAACAAAGAAGGTAGAATAAAATGTTAGGCAAGCTAAAAGAGAAACAAGCTTCACTATAAAAAAATTTGGAATACATAAGGTTGCTAGTGCAAATGCACCATCATCATGCTGATCCTATGTTGCATGTAAGGAAGAATTATCAGAGGAGGTCATGTTTCCATTCTTACACTAAAAATCCCCTTCCTACATTATAATTCCCTACACATTCGTTTCCCTAATTCCCTTCTTCATTACATACTCCCCTCATAGTTTTATCCTAAGTTTTATTTCCCAATAATCTATTACTAACACATTATGTTTCATTCCCTACATCCATACCATATAACTTTCCCGTCATGTGAACATTCAATTAAAAGTTTTAATGTGGTTATGTGCCTCGCCATTAAAAGCAGACTATTTTTCTCCCCATCCCCGCCTGATAAAACTAATCCAACGCTCCTTATATGATTTCAAACCCCCTCCGCCATCTAACCTTTATCAGCAGAGGGGTCCGAAATAAGTTGTATTACCATACCACCCACTTGCTAAATGTCACTATTGCAGGATTTCGGACCCCCCTCCAAAACCGTAAACAACCTCACCCCCTCGAAAGTTGTTTCTCCAATACAACTTACCATTGACCACTGATTACTCTACCATCCCATCACTGCCACGTAGTCTCTCATCAACGAATAAAATCACCTCCCTCCATATTCTCGTCATTCATTTATTACAATTTCTCGTTAACCCCATGCCATTAATGGATGAAAATAAGTTTGCTATAAACTCATTTTAAACCCTCTGCGAACTTCCTTCTTTCATACTACAGTCTACAGAGCTAAAATTGCTATCAATTTTCGATCACAAGTACTCGATTGATTCTCAAAGCTACATCGCTTGTCCGAGCAGCATTCGAATTCACAAGTACACTTCCCCTCTTCATATATTGGTCAGAAAACCTTCTTTCCATTATAAAACTCAGTCTTCTGTTATAATTTAAAATCCATTGTCAAATTTCTGTCAGCATGACTCCTAAATAGAAGAAACCATAGGAAGATGTTAACCCTCTCATTTTTCCCTTTGTTGACATTCACCATATTCCTTTAGCTAATAGATACTATATGATTCATGAAACCAATTGTGAGAATGATCTTTTTGAATTATACTGTTGGCTAGAAGATAAATATGTCGACCAAACTGATGAAATTCAACTATGGAAATCAAACCTCCCCTATTACATATTTCCTCTCAGCTTCAGTGCTCCAGACTTTATCAAAAACTATCAAGTTTCTTATCTCCTAGATTAGAGAGCCATTGTCAACCCTCAAGGCCAAATTCTATATACCATAACCCTTGAATTTATTGACCATATGATGCAAGCTCCAACTGTCAAAGAAACCACTCCATTTTCTCATGAAGCCTTAGTTGAATTATATCAAAAACTAGATTTTACCAAGAGAGCTGAAACCCTAGAGTTATTCCTTTCAAAATATGCCCCTATGCTTAAAGAGAATCCTCCCTCTCGTTCATCCATGTTCCCAAAAAGAGCCAGGAAAATTATCACTATGATTTCTTATTTACTTGGCTATTACTCTAATGAATGTGTCAATGATGCCATTATTAGATTCCTGTCAATCTTTTCTAATGATTCCTAGCCCACCATTGTGTTTAATTTCAGTCAGTTTTTAGCAGAGTCTATCCACCAGTAGTTTGTTAACTTTGATACTCAAGAGGTTTTTAAATATACTTTTGTTCTGATCTATATATTCATATACTTCCAAGGTGATCATCTAAATTTGTCATTGTATAATTTAGATGATAAAGGAGAAGAGCAGTCAGTGATATTTTGGACTACCATGGTCAGGAAAGAACAAAATGAATATTCATTTAAACAATTCATAGACATGTGTGTTCATCCTATCATGAGTCTTTTGAGTGGCAGTACTAAGAGCATAATGAGTGAAGAAATTAAAAAAAAAATGCATCTTACACAATAGGCACAGAATGGAGATTGGTATCTCTATAATAACTACACTGAGATTAGAGTACCACCTTTCAAGCTGCCTAAATACCTCCCAATGAGGATTTTTGCACTTGAATATATCAGATAGATGATAAACATGGACCAGATTCAGTTTAAATCTTCCAAAAAGAAATCACAATTCAGAATAAAGACTTGGGTTGGTTAGTTTATTTGTAATAGCAGGGTAGCAGGAGAAGAGGTAGAGAAGATATTTAAAACCATGAATTCTGATTTGAGTTTTACTTGGTCTTATGACGCTTTAGGAACCATTTCTAAATTAAGGGTGGACACCAAATCTACACCTTACTTTCATACAACAAGGCTCGGGATTGAACAATACAAAAAAAAGAAAGAATGGGTAGCAAATACTCTACAGGAATCAGAGGAGCAACAAGTCTCTACTTCTTCAGTGAATACACCTTCCCTGCAAGAAGAAAAGATAGGAAAGAGAAACAAAGAAGAAGTGTCTCCCATGGAAACTAACATTATCAACTTTGGTTTCAAGCTTATATTTAGAAAAAAGGAAAATCTTAGTTCAAGGCTGAACTTTAGCAAAGATTCACAACAGCAGCAGCCTAACATTTCAAAGGAAATTCCTGCAATTATATTAGGAGAAGAGAAATCAACAGATCCTCCTGATTCTTCGACACCTTCTCAAATTCAGCAGCAACAGATCATAGAGAAAGAATCACCTTCATCAAGTGAGCTTGAGAAAAGAACAATTGACATCTACAAATAAATGAAGCTAAAGAATGAAGCTTTAAAAATCAATGTCTATAATCAATTTTGGAAACAGACATCTAGCATACAGAGAATATTGTTAACTGCCTTTGATTCAGAGAAAGGAAGAATGCACATGGAATTTCTCCAAGCTCAATAACCTCAACCCAAAGGAGTGGCAGATTACAAGAAAGCCACTCTTGAGTTTGATATTAAGGATGTACATTTAATTGATCAAATGGAAATGCACAAACAAGCATGAGAGATGATATTTTCCTCTGCTACTAATACTGCCATGACATTGTCTATATTATAGGCTACATTTTCCACCATTTTATCATAGATTGACATGGAAAGGATTTCTTCTCATGCCAAAGAATCTAGGATTAAAACACTAGAAGACTTGGTAATCAGATTGGGTATGACCCTACAAATATTAAAGCTGCAAAGGAACTAATCAAAAAGAAGAATGAACATATTGTTGCATTAAATAAACAACTCAAACTCCCAGCAACTAAAGATCCTTTGGCTAAGGAAATAAGTGAGACAGAGAATCAAAAAGCAGATATGATGAAGGTCATAATTGAACAAAATTCACAGATAAAGCAAAAGGAAGTTCAAATATAAAGACTCATTGAAGAAGCCAAGAAATTAGTTGTTTTTCTACAAGCACTTCCAATCACTAATATTCCTTCAGCTAAACCTACTACAAGCACTCAAGGAGATGCTATTGAACTGGCCCAAGTAGTTCAGAAGATGTCACTTCAATATGAAGAAATCCAAAAGTTGGAGAAAAACGTAAAGCAACTGGAAGACATTCAAAGTAGGTCTAACACCAATCATTCAATAGAAATCCAGAGAGCCCAAACTCAAATAGAGAATTGGAAGAAGTCAACAAATGAAAATGTCATTGGTACTCCCCTTGCTCAGGTTAAAGAAATCATTTGGAGAAGAATTATCAATGAAATGAAACAAATTTGGCCCTGCATCCAGATTATGTTTGAACAAAGAGCATTGGTAGAAAAAGCCAACAAAGCTATTTCTAAAATAAATGATCAGTTAGGAACAATGCTAGCAACAACAAACAAAATCATTAAGTTTCTCAATTATAAGTATAAATATGAGCTAGAAGAATTGGGAGTAGAATACATTACAAAAACAATCCTTCAAGTAAAAAAGGTTCTTACTAAGAAGAACTTAGTAACACAACTAGAAAAAAAATTCCATACTCTAGAATTTTTCATTAACAAGTTTTTGTCAAGAATTGAAGCATTTATTAAGAAAGGACTACCTTCTATTTTTGTGTTGAATGACAAGCTGACGGACAAAACAGATTATTTTTAAAGATTATAAGAACAGATGAAAACTTCAATTGTTGCATCATCTTCAATCAAAGGATCAATCACTAGCAGAGCTTTATATGAAGCTGTTGGGAATATTTGTTTTATTCAAAATGAGATTCAACATGTTTTTCCAGTAAAACCTACCTTTACTAAATAGACTGAGGTAGATGAAATCTACCGAAAGGCTATAAAGGTAACAATTCCAAATTTAGAACGTTGGGAGAAATTGGAAGAATATAAAAAAGAATAAAGCCTGCCAGAATTTATTCCAGAACATCACTCTACCACAATAGTCAGTTGCCAGCTTATCCAGAAAAAGAGGTGACTCAGCAACATATTCCAATAGAACAGGGACAAAATGCAGATGCATTCTTCCTAGATCAAATCCTTCAATTCTGTTTTAGTTTTAGATATTTTAGCATGCCTAGTAGTCAATAAGGCATTAATTGTAAAACTCCTTTTTGATATAAATACCTCATTTTGATAAAGAATCAGGGGTTGCGCCTTGTAATTAGTTTTTAAATAGAATTGTACTAAGCTGGAGATTTTTGAATTTTAATAAAGGATTTTGAGTTTTCTACACATGGCTTGTCTTCTAGTGAGTTCTTCTTTGTGTTTATCATAATTGTTTCTTCATATAATTTATCTTATAGACAGTTATCCAATTAAAAATCTTAATTGAGTATCAATTTTGTTTTTAATTCATTGGGAATTGTAATTTAATTAAGAGACTAAGTTATAGAGTTGTTTGCTTCTACTACTTCCTCTTGAAAGTTAAATTGCATTAGGTTTCTGTTATAATTTGGTTGTATTATGTTGATCATTGAAACACAATTTTAATGACTCCTTCTTGTAAATGTTTAAGTATTTTTTCTGAGTATATGATCATTTACATTTCCTTTTTCTTCTAAACATCATCACACATCAAATTTAAATTACTATGTGCAAATAAAAAACAACCCTTCATTATATTTAAGATATTTCTAATTTTTAGAAACACCTGTTTTAATTAACTATTCTCTAGTCATCCACAAAATCAAAAACCCCAAAATATTCCAGATGCTTTGGCATAACCAATTGACCTAGGGTTATCTCAAAGGACAACATCAGATTTGTGTTGTTGTCAGGGAAACGAAATTTTCTCTGGGACAACGAAATTCCTCTTTCCTTTAAGGTGAGTAAAGGTTAGATCATTGGTCAAAATCCTTCACCTGGTGATTCCACTATGCCAAACTAGTACCTTTTAAGCACACTAGATCCCATTATGAGTTTGACACAGTCAAACCTCTGTCAGATCCAGAAAGACTTGTGAGAAATATGAGTTCCAGAAGAAGACATCAACCATATTCTTCCACTTCAACCTTACAATCTTAAGATATAATACAATTTGATCCTTATAGTAACATTCCATCCAATCCAGACTACACTCACTTATCACCTAGGGTTGCAGAACTCTTAGATAGGGGAGTTGATTTCAAATCAGCTTCCTTATTCATTCACTTGAATCTCATCTATAACCTCCACTTCCACCGGGATCACCTAAATCTGAGCTTGATCTAGGTGCTCATTTACCTTAATACAAACCTACAGACTTTATATCGCACACTACTTATTTATTCCATTCCACTTATAAACAACCTAAATCTTCTACCTCTAAACAAACTTAAGGGACCTTTGCTATATATTCTAATCCACTTTTTGAAACAGAGGAGGATATTCATTCTCAGGTTCACAAATTGGTTATTAAGGCTCCCTTGAAATCATTCAGGACATCTCCACCTTCTTTATCTCCTCCTAATTCACCTTCACATAGTAGTTCACCACCTCTATCATCACCTAGATCTTCATCATCATCATCTTCATCATCCACTCATACACCCCATGCGCCTCCTTCTATTATGGATTTTCAGCCTATTATGCAGGCAAGATATGTTGCACTAGTCTTCCTCAGAATTTGAGTAATTTTATTGATGGTTACGTTAAAAATTTACCTGGATTCAATGGAGAAATAGTCCCCTTAGCTGAAGATCACATTTCAGCCTTCCTAGACTTTACTGACAATATGAATATAGAAGAATAAAATGTTTACATTATACTTTTTGTACAATCCTTAAAGGGAAATTTCAGAGTCTGGTTTAGACAACTTGCTTCTAATTTTATTAGGAATGGGAATGAAATCATTTCCATCTTTAAAAACCAATGGGGGGTAAAGAATGATGCTGTCTATTTTCTCACTCAATTTGAAGAACTGAAGAGGAATCTTGGTGAACCAGTTGCTGAATTTATTAAAAGATTTAATAAACTCTACCACAAAATGCCTGCTGATTGCAAACCACTAGTAGCAGCTACAAAAGTCATATTTTCCAAAGCATTTGATGATGAATTTGCAGTTATGCTGAGGGAAAGAGTTTCTAATACATTACAGGACATTCAAACAAATGCCATTGAGGTAGAAGCTAATAGGTCAACTTCTGGTAAAATCAAAGCTAAAGAAGAGAAAGAGCAAAGAAAATTAAAATCTAAACTTGATGAATCATCCTCTTCTAAATCCAAACTTGAAGATCAAAAAATTGATGAAATCACATCTTTACTCAGAAATTTGTCTAATAAGATCTCCAAAATTGAAACACAACCCAGAACTTGTCAGCAAGTTGGTATCAGACCTCAAAATCAAAACCAATAGTGGAGAGATCCTTAACTTCAAATTCTTCAAAGACCAAATTCAAACACTCATCCTCCTTTGTTGATTGATGATCAGCAACCACAAGATACAATCCCTGTAATTACTGAAGATATCAATATTGTTGATTCTTCACTAGTACAAATGGCCATTGTCCCTTCATCTTCCTCTCAATCTTTGGAACAAGAAAAATAAGACAATCAACTCTCCAAATATCAAGCTTTCTCTGAATTCCTTATTGCAGAGTTAAATAAAAGATATGTTCACAGACCCAGAGCATGCCTTGGTAGACCTCCTAAGGCTACTACCATCATTGAACCTGTAGTAAAGTATATTCAGACCCAAACCCCAACACCTCAAACCACATATTCCTCAACTGTAACTCTTCCACCTAATAAAACTATTCTAACAAATTTCCATATTGAAAGAGAGTTGGAAAGAGTCAAGACTCCCATTCCCCTGGCTAAACTTTCTAAGAATCCTGGTTACAAAAACTCAGTGTCAAAATGGATCCAGTCTTCTAGTGTTGATGCTGAAGGAGATGTTATTAGTTTGCGGGATGAAAAACCTTCTGTGGCTTTTTGTCTTAGTTCTGACATAATTGATGAGATTGTTCCACCATTCTATGTGACTTTGAAAGCTCATGATTATTTGTTGTATAACTGTATGTTGGATTCTGGTGCATCACATAACCTTATTCCTAAGGTAATTATGGACCAGTTGGAGTTACAGGTCACACGATCTTATCATGATCTTTACACATTCGATTCCAAGAAAGTACCTTGCTTAGGATTGATTAAAGACCTAGTTTTCAACTTAGCTCAAATTCTTGTTAAAAGTATAGTCTTAGACATTGTTTTCACTGACATCCCACCTAAATTTGGCATGCTTCTTTCTAGATCATGTTGTGCCAAACTTGGACGATCTCTACAGATGGACATGTGTTATGTAACTATTCCAGTTTTTGGTGGTGAACAAGTGAGGTTATATACGGAAGTTAGATTCGTTCACACTGTTTGTAGAGCTGATCAAGCAAGGAATTCCCCTATTTATGTTGTTGATCAAGACTTTAGTTGTTTTCAATTATCCTCACAAAATTCATCAAACTCTCAGCTTGTTATTCAAAATATTGTTTCCAAACCAGAAATTGAAAAATCAAATATTTGGAAACTTTACTTTGATGGTTCTTGCTCAAAGGATGGAGAAGGAGTAGGAATTGTTTTAATATCACCAAATAAAGAGAATATTACTTAGTCATGTAAACTAGAATTTGAAGTAACTAATAACATGGTTGAGTATGAAGCGTTTTTGATTTGTCTTCAGATGGCTAAAGAATTAAAGGTGCAAAACTTGGTTGTGTTTTCAGATTCTGAACTTATTGTAAAACAAGTTAGAAAACTTTGTCAAACCAAACACCCAAGACTAAGATCCTATAGGAATGAAGTTTGGGATGTCATTGAACAATTTTTCTTTGGTTTCAACATTACTGCAATTCATAGAGATTGAAACATGCATGCAGATTCACTTGTTATTTTAGCCAGTTCTTTTAAAACTCCTCAACCAACACTGTTAGAATATCAAACCCAAGTTAAATATAGACCATCAATACCTGACAATTTAAAATATTGGCAATTTTTTGAAGATGATGAGCAACTAAAATCCTTTCTCCAAGTCATTGAAGAATTTTCAAACATGCAGATTGAGGAAGATCAGAAAGAGGTCCATGAAACAATTCACCAAAATTCCGATAAACCACTTGAGTAAAAAATTCTTGATCATGAAATCATACAACTGTCCAATAATTTTATTCCTAAAGGATTGATTCCATTAGAGAATATTTTTGATGATAATGATGTGTTTAAGAAACCTATATCTAAAACACCTGATGAAGAAATTGAAGAGTGTAATATTGGGACAATAGAGGATGTTAGAAATATCAAGCTATCATCAACCCTACCTTTGGATATAAAAGATAAATATCTTAATCTTCTTAAAAACTGTAAATATGCATTTGCCTAGTCTTACACTGAATTAAATACCTATGACACAACTTTGATTGAACATAAAATTCCCTTAAAACCAGATGCAAAACCCTTTGAGCAAAAATTGAGAAGAATCAATCCCATATTACTCCCAACTATTGAGAAAGAACTAAAGAAACTACTTGATGCTCACATTATTCTACCTCTGAGGTATTCAAATTGGGTAGATAACTTAGTTCTAGTCAGAAAGAAAAATGATGAGATTAGGCTGTGTGTAGACTTCCAGAATCTGAATAAATCATCCTTAAAAGATAATTATCCATTACCCAAAATGGATCGTTTACTTCAAAAGGTTTCAAGATCTAGTAGGATATCTATGATTGATGGTTTTTCCGGTTATAACCAAATCATGTTGAGCAAAGCGGATCAATATAAAGCTACATTCGTCACTCCCTGAGGTACATTTATGTATGCCTCAATGCCATTTGGATTGACCAATGTTGGGGCCACTTTTCAAAGAGCCATGCACCTAGCATTTATGGGTAAAACTTTTGAATTCGTTGTTATATATTTAGATGATTTAAATCTCTTTTCTTATTCTGATGAAAATCATTTAAAGCACTTGAGCAAGGTTTTTGACAGATGCAGGAAATTTGGTATCTCCCTTAATCCTAAGAAATCATTATTTGCTGTAAAGGAAAGGAAATTACTAAGGCATATTATCTCAAAGGATGGAGTCATAATTGACCCAAAAAGAGTATCAACCATTCAAACATTGTATCTACCAAGAAATAAGAAGGAAATACAAATTTTCCTTGTGAAAATTAATTTCCTTAAAAGGTTTATTCCTAGTAAAGGATGTAATTGACATGCTTAACAGAAGTAACGAAGTAAAATGGAGTTTTTCTTTTGATCAAATCCAAAAAGCTATTTTTGAAGCCCCTATATTAGCTAGTCCTGATTATTCTCTACCTTTCAACATATTCTCTTTTGCATCTAAAACCACTTTAGCTATTGTACTCCTACATAAAAACATTAATGATGATGATCAGCGCATAGCATTATTTTCCAAAGTCATGAGGGATGCTGAAATTAGATATGATATCATGGAGAAACAAGCCTATGCCCTTATTCAAGCCCTCAAAGCTTTCAGAACTTATGTGCTGCATTCACACATTACTACATATGTCCCTAGTCATGTTGTGAAGATTGTTTTAACTCAGCCAGATACTGTAGGGAAAAGGGGGAATTGGATTGCCAAAATCCTTGAATTTTACCTTGATATCAAAACTAGAAAGCTTGTGAATGGTCAATGTTTAGCCAAAATATTGGCTAAATCTAATTGCAAAGTACTGGGAATTAATTTGGTTGCTGAAATGTCACCTGGGAAGAATCCACAAGAACCTTCCTTCATATTAAAGGAGAACCCACAAGAACCTCCTTCTAATATAGAAGGAGATAATCCACAAGAACCTCTTCCTTCAGGTCAGAATATTATTGTTCATATAGATCATAAATATCTTCTTTCTGATTAGTATTCTGATATTGTTCAATTCCTTAGAGATTTTCAATGTCCAGCTAATATTATTTTGAAACAATGCAAAGCTTTAAAACTAAAATCAGTTAAATACTGCATCATCAATGAAAACTTGTATTGGAAAGATCCTTTAAACATCCTTCTTCTCTATCTAATTGTAAATGAAATAGAAGGAATAATAGATCAGTTCCATGTAGGAATTTGTGGTGGACATTACGCTTAGAGAGCAATAGCCTACAAGATTTTGAAGGCGGGTTTTTATTGGCCTTCACTCTTCAAAGAAGTTGCAACAAGGGTAAAAAGTTGTGTTCCATGCCAACTTTTTGTAGAAAAACAAAAGTTTTCATCACTTCCTTTAGTTCCAGTGTCATTTCAAGCTCCTTTCCTACAATGGGGATTCAACTTCATTGGGGAAATCCATCCTCCATCAAGAAACAAACATAGATGGATATTAACTATTACTGATTACTTTACCAAGTGGGTAGAAGCCATACCTATAAATAATGCTATTGATGTTGTCGTAATTAAGTTTCTTGAGGAAAATATTTTATCAAGGTTTGGATGTCCTCAACAAAACAGATAATGCAGTAGCTTTCAACAGTATAAAAATGATTGAATTTTGTCAAAAATATTCAATTTTATTGCATCATTCTTCACCTTACTATCCACAGGGTAATGGGTTGGCAGAATCTTCCAACATGAGCTTAGTTAAGGTTATAAAGAAGACTCTTGAAGATCACAAAAGGAGATGGGATGCACATTTGATCCATGCTATTTGGGAAAATAGAGTTTCTCCTAAAAGGTCAACAAGAAAGTCTCCTTTTCAATTGGTTTATGGAAAGGAAGCTATTTTTCCCACTCATTTAGCTTTACTTGTAATGAAATTTCTTCCAGAATATTATGAGGAAAAGAATGATTTTTCAAGGATAATAAATCAAATCATTGAGCTAAATGAAGATAGAGATGAAAGTTAGTATTAGCTGAAGAAGTATCAAAACAAAATGAAGGACATTTTTAACAGAAAGGCAAGAGAAAGAAATTTCAGAAAGGATGATCTTGTGCTCAGATGGGATTCAAGAACAGAAGACAAAGGCAAGCATCAAAAATTTGACACTCTCTGATTTGGTCCATTCAACATTAAAGAAGTCAAAGGAAACAACACATTTATATTGTAGAATCTGGAAGGAGAGTATTCCTCATTGTTAGTCAATGGGAAATACTTGAAACACTTCATTCAGTATTACTTTATCATTTCATCCACCATATGTAAATATTCGAAGGGTTTAATTTCAAATCTGCAAGTGAGTATCTTTTGCCGCAAATACTCCATAGCCTAAGGTGAAGGAACTTGGATCTACTTGTTCTCTGCATCCCACAGGGGGGAGCAATCGCCAAATGGAGTAGACGTTGTAACATATATAGTTTTGATAAGTTAGTTATTAGATATATGAATTTGGAAAATGTTAAGGTAGGATGTGGATGCAAAAGAAAAAGATTTGTTTTAAAAATGTTAGGAAAAATTGATTATAATAGGTGTCCACATCAATAAATGTTAGGTATTAGTTTCTTTAAACAAAGAAGGCAGAATAAAATGCTAGGAAAGCTAAAAGAAAAAGAAGCTTCATTTTAAAAGTTTTTGGAATACATAAGGTTGCTAGCTCAAATGCACCATCATCATGTTGATCCTATGCTTCATGTAAGGAAGAATTCAAAGGAGGTCATGTTTCCATTCTTATATTAAAAATCCCCTTCCTACATTATAATCCCCTACACATTCGTTTCCCTAATTCCCTTCTTCATTACACACTCCCATCGTAGTTTTATCCTAAGCTTTATTTCCCAATAATTTATTCCCAACACATTATTTTTCATTCCCTACCTCCCTACCATATAACTTTCCTAAGTTATACTCCCAACACATTATCATTTTACCTCATATATCCCATCATGTGAACATTGGATTAAAACTTTTAATGTGGTTATGGGCCCCGCCAATAAAAGTTGACTACTTTTTTTCCCATCCCGGACCGATAAAACTAATCCAATGCTCCCTATATGATTTTGTACCCCCCTCCATGAAAACCGTAAACAGCCTCACCCCCCCTCTGAAAGTTGTTTCTCCACAACAACTTACCATTGACCATTGATTACTCTACCATCCCTCCGCTGCCACGTAGCCTCTCATTAATGAATAAAATTACCTCCCTCCATATTCCTAGTATTTATTTATTACAATTTCCCGTTAACCCCGCACCATCAATGGTTGAAAATAAGTTTGTTATAAACTCATTTCAAACCCTCTGCAAACTTCTTGTTTTCATACTACAGTCTACAGAGCTAGAATTGCTGTCAATTTTCAATCACAGGTACTCCATTGATTCTCAAAGCTACATCGCCTGTCTGAGCAGCATCTGAATTCACAAGTACACTTCCCCTCTTCATATATTGGTCATAAAACCTTCTTTCCATTATAAAACTCAATTCTTCTATTATAATTTAAAATCCACTGTCAAATTTCTGTCAGTATGCCTCCTAAATAGAAGAAACCATAGGAAGATGTTAACCCTCTCATTTTTCCCTCTGTTGACATTCACCATATTCCTTTAGCTAATAGAGACTATATGATTCATGAAACCAATTGTGAGATTGATATTTTTGAATTATACTATTGGCTAGAAGATAAATATGTCGACCAAACTGATGAACTTCAACTATGGAAATCAAACCTCCCCTATTACATCTTTCCTCTCACCTTCAGTGTTCCAGATTTTATCAGAAAGTGTCAAGTTTCTTATCTCCCAGATCAAAGAGCCATTGTCAACCCTTAGGGCCAAATTCGGTTTACCATAACCCCTAAATCTATTGACTAGATGATGCAAGCTCCAACTGTCAAAGATACCACTCCATTTTCTCATGAAGCCTTAGTTGAATTATATCAAAAACTGGATTTTACCAAGAGAGCTGAAACCCTGAAGTTATTCCTTTCAAAATATGCCCCTATGCCTAAAAGAAATCCTCCCTATCCTTCATCCATGTTCCCAGAAAGAGCTAGGAAAATTACCACTATGATTTCTTATTTACTTGGCTAATACTTTGATGAATGGGTCAATGATGCCATTATTGGATTCCTGTCAATATTTTATAATGATGCCCAGCCCACCATTATGTTTAATTTCAGTCAGTTTTTAGCAGAGTCTATCCAGGAACAGTTTGTTAACTTTGATACTCAAGAGGTTTTTAAATATACTTATGTTCTTATCTATATGTTCATATACTTCCAAGGTGATCATATAAATCTGTCATTGTATAAGTTAGATGATAAAGGAGAATAGAAGTAAGTAATATTTTGGACTACCATGGTCAGGAAAGAAAAATATGAATATTCATTTAAACAATTCATAGAAATGTTTGTTCATCCTGCCATGAGTCTTTTGAGTGGTAGTACTGAGGGTAGAATAAGTGAAGAAATTCAGAAAAGGTTGCAGCTTACACAGCTGGCACAAACTGGAGATTGGTATCTCTATGAGAACTACATTAAGATTAGAGTTTCTGGTTGTGAACTACCACCTTTCATTAAGATTAGAGTTTTTGGTTGTGAACTACCACCTTTCAAGCTACCTAAATACCTCTCAATGAGGATTTTTGCACTTGAATATATCAGACAAATGATAGACATGGACTAGATTCACTCTACATGTGCCAAAAAGAAATCACAATTTAGAATAAAGACTCGGGTTGGTCAGTTTATTTGTAATAGTAGGGTAGAAGGAGAAGAGGCAGAGAAGATATTGAAAACCATGAATTTTGATTTGAGTTTTACTTATTGTTATGACCATTTAAGAATAATTTCTAAGTTAAGGGTGGACACCAAATCTACACCTTACTTTCATACAGTAAGGCTGTTGAGTAGCGGATCCCCCCATAGCATGTTTTTGGGGCTTGAATCCTGAGCTTTGGTCAAATATAATGTAAAGACCCCGCGAAATGCAGGTGCGAAGCACAAGAGTGTAGGGTTATCCACCCTAAAATAATGTAATTTAATGTAAAGTGTGTCAGCCTACCCATGGTCTGCGGACCATGGGATTGTATAAATAGAGCGAGACTCTAAGTGAAAAGGGAGTCTTAGTTTTTACAAGTAATAGATAGATGCGAAGGCATGGTTAGAGGATAGAAGTGAATCTGAAGTGTATTGGGTCATAGTAGTAGGTGGAGGCTCTGTGGCTAAGTGCACATAGGCCTAGTAGAGTCTGCAGCTGAGTGCGCGGACCCCTGCAGCTAAGTGCGTAGGGCCAAGTTAGGTCTGTAACTGAACTTGAGTATTACTAAAGATAAGATTGATTCAAAATATTATGCGTCTGTTTGCAGGTCTATTTTTATATGTTCTGTTTATCTTTAAGAATTTATGTTGTTTTCAAATACGCACACCTATCTAAATGTTAAATGAATAATAAGAACATTGGGTCCACACAAACTAAGTTAAGACCTAATATAATAACACAGTAAGGATCAGATCAAAATAATATTGTATTCTCTGAGGTACGCATGGGTTGCGAAGGGTAGAAAGCTGCACAGAGTAGCGCAGCGCGTAGGTTGGGATCACAAACCTCTAGAACCCTCATCAAGACATCCATAGGGTGCAGAAACCTGGTTCTAGAACCCTATCATACTACTTTTGGTGAGACCTCAATCTGCGCTCCGTGGAATGTTGCTGAAAGGGCCAGTAGTACCAGGATTTTCTTGGCTAAACTCATTGTTGAACCTGAGTTAGGTCCCACATAGCCAACAAGTGGTTCCATTGCCAGGACCAGGATCTGCCTAAGGGATGTCTGATGTCGTGCCACTGGAACCAAACAAAGAAGGAAATTGAAGAGTGGGTGGACAAGAAGATTCACGATTTCATGACATAGGAAAACAGAACTCTGCAGGTATCCAAGAAGAGGTGGCTAGATCGCTACGTGTAGATGGAAATCCATGAGATTTTCTTTGCATCCTTTCCTTCTGAATTGTATGAGTGGATCACAAGGTTAGCCGACAACCAGGGAAGGTGTAAGCTCAACCAACGGATAGAGTGGACTTTGGAATTAGTGCATAGACTAGAGGCATCAGAAGAGAATATTGTACAAGTTGTGGACCATTAGCTTGACCTCATAATAGGGGGATTTATCACTGATTTTGCGATAGACACAGCAAAGTAGAATGACGTTTTCTCAAGGGACCACGAGGTAAGTACATTAAATATTTGAATAATTGGATTAAGATGTTGTTATGTGAAAAGTGGGTTATGCGAATACATTAATGTTTGGAACGATGCAGAGTAGAAAGATCTACAAAGGTAGCGGGGAATTAGGAAATAGTCCCTTAATTTCACTTTTGTGAGAGAGCGAGGAAGAGCTCGCTCGGGTCTCTCCGAGAAGTGCAGTCAATTTAATAAGGCAGCGCATTCCGCAGTTACCACCTCCACCCACGCCACCACCCGCTTCACCTCCTTCACCTCCATCTCCATCCACTCCACCTCCACCAACCCCGCAGTTTATCATGGCGAGCATGATCAAGCTACCTGTATTTAGAGGAGTAGGGAATGAGGACCTGGACCAGTTCTGGTTCATGGTAAGAGCACTGTGGGAAGCACAAGAGGTTATGGATGACAACATTAAGAAGGCCACATTGGCGAGTGCGATACAAAATCGCGCATTGATGTGGTATATCAAGCACTCCAATGACCACACAAATGCAGGGATAGCAAAGATCTAGAATGTGTTGAATAGAGAATTTAGCTGGCCACAATCAAAGATAAAGTTGATCATCAAGTTTAAAGAGATCATGATGCTTCCAGGTGAGACCCCCTAGCATCTGGATCAACGGCTGAAGAGTATGATCTGCAAGGTTAATATGAAGCTATCAAATACGCAGCACCACACATGGTTTGTGGCATTTTTGACACCACACTTGAGGATGGCTCTGTCACAACAGAAGCTTCCAACCCAGGCTAAAGTGTTGGAAATGGTGATGAGGTTGTATGAAACACCAATACAAGATCTGGGGTTGGGAGTTCAACAAATCCACATGCAACTATAGAATCTATGCCTGGCAATGCTGAGTTTGAAGAAGGATAGGGCATCGTGGCCAGAGGTGTGCGAGGAAGTATGGTGCATAAAATGAAAATGCCAGGGTCATGACAAGGATCACTTTCCAGTATTCGCGAGATACTTGGAAGGAGGGGGACCAATGCCGTTGAGACCAGAGGCATAGGCAGGGTCGAGTGTGACACCCATGCTATGGTGGGTGATTTGTCAGATAGGAGGAAAACACATGACGGATAATTGTCATTTGTTGCAGAAGTACTATGCATTGGCACCCCAACAGTTATTTTGTAATTTCTATAGGTTGGTGGGCCACGATTAGCGTACTTGTCGTAGCTACGAGTTAATGATGGATTGGACCCCAACCTATAAGATGCAGATAGAAACGCGAGCCCTCGACCCAGCTGCGAGGATAACACACGTTAGATTTCAGTGGCAAGGTCAAGGACAATGAGGAATGGGACCAGGAATGGGCTGCAGACAGTTAATTTGTTACAATTACGGAGGACTAGGGTGCTATGCCTGCGATTGTACCAACCCGACAAGAATATCTTGTTCATACTGTGCTCAATTTGATCATTAAATGGTAGAATTTCCTACGTTGATCGTAAAGATGCACGAGAAGGGGGTACCCCAGCCTCCTTCGACTGAAAATATCCAAATGATGAGGTCTAAACCACGAGAAGAAGACCCAAATGTGAACATGATGCTCAGAAGCGGTGCAACCATAGGGGAAGATAAGGGGAAGCAGACCGAGGAAGATGCATGGGTTTGCATGGTCTACAAAGGAGCTTGAGTTTGACTTAGAACGCGCAAAGGAGACGTTCATGGAAGCTAAGAAGAGTTTCGTGGAGGCCTCTACTTCAGGTAGTAAGGATAAACCAGAGATAGGAATGGATCCTTCTATGCTTACTACCTTTCTGGAGACATGCATGAAACTAATGCACGACAACAAGGCAGTTAAGGGACTACAGGAGCTGATCACTAGGTGCGCAGGTTCATGGGAACCGCATGTAGTCCAGAAACTGGTAAATCATGCATCTTTCACTGGGAGAGAAATAATATTGACGGTGCAGATTGTCGAGTATGAAATGGATCGAGTAATCCTAGGCCTAGGTTCGGATGTGAATGTATTACCAAAGCAAACATGGGAACGTATGGGCAGGCCCACATTGAAGTGGTCCCTTATTCAATTATGAATGGCAAACCAACAGAATATTTTGCCCATGGGGAGGTTGTAAGGGGTAACAGTTGATATCAAAGGCATGAGCACACAGACGGACTTTGAGATAATAGAGATTATTGATGATAACAATCCCTATAACGCATTGCTAGGAATAGACTAGGCCACTGATATGAACAGAGTCATTAATCTAAAAAATCACAAAATGATCTTTGAGAAAAAGTTGCTACACATCATAGTCCCACTGGACCCAGCCAAAGGAGCATGTTACACTGAACCAATGCGCGATCATGAGCTAGATTGTATTTACAAGGTAACTACGTGAGATTAGGATTGGGTGAATCTGACTGCAGATGGAAGGATCTCGTGGGAGCGTGAAATTCCCTGCACCTTGGATTCAAGCGAAGAAGATGAGCGTTGGCATAATTGGTTGAACAAAGTATCAACATTGAATTGCAACATGATGATTAGATCACTGCATGGCATAACAACATAGGCCTGAGATTTGCCAACATATGATGGATTGATAGTGGTGGATGAATTCTTGAGCAAGTTTGGAAGCGCAGTACCGGAACAACAATGGTTCGATGCAATGAATTGGGCACTATGTGTAACACCTATGCGCTGGTGGGGAAAACACCAAGGAAATTTTGAGAACTGGTGCGGATGTAGAAGGATGATGCGCCTACGATTTGGGAAATTACAACTATGAATAGAAGATAAATATGATGGACGAGATGACCCATGCATGCACCTCACAAAATGGACCAGGGCCTATGGGGAAGAACCACAGCCTTAATGGGTACACTTATTCTACCATACCCTAGATGTCATACCCATGAATTGGTATACTATGATGGAACTCCGACATGGTATAGGCGAATGGGATGTCTTGCACAAGGGATTTTTGTTAACATTCACATTTGAAGAACGATGGTAGGATACTATTGACGACGCGCTACATGCAGTAAAAGCTTCCATCTTCAAAATACATCAAGAACCACTACAAGTAGTTCCACCTGTTGGCATTATGATACATATGTTGTACTTGATGGCAACCCATTCATCTCAGATGATAAATTATAGTGCAGAAAAGTTCAAGCACTTATATGCAGAGAAAATTTTATTTCATGTAGAGAAAAGTTCACGCACTTTTATGCAGAGAAAAGTTTATTTCATGTAGAGAAAAAGTTCACGCACTTTCATGCAAGGAAAAGTGTGTATATGTTGGAGAACTTACCTTTGGTCCATGGTAGTTAGTCCTTGGTATTTCATGCAAGGAAAAGTGCGTATATGTTGGAGAACTTACCTTTGGTCCATGGTAGTTAGTCCTTGGTATTTGAACCTATGGTTTTGGACCATGGTACCTCGTCAGAAGTGTTGATCTCACGCACTTTCATGGTTGGTTCATGGTATTAGTCCGATAGTTTTTGATCCTATGGTTTTGGCCTGTGGTATTGCATCCAAAAGTGTTGATCTCACGCACTTTCATGGTTGGTTCATGGTATTAGTTCGACAGTTTTTGATCCTATGGTTTTGGCCCATGGTATTGCATCCAAAAGTGTTGATCTCACACACTTTCATGGTTGGTTCATGGTATTAGTCCAACAGTTTTTTTGATCCTATGGTTTTGGACCGTGGTATTGAGAAAGGACTAAGGCTATAAAAGAGGAAGGAGATCATTTGACAAAGCATCTTATGAATTATTGAATATCTGATAAAGTGCTAGATCTGGAATATTGTGATTGGGTTATGGTGTAGATCTGGATGAAGAAGGAACCTGAGCGTAAGGAGAAGGATAAGTTCTATTGATGGGTCAAAATCTTAAGGCTGGAATAGTGGTATCTCTATATGATTTTGATCTGTGATATGTGGCATACGCTTGATCTATAAATCTAATAATCTGGGTCTGAATTATTGATGCATGTTTTATTTTACACATATTATGATCTGGGTATGTCTGATGTATGGAACAACTGCAAAGTTATAAGGAAATATTTGCAGATTTGTATGCGGGTTGGCTTTGGTGAAATCAGAGATTGATGATGCAAGTGTAGTTGATGGTTTTTTTTTTTGATGTTCTTGGATCCAGTCTGAAAATTAATGAAAAGTGGTCCTTGAAAGAAAAGAAGTAGGGGGTTGTAGCTCCCTTCCAGGAGAGACTGGAAAACGAGAGAGAGAGTTGTAGCTCTCTGCAGGTTGTAGCCTGCGTACTGGTAAAGGACTGCACCAGTACAAAATCATTGTAAAAGGAGTTTCTTATTAAAAGAAGATAGAGACATATTGCAGCAGGTGGTTTTCACCCACATTGGGTTTCCACCTTATATCTGGTGTTCTTTTGTGTGACTATTTGCTTTTCTTGTTCCTGCTCATTATTTTATGATTCTGACATACAAAGTAATGATCAATATTTGAAGAATTATTCAAAGTATAAATAAGGAAGATATATTGAAAAGAATTTGATAATACTAATTCACCCCCCCTCTCAGTATTATTTCCAACAATTGGTATCAGAGCGGGTCCTTCTGAAGAAGCTTGATCACTTGAAGGAAGATCTAACATCATGAGCAACTACGAGAGGGAAGCATCAATCAGGCCACCGATTTTTGATGGGACAAACTTCGTATATTGGAAGGTAAGAGTTACTGCCTATCTTCAATCTTTGGGTACAAAAGTATGGGACATTATAGAAATAGGGTATACTTTTCCATCAGCTACTCCTACAGATTTAGCTGAGAAGAAGAAATATGAAACAAATGCAAAGGCGGTTAATACTCTTCTAGGATGTCTATCTCAATCTGAATTCGTGAAGGTTATGCAATATAAATCCGCAAAAGAAATATGGGACAAGATTGTTTTGAGCTACGAAGGAGATGAACAGGTAAAACGTGCAAAACTTCAAACCCTCAGGATTCAGTATGAGAATCTCAGAATGTATAATGATGAAAGTGTGGCTAACTATTTTCTTCATGTGGATGAGATTGTTAATTGTATTAAAAATTTGGGTGAAGAAATGAAAGAGGCTGTTGTGGTTGAAAAAGTTCTAAGATATTTGTCACCAAGGTTTGAATCTAAAGTTTCTGCTATAGAAGAAAAGGAGAATCTACAACATCTTAAAATGTCACAACTACATGGAATTCTAATTGCTTATGAAATGAGAAAAGGAGGTCCATCTGACAGGAAAGAAGCTGCCTTCAAGGCTTCAGGTAAAGGAGAGTACTATGAATCAGGACATGGGTCAGAAGAAGAAGAAGAATCAAATTTTGTCAGAAATCTTCAACGGGGTGCTGGACGGTTCAGAGGTAAGTTACGCTTCAAATGCTTTTCTTGTGGAAGAGTAGGTCACTATGCTGCCAAATGTCCTCATAAGGATAAGATCGACAAGGGAAAGGAACCTATTAGATGGAACAAGAAACAAAATGCAAATAAGAAAAGCTACTACACTCATGAAGACAGTGATGGTCTATCAAATAGTGATGAAGATGAATGAGGTAATGACTATAAAATTTTAATGGCATTTGAAGATGATGATTACATGGATGCTATAGATGTGGATAGGTTTTATGAAGAGATTTCTAGACTTAAGACATGTATAGAAGAAAAGAATATGATCATTGATACTCTACAATTTCAAATTGATGAAAAAGAAAAATATCTTGAAAAGTTAGAAGGTGAAATTGTTGGCCTTAGAAAAGAAATTGAGAAAACAAAGGCTATTAATCTTAAGTTTGTCAAAGGATCTGAAACTCTGGATGAGATCATCAATGTATAGCGTTCTCCGCTAAACAAGACAGGTCTGGGGTATAATGGAGAAACATCTCAAGCATCCACCTCAAAGAGTTATCTTGATGCAGCAAGAAGGAATGAGCAAAAGCACAATGGAGATCATCAGGTAAAGCAGGGACGAAATACATCAAGAACGAACAAAGACTATCAGGTAAACCAGGGGCAATCTGTCTTAAGGATGAACAAAAGCTACAACCAGGCACAGGTAAAATCTTCTCAATTTGCTTCAAGAATGGATGACAATAGAAATTACAATCATTTGGCTGGTAGATTTGATAATCGCAGAAGTTTCTTCAATGGGCAATGTTTCTCTTGCCATAACTTTGGTCACAAAGCAGCTCAATGTGTTGCATATAAAACAATCATGACTAGAGAAGCTCAAAAACAAAGAAGTATGACTGAGATTACAAAAAGGACCTATAACAACTTTTTGGCTCTTGAAAATGAAGTTGAATGTTCTATTTGCAATAACTTTGGTCATGAAGATTCTGAATGCAGGAGCAGGTTTCAGCAGACAAAGGAACAAGCCTCAAGCACCAGAACATGGAGAATAAAGGAACCACAAACAGAAAGATGTGGGATAGCCTTTTATGCAGAGGGACAGGAAAATCTATGGTACATCGACAGTGGATGTTCGAAGCATATGACAGGTGATAAAGAAAAACTTGAATCATATTCTGCTTTAGAAAAGGGAAAGAAAGTTTCTTTTGGAAATGATACTCCAGCAGCTATAAAAGGAAAAGGCACAGCTCAGTTAAAAGAAAAGGTTAAAGCTAGAAATGTTTTGTATGTTGATGGCTTGAAGCATAACCTTCTGAGTGTCAGTCAGATGTGCGATCAAGGAACCGAGGTAATATTTCGATCAAATGGATGTAGCGTTCGTGATCTTGATACAGGGAAAACAGTGATCAAAGGTAGAAGAACTCCAAATAATCTATACATATTTGAAGAAGGACAACAACAATGCTATTTGAGCAAGGATGATGAACATTGGTTATGCCACCGGAGGTTGGGGCATCTAAGCTTTTCACAAATAAGGAAGGCATGCAAATATCAGGCAGTTCGTGGTCTTCCAGATATCAAAATTCCAGACAACACTATATGCAAATCATGTCAGTTTGGTAAGCAAACCAGAACCAACTTCCCGAAGAAGGAAGGATCAGCCAGCAGGCCTCTTGAACTAGTCCATACAGATGTATGTGGTCCTTTCAGGACGAGGTCACCTAGAGGAGAAGAATACTTGATATTATTCATTGACGATTTCTCCAGGTTTGTTTCGTTAGGACTTTTGAAGCACAAAGATGAAGCATTCGAAAAATTCAAATCCTTCAAAGCCTTGGTTGAAAATGAATCAGGTTACAAAATTAAGTGCCTCAGGTCCGACAGAGGTGGGGAGTTTACCTCAAATGAATTTTTCGATTTCTTTGAAGAACATGGGATAAGAAGGGAATTCTCTACAGCTAGAACTCCTCAACAAAATGGAGTGGTGGAAAGGATGAATAGAACAATCCAACAAATGGCCCGTGCTATGCTTGATGAGTCCGGAACTCCCGCAACTTTCTGGGGTGAAGCTGCATATGCTGCGGTTGTTATTCTCAATAAAACAAATGTCCGAGTGAACAACACTCAAACTCCTCATGAACTCTGGTATGGTGAGACTCCCTCGGTAAAACACTTCAAAATCTTTGGGAGAAAATGTTATATTAAGAATACTGATGAGCAACTTGGCAAACTTGAACCTAGAGCAGCTGAAGGCATTCTTCTTGGTTATTCTCCACACAGCAAAGCATATAAGTGCTACAATAAAAGACTTGGAAGAATTGTTGACAGCATTGATGTAGTGGTTGATGAAAAAGGATACATTCCTAGGCAAGTAAATCATGAAAATATCGAAGAAGATGAAGACTACCCTCAAAGACAGAATGATGAAGAAGAAGAACCTCAAGAAGCACCAGAGGAACAGATAAGGGTAGAAGAGAAGACTCCATCTAGGTACGTTTAGAAGAATCATCCAGAATCTCATATTTTGGGGCAAAAAGAAGCAGGTGTACAAACAAGAAGAACAATTGCAGAAGCTTCAAGCTATTTGGCATTACTCTCATCCACTGAACCACAAAATGTAAAAGAGGCATGCAAAGATGAATGTTGGGTCAAAGCAATGGATGAAGAACTTGAGCAGATCGAAAAGAACAACACTTGGGAGTTGGTTCCTAGACCAATGGATAAGAATGTTATAGGGACAAAATGGGTCTTCAAAAATAAGTTGAATGAAAATGGGGAAGTAATTAGAAACAAGGCCAGACTTGTTTGTAAAGGGTATGTGCAGCAAGAAGGAATAGATTTTGAAGAAACTTTTGCTCCTGTTGCAAGACTTGAGGCCATCCGAATGTTCCTTGCTCTCTCAAGCTTTCAAAAGTTCAAAGTATTTCAAATGGACGTGAAATCAGCCTTTCTGAATGGAGACTTAGAAGAAGAAGTATACATTGAGCAGCCAGATGGTTTCATTCTTGGAAATGATCCAAATCTTGTATGCAGATTGAAAAAGGCTCTCTATGGTCTTAAACAAGCTCCAAGGGCTTGGTACTATCGTTTGGACAAATATCTTCATCAACAAGGTTTTTCAAAAGGATCAGCAAATAGCAATCTTTATATAAAAATTGAAAATGACAAATTGCATATACTTGTTGTGTATGTAGATGACATTATCTTTGGCAGCAATGAAGAATCTATGAGTCAAAGCTTTGCCTTGGTGATGCAGAAAGAATTCGAAATGTCCTTGCTTGGAGAATTGACATATTTTCTTGGTTTGCAAATCCAACAAAAGGAAGGAGGGATCTTCTTGTCTCAAACCAAGTATCTCAAGCAGATTTTGAGGAAATATGGCATGGAAGATGCAAAACCAGTATGTAGACCCATGGTCACAGGATGTAGCCTCAGTGCAAATGATGAATCAGCAACAGTACATCAACCAACCTACAGATCTATGATTGGAAGTCTACTTTATTTGACAGGTACCCAACCAGACATCATGCATGCAGTGGGAATAGTTGGAAGATTTTAGGCAAATCGAAAGGAAACTCATCTTCAGGCAGTAAAGAGAATCTTCAAATATCTTCAAGGGACTCAAAATTATGGCTTATGGTATCCTAGAGATACAAATCTCACACTTCATGCTTATACTGATGCAGATTGGGCCGAAAGCGTGGATGACAGGAAGAGCACAAGTGCTGGTGCATTCTTTATGGGTTCCAGATTAGTATCTTGGTTCAGCAAGAAACAGAGTTCAATTGCCTTGTCTACAGCTGAAGCAGAATATGTTGCTGCTACATCTTGCTGCACTCAACTCCTTTGGATGATGCAGACCTTGCAGGATTTTCAAATCACTTGTACACCACCCATCTCCATCTTATGTGATAATACAAGTGCAATCAACATTTCAAAGAACCCAGTCATGCATTCAAAAACCAAGCACATACCAATAAAGTATCACTTTTTCCGGGAACAAGTGCTTGAACAAAGGGTCAAGTTGGAGTATGTTCCTTCTAAGGAATAGGTTGCTGATATACTCACCAAACCATTGCCTAGGGAGACCTTTGAATACCTCAGGCAAAAGCTGGGGGTTGTTGATGCATCATCTTGTTGTTGAATCTCTTCTGATTGTTGGTTGTACGCAAGGTTCATCTGAAGTATATGCGTACATGTGCTGGGTTGCGGATTGGTCAAAGATCGAATGGCACAGGTTCAGGGGGAGCATATCATGCATTGTTGGCATTATGGAGGAAGTACAAAAGGAGATCATGGATGTTGGTCTGAATATTGCTGCAATACGTCTCTATCTCTTTCATGGTCATGGATTATGGTTCTTCTTTGCAGATCTGGTTTATAGTCAGGGGGAGCATGTTCTTAGGGGGAGCATAACCCTTTGCCCTTGATTTCAAAGGGGGAGAGTGATTGGTTGTTGTTGCCATCAAGTCCAAAGGGGGAGATTGTTGGCATTATGATACATATGTTGTACTTGATGGCAACCCACTCATCTCAGATGATAAATTATAGTGCAGAAAGGTTCACGCACTTATATGCAGAGAAAAGTTTTTCATGTAGAGAAAAGTTCACACACTTTTATGCAGAGAAAATTTTATTTCATGTAGAGAAAAGTTCACGCACTTTTATGCAGAGAAAAGTTTATTTCATGTAGAGAAAATTTCACGCACTTTTTTGCAGAGAAAAGTTTATTTCATGTAGAGAAAAAGTTCACGCACTTTCATGCAAGGAAAAGCGTGTATATGTTGGAGAAGTTACCTTTGGTCCATGGTAGTTAGTCCTTGGTATTTCATGCAAGGAAACGCACGTATATGTTGGAGAACTTACCTTTGGTCCATGGTAGTTAGTCCTTGGTATTTGAACCTATGGTTTTGGACCATGGTACCTCATCAGAAGTGTTGATCTCACGCACTTTCATGGTTGGTTCATGGTATTAGTTTGATAGTTTTTGATCCTATGGTTTTGGCCCATGGTATTGCATCCAAAAGTGTTGATCTCACACACTTTCATGGTTTGTTCATGGTATTAGTTCGACAGTTTTTGATCCTATGGTTTTGGCCCGTGGTATTGCATCCAAAAGTGTTGATCTCATGCACTTTCATGGTTGGTTCATGGTATTAGTCCAACATTTTTTTTGATCCTATGGTTTTGGACCGTGGTATTGAGAAAGTACTAAGGCTATAAAAGAGGAAGGAGATCATTTGACAAAGCATCTTCTGAATTATTGAATATCTGATAAAGTGCTAGATCTGGAATATTGTGATTGGGTTATGGTGCAGATCTAGATGAAGAAGGAACCTGAGTGTAAGGAGAAGGATAAGTTCTATTGATGGGTCAAAATCTTAAGGCTGGAATAGTGGTATCTCTATATGATTTTGATCTGTGATATGTGGCATACGCTTGATCTATAAATCTAATAATCTGGGTCTGAATTATTAATGCATGTTTTATTTTACACATGTTATGATCTGGGTATGTCTGATGTATGGAACAACTGCAAAGTTATAAGAAAATATTTGCAGATCTGTATGCGGGTTGGCTTTGGTGAAATCAGAGATTGATGATGCAAGTGTAGTTGATGGTTTTTTTTTTGATGTTCTTGGATCCAGTCTGAAAATTAATGAAAAGTGGTCCTTGAAAGAAAAGAAGTAGGGGGTTGTAGCTCCCTTCCAGGAGAGACTGGAAAATGAGAGAGAGAGTTGTAGCTCTCTGCAGGTTGTAGCCTACGTACTGGTAAAGGACTACACCAGTACAAAATCATTGTAAAAGGAGTTTCTTATTAAAAGAAGATAGAGACATATTACAGCAGGTGGTTTTCACTCACATTGGGTTTCCACCTGATATCTGGTGTTCTTTTGTGTGACTATTTGCTTTTCTTGTTCTTGCTCATTATTTTATGATTCTGACATACAAAGTAATGATAAATATTTGAAGAATTATTCAAAGTATAAATAAGGAAGATATATTGAAAAGAATTTGATAATATTGATTCACGCCCCCTCTCAGTATTATTTCCAACACCACCAACATGGGTAACCCAGTTAAGTAGTGTCCTAGAATGTTATAACGTGCAAGTAGAAGAGGATGATGACAACCCCCAAAATATTAATATTCTAGAAACTGAAGGCTGTCATGAGGTTCGAGGACCATCAATTGAGGATCCTGACATCACTACACCACTAAAAACAAAGCAGGTAAACATTGGCATAGATGCAGAGCTAAAGTACATGACACTTGGGGATTATTGGGATGACGCTATGGTCAATAAGGTCACTGAGTTACTCCACGAATATCAAGATTTGTTCCTGACCAAAATCACGGACTTAAAGGGGATCATTGGCGACTTAGGGATGATGAAGATCACTTTAAAATTGGACGTGAAGCCAGTCAAGCAACGAACTTACAGTTTAAATCCAAAATATAAAGAAAAGGTCCATGAAAAATTAGACAAAATTCTCACAACCAGAATTATTGAACCAGTGGAAGAATTTGAATGGGTGAGATGGTAGTAAAAGAGAAAAAATAAAAGGGCGAAATTAGAATCTACATGGACCTTAGGAATCTTAATGACACCTATGTTTACGATCCATTCCCAACACCGTTCACAGATGAAGTAATGGAGAATGTTGGCAGTCAGGAAGCTTAATCATTCATGGAAGCCTTCTCGAGATACCATCAGATCAAGATTGCACTGGAAGATAGGAGAAAGACAACTTTCACAACTGAATGGGGCTGCTTTCAATGCACCGTTATGCCCTTTGGACTGAAGAATGCGCCAGCAATATTTTCACACATAATGGTGGCTGCGTTCAAGGAATACATCCACAAGTTCTTGGAGGTCTATCTCGACGATTCGACTATATTTCGGTTAGTTAAACACCATATAGTGAGCCTATGTTTGATGCTGGATACTTGTCGATGACACCAAAATTGCAATGAATCTTAAGAAGTGCACCTTCCTCATCCACTTTGGAAATCTACTCGACCATGTGGATTGCAAACAAGGCCTGATGGTGGACCCTATGAAGATTGTCGTTATTCTCAATCTAGAAGCGCCGCGAAGTGTGAAACAACTACACGCTACTTTGGGGCACACTGGTCATTGTAGAAAGTTTATCAAGAGCTATGCACAAATAATAGCACCAATGGAAAAACTATTGGAAAAGGATGCTACATATTGTTGGAATGATGATTGTAGGAAAGGTTTGGATTTTATTAAGGAGAAAATGGCATCTGCTCCCATCCTGGTCTTCCCAAAATGGGACGTATAATTTCATGTACATGTTGATGTGTCTTGCATTGCACTGGGAGTTGTGCTTACGCAAGATGGCAAAAGGCGTGGATCACCCAATCATGTTCACAAGTCGGTGGCTGTCCAAAGCCAAAAATAACTACTCTACTACTGAGCGCGAAGGGTTGGAAATGGTGTATGCACTCCAGAAATACCAACATTATTTACTTGGTAAGCACTTCAAGATGTATATTGATCACTCCGCATTGAAATACCTGGTGAACAAGCCTGTGTTGGGGGGGCACATATGCAAATGGTTGTTACTGTTTCAAGAATATGACTTTGAGGTCATCGTAAAACTAGGACACCTAAATGCAAGACCAGATCACTTATCACAAATTGAGACAAGCGAGGAACCAACAAATTTGGAGGAGGGACTAATGGATATATAGCTCTTTGCAGTGCATGTCATGGACCGCCACTTCAAAGATATAATTCATTTTTTAACCATAGGGACGGCACTGAAGGAATATTCAATCCAGTAGAAAAAGGAATTGGTGGTGCGCGTGGCAGACTTTTCGGTCATGGTGGAGCACCTCTACAAAATGGGAAACGAAAATATATTGCGAAGATATGTACCTAAATTTGAACAAGGATAGATCCTTGCAAAAGCACATGGAGGGGCTACAGGAGGACACTATGCAGGACATGCGACTGTACAAAAGATTCTTCGTGTCGGGCTATGGTGGCCAACCCTACATCAAGATTCGAAAGAACACTATCGAGCCTGCGACATTTGTCAAAGGACTGGAAAACCATCACGAAGGGATGAGATGCCACTCAATCCATATATGACACTGAAACCATTCAAAAAATGGGCAATCGAATTTGTGGGACCGATCAAACCTCAGGGAAAGACGAGTGTGCGTTACATCATCACTGTGACAGAATAACTGACTCGATGGGTGGAAGCACAACTGGTTAAGGATTTCCCGGCCGCTACGACTTTGAAATTTTTGTTCGACAACATGTTGATATAGTTTGGTTATCCAAAAATCTTAATGAGTGATCGCGGAATGCACTTCCTGAATGAAACCATCAGCGCACTCACCGAGGAGTTCCAGGTGTATCATTAGTAAAGTACACCATACCATTCGTAAGCTAATGGGATAGTAGAAGCATTCAACAAAATTCTGGAGACTACGCTGACCAAAGTATGTAACACACATTGAAATGATTGGGACCTGTGCATACCTACCGTATTATCGGCATATAGAACCACGTGAAAAAAAATTGACAGGTCAGACACCTTTCAAGTTAGTCTATGGCATAGAAGCAGTCATGCCAATGGAATACATCGTACCCATTTTGTGAATAGCAGCACTTACAGGCATGTTCGACCACAAAGCCTTGGAAGAGAGGCTCGAGCAATTGGAAGAACTTGAGGAAGAACGGTTTTTGGCAGGATTCCATCAACAGGTATAGAAATAGCGTGAGAAAGCCTAGCACGATCTCCATATCAAGTTGTGCACATTCAAGGTAAACAATTTAGTGTTGTTGGATGACAGCAAGTTCAAGAAATTTCCTGGAAAATTTAGAATGCATTGTTGGGGCCATATTTGGTAAAAGAGGTCACAGACGGAGGCGTAGTCCAACTAGTCAAACTGAATGGAGAACCCTTTCCAGGAAGAGTAAATGGCAGTCACCTGAAGCCCTACATGGGTGGGCCGACTGTTTGACTAACTGCCCAAAGCACAGCCTTCGCGACCTGAAAAGCTGGACAAAGGTGCAGGACTATAAACACAGGTACTATAAGTCAGCATCAAAGTAGAGAATCAAGTCAGACGTAGATGATTCAGAAGCAGAAATGGAGCACATCCAGCCGACAGCAGAATGGTACGCTGCGAATCTTCACGCTGCACAAGCACAGTTGAATGGACTTCACGGAAATATCACCACACTAGCAGAGTGACTCGGGACGAGTCACGATGATTGTGTTGGGGGCCTGTTGGGCAGGGGATCCCCCCATAGCATGTTTTTTGGGCTTAAAGTCCGAGTTTTGGTCAAATACAATGTAAAGACCCATGAAATGTGGGTGCAAAGTGCAAGAGTCTAGGGTTGTCTTCCCTAAAATATTGTAATTTAATGTAAAGTGTGTCGGCCTACCCATGGTCCCCGGACCATGGGATTGTATAAATAGCGCGAGGCTCTAAGTGAAAAGGGATTCTTAGTTTTGACAAGTAATAGATAGATGCTAAGGCATGGTTAGAGGATAGAAGTGAAACTGAAGTGTATTGGGTCATAGTAGTAGGTGGAGGCTCTGTAGCTATGTGCACAGAGGCCTAGTAGAGTCCACAGCTGATTGTGTGGACCCCTGCAGCTGAGTGCATAGGGTGGAGTTGGGTCTGTAACTGAACTTGAGGATTAATAAAGATAAGATTGATTCAGAATATTTTGCATTTGTTTGTAGATTTGTATTTCTATGTTCTGGTTATCTTTATGCATTTATGTTGTTTTCAAATACGCGCACTTATCTGAAAGTTGAATGAATAATAAGAACATTGGATCCTCACAAACTAAGTTAAGCCCTAATATAATAACACAGTAAGGATCAGATCAAAATAATACTATATTCTCTAAGGTACGCATGGGTTGCAAAGGGTAGAGAGTTGCGCGAGGTAGCGTAGCATGTAGGTTGGGATCGCGAACCTCAAAAACCCTCATCAAGACATCCCTAGGGTGCAGAAACTTGGTTCCAGCACCCTCCCATACTACTTCAGGTGAGACCTCAGTCCGCGCTCCACGGACTGTTGCCGAAAGAGCCAGTAGTACTGGGATTTTCCTGGCTAAACTCACTGCTGAACCTGGGTCAGGCCCCACGTAGCCAACAAAGGCTAGGGATTGAATAATACAAAAATCAAAACTAATGTCTACCAAATAATCTACAGGAATTAGGACTAGCAAGTCTCTACTTCTTCAGTGAATACACCTTCCCTGCAAGAAGAAAAGACAGGAAAGTGAAACAGAGAAGAAGTTTCTCCCATGGAAACTGACATTATCAACTTAGTTTTCAAGCTTATATATAGGAAAAAGGAAAAGCTCAGTTCAACGCTAAAGTTTAGCAAAGATTCACAATATCAATAGCCTAACATTTCAAACGAAAATCCTGCAACTATATTAGGAGAAGAGAAATCAACAGATCCTCCTAATTCTTTAGCACCTGCTCAAATTTAGGAGCAGTAGATCATACAGAAAGAATCACCTTCATCAATTGAGCTTGAGAAAAGCACAATGGACATATACAAAGAAATTGAGCTAAATAATGAAGCTTTAAAAATCAATGTCTATAATTAATTCTGGAAATAGACATCTAGCACACAGAGCAGATCGTTAACTACCTTTGATTCAGATAAAGGAAGAATGCACATGGAATTTCTCCAATCTCAAGTACCTCAACCCAATGGAGAGGCATATTACAAGAAAGACACTCTTGATTTTGATATTAAGGACGTACATTTAATTGATCAAATGGAAGTGCACAAATAGTTAGAAGAGATGATATTTTCCTCTGTTACTAATATTGCCATGACATTGTCTACATTATAGGCTACATTTGCCACCATTTGATTACAGCTTGACATGGAAAGGGTTTTTTCTCATGCCAAATACTCTAGGATTAAAACATTAGAAGACCTAGCAATCATATTGGGTTATGACCCTGCAAATGTTAAAGTTGCAGAGGAATTAATCAAAAAATAAACATATTGCTACATTAAGGAAACAACTCAAACTCCTAGCAACTGAAGATCCTTTGGATAAGGAAATAAGTGAGATAGAGAACCAGAAAGTAGAAATGATGAAGATCATTATTGAACAAAATTCACAGATAAAGCAGATGGAAGTTCAAATAGAAAGACTCATTGAAGAATCCAAGAAATTAGTTGTTCCTCTACAAGCACTTCCAATCACTAATATTCCTTTAGCTAAACCTACAACAAGCACTCAAGGAGATGTTATCGAACTGGCATAGGCAGTTCAGAAGATGTCACTTCAATATGAAGAAATCCAAAAGTTGGAGAAAAAGGTAAAGCAACTGGAAGACATTAAAAGTAGGTCTAACATCAATCATTCAATAGAAATCCAGAGAGCCCAAACTCAGATAGAGAATTGGAAGAAGTTAGCAAATGAAAATGCCATTGGTAATCCGCTTGCTCAAGTTAAAGAAATCAGTTGGAATAGCATCATCAATGAAATGAAACAAATTTGGCCTTGCATCTAGATTATGTTTGAACAAAGAGAACTGGTAGAAAAATCCAACAAATCTATTTCTAAAATTAATGATCAGTTAGGAACAATGCCTGCAACAGAAAACAAAATCATTAATTTTCTCAATTCTAAGGATAAATATGAGCTGGAAGAATTTGGAGTAGAAGATAGAATCAAAACAATCCTTGAAGTAAAAAAGGTTCTTACTAAGAAGAACTTAATAACACGGCTAAAAGAAAAATGCCATACTCTGGAATTTGGCATTAACAAGTTTTTGTCAAGAATTGAGGCATTGTTTAAGAAAGGACTGCCTTCTATTTTTGTGTTGAATGACAATTTGATGGACAAAATAGATTATTTTCAAAGATTATAAGAACAAATGAAAACTTCAATTGTCGCCTCATCTTCAATCAAAGGATAAATCACTAGCAGAGCTTTGTATGAAACAGTTGGGAATATTTGTTTTATTCAAAACGAGATTCAGCATGTTTTTACAGTAAAACCTACCTTTACTAAATACACTAAGGTAGATGATATCTACCAAAAGGCTATAAAGGTAATAATTCCAAATTTATAATGTTGGGAGAAATTGGAAGAATATCAAAAGGAATAAAGCTTGCCAGCATATTATTCCAGAACATCACTCCAGCGCAATAGTCAGTTGACAGCTTATCAAGAAAAAGAGGTGACTCAACAACAGATTCCAGCAGAATAGGGCCGGAATGCAGATGCATTCTTCCTAGATGGAATCCTTCAATTTTGTTTTATTTTTAGATATTTTAGCATGCCTAATCAATAAGGCATTAATTTTAAAACTCCTTTTTTCTATAAATACCTCATCGTGATAAAGAATCAGGTGTTGCAACTTGGAATTAGTTTTTAAATAGAATTGTACTAAGCTAGATCTTTTTGAATGTCAATAAAGGATTCTGAGTTATCAACACATGGCTTGTCTTCTAGTGAGTTCTTCTTTGTGTTTATCATAATTGTTTCTTCATATAATTTATCTTATAGATAGTTATTCGATTAAAAATCTTAATTGAGTATCAATTTCATTTTTAATTCGTTGTGAATTGTAATTTAATTAAGAGACTAAGTTATAGAGCTGTTTGCTTCTACTACTTCTTCTTGAAAGTTAAATTGGATTAGGTTTATGTTATAATTTGGTTGTATTGTGTTGATCATTGAAACATAGTTTTAATGACTTCTTCTTGCAAATGTTTATGTATTTTGTTTGATTATATGATCATTTACATTTCCTTTTTCTTCTAAAAATCATCACACATCAAATTTAAATTACTATGTGAAAATAAAAAACAACCCTTCATTATGTTTAAGATCTTTATAAGTTTTCGAAACACCTGTTTTAATTAACTGTTCTCTGGTCATCCACAAAATCAAAAACCCCAAAATATTCTAGATGCTTTGGCATAACCAACTAACCTAGGGTTATCTCAAAGGACAACATACTCGAATTGCATGTAGGTCCTTTTGTACAATGATTTCCTCTTTGCAATTTTCTAACAATGTTGGTTTCGCAGCTCACTTGACAGACTGTGAAATGTTGGTCGGCATTGCAGACGTGTAGTAATCAACAATGATGGATTCATGAGGCTTCGCTTCTGCTGAAAACTTGTTCAATATGCACAAAAACCTTTGATTGAAATCTTTTACTTTTTCTTTCCCCTCCATCTTCAGGCTTCCTAATTATTTGAGTAACATGGTTGGGGTATTGTCATCAACAAACTTTTCTAGAAACATACGTTTGAATGCATCTCGGTTATGTATGGAGCTGACAGGAAGATTGTGATACCATGTTGCTACGAGACCATCCAAGGTACATGGGAACAATATACATGCAATCTCATCGCAACGTACCTCACAAGTCTACAACTGTAGGTAGGAGTTGTCCAAGTGATTGTCTACCTTCACTGTTCTGTCAGGGTCAAACTTTGTGATCATTCTCTCCGACTGCTTTGGCATCTTATGCAAAGCACCTGGCAGAGCCAATGGTCCCTGAGTCATCCATTCCATATTTTAGTCAAGCATGTCTTCTTGCTCTTTGTACTCCTCCTATTCTTCAGAATCTGACGGTTCTGGCTCTAAGTCTATTGGTTCGTCTCTGCCTCCGCCTCCTACATTGCCTTCCCCTTTGCCTCTTGTATCGAAGTATGAGCCCAAGATCACGAGGGTGTCTCATTCTCCCTGTTGGAAGACCAGAGGTTCCTCTCTATTCTCAAGAGCTTCTACCAGACATTCAAGTGTGGCAAAAACTTCTTCTTCCACAAATTATACAACAACCCCTATGGGAGTGGTTTTTGGCTTTCTTGATGTGTATGGAAGATGTTGTATTCCTGGGATCAATTCGACTACTTTCACGAAGTAAGGGGTGATGGGATGGATGAAGTGCAGGTGCTGATACTAAATTTCATGTTCACTTCTGGGAGGTGAGGATTAACCAACTTCAGAGTCGCGTTTACGTGAGAGGGAGTGCAATTTACTACCTTGACCAAATGATTGATGAGTGGGTGTGAGAGGATATTGAGCCATAAAGAACTGGCATACCTCCTTCTCGCACAAAAAATGTTGATGGTGCTAGACCTGCCAACATTAAGGGGATCTCCCTGATATGAAGTCCCAACCAAACCTCACACCCTTTGGTGTAGGATTCCCATCTGGAATGATGGCCCAATTACCGTTATCTTAAATGTTTGCCTTAGCTCTTGCTTGTCAACATGAGAGAGTGGTATGCTTTGTCTTCGAGGTTCTCGTGCCTGGTGAATGATAATGTTACCTTTGTTAAGGTTCTTTCACCGCAGAGAGAGAGGATGGAAGTGAGTCTCTAGCCTAAGGGGAAAGAATCCCAACTCTTTCAAAGACACACAACATAATAGGACATGCACAGTTTCCATAGGAGCAGTCCACACAGATGCATCAGTCACAACACACATGGGAAGATAGCACGCGCAACACCCAGCGGAGTAGCCCACGTGAGTGCGATGGTCATTATAACAAGTTTATGTGAAATTTTTTGTCTAATGTACAGGGAGTTAACCAACATGGGCATGATAGCGTTAACAACTTATACAACACATTTTCATCAATATATTCATTAAAGCAACGAAAAGAGTTCAATTATTTTAACAAGGGTTAAAGTAACATGCATTAAAAGTGTTCAAGATTAGTTCTTACAATAGTTACAATACATGTGTGATAATGTGTTGGCCTGTTATCAGGATTTTGAATTAAATGAAAGTCCCAAGACACATCAGTACACCATACATCACTAACCCCATGAAAGGGGCATTGGAGCCACTTTTTGCTCCTCAAAGAAAATATTACAGACTCTCAGGGCTATGTGGGAGGAGCCAAGGTGAAAAAGTCCTTTGCATGTAGAAATGAGGGGTATTTATAGCCAACGATAAAACTATCCATTGTGACTGTTTGACTTCCCTCATGACTTTTTGATTTTCATGACTTATCAAATCTAGATGACTCTTTAAATTACAAGCGGGTCTCTTGGACTTCCATGTTACATTACATTGATTTACAATAGTATAGCCCATAGTAGTGATGTGGCTGACATGACTCATGACATGACTCGACACAACAATGCTAGTATGTTCATGTTGCTGCTAGTGTGCATGTCAATTTGCAATGTTGTTGAGTGATGGATATCCTCTTGGTGTATCACAGCTTCACCTACACATGGAAAGGTGTGCAGAGTCTTTGATGGTCATTGGGGTTCGCTTGATGTTGCATGTGCACATTGCTCCTTTTCTTGTACTTTGGCATGATTGACATGTTCATCTGTTCATGAATTATTCTCCTCGCATGCACTGTTCGTTCATGAGAACATCTCCTCACATGCATTTTTCATTCATCCATTCGGGAACCCCATCTCCTTGCATGTACTCTCCTCATTCATCGCATTTGTTGTTGCTTAATGTCTTATTCATGTACCTCTATCTGTAGTCACTCATGATGATATGACATCAAATCCATAAACCTCTTAGTCTACCATGATACATGATCATTCACTTTTGGATGTAGGTGACCAAGAGAGAGGACAAGGTTATGAAACTACACACTGAAAGTTTCAAGTTGGGATGTGGGCTCTAGGCACTTTTGGTGACAATTGCATAGAGGTCATTGGAAGTCTGAGATGGAAAATCTGCATCAACAGTGACTATCCGCAAAATCTAGCTCGGCTAGAGGGCAGATTTACACAATTTCTGGAAGGAGGTAATACAGGAAACTGAGGGTCTTGGCAGAAAAAACTATGCAATTCTTGGAGGGAGATGGCTATGGGCTTGAGGAGGCTTGGCAGCAAAAACTATGCAATTCCTGGAGGGAGTTGGCAATGGGATGTGGGATGGCTTAGCAGCAAAAACTGCACAATTCTTGGAGGGAGTTGGTAGCGAGTTGTGGGATTGCTAGAGACAAAAAATGTGTAACCATTGGGAGGTTGACCTTCTGAACACCTCTGTACAGTTTCTGAGCTGAGCGACATGCTGGGCAGCTGAAGGGCTCACTCATCAAATCTATATAGTTTTCTGGGTGAGAAACCAGTTGGCTAACTGGGTGGCTGGCTAGAAAAGTTGCGCAATTTTTTTAGGGGGAAAGGTACGAGAACTTGGTGTCTGTTTGGCTTTACAATTAAGTGTTCAGAGGCCTACTAGAGTCTGCAGCTGAGTGCGCAGACCCCTGCAGTTGAGTGCGCAGGGTAGTGTCGAGTCTGTAACAGAAGGAATAAAAGAATAAAGAAAAGTTTTATCATAATCCTGTGTATATTTTATGAGTTATTACATGTTTGATATTACTTGAAATTATATTGTTTATTTACTGCGTGCACTTACATGAATTTTGAATACTGTTAAGAATAACTAAAAGTGTATAAATAAGTTCAGTTAATCACCTAATATCAGCTGCGAGGAGGAACTTGGGTAATAACACTATTCAAGCCCCGGGTAGGGTTGTGTGAAGACAACATCTCGGGATGCGGGGTACAAGTAAGCGCATGTAGCGACGTGCGTGCAGGATCAAACCACAAACCACTTGAAATCATCAAACATCTCCAGGGTGTGGAAACCTAGTTCTAGCACCCTCCCATACTACTTCGGGTGAGACCTCAATCCATGCTCCGCGAACTGTTGCCGAAAGGGCTATTAGTACCAAGATTTGTTTGGCTAAATCATCTCTAAACCTGGGTCAGGCCCCAACAAGCCAACAAATGGTTCCATTGCTGGGACCAGGATCTGCATAAGATATGTATGATGCCATGCCATTGGAATCCAACAAAGAAATAAATTGAAGGGTTGTTGGACAAGAAAATTCATGAGTTCGCAGCGCAGGAAAATAGTGTTGAAAATAATACTGAGGGGGGGAGTGAATCAGTATCAAATTATTTTTCAATTTATACAAATATTTGCAGATCTGACTAATGAACTTGCGTATACCATCTAGACTTATAATTTAATTTATTCTTCAGATATTGATCATTAATTTGTGTGTCAGAACCATATACCAGTAAGCAGGAATAGAAAAGTAGAGCAGACAGTCACACAAAAGAACACAAGATATAAGGTGGAAACCCAATGTGGGTGAAAACCACCTACTGCAATATGTCTCTATCTTCTTTCAATTAGAAACTTCTTTTTACAATGATTTTGTATTAGTGCAGTCTTATACCAGCACACAAGCTTCAACCTGTAGAAGGCTACAACCTTCTCTCGTTCTCTAGACTCTCCTGGAGGGGAGCTATAACCCCCTTAGCTCTTGTACTAGCTGAGGTACTAGTACATAGGTGCTGACTTACAGAAGACTTCTCTTTTCTTCCAGGGACCACGTTTCATAAATTTTCAGACTGAATCCATGAATATTAATCAAACATCAAATAGATCTGCAATCAACCAACTTCCTTGTACAAATACTGAATCAATAACTTCTTAGAACACAGTACCAGTAACCAGACACCAATTCAGAACCCGGAATACTACAGTAATAAACAAAAGCAGCTAAAACATATTTCAATAAAATTCCACTACTTCACCAATAGAAATCTGCGTACATATGCATATATGTCAAAGCAAACCTGCGTGTATATGCAGTATTCACTTCCTTAACCTACGGGTATCCGCGACTCTGCTGTGTCAAACCTGCGGGTATCCACGCCTCTGCTGTGTCGATCCTACGGAATACACACCTGCGCTGTGTCAAACCTTCATATATCCATGCCCTCGCGGTGTTGAACCTGCGGAATACCCGCCTGCGCTGTGTCAAACCTGCGTATATCCGCGCCTTCGCTATGTTGAACCTACAGGTATATGCACCTCCACTGTGTCGGACCTGCCAGTATAGATCTATAAATGATAATTTATCCCTTTTCTTAATCAGACCCAGATTATCAGATTTATAGATCTAATCATGCGCGAAAGAGATATCAACCTATCAGTAGATCTTAACCATCTTGTAATGCTCAGGTTCCTCCTTGATTCAGGTCCAGCTATAACTCACCAACTGATCACCAGTATTTTAGATCTTGCTCTTCTCAAGATATTGAACACATCAGTCTACTCGAAGCCAAATGATCTCCTTTCCTTTTTATAGTCTAGGCCTTACTCAAACCATGGTACAAAACCATAGAGATCCAATGCTAGGGACCCAATACCTGGGTTCAATACTTTAGATGCAAAACCACGGACCAAAACCATAGGTTCAAAAATGTCGGACTAAATACCATGGACCAACCATAAGATTTCCCACTTGTGCCTGCTTTTCTCTGCATGAAATTGCATGTACTGTACGTACGCACCTTTGATCGGTACACCTGCGTATATGTACGCACCTTTTGGTCGGTGCACCTGCGTATGTACGCGGCTTTGTGAAAAGGAACTTGCGGGTATCTCATTTTCTACCATTGTAAGAGCCTGAACTGTGATCTGCTATTTGAGTGAGTTTCCATCAAGGACAACACTTATGTCATCGAGCCAAACCTGTGCCAAACCTGTGTCATAATGCCAACAATCTCCCCCTTTGGACTTGATGGCAACCCAAACTTGATGGCAACCCATAGTCACTCAAATTCTTTTCTCCCCCTTTGACATCAAGGGCAAAGGGTTATGCTCCCCCAAAGTACATGCTGAAATCTCTGCTCTGTTGTGTTGTCCAAGCTCCCCCTAACATATAGGCAAGATCTGCAAGAAGATGTTCTACAAAAGAAATCTGACTTTATACATCATAACTGACCTTCCTATCACCAAAGATTCATACATACGACTCCCAACCAAGTGGGGATACATGATATAATAAGCACATTACATTATCCATCCCAAGCATAGTGGGGCAACCAAGATAGGCCGTTAGATGACCTTGACAAAAGAAATATAGAGACAAAATATCTATAGCAAGACTCTGACTAACATCAGCAGCATCTATCAATCATTATTCATATCAGTATCCATGTTCTCCTTCTGCACTTGCTCCTCTTGAAATCAAAACAACTAAAGAATTGAACCAAGATCTTCTACGATAATGCCAACAATGCATTATTAGAAGAATATATGTTCCTCCTGAACCTGTGCCAGATGGTCTCTAACAAACCCATATCAGACTCTTCTCATCCTTGCTTTTCTTCAAGTCAACATAACTGTACCCACATAAACCAGCGTATGTACGTGTATACCCCATATGAAACTCGCATGAAACCAACAATCTCTAAAACAGACAAGATTCAATACCAAGAAGATGCATCAACTACCCCCAGCTTTTGTCTAAGGTATTCAAAGGTCTCCCTAGGCAGTGGTTTGGTGAGAATATCAGCAACTTGTTCCTTAGATGGAACATACTCCAATTTGACCTTTTGTTCAAGCACTTGTTCTCGGAGAAAATGATACTTGATTGGTATGTGCTTAGTCTTTTAATGCATGACATGATTCTTTGAAATACTGATTGCACTTGTATTATCACAGAAAATGGAGATAAGTGGAGTACAAGTGATTTTCATATCATGCATTGTTTGTATCATCCAAGGAGTTGAGTTCAGCAAGATGTAGCAGCTACATATTATGCTTCAGTTGTAGATAATGCAATAGAACTTTGTTTCTTGTTGAAACAAGATACTAATCTAGGACCCATGAAGAATGCACCACCACTACTGCTTTTTCTTTCATCCACACTTCCTGCCCAATCTGCATCTGTATATGCATGAAGTGTGAGATCTGTACCTCTAGGATACCATAAGCCATAGTTTTGAGTTCGTTGAAGATACTTGAAAATTCTCTTAACTGCCTGAAGATTAGTTTCCTTTGGATTTTCTTGAAACCTTCCAACTATTCCCACTGCATGCATAATGTCTAGTCAGGTACCTGTTAGATAGAGCAGACTACCAATCATGGATCTATAGGTTGTTTGATGTACTACTTCCGATTCATCATTTTCGCTGAGGCTGCATCCTGTCACCATAGGGGTACATACTGGTTTCAAATCCTCCATCCCATATTTCTTCAAGATCTACTTGAGATACTTGGTTTGTGACAGAAAAATTCCATCTTTGTTTTGTTGGATTTGTAAACCAAGAAAATATGTGAGCTCACCAAGCATGGACATTTCAAACTCTTTCTGCACCACCAAGGAAAAATTTAGACTCATGTCCTCTTCATTGCTACCAAAGATGATATCATCAACATACACAACAAGTATTAGCAACTTCTCATTGTCAATTTTTATATATAGATTGATATCAGTTGATCCTTTTAAAAAACCTTGCTGATGGAGGTACTTACCCAACCGATAATACCACACCCTTGGAGCCTGTTTAAGGCCATAGAGAGCCTTTTTGAGTTTACATACAAGTTTTGGATACTTCTTCATCCAAGTCTCCATTCAAGAAAGTAGACTTCACATCCATTTGAAATACTTTGAACTTCTGAAAGCTAGAAAGGGCAAGGAACATCCTTATGGCCTCTAGTCTGGCAACTGGTGCAAAAGTTTCTTCAAAGTCTATGCCTTCCTGTTAAGCATACCCTTCGCAAACAAGTCTAGCCTTGTTTCTAATCACATCTCCATTTTCATTCAGCTTATTTTTGAATCCATTTTGTTCCTATGACATTCTTATCTTTTGGTCTAGGAACCAACTCCCAAGTGTTATTCTTTTCGATCTGCTCAAGTTCTTCCTGCATGACTTTTACCCAGCATTCATCTTTGCATGCCTCTCTTACATTTTGTGGTTCAGTGGAGGAGAGCAATGCTAGATAGCTTGAAGCTTCTGAAATGGTTCTTCTTGTTTGTACACCTGCCTCTTTTTGCCCCAAAATTTGAGATTCTAGATGATTCTTCTGAACGTACCTGGATGGAAGCTTTTCTTCTATCTTTATCTGTTCTTATGGTGCCTCATGGGTTTCTTATTCATCATCAATCTGATTTGATGTTGATGGATAGTCCTCATCATCTTCGAAATCTTCAGATTTTACCTTCCTAGGAGTGTTTCCTTCTTCATCAACCACTACATCAATACTTTCAACAATTTTTCCAAGTCTTTTATTGTAACACTTGTATGCTTTGTTGTGGGGAGAGTAACCAAGGAGAATGCCTTCATCTGCTCTAGGTTCAAAATTGCCAAGATATTCATCAGTCTTCTTGATGTAGCATTTGCTTCCAAAAATTTTGAAGTATTCTACCATGGGAGTCTTACCATACCAAAGTTCATGAGGAGTCTGAGTGTTGTTTACCCAGACATTTGTCGTGTTGAGAATAGTAACTACAACAATTGTGGCTTCACCCCAGAAGGTTGCGAGAGTTCCAGACTCATCAACCATAGCACGAGCCATTTGTTGAACTGTTCTATTCATCCTTTCCATTACTCCATTTTGATGAGGAGTCCTAGCAGTAGAGAATTCCCTTCTTATTCCATGTTCTTCACAAAAATCGAAAAATTCATTCGAGGTAAATTCTCCTCCTCGATTAGACATGAGGCATTTGATTCTGCGATTTGATTTGTTCTCCACCAAGGCTTTGAATGATTTGAATTTCTCGAAAGCTTCATATTTATGCTTCATAAGTCCTATCCAACACATCCTGGAAAAGTCGTCAATGAATAATATAAAATATTCTTCTCCTCAAGGTGATCTTTTCCTAGACAGACCACATACATCAGTATGGACAAGTTCAAGTAGCCTGCTAGCTGATCCTTCCTTCTCAAGGAAATTAGTTCTGGTTTGCTTACCAAATTGACATGATTTTCATATTGTATTGTCTGGAATTCTAATGTTAGGTAGATCATGAACTGCCTGATATTTGCATGCTTTCCTTATTCGTGAGAAGCTTAGATGCCCCAATTTTCTATGCCATAGCCAGTGTTCATCATTCTTGCTTAGATAGCATTGTTGTTGTCCTCCCTTCAGTATATATAAATTATTTGGATTTCTTATGCCTTTGATCATTGTTTCTCCTATATCAAGCTCACGAACAATGCATCCATTTGATCAAAATATTACTTCATTTCCTTGATCACACATTTGACTGACACTTAATAAATTATGCTTCAAGCCATCAACATACATAACATTTCCAGCCTTGACCTTTTCTTTCAAAAGAATAGAACCTTTACCTTTTATGAGTGGAGGGGTGTCATTTCCAAATGAGACCTTCTTTTCCTTTTCTAAGGCACTATATGACTGAAGTTTATCTTTATCACCTGTCATATGTTTTGAGCATACATTATCTATGTACCACTGATTTTCCTGTCCTTCTGCATATAAGGCTATCCCACATCTTTCTGGTTGCAATTCTTTCTTTTTCCATGTTTTGGGAACCAATGAAAATTGCTCCTTCTGAGTTGTTTGCCGAAACCTGTTCTTGCATTCAGAATCTTCATGACTGAAATTGTTACAAGTAGAACATTCTACTTCATTCTCAAGAGCAGCAAAGTTATTGTAGGTCCCTTTCATGGTCCCAGTCATACTCCTTTATTTTTGAGCTTCTCTAGTCATGATTGTCTTGTAGGCAACACATTGAGCTGCTTTGTGACCAAAGTTATGACAAGAGAAACATTGGCCATTGAAGAAGCTTCTGTGATTATCAAATAACCAACCAAATGATTGTAGTTTCTATCCATTCTTGAGGCAAATTGAGAATGATTTAGCTGTGGTTGTTTGTAACTTATGTTCATCGCTGAAGTAGATTGCCCCCGATTTACCTAGTAGTCTTTGTTCATTCTTGAGGTAAATTGTCCCTGACTTACGTTGTGATCAGCATTATGCTTTTGCTAAGGATTGTTAACCTTTTCAATTCTCCTTTCAACTTCAAGATAACTTTTGGAAGTAGATGGCTTCTATGCTTGAGATGTTTCTTTGGTATACCCAAGACCTGTATTGATTAGAGGAGAATGCTTCACTTTGATAATCTCATCTAAAGTTTCAGATCCTTTAGCAAATCTAAGATTAAGAGCTTTCATTTTCTCAATGTCCTTTCTAAGCCCCACAATTTCACATTCTAACTTTTCATTGTGCTTCTCCATTTCAGCAAGTTGGGAAGTCAGAGTATCTATAATCATATTTTTCTCTTCTAAGCAAATTTTGAGTTAAGAAATTTCTTCATAAATACTTTCTTCATCTATAGCATCCAAGAAATAATCATCTTCAAAAGCCATCAAAAGTCTATAATCATTACCTTGTTCATCTTCATTGCTATTTGAAAGGCCATCACTGTCTTCATGTGTGTAATAACTTTTCTTACTTACATTTTGTTTTCTGTTCCATCTAACTGGTTTCTTACCTTTGTCAAGCTTATCTTTATGAGGACACTTGGCAACATAGTGACCGACTCTTCCACAAGCAAAACATTTGAAAGGGAGCTTACCTCTGAATCTTACAGAACCCCATTGAAGGTTCTTGACAAAATTTGACTCTTCCTCTTCTTCCGATATATGTCCTGAGCCATTGCAATCTCCTATTCCTAAGGCTTTGAGTGTAGTTTCTCTCCTGTCTGATGGTCCACCTTTTCTCATTTCGTAAGCAGTTAGGATTCCATGTAGCTATGACATGGTAAGGCTCTATAGATTCTGATTTTCTTCTATGGCAGAAACTTTTGAATCAAACTTAGAAGACAAAGATCTTAGAACTTTTTCAACCAAAACAACTTCTTTTATTTCTTCACCCAATTTTTTCATACAATTAACAATCTCATCTATGTGAAGGAAATAGTTAGCCATGCTTTCATCATTGTACATTCTGAGATTTTCATACTGAATTCTGAGAGTTTGAATTTTTTCTCGTTTTACCTGATCATATCCTTCATAGCTCAGAACGATCTTGTCCCATATTTCTTTTGCGGTTTTGAGCTGCATAACCTTGACAAATTCAGATTGAGATAGACTCCCTAATAGGGTATTGACAACCTTTGCATTTGTTTCATACTGCCTTTTACCAACCGTATCTGTAGGAGTTGCTGAAGGAAATGTGTATCCTGTTTCCACAATATCCCAAACTTTTGTACCAAGAGATTGAAGATAGGCAATGATTCTTACCTTCCAATAGACAAAGTTGCTCCCATCGAAAATTGGTGGCCTGATTGATGCTTCCTTTTCGTAGTTGCTCATGATGATAGATCTTCCTTCAAGCGATCAAGCTTCTCCTGAAGGACCTGCTCTAATACCAATTGTTGAAAATAATACTGAGAGGGGGGGTGAATCAATATTATCAAATTCTTTTTCAATTTATACAAAGATTTGCAGATCTGACTAATGAACTTGCGTATACCTTCCAGACTTATAATTTAATTTATTCTTCAGATGTTTATCATTAATTTGTGTGTCAAAACCATATACCAGTAAGAAGGAATAGAAAAGTAGAGTAGACAGTCACACAAAATAACACAAGATATAAGGTGGAAACCCAGTGTGGGTGAAAACCACCTGCTGCAATATTTCTCTATCTTCTTTCAATTAGAAACTTCTTTTTACAATGATTCTGTACTGGTGCAGTCTTATACCAGCATGCAGGCTTCAACATGTAGAAGGCTACAACCTTCTCTAGTTCTCCAGACTCTCCTAGAGGGGAGCTACAACCCCCTTAGCTCTTGTACTAGCTGAGGTACTAGTACATAGGTGCTGACCTACAGAAGACTTCTCTTTTCTTCCAGGGACCACGTTTCATAAATTTTCAGACTGGATCCATGAATATCAATCAAACATAAAATAGATCTACAATCAACCAACTTCCTTGTACAAACACTGAATCAATAACTTCTCAGAACATAGTACCAATAACCAGACACCAATTCAGAACCCAGAATACTGCAGTAATAAACAAAAGCAGCTAAAACATATTTCAAGAAAAGTCTGCTACTTCACAGAAATTTGTGTACATACGCATATATTTCAAATCGAACCTACGTGTATACGCAGTATTCACTTCCTTAACGTGCGGGTATCCGCGCCTCCACTGTGTCGATCCTACGGGTATCCATGCCTTTGTTGTGTCGATCCTGCGGAATACGCACCTACGTTGTGTCAAACCTACATATATCTGTGCCCTCGCGGTGTCGAACCTGTGGAATATGCACCTACGCTGTGTCAAACCCGCGTATATCTACGCCTTCGCTGTGTCGAACCTACGGGTATACGCACCTCCACTGTGTCGGACCTGCGTGTATAGATCTATAAATGATAATTTATCCCTTTTCTTAATCAGACCCAGATTGTCAGATTTATAGATCTAATCATGCGCCAAAGAGATCTCGACCTATCAGTAGATCTTAACCATATTGTAATGCTTAGGTTCCTCCTTGATTCAGGCCCAGCTATAACTCACCAACCGATCACCAATATTTTAGATCTTACTCTTCTCAAGATATTCAACACATCACTCCACTCCAAGCCAAATGATATCCTTTCCTTTTTATAGTCTAGGCCTTACTCAAACCATGGTCCAAAACCATAGAGATCCAATACTAGGGACCCAATACCTGGGTTCAATACTTTAGATGCAAAACCATGGACCAAAACCATAGGTTCAAAAATGTCGGACTAAATTCCATGGACCAACCATAAGATTTCCCACGTGTGCATTCTTTTCTCTGCATGAAAGTGCATGTACTGTACGTACGCACCTTTTGATCGGTACACCTATGTATATGTATGCACCTTCTGGTTGGTGCACCTGCGTATGTACGCGGCTTTGTGAAAAGGAACCTGCGGGTATCTCATTTTCTACCATTCTGAGAGCCTGAACTGTGATCTACTATTTGAATGAGTTGTCATCAAGGACAACACTTATGTCATCGAGCCAAACTTGTGCCAAACCTATGTCATAATGCCAACAAATAGGAATCCATGAGTATCAAAGGAACAGTGGTTAGAGTGCTACTTATATATGGAAATCCGTGAAATTTTCTTTGCATCCTTCCCCTCTGAGCTGTACAAGTGGATCGCGAAGCTAGCAGATAGTCAGGGAAGGTGTAGGCTCGACAAATAAATTATGTAGACTCTAGAATTGGTGCGCATACTAGAAGCGTCAGAAGATAAGATCGCATGTGCTATGGACCATTGGCTCGATCGAATTATAGGGGGATTTATCACCAAGTTCGCGGTAGATACAACCATCAGCTATAGCGAGGCGAAATGTCGCTTCCTTAAGGGACCGCGAGGTAAGTACATTAAATATTTGAATATCTAGATTAGAATGCTACTGTGTGAAAATAGGTTTATGCGAATAAATTAATGTTTGGGACTATGTGAAGTGGGAATATCTACAAAAACAGAAGTAGTGAAGAATTAGAAACTAGTCCCTTGATTTCACCCTCGCAGGAGAGCGAGGAGGAGCTCGCGAAAGTTTCTCCGAGAAGTGCGATTAGTCTGATAAGGTAGAAAATTCCACACATACCACCCCTGCCTACACCACCACTAGTTTCACCATCGTCACCCTCATCTCCACCCACACCACCTCCACCACCACCACAGTCCAATATGGCGAGTGCGATCAAACTGTCGATATTTAGAGGAGTAGGAAACAAAGACCCGGACCAATTTTGGTTCGTAGTAAGGGCGGTATGGGAAGCACAAGGAGTCGTGGATGACAATATAAAGAAGGATACGCTGGTAAGAACATTGCAGGATCATGCACTAATGTGGTACATTAAGCATTCTAATGACCATCCAAACATAGGGATCACAGATATCCAGGTCGCACTGAACAGGAAATTTAGCAGGCCAAAATCAGAGACTCAATCGATTATCGGGTTTAAGGAAATCGTGATGTTTCCAGGTGAGACCCCATGGGATCAGGACCACAGACTGAAGAGTATGATTCGCGAAGCCAACATGACCTTGATAAATGGACAGCACCACGCATGGTTTGTAGCATCACTAACACCGCATTTAAGGATGGCGCTGTCACAATAAAAGCTATCCACCCAAGACAAAGCTTTGGAGATTGCAATGGGATTGCAAAAGACCCTTATACAATATCTTGGTCTCGGAGTCCAACAAATCCATGTACAACTACAAAATTTGTGTCTGGAAATGCAGGTTTTGAAACAAGATAGGACACCTCAGCCAAAGGCGCGCAGGAAAGTATGGTGCATAAAATGCAAAGGCTAGGGGCATGACAAGGACCACTGTCCAGTTTTTGCGAATTACTTGGTGTGAGGAGAGCCGATGCCATTAAGACCAGAGGCACAAGCAAGACCAAGCACAGTTCCTGCATTATGGTGTGTGATTTTTCAGATAGGGGGAAAACACACTTCGGATAACTGTCACCTATTGCAGAAGTATACGTAGACGTCCCGACAATTATTCTGTAATTTTTGCAGGTCAGTAGGCCATGCTGATTGCACTTGCAGAAGTTACGAGTTGATGATGGATCGGACCCATACCTATATAGTGCAGACCAAAATGCGAGCCCTTGATATGAATGCAGGAATGGCGCGTGTTGGATTTCAGGGGCGCGGACGAGGTCGAGGTGGAATGGAACCAGGAAGGGGTCGCAGACAACTAATATGTTAAAATTGTGGAGGGCTAGGGCACTATGCCCGCAATTGTATAAATCTGAAGAGAGCATCATATTTATATTATACCCAATTTGATCATGAGATAGAGGACTTCCCTACACTAATAGCAAGGTTGCGTGATAAAGCAGTACTCTAACCTCCCCTGACTTAGAACCTACAAATGATGAGGCCTGAGCCACGCAAAGAGGACCCAAATGTAAACATAGTGCTTCAAATTGGTATCACAACTAGAGATTAGAAAGGTAAGCAGCCAGAAGAAAGTGTGTGTTTTCACAAGCCTCCTACAAAGAAAATTGAATTTGATTTGGAGCATGCAAAGGAGACATTCATGGAAGCTAAGAAGAGCTTCACGGAGGCCTCCACTTCAGGTAGTAAGGATCAACTAGAACCAGGGATGGATCCTTCAATGCTCACTACCTTTCTGGAGACATGCATAAAATTGTTGTGCAACTGTAAAAGGACTATAGGAACTTATCTCTAGGTGCGTAAGGTCAAGAGAACCACTCGTACTCCAGAAATTTGGAAAGCATGCTGTTGGACAGGTAAATCCCCTCTGCGGACAGAGGCGATCCCACTAGTCTAAAGCAGAACTAGCCACAATCAAAACATGCTGCCACGCAAGTTCCTAGTTATGCATCAAAGGTGGATTAAAAAGACCAACCTGGAGTCCAACGCTATGTTTGAGGTAGAGCTTATATTCCCGCTCCCTCGCTCCAGCAGATTATAAACTAACACCTGCACATGCAAAGGGAGAGACAGATACCAACATAAAATCTACCAAAGCATAACTATATTTCAGTCAGAAAGGAAATAAATCAACACCATAATAGACAATGAGATTGGAACTATAATAGCAGTCGCTCATTAATTAATAATAAACAGGAAAAGTTACAACCATGGTTCTGACGTTGAACCCCTCCTGGCTGGGCGAGTAACTATATGTGTCTTGCACTGCATCTCCACTCCGGCAGCATAACCTCCCTAGCTCTCATTAGCATTCCTCCAAGAACTCAAGAACTCAACATCTAACACTCCATAACTCTGACTCTTAGCACTAGCGACTAGCTTGTCAAATGCATAAGGACAAGCTTATATAGATGAAGAAGGGAGGAGGATACGACGAACCGGGACACCTTTTGTGGATTAACATCTTTTCCCCGAAAGCCACTAAAGATGGAGATAGGATAGAGCTCGGCATAAGACTGATTTTTTATCTTCAAAAAGCTCCATGTAATGAAGGAAACAACAGTCGGACGTGCATTAAGGCAAAAAGCATGACTAAACTCGGTTGGCGCGACTGCTGCTCTAAGACAGAGCGCCAATGGTCGCGCCCTCTTTTGAGGATCTCCATGATTGGCGCGGGTAAAATACTGTGGACTTGCGCCAATGGAAAAGGGACACTTTTCAGGGATAATCTGTAGGAGGTGTCTTCAGGGAACATGAAGTACATGCTCAAGGGAACATAATGCAAGTGTTTTTAGACTTTGTCACTTCTTATAACTCCCGGGATGAGTCCTCCAAAGTACGACAAGAGGAGTAACAGGGATGGTGACAAATTACTGTGTAACAGATGCCCCCTAAAGCATGAAGTCTGAGAGGTGGAGAGGGGTAAAATGCTTTACAAGAACACACATAAGAACACATATAGTTACCGCTGCCGAGGATCTGTATTAAGAGACATGACTGATAGTTCAATTACATGATGTACGTGGTATGGTCGCAGCCATCCATAAAAGAGTACATAAATAATCTAGATCCATAGCATGGACGCAGCCATCTGGTTAGGATCAATGAATTGACTCAGGTATGGTCGCAGCCATCTAGTGAATGAGTCAAGTATCAAGAATCACGCCTGGATTACAACAGACACAATCCAGGTTCTTGCGCTCCATCTCGACCCAAACAAGAGTACAAGTTCAAGCATGTGAATATATGAGCTGATGTCGAACATGCATGAACATCGTCTGATTACCAGTCAATAGTGGAAACTGTTAACAGACGCAAGAGGTACCACCAATAATGACGATGGCCCTCAAGGTACTATAGGTACGATCTATGGCGTGTGAATAAATGATCTGAAGTCGAACACCTGTAGAATCATTCGATCGGAGGCCAATGATGAAAACCTCACGTCGAACACGAAGAACCGGCCATTGAGGCATGCAGGCTCCAAGGCACCGGAAGGGAGTCTCTAGATCAACTTCCTGGATAATGAGTTGAAGTCGACAAGAAGTGACCTTGATCGAAGGTGGGCCATGATGTTTCCCACATCATCGACACGAGACAGAGAGACAATATTGTGAATCAAGATTGTACAAACTATCAGAGGGAGGTTGTTTCTTTGCAGAGGTCAACTTCTCTTGAACATATCGACGGCACATTAACAAAATTGGCAGTGTTTGACATCAACGTATCAAAGGTCATGATGACGAGGCAATGAGTGGATGAGAGGTCAAATCAGGTACCCAAGTCCATGGAAGCAAGTGAAAGATGTGAGATGAGATATCCCCAACCTGGACACGAAAACAGAACAGTGCCATGTTCAAGAGCGACATACTGCCGTCACGGTAATAATGATGGGTCAAAAATTTTCTTTTCCCCCCGCCATTTCTGGCGAGTACCCTAGTTATTTTTAACAAGCTTGATGGGGATAGCATGTGCTTGTGGTGTGACAAAATCCGATGTCATCAAGTTTTAACGAGTCTGACAAAGGAAGAACTCGGCGTCTTTTCACGTTTAGAGAGTTTGAAAAGACAGCAGAAAAGAAAACTCCAGGGGTGTCCTTTTTCGTAAAGTTGTGTCTCTCGGGCCCGAAAAAGTATAAAATAATACCCGAAAGAACCGCCCGATCATTACGATCGAGGAGTACTTTTCATAATTAGTGATTTCGACTTGAAAAAGTAAAAAAGCGGTCAAAGCCACGTCGTTTCGGAACCATTAACGAGTTTGAAACGACAAAAACCCGGTAATCTTTTTATGTTTTAACAGTCAACAAAAAGAAACTTAAAACGACTGCCCCTTATTAACATTTAACGAGTCAAGAGGGAAAACTCGGCAATCTTTTCCTCTTTAAATGGTCAGAAAAGAGCTGAAAGCGGACCTTAAAGTGTTTTACTGAGCTTGAAAAGGTCAAAAAAGGGCTCGTTATGCTGCTTGAGTGGCGCTAAACCCTGTCAACATTCAAAAAAACAGTGTAAAATCCTACTTTGACATAAAAATATTCCATAAAAACATTATTTTAATGTATTTTTAAGCCAAAACAAGTTATAAATAGTGAAATAGTAAAAATAAAATTACTTTTCACTTTTCACCTTGTGAATTTACCGTTGGAGGGTTTTGGGTGCAAATTTCAACTGCTGATTGCAACCAATCCAGGAGACCATTCGAGCCGCCGTTTGAAACAGGTAAGAGGCCTCATCTTTAGCTCCATCTTTATTCTATTTATTTAGCTTTCCTTCCACAGAATGATCCTCTGTAAGGGGGATTGCAAAAATTAGGGCTGCGCCCATTGGCGCGAGTATCCTTCACGGGTCCGCGCCAATGGGCAATTTTCTCTAAAGGAGAAGCGCCATTGGCGCGACTGTTTTACAAACAATTGCGCCAATTGCGCGAACCCTAATTTTACCCTCCTTTCACTGTTAGATTTGCAATTTCCTTTAATATTTGTCTTCCTCATTGATCTATTGATGACATTTTTGGTTTTTGGTTGCAGGTATTGGTCAAAATGTCAATAGAATGGAGAGAAAGGGAACACGAGGCCATAGATGCCATGGCAATGGAAGATGACGCATGCATGGATGCGTTGCGAGATTGTGGCTTGAAAAAATTCTTCCTTACCTCATATCTGCGTGCACAGCCCGAGTTACTAAGGTTTATTGTGGATGCCTGGGATATTGAGGATCAGGTATTCCGCCTGAAGGACCAGACATTGGAGTTGGATGTCTCTGATGTCTATTTTATTACTGGATTATCACGGCGGGGTGCACGGCCCATCTTGTCCGGTAGCAGGCCTTCCGGGGAAAAGATGGGTGAGGTAATGGAAAGAGTTTGTCCTGGGGCCCACTTTGGATCCAATGTCGCCAAGGTAGATATAGTCACTATCCCAGATTTGGTGCTACGAGTGGTACTGTTTACTATCACCCGGACAGCTGGGATACAGGCACCCCACGAGACTGGCAAGAATCTCTTACTGCTGGCAACTGAGTGTCTGCAACCGACATTGTTTGATTGGGGATCGGCAGTGACAACAAATATTAAGAGGCAGCTTACCAAGTGTAAGCGTGATGGCAACAAGCAGTTTGGATATGGATCCATTATAGTGTCGTTTTTCCTGGAGCGGTTACCGATTTTCTGGATCCCGGGAGGCATAGTGGCAGACCCAGTGCCACGGGAGCCGAGGTTGGCTCGATGGGCACCACTTATGCCTAGAGGAGGTGGGGGCCAGCAGATGGCCTGGAGGCCCGAGTTCTTCATTTGGCTCCAACACCAGATGATCGTCGTGGAGGACTGGCCCTATGCGGGCACTGATTTCACTGGAGACCCAGACCTCCCGCTTCCTGAGGGAGAGGACTGGGATGAGGAGCTAGGTAAGAACTCTTCATGTTTTAATATTTTTACATAATCAAGTTTTTGTAATACATGTCCGTTTCTCACAGCACCTATATGTATGCAGATGTTGGTGCAGAGCGACCAGCCGACTTGCCTCACAACGTGCGGAGAGCACAACCTGCAGCAAGCCCTCAGGTGGAGGGTGAGGATGATTTAGTTCAGAACCTTGAGGCCCTTACTCGAGGCATACCAGATTATGGTAGATTAGCCGATGTGCCTAGAGCATATCAGAGACACACGGTGGGAGTATCTACTCGCGTCCATCGTCTGTTGAGACGTTTGGTGCGGGCGGTGACATGCTATCATGAGCATCACCGGGCTTAGACGCCTAGGCTTCATTTTTGTATATTTTGAGAGACATGTTTATCTGCGGCTGTATGGAACTTGGACATGTATTATTTTTGAGTTATGTAATACACGCGGTGCAAACATTATGATACACATGTATATACATATGTTTATGGTTCATTATTGTGTTTTTATGTGCTTTCTTATGGACTGTTCTAGTTACAAATTATGCAAATGTCTATCTAATACATGATTGGCCAATGCATCAGATAATGTGTTTAATTGTCTCGGAACATGTTGATATGTAATAAAATCAAAATGCCTTTCTAACAATCTTACACGTAAATATAATCTTAGAATATGACGGTTTCTGACGGAATATTGCCCATTGAGCTGGTGGACAACAAGTTGAGAGTCCAGGTTCACTATCAATGCGCGAATACCGAAATTAATTGCTCTAGCGAGTAGCTCGATTACAGCACAGTATTCGGTGACATTGTTAGTAGTGCGGCCTAAACACACACCCTGGCAATCTATTAGCTCGCTATGAGGATCGTAGATCACCCAAGCTGCAGAAGACAAATCACTGGTACTGCGGCAGGTACCATCAGCGAAACCAACATAAGGTGTATCCGGCATCTGCACAAGAAGCGAAAAACACAATAAGCGGTAGCTATGTCTTGAAAACTGACACAACACACACGACACACTAAAGTACATGTATGTACACAATAGAATGTACCAGCATCATGCATAGTACTTTTTCAAATAAAGCCCATTTCGGGGCTTCCTAAGAGGGTTACCTTCATAATCAATCAGCTCGTAGGCCCCTTTCTGCAAAACTTTCTTGACAATGTAAGGGCCTAGCCACATAGACTCGAGCTTTCCTGTGCCTAGCTTATCTTTTGCTTGATCATAGAGTAGGACTAAGTCTCCCTCAACGAAAGAACATGGACGGACGGTCTGATCGAAGTGAGTCTTAGCTCGCTTCTTTTGGGTTTCGATGGCCAAAGAGGCTAGGCGACGAGTCTCATCTAACCTTTCTAAGTAAAGAAGGCATTCTTCTAACGGAGTAGTGTTGGGAAGCAGCTCGACAGCTAATTTTAAAGAAGGGATCTCACATTCAATTGGTAAGGTAGCCTCTAGTCCGTAAACTAGTTGAAATGGAGTGAAACCAGTGGCATCCTTTACGGAGGTTCGGTAAGCCCACAAGGCAGGAAATAACATCAAATGCCAGTTAGACTTGTGCACACCAACGATACGTTGAAGCATTTTAACCAAGATTTTATTGACCGCTTCAACTTGACCATTGGACTGAGGGTAGTATGGAGTTGAACTATCGTGTTGCAAGCCTAGCTGGGTTGTTAATTCTAACATCATATGATTACGGAAATGCTTTTCGTGGTCAATGACAATGGCTTGAGGGACGCTGAATCACGAAATAACATGATTAAATAAAAATTGTGCCGCAGTGTGACCATCTTTAGTTAATGTAGGCATCGCCTCGGCCCATTTAGTAAAGTAATCGACGATAACGATGATGAACCCATGCCCCCCGGCCGAGCGAGGGTTACAGGTCATATAATCAATGCCCCATTTAGCAAAAGGGCCAACGGAAACAACAGGGTGCAACGGAGCAGGAGGCGCTCGCATTTTCCGGTGGTATATCTGGCACTCATGACAAGAGTGAACAGCAAGGATGTAATCCTTGAAAATAGAGGGCCAAAAATAGCCAGCACGAAGGATTTTTTGGGATGTAGCATATCCGGACATATGTTCGCCACAGGCCCCGGAGTGGCAGTCATTGAGAACCCGTTCAGCTTCCTCGAACGTAAGGCAACGACAGAGAACAAAGTCTGCACCGAGACGATATAATGTATCTCCAATGATACGGTATGGTTGAGATTGATGACGAATCCTTCGTCGAGCGTCTTTAGACACAGCTGGGCGAAAGGAGGATGTTTGCAGATAGCCGTCCATAAAAGAATACATTTCACTGCCGGCACACTCATCAATGATCTGATCAATGAACGGTGTGGGAAAACTATCTTTAGGACAGGCTTTGTTTATATCACGATAATCGACACAAACCTGAATTGTACCCTATTTTTTAGTTACAGGGACAATATTGGAAACCCAATCTGTAAGAGGAATAGGGTAAATAAAACTGGCGTTAAGAAGCTTTTCTACCTCGGCTTTAATCGCTGCAGCCTTTCGGGGGTGTACAGGACGTAAATGTTGACGAACCGGTTTAGCATCTGGGTACATGATTATTTCATGTACCACTATACTAGAATCAATGCTGGGCATTTCTTCATAGGACCATGCGAAAACATCACGAAATTTGCGAAAAAGTTTGGAATAAAGTTGAATCTCTTCTGGAGTACAAGTGACTCCAATGTGAAGATGCTCGACTATCCCAGGTTTGACAGAGATGTCGATAGGTTGGGTTTGCGTAATGTTCGCCATATTCCCCTCAGAAAAGACCTGATCAATTTGAATAGGCGTTTGAAGGATTTGTGATGGGAGACAAGGAGCAAACTGCTCGAGGCATGTCAGAAAATGCTGCGGGGCAGGGAGAAATGAAGAACGATGGTGAGAATCATGCCAAGGAGGTTCCTTGAGAGACATGGTTTCAATAATGGCTTCGTCGGAGAGAAATGTTTCTCCTAGGGAATCCGAAGAACCTCCGTCGAGAAGCCCTGAGGATGGAGTAAGCGTAGAAGAGGGAGCCGAGGCAGCGATGATTTCAACATAATTAAGCTCGGCAGGACTCAAAGGCATCTGGTCGCCCCAGGAATCTACTTGGTCTGTGGGAGGTATGAACCACGGATCAGGGCCAGTAGTGATCATACTGACAGAGGCAATATTTAGAGGAGGGAGTGAAAAAACACCCATAAGATCGGGATCTTTGAAAAGTCCAGCTCCCAGACTCTTAGGTAATTTGGAGGTATGCTCCACAAACGGGATGGTGCCTTCGGAAGAAGAAGAAAAAATGGAGAGCTGGTCAACAGTAACGATCTTCCCTCGATGAGGGAATCGGATGATGCGAAAGAACGATGAAGCAACAGCTTGCATTGCGTATATCCAGCTACGTCCGAGAAGGAGGTTGTAGGTTAGAGTAGCATCAACGACTTCAACTTCCATCTCGACCGTCTTCCCTTCCAAAGAGATTGGTAAACGTTGGAGTATACCATAAGGATGGGACGCTCTTCCATCGAAAGCTTCCAAGGTAGTGGGAGACTGGCTCAGCGTTGGAGATCCAATAGCTTTCCAACAGGCCACGGACATGATGCAAGTTGAGGCACCTTCATCAATAACTGTACGGTGAATCATCTTAGAATCAATAATTACCTGTATGAGGAAGGCGATTTGGGGAGGCAGTCTCTGAGTATGGCGTTCTAATTCAAAAGTGATTAAATCCGAATCGGCCGGGTCTATGCCACCAATGGCAGATAGCATGGACTTCCTCTGAGAAGGGCAGCTCTGGAGGACCTCTAAAGCGGACATAGCCGACGGAGTCTGTGCTAAGTCCTCAACGATGTTGTAGTGCTGTGCAGCACGAGCATTTGGATTGTACGAGGATTTCCGGAGTACTCCTTTTGGAGGGGGTCGAAGAGGTGTTTCAGTGGTAGGTCTCTCGATATGGAGTGGACCTGAACTGAACGGAGGAGCACTTGAGGGAACCTCAGGCTCCTTCTCGGCAGATGACGGATAATCTTTCGTTCGAGTACTGATATTAATGGGTATTGTACCAGCCATGAACACTTGAGAACCAAAGGAAGAAGGAGGCTAAGTAGGGTCAGCCACCATTTGAGTCTTTTGAGTGTGTTGGGTGGGAAAGGGCTCTTTGAGCACCGCAGGAGTCCAAGAGGTACCTTTTAACAAACGACTAACTTCGGACCGCCTTGGGCAATCCTTGGTATAGTGATCCTCATCGCAAATAAGACAAGGATATCTGGGTTTGCGTTTAGGTCCGTCTTCAGTTTGAGGTTTCGGGGTTTCCTGCTTAGGTGGTTCTGGCTTATTTTTCGCTTTCCCTTTTTTCTTCTCTTTCGAAGCCTTGTTTGCCGTATTAGATTGGACGACATTAACCTCAGAAGTAACATTCGAACCAGGCGATGCCTGGGAGGGTTGTCCATTCGAAGTAGATGTTTTTTGCTTCGCAGGATTCGCCGGATTTTTCTTTGAGGATGAATTAACCGAACCGATGATACCGTCAACAGTGGGTGTTGGCGGGGCTTTAGACGTTCCTTGTCTTGGGACATCGGGCAAATAATCATATAATGTACTGGACTGAGAGTAAACTAGGTCAAGGTACTGAGCTCGAGCAATAGCTTGCTCTTCAGTGACACACGCCCCCATAGCGATATCTCGAGCTATCGGAGGCACAAACGAAGTTGTAAACCAATCTGTAAGAAGCTGGTCGGGAATCCAAAATTTGATCGTACGTCTACGCCGTCTCCATTCATGGATATGATCAGAGATATGCGTAGCCGTCGTTTGTCTTAAGGAAGTGAGGAGGTGTGTACCCGTTTCGTATCGAATGGGTAACTGGAAATGAGTGAGAAACGCCATAGCCAAAGAATTAAAATCCTGAAAGGACCCGCGATGGAGTTCGATATACCACTTAGCGGCAGAGCCAGTGAGAGTCCTTTGAAAAAGGCGAAGCCGAATTGAATCGTCAAGCCATGAATTAGATGAACACCAGAAATGATAAGTCATGACATGGGCTTGTGGGTCTTCATCGGCTTTACCATCGAATTTTGGACAGTCACCAGGTATTTTAGTTGGAACGGGAGGCCAATAAGGATTATGAAGAATAGGATCATTGGTTAATTTGGATACATCCGGTAATTCTAAAGTTGCTAAGAATGGTAATTGAGGATTGAAAGACATCTGGGGCTGCTGGTAGGGTGGAGCACTAGGGTTCCAACCAGGTGGCGGTTGCCCCCATGTATTTTGTCCATAGGGATTTGTATATTGCCCCCCAGCATAAGGGTTACCAAACGATGCTGCGGATGCGCCATATGGCTGTTGATAAGTTTGCGAGGGATTCGCTTGCGGTTGTTGGTAGTTCTGGTATGGGGAAAACGAAGGTTTCCCTTGAGGTTGTTCGTAGCCATACGGAGGTGGGGCTCCAAATTGGGTTTGAAGACCAGGCTGGTTTGAATAAAAAGTCTGTGACTGAGACCCAGCCTGCATTTGAAAACCAGATGGGTATTGGGGTCCCGTTTGGGGCCACGGACCGGACTGAGCCGCACTAGTAGGCTGCGCTATAGGTTGGGCTATCTGGCCGGAAGGAAAACCTTGCTGATACTGAGGTTGGCTAACCTGTCCAGAAGGTTGTACCTGCTGATACTAAGGTTGGCCTACTGGTTGGGATTGGAATTGTTGTTGCGCATATGAAGGTTGACCTGACAGGCTAGATGGCTGAGAAGCCTGGGCAGCTAGTTGGCCCAACTGTATTTGAGGCTGACCAGCTTGCCCAGAGGATTGCGAATACTGGACAGTAGGTTGACCAACTGGTTGAGTAACTTGTCCAGACATTGGGCTATTCTGGACATTGGATTGGTTTGGGTTAATAGGTTGTTGACCAATTTGTCCAATGGAATAACCTTGCTGGATACCAGGTTGGGCTTGTTGAAAAGACGACTGACCTGAGTTACCAGAAGGTTGGATATAAGAAGAGGAAAAAGGAGCACCAGTAGCGAAGGGGTTTCCATGAAAGGATTGCCCTGGTTGGCCTTGGGGGGGGTTGTCTTGGAGATTGCGCAGATGAAACCTGACCACCATGAAAAGAGGTGGAGGTCCAATCAATTGACAATGGAACTGATACCTCAACAACCGGTTGAGATGAAAAATATGGATCATATGGCCCCTGTATTGGGACACTCGTCATGGGATCAAAGACTCCAAACAAAGAAGCCGAAGGGTGACTAGAAATAGGAGTCGAAGAGGCTGCACAAACCGTTGGGGCGGTTGTGACGGAGGTAACAGATAGACTGCGACTTTGTGGAGTAAAAGGCTCCATAGTAGGAAGAGTGTGTGACGACCAAATGGGACCCATAAACGGAGTTCCAGATGGCATAGTAGCTCTTAAAGCTTTATAGCCTGGTGGTAAATTGGTAGTAGTAGGTGTACTACTAACATGTATAGGGTCCGTTGAGACGGGAATTTCACCACTTGTCGCAACGGACTCATCGGTCGTTGTAGGGGACAAATCATCCATGTCAGATGAAACAGGTGGGGTTGACACACGAGGAGAGGTATAGTCCCAAAAAGGGACACCGTCCTCAAAGGGTTCCCACGTAGGGTTCCAATGAGATTGGTAAGTTTCTTCACCTGGGGCGCGAGAACTCAGTGGTTGTATACTCAGAACCACCGGAAGACTCACAACCAGTGTCTCGGTAGAAGACGAAACTGGTGATTCCGCCAGGATGAAACTTCACAAACTTAAGGAGCCTACCCTACTCAAACCGACACAAACAAAATCTAATTGGGTAGATGTTATCGTGGCCAATAAATTTTAAGATACTGAACTTAACCTTTTCATTTTTTAAGAGTCGAGAAAAGGATAAAAGATGACTCTAGTCTCCTTCGAATGTTTAATGAGCACGAAGTGACAAGACGCTCACAGGCACCTTTTCTTTTAGGGAGTCCGAAAAGGATCAAAAGTGACTGCTCTGGAATTCTAGGTAAAGGGTGTGCCAAACTCTTCGCAAAACCACAGAATACTTTTTAGGGTACGGGTGGTCGATCTTCGTGAATGCTGTGTTCACTGCATTACGAATCGTAGGGTGGCAGACTCAGCTTCCTATGGATAAAGGATAATAGCCTAGTGGGGTCTCCCGTATATACGCGACGGTACGTGGGAGCTCAGTCTATATTGGCACTTATCGTTTCACCGTGGAGGAATCACCCAACCACTCGACGATAAACTACCAGGTTTAAAGACGCCGGAACACGTCTTCTAACCTAGACCTCTAGAGTATTTGCGTTATGTTCCAATGCGTTGTTATGTTCATTGAGTTTATTTTAAAGTTTATCTTCAATTATGTTTCAGTTTTTTGGTCCTACCGTATGTGGTCTCTCCAAACTTCCTAAATGCAATCTATATGCCAAAAGTATATCGTTTCATTCGATGAATTCTACCTACAGAAGAGTAGAGATATATTTTTTCACACGAACAAAATGATCATTAAGCAAGTAACAAAGATCCTAATGCAGCTAATAACAAGAAATAACAGCTTTTTCCTTTTCTTTTTAAAAGCGACAAATAACAATAAATGCTAACTAATATAATGCAAAAAAGCTCGTTTGTTTTTTGATTTTTAAGATAGCATAATGCATGTAAACAAACCTGAAGAGATATCCACAAGTACAAACACAATCACTCAAAGGACATAGAACCAATTCAGAAACATGAAGATGAACTATCAAAGCAAAGGAAAACGCAAAGACGTTCAATGAACCAAATGAAGTCAAGCAAGAACCAAGCAAGCTAGAAGTGAATCACTAGATGAGTGCGGAAAACAATCAAGAAGCTGACTGGATGATCAAACCACTACGTCCCACAGAAGGCTCGACATGCACAACCACTAGGTACTCTAGGGTTGGGATACAAAATCGATAGAAATAAGCAAACAACTGAAGGATGAAAGTAACAACCAGTCACACAAAGGTCCAACACACTTCCAGAAGCAGGCAAAAGATATGGAAAACAAAAAATCTGAGTTTAAGGAGCTTTGAGCTATCAAACTGGAAAAATTCACAGATATGGCGCGACTGTGAAACTGCAACTCGCGCTAACAATGAATTGGCGCGGGTGTCTATGGAGCAACATGTGCCAACTGGCGCGACTGCCAGATCAAAAAACGCGCCAGCCGCGTTTACTAACTCAAAAAGAAAATATAACTACCCAGGGTCTGACTGACAGTGCCCAAAAGAACCAAACAGCAGATAGCAATTTCAAAACTGACTCAGAAAGTTCATTAACTCAGGCAAGCGAGAGAAAAACAATCATGCAAGACAAACTCAATAGCTTATCCCTAGCGGAGTCACCAAATTGTTGGACAGGTAAATCCCTTCTGCGGACAGAGGCGATCCCACTAGTCTAAAGCAGAACTAGCCACAATCAAACCACGCTGCCACGCAAGTTCCTAGTTATGCATCAAAGGTGGATCAAAAAGACCAACCTGGAGTCCAACGCTATGTTTGAGGTAGAGCTTATATTCCCGCTCCCTCGCTCCAGCAGATTATAAACGAACACCTGCACATGCAAAGGGAGAGATAGATACCAACATAAAATCTACCAAAGCATAACTATATTTCAGTCAGAAAGGAAATAAATCAACACCATAATAGACAATGAGATTGGAACTATAATAGCAGTCGCTCATTAATTAATAATAAACAGGAAAAGTTACAACCATGGTTCTGACGTTGAACCTCTCCTGGCTGGGCGAGTAACTATATGTGTCTTGCACTGCATCTCCACTCCGGCAGCATAACCTCCCTAGCTCTCATTAGCATTCCTCCAAGAACTCAAGAACTCAACATCTAACACTCCATAACTCTGACTCTTAGCACTAGCGACTAGCTTGTCAAATGCATAAGGACAAGCTTATATAGATGAAGAAGGGAGGAGGATACGACGAACCGGGACACCTTTTGTGGATTAACATCTTTTCCCCGAAAGCCACTAAAGATGGAGATAGGATAGAGCTCGGCATAAGACTGATTTTTTATCTTCAAAAAGCTCCATGTAATGAAGGAAACAACAGTCGGACGTGCATTAACGCAAAAAGCATGACTAAACTCGATTGGCGCGACTGCTGCTCTAAGACAGAGCACCAATGGTCACGCCCTCTTTTGAGGATCTCCATGATTGGCGCGGGTAAAATACTGTGGAATTGCGCCAATGGAAAAGGGACACTTTTCAGGGATAATCTGTAGGAGGTGTCTTCAGGGAACATGAAGTACATGCTCAAGGGAACATAATGCAAGTGTTTTTAGACTTTGTCACTTCTTATAACTCCCGGGATGAGTCCTCCAAAGTACGACAAGAGGAGTAACAGGGATGGTGACAAATTACTGTGTAACACATGCATTGCGAACAAGAAGGGAAATGAGATTGACTGCGCAAATCGGAGAGTACAAAATGGATAAAGTAATTCTAGATCTCGAATCGGATGCGAATGTACTACCAAAACAAACATGGAAACGCATGGGCAAACCCATGCTACAATGATCTCTATTCAATTAAGAATGGCGAACTAGTAGAAGATCTTACCCATGGGAAGGTTGCAAGGAGTAACGGTGGATATTGAAGGTGTGAACACGCTGGCATATTTCGAAGTGATAGAGGTTGTCAATGATAGAAATCCCTATCCTACACTACTGGGCATAGACTGGGCTACTGATATGAATGAAGTCATAAATCTAAAGAACTGCAAAATGATTTTTGAGAAAAAGTCACTACGTGTAGTAGTACCGCTAGATCCTGTCAAAGGAGCGCGATACACTAAACCAGTGCGCGATGATGATAGTGATGACGATCTCGATTATATTTATAAGATAACCAAACGAGAGTAGGATTGGGGGAATCCAACAGCAGATGGTAGGATTTTGTGGGAAAGCAAAAGCTCCTAGACTTCAGATTCAAACGAAGAAATAGAATGATGGCAGAATCGGTTTCACAAAGTAACAACGCTCAATTGCAACATGATGGTAAGATCAATGTGCTGCGTGACAATGGAGATAAAGGATCTACCTAGATATGATAGGTTGAGAGCGACGGATGAATTTCTGAACAAATTTTAGAGCGAAGTGTCGGAACAGCAGCTCTTTGACACTCTGAAATGGGCACTACGAGCTACGCCTGCAAGATGGTGGGATATGCACCGACAGAGTTTAGGGGATTGGCACAAATGCAAAAGCAAGATGCTTATATGATTTGGAAAACCCCAGCTATGAATGAGAGCTAGTTATGAGGGGTAAAACAACTTGTGCACCCACCTTTTCAGATGGGTATAGACGTATGGCATGCAACCCGCACAAAAGCACACCACTCCCAGGATAGAAAATAGGAACAAAATGCAATGGCAGGAAAGATGAAGCACACCAAAAATTATCTGCAGGGAAGCACTTAATAGGGTGTGTGAAGTGCTAAATAAGGTCCACCAGGTGAGACACATTGACTGGGACCTGGGCATACCAATGGTTTGATGGGCCTATAGGACCATGTGCAAAACCCTGACTGCAAGAGCAATTCCAAGGCTGCAGAATGAAGCAGGAATTGTAATCTCTGAGGAGCATGCAAAGATGAATCTACATGTAACAACACCCATAGATTTGATAGTGCGCGAAGCCCAGGATGAAGAAATCACACAGCTACACAAAGCAGAACATATAAGACTTCAAGAAGCAATTCGATAGGGAAACTTTAGACTTCACGAATTTGAAAAGGACTGGGTATGGCTAAGGAAGAAAGGAACTTTAATGGATGCAGAGGTCAAGAGGCTAGAAAATGAAATAAAGGGAGCATTTCTCGTCAATAAACTAAGGATGGCAAGGCAAGATGCAGATGATCATACTAATGAATTAAAGGATTATCGCTCAGAATTGGTTAGTCTACTGCCATGGCTAGGACCGCATATCACCAAATGCAGTAACCAAGCTAGCACATTGGAAATAGTACAGCGCATGGTGCTGATCACCAGAATAGCAGATAAGGACTCTTTGTGAACCATGAAAAAAGATGGGATGGGGCCTGACATAGGTGGTGCGACCACCTAACTAGCCATAGGAAGGATAGTCTTAGTGCTCCAGGCAGTTGAAAGGGAGCGCGGGACTATAAATTATTCTGCCTGGAAGTTGTGCGCTTTAAGAGGTGTGTGCAGGAGTAGAATGTCACAGGGTTCGAGACCATGCATGGAGGGTTGCGCTACCACATAGGTTGGTTAGGAAGTGACCATTGGTGTCACTGTTCATGACAAGATGTCTGAGTTGAGGCAAAATGGAGCGGGCAATGGGCATTTAAGACGAGAGTTATGGGCAATATTTGGGAAAATCCGCCGCCAAGAAAACATTGATGGCCCACGAACAACACTTAGTCATTTGAGAATTAAGCCATTGAGCGGAGCACAGAGTGTTGAGAACTGAGTGATAATTAAGGCCCTAAGTATGCGAGACACAAAATACTGTGTGGAGATGATAACAACCACTAAGTATGGGTTGGGAATTGAAGAAGGAACCGCCGGTTAGGCCACGTAGACCCCCATGGTACAGGATGTTCCCAAAGGTGCTGGGATTGTGAAAAAAATCCCCAAATCACCGTGAATGCCGAGGCCGAAGAAGTATAAGCAGGTAACGGGACCAATACACATGTCTGCAAGGAATCAGTGGCATAACAAGCTATTAATGGAAGAAAAAGGGAAGGAAGTCACGATTGAAATAGATGAGGAGGAAGAAGATTTGCAAACCTTGATTACCACCACAAAAGAAGAAGAAGACGTGGAGGAGGACATCCAACCATTGCGCTCTATAGCGAAACTGCCTGCATATGTCCCTCCGCAAATGGGAAAGCCAAAGTACCAAAGGATCTGGATGCAAAAAAGAGTTCACCCCAATGGCATTGTATTTGAGGGCTCACACCTAGGCTGCATGCCCACCATGAAGTTTGAATACTGGGACCTCATGGACAGCGAGAAGTTCCTGCACTTAGAGATGAAAAATCTGATGAAGTGGAATATGGAGGAGGTGGTGATAATGTTAGAGCCATGAAAATGGCTACGTGATGTGGAAAAGGCTAGGTTGTTGCATTTGTTATGGATACCACATTTCCACCGCGCGCCCATCACCATTTTTTTCATTAGTCAATTGCTTTACCTGGTGCATGATAGGTATCTATGGTTGGAGGAGCCCATTCCCATCATAACAAACCTCATCCACAGAATTTCTCGGCTTCTTTGTAAGGGAAAGGACCTCGCGACGATAGTCGGGAAAAGTAGTGATTTGTCTCTTGAAGAGGCCATGAAGGCAAAGTATAAGCTGTAGAAGAAAAAGAAGGGCTACGCTATCACTAGTATCAAGGATAAAGGGGTGTGCTTCACCACCCAACTCCTGACTGGTAAAGTAATGAGAAAATGCTGCACCGATGAGGTACCAGTGCTGGTGGTTGCGTTGGCTAAAAAATGTGTGGAGGGGGTCCAGTTCAACTAAGCCAATTTCCTCTGCAAGGATTTTTTGTTAAAATGTCGCAAGGCCCGGGAGCAAGGTAAGACCTTCCACTACGCATGGTTTCTCTTATCCATATTGCTGGTAGTAGGAGTGTAGAGTCTCAAAGAAGGTATGTTTTGATGGTTATTTCAGTATCTTTTTCATTAGGATATATAAACCTTTCTGCATTTTAAACTTAGATAATAACGAAACGCATGAGGTTAATAGGAAAAACTGATAATTATCGTTCCTACGTGCAGGAAGGAGGAAAAGCAGAAATTAGCCATCTCAAAGGGAAAGATGAAGAGGAGCTAACTGCTGTCCCTTTGATGGGAAACTGCAAACAGACCAGATCAAAACGGACCAACCCAGAAAAGGAAGCGGAGATACCAGCTCGAAGCAAAAAAGGAAAGAAGTGACTCAGGGTTAATGATTCTGCGAATCCCTCAGGATCTTAGATCCTGAGGGATCGCTATTTTATCTATTTTTTGTATCTAGATATCTCCATCATCATCCTTATATAAGAGATAGCATTGTTGGCTACGGGGGAGGTTCTGTTGTAATTCCTTTTTAACAGATCAAGACTATGATCTTTATGTCCTGTTAAGACTTTCTTTGCTGTAAGTTTATTTCATGCATTAATACAGACTTGGTTACTCTTTTATCTTTGATCCTGGATCAATCTTAAGCGGTGTACCCCTAGAGGCTAAGGTCCTGGCCCTAGAGGACACTTTCTCTTGTACCATTACGCGTGGTTTCTGTGTGGTTTGTTCATAGGCGTAATCTGGTAATCTGTTGTGTTTTATGAACGTTATATTACATGCTTTGTTATGTTTAACTTGTTTAATGTTCCTGCGAATTGAAGTCTTATATTGACACTGTATTATGTTACCAATTCATTAAAGTCTTGATTAATCTCTATAGGATATTATCAGTCTAGTACAGAGCTCATTGTGATTGTGCTTTAGCATTATGACAGTTATCTTGAGAAGTCTGATTTCAGATGATTATTGAATGTTACTGTTTATATCTTGAGATGAAATCGCATGCGTTTATTTAGATCAATAACAGAAGCAGATTAAGCACGTTGTGTTTCTAGGGTTGTAATTGGTAGTATTGTTCTATAGTATGTGTACATCTTTTAAGACTGCAGGATTGATGTTTTGATTGGAGTGGTTAAATAGAATCGCAGCTTGATGAACTTGGTTATTGCTTATTCCAGTTGCTGTTCCATTTCTGAATTGTTGTTCCATTTCAATTGCTGGTCTATTTCAAGATTTCTGATTTGTTGTTTCATTTACTTGCCATTTCTTAAGGACAGACTCAGGCTGTAGTGAGTGTCAGCATCTCCTATTTGGCTCCCAGACCTTTGATCTGCTCCCATCAGCTATTAAAGGGATGGGTTATTACTACTAAACCCTTGGCTGATGTGCTGTTCTATCTCATCACTATTTCCTTTACTTGTCGTTTCATTTATATTCATCAAGGATGATCTCAGGCTGTAGTGAGCCCCAACATCTGCTACCTAGCTCCCAGACCTCGGATTTGTTCTCATCAGTTATGAAAAGGATGGGTTATTTCTACCGAACCTTTGACTGATACAATGCTTGGTGTGATTTAGCCTTTTGAAGTAGTTAAGTTGTAGACATGCAGCCATTTACTTTCGTAGCCTTTAAGTAGCTGTACTACGAGCATTACTTTGACAAGTCCTAAGCCTCAGACTGAGACACTCTTTTGAGATAGCAAGACGTTCCCGGATTGACATTCTAATGTGAGGTAACTAGAGGTTAAAGAGACCCTTTTTATAGCTCTACATTTTGGCACCGTTGCCGGGGAAAGAGTGTAGCCATGTGTCTTTTTCAGGGTAGTGTATGAACCTGCTAGGGAAGAATTGGGTTTTGAAAACGGAAGGTAAGAACCTACGTGCAGAGCATGTAAAAGCCCTGCTCCTTTGCCCGCTTTCCTATAGATTTGCTGCTATCTGCTTAAGAAAGTTTTAGTAGTTAAATTGAGTGCATGACTAAGAAGAAAAAGACAGAGAAAAATCCCAAACCTTTGCCGAAGCCAGAAAAAGCTAAGGGGCCGGTGACCCTTGGTCGAACAACATTCATAGACGAAATCTATAAGAAAGCTGAATCTCAGCCTTCAGTAGGACCTAGGAAAGTTATTTCCAGACATCCTACTAGCTCCCTTCAGGCCACAAGTTCACCATTTGTAGCCTTTGCTGAGGTGCATAGTCAAACTGACGAACAAGACTTTCAAGAGATTGAAAATTCTATTCCAGAACGATTGCAAGAAGGGAATTTCAGTAATCTTTTTGAAGGAGAAGGGGAAACAGGGGAGATTAGAGAGTTGAGATCTCCTCCTAGGATAACTCAGCCATTGAATAGCCCAGACAAAGGAAGTGCGGTAAAAATTATTATTGAAGAGATCCAATCCCCTCAGATAGAAATTCCAGATAGAGGAAGTGCTATTAAAACTAATCCTGTCAAAGCCATTCCTGCTCAACCAAGGAACACTCTTCTAGATATTCTGGAAGGTTATTGGCATATATTTGACCCAATGGCTCAAAATCCACCAAACACGCAAACCTCTACATTACAATACCCAATAGTGGATTCTGCAGCAAATGCCCCCATGAAAGCAATTCCCCTTCAACATATCCCTACATTTCACGGACTTACATCAGAAGACCCGGATGCATTTTTATTTGAATTTGATGTACCATGCAGGGGATATGACTACACCACTGACCCCCAGAAACTAAAACTGTTTCCCTCGACCCTGAAAGGGGCTGCTTTAAGATGGTTTATGGGATTAGGTGGTGGGGTTATAAATAATTGGGAACAAATGAAGGAATCTTTTCTAAAAAAATATCAAGATTATTGCAGGTCTAGAGAACTAAAAGATGAAATATTCCAGATGGTGGCTAGACCAAGTGAAACATTAGAAGAATATGTGGAGCATTTTCAGTATAATTTGCAAAGATCTCCCTATGCATCACCACCCTTACCCGATAATGTGTTGAAAACAGCATTAATAAGAGGCATGAAAGAACAATGGATTGAAACATTAAACATTATGGGAAAAGGGGATATTTATCAGGAAAGTTTTGCTGACATAATTGATCTATGTATCAGGAGTTCGAGAGGTAGTACATGAATCAAACCAGCAGAACATGATCGTTTTGCAAGAGAAAACAAAATTTCATCAGAAGGAGTAACGCGGGCTGAAATCGGAAATTTATTGGAAAACTTTAAAACTGATATACTAGGAACACTGACTACACAATTGGACGTTTTGCAGGCCAAGCAAAAGCAAATGGAGGCAGAACAGAATTTAGCTATCTTCTGCCCCAGATGTAGGAAGAAGCATAGCCATAAGGAATGCCCACTAGATGCAGTCCAAGCATGTGCCATTTGTACAAAGGATCATTCGACAGAAAGTTGTCCCTCACTACCTGGACTAAAAGCAGTATATAAGGAGGCAGAGGAAGAACCAAAAACGGTGTATATGCTCAACCAGCGTCGTCAGTGGCAGCCGCGACAAACTGGTATGTTTTCAGATCCAACTTCTTCTTTTCAGTATCCCCAGTATAATGCTCAACAGTAAATACATGGCAAAGCCAATTTTAGTCCCCATTCCCAAACTGGTCACCACAGTCATATCCTTCTGTTAATCCATGGCTAAATCAGACGAGCCAATCCGGTTGGTCGAATCCTCCTTATCCCCCACCATATTGGAAAAATAGCCCATATCCTCCACAATGGACTCCCCCTATTTCACAAAGTTCAGCCTGGAAGAATAACTGGCAGAGACCAACAAATCAGCCAGTAGGAAATGTCCCTCTCCCTCAACCTACACTGCCAGCTTTACAGCAAAATCCCCAGGCTAATCTGAGACCGCAACTCCCAGCCCAGCCCAATCCCAATCCAAATAATAGACAGGTCCAAGCACTCCAAATTTTAGAAACACCAGAAGAAGGACCCGATCTGAGGGAGTGCAATGATCTTCAGCTAAGATCTGGACGTATTATCCAAATAGAGGGAAATAAAACAGTTCAGATTGAAGATCATTTACCTAGAGAACATCTGTCACAAGAAGAGGATGTGAATAGACATCAAACTCATAATCAAGCAACCACATCCTCTCCCCCGTTCCCAGAACATTTAGTCATACCTCGACTGATACAACAACCTAATTTTGACATTCTGGGAGAATTACAAAATTTGTACATAAAAATTACATTCCTTCAGGCCATTCAAGACATCCCAATATACGCAAAAACTATTAAAGAATTGTGCATAAAAAGTCCAAGGAGGAATATAATAGATAATCCAAGAGTTCAAGTAGTCGGTATTTTATCTGACCTATTGTCAAGAAAGGAAACACCTATTAAGTATGAGGACCCAGGAAACCCAATAGTAACTATTCAAATTTATGGTCAAACCCTAACCAATGCCTTAGTTGATCTTGGAGCTAGAATCAATATATTGACAATTGCTACTTGCCAAAAGCTAGGCATTACATCTGCAGAACCTACCTCAACTCTGCTAGAATTGGCCGATCGGTCTGTGGTTAGGCCGGAAGGCATACTGCATGATGTCATGGTCTCGGTTGACTCCTGGGAATACCCAACTGATTTTTTGATAATAAACCCTAAAACCCGACTTGATGGACATCCATTGATCTTAGGAAGACCTTGTCTTGCTACCGCAGATGCCTATATCGGCTGTCGGCAAGGGAACATGATTATAATCAAGGGGGCGGATATCAAGAATTTAGTACTATATCCCCCAGTGCAGCCAAGTATCACTATAGTTAAAACTAATAGGCACCCTGTATCATATCTTACTGACAACATCAGATCTCCATTAACTATACAAGAAGCACTAGAGTTCAAAGACCAAACAGAATATGATGCCATCAGTAATTTCATTAGTCAAACTGAACTCACATCTCGTACCCAGTGTCATATGATAAAAGCAGCATTTGATAACGAAGTAGAAGAGGAACCTCTGAAAGATGCACATGATCACACAATCGCTATCACTTCAGTTGCACATAGTAAAATTGTGGAAATCGAACCTGGAAAGACCTTAAACATTAACGCCAACCTTACACCCGAACAAGAAACAAAACTCATCTATATTTTAAGAAAATATAAAGAAGCATTTGCATGGGATTACCCTGATATGAAAGGAATTGACCCCCAGTTATGTACACACCACATCTACATAGAAAATGATGCAAGACCTGTTAGGCAGCCTCAGAGAAGACTAAACCCTCACCTAAAAGAAGTAGTAAAAGCTGAGCTTCAAAAACTTTTAGATGTTAACTTCATCTACCCTATCTCTGATAGTAAATGGGTCTCCTCGCTTGTGGTGGTACCAAAAAAGAATGGGAAGTGGAGGATCTGCGTGGACTACAGGGAGCTAAATAAGGCAACGCAAAAAGATCACTTTCCTCTCCCGTTCATCGATCAAGTATTGGACACTTTGGCAGGGAAGAAATTCTTTTCTTTTCTCGACGGCTTCAGTGGGTATAACCAAATACAAATTGCCCCTGAAGATCAGGACAAAACTACTTTTACTTGTCCTTGGGGAACATTCGCCTACCGAGTTTTACCTTTTGGTTTATGTAATGCCCCTGCCACATTCCAAAGGGCTATCCTTAGCATTTTTGCAGATCTAATAAATGAAGGACTGGAAGTATATATGGATGACTTTACTCCATACGGAGATGAGTTTGATCCAGCATTGGAGACACTAGAAAAAGTCCTACAACGTTGCATAGCTACCAGGCTTTGTTTAAGCCATGAAAAATGTTACATGATGATGACAGAAGGACTTATTTTAGGACACTACATTTCAGCAGCTGGCATTCAGGTAGACCCAGCCAAAATCCAAATAATTTTGCTTATTCCTACTCCTACTACTCAAATAGAGGTACGTAGTTTTCTTGGATTCTCTGGTTACTATAGAAGATTTATAGAACATTATTCACGTATTGTTGCACCATTGTGTGCATTAACTGGTAATATTGATTTCTTTTGGACAGAAAAATGCGAACGTGCCTTCAATGATCTGAAGAAGCTCGTATCTACAGCCCCAGTTCTTCGGGGACCAAATTGGGATTTGCCATTTCAGATATCATCTGATGCCTCAGATACAACCATTGGAGCGGTCCTTGGACAGGAGGAGGATAGAAAACCATATGCAATTTATTACATTAGCAAAAATCTATCCCCTGCTGAATTGAATTATACTGTCACTGAAAAAGAATTTCTAGTTGTTATACATGCTATCAATTAATTCAGACATTACATTACTGGATATCCTGTTATCATGTACACAGATCATTCTGCTATAAAATATTTAGCAAATAAGCCTGTCACAAATGGTAGAATAACTAGATGGTTGATTTTATTGCAGGAATTCGATATTACAATCAAGGATCGACCCGGGAAAGAAAACCCGGTAGCTGATTTCCTCTAAAGAGTGCCAAAACCAGTTGATGCAGCAGCAGTTGAAGATCAGTTTCTAGATGAGCATCTCTTTGCTATTGTTGTTCAAACACCCTGGTATGCGGATGTCGCCAATTACCTAGCAGTAGGTAAGTTACCAAAGCATCTAACCCCTAATGAGCGAACACAGATTGTCCAGCGAAGTACCAGATTTTCCAGGATTGGGGGTTATTTGTTTCATACAGGGGCAGACATGCAAATCAGAAGATGCGTTAGACAAGATGAATTTTTTGATATATTGAAAGCATGCCATGACCAACCATGTGGTGGACATTTCGCTGATCATAGGACTGCACATAAAGTATTACACACAGGGTATTATTGGCCCACAATTTTTAAAGATGCAAAGAAATTCGTCCAAGCATGTGACAGTTGCCAGAGAGTGGGACGCCCTAGTCACTCAGATGAGATGCCTTTGAAACCACAATTAGTTATCGAACCATTTGAGCGTTGGGCTCTTCATTTCGTGGGACCAATCAACCCACCATCAAACCAAAAAACATACATTTTGGTGGCAACAGAGTACGTCACCAAGTGGGTTGAAGCAGAGGCCTTGCCTAGAGCTACAGAAGAATCTGTTATACAGTTCCTGCTCCATCTATTTGTGCGTTATGGCCTCCCTAGAGAGATAATTACAGATGGAGGGCCATAGTTTGCTGGGAACAGAATAGCAGCAACACTCAATAATTATCATGTTCAACATAAAATTACCACCCCATATCACCCACAGGCAAATGGGCAAGTAGAAAGTAGTAACAAAATAATAGAGATGATCCTAACAAAAACAGTTGCATCACATAGATGCGACTGGGCAGCCAAACTACCAGAAGCATTGTGGGCTTATAGAACAACATGGAGAAGCACCACTGGTCACTCACCTTACCAGCTAATGTTCGGAAAACAACCTATCTTTCTTATAGAATTTGAAATTTAGACATTACGAACAACACAACAAGTTGGTTTAGATTTAACTGAGGCACAGACTAATCGACGACAGCAGATTAATGAGCTGGATGAAATTAGGGTCTCTGCACTTCAACACACTGCTCTGATACAACAGCAGAGAGCTAAATGGCATGATGCTCTCATTAAAAACAAAGTCTTCCATGAAGGAGACTGGGCTCTTTTGTATGACTCTAGATTTCAGGACTTCCCCGGGAAACTCCAGACTCGTTGGTTGGGACCATATGAAATTCAGAAAGTGCATGAAAATGGAACCCTTACCCTGACTACTATCGATGGTTCTGGATATACCTTCAAGGCAAACAGCCACCGAGTCCGTCTCTATCGCAAACCACTTACTCGGGAGTCCTTCTGCCAACAACTACATCAAGATTCAGATATGGAGATATTAGGGGAGGAAGACAAGTCTTCCCCGCTTGTAACTCACTAAAAAATCTACTTTTCTTTATAATTTGTATATAACTTATCGAATTATTTTTGTACATATTTTTGCAGTATGTTTTGTTATTTCTGTTGTTCCTTTTCCAAAAGGAGCAACACTTTTGATTTTTGTTGTTCCTTTTCCAAAAGGAACAACACTTGTGATTTTTGTTGTTCTTTTCCAAAAGGAACAACACTTGTGATTTTTGTTGTTCCTTTTCCAAAAGGAACAGCACTTTTGATTTCTACTGTTCATTTTCCAAAAGGAACAACACTTTTGATTTATGTTGTTCCTTTTCCAAAAGGAACAACACTTTTGATTTCTGTTGTTCCTTTTCCAAAAGGAACAACACTTGTGATTTTTGTTGTTCCTTTTCCAAAAGGAACAACACTTGTGATTTTTGCTGTTCCTTTTTCAAAAGGAACAACACTTTTGATTTTTGCTGTTCCTTTTCCAAAAGGAACAACACTTGTGATTTTTGTTGTTCCTTTTCCAAAAGGAACAACACTTTTGATTTTTGATGTTCCTTTTCCAAAAGGAATAGCACTTTTGATTTCTGCTGTTCCTTTTCCAAAAGGAACATCACTTTTGATTTCTGCTGTTCCTTTTCCAAAAGGAACAGCACTTTTGATTTCTGCTGTTCTTTTTCCAAAAGGAACAACACTTTTGATTTCTGCTGTTCCTTTTCCAAAAGGAACAACACTTTTGATTTCTGCTGTTCCTTTTCCAAAAGGAACAGCACTTTTGATTTCTGCTACTTTTGATTTCTGCTATTCCTCTTCCAAAAGGAACAGCACTTTTGATTTCTGTTGTTCCTCTTCCAAAAGGAACAACACTTTTGATTTCTGTTGTTCCTTTTCCAAAAGGAACAACACTTTTGATTTTTGTTGTTCCTTTTCCAAAAGGAACAGCACTTTTGATTTTTGTTGTTCCTTTTCCAAAAGGAACAACACTTTTGATTTTTGCTGTTCCTTTTCCAAAAGGAACAACACTTTTGATTTTTGCTGTTCCTTTTCCAAAAGGAACAACACTTTTGATTTTTGTTGTTCCTTTTCCAAAAGGAACAAGCACTTTTGATTTTTGTTGTTCCTTTTCCAAAAGGAACAAGCACTTTTGATTTTTTCTGTTCCTTTTCCAAAAAGAACAGCACTTGCAACTTACGATTTTTGTGGTTCCTTTTTCAAAAGGAACAGCACTTGTGTGTTTTTGCTGTTTCCAAAAGGAACAACACTTTTGATTTCTGCCGATCTTTTTTAAAAAAAAGGAACAACATTTCTTTGAAACTACTGTTCCTTTCTCCAAACGAACAGCATCTGTGAACTTTTGTTATGGCCTTCCTTGAAAGGAACATTACTCATACGATTTTGAAACAGCTTGGTCCTTCTACTCCAAATTAAGGATGTTTATTGCTGATGTTCTTTCAAGTCTTTTGGAATACGGCTATACATTTATGTGATTAAAGAAAAAACGCAGCATACGGAAATCAGTAAATCATAAATCGCTATCTTTATAAGAAACTGCCCTGAGTTGGTGAAAGGATGCGGAGAAAGACATGCTTATTTATCATCTTTTGTTGCCATTATTCTCTAACTTCGTTCTTATTAGTTATCTATATTATGATGGTTCTTTTTCTTTAATTATCATATGGCAAGAGGATCAAAAGATCTATACCTTTCTATTGGGATATTAATACTTCTTCCACCATTCCTACTCTTAAGGAGTGTTGAACCGCCCTTTGTGCATAAACAGGAAAGGCTCTCTATTAAAAAGAAGCAAAACAGAGTTTCTAAAAACTATCAAATTGCAACATAGGAAGTCTCATTACGAGCTGGCCTACCATGATCATCAGGATGGAAACGAAGTGGCATTCCCATTAAAGCCACCACACCAGGGAAATGGTCCAAAAGGTATATCAAACAAATAACCCTTGGAACAGGAGGTCTCACTACGAGCCGGCCTGCCCACTATTCGCTCCTTCCTCGTGAATGGCATTATGACTAACTGGTCACCAAGCCAGCATAGTGGCCTACATTTTGACATTACACAAATGCTTCCTGGCATACACAAAGGACTATGGTTCCAAGGGTGAAAAAAACAACTCTGCCAAGGTTATGGACACCTGTCGGCAGCAGAGCACTGTTAATGGTATTAAAGTCGTATGTTTACACCAATAGGTAAGAAGATTACATCCTTTTGCTTCTTATGCCGTGATAATTAAATAATATTACCCAACCATATAGCGCATGACTATATATCATCGCCAATCATTATGAAGCTACTGACAGTGACCGCATGAGACCCTCTATTTATGGCAAATGTCTTATCCCTGAACTTCCATCAAATCACTGCAGCCCCTTACATATTAAAAGCGATCTAACTTTTTACCTTGATTTCAGTATTAGGCTGTTTTTGGCGAACATGTCATATATCCATAAGTTGTTCCATAAAGACCTTGCGGCAGAACAGACGCTGCTCCTTTATTTGACGGCTGGGACAGCCTATCACATTGCGGGGGGAGAGGTAACCTTATCATTCCCCAAAGTACGTGTCAGATTGTTATTTGAGAAAATTTTGTACTCAAGCACGGCATGGCTCAACGGTATGATCTTTTGCTATTTTTTTTTCTTCTGCATGAGCTGACGTTCGAAGCTAGTTCCATTGCATACGTTGTTGCATTTGAATTTGAACGAGGAATATGCTACCAGCTTCTCTGCGCTTCAACAAACAGTTGTTGTTCCTTTGAAAATTGGCAGTGAAACTATGGGAGGAAGGTCAGTCCGCCGAGAACCGCAAACATTAACTGTTTCGGCTGAAGCCCGAAGAATCCTGAAAAGAGTAGGATGGTTGACCTATTTCAACCGCTTGAAGGAGTCTAATGAAACAGTAGCAAGAGAATTTTTACAGAACTTACAGGAAGAATACTCCTCAGTAAGAGGAAGGCGAATAGAAGTCACCGATGACATAATAGCAAGAGTCACGGGACTACCGGCCACGGGACCAGTATGGAAAATAAAGAAGGAAAGGCTGCAGAAGATTTTGGAAATCTTTCAGGACGAGGGCCAGAAGTTGACAATCCGAGGAAAGGGGGTGCTACCAGCAACGCTAGGAGAGCCATGGGCGGAATTGGCAAAAATCATCCAAAGCTACATCACTTGCGAAGGTAGAAAAGACGTGGTAAGACCACGACATCTTAAACTCCTAGCTGTCTTAAAACAAAAATGTTCTGTGAATTTGCCTGCATTGTTGAATTCACTATTTCATGATGTCGCACGAAGTATGAAGAAGGCACAGCACGTAGAATCAGTTATTAGCCACCACGGATTAATTCGCTTGATAGTAAATTACAGTCTCACCCAGCAGCAGAGCAGCTGGGAAGAACTAATTGCTATTATCAATAAAGGGACGGCCACATTTGGACGCCCGAAAAAATGAAAACGAGTTGATAACACACCCCAACGTTCAGAGAAATGAAAACAGGACACTTGCACAGAAGTGCAACCTGAGAAACAATATGAAAAACAACTCGAAAAGTGGAAACATGACACTAGTACACCCGAACAGCCAGAAAAACGTAGAAAGTCAGCAAGGCTCGCAGGGCTACAAGGAGGGCTGGAGAAGCCCCAGTCAAGCACGAGCCAAGCAATAGAAATCGAAGATGAGCAGTCTGCAGAAACAGAAACAGAAGAAGAAAGCAGTGAGGAAACAGAGCAGTCTGCAGAAACAGAAACAGAGGAAGAAGGCAGCGAGGAAATAGATCAGTCTGCAAAGGCAGAAACAGAAGAAGAAGACGTTGAGGAAGAAGAACAGTCTGCAGAAACAGAAATGGAAGAAGAAGACGTCGATGGAGAAGAGTAGTCTGCAGAGGCAGAAATAGAAGAAGGAGAGGAGGAGCCAGAGCAATCTACAGGGAGAGAAGAAGAACAAGATGAGCAGACTGAAGAAGAAGGAGATGAAAAGAAAGAAGTTGAGCAGTTCGAGCAGGAGGAAGGAATGGAATAGCAGGAAGGGAACCCATTACAAGACCCGTTAAGGGAAGATGAATTGGCCGACATTTTGGCCAATATGGGCGAATATGGCCAACCCCTGAGTCCATCAAACCTTCATGCCAAAGAGAAAACCCAGGAGAAAGATGCACCTGAGGAATTGCATGAAGAAGAGGCAGAAATAGAAAACTTGCCCGTTCATAATGAGAAGATATTAGAAAATGCTGAGCAGGAATAGTCCGTTCCTAGTCAGAAGCCACCAGAGGAAAGTCCGGAGGAAATAAGGGCAGAAGAGGAATCAGCCCAAGAAATAACGGAGCCAAGTAAGGTTCTTACCTCGAAACAATTACCTCAGGGAGAAAATCAGGAAGCTAGCCACAATCCAAACCGCAGCGAACAGCCTGTTGTTCCTTCGGAAGAGATGATGGAAATAAGGGAATTACGAAGGGAAAAGCGGACATTGTTGAACATAATAGCCCAGCTTCACCAGCAGATTAGGATTCTAAAAGCAAGGCAAAGGGTGAAGGGGAATTCAAGAAGAAAAGGTCTGACCACACCAGTAGGGCCCCTTAGGGCAGGAGGCAGAGGACCAGAAGCCGTCCCACTACTCAAAACCCTGACAGAAGCCAAACTTCTGTTCCAAATGAAGCTGAAAAACAAATTGCTGTTCCATTTGAAAAGGAACAGCAGTGGGCTGGAGTTCGTGTTAAAATTGAAAAGGATGATAAGATGGTTCAGACGGAGGCACCACCGTTGGGAGTAATAAGGGCTCTGAACTCAAAGCAGCGTAATAAGAAAGTTCAAGTAAAGCTCCCGACCTCCACGAATGCATGGAAGAAGGACCCGAAAACAAGAACCCTCCACAAACATTTGAAGCAGGCCCAACAAGAAGCAGAAAAGCTCAGGGAGCAAATGGTCCCTCGAGAAAAGTATGAAGAATTACAGCAGCAGCTAAGGAATGTCAACTTATCTGAAAGCCAAGCTTTCGAAGGATGGCGAAGGGAACAAGAGAAAGTTGCCAAGGTAACCCGTAGATTAGATGTAGTTATCAAACAAATGGATACCTTGTGTTCTTTATATAATGACGTTCTAGCATGTAGAGCCCCTGCCAAAAATTATGCCCTATTTTTAATGGAGAGGTATTTACAATTGAAAATAAAGGCTGTCAAAGCAGGCGCTCCTATGCAGATTAACACTATGGATGATTTCATAAACTGCTGTAAACATTACGGGGTGAAAGTGCAGATATTATTATGTGAATTTTACTTGCATAACCTTATACTAGAACAAGAGACTGAATTGAACCCAGGCCCTTTTGTTGGGGACATTCAATTGCAAGCATTTATCTCATTTGCAGTTAATCAAATTAAATGGCTCAAAGCTTATAAGCTTTTCGAAAACAAGAGAATGGATTAGATCTTTGGGTAAGACCCGAGCCTAAGGATCCAACACAGTTATGGAGGAGTCATAGAAACCTTATGAGGGCTCCAGGAGTGATTTAAGCGCTAGGACCCATGCATGAGGCAATCATTCGGTAGGGACTTGAATACTTTTCCTCTATTAAGGACCCTGCCATTGATGCAGCTAAATTTCGATACCAAGTATCTAATCCGAATATTCAGTTCAGAGAACCATTTAAATACGAGAACTTTAGACTTGCTGCTAGCCGTTTTCCCCTCTATGGCGAAATTGTTTTGAGGGCAGGGCCATCCTGGTTAGGATATAGGTTTCGGAGTCCAATCATTTGGCATCCAGCACCCGGATACCAAGCCCTATATGACATGCCTGAGGGTCAGACAGGCCACTTCTTTGATTATTTAGTTTCGCATCATGGCTATAGACCCTCACATGAGATTCCATCTCCAGCTTACCCACTGCATTGCATATCAACTACAATGTTTTCATGAGGCCATGAAAAAGGGTAAGCTGGGGGGCGTGTAGAGTCTCAAAGAAGGTATGTTTTGATGGCTATTTTAGTATCTTTTTCATTAGGATATATAAACCTTTCTACATTTTAAACTTAGATAATAAAGAAACACGTGAGGTTAATAGGAAAAACTGATAATTGTCGTTCCTACGTGCAGGAAGGAGGAAAAGCAGAAATTAGCCATCTCAAAGGGAAAGACGAAGAGGAGCTAACTGTTATCCCTTTGACGGGAAACCACAAACAGACCAGATCAAAATGGACCAACCCAGAAAAGGAAGCGGAGATACTAGCTCGGAGCAGAAAAGGAAAGAAGTGACTCAGGGTTAATGATTCTGCGAATCCCTCAGGATCTTAGATCTCGAGGGATCGCTATTTTATCTATTTTCTGTATCTAGATATCTCCGTCATCATCCTTATATAAGAGATAGCATTGTTGGCTACGGGGGAGGTTCTGTTGTAATTCCTTTTTAACAGATCAAGACTATGATCTTTATGTCCTGTTAAGACTTTCTTTGCTGTAAGTTTATTTCATGCATTAATACAGACTTGGTTACTCTTTTATCTTTGATCCTGGATCAATCTTAAGCGGTGTACCCCTGGAGGCTAAGGGCCCGGCCCTGGAGGACACTTGCTCTTGTACCATTATGCGTGGTTTCTGTGTGGTTTGTTCATAGGCATAATCTGGTAATCTATTGTGTTTTATGAACGTTATATTACATGCTCTGTTATGTTTAACTTGTTTAATGTTCCTGCGAATTGAAGTCTTATATTGACACTGTATTATGTTACCAATTCATTAAAGTGTTGATTAATCTCTACATGATATTATCACTCCAGTACAGAGTTCATTGTGATTGTGCTTTAGCATTATGACAGTTATCTTGAGAAGTCTGATTTCAGATGATTATTGAATGTTACGGTTTATATCTTGAGATGCAATCGCATGCGTTTATTTAGATCAATAACAGAAGCAGATTAAGCACGTTATGTTTCTAGGGTTGTAATTGGTAGTATTGTTCTATAGTATGTGTACATCTTTTAAGACTGCAGGATTGATGTTTTGATTGGAGTGGTTAAATAGAATCGCAGCTTGATGAACTTGGTTATTGCTTATTCCAGTTGTTGTTCCATTTAGTTGCTGTTCCATTTTTGAATTGTTGTTCCATTTCTGAATTGTTGTTCCATTTCAATTGCTGGTCTATTTCAAGATTGCTGATTCGTTGTTTCATTTACTTGCCATTTCTTAAGGACAGATTCAGGCTGTAGTGAGTGTCAGCATCTGCTATTTGGCTCCCAGACCTCTGATCTGCTCCCATCAGCTATGAAAGGGATGGGTTATTGCTACTAAACCCTTGGCTGATGTGCTGTTCTATTTCATCGCTATTTCCTTTACTTGTCATTTCATTTATATTCATCAAGGACGATCTCAGGCTGTAGTGAGCCCCAGCATCTGCTACCGAGCTCCCAGACCTCGGATTTGTTCTCATCAGTTATGAAAAGGATGGGTTATTGCTACCGAACCTTTGACTGATGCAATGCTTGGTGTGATTTAGCCTTTTGATGTAGTTAAGTTGTAGACATGCATCCATTTACTTTCGTAGCCTTTAAGTAGCTGTACTACGAGCATTACTCTGACAAGTGCTAAGCCTCAGACTGAGACACTATTTTGTAATAGCAAGACGTTCCCGGATTGACATTCTAATGTGAGGTAACTAGAGGTGAAAGAGACCCTTTTTATAGGTCTACAGGGAGAACTGCCAGAGGATAGTCAGTTCCCAAACATTGACTAAGACTTACCAGAGGCCGTGAAGTATGCTTCGCTCTGGGCCACCAAGGATGTGAAATGGATTAACGATACAAAAATTTTATGGGTGCTCATGGAGGCGAGCATCCAAATGTGGATCAACAGGAGGCCATGCCTGTCACCTACATTGCACAATAATCTATAGAGTTTTGCAAACCTCAAGGTGGATATGCACAACATATACATAAAGGCGTGAAAGGATTCAGTGTAGCAATGGACAAAGATACCATTTATAGCCACTAACGATGAAATCTTTACTGTATTGGATACATGGCCTCTTGAGTGGCATGCCCCAGATTTGGTGGAACTGGAGAAGGAAATAGCACAAAAAAAGAAGGATGATGCCAAGTTACGCATCACCCAACTAGCTGAGAGAAGGTGGAATGAAAAAGCGACAGCCGAGGTAAGGGCAGCCCACGAAGTGACACAGGAAGCTGCAGAGTAGAAAAAGGTCACAGAAGTAGCAACAACAGTGCAGACAGTAGAGGCTGCAATAGTATAGGTAGATGAGGGCCAAGCAACGTCCTCAGGATAGCAGGCAAAGGACACAGTAATAGCAGAAGGGAGTGTGAACCTAGGGATTGCCTCCACACAGCTCAAACGGCCACACATCACAGAAATATCGGGTCCAAGAAAGAAGGTCAAGGCCTCGAAGCTGGACATTGACCTGATGACCTTAACTAAAGGTGATCTCCATGACATTAGCAAGATGGTTCGTCATGTCACCAGTGAAGTGCTCCAAGAGTTTGTGACGGAGCACTAGAGTGTGTTGGGGACCCTTAGGGTGCAGCTGCAGGAGCTAAAGGTGTGGCCCCTTTAGGAAGGTATCCTATCTACCCACATCACATCAGGCACTTCAACAATAGAGCAGATGTTGTGTGCGAGGATGACCAACACAATAGTGTTGCCAGAGGGAGCGTTAATATCATTAGATGCGATGGACTGAATGACAATTAGCATGATGAAAGGCCTTGGCCTTAATCTAGCTGCCCTTCCTCGGGAAATGCTCTATCAACTACAGGATGGAATAACAGCTGAGCTGCGCACTAGGGAGAGCCACGTGATCCAAGTTCTTAGTGAACAAAATATCAATATGGAGCAGCTCAGCTTGCAGCGCAACGAGTTAGTATTGCAGAACCAAAGGTTGGTTCAGATGGTAGATGATGCTTGCCGACACATCCCAGAGTTGGCTATCGTAGTAAATCTACCGATAGAAGTGTGGAGTCATAGTTTGGCAAGTGGATTCCACGATGCGAGAGAAGAGACAACAAAGGTTTAGTTGGAGGTAAACCTTTAGATTGCCAAGTTCCGGTTGAAGGCGCAACATTCCAATCCTCCAGAGATCAGAGAACACCGCACCAGTGCTATTACAGTAGGGTTAGAAGATATTGGAGGTGCAGTGCGCGACTGTACCAACATATTGGAACAGGCAATTGAGGTCCTCACGACATTTTAGAAGGACACCAACATCCAACGGCTAGAGACAGTGGCACACAAACTCTAGCAATAGTATGACAACATCAGAGGCGTTGTAGACATTAAGACCATTTGGGACCAGCTGGAGGGACTCTGCACCGACAAAGTGACCCGAGGGTGAGTCACAATGTTTGTGTTGGGGGCCTGTTGGGCATGAATCCCCCCACAGCATGTTTTGGGGCTTACAGCCAAAGTTTTGAGTTGTTATTATTGTAAAAACTCTGTGAATTGCGGGGATGGAGCACGAATTGTATGTTAGAGTCATAGGGATCTCTGCCCTAAGTTTTGAATGTAGTGTCAACCTACCCATGGTCTGCGGACCATGGGATTATATAAATAGAATGAGACTCTAAGTTGTAAACTAAGGAAGTGAACCAATTGATAGAGTCTAAATGATAGTGAAGCATAGAGCAAGAGTCTAAGTGTCTTGGGTCGTAGTAGTAGGAAGAGGTTCTGCATCTGAGTGCGTAGAGGCCTAGTAGAGTCTGCAGCTAAGTGCGAGGACCCTTATAGTTGAGTGCACAGGGTAGTGTTGAGTCTGTAATATAAGAAAGAAAATAATAAAGAGAAGTTTTATCTGAATTATGTGTATATGTTCTGAGTTATTACATGTTTGATATTACTTGCAATTATACTGTTTATTTACTGCGCACACTTACATGCATTATGAATACTATTAAGAATATCTAAAAGTGTATAAATAAGTTCAGTTAATCACCTAATATCGGCTGCGAGGAGGAACTTGGGTAATGACATTGTTCGAGCCTCAGGTAGGGCTATGCGAAGCCAGCATCTCGGGTTCCGGGGTACGGGTAAGCACGTGTAGTGACATGCGTGTAGGATCGAACCGCGAACCCCTTGAAATCATCAGACATCTCCAGAGTATGGAAACCTGGTTCTAGCACCCTCCCATACTACTTCGGATGAGACCTTAGTCTGCGCTCCACACACTATTGCCGAAAGGGCCAGTAGTACGAGGATTTGTTTGGCTAAATCATCTCTGAACCTGGGTCAGACCCAAACAATCCAACTCGAAGCGAGGACCTTGTGCATGACCAGAACATGGCTGCAAGCATGGCATTGTGACCAACATGCAAAAAGTTGTTTGTTGAATGGTCAAGTAAGGAGGGTACAAAGATTCACACAAGCCCATGAGGTGAGCTCGAGTGCTTGCAAAAATCAAGTAAAAATCCAAGGGAGACTCTGAAATTGGGTGGAAGCCAAAATTTTAGAGAGTGCTGCAGCTGCTACAATAGTTGGATACAAAGGATTGGAATTTCATGTGGTGTTGATATGTTACATTGCACAATTTTCATTATTTACAAACGTTTCATGTTGTGGTAGGTTCTTATATTTACATTTGGAAATCACCCTTTCAAACTAGATGACATGGCTATATCACATGTGTTATGAAATCAACTCACAAAAAGATAGAAAAGATAGATCAACTAATTAAAAATCAACCTCTTCGAGGGGGCAACCTCCTTTACATTACACAAATGAACAATTATTGGATGATACAAATGACAAGTCCTCCTTTCTATATATAGGAGTGTTAGACAGTAATTTGTCACCTACTCTGCATTCCTTGATCCCAGATACTACCAATCCATGTTACTGATATCTGTGCTATGTAATGTTGCCAATTATGTGTCATTACCTTCCTCGCAATCTCAAGAAGGATGTCTCAAATCATTATCCCTGAAGAAGACCCCTTTTTACCTAAGTTTCTAGGTCATCGTGAGTCAAATGTTATCCCTCTCGCGAAGATGGTCAAGTTAACACTAGCCCTAGTGATGTCTTCACTCTGTCCCTATGTTGCACCAGTGATGAGCAAGATTTGGTAAGTTTTTCAACAACTTGTTGAAATTTCGAGATGAAATTCCTTCATGGGCAGTCCTAGGGTTGGCTGTTGGGTTAGTTGAGCTCGCCTCTCTCCTCTGGGACAGTTGTTCGACCTTTTGTGCAACCTCACTAAGAGATAAGCTCTTCCTTCCTTATCTTATGGGACCTCTTCCTCCTATAAATATCTCCTCCATGAATGATATCAGGTAGCTTGGATGTAACTAGACGATAGCTAGATGTAATTTGATAGTTCCAAGTTTCTAAGAGAGGAGTAAAGGTAGAGAGTGTTATTAGAGTGTGGAAGTAGCCTCATTTGTATTTTGATTTGAGAGATGTTTGAGTAGAGTTGGCTTGAGAGATTTCTAGCATCAAACCTTTTGGACAGAAGAGAGAGTCTTATGTTCCCTTGGGATACGGTTCACAAGTAAATGCTTATAGAGACATGCTGACAGGACCCTTCAAGGAGGCTTACAACGTAAAGGCTTAGTTGTAAGTTTTACTTTGATTTATATTAATACAAATCAATAGCTTGTTTCCTATATCGTGCATTAAATTGTATGTTGATAGCTTGAGGTTCCTTGACTCATCAAGTAGATTGTTTGGTCATTTTCTATTTTGTGGTGTTTCTCTACATGTTGTTTTCAGGTATGATTGACTAGAAGAACAGGAGCTGGAGCAACAAGATGAGGACTTCATCGAACGTCAAATTGAAGGTAGGCCTTCATAACACCAAATTTCTAAGGAAATTTGCTTTGGTATTGTCTGTGCAGTGACTAGACCCACTCTACCACTAGAGGGGTTGCCTCTGTCCACAGAGGGAACTTACCTGTGTCACAAGTTGGCGACCATACTGGGGACCTGTCTTTTGTCTTTTGTGTTGATTCGCTTTGTTGGTTTATTGTCTTCCTTATTGTTTGGGTAGCACACTTCATTCTAGAAGCTGGATTACTTCTATAGCCTTCCCACCTTCTAAGTGATAGATCTAGCCCTGCTCCAGGCCAACTTTCATTTTTTGCTTTTGATTCTAGGTCATCGCTATTTATTTCCTAACAGTCGCGAAGTAGTCACGTCTATGTAGTCTACTGGGTTGCGCCTTTTAATGTACGATGCAGATAAATTGTCTAAAACTCGCGACGAGGCCTGAAACCAGCTCGGCGCAGCTAACTGATGTACTTTCGTGACAACATCGCAAAGTTCTTGGTTAGGGAGGTGTTACAATTTGTTGTCGATGCATGTTGCTAGTGTATTACTTGCGACGATTCTTGTAAGTTTCAAATTTTGAGGTTTTTTGGTTGATCGGCCAGTGTGTTATGTCCTCAGAGCTTGTTTTGCTCTTGTTTCTTGTGTCAAAAGTGTTGGTTGTTAAGATTTTTGATTCTGGTTTTCAAGTCTTTTCAAATCCTCCCTCTTGAACCATGTGACCTAAATACCCTAGGGTTTCTCCACTACTTGGTTTGCTTGGGTCACTCATTCATTGAGATCTTTAGACTCTACTTGGTATAATCTCTCTCATTGTTTGAGGCTTCTTCTTTTTCACTATTTTTCATCCTCTTGATTGGTGTGTGGCATTTGGTCACCAAACTTCCTTGTCTTGTTCGTTCAGTCTCCTTCTTTCACTTAGCATAAATTGCTTTGCTTCCGAGTCAATGAGATAGTTTTCCAATTTTGTAAAAAAAGATTATTTCTTTAGTTTTGAGTCTTTGATTCATTTGTGCATGTAGTTTCTTATCATTTATTTGAGAAAATCAAAAAATTGCATTCATTTTTTATTAAGGTTCGAAAGATGATTTTTGCATTAGTAGATTCTTGAGATTAAGACATTGAAAAGCAAAAGGTGTGTTTCTCATTATTTCTTGTTCAGATTACTTGCAAGTTTGAGTAAATGGTAGAAGTTTTATTTTTTCCTCGATTTTTTTTCTTGTTTGTCATTCAGGTATTATGCATTGAACCTCTCACTCTTCCTTAGCTAGTTGTTCATCCAATGAGAATGGTATTTTTGCTCATTTAGTTGCATTCTAGGAGCGTTAAAGATACATTCGATAGGGCCTTAAAATCGAGACTTAATTCAAGATTAACTGTTAAAATTTACTGAATGAACTTAAAAATGCATTGGAACCTAATGCTCAAACGTCTAGAGGTCTAGGCTAGAGATGTGTTCTGGCACCGTTAAACCTAGTCCCTATTGTTTTCACTAAGGTTGGGTGATTCCTCCTTTTGTGAGACAATAGATGCTCATATGAATTTGTGCTCCCTGTACCATCACGTATATATTGGGAGACCCCACTAGGTTATCATCCTATTATCCATAGGCAGCCGAATCTACCGCCTTATGAGTCATAACGCATCAAACACAGTACTCGGGAAGATTGACTGCCGTACGGGAAGTCCTTGGTCATTTCTCTTTCATTTTATCACCAAGGTGTATATGCAATTTTATGATTTGTCTGGTTAACCTCTTGCCTAGCATTCTAGAGCAGTCACTTTCATTCCTTTTTGACTCTTTAAAAGTAAAAGGACCATCTGAGAACTTGTACTTTTATGCTCATTAAACTTTGAAGGTGACTAGAGTCATCTTTTGTCCTTTTTCTCGACTATTTAAACATGAAAAGGCAGCGTTTCATTCCAGTGTCATAAAATTTATTTTGTTCACAATAAAATTTTACCTATTAATATTGCCCATATCGTGATCACATCTTGGAAACTTTTTTTCAACCCCATTGATTATATCTTTTCTCCCAGAATTTTGAGTTAGGTCATCCTAGCGAACTCAATGCATCCGTCATCCCTGCCACGTGACGAAGAGCCCTTTTCTCCTGTCTCTTCTGAGGTATCATCTGTTACTGGTACTTTTCCTATTGTCCTGAGTGTTTAGCCTCTTGATTCTCGAGCTCCGGGTGAGGAAACTTTTGATATCAATTGGACTCCTCCCAACATTTGGAAATTTTTAGAGGAGGAACTCTCGTCTACTCATCCTGGTGCTTCAATTCCGATGGCCACTTCTAACATGGATGAGTCAAGTCCCATTAGCAGTCAAGAGAGCCTTGTGTCGACCGAGGAACGTCAGTTTCCCCTAGAAGGTTTTCGTTTCCACACTACTCCAAATGTGTCGTTGCCACTTCCCTATCATGCTCTGGCTAACATACTTGGTTCTAAATCTCTGCATCAAAGCTCTATGTGGTCTCGTACTACCATTCCATCTTCCAAACCTTTTGTGTCTACTCATTCGGCCTTGACTTCCATACCTCAGAAGCAAGTTACATCAGTTACGTCCATTCCATAAATTCCCATCATGTGTGTGGAATCCACAACCCCTTCTGTTAGTGCAATTACCACATCTTTGGTAATTACTACTGCTACTGGGATATCGTCTAGACTCGCGGGCAGTGGTCCTTCACCTTTGGTTTCTAGAGTCGGTCAACCTACAGGTAATGTACCAATATATTCGAATTCGATGCGGGTAGGATTTTCATATGAGCGGTACCTACTTTCTCTCCAAAATCTAACTCATAACCATTTAGGTTCTCAACTGTTGTCCATTCTGCATAACCCTCCGCACTACTATGATCACCATGGAGCTCATATTTATTACACTAGGTCTCTTCCTCTAGGGGTCCCAGTTGAGAATTACGTTCTGCTTTCAGTTGCCTGGAATCATACTACCTACCATGGCCCACAAGGATAACCTTTTCAAGGGCAACCTTTTTAAGGACAACCTTCAGGCCTGCAAGGATAACCCTTTTAGGGACAACGTTTGGCCTCCACAGGTTCCTCCTTTGTTTATTCAGGGAAACCTACTAGCTAGCCAGGTCAACCTCAATTCCAACAAGGCCAACCTATTTCCTAGCAAGGTCAACCTTCTGGTCAGCTAGGTTTGCCTCAGTTTCAACAAGGCCAACCTATTTCCCAGCAAGGAAAACCATCTGGTCAAGTAGGACAACTTAGTTTCAGTAAGGTCAACCTATCACCCAGCAAGGTCAACCTTCTAGGAAGATAGGTCAACCTCAATTCCAACAAGGCCAACCTTCTCGTTAGTTGGGTCAGCCCCAGTTCCAACAAGGAAATTAGTCTGGTCAAGTCAATCCAACTCTTAATCAACCGGGCACTCAGACACAAGCTGGTTCCCAAGCTCAACCCGGTCTCCAAACTCAGGCTAGACTCCAAGCTCAACCCAATCCCCAAACTCAAGTTGGATTCCAAGCCAAACCTATTTATCAAATGCAACCTGGGCCCCAGGCACAGTTTGGACATCAGCCAAAATACTGTTTCCAAGTACCTCAACAACCCCAAGGGCAATCTCAGGGTGTTCTGTATCAGAATTATCAGTAACCTCAAGTTATTCCTTATCAGAATTTTCAGTAGCCATATGCTGCCCTTGTTGGTCAAGCTGGTAACCAATGGTTTTCTAGTGGTCAAAATTTGAGTCAACAACCAGGTTATGGCATTCATCTGCCCAACTATAACCCTTCTAGACAAAATCCTTATGGAAAAAATCCATGGGGGAAACAAGGCTTTGGTTGGAACCCTAACGCTGGCCCTTATCAAAGGCCCATGATGTCCTTTAACCCTCAATTAACTTTTCTTGCGACTTTGGAACTGCCTGATGTGCCCAAGCTAATGAACAACCCTATACTTCATAATCCATATTGGCCACCAGTTCCAACCAAGATTCCCAGTGATTTTCCTAAATTCGATGGAAAATCTGGAGAGGATCCCCAAGCACATGTTATGACTTATCACCTTTGATGCTCATCTAACTCATGGCTTGACGATTCTATCTGCCTTTGTCTTTTTCAAAGGACTCTTACTGGTTCCACCGTGAAATGGTATATTGAACTCACTCGGGAAACTTTCCAAGACTTCAATTCACTTGCGACGGAATTTCTTACCCATTTTCAGTTACCGATTCATTATGAAACAGGAACACATCTCCCTACTTATCTAAAACAGGACATGGCTACCCACATCTCCGATCATATTCATGAATGGAGAAGGCGGTGCCATTTGATTAATTTCTGGATCCCTGATCAACTTTTGACTAACTAGTTTACTACCTCTTTTAGCCAGAGATATTGCTATGGGGGCATGTGTTACTGAAGATCAAGCTATCGCACATGCTTAGTATCTTGATTTGGTTTATTCCCAATCTGGCACGCTTTATGATGTATTACCTAATGCTCCATGACCTGGAACTTCTAAAGCCCCATCGATGCCTTCCGTCGATGGTGTTATTGGTTCCATTGCTTAATCTTCTCGAAGGTCTTCCACGACTCCTGCGAAGCAAAAACCTACTGCTCCTAGTGAAAATGCTTCTCAATCTGCATCTAATATTGGGAAAACCTTAGAATTCAATGTCGTTGAGTCCACCGCAGTAGAAAAAACTTCGAAAGGTAAGAATAAGGGGAAAGGTAAAAATAAGATCGATGCATCGAAGCAAGATCCTTCTGAGACTCCTACCAATGATGGTTCTAAACGCAAACCTAAGTATCCTTGTCTTATCTGTGACGAGGATCACTACACTAAAGACTAGCCTAGATGGTCTGAGGTTAGTTGTTTGCTTAAGGGGATTTCGAGAACTCCTGCTGCACTTAAAGAGACTTTTCCCTCCCAGCAAACTCAAATGGTGGTCGATCAACCTCAGTCCTCTTCTGCTTTTTGCTCCCAGGTTTTTATGGCTGGAACTATCCCTATTCACATGAGTACTCAATCGAAAGAATATACTCCATCCATTGGCAAAGAACCTGAAGTACCTTCTAACATCCTTTGTCCAGTTCTAGCCCTCTTCATATTAAATGGCCTAGCACTAATTCTATCATTAGACCTCCTACTAAGAGAGTTCTTTAGGAATCTTCCTATAACCCCAATGCTCGTGTTGCACAACACTATAGTATTGTTGAAGACTTGGCCCAATCTCCTTTGGCTATGTCCACCTTGGAAGTTCTCTAGAGTTGTCCCCCTCAACAAAAGTCTCTATTATCCGCCATTGGTGGCATTGATCCAGCCGATTCGGAGTTAATTACATTTGATCTTGAAAACCATGTGTTGTGATTGCTTCATCAAATCACTTTTCTCATTCAAGTCATCATTAACTCGAAGAATATTCATCATATCGTTATTGATGAAGGCGCCTCAACTTGCATCATGTCTATTGCTTGTTGGAAGGTCATTGGTTCCCCGTATTTGAGTCAATCTCCTAATACCTTGGAAGCCTTTGATGGAAGATATTCTTGTCCATTTGGTATTCTCTCGTGCTTGCCTATCACCTTGGAAGGGAAGATAGTTGACGTCGAAGTCGAAGTTTTTGACGCTAATCTGACTTACAATCTTTTGTTGGGTTGAAGTTGGACGTACACTATGCATGTCGTGGCTTCTTCATTATTTTGAGTACTCTGTTTTCCTCATCAAGGGAAAATTGCCACGGTCGATCAGTTGTCTTTCTTCGCTTCCTCTTCCTCAGAAGGCAATGTTCCATTTATGGAGCATACCAATATTCCCTATGAGAGTGTGGCTGATGGACTCTTTAAAGATCCCGCCCTTATGGGTGTTTTTTCACTCCCACCTCCTAATGTCACCTCTGTTAATATGATCTCTATCAATCCTAATCCCTGGGTGATTCCCCCCCCTTGATCAGGTCGACACATATGTGCAATCCCCCTGGCTTGGAGATATTGCTTCTCCAGATCAGTTACAAGAGACATTTCTTTCTGATGATGCGATTCTTGAAACTATGTCTTTTGAAGATCCTTCTTGGCTCAATAATCATCATCGTTCCTTGTTTATCCCAGGCTATGGGGCCATGACTGCCTATCTAGATAGGTTTTCTTCCTACGTTCCTTCTTAACCACTTCAGACACCCATCTTGATTCATGAGGTTTTTTCTGAGGGGAATATGGGGAATATTATGGAAACCATGCCCATCGACATCTCTGTTAAACCAAGGGTTGTTTAAAATATTCACATTAGAGTTACTTGTTCTCTTGACGAGATCTAGCTTTACACTGACCTTTTCAGAGATTTTTGCGATGTGTTCACCTAGTCATATGAGGAAATTCTTGGTATTGATCCGATTATTGTGGTACACAAGATACCTAGGTATCCTGGTGCAAAACCAATTCATCAACGTTTACGTCCCATGCACCCGAGAAAGGTCTCTGCCATTAAAGGGGAGGTTGAAAAACTTCTCAAGGCAGGGTTTATTTACCCTATCCCACTGACAAACTGGGTATCTAACATTGTCCCTGTGACCAAAAAGCAAGGCACTATTAGGGTTTGTGTTGATTATCATGATATTAATCCCACATGTCTAAAAGATAACTATCCTACTCCCTTTATTGACCAGCTTATCGACGACTGTGCTGGGAGTGAGATATTCTCTTTTATGGATGGCTTTTCTGGTTACAACTAGATCAATATCTCCCCTACCAATCAGCACACAACTTCCTTCATCTGTCCGTGGGGTAATTTTTCTTACAAAATGCTCCCTTTTGGCCAGAAGAATGCCGGTGCAACTTTCTAGTGAGCAATGTCCTATGCTTTTCATGACATCCGACACATTGTTCAACCTTATCTAGATGATCTTCCGACTCATTCTGCTGAATGCATAGACCATCTGAACCACCTCCACCAAATTTTTCTTCGTTGTATACATTACCATATTCATCTCCATCCACATAATCGTGTCTTCTATGTCAAATCGACAGACTTCTTGGGTTTTTCATTTCTAAAGAGGGTATCTTTCTCAATACCCTCAAGGTCGAAGCTATTCTGAATCTCCCACCTCCTACTTCTTTGCATCAGTTGCAGAGTTTGTAGGGGGAGGCCAATTTCCTACGTCGTTTTATCCCTAGCTATGCCGATATTGCTAAAGGTTACACACGTCTCCTTAATCATGACACTCCATTTATTTTGGATGACATCGCCCAAAGGTCATTCGAGCAACTCAAGGCACTTCTTAATTTTGATCCCTTGTTGCATCCACCCAACTATGTTAGGTCCCTATAATACTAGTGATGCCCCCATTAATATTTTAGTTGTATCCCTTATTAATATTTTTGTGCCCCTATTGTCCCCATATTGTTATTACTGTTCCCCATAGAGTCCCTCTATTGTTATTTTTGTGCCTTTATATTATTATCGTTAGGTCAGCTTCGTTATATTGTGACCCCTTAGACTCCTATATATAGAAAGGAGTTTTTTTTCATTTGAATCATCCAAGAATTATTCATTTATGTAATGTAAAGGAGGTTTCCCCCTTGAAGAGGCTGAATTCTAAGGCATTGATCTATCTTTTATATCTTTTTGTGAATTGGTTTCATAACAATTGGTATCAGAGCTTTGGATTCTAGGGTTTCGCTGCTCTAAACAGGTCATCGTGGAATTTTTGCTATAACTTTTTTCCTGTGACATTTCAGAAGTGAAAAGAAAAAAAACCAATTGAGAGAAATCATACTGAACCTCGGTTTGGAATTTCAGAGCTTTTTGCACTATATTTGTAGAGATATGATCTGAGGAAGTTGGTCTTTTTGCAAACCCCTGAATTACATTCCAAACGGGTGACTTGGGGAAAATCGTCATAACTTTCTCTCTGAGCATCGGATTGAAATTTTGTAAGAAGGTATGGAAAGAGGATAGACTTTAGTTTCTTGTACATATTTTTTAAAGCCAAAGGTCGAAACAGTGACACGGGGAACTTCATACAAATTCGCTCTTCTGGAAAGGTCTATAATCAAGTCATCTTGGGAGATTGTGCATAACTCTTCCTTGGAGAATCCAATTTGGATCATATTGGTGGCATTGGAAAGAGGACGTAGAGGGATACTATAGGTCACAATTTCAGAACTGGTTGATCCGAAATTACAAATATACATCAAATTCAATATCAAGCTCCTAAAAAGTGAAAAAAGGTGTGTAGTTTTTTTTAAATTTTTGCATAAGCTTGGTTTGAAAAATTTAGTTTGAAGGAATTGAAAAATTAGTTTGAAGGAATTATTGGTAATTGATGCCCCAAGGAAATAAAATGCAAACGCCTAGTAAGCAGCCTAAAAGCTCTAGCATGACTCATGAAGAAGAGGAAGAAATGCAACATGATATATCAAAATTACGAGACCAAGTGCAACAAGTGCCACTTGCACAAAAAGTAACAGAATCTAAGATGGATGGTTTAAAGAAAGATGTAGAAGCTAAGATGGATGTTTTAAAGAAAGGTGTAGAATATAAGATGGATTGTTTAAAGAAAAGCGTAGAAGCTAGTATGGATGGCATGGAAGCTAAGATGAATGGCATGGACGCTAAAATAGATGGCATGGATGATGAGATGGAAGAATTGAAGATAAATATGAATAAGTTGCTACAAGAAATGGTCACTAATGGTGAAAGGGTAGTAAAGGAAACTCATGATGAAAACAAAAGAAATGTTAATCATGATTCTATAGACTCTAATGTTGGATCGAAGACCCGCCATATTCCAAAAATCGATATGAGGAAGTTTAATGGCAAGGATCCCACGACATGGATATTACAGATGGAGCAATTTTTCGATCTCAATAATGTGCAAAACAGACAAAAGGTACATATTGCAACTTTACATTTGGAACAAAATCAGTTTGTATGGTATCTGTTAGCCTCCTGTTGCAACAGGGTATCATTTTTCATGATTGACATTTTTACATGCCAAATATGTCATACTTTGCAGGCTGCAGTGTTCCATATTTCCACGAGGTGCCATGAAGTATGCTTAGTCCAAATGCACTGTTGTATTCCATTTTTAATGAGTTGTTCTAGTTTTGAAGAGTTTTCAGTTAAGGGAGGTCCAAACAGTTTAATCTTGGTCTCCCTAGGTTTCAATTTCCTGTTTTAGAATATAGAGAATGATATCTGTCCAAACAGTTTAATCTTGGCAGATCTGTAGATAGGTAGAGAATCAAAGGGACCCAACTGTTTAATCTGGGCCCTGGCAGAAATAAGTGTAGATTTAGATAGGAAAAATTCAAAAGAAAAAATTGTAAATCTGGGTTTGCAAGTCTAAGTGCACCCAATTCAAAAGAAGAAAAAATGTTAGGAGAGTAGGCTGGGTAGGTAGCTGTGTGGTTGCAGAATGATAAGTTATGATCAATTTTGTGTTACAAAGTGCTTTATCTTTACAGATCACAGTGCAGGCAGTTTTCATGCAAGGAAGCTCAAAGGTGGACATAACTAACTCCCCCTTCTTCTAATTCCCCAAGTCACTTACTAATTTCCCAAAGAGGTTAAGATCTGCTTGATTCCTCTTAGTTTCATCATCATCCATATCAGTTGCCTTGGTGAAGATCTGCTTCACTCAAGGATTTTATTTTTTCAAACTCTTTTCCCCAAAATAGCCTAAGGTCCCTGACCTTAGCGCTTGCTGATCACCTTCATATTAACTACTAACTCTAGTATACAATTCCCTATCAGTTTTCCCCCCTCCCCTACTAAAACTTTGTATATAAAATTCCCCTATGTAAATATCCCCTCCCTGGCAATATAGCCATGTTCTCTCTAAGTCAGGGAAAGAACAATCCATCTGGGGCTGCTTTTAGCCCATCCATGTCTAAACAGGGATTAATCTGACACTTGGATAGATTAATAACCTCTTCCCTAGCCCTAAAAAACCCTCAAAAACCCACTTTTTTCCCCTTTATCCTAAGTGTAAGGCATAAAATACATTAACCCGCACCCGTATTTACCCCCCAAACCCACTAAACCTAAGTTTCAAACCCCACCTGTGCACGCTATTTAAATTGGAATATTTCGCGCATATTCCCCACCATATACCCCCGCCGACTCACCATCCCTGCTAGCCGTTGGATCATCCGCCCCGTAGATCTACGGCTGACGGGCCCTCCCATCCTCGAAACACCCGAGCTTTAGCATTCGGGAGATGGGCGGTATTATCGCCATACTCTCGCCACGCGTCAGACTCTGGGGTGTGGCAGAGCCCCTCCCCCCAAAACCGCCCAGGTGCTAACGGCGGTGCGCCCAAAACCACTTACCGCCCTCCCCTGTGACGTAAGCCCCACATCACCTGCCTGCGTCACCCCCCCGACCCAGTCACAGCGACACGTCGTCCGCCTATGTGGCCTCTTGCCACTGTACCACCGAGTCACCAGCCACGTGGCCTCCTGCCACCGTACCTTGCCACTGTACATGCCACATCACCGTCCGTACATGATGACGTCACCCGCTGACTTCATCCCGCCACGTCATCATGCTGACGTCATGCTGATGTCATCAACACTTTTTGGCACGAAGGGCAAAAAATCGCACTTCGGAGCCCCGGAATCAGTTTCTGAGGCAGTTTTTGATGAGCGATTTGCGCTATCGCTAGATTTTTTGGGCCAGAATGGGGAATCTTCAGGGAATCTTTTCATTCTGCAGCCCCCAGGAAGCCCGAAATGCGCCGAATGAACCATTTTTCTTCGCGAAGCTTGCCGAGAGGAGCAGAAAACAGTTTTGAAGGAAACAGAGGTCGAACAACGGCCATTAATTTGTGATTAGACCCACCAACGCGTCAGAACAGCATCGGTTTATTGCCAAAGAGTATCAGATGAAGATGAAAAGCCGAAGAGTATCAGCCGAAGATTTTTTAGGGGCTCGAAGCACCCGAACATTGATGAACCCCCCCAGAAAGTCAAATCAAGAGGCATGAGCCCATCCTTGCCCTCAAATCATAGTTAAAGCTTTAAATGGAGACAGACAACAGAGATGCAGAAATCCATACACATTTATTTCAGAAAACACTGCAGCAAGCCACCAAGGATAATATCATTTACTTAGTTTTGATATGGCGGCCCTGAGCGCAGCCCGAGATATTTTTTGCATTTATTTCTAGATAGAATTAGGTTAAGTAATCATATTTGTTTCAGACCTAATTAGGTCAAGATGTAATAAAGGAACTCTGTAGATAGTTTTTCTCTATATATACCGCCCTCTGCATTGTTACAAGGATTGGTTGATTGATAATTTTCACTGGAGACTCGCATTGTATACCTGAGTTTTTTCCATAATCAAAGATTACTGAAAGCTTGGAGAGCAAACTGACTGTTGTAAATGAATGCTTTTGGAGATATGAAGATGGAATTCTTGTGCTATAGCCTGAAGCAATAAGTGCATCTTACCTCTGTTTATTGTTTACCACTATCTAAATAGCAGAAAGAAAGAATAGCTTAGAATTTATTTAAATACACTCTATGCTCAATTTCTGCTATTTCTTTATGTTTTCCTCTGATTGAATTGGTTATGAATATGAATTCCTCTTGGCTCATGTTTACCCCAATTCACTTGTGTTGGCCAATTATCTAGGGGTTGTTCACTGCCCCTAGGTAGAGCTCTGTTACCTCCACCTATTAAGCTGATTAAGAGATTCTTAACTGCCTCTCATTACTTAGCATTCTTACCATCATTTAAACCTGAAATATTGTTTCATGCTCGGCTATCTTGCTCCATTTTACCTCTCTTGTGACCGAAGAAATGCACCAGCAGTTCCCCTCCTTGAATCCACGCCCAATGGTTTGAAACTACCAGACTATGCCTTGCCTCTCTGTCTAAAAACATCAATTTTCCCACCAAAAACAAAACAAAACCCTCTGAACTCAAGACCTAGCCTAAAATCCTTTTCAACAAAGCTAAATCATAAAGAGAGAGCCCTCTCTGATTGCAGGTTGGCTAGAACCTGCAGTCCAAAGTTGGTCTGTGGTTACCTCGGTCGTATACTTTTTCGGAGCTTAAGGACAACCTGAGTGATAACAGTATCAATGGCTTTGCTCTCGTAAAAAAATTATCACTTGGGCAATTTTTATGGAAGAATTGACAGCACATTATGAGGATGCAAAAAGCAACACCTTTTTTAGCCAATTAATAAATCTCAAACAAAAGGGTTCAATAATGGAGCACATTGAGGAGTTCCAAAAATTGAACATAAGGGTAAAAAATATTCCAGAGGATCATAGGATTGATGTGTTCATAGGGACTTTAAAGGATAATATCCAACATGATGTTTGCCTTTGGGAACTTGATTCATTAGAGAAGGCATTTAGGTTAGCAAGAAAAATGGAAAGCAAAATTATGGCATCCAGGAAGCATACCACTCACAACTATAAATATGGAAGTGTTGTTACCCCTAGCCTTCCACAACCTATAAGGTTGACACCACAACAATTGGAAGAAAAAAGAGCAAAAGGGCTTTGTTACAGTTGTGATAGCAAATACACTAAATGTCATAAGTGTGCTGAGAAGAAATTATTCTACATGTATTGTGAAGCGGAAGAAGAAAAGGAGCAAGAAAGGTCAAAAGAAGAGGATATAATCCATGAACAAAGCCTAGATAAAAAAGAAATGAATCCAACCATATATTGTAATGCATTGGCTTGAATCACCACTCCTCAAACCATCAAGATAGAAGGACAAATCAATAAGAAAAAGGCAATAGTGTTGATTGATTCAGGAAGTACCCACAATTTTATTCATTGTGAGATAGCAAAAGAATTGAATTTCTTCCTATATCTAGCACCAGAGTGTCAAGTGATGGTTGCAAATGGAGGAATGATAAGTTTCTCTGAAAAGTTCCATAATATCAAGCTATCCATGGGAGAATATGTATTGAAAAGCCCAATGCTTTCCATTCCAATGGGAGGTGCTGATGTTGTACTAGGAGTCCAATGGCTACAATCCTTGGGTACAATAGATTTTAACTTTCAAGAAATTTTCATGAAATTTTATGTGGAAGGAAAGGAAGTTGAATTAAGGGGCATTGCAGGGAAACCAGGAAAGATAATAAGCTCTAACAGTATGACAAAATTTCTAAAAAAGGAAAAAAAAGGTGTAATTGCACAATTATGTTCACTAGATGTTTCCACATCGAATTCATCTATTTCTCCAGCTCTCTAAAAATTCTTGGACAATCATTCCAAGGTATTTGAGACTCCCAAAGGTCTCCCACCTATTCGTGATCATGATCATGCTATTCATTTGATTCCAGGAAGTGTTCACCAAACATCAGGTCGTACAGATATCCCTATGGCCAAAAGAGTGAAATTGAACGTATGGTTGTAGAAATGCTTGAGGTTTGTATAATTCAACCTAGCCAAAGTTCTTTCTATGCTCCAATAATACTGGTGCATAAGAACGATGGATCTTGGCGCATGTGTCTAGATTATAGGGAGCTCAACAAGCTCATTGTTAAAGATAAGTTTCCCATTCCTGTCATTGATGAATTATTAGATGAATTGCATGGATCAATTTAATTCACCAAATTAGGTCTTCATTTAGGATATCATCAAATTAGAATGAAGACTCAAGAAATTCTGAAAATAGCATTTAGAACTCATGAGGGTCACTATGAGTTTTTGGTCATGCCTTTTGGCCTTACCAATGCACCTTCTACATTTCAAGGTTTAATGAATTCCATTTTCAAACCCTTCCTTAGAAAACTTGTGTTAGTATTTTTTGATGACATACTAATCTACAGCAAGTCTTGGAAGGATCATGTTGAACACATTGACAAGGTGCTACAACTATTGGAGGAGAAACAATTATATGCAAAAAGATCCAAATGTTTCTTTGGAGTATAAGAGGTGGAATATCTGGGTCATATTGTATCTCATGAAGGAGTTAAGGTAGACCCTAGCAAAATTAAAGCCATTAAGGAATGGGAAATCCCCATATCCATAAAGCATTTGCGAGGATTTCTCGAGTTGACAAGGTAATATCACAAGTTTGTTAAGAATTATGGGAAAAAGCAGCACCTCTAATAACATTGTTGAAGTAAGATGCATTTTCATGGACTCCAGAAGCAACAAAGGCCTTCGAAAATCTTAAAGAGGCAATGTGCCAAGCACTGGTCTTAGCTACACTAGACTTCACAAAAACCTTTATTGTGGAATGTGATGCTTCTGGAAATGGAATTGGTGCTGTTTTAATGCAAAATGAAAGACCCATTTCTTTCGAAAGTCATCCAATCAAGGGAAAGTATTTACACAAAGCTATTTATGAGAAGGAAATGTTGGCAATACTACATGCACTTAAGAACTGGTGACCCTACCTAATGGGAAGACACTTCAAGGTAAAAACGGATCATGATAGCATTAAATACTTTTTAGAACAAAGATTATCCTCTGAAGAACAACAAGAATGGGTCACAAAGATGTTGGGTTATGACTTTGAAATCATATACAAAAAATGGAAGAAAAATGTTGTGGCAGATGCACTCTCAAGAAAGGATGAGGATGTAGAAGCATTTTTGTGTGCCATTTCTATTATCCAACCAGATTGGATAAACAAAGCAAGGGAGGAATGGAAGAATGATGAAGAAGTGTGGGAACTTACTCAAAAGTTACGACAAGATTCTAGTACATCTGATACATTTAGCTAGAAGAATGATTCGTTATGGTACAAAGATCACTTATACCTTTGTAAGAATTCCCAACTCAAACAAAAGATTCTTTTGGAATTGCACGCTTCTCCCTTAGGAGGGCACTCAGGATTTTTAAAAACTTACCACAAGGTTAAGAAGGAATTTTTTTGGGATGGCCTTAAATTGGATATTCAAAATTTTGTGGCGGAATGTTTGGTATGCCAAAAAAAGAAAGCTAAAACAATTAAGACACCAGGTCTATTACAACCTTTATCCATTCCAAGCCAATGTTGGGAGGAGGTTTCAATGGATTTTATCACAGGTTTACCCAAGTCTGAGGGAAAGAGTGTCATCATGGTGGTAGTTAATAGACTTACCAAGTATGCACACTTTTTTGCATTATCACAGCCACTTAAAGCCAGTATAGTTTCTACAGCATTTATGGAAACAATTCAAAAGCTACATGGAAACCCAAAAATTATTGTAAGTGATAGATATCTCATTTTTATAGGAAATTTTGGATATAATTATTTTCTTGTCTTGGTACTCAGTTAGCTCATAGCTCATCTTATCATCCTCAATCTGATGGGCAAACGGAGATAGTAAACAAATGTTTGGAAGGATATCTTCGTTGCTTTGTATTTGATAAACAGACACAATGGATCAAATGGTTGCCTCTGGCTGAATGGTGGTATAACACTTCCTTCCATACTATAACAAAAATGACCCCATTTATGGTGCTTTATGGATATCAGCCACCATCCATCACATCATATTTAAGACAAAATTCTAAGGTTCAAGTAGTGGAACATCACATCGAGCATCAACAACAAGTTCTCCAACTCTTAAAGGATAACCTCGTGTTGGTGCAGAATAGAATGAAACAATAGGCATATCAACATCACAGTGAAAGAAGTTTTTATGTAGGCGATTGGGTATTCCTACGGCTACAACCATATAAACAAATGTCCCTCAAGCAAGCTAAGAAGGATAACAAATTGTCACCAAATTATTATGGTCCATACAAGGTGCTGCAAAAGATTGGTACTATGGCATACAAATTGGAGCTTCCTGCAGCTTCTCAAGTGTACCCAGTTTTCCATGTTTCATGTTTAAAGAAGGTTATAGGCGACAAGCTCCTGGTTCAAACAATATTTCCAGAACTTGATGAGGAAGGAAAAATTATATTGGAACCAGAAGCAGTCATAGAAACAAGAACTTGACAACTATGAAATCGATCCATTTCAGAGTATCTCATCAAGTGGAAGAACTTATCTACTAAAGATTCCACATGGGAGGATGAGAATTTTATACAGAAGCATCCAGAACTACTCAAGCATTGAGGACAACACTTTTTTGAAGGAGAGGGGCATGTTAGGTCCTTATAATACTAGTGATGCCCCCATTAATATTGTACTTGTATCCCTTATTAATATTGTTGTGCCCCTATTGTCCCCATATTATTATTACTGTGCCCCATAGAATCCCTCTATTGTTATTTTTGTGCCCTTATATTATTATTGTTAGGTCGGCTTGGTTATATTGTGACCCCTTAGACTCCTATATATAGAAAGGAGGTTTTGTCATTTGAATCATCTAAGAATTGTTCATTTATGTAATGTAAAGGAGGTTGCCCCTCGAAGAGGCTAATTCTAAGGTGTTGATCTATCTTTTCTATCTTTTTGTGAGCTGGTTTCATAACAAACTATCATTGTGATTATTCACTTTATGTCGTTGTCGCTGATAGTACCATTGGTATGGTTTTCGTACAAGACAACGACGATGGTTTCAAGCACTTCATATATTATCTTAGCTGCAACCTTCTTGACACCGAGTCTCTCTATGCTTATGTCAAGAAGCTAGCCTTGACATCTGTTCAGGTTGTTCAATGCTTTCGTCAATATATTTTGTTGCGCACGATGAGCGTGATTTTAGATTGCAACCTGATGAAATACATTCTGTCACATCAATTGCTAGGGGGAAAATACTCAAAATGGAATATTATCCTTTAGGAGTTTGATTTGGAGTTTACCACTACCAAGTCTATGAAGTCACTGGTCTTCGCTGAGTTTATTTGCTCATTACCATCTACTTCCACTCCCTCTCGAATAGAGGACTGCATTCCAGGCAAAATGCTTTTCTTGATCTGTACCCTCAATCCCTGGTATGGTGACATTATTGTTTACCTCTAGACGTCTTCATTCTACCCTGATTTGTCTAAGGATGCTTGGCGACACATTTTCCACCATTCTCAGCCCTATCATATTGTTGGAGATACTTTATACTATCTCGGCGTTGATTTAGTTCTCTATCGTTGTCTGACTCTCGAGGAAGTTGAAAAGGTATTAAATGAATACCACTCTGGTGCCTGTGGTGGTCATATGTCTGGCTATGCTACTACCCAAAAGATTCTTCATGATAGTTACTTTTGTCCCTCCATTTTCAATGATTGCATTCTAGCTGTTTGTTCCTGTCACACATGTCAAATTTACCAATGGAAGATGCGTGTGCCACCTTCCCTCTTGCATCCTGTCATTACCATCAACCCTTTTGCTAAACCCTTTTATGACCTATAACCCTTTCTTAGCAAGGGGGCATGGGTATATCATCGTTTCTGTTGATTATTTTACGAAATTTGCCGAAGCAATGCCTACATTGTCTAATAATGGTAAGATAGTTTTGCAATTCATGTTCAATCATTTGATTACCCGATTTGGAGTCCCTCAAGCTATAGTCACTAATCATGGTTCCCATTTCCGTGGTTATATGATGACTGAGTTGACAACCTAGGTAGGCTTTCATCAAGATAGTGCGACACCTTATTGTTACAGGGAAAAGTGTCTATATAGAACTGCTCTATCCCACTAAGGTGTGACAGCTGCCTTAGAAACAAGCAGAGAAAATCTACTTTCGTTTTTCCTTTAGGAATTATAGATAGAGAGGAACAGAAAGACCAACCTCTGTCTTGCGCTAATCTCCTGATTTGGTACCTCTCTTCTTTGATAGTCTTCAGCTACCTGCTCCCTTGCACTCCCAGCTTCACAAAGTACATGTAAGATCACAAAAGCATAGTACTATACAAAGACATGGATCTATAATCATAAACAATCTAGGATCAGATGTAAATTGACCATAAAAATGTAGCAAGCATCAATGACACAAAAGCATGGAGGAAAACTTGAATAACTTTTATTGATAAATAAGAAAAGAGCCAAGAGGAGTTACAACCAGTTGTTCTGACCCAGCAAAGAAGCCCCTCTTCACCTCAAACAAAGCTTAGATCACCCAACAATCTGATGTTTGTCTCAAGAAACCAACAACAATTCCTTACAATATGCAAAATTCCAGCCTCTGGATCTCTGGGTTGAGGGATCCATATATAGATGTTTTTAATGGAGATGAGTCAGCTCAAGATTTGATTAGTGTCTTCCCTCTGATAGTTCTTGCTTCCACTTGGAGATTGATGGTCTCTTACTCATCCTTGGTCGAATTCAGTGAGGCAAGTGTCACAGGAGAAGATTCTGGAAGCTTCCATTGCCTCTCCACCTCGCGGAATGACACTGCCATTTGTCATTTCTCGCCCATCGCACCCCACAGAAGGGATTTTTGAAATGCAACGCACCCACATAGTGCATTTAGGTGAGATGCAATGCACTTAGCCAGTGGAGCAGCTGCAATGATCCTGTTTTGACCAATTCCGAGCAGTTTCTCATGGAGAACTTCTAGGAGAAGCTGTAATCTGTTGACCTTGTTCCTTTAGGGGTTAGAACAACACTTTTAGGGACTTAGGAGCCCTTGGTTTATGGACATTTCATGCTTGGGGTTGTATGGCCCAAAAATGTCTATAACAGTTGCCCCCTAAAGCATGAGGTCGTTAATCTTTTGATGTCGGGTGAAATGCTTTATTATGAGGATCCAAAGTTCTTTCAATGCTGGGAGGAGACCTGTAATAAGATACAATACAATACATTATCTTCATAATATTTTCATGATCTAGCTGAGGCAGGCATTCCTATGCTCAGCTTTATAAATTCATTTTCATGTACATAGGATAGACAATCGTCTGAGTGTAGACTGATGATTCTGATAGAGCCATCATCCTTTTGATTGGATGATTATCTATGCAGCAATGATGTACACTTGATGTCTTCATTTTCCCTGAATATATATCGCACCCCGGATGGATGAAACTAGATCCGGGGTCTTCAATATCGTTCGATCTTCACTCGGAGTACAAGTCGATCCATGTGAGAAATGTTCTGAAGTCGAACATGGAAAGACATCGCTTGATTACCAGCCAATGATGTAAACTGTTAACAAGCGCGAGAGGAATCACCGATAATGATAATGACCCTCAAGGTACTGCAGTACAATTTACGTGGTGTGAATAAAGGACTTGGCGTCGAACACCACGCAAAATCTTTTGGTCGAAGGCCATTGATGTAAACCTGTCGCCAGAAGTGAGAAACTTGCCATTGAGGCATGCAAGCTTCAAAGTACTGAATGGGGTGTTCCTAGATCAACTTCCTTGATAATGAGCTGATGTCGACAAGAAGTGATCCGTCACAGGAGGACCTTAATGAATCCCACATCAATGACAAGGAACGGAGCAAATAATTTTAATGGAGGTGAAAACGATCTGGTGATATAAGGTTCAGGGTGGTGGTCATGAAAGAATGGAGTATAATGTATGGTAGTGGGTGAGACACAGGTGAATTCTCTCAATGACTTCTCTTGAACATATCGGCGACACTGTTGTGATGGATTGGTAGCATTAACCCCAAATGTGGATGGTATGATGGGACCATGGTGATGTGACCGGTGAATGAAACAACCCAACCCGACTCGAACACAGAGTGGAAGTGTAATGTTCAAGAGCGACTTGCTACCAACAAAGTTTCTTCAAGTTTTCTTCCCAATTTTCCCCAGTCATTATTGACTAGTACCTCTTTATTTTTGTCAAGCTTGAGGAGGATAACATATGATTGTTCTATAATTTTCCCTTCGGGCAAACCCATCGCTATGTTTTAACGAGCCTAGCGATAGTGAAACTCGTTTTCGTCTATAGACAAGTTTGTCGCTATTATACTTTTAACGAGTTTAACGACAAAGATAACTCGGTCCTTTTCAATTTTAGAGAGTCTAAAAAGGAACGTAAAGATAACTCCAAAATTCCTTTTTCGTCATCTAATCCCTTAAGTCCGAAAAAGTATAAAACAATACAAAAGTGATGAATTTTCAATACTTTTAATGAGTCGAACAAAACAAGCGCTCGATCTTTTTTTGTAATAATCCCTCAGGTCCAAAAAGATTAAAATCTAGAGGAGGGATAGCACTTCCTGTCCCTTTAACGAGCTGGAGAGGCCAATGGCTCGGCAATCTTTTCATATTTTACGAGTCAGTTGAAAAGAGCTTAAAGGAGACTCGTCTTTTGAGGAACGAGTGATAAAATGGGTAGCAGCTGATTCCAGGTAAGGTTTGGAATTTTCCAATCACGGCAGTGTCACAAGGATGGCTAGTAAGATCACTCTTCACAGCTGTTCCTCAAAATGGGTAAACAATCAAATGGGCGTGAATGATCGGCCAATGAAAAAGTGGAGGTGACGGTGCAAACACGACCAAGGCTTTAATGGCTAAAGTACTACATTCACGATGGTTATTTACCAAGGAATAGTTCATTTTTTAACAAGCTTAAACGTGGGGGAAACATTTGCTCATGGCTTATGTTTATTTTTTAACGAGCTTGAACTATGTGCTAAAACTGCTCGATGCGGGTTTATTTTTTAATGAGTTTGAACCTTGTGGTAACACTGCTCGATTAATCCAGTCGTGTGATAAGAATGTCTCATATAAAAACAGCAACTTTTAGAGTTTTGCCCCACATCCTTTCTTTATGCAAGTTAGGAAACGACCAATCCTACGAGTTTAAAGGGTTCGCGGACCTACAAATTTTAAAAAATAAATAGTCGCTCTTTGCTTGCACGCCAAAAGGATTGCATGCCCCCAGGTATAAAACAGAGTTTCAAGGTTACCCATTCTTTAGTCCGTTAAAACATTTGTTTTACCGAGAGAGGCCTAGCTCTTACAGGTTACCCAAAGATTGTTCTATTCACAGTGCAAACAAAACACTTCTTTGGCGATGTCTACCGAAATAGACAAAGGTGAGTGAAGGAGGCTACTCCACTCACATAACTTTGATAAGAGAATCTTGTTCTAGAATAATCCCCTCTTCCAATCATGGACGGGAGTACAGACTAGTCATATTCTCTCACGGAAACCTACCCTATACCCGAAGTTTTCCTGCTGAAGCAGACCAGGGTGCATGCCCCCTGGGTTTTAGTCATGTCCCCCCGAATCACTCGCGCTCATCGAGCGGACGGACTAGAGATTGAGACATTTCTTGCATGAAAAGACCATTTAAGGATGGTATATGACTATTTGCTATGTGTGATCCGGGAAATGAAAGCTGGTCTACAAGCTTGACCACACTTCCTTCGTGCGGAAAACACATCACTCTAAAGAGTGATGAGACAATGGCTCTCATGCAATAAATATAGTCTCATCCAAGGAGTAGATTGTAATCTAGGGGTCCTTGAACTACCATCACGTTCATGTGAATGGTTTTCCCTCTCAATTTTATGGGCACATCGGGAAAGATCCCTAACGGTCGACTGGTTCCTTTATCAAAACCTGTTAGATTTCTCATCTCAGGAAAAAGCGATGGTGAACCAAGCGCTTTCCAAGCAGTTGAGGAAAGGATACTCACAGAAGCCCCATCATCTATGATGGTACCAGCCATAACCATTCTATATATTTAAACAATGTTTCGGAATGGTACACTAGCTGGTAAACGGGGTCTGCCTAGTTGATTCCAGTCGAAGGAGACAACTAGGTTGCTTGGAGGTGGGACCGAATAGACGGCCGGATATGACTCTGACGAAATTCCTTCCTGCGGTAAAGGAATGGGTAAATTGCCCCCATGTTCGTTGGAGTCTGTGCTTATGAAAAGAATTTGGATGGTGTCATCCTTGTTCTCTTCAGTGACTATATCATCTGAAGATGGAACCTCTGAAGGCAAGACCGGGTCAACTGCCACCTCGACCTTTTTACTGTCGTCTGGTATGGGTTCAGATGGTTTATCTTCAATGATAGATGCTTCGGCCGACCACCTGAGCGGTCCAGCCGGATTTTCAACTAGTGACGGACTCGGCAAGAGTTTTTTATATCCAGGAGGAAGTCGTAACGGTGAAACCGGATGATCGTCCAAAACTCTTTTAGCTTCGTCTAAGAAGGGACAACGGTGGACGGCATGATCGCCTTCGCACAGTTTACAAGGAAATCATTTTCCTTTTTGTCCTGGGGCTTCACTTTCACTAGTTGACGGTGTGTTTTCAACATGACCATCAGAGGTTGATGACACCGGGTTGTGCAAACGAGGAAACCAGTCCCTTAAGATCCGAGGGATGCAAGGACAATCTCTGTGATAGTGGTCTCCTTTGCAAATGACACATGGTGATTTAGGCCTTGTCGGTGCAGTGTGTGGATTTTCGCTAGACGACACTCGTTTGCCCCCATTCACTTTTGGCTCCTTCTTCTTCTTCTCTTTCTTCTTCTTTTACTTCTTCTCCTTAGGTACTTGAATTTTGGCTTTACCAGCCCCATCAAGCGAAGAGGAAGGAGGAGAGGAAGAATTAGAGGAAGTAGAAGGTTGGTGGGTAACTCTGGACTCGTCTAGTCGCTGGTTCGATTGTTCAGGAATTGCGGTGTTCTGAACGATAGAGGTTGAGAAGAGCCATACAGGCAAACCAATTGTCAGTCCTGGAAGCGAGAATGTGGCAATATGGGGTGCACCAACATCTCCCTAAGAGGAGAAGGGACTAGGATTTCCTCCAAGGGGAATTCCTTGGTTGTGTATTCCATTTTCTCAACCCAAGATCAATGTAGGAAAGGGTAATGAATATTCCATTTAAAATAAATTTTAGATGCTTTGACACAACTTGTTTTTTCAATTTTTAAGAGTTGAGAAAAAACAAAAGATGACTCTAGTCTCCTTCGATTTTTAATGAGCCTGAAGTAACAAGTGCTCAGATGGACATTTTCTGTTAAGGAGTCTGAAAAGGAACGAAAGGGACTGCTCTGGAAATCTAGGTAGAGGGATTACCAAACCAATCACAAAACTATAGAATACTTTTTACGGTACGGCAATCAATCTTCCCGAATGCTGTGTTCAGTGCATTGTGATCGATAGGGCGGCAGACACGACTTCCTATGGATAAAGGATTAAGCCTATTGGGGTCTCCCAAAATATACTCAATGGTACGTGGGAGCACAAGTCCGTACTGGCACTTATCATCTCAAGGTGGAGGAATCACTCAACCATCAGTGAGAACAATAGTTACCAGGATTTACGACGTCGGAATACGTCTCTAGCCTAGACTTCTAAATGTTGTGCGTTAAGTTCCAAAGCGTTGTTAGATTCATTGAATTTATTTTAAGTTGATCTTGTTTATGAAGTTTGCCTTTCAGGTTCACCACGAGATGTAGATGTAATTCCTAAAATGCAATCTAAGATGATAAACAAACTTTTTATCTTCTTTGTGCAATGAAAATCCTAGCTACTAAGGAAAAGAAAGACAGAATCTTTTCACAAAGAGCAAAGAGCACACTCTAAATGCACTTTCCTAAATCAAGACAATCAGACTGTCTATATGCAAATGCACATGCATGTATTTGTTTTCGACTTTCTTAGTATATGAATGCTAAAAATAAAGTTGATGCACAAATCTGAATTTCTTTTCAAGCGACAAATATCAGCAAGTTTCTTTTCGAAATCAAAAAATGGAGATGATCACAACACCTTACTATTTTGAAATGGATACTTGTTCTCGACACTAGAAAATTACAAATTCAGACCAAAAGCAATAGTAACAGGATAATCGACCATCAATAGCAATCAAACTCTTTCCTACGATTGAAATCGACACTTGCGTCAGTTTCAAATCAAAGGACGACAGTACGATTACGCTACTTTTGCAAAGGAGAACTGTAAATGACTCAACAAACACACAAAAACATCTACAGTTCTTTTGTACAAAGGAGGCAGAATAACAACAAGGAAAAGGGGTTTCAAACAGACATATACTGATCATAGGTAGCAAAATTCAGGAATAGAACTGGAAAGAATGAATCACAGAAGCCACAACTGCACAGAGCTAGTCTGATCAGCGCACCTGTAACACAGAGAATTTGAAATGCAGCGCAGCTTGTCCACTCAGGAAGTGCGCTGAAGTTCAGAATCTCTGAACAGTACCTGCGTTGGGCCAGAAACGAGACTCTGTTCGGGTTCTGGGTCACAGTTTGCAGTTCAGTTCTTGGGTTTTGGCCGAGCAAAAAGCAATCAGTAATGCAACAATCAGGGGTAGATCTAAGGAGGATCTAAGAGCTATCACAAGGGCAATTAGATAGTTTGTGAATCAGTTGTTTAAATCATAAACAGATCCAGTACATGAATTGAAGTAGCAGTTATTTACTTTGCATTTTTTATGGCAAATGCAGTTCGAATGCTACTTGTAAGTTTATGAAACAGATAACAAAGAATGATAAACAAACAAACTAATTAGCTACCCAGCGGAGTCACCATTTTGTTACAGGGAAAAGTGTCTATATAGAACTGCTCTATCCCACTAAGGTGTGACAGCTGCCTTAGAAACAAATAGAGAAAAGAAACTTTCGTTTTTCCTTTAGGAATTATAGATAGAGAGGAACAGAAAGACCAACCTCTGTTTTGTGCTAATCTCCTGATTTGGTCCCTCTCTTCTTTGATAGTCTTCAGCTACCTGCTCCCTTGCACACCCAGCTTCACAAAGTACCTGTAAGATCACAGAAGCATAGCGCTATACAAAGACATGGATCTATAATCATAAACAATCTAGGATCATATGTAAATTGACCATACAAATGTAGCAAGCATCAATGACACAAAAGCATGGAGGAAAACTTGAATAGCTTTTATTGATAAACAAGAAAAGAGCCAAGAGGAGTTACAACCAGTTGTTCTGACCCAGCATCAACCTCCCAGCAAAGAAGCCCCTCTTCACCTCAAACAAAGCTTAGATCACCCAACAATCTGATGTTTGTCTTAAGAAACCAACATAAATTCCTTACAATATGCAAAATTCCAGCCTCTGGATCTCTGGGTTGAGGGATCCATATATAGATGTTTGTAATGGAGATGAGTCAGCTCAAGATTTGATTAGTGTCTTCCCTCTGATAGTTCTTGCTTCCACTTGGAGATTGATGGTCTCTTACTCATCATTGGTCGAATTCAGTGAGGCAAGTGTCATAGGAGAAGATTCTGGAATCTTCCATTGCCTCTCCACCTCGTGGAATGACACTGCCATTTGTCATTTCTCGCCCATCGCACCCCACAGAAGGGATTTTTGAAATTCAATGCACCCACACAGTGCATTTAGGTGAGATGCAACGCACTTAGCCAGTGGATCAGCTGCAATGATCCTGTTTTGACCAATTCTGAGCAGTTTCTCATGGAGAACTTCTGGGAGAAGCTGTAATCTATTGACCTTGTTCCTTTAGGGGTTAGAACAACACTTTTAGGGACTTAGGAGACCTTGTTTTATGGACATTTCATGCTTGGGGTTGTAGGGCCCAAAAATGTCTATAACACTTATTACCCTCAGGTTAATGGCCAAGTTGAAGCAGTAAACAAAGTGTTTGTTACCATGTTACAGTGTACCATTGGAATGCACAAGTCTAACTGGCATTTGATGTTGTTTTCCACTCTATGGGCCTATCGTACCTCGGTTAAGGATGTGACTGGATTCACACCATTTCAACTTGTTTATGGTATAGAAGCTACCCTTCCGATTGAATGTGAAATCCCTTCTCTCAAATTAGCTATCGAATTTATCCCGAATACTACTCCGGTGGAAGAACGCCTTCTTTATCGAGAACGGCTTGATGAGACTCATTGACTTGCTTCTTTAGTCATTGAAGCACAAAAGAAGAGAGTAAAAACTCACTTCGATCAGACAGTCAACCCACATTCCTTCATGGAGGGAGATTTAGTCCTACTATATGATCAAGCTAATGACAAGCTAGGGGCAGGAAAATTTCAACCCATGTGGCATGGGCCCTATATTGTCAAACATGTGTTGCAAAAGGGGCTTTTGAGCTAATTGATTACGAAGGCAACCGTTTAGATAAGCCCTAGAATAGGCTTTATCTTAAGAAATACTATCCATGAGTCTTTTGTGCATTGCTATGTACATAAGTGTGTTTTTCATTTTGTACATGTTTGGCTTGGTGTGTAAGCATTTGCCACTTATTGTGTCCTTTTTTCTTCTTATATAGATGTCTATCACACCTAATGTTGGTTTTGCTAATGGTGTCTATCGCAGTACCCAGAATCATTCCTTCGCGGCATGGGTTATCTACGATCGTCACGGTGAGTTGGTGGATCTCCAAGGTGTTTGTCTAGGATGTACCGCAAACAATGTCGCTGAATATAGTGAAGTCATTGAATTATTGGTTGAGGCTATTATCCTCAATATTCATGCACTGATTGTGAATCTAGATTCCCAACTTGTTGTTCTTCAACTCAACGGGAGCTATTCTATAAGAAATCCTCAAATTTTAAGGTTGTATTTACATGTTTGTTTACTGGAAAAGGAATTTTGATTATATTACATATCGACACATTCCTAGAAGATTAAATACAGTAATTGATGCATTGGCAAATCATGTATTAGATAGACATTTGCGACATTTATGAAAGTAAAACATTAAAGACATAATAAGTAAATATAGCAAAAGACATAGGTATATATCTATCTACATATATATATATATATATATGTATATCAGTGTTGCACATCGCAGTGCTCAAACCTGCAGGCCTTTCGGGCCCAACATCTGCGAGATTGAAACATAGTGATTAGAACATATATAAAAAATGATTAAAAGTTACAAAATCTTTAAAAAATCAAAATTTGTTACCTCTGTGGTCCCAGTGTTCCCCAGGGGGGAGTACTAACTCTAGATCACCCCTAAAATCTATCCCATCGTATGCCCAATCCTCAACAATGACAAGCTGGCGATCCAACCATTGGAAAAACTTGGGTCTCCATGGCATATGTTGACCCCCACCTCCTTTGGGCATCAGTAGCACCCATCGAGTCTTCCGTGGCTCTCTCAGAGTTGACCATGCTATGACTGCTTCCTGTCTCTGAAAGATAGGAAGGCGCTCAAGGATGAATGATACCAGGATGGATACATACCCAAACTATTTTACGTCCCCTCACCAGCACTTTGTTAATTACCATTTCATGTTATTAGCCATAGCCTTGACCCAGTTGAAGATGGTGGCATCCATACATTCGGTTGCCAGCCGAAGTTGGGTTTTGGTGGCCTCATGTGGCGCCTGTGAGCTAGCTACTCTAGTGATGGTTGAGAGAAGGATGCGGAGAGACAAGTCTCTGACAGTAGCAAGATTGAGTTTTCTGCCCTTATCTGACTTCTCTACCTCTACACGCAGCCTTCCCATCATCATGCCCATAGTTTCTCCATTGATCCAAGTCTCGGACATGTGGGGCCTTCGCCCCAGCCCCCCATGACAAACCTGTCAAGAATTAAATGTCTACTGCCTCAATCTCCAACTCTTGCCATCGGATGTTGAACCTAGCCTCATTCGAATCCCACGCTCCAACTAGATATTAGAGTAAGTCTTTTTGTGCCCTTGGACTAGGCACATTGAAAAATTTCAATAGACCACAGTTTCGGAGCACGTCCAGGCAGTTTTGGTCTCCCATGGCTACTTCATCATCGCCAATGTGATCTCGTTCTTTCCACTCAATCACCATTTTTCTTCCTGCACACACACATAAAGGATTATAAGTACTTTTCTTGTATTTAAAATCCAAAGAAATGGCTTTAGTTTTGAGAAATGTTAAGAATCGACACTCAGTGCACCTATTTTTCAAACAAGTGCGCTGAGCCAAAATCAACCATTCAGAAAAATTAGGATCTTCGCGACTTTTCCGTGTATAGTCACGAAAACTCAGTTTTCTCCCCGTGGAAGATTTTGGGTCATCGCGATCCCGAGCTGGTGACTCGCAACGACCATCGTGCATATTTTGGCCCTAAATCCTTCCTTGGAGGTGACTAAAACCATCAAAAACGAAGTATTATCTATGTAAATATGTAGGAAATTGATTAGAGCCTACTTGGACCAAAAGAATTTGCTGACAGGTTGTTGATCTTTCCCTACTCGACTGTTGAAATTTCAAATGCACAAGGTTAGATTTTTCACTCTGAGGTAAAGTGGTGAAAAGTAATTTGCTTTTCACCAAATGACTATTTTATAAGCCTTTTTGGTCAAATTAGGGTTTGTAAATTAGGGTTTTTCCCCATTTCACGTATTTTTATATCAAAGATGGATCTTATGCTTGTTTTTGGCAACAACAAATTTCGCGAGCCCTGGTGACTACCTTGCGAGTTATATTTTATACTTTTTTGGACTCGGTAAAAACATGAAAACGTCCCTCTTGGAGTCATATTTAAGCTCTTTTCTGACTTTCGAAACGTGAAAAGATTGTCAAGCTCTTATCGCTTTGAACTTGTTAAAGGTTGTGAAGCGTCATCTACCTAGTATACGTTTACCACTTTTTCAGGCTGGGATAGATCATTTACGAGAAAGGTATACATTGGTCTTTCATGGTCAATAGGTTCCCTTGGATATTATTTTCTACCTTTTTGGGTTCAAGGGACAAATTTACGAAAAGGGACCTTTGGAGTTTTCTTTTCTGTGTCTTTTTCAAACTCTCTACACATGAAAAAGACTTCGAGTTTTACGTATGTCGGACTCGTTAAACCCTGACAACATTGGACTTGTCACCATGATGAGATTGAGCTTCTCCTTCCTAGGGCTCATTAAAAATCATTAGGTCAAATTCATCCAAACGATGAACTTATATTACAACCATATGCTATCCCCTTCATGCTTGTGTTTTAAAAAATAATTGGGGTACTCACCAGAAATGGTGGGGGAAAATTTGGAAACATTTTGTTGATTGTATTAGTTATTACAACATCTTGTCACTCTTGGACATCGAAATTGTTTCTTCTTCGTGTCAGGTTGGGATATCCTCATTCTATCATTGTCCTTCCAAGTTTTGGATTATTCGTTTTTCCTCATTCCCTCTGATCCCTTCTACATTGTCATGACCTTTGATCCCTTGGTACCAAAATGTTGCCAAATTCCGGAATCGTGTCGTCGATATGTTCAAGAGCTTAATCCTTCTACAGTTTGTCGTCTTACACACCTTCCTCAGATTCTCTGTCTCATTCACAATCATCTTTTTCCTTTGTCCCACATCAATGATGTGGGAAACATTATGACCCTCCTTCTACTAATCGCTTCCTGTCGACTTCAGCTCATTATTCAAGAAGTTGACCTAGAGACTCCTTTAAGGTACCTTGGAGCTTGCATGCCTCAATGGAAATTTCTTCACATTCAATGACAAGATTGCATCATTGGTCTTCGATCTAGTGATTTCACAAGTGTTCAACTCCAGATCATTTTTCACACTTTGTGGATTGTACTAGCAGTACCTCGAGAACCATTGGCATTACCCGTGGTCTCTCTCACACTTGTTAACGGTTCACATCATTGGCCAGTAATCAAGTGATTTTCTAGTGTGCTCGACTTCAACACATCTATTCACATATTAGAAATTGTACAATGGTCAGGTTGGGATTCAAGACCCTGGGCTCAGATTACACAAGTCCAAGTTGCATGGATTGATTTATACATGAATCTTTTGATTAGATGGCTGCGACCAAACCCGAGTCTCTTTTGTGGTCTTTCTTATTAGATGGTAGCATCCATACCACAAACCATTTATATTTATCTTCTAGATGGCTATGCCCATGCCTTATGCACATGTAGTTCCTTTCACTATGTACTCATGTATCAGAGATATCAGTTGTACTTGCGTTTGTAGGTTCTCCACAAGGACGTTCTGTTTTGGTTATGGGTTCATAAAGCATTTCACCCCTCCCACTCTTTCAGCCTTCATGTGTTAGGGGGCATCTATTACAGGGTAATTTATCACCGACTCTGCATTCCCTGATCCCCGATATTGTCGGTCCATGTTACTAACATCTGTGTTGTGTCATGTTGCCAATTATGTATCATTACCTTCCTTGCAATCTCAGTAAGGATGTCTCAATTCATTATCCCTGAAGAAGACCCCTTTTTACATAAGTTTCTGGGTCATCGTGAGTGAGAAGTTATCCCTCTCGCAAAGATGGTCAATTTAACACTATCCCTAGCGAATTCTTCGTTCTGTCCCTATGTTGCACCCATGTTGAGCCAGATTTGGAAAGTTTTTCAAAAATGCGTCGAAACTTTGAGATTAAATTGCTTCATGGGCGGTCCTAGGGCTGGTTGTTGGGTCAGTTGAGCTTGCCTCTCTCCTCTGGGATAGTTGTTCCACATTTTTTGCAACCTCCCTAAGAGATAAGCTCTTCCTTCCTTCTCTTATGGGAATCTTCCTCCTATAAATATCTCCTCCATGAATGATATCAGCTATCTTGGATGTAACTGGATGATATCTAGATGTAATTTGATAGTTCCAAGTTTCCCACGGAGGAGTAGAGGTAGAGAGTGTTATTAGAGTGTGGAAGTAGCCTCATTTGTATTTTAATTTGAGATATGTTTGAGTAGAGTTGGCTTGAGAGCTTTCTAGCATCAACCCTTTTGGACAATAGAGAGAGTCATTGTTCCATTGGGAGACAGTTCACAAGTAAATGCTTACAGAGACATGCCGACAGGACCCTTCAAGGAGGATTACAACTTCAAGGCTTAGTTGTAAGTTTTACTTTGATTTATATTAATACAAATCAATAGCTTATTTCCTATATCGTGCGTTAAATTGTATGTCGATAGCTTGAGGTTCCTTGACTCTTCAAGTAGATTGTTTGGTCATTTTCTATTGCATTTGTGGTGTTTCTCTACATGTTGTTTTCAGGCATGAGCAACTATAACAACAGGAGCTGGAGCAAAACGACGAGGACTTCATCGAACGTCGGATTCAAGATAGGCCTTCATAACACCAACTTTCTAAGGAAATTTTCTTTGGTATTATCTGTGCAGTGACTACACCCACTCTAGGGCTAAAGGGGTTGCCTCTATCCGCAGAGGGAACTTACCTGTGTCATAAGGAATCTAAGGGGTCATAATATAATCATAGCCCACATAAAAGTAATAATGTAAGGGCACAACAATAACAAGAGTGGGCTTTTATGGGGCACAATAATAACAATATGGGGACTACATGGGCACAAAAATATAATAAGTGGGTTGCACTAATAACAATAAGGGGTTACATTAGGAGTATAGGGACCTAACATGCCCCTCTCCTTCAAAAAGTGTTATCCTCAACTCTTGAGTAGTTTTGGATGCTTCTGTATAAAATTCTTGTCCTCCCATGCAGGATATTCAACAGTTAAGTTCCTCCACTAGATGAGATACTTAGAAATTGATTGATTTCATAGTTGTCATGTTCTTCTTTCCATAAATTCTTAAGGTTCCACTATGATTTTTCCTTCCTCATCAAGTTTTGGCAATATTGTTTGAACTGGGAGCTTGTCACCTATAACCTTCTTTAAGTATGAAACATGGAAAAATGGGGACACTTGGGAAGATGCAGGAAACTCCAATTTGTATGCCATGGTACCAATCTTTTTAAGCACCTTGTAAGGACCATAGTACTTTGGTGATAATTTATTATCCTTCTTAGCTTGCTTGAGGGACATTTGTTTGTATGGTTGTATTCGTAAAAATATCTAGTCACCTCTATCAAAAATTCTTTCACTGCAATGTTGATTTTCCTATTGTATCATTCAATTATGCGCGAAAGTGAGGTTATCCATTTCCTTCTTAATATGTCCTTCTATCTTGAGAGTTTGAGGAGTGGTAATTCTTGCCAATGCATTACAAGATATGGTTGGATTCATTTATTCTTTCTCTGGGGCTGTTTCTTGGTGTATATCCTCTTCTTTTGACGTTTCTTTATCCTTTTCTTCCTCCTCTTCACAATCAATGTAAAATCATTTCTTCTCAACATGCTTATAACCTTTAGTGTATTTACTATCACAACTACAACAAAGGTCGTTTTCTCAATTTTCTTCCAATTTTTGTGGTGGCAACCTTGTATGTTGTGGAAGGCTAGGAGTAACAACACTTCCATATTTATAATTGTGAGTGGTATGATTTCTTATTGTCAGAATTTTTCTTTCAGTTTTTCTTTCCAGCCTGAATGTCTTCTCCAATGAATCAGGTTCCCAAAGACGAACCTCATGTTGAATGTTATCCTTTAAAATCCCTATGAATACATCAATCCTCTGCTTTTCTGGAATATCATTTACCCTTATATTCAATTTTTGGAAGTCCTCAATGTGCTATGCCATTGAACCCTTTTGTTTGAGATTTATCAATTGGCTAAAGAAGATTTTTCTCTTTATAACCTCATAATGTGATATCATTTCCTCTATGAAAATTGACCAGGTGACAAGTTGTTTATGAGAACAAATCCCTTTATACCATAAAAAATGATTTGGTTCTAAATATAAAGATGCAATATGTACCTTTTGTAACAAATGCACATTATGTAGATCAAATTATTTCTCCATTTATAGTATCCATGTGATGGATCCTTGCCATCAAACTTCCTGATATCAATATTTGGAATATGGTGGGTCTTCAATATAATGTTATATTCTATGAAATCATGACTAACATTTATTTGTTTCTCATCATGAGTTTCCTCTACTACCTTTTCGTCATTAAGAGGCCTTTCTTGTAGCAGCTTTGTCCCACCTTCTGTTATCACCCCAAAATTTCTCTAGAGTTGTTAAGAAAGAAATAATAGAAGTAGCCATAGACCTACTTTTGGGATCAAGATCTAGACTTCCTAATGCTCAAAGAGGGCCCTCTCTTTATGATTTAACTTTGTTTAGTTAATTGATTTTAGGCTAGTTATTTAAGCTTTGGTTGGGTTTTGATTTTGTCAAGTTGGTGGTGGAATCACTAACTTAGAAGGATAGAGGGATGTCTTTTATTATTGGGCTATGGGATCCAGTGTCAAGAAAACAGGACTATATCAAGTTCTAAAGATAGTGTTTACAGGGCAAGCTAGCTAAGTAAATTCAGATCTCAAGGCTGGATGGTGAAGTGGTTTTCAATCGAGATCAAGGAGAAATTATGGGTTCCTCAAAATGGATAACAAGGGAAAAGGTAGGGGTAAATTGAAACTAGGGAGCAATGAAGGATTCCCTACTCTAGATATTAGAAGAAAACATTAAAATGATTAATTTTTCAAGACACAGTGTACTTAAACAAATTCGGTAATATAATTCCAGTTAATTCATTCAATTTAAATAACATGCAAGTTTTTGAAACATTTAAGAAAATAACAATTTGATAAAAAGAAAATACTTCGCTGAAGTGGCCCAACACATGAATCCTGTAATGCAATCTCTTTATTACTTAGTCTAGTTCGCTGACTTGAAAAAATGGTACAAATAACCCTCAGGTTTCAGATCAATACAACTATAGTAATGTCAAGAAATCCACACTCTATACTTTTAATTATGAAGTATTTATACAAAAATAGTTTACAAAATATCCCAAACTGTCTTGGGAATTAATCTAGGAAAAATAAATAACTTCATGCAAGAAGATAGAGACAAATATTCAATTGCTACAATCTATCTCTGTTTATTAGGTTGTTTTGTCTTATTATTTGATCTTTTGCTATTTATTATCCTCTGTTGTTGGTATAGTTACTACAATTCATATTTATTTTTAGAGTTAATGAAGTGGATTATTCTGGTGGCTTCTTCTGGCATGTCTCAAAGTTCAGCCTTAACTCTCTGAATCGCTTTTGTAGCCTCTTTAACTAAATTATTTTGTTCAAACATGACATGTATAGATGGCCAAATATTATTGACAAAGTCAATGATATTGGCCCATAGTTGTTCTTTAACTTGGGCAAGTGGCTCCTTCAATGTTAGCTCTTTCGCCAAATTCTTCATCCTTTTAGTCAACTTGGTCGACTTCTGAACTTCATTCTTGTGCATAATCTGTGCAAGTTTCTTCTCTTCCTCTAGAGTTTTTATTTGTTCTTTTAGTTTATTTATCTTTTTGGTCTGAATGGACATGTCCTCCATTGCTTTGACCAATTTTCTTGCCTCACTACTTGGCTGAGCTACTGTTGTTGTTGAACCTGTTGCTGATGTAGATGTTGTTGCAGCTGGAAGTGTTGTAGCCAGTGGAGCTGTGGGAGCTAATGAAGCTGCCAAGGTTGATGGTACTGTTGTAGTGACTGTTGGAATGGCAGTGGTAGTGGTTGTCTCAAGGCTGGCCTGTTTTAACTGTATCAAACTTTCCAACTCCTTCTCCATTTCTTTCAATTGATCATTCAATTGAAGAATGAGGTCCATCATCTCCTCTTGCTAGGTTTGGCTCTCAAGGAATTCCTTGGTCTATGGATGCTTTGAATGAGGTAGCTTTAGTTGCTTCTTCAAAGTAGCAATATCCTCATTCTTCTTCTTTATCAATTTCTCTGTAGCTTTGACATCATTGGGATTATATCCAAGCTCAATCACCAAGTCTTCCAGTGACTTGATTCTGTTGTCCTTGGCCTATGAGGATGCCTTTTCTAACTTATACTATGTTGTGATATTATCCAGTGAGCTTTGGAGTTTGTGCACAGTCATTTCTTTATTTGTCATGGTGGAATAAATCATCTCACCTACCTGCTTGTGGAATTCAATTTGGTCTATAGGGTGAACATCCCTAGCCAAAACTTCAAATTCAATATTCCTGTAGTCTGTTGATGATTTGGGCTGCTGGATTGTAGGCTGCATGAATTTCATTTGCATATTCCCAATATTAATTTAAAAGGATGACATTAATCTATTCTGATTTGCAGGTGTTTGCTTAAAGTACTGGGCATAAGTCTCAGCCTTCAATGTCTTATTCCTCAACTTAATTTCCTTGTACTTCTCTTTAATATCTTTCTCTTTATCTACAGGCTTGGTGGATGAAGAGACTTAAATGTTGAGTTGTTTCTCAATAAGTTGAGTGTTTGAAGTAGAAGTTTGTCGAGTTTCACCTGAAGCTATTGGACCTTTGCTCTTTCCCACCATTGTGTCAGTGTCAGTGATTTCCACTGTCCCAATGGTGTTTTCTTGCTCAATTACAAGATTAAACTAGGGCGTCTTCTTGTAACTAATCTCAAGTATTTCATCTGTAGTGTCCATTGCTGAGCTGGAACCTTCTTCCCTGGTTCTTTTCACATTTCTGTCTTCATTGACTGGAGTCTGCAAAAATAGGAGGAATAGTCATCTACTCTTCTAGGGTTGGAACCTGTAGAAAGGAACTAGTATCAATAGTCTTTTCCACATCTATCAAAGTATTCTCCACATCTACTACAGTATTCTCCACATCTATCAAATATTTTTACAACCATTCTGACTGGTTGGAAAATATCTAAATGTCTGGCCTAAGATCATGTATGAAAGGACTCAATTTGAATTTGAGCCTTAGTTTATTTATGACTCCATGAGGATCGTACTACCACATAAAACTGCTCTTGAAATTCAACCGCTGTAATATTTTATCTGCCTCTGGTCCAACTTCCATATTATTACAAATAAAAGAGCCCAATTGATTTTTCATTTTAAACTAGGTCTTCTTCCTAGCTGATAGGAAATTAACTTCATCAGAGTTTATAATCTTCCTAAAGTACTCTAATGCAAATATCCTTATGGGGAGGTATTTAGGCAGCTTGTAGGGAGTTAGTTGGCATCCATATATTTTGATTTCTATGTGGTCCTAGTGTAGATACCAGCCTCCCACTCTATTGTTATTAGCCAACTATAAAACTCTTTTAATCTCCTAACTGATCTTGGGATGATAGCTACTGGTTAGCATGTTTATAACTGGATGGACAAAAGAATCAATGAAGTCTTTATAGGAAAAAAATAATGGAGTATCTTTGGATCAATGGTTTCCAATAGATGACAAATCTTGGATTTCCTTTGGTGTATAAATTTTGGATGCTGACTGGAAATTTGTCGAACTGATAATATAGGAGCATGTGAAACAAAATTGAAGAGTATTTGAACACTCTCTCATTTGGTAATCTAATAAACCATTCATGGATTATGTCTGCTATGAACTGATCATAGTTGTAAATTATAGTAGGAGGCTTGCCTAGGCAAAAGACAGAAAGGAAAGCAAGAACAACCTCATCCACATGTTCATCAATGGTATACCCTAGTATGCAAGAGAGCATGGAAATAATTTGTCTGCCTCTTTAAAAAAAAATGGTGGCAGCATATGGAGGACTATCTGTTGGAATATGAGACTCCTCTACGATGAAATTTTGAAAAATCTGAGCCTTCTTGGGAAGGTTTAGCTTTATGTAGAGTTCAAGTAAACCTTCATGGAAAGTGGGGTCTCATTTGGTCCTGGCTGGATCTGCAGCATTTGATTTATTGATTTTGTTGTAACTATGAATAAAACATGTTGGTCGAGGGTGACTATGGCTCTTTGACTGGGAACATAACAAGCTTGGCAGAAGTGGATGATTTCTGGGAATGGGTGTACTTCTGGGAACAAGTACTTGGGAAAATTGGACTCCCATAGGTGAATTTCATCATTCTGGTTCAAAAAATTGTCTTTACTCCAGCAGTGGAGTTTCAGTAGGTAGGCAAGGGAAGCAATGGCCTTGATTTGAAATTCTCTGTTGGCTAATGGAAGGTGGTTAATTTCCAGGGGAGGGGTTTGCGAAGGTCTTACATCCAGGGAGGTTTGGGAAGCCATAATTTGGAATATTCAATTGAATTAGTCTTTTTTTAGCTTTAGGAGTGAGGTCAGGAGCTCTTGAATAGTGGGGAGGGTAATTACAATCTGTAAAAAACGGTTCGGATGCATAGCAAGTATTTTTTCAATTTAGGAAGGAATTTTAATTAATTTAATTAATTAACCTTGGATAATTGTTGTGTATAACTTTAAATTACAAGGTCATTCTAGTTATATCAAGAATACCTAGAAATTTGACGGTTTGGTGAGCAGACAGGGTTTTGTGGTAGCTGTAGAGGTTACTGAGGCTTTAGCTAGTTATTCGTTCCTTTAATTTGGTGTCTATAGCATACTTGGGTGGAAAAAGGTGGTTAATTTGGTCACAAAGAGGTTCAGGATGTTAGAATTGGTTAATAGAGGTTTACAGTGAAAATGAGTGAAAAGAGTAAAATGGTGCCTTTTCAGCATTTTAACCAATAACGATTACAATTTGGTGCGAGATTAATTGAATGAATAGTGGGCAGTTTTGGTTTAGGTAGGCAGGTGGTTTTAGGCCATATCGCACCACTTTTGGATGGAGGGCAATATTTTTTGCAAGCATGCAATATAACCTGGTGCCACCACGTAGCAGAACAGTGTCTGACCAAAACTGTGAATCTCACGTGCTCTCGGGCCATTAACTATCAGAAGATGAATCTAGGCGATATAGCTATGTGTCGTTGGATCTGGGGGATATTGCATAGTGAAGTTGCACAGACAAAGTCGAGATGTGGTTGGCGAGGCCCAGGGTTCAATTACAAAGAATATTAATTAATTAACAAAATAATGACGGGATTTTAATATAAGCAATGGGATAGTGAAATGGGGACCATGGGTTATATTATGGAGTTTTTAACTATACACCAAGGCTTGGCAGGTTAAAAGGGGTGTCGGGAAATTATAATGTGGAGGATTTATAAAGTGGGACTTTTAGGAAAAAACTTAGGATAAAGGGTTTTTGTGGGTTATAAGGGGAAAAGGGAAATTAATAAGGGGCGGAAGTATTATTTGTGATGGGAATGTGTTTCACACTAGGGAAAAGGGGTTTTGGGAAGGGGGAATGATTTTTTGAAGGGTAAGGTCTAGGGAAATGTGTGAAACAAAGGGATAAAAGGTCAAAATGAAGGGAAAAGGTTTTTACAAGGAATGAAATGATAATTAGGGAAAATTAGCAAATAAGTATGTGCGGGTGTAGTGAAATGAGGGGAAACTAGTAAATAAGATTTAGTGAATGTCATTTCTCTTTCATAATTCCTCTTGTACATGAAACATGGGATTAAGTATGATGAATGTGCTTTTGACTTAGCAACCTTGTGCACTTGCAAAACTTCTTCTACCTACCCTTTATTTACCCTAGCATTTTCTCTTCATTCATTTGGTGCATTTGAGCTCGCTGACCCTTTATTTCTTTTTCTTTTGATACTCAAACTATCTAATTCTAACCTTATAACTTCCAATGGCTCAAATTAAACTCATGAGCTCATTTTTATTCTCTACCTGACTACTGATCTGCCAATATTAAACAGTTTGGCCACATCTTTATTCTCTATCTATCAACATGAAATTTAAAGAATGAATGAATCAAGTTTAAACTACTTTGACCATCATGGATTGTAGCATTTTTGACAAGCTTCACACAATCTTATTTTGCAAAGTAAAGTAAAAGGAGTGGCACTTGAATTTGCACACTTTCATGATATATTTTATCTCTTTTTGGGGTTCATATCTTTTACCTTTTTTATCTTTTTCTTTCTTTTTGTCCTTTGATTGTTCTTTTAGGACATACCCTCTTTACATTTTTTAATTTTAATATGGGAAACATTTTTCAGAAAGAAAAAGTATGTACAATATTAAAAGACTAACCATAGCCAATTCAAAATTATGAATCCTATTATTATAGGACCATAATAGTGACCCCACATGGGGATGGCATTTCCTAGTAAAATGTCAAGAACTTCAAGATCAGTAGCCTTTGAAACTTTGACTGTGCTTGGCTTGTAACTACTCCTCTATGATCTGTTTTATTCATACATACGATGGTACACCTTTCAAAGCTCAAGGCCTTCTCTTTGGGCTTCAACCTCAAAATATTACCATCCAATCCAATCTAAACTTTGCAATGTTATATACAATGAGAAAAGTAAAATTAAATATTGTTAATCTGTGGATAAGTAATGCTTCAGCATTCTACCATTGACTAGTCCTCCTAGTAGATCTGTTCTATCTAACTGTCTCAATAAAAATGCATTTTTACCTCTGTAACCATAAATGATATAAGGGCCTTGCCATAGGAAATCAAATTTTCCATGTTTTCCCTTCTCTTCTCTTCTAGAATCCCATTTAAATACTTTGTCACCTATGTAAAAATCATCACCTTTGGTTTTCTTATCAAAAATCTTTTTGATTTTATCTTGGATCACTTGTGATTTGACATAGACTTCTTCTCTGGTTTGCTGCAAGTGTATTGTCTGATTTATCCTCCTTTGGATATCATTTGGTTGTACTTGCAACTCTTGAATCATTTTCATCATTGGTACTCCTAAAAAATATCATCCATTCCATATACTAGCTGGTAAGTAGATGTACCAATGGACTTTTTGGTAGTTAGTCTGTCTGGCCATAAGGCATTAACCAACTTTTTATTCCAGATCTTCTTGTTGTCTTCTAGCAGTTTCTTTATAATATTAACATGGCTTTTGTTTGATGATTCTGCAAGTCCATTACCTTGAGGGTAATAGGTAGTGGAATGGCCAAGGGTAATGTGATATCTATTACAAAAGTCAACCATTTTCTTGGATTTGAAAGCAACTGCATTATCAGTAATGAGCTTTTTGGGACATCCAAATCTTGAAAGGATCTTGTTCTCAAGGAATGAGATGATGACAGAGTTTGTGGCTTGTCTAGAATGGATGACTTCTATCCACTTAGTAAAGTAATTAGTGGCTGTCAAAATCCATTTATGTTGGGCTGAGGAGGATGGGTGAATTTCCCCAATGAATTCTAAACCCCATTGTTGAAAAGGGATTTATGTGGAGATGGGTTTTAGAGGTAATGTCAAGAGTTTCTTTTTACCTTCAAATATCTGGCATTTGTGACATGAGGTCACATATTTCTTGACATCTGCAAAAAGGGTGGGCCAGTAAAAACCTACCCTTAAAATCTTATTAGCAGTTGTTTTCCAATATAGGTGTCCTCCATAATATCTTGCATGAAATTCTTGCATAACTTTGTTAACCTCATCTTTTAGTAAACAATTTAATAGAGTGCCACCATTATCTTTCCAAAATAAATCATTGTCTATGATACAATATTTCATTGATTTTATTTTCAAAAATCTAGCTTTAGTTCTACATAAACCAAGAGGAGCTTTTATGTTTAGTAAAACAAATATGATATCTACATAACAAGGTGAATCTGTGTAAGCTTCACTGATCTGTGGAGTCACCATCTCTTCCTTATCATCTAGGGCAGAAATGAAATTTATATCTAAGGCCTAACAATTTGATTCAACAATGACTTTAGCTAAACCTTGGCCTTTGATAAGTTTTGTAGGCTTTATTTCTATGTTATATTCCAAAATAGTGGAAATACATTTGCCTCTCTTTCCTTTAGGCCCATTTTGTGTCAAAATGTCCTTTACTATTGAATTTGGATCATAAGCAATGATGTGTGAGTACAAGATGTACACTCTAAAATCTTTAATAGCTTTCACCAAAGCAAGTGCTTGTTTTTCCATTATGTTGTACTTTAGTGTAGCATATCTCAAAAGTTTGCTGAAAAATGCAATAGGCTACTCATAACCTTGATCATTCTTTTGCAAAAATACTGCTGCAATAGTATTTTCTAAAGCAAAAGAAAAAATTATAAAATATCTTTTGAAATTAGGACTTATCAGGAGAGGTGTTTTAGTAAGGGTTTCTTTGATTGCCTCAAAAGACTATTTAACCTCTACTGTCCACTTAAGTGTTGAATCTTTCTTTAACATGTTATTTATTTCTCTGATTATTTCTGCTAAGTTAGAAATGAATATCCTAAGAAAATTTATTTTGCCTAAAAATGTTTGTAATTATTTGATGTTTCTACGATGAGTGATGTTTAGGATTGCCTCTATTCTAGCTAAATCTATTCTAATTCCAGCTTTTGATATTATGTGTCCCAATAGTTTACCTTCTTCTAGACCAAAGAGTGTCTTTTTGGGATTTAAGGAAATACCAAATTTTATACATTTAATAAAAACTCTTCTTAGGTGATCTGGATGTTCTTTATCTGATTTAGAAAACAATGTGATGTCATCTTGGTAAATAACTATAAAACCATGGATTTATTTGCAAAATCTATGTCCATTTCTCTTTGGAATGTTGCTCCAGCATTCATTAATCCAAAAGGCATCTTTAAATACATAAAAGTACCCCAAGGAGTGGTAAATGCAGTCTTTGCTTGATCCTTTGGTTGAACTAAGATTTGGTTGTATCTAGAGAATCCATCAAGCAATGAAATTATGGATGAACCTACTACCATTTGGAGAATGTGTTCCATTTTAGGGAGAGGGTAGTTATCTTTTAATGACACTTTGTTCAATTTCCTGAAATCAGCACAGATTCTAATTTCTCCTATTTCCTTTCTAGTAGTTACCAAATTAGAGACCCAATCTGAATATCTAATTGGTGATATGATTGGTGCATCATACATCCTTTTTACTTCTTTTTCAATTAATGGCATAAGAATTGGATTAATTCTCCTAATATTTTGTCTAAAGGGTTTCTGATCTTCTTTGAGGGGTATCTTATGTTGAATAATGTTGGTATCATAAGACGTAATGTCTTCATAACTCAAGGCAAAGACATCTTGAAACTATTTGAACAAACTTATGTATTTCACCTTTTCATTTGGAGGTAATGCTTTTGATATTTTGATAAGCTTGGGTTTATCCTCTATTCCTATGTTACATTCTTCTATTTCTACTCTCAAAGGCTCCATTTTGGGTTTTATAGCTACATCATTTGAATAAAACAAATCTTCTAATGGGACTAATCCTTTAGGAAAAAAGTTACTTTTAAGGTTTAAGATCTCATAATCATCATTGATTATTTCTTCTATTTCTACTTTTTCTAAATTGTTTATTTCTAGTTTAGTGAATTTAGTGGGTTTATCTACATCTAAAGCATTTATATCTATTTCACTGTTTATGATGGTATCCACTGTACAATCAGTATCTATGTTACAATTTTGAAAATCTCCTTCAACATTCATGAAATCATATATTTGATAATCTTGCGAAAAAATCTGCCAATATTTCAAATTTTTAGGTATGACAAGTCTGTGTCTTACTTCTGTTATGTATGGTGGTTGGGCTGAAAAGGTAATTTGTAAGTGCTAGCAAAAGTAGCCAAACTGTGAGCTTGGTTGTTCTGTTTCCTAGGAATAGCAGCAAAATCAGTTTCAAGGAGTTCCTTATTCAAATCTAGGAAAGTCTCTCTATATTGGCTAAGTCTAGGATTATTCACAAAATATTCTCCTTTAATTTGTTTTATGATTAAATCGGAGTCTCCCATGATATAAAATCCCTTGGCTCCAATTTTTCTTACAATTTGTAGTCCTAAGATTAAAGCCTCATACTATGCCATGTTTTTGTGCATTTAAAGTTCAATCTAAAGGCATGACCTTCAGAATGATTATTTTCCATGTTATGAATCCAAACTCCTACACCTACTCCTAATCTATTTATAGAGCCATTAAAATCCAAATGCCATAGAGACTCATGAAATATGTTTTCACTATCAAGTGATTTGTATTTTTCTTATACAACTGTGATTTCATTTTTGTCAATGTCTGAATTATACAAGATAAAAGAGTCCATATCAGAATGCATGGAGTATATAGGGTAATTATGTCGTTTTTCAGCACTACTCACAATGTATTTCATCAAGGCCTCTTTGTAAAGCTTTCTTGGCTAACCAAACACAGAGATGGTGGCATATGACATGTCTAACTGTAGAGATCCCTGCAATGTTTCTCCCCATGAGCGAGATAATAGCATTGCATACTTGGGTTGGATATCAGCAACTACTATTTCCATAACAATACTCTTTGTTGGGCATTAGACAAATCAAAAGAAAACAGGTCCTTATAGGGTCTAGTAATATCTAAGTTTAATCTCTCCATGATTTCTTTAGGCATTAAGTTATGGTATGCCCCTGAATCTAGCATAGCATTATGTAAAATTTTATCATGAACATTTAAGCTAATGTAGAATGGAGGAATCCCCCCTTGCTAATGTGTGCCATTTACTTTTGGACCAAATAATAACTCAGGTTGATCATCATTAACATTCACAACATCTTCTCCTTCACCTATGTTTAGTGTTTGAATGATTTGTGCTTTATATGATTCATTTTTCACTATCTCTGTCAAAGGAACTTCTAGAATCAGTCTGGTTATCCCTTCATCAGAGATCAAAACTCTTTTTTGCATTTCATGTTTAGGTGTCTCATCAGTTTCAATCAGTTGCATTTCATTAGAAGCATGCCATAAATCTGACAGAGAGGTTTGTGTCACTCATTCCCCTCATGCTTGGCACTACTGGCTCAGGTCTACTCATAAAAATCAAGTCTTGAAAATTCATTTGCAGTCCTGTTTCAGTCTCTATGTCATAATAGCTTTTTTGGTCATTAGGTCTAGGGTTAAGTCGACTGGGTCTTTGACAAAGTTTAATAAATCCAGCAGGCCAGAGGGAGGTCCGTGTTAGGTTGTTATCTCTGTTGGACACCTAATCCTAAGTGGGTTAGTGTGGAAGTTGAATGGACAAAAGGAGTCCAAGAGACCTTGGGATCTGAAACCCAAGAGTCACATATTTGTACTATAAATGTATATCTATTGTTAATAAAAAAATGTACTCTCCTGATTTATCTTTCACATTGTCTTTGCTGTCCATGTGTGTTTAACATGGTATCAGAGCAGGCGTATTCCTGCCCTGCATATTTAATGTGAGCCATTTGTCTTATGGCCTTTCTGTGCAGTCATTTCTGCCATAAATTTTATGAATATTTTCTCATGAATATTGTCTCAGCTAAATTTTAGCTGCAATCTGATTTTTCTCCAGCGCTATTTTTATTCACCTATGCTCTAAAAACGTTCATTGCTCAGACCTGCCAATGGTATCTCTGACTGCAATGTATTCCTCACTATGGCCTCTGCGCATTCCTCAATTTGTAACGCTGGCCCTTTGATTTAAACATTGAAGTGTTATCTGCCATTGCCTGCCAGAAATCCGTTGCCTCCCCTGATTGAAATCTCTGTCTTTTACAGTCCTGACCCTTGCATTACCTGCGCTCTCTGGCTATCCTGACTGTTCATAAACGGTTCATAAAAGAAACGCTGTCCATGGTATTTTTAGCGCTGGCCTGGAGAATCCTCTGAATCGCTGAGTAGAATGCCCTTGAGATCAGCTGGACAACCTGCAATTTGACCATCTGGACTGTAGTAAGATTCTGGAAGCGCTGTGCCATGCATTGAACGCTGTTTTGTTGCATCTGCACATCCTTGATGCTGGTTCACGCGACACTTGGCCATCAATCAGGAAGATCTTTAAACGTGAGACCGACTCAGCAATACTAGATTTTTCATCTTCCATAAGTAGGTTCTGTTGACAAAGAAACGCTGGAAGCAGAAAGGAAATTTCAGCCCTGTATGTGTGTTCGAAATGTGTAGCTTTGTTCAAGATTTTGAGCAAGGATAGCGATTATTCAGTTACAGAGCTTGTGCTGTAGGTGATAATTGATTATTTGAAGGATTTGCATGTCACCGGAAGCTGTTGGAATAGAGAATGCTATTTGAAGAATTTGAATTTGCTTTGATTTTCAGAACTTGCAGTTTAAATGAGTTTCATTATGGATTCAGAGCAGTGATTTTTAAGCTACGGAACTATACTGCAAGTTGTCGATATTCATGAGCTGCATAGCTGTGCTGTAGTGATATTCGATATTTGATCTTTTAAGAGATCGGCATCTGTGGAATGGAGAAACTTTGAAGAAAATAAAGACGTTTTGAAGTTCAAGAAATGTACTTTAAATGAGTTTTATATAAGGCCTTAAAGCGGCTATCTGTCATCTACGAGCTTTTTGGCGAATTATAGTCGGGTATTTGATCAACTCCAAGTACTGAAAGATATGCATTTCCAAGGATATATATTGACATTGGACGCCTAGAGAAGTCTTTGTTTTGTGTACGGATGTGCCATTCACGGGGTTAAGGTTTATGCTTTAGCCAATGTAAATGTGGCTGAAGAAAGACAACGCTACGCCCATCAAAACGTCCAAGAATTTCAAACTTTTGAAATACTCAAGAGGGTGGTTGTTCATCAATCTCTGTAAGTTCTGCTATTTCCCTGGCTACCTTCATAGGTAATGTGCTTACTCAATAGTGCAAAAACGTTGGTATTGGCATATCGACCTTTTGATACCTCTCAGCGCGTAACAGATCCACGGTTAGGATGGATCTGGGCTAGTGCATATAGTCCATTTCAGTTGCTAGGTATCGTGAAATTTTGGAATCAGGGTTTTATACCGAGTGTTTAGCCCGGATCCTTGCATGGAGCGTTTGGCTTGGACAATGTTCCAGTACATTGTGTGATTGTCTATTATAATGTTCTAGCCAGTTTACATATTGAATGCGCTGTGCGCTGTTTTAAAGTGATATATATACGGTGATATATATTGGTAGCATGGTTATATACAGTGATATATATTGAATGCGCTGTTTTAATATTGAATGTGCGTTGTTTTTAATATTGAATGTGCGCTGTCCAGTGGTATTTGAAACTATCATATGATCCTGCCATTAGTAGTTTTTTTCTTCTCCACTTTTGAACATTTGCCAAGCACTTGGGTACGGGTTTGTCTGATGAGAAAGGAGACCGAACCCCTTCTTGTGTGATGTAAAGCTTCAAAATCTCAGGAGAAAGATTTTGTGGGTAGCCAAAGTCCATGATCTCATCAAGAAGCTCGTAAATTAGCACAAAATTATTCTGGATGGCATCTTCATCGAATGCACCACCAAAGTAGGATTTGAACAGCGCCACTGCCTCAACCACAAACTTTAAGGCACAGGCTGCATTAGCATTGCTACTGACAACAATCACAATATAGACATTGCTGATTACAATAGGAGCAAAGGAGTTCCGGATGCCTGGAAGACCGAATTCCTCATCATTTTAGGAGGCTGAGATTTATTGGGGATCATTTGTACTACTGCTAAAAGATCAAGGGCGCATTCAGTAAGGACAAGTCCAAGCCTTTCATTCATTAAAATAATGTTAAAACATGGTTACATTGTTTCATTGAATTTTGGTCATATATGAATGATGTTTATTTGGTTGATGAGCATCTGAATGATTTGAGTCATTGGGTTTAAGAAGTTATGAATTTTCCTATTGATGAGTAGATATTGGAATTGAGATAATTCCATATATGATGGCTTTTAATGAAAGTAAGAAATCAATGGTGAATGATTTTGAATCACATGAAAGATAAGCTTCCGCATGCAATGGTACAGTTGTGAAATTGCCAGCTATTGAGGTTTTTGATTTGGGTAAAAAGCTGAGATGCATGTTACTAGTCCGTTTTAAAGAACCTGGATTCTGGGAACTTGTTGCTGACGCTGATTTGAAAGTGAAGGAGTACTTGAAGGATCCAAACAAGTTTGCAGTTGCTGCTGCCCCAGTGTGGCTTTGTATTTAGATTTCATTATAGTGCATTGATTCCTTGATTCCACTGCTGCATAAAGATTCTGGTGAACTGATTGTAATCTTTTATATTGCACACTGATCATTTGCTGACATTTATAAAGGGTATTGTTGTGAGTAGATATTACTTTTCTGCATTGAGTAGTAGTTGTGATCAGTTTGTTAAGGTGTAAATCAGACATTGAAGAAAAAAAAAATGGCCAGAACCAGTGAAGTATTACAGTTCCTTAAAACTCTGATATTATCTATTGTTGATGACACATTACAAATCAGCAAAGGATCTCTCTCAGAAATTCAGACATGTCTACAAAATGCACAGGAAAAGATCGATTTTTTGCAGCTTGAATCACAGCTACAGCAAGAAGAGCTACATCAAAATAGACACCATTATGAACCTGTTTATGTTCAGAAAATTGAAACAAACTCCCATAAACAGCAAGACACTAATGTTGCAAATTCTGTGCCTAATACAACAACAGATTTACATGCAGATGCAGAAACTCAGTCTGCACTTCCCAAGCCCATCATCAGACCTTGGGAACAGCTTGTCCACAACAAGCATAGAACTGGTCTTGGATATGACAAGGACTTGTCCTTTCATATTCCAGACTATGCCAAGCCCATTCAGTTTCAGAGTGCTGGATTCATTCATGACAGTTCACTTGCTCTTCATGACAGTTCACTTGCTCCTCATGACAGTTCACCTCCAGCTGTTCCAGATTCTGCCCCTCTTCCACAGCAACAACAACAACAACAACAACAACAGATTGAGAAATGCCAACACTGTGATCGAGTTGGCCATCTGAAAGATCACTGTTTTGATCTTCATCCATGTAAGCACTGTCATAAAACCAGTCATTCTTCACACAGATGCTTCAGAAACAAACGTCCTGCAAGAACAAAGATTCATCTTGGATGGATCGCTTCTTGGCAATGGGCATCAACAGCCAAGAAGATATTCCAAACGCATGTCAGAACTTGTTCTAGAGTATTGAATAGTCTTGCAGTTGAGTTTTCTCCATCTTCTCACCTTGTACCTGACAGGGGGGGAAATGATGGTCATCTACAAGCTTCAAAGTCACATCAAGCGAGCCTGAGCCACAACCTGCCACACCAGTTTCAGAGTTGTAGCCAGAGACAAAGATGCCTGAACATGCCTTCAATTGGCAATCTGGGACACTTCCTCTAGCAGAAGACTCCAGCTTCTTGCCAGTTTTGGAAGAGTTCCAGGAATTAAGAGTTGTTGGTCATCCTTAAACCATCACAAAATTGAGAACACTTCCTCTAGCAGAAGACTCCAGCTTCTTGCCAGTTTTGGAAGAGTTCCAGAAATTGCATTAAGCATTCCAGAGTTGTTGGTTATCCTTAAACCATCACAGGTTGAGACTTCCCTTTTTAGGTTGAAGTTTTACCTTTTATGCGGGGTGAGACCTCCCTTTTATGGTTGAAGGTTTCCCTCTTTAAAACAATAGGATCACTTCCTCTAGCAGAAAACTTCAGTTTCTTGCCAATTTTGGAAGAGTTCCGGGAACTGCACTAAGCGTTCCAGTGTTGGTGGTCATCCTTAAACCACCGCCCTTTATACCAACATTTCATAGAGCACATTCAGCCTAGTGCTACCATGCATTTTTGCACATTTTGTATTACAGCTCTCTTCTTGGACTCATACATAACCCTTCGGATTAAGGGGGGGAATGTTGGACACCTAATCCTAAGTGGGTTAGTGTGGAAGTCGAATGGACAAAAGGAGTCCAAGAGACCTTGGGATCTGAAACCCAAGAGTCACATATTTGTACTATAAATGTATATCTATTGTTAATAAAAAAGTGTACTCTCCTGATTTATCTTTCACATTGTCTTTGCTGTCCATGTGTGTTTAACAATCTCAGAGATTTTTATCATTATACAGATAGATTATGACTTCTCTTCAAAACTCTGTTTTGAAGATAAGTCGACATTTCATTTTTGTAATAAATTTTCAAAAATTTCAATTCTTGAATTGTCCAAGCGCAACCCTGGTCTCCTTTTCCAGATCATATCACAACTATCCCTGCAAAAAATTGTGAAAGAAAATCGTTATTTCAACCAAATTTAAGGAGGAAACAGAAAGGTCAAAATTCTATTAATCCTGAAAAAGTGTCAATTGCAAAACATAACAAAGTGGGTTGTGGAAGAGGTAAAAATCAAATTGGTGTCTATATAAAGGTTTTTCAATGAAGTTTCAAGTCATTGTGCATGCCAAAGGTGGAGAAAATCATCGCAAGTCGATTTTGTGCGTTTTGGAGAGGATTGGTCCCCATTTCACCTGCGCGGCACATATAACAGTCTGCGAGGCGCACACAGGACTTTAGGCCAGTGCAAAATATAACCAGCGCGACGCATATAACTTGTGCGGTGCACTGGGTGAGGAGTGCGGCGCTTACAGTTTGGAGCCCATAAGTGGTTTGAAAACTCATCAAATCGCCTCATATTCACATCAATTTGCTAGGTAGGCTCACCTCCATTGCTTTTTCTCTGTTTTTAATGGTGAATGTGATGGGTTCATGGATGATTGCCGTTGAGACAAGATTTTTAAAGCCTCCCTTTGCCAATATAAAAAGAAAAAGTGTTGTAGGGTTTGAAAACAGTTTTGTTACCAAGTTTGTTTCTTTTCCCCATTTCCCTTTGTTCCTCATTCCCAAATTCACTCATCAAACTCCCTCATTAATCCTACACTACAATCCCTTAAATCCTAATCCATCACCCCTATAAAAACTCCTTAATCCTATTTAATATCCCAAACCCTAAAACCCTAATCCCATATCTACATTTCACCTTCTTTCCCTAATTACATTTTATTTCAAAATTCCCTAATTCCCTGATTATTTCCCCTTCCTAATATTCCCTTGTACATTGTTTCCCCTTGGTCACAGCATTGTTTAGATCAAAAGAACAGTCCATATTCAGTTGCACACAGCAGTTTCACATATCATCATTCATTTGAGGCAGTTTGTATATCAGCAGTGATGTCATCTGGTCACTCATCTGAATATGAGGCAGAAACCAAAAGTGATTCTCCCTTGGGTGAAAAAGAACCTCGAAGGCCTCATAAAAGTGGCAAACATGTCAGGGAAGAACCAATCAACCTTAAAGAATTGCATGCTTGTCCTCTTGCTATGCAGTGCTTTGAGCATCAGTCATGCTATGAGTTTTGTCAAAAGGTGGCTGAGATTCAGTTTCATTATGAGTTGGCTCGTCTTTTTGTCTTGCATTTCCACAGAGATCAAGCTACCTTGGCTGGGGTCACCTTTACACTTACACCAAAAACTATTTTGCTAGCAACAGGTATACCAAATATTGGTGAACTATGGCATAAAAAACAACAGATTGATAAGCAACATTATGAGCCATATATCAAACCCAATTGCTTGAGGCATCTCAAAAGAGTGTTCCCATTTAGGTACCTGAAAGATGAATATGCTCCACTCATGAGATTGATCATGAAATATTTCAACTGTGAGGGACGATTCTCTCGTCTTTATGCTTATCACATCAGGTTACTTATGCATTTCACCAGGGTGCGGATGATGAACATTCTATATTTCATCTGCCAGAATATAGATAGGATGACTACCTTTATACAACATAGAACCCCTCAGCAACAACTCAACAGTGTATATCATTTTGCGCTTATAAAGATTTTGGTGGTTCATCAGCTTGGTTTGCAGGGCATCACTTGGGATGACTTTATCTCACGTGATTTCTTCAGAGCTTCACAAGAAGTATCAGAGGTGAAACATGAGGGTGAACCTTCTCAGCAGTATGAGCGTCATGAGACCAGGCCTCTTTTCATTACATATCAGAGAGGCTATCCAAAAGGTACCAGACCTTTGTTTGCAACAGCAAAGCGAATGTTATCTCCACCTAGCGTGGAAGGGGCCTCGCTTCCGACATCATCACCACAGGCACAGGTACAGGACAAGGGCAAGAAGCCCATGCATGAGAAAGGGCCTTCAGGTGAGCCATCAGGTTTCGTAATCATTCCTGATGTTGAGACAACTACAGATTTAGAGAAGTCTAGATATAGAATGATGATTAAGGAGCAAGAAACAGACATTCAAGCCTTGGAAATCGAATTGGAGATGGCCAAATGAAACATCAGGTATCTAGAACAGAGAAATAAGCAGCTTGAATATCAGCATGCGATCATGGAGCTACAGAACATCCGTGAGAATCGCCAAGCTGCCCGACATAGGAGGATTCAGTTCACTTCTCTAGAGCGACAGGTTAATGAGGATTGAGAGTCTAATCTTGAAAGGGTAAAAATTTACTTGGAGAAGTAGCTGAGCAAGGCCAATAAAGATAATGCATTGTTGAGACATATGGCTGTTCACTACAGGGCACAGAACCAAGTTTGCAAGGCTCGGATAAGAAATCTAAAGGCAAAATTAAAGAAGGCAATCCGCAAGCAAAAGAAACAAAGGGAGCTCGATCGTATTCATATTTTGACCGAGGCCTTTTTAGCTCATCATCACACTTGATAAGGGAACTCCAACCAAAATTTCAAGAGATTTGGGGCATTTTTGGTCATTTTGGAATTTTTGCACTTAAAAAACAAGCTTTTTCCCTATATGTGCCTCGCACCTTGCGCGACGCATAGGATTGGGAGCTCAAAATCACAAATGGCTTGCAGTTTTGGATTTTTCATGAGAAATCACGAATTTTGGTACTTGGAAAATAAATTTGGGAAAGATTTGGGTCCCCAAAAGGTCAAAAAACATGCAAAAAATGACCTCACTGCCCCTATTTTGAAACACAAGAAGCAGTCTTGGGAGAATGCACTTTTGGAGGGGCAAATGGACACCAATTTTGAAAATTCCACTTGGCTTGGAAAGTAGACAGGCAGAGCTTTCCAACAAGCTAACCTGTGCTCAATTTGGACTCTTACAGGTACCTCAAAATCAGTAGCAAAGTAGTGCGGAGCATATAGATTTTTTTCCTTATTTTTCTTCTTTCAGCTCAGAAACTCGGCTAGTTTGACCAGTTTTGATTTGTGATGTAATTTTTCACTTTTCTTGATGTAATTAATTGAAAATGATGTAATTTTGACACCTAGTTTCTTTTTCTAGAAGATTCATTCACCAAAGAGTGAAAATTTAATGAATGAATCAGTTTCCTACCTTATAGAGGCAAGTTGTTTTGATTGCCTAGATTGTAGTGCTTTGTTTAGAATTGGTTGAAACAGCTCCTAGAATGATGAGCTTGAACCCTAGAGGCAAGGGAAGAAGTTGGCTTGCCTACATTATGTAATTTCTAAGTCATTTTCAGGGTTGGACTCTTGGGAAAAGCTTGACACCCTTTTGTACATTCACTTCTGCATTTTTGGCAAAGGAAAGACCAGTGTTTTGCAGCACTGTTTGGGATCCTTGTGGCTTTATGTGTTGATGGTGTGCTTCTTTCAGTAATTGTAAGTTGTTAATGTGTATCATTTTCCTTCTTTCATCTTCTGCAATTGAACAAATGAAGTGTTAAGGTATAATCCATAGATCGTTATGCTCTGCCTTTAAGTTTGTTTGATTTTCCATGTTTTTGTCTGTTTAAGGAGAATCCTTGAAAGCTTCTTGCTCTCCTTAGCTTCTCATGAGTTAGATCTAGCCATTCATCATCTTTAAAAGCATCAAGATGATCACCTACATTGCCCCAATTAGACCTCTGCAAAAACTGTGTCACATCCCTGCACCCAAAATTGCCTTTTCCTTTGATTCAACAAAAACCTCAAAAATCAACCTCAAACTCCTTGTACTTCATACCTAGCCTAAGATGAACTGCAAATTTAGTCATCTCGAACCTCATCGTTTACCTTTTGCCGAGATTGACCCAGAGATATCCCTCTCCTATCCTCGTAGGGCTAGCTACGAGGCTGAGGGTGGTTTGATGTGGACCTAGAACCTTGTCTTTTCATCCTAAGACAAATCTAGACTCTAACATAGTGGCGACCACACTGGGGATGAAAATGGTTTGTTTGTTAATGTCATTTGTTTTATAAGCTACAGACGGAGCCTGAAGATTAGCCAGGTAGCCTTGGAAACGCTTTTGCTTTGCATTAGTGCAAGTAGATAAACGCTACCTCAGTCAATCTCCGATATAGCTTGTAATTATGACACTTGAAACACCCCCAGTACATTTGCAAATTCTAAGCTCCTGGATGATAAGTTTAGGGTTTGACAGGCTGAAAAAGTTGTTTATGTTCCTTTGATTTCTTGAAAATAACACGCTGGCTTCAAAGAGATACACCAGAGCTAATCCAGATCCTAATCCTCCTCCTGTTTACGAAAATCCCAATTTGATTCCAAGACTCCTTCATCAAGAGAGCTCTGTGACTCCCGTGTTTAAATCTCACTCATGCCCTGCAATTTTTAAGTATCTTGAAGAACTTGATTTTGATGAAAAGTTTGAATTGTCACTATTTAAAGCCAAATCTGAAAGTGTACTTGATTCTCTAGTTCCAAATCCTGACTTTTCTGTGGCCCTTGAAGTTGAAAGAAACAATAAGTTGATTGAAAATTTTATCTTGCAGCACCTTCAGAGAGACATTCACTTTTCAAGTCTTGTTGATTTCCTAGAAGCTGCATCTGCAAACATTGGATATTCTATCACGGCTTCCACCTCAAAAGTTCCCACCGAACCCCCTTTCATTCCCACTATTCCCTTGCAACCTATAATCACTTATCCAAAGTCTACAGAAAATTCCCCTTCTTCATCCCACGTGGCTTCTCCTCTGCATACACCTTCTCACACTCCTCATACTTCAGCTACATCCACTGCTCCAACAACTCCCAGACCAAATCCTCCAAGAGCAATGGCTGCTCGGTTTGCACCTCTCGCTCTTCCTCAAGTTTTAAATGACATGCCCACAGATTATCAAAGTAAAATTCCTTTGTTTGATGGCACACCTCAGAATATCACAGCTCAACAGCATGTCGACAAAATGGCGGATTTCTTTGATCTCCATGAGATTGATGAAGAGAATGTGACCATGAGGCTATTCGTGCAGACTTTTGGTAGAGAGGTAAGGAAATGGTTTAGAGCTTTGCTGGCCAGAAGTGTTCCTACATTAGAAGATCTGAAGAGACAGCTTTTAGAACGTTGGGAAGTAAAGAAAGATCCACTGCAAATCAAATCTGAATATACTAAGATCAAACGAAATGCTGGAGAGTTTGTTCAAGACTATTGCATTAGATTCAATGCAGTATATAATGCAATTCCAGATGATTTAAAACCAACTAGAAAATCAGCGTTGCTCAAGTTCCCGGATGGTTTTTATCCGGACATGGCTTATCAACTAAGGGAGATAGATCCGGCTACCTTAGAAGAAATGCAGAAAATTGCTGTTAGTGTTGAGGAAAATTTGAATGATAAGCGAGCAAGAATGAAAGCGGAGAAGAAAGTCTCAATAAAAGAAGAAGCCTCTACATCAGATCAAGTTCTCCGCAAGGTAGAAAAGATGATTGAAAGGCTAGCTCTTGATAAGCCTGAACCGCAGATTTGGAATCCTAATTTTCGTGGTCAACAACAGCCACAATTTAGGATCAAACAGCATGAGCAGCGAGCACAAGACACGGCATCACAACAGCAGCAAGTAAAGACACCTCTTCAGCAAAATTTTGTTGGTCCCGAGTCAGATGATGAAGATAATGTAGTTGGAGAAGAAAATCACTTTTTTACTCCCGATGATATGCCCACATTTATCACTGAAGATGATGAAAAGGCAACAAGTTCAGCAGTACAATATGATGCAGATTTTATCTTGGCAAATGATATAGTTTTGGAGGAAGAGTCGGATGAGTATCAGAGAGGTTACATGCATGCTTTGTCCGCCCAACAGCGTCAGTATTCACTTAGAAGCAGAAATGTTCCCATCAATCCAGTTCAGAAAAGAAAAGAAGTTCCAGCATCTAAAGATGAAACACCGGCTGCATCAAAGAAAGGAAAAGAGAGTGCTGACCCTATGACTAGCAAGCCTCCACCAGCAAATGAAAAGGTAAATCAACCCATTGTATCAAAGGAAAAACCTAAAAAGAAAGATGTTCCAGCCAAAGAAGTGGACAAGACTTCTACCTTTAGTTTAGAAAATGAAATTTCTAAATTGAGGGTATCTATTCCTTTGACTGAGCTCATGAAGAACAGCAGCTATAGAGGTCAAGTCTCCAAAATTCTGAATTTTGACCCAATGTCTGATATGGTGAGTGTAGAGGATGATCAACCAGAATTGATATTTGGACCAGCATTGAGTGGTGAGTCTGAAGTACCTCCTTTTTATATCAGTTTGAGAGTGCATGAGTTTGTGTTGCATAATGCTATGTTTGATACCGATGCTTCCCACAATCTTATGCCGAAAGCTATCATGGAGAAGTTGGGTTTGGACATCACCAGGAAATATCATGATCTTTATTCCTTTGATTCCAGCAGGGTGAGATGTATTGGGCTAATTAAAGACTTGGTTGTAAGTTTGGATCAGATCCCTGCAAAGAATGTCTTGATGGATGTTGTCGTGGCTGACATTCCTCCCCGCTTTGGTATGCTCCTTTCCATATCTTGGGGCGCAAAATTACAAGGAACAATACAGCTTGATTTTTCCTATGCAACGATTCCCTTGTTTGGCCAAATGAGAAAGTTGTACCAGGAACAGAAAATGAAATACATGATCACCAGCAAGGAGAACCAATTAATCATCCCATCAGTTATGTACATACAGATCTAGAGTCTTTTGTTTTGTATTCAGATAGTTTCAATGATATTAATAGTCAGTTAGTTGTAGTAGATGATATTCTAGAAATAGCAAAGAATTTCAGAGAAGTTTTGAAGAAAGAATGACAAGAACAACAAAACATCATTGAGCAATCAGCTGGAGGTAATGGACAACAAGCAGAAAAATCACAGCAAACAACTTTTCAGCACTTGGTAGAAGAGGAAGATGCCTTGTGGACCATGGATTTTGATGGAGCAGTGGGCAATGATGGTGCTAGGATTGGTATTTGGGTACATAGTCCTTTTTCTGCTTCAGACAAAGTGCCTAGTAATGTGCGGGTATGTTCTTATAAGCTTGATTTTGATTGTTCGAACAATGAAGCTGAATATGAAGCTTTGATCGCTGGTCTGAAAATTCTAAGAAAGGTAAATGCTAAGAGGATTGCAGTATATGGTGATTCTGAATTGGTGATCAAGCAAGTTAAAGGTGAATATCAAACAAAACACCCAAGGATGCGGGCATACCGGAATGCTGTTTTATATATCTTGAAAGTGTTTTCAGATTATACATTGACATGTGTGCCTCGTATTCAAAATAGCATTGCAGATGCACTTGCTAAGGCAACCAGCAATTTGAAGATTCCGATGAACTCAAGTAATAAATTTGAAATCCATGTGAAGCATCGTCCGACTGTTCCGGACAATCAAAGACATTGGCAAGTTTTCTAAGATGATGAGGAGATTAATGATTTTCTACAAAGCAAAGGTAAGTTCAAGGATACTTTAATGGATGTAGAACATGATGATGGTAGCAATGATGTACAAATAAATCAAATGGAAGTGTTGCAGCTCAAGGATAATGTGATTCCTAAAGGCTTGATACCTTTATAGGAGCTCTTTGATCATGATGACGTAGCCCACAAACCAACATTGCAGCCAACAGAAAAGGGAGTTGAAAACGTGAATCTTGGAACAGCTGAGGATCTGAAGATGGTAAAGATCTCCAAAACATTGCCACCGGAGGTAAAAGCCAAATATATCAACTTGTTTTCATCTTTTGTCAATGTGTTTGCTTGGGACTATTCTGATTTGAAGACATATGATACAAATATAATTCAACATACCATTCCTATTAAGCCTAATCAAAAACCTTTCAGACAGAAGTTAAGAAGGCTTAATCCAAAATTGCTGCTATCAATTGAGAAATAGATAAATAGGTTGTACAAATCAGGAATCATTGTTCCCATCCGCTTTTCTGATTGGATATCAAATTTGGTGCCTGTGCGCAAGAAAACCGGTGAGATTCATTTGTGCATTGATTTCCGAAATATCAACAAAGTTTCATTGAAGGATAATTATCCGCTACCCAAAATGGATCACATACTACAACGAGTAGTTGGAGCATCCCGCATGTCCCTACTCGATGGTTATTCCGGATATAACCAAATTTTAGTCCATGAAGATGAGAGAGACAAAACAGCCTTCACCACTCCGTGGGGAACCTTTCATTATGCGAAAATGCCTTTCGGTTTGAAGAATGCAGGTGCTACTTTTCAATGGGCAATGGACTTGGCTTTCGCTAATGAGAAAGATGTATTCTTAGTGGTGTACCTTGATGATCTAACCGTGTTTTCCAAATCAGATGATGAACACTTGCATCATTTGGAAATTTTCTTTGAAAAGTGTAGAAAATATGGTGTGTCGCTGAATCCCAAGAAGAGTTTATTTGCCATGGATGAAGGTAAACTCCTTGGGAACATTATCTCAAAGGATGGCATTCGTATTGATCCAGCACATGTGGAAGCAATTTAGCAAATTGACTTGCCCAGGAATAAAAAGGAGATCCAATCGTTCAATGGTAAGATGAATTTTTTGCGTCGTTTTGTTCCTAATCTTGTTGAGCACCTTAGAGAAATTACAAACATGCTTAAGAAGGACAGCCAAGTGTCATGGACGGAAGAGGCGGTGAAATCTTTCAATTTAGTTAAATTTATTCTTTCTTCAACTCCGGTTCTAATCAGCCCATATTATACTCAGGATTTTATATTGTTTTCTTTTGCTTCGGAGCATACTATGGCAGTTGTGTTAATGCAGAAAAAAGAAGAGCATGAAAGACCCATTGCTTTCTCCAGCCGAACCATAAGAGATGCTGCTTTGAAATACAACATTATCAAGAAACAAGCCCTTGCACTTGTAAAAGCACTGAAGGATTTCGGTGTGTACATTCTGCATTCTCATATTTTAGCTTATGTTCCTAATGCTACTGTCAAAGATGTTTTGGTTCAGACTGACCAGGAAGGAAGACGTGGCAAATGGATCACGGCCTTGCTGGAGTATGATGTGGAGATAAGGCCTACAAATCTTGTTAAAGGTCAGGGATTGGCAAAATTGATGGCTGAATCAAATCTGTGCCTCTTAGAGATCAATTTGATCGCTGCCTTGTCTGGTGAAAACGATGAAATCTCTTCACTTCAGGTATCAGAAATGTTTGTTCTTTCTCCATCGTATTCGGATATCATATATGTTCTTCAAAATTTGTCTGCACCGCCTAGGATGGCTAGAAACAAAGCAAGAACTCTTAAGTTGAAGGCTGCTAATTTTTGTGTTTTAAATTCTGCACTTTATTGGAAAGATCCTGGTGGCATTTTGTTAAATTGTTTGGTGGAAGAAGAAGCGAAACAGGTCATAGAAGATTTCCATAAAGGCGATTATGGCGGTCACCTTTTTTTGGAAAACAACGACAAATAAAATTTTGAGGGCTGGATACTATTGGCCAACATCATTTGTTGATGTGTTTAAGGCTGTCAAGAGCTGTCATAATTGCCAGATTTTTGAAGGGAAACAAAGATTACAGTCGTTGCCGCTTAAGCCCATTGAGGTGACTGCCCCTTTTCAGCAGTGGGGGCTGGATTTTATTGGTGAAATTCATCCTTCTTCTTCAAGTCAACATAGATGGATTCTCATGGGTACGAATTACTTCACAAAATGGATCAAAGCAATTCCCACCAGGCAAGCTACGGATGCGGCAATAGTTTTATTTCTTGAGAATAATATTTTGTCTCGTTTTGGTTGCCCGAATAAGTTAATCATTGATAATGCATCATCTTTCAAGTCAAAAAGGATGGTTGATTTTTGTAATAAATATCATATTACTTTGGGACACTCAACCGCCTATCATCTGCAAGGAAATGGATTAGCGGAGTCTTCAAATAAATCTTTGGTTAATATCATTAAGAAAATGCTGGAAATGAACAAGAAAAGTTGGCATAAGAAGATGGTCCATGCACTTTGGGTAGATCGAGTGAGTCAAAAGAAATCCATTGGCATGTCCCCCTTTGAATTAGTTTATGGAGTCGATATAGTGTTCCCCACCTCTCTTGCAGCTTCAGTAGTGAAACTTCTTCAAGAGGCTGGTAGTGAAGAGGATCCAATGCAATGAAGGCTAAATCAAATGATCCACTTGCAGTAGACACGGGAAGATGTTTTTCAGAACACCTGTAAGTTGCAGGAGCGAATTAAAAGGATTTTTGACAGAAAAGCAAAGGCGGATACACTTCAGTTGGATGATGTGGTGTTAAAGTGGGATGCAAGAAATGAAGAAAAGGGCAAGCATGACAAGTTTGAAAATCTATGGAAAGGTCCTTTTAAGATTGCAGCATTTCGAGGTCAGAATTCTTTTCTTCTTAAGGAGATGAACGAGGAAGATTGTCCAGGAGGGCCGGTCAATGGTCGGCTGCTCAAGCGGTACATTTTCTGAGTTTTTCTATTGTCCTATTAGCATTGTAAATACCATTTCATTTCAATTTCGATGCAAGTGTGTGTTGTGATCATTTCTTTAGTCTGGGGCCCGAAGTGAAGGCTATAATTCTGAGGAAATATTTCAGTTTGAGTTCAGTTTGTCGAGTCAGTTTGTTATTCATATTCTTGAGTCATTTTCAAGTTAATTTTTAGTCAAATAAATTGAGTCAACATCTTGAATTGTTTGTCGAAATAATGACTCCATAGCCCAATGGATGAAGGCATTGTTTAGCTCCTACAGAGATCTGTTGTTCTTGGCACCTCCGAGGAGCTACCATCCCCATTGGAGCCAATGTTAGAGTCGGTTTGGTTATCCCTCCGTCAGAGATCAAAACTCTTTTTTGCATTTCATGTTTAGGTGTCTCATCAGTTTCTATCAGTCGCATTTCGTTAGAAGCATGCCATAAATCTGATGGAGAGGTTTGTGTCACTCATGCCCCTCGTGCTTGGCACTGCTGGCTCAGGTCTACTCATAAAAATCAAGTCTTGAAAAGTCATTTGTAGTCCTGTTTCAGTCTCTAGGTCATAATAGTTTTTTCGGTCATTAGGTCTAGGGTTAAGTCGATTGGGTCTTTGAAAATGTTTAATAAAGCCAGTAGGCCAGAGGGAGGTCCATGTTAGGTTGTTATCTCAGAGATTTTTATCATTATACGGATAGATTATGACTTCTCTTCAAAACTCTATTTTGAAGATAAGTCGACATTTCATTTTTGTAATAAATTTTCAAAAATTTCAATTCTTGAATTGTCCAGGCGCAGCCCTGGTCTCCTTTGCTAGATCATATCACAGCTATCCCTGCAAAAAATTGTAAAAGAAAATCATTATTTCAACCAAATTTAAGGAGGAAACAAAAAGGTCAAAATTCTATTAATCCTGAAAAAGTGTCAATTGCAAAACATAACAAAGTTGGTTGTGGAAGAGGCAAAAATCAAATTGGTGTCTATATAAAGGTTTTTCAATGAAGTTTCAAGTCATTGTGCATGCCAAAGGTGGAGAAAATAATTGGAAGTTGAGTTTGTGCGTTTTGGAGAGGATTTGTCCCCATTTCACCTGCGCGGCGCATATAACAGTCTACGCGACGCACACAGGACTTCAGGCCAGTGCAAAATATAACCAGTGCGGCACATATAACTTGCGTGGCACACTGGGTGAGGAGAACGACGTTTATAGTTTGGAGCCCGTAAGTGGTTTGAAAATTCATCAAATCGCCTCATCTTCACATCAATTTGCCAGGTAGGCTCGCCTCCATTGCTTTTTCTCTGTTTTTAATGGTGAATGTGATGGGTTCATGGATGATTGTCGTTGAGACAAGATTTTGAAAGCCTCCCTTTGCCAATATAAAAAAAAGTGTTGTAGGGTTTGAAAACAGTTTTGTTACCAAGGTTGTTTCTTTTCCCCATTTCCCTTTGTTCCTCATTCCCAATTCACTCATCAAACTCCCTCATTTATCCTACACTACAATCCCTAAAATCCTAATCCCTAAACCCTATAAAAACTCCTTAATCCTATTTAATATCCCAAACCCTAAAACCCTAATCCCATATCTACATTTCCCCTTCTTTCCCTAATTACATTTTATTTCAAAATTCCCTAATTCCCTGATATTTTCCCCTTCCTAATATTCCCTTGTACATTGTTTCCCCTTGGTCACAGCATTGTTTAGATCAAAAGAACAGTCCATATTCAGTTGCACACAACAGTTTCACATATCAGCATTCATTCGAGGCAGTTTGTATATCAGCAGTGATGTCATCTGGTCACTCATCTGAATATGAGGCAGAAACCAAAAGTGATTCTCCCTTAGGTGAACAGGAACCTCAGAGGCCTCGTAAAAGTGGCAAACATGTCAGAGAAGAACGAATCAACATTAAATAATTGCATGCTTGTCCTCTTGCTATGTAGTGCTTTGAGCATCAGTCATGCTATGAGTTTTGTCAAAAGGTGGCTGAGGTCCAGTTTCATTATGAGTTGGCTCATCATTTTGTCTTGCATTTGCACGAAGATCAAGCTACCTTGGCTGGAGTCACCTTTACACTTACACCTGAAACTGTTTTGCTAGCAACAGGTATACCAAATATTGGTGAGCTATGGCATAAAAAACAACAGATTGATAAGCAGCATTATGAGCCATATATCAAACCCAATTGCTTGAGGCAGCTCAAAAGAGTGTTCCCATTAAGGTACCTGAAAGATGAATATGCTCCACTCATGAGATTGATCATGAAATATTTCAGCTGTGAGGTACGATTCTTTAGTCTTTATGCTTATCACATCAGGTTACTTATGCATTTCACCAGTGTGCAGATGATGAACATTCTGTATTTCATCTGCCGGAATATAGAGAGGATGACTACCTTTATACAACATAGAACCCCTCAGCAGCAACTCAACAGTGTATATCATTTTGCGCTTATAAAGATTTTGTGGTTCATTAGCTTGGTTTGCAGGGCATCACTTGGGATGACTGTATCTCACGTGATTTCTTCAGAGCTTCACGAGAAGTATCAAAGGTGAAACACGAGGGTGAACCTTCTTAGCAGTATGAGCATCATGAGACCAGGCCTATTTTCATTACATATCAGAGAGGCTATCCGAAAGGTACCAGACCTTTGTTTGCAACAGCAAAGCGAGTGTTATCTCCACCTGGCGTGGAAGGGGCCTCGCTTCCGACATCAGCACCACAGGCACAGGTACAGGATAAGGGCAAGAAGCCCATGCATGAGAAAGGGCCTTCAGGTGAGCCATCAGGTTTCATCATCATTCTTGATGTTGAGACAGCTATGGATTTAGAGAAGTATAGATATAGAATGATGATTGAGGAGCAAGAAACAAACATTCAAGCCTTGGAAATCGAGTTGGAGATGGACAAATAGAATATCAGGTATCTAGAACAGAGAAATAAGCAGCTTGAAGATCAGCACGCGATCATGGAGCTACAGAACTTTCGTGAGAATCACCAAGCTGCCCGACATAGGAGGATTCAGTTCACTTCTCTAGAGCGACAGGTCAATGAGGATCGAGAGTCTAATCTCAAAAGGGTCAACATTTACTTGGATAAGCGGTTGAGCAAGGCCAATATAGATAATGCATTATTGAGACATATGGTTGTTCACTACAGGGCACGCAACAAAGTTTGCAAGGCTCGGATAAGAAATCTAAAGGCAAAATTAAAGAAGGCAATCTGCAAGCAAAAGAAACAAAGGGAGCTCGATCGTCTTCAGATTTTGGCCAAGGCCTCTTTAGCTCATCATCACACTTGATAAGGGAACTCCAGCCCAAATTTCAAGAGATTTGGGGCATTTTTGGTCATTTTGGAATTTTTGCACTTAAAAAACAAGCTTTTTCCCTATATGCACCGCGCACCTTGCGTGACGCATAGGATTGGGAGCTACAAATCACAAATGGCTTGTAGTTTTGGATTTTTCATGAGAAATCATGAATTTTGGTACTTGGACAAGAAATTTTGGAAACTTTTGGGTCCCCAAAAGGTCAAAAAACATGCAAAAAATGACCTCACTGCCCCTATTTTGACACACAGGAAGCAGTCTTGGGAGAATGCACTTTTGGAGGGGAAATGGACACCAATTTTGAAAATTCCACTTGGCTTGGAAATTAGACAGGCAGGGCTTTCCAACAAGCCAACCTGAGCTCAATTTGGACTCCTGCAGGTACCTCAAAATCAGCAGCAAATTAGCGCGGCGCATATAGAAATCAGCGCGACGCATATAGATTTTTTGCATTATTTTTCATCTTTCAGCTCAGAAACTCAGCTAGTTTGACCAGTTTTGATTTGTGATGTAATTTTTCACTTTTCTTGATGTAATTAATTGAACATGATGTAATTTTGACACCTAGTTACTTGTTCTAGAAGATTCATTCACCAAAGAGTGAAAATTTAATGAATGAATCAGTTTCCTACCTTATAGAGGCAAGTTGTTTTGATTGCCTAGATTGTAGTGCTTTGTTTATAATTGGTTCAAACAGCTCCTAGAATGATGAGCTCGACCCCTAGAGGCAAGGGAAGAAGTTTTCTTGCCTATATTATGTAATTTCTAAGTCATTTTCAGAGTTGGACTCTTGGGAAAAGCTTGACACCCTTTTGTACATTCACTTCTGCATTTTTGGCAAAGGAAAGACCAGGGTTTTGCAGCACTGTTTGGGATCCTTGTGGCTTTATGTGTTGATGGTGTGCTTCTTTCAGTAATTGTAAGTTGTTAATGTGTATCATTTTCGTTCTTTCATCTTCTGCAATTGAACAAATGAAGTGTTAAGGTAGAATCCATAGATCGTTATGCTCTGCCTTTAAGTTTGTTTGATTTTCCATGTTTTCGTCTGTTTAAGGAGAATCCTTGTAAGCTTCTTTCTCACCTTAGCTTCTCATCAGTCAAATCTAGCCATTCATTATCTTTAAAAGCATCAAAATGATCGCCTACCTTGCCCCAAGTAGACCTCTGCAAAAATTGTGTCACATCCCCGCACCCAAAATTGCCTTTTCCTTTGATTCAACAAAAACCTCAAAAATCAACCTCAAACTCCTTGTACTTCATACCTAGCCTAAGATCAACTACAAATTTAGTCATCTCGAGCCTCATCGTTTAACTTTTGCCGAGATTGACCCGGAGAGAGCCCTCTCCTGTCCTCGTAGGCTAGCTACGAGGCTGAGCGTGGTTTGATGTGGACCTAGAACCTTGTCTTTTCAGCCTGAGACAAATCAAGGCTCTAAGAGGAACTAATATTTTTAATTTGGCTATCTCAGTATTAATGTTGAATCACATTTGAGATTTTCTTATTGTGTGAGATCTTCCTAAGAAATTGCGCTCTATGTAGTTTTATCTTCTTTTTTAGCACTTGGAAATTCAGTTTGTGTACCGGCAGTTTTATTTTGTATTTGGAAAATTTTGACTAACAGTTGAAGTTTCAGTTTCAACTGAAGTTATATCTACAATTTTAGGTCTAGAAGCCTCTTGAGTTCCTCTAGGGAGAATTTGTAGAACTTTGTTTACAAGAGCTTATGTTATTTTTCTAGTTTGTATTTGGACTGATTTCTTAGTGGGAATTTCAGTATTCCTTTTGCTTCTAAGGTTGTACTATTTGTGAACTTCATAGATAGAAGATTCATAACCTTGTTTGAAGTCAAAGGACTCTTCGTATTCTAATTGTAATTTTTGTAGCATGTACAATTTTTGTTCTTCCTGAGTAAGAAAAACAACATCTTCATTTTTAATCCCTAATAGGTTTATCTGGGTGTCATCCTCTTCTTCATGATTTTGTGAACCTTTAGCATAATTTTCCTAGAAAGGTGGTCTAACCTGTTGATGAAGTATAGCATTTTTTCCAGTATTAAGATTTTTCCTAAAGCTGGGGTTCCTAATTGGGGGTGCTTGTTTATTTTCCCATTGAGATTTTCTTTCCATGTTTTCTAATCTATCCATTATCCTTTCTAGACTCGTAGCTAAAATGTCTATTTTACCATATGAAGTGGATGGTTCCTCTTTAATGGTAACTCTTTTCTCATTTCTCATCATAGCCTTCTTAGCTAATAAATTGGCTTCTACACTAACATCATTACTTTGCATTTGTTCCAATGTTTCAGGTTTTCTTTCTCTCAATTGGTAAGACATATCAGTGTCAAAACCATTAGGAAATTTGATTAGTGCCAGGTCTGGTGGAGGTTTAATATTTGCAGAGATTGCATTATAGATACTATTGAACCTAGTACAATAGTCATGAACAGACTCATCAGGAGCTCTTCTAATGTTTTCATATTCAGATAATATTTGTAAGGGGTTTCTCTTTCTTTCCCGTCTATCAATAAAAAATCTATGAAAAACAGCTAAATCTGCAATATGATTAGCAGGTAAACCTTTAAACCATTTCTTTACATCCCTTGTCAGTGTTTGGGCAGATAACCTCATTTTCACATCAGACTCATCAATCTCATGCAACTCAAAATAGTCAGTCATTTTATTCATGTGTTGTTGGGAAGTATACTGACCAGTGGCATCAAACAAAAAGATTTTACTTTGATAATCTTGGGGCATGCCATGCAGTTAAGCTCATCAGACCAAAGGTGCATATCTATCTACCATGGCTGATGTTCTAGTTTGACTGGGAGGTAAATAAGTGGTTCTTGGAGTAGAACTTGAGATGGCTATGGATGAACTAGATGAGCTTGACATGTTTGGTTGAAGAGGAAGTTGAGGAATAATTGTTTACGGGAATGAAGTGTGGTTGATATTATAGGTGAGGTGGTAGTAAATGAAGTTGTATTTACAGTTTTTGAAGATTCTATAGAAATTTCAAAGGTAGTAGTAGTTAGGGCAACGAATTCAACTGATTGTTGAAGATAGGCCGCGTCTATATGCCTTATCAATGTTGAGTTTAAAGCTTCTAGTTTATCAAAAGTATCCAAAATATGTTGACCTAAACCTGGATGTATAGGACTCTTCTTTGACTCAATATACTAAATAAAATCAGGGTCTATTATAGTATCATGAATTGAATTTTCATATTTGGTTCTAAACAAAGAAAACTCAAATGATAGATCAAATTTAATATACTCTAAAGTTGATATCTCCTTAGGGAGTGAATTTGCTTTAATTAACTGACTACTACTTGAGTTTCTACCTTTTTTGGTTTTCTTAAAATTCTGTCAGGATCATTAACTATTGTAGCAGGGTTTGGATCTAGATTTGCTCTGGTATAGTGTGTTCTTTTGGGAGCCAAAATTTTAATTTTTTAAGTGTTTAATGGAATTTTTTTAACAACTCTAAAATGACCTTAAGGTGCAAAAGATGAGATTAAATATTTCCTTAAAGTTTTATTAAACTAAGGATTGGTCCCCAGTATGGTCGCCAATATGTTATCACTCAAAAATTTCTCTAGAGTTGTTAAGAAATAAATATTAGAGGTAACCACAAACCTACTTTTGAGATCAAAATCTAGCTTGTTGGCTACGTGGGGCCTGACCCAGGTTCAGCAATGAGTTTAGCCAAGAAAATCTCAGTACTACTGGCCCTTTCGGAAACAGTTCGCGAAGCACAGACTAAGGTCTCACCCGAAGTAGTATGGGACGGTACTGGAACCAGGTTTCTGCACCCTAGGGATGTCTTGATGAGGGTTTTGGAGGTTCACGATCCCAACCTACATGTTGTGCTACCATGCATAGCTTTCTACCCTTTGCAACCGTGCGTACCTTAGAGAATACAATATTATTTCGATCCGATCCTTACTTTGTTATTATATTAGGGCTTAACTTAGTCTGTGTGGACCCAATGTTCTTATTATTCATTCAACTTTCAGATAAGCGTGCGTATTCGAAAACAACATAAATGCATAAAGATAACCAGAACATAGAAATACACATCTACAAATAGACACACAATATTCTAAATCAATCTTATCTTTATTAATACTCTGTTGGAAATAATACTGAGAGGGGGGGTGAATCAGTATTATCAAGTTCTTTTAACAAATCTTCCTTATTTACACTTTGAATTATTTTTGCATATCAATACCATAAAATAATAGCATGAACAAGAAAAACAGATAGTCACACCAAAGAACACCAGATATAAGGTGGAAACCCAATGTGGGTGAAAACCACCTGCTGCAATATGTCTCTATCTTCTTTCAAATTAGAAACTCCTTTTACAATGATTTTGTACTGGTGCAGTCCTTTACCAGTACATAGGCTGCAACCTGCAGAGAGCTACAACTCTCTCTCGTTTTCCAGTCTCTCCTGGAAGGGAGCTACAACCCCCTACTTCTTTTCTTACAAGGACCACATTTCATAAATTTCAAACTGGATCCATAAACATCAAATGATCATCAAGTACATGTAAATTACACAGTCAACTGCAGTAACCAGATCAACAATAACAGAACTAAACCCAGAACACCTTATCAACAAAAAAATTCAGTCAACAGAAGATCTTAAGACAGATACGCAGTTTTTCTTTCTCTGGCCTGCGTCGCTACGCACTTCACCTTTAGCTTCCCTGCGTATACCCTCAGAGAGCCTTCTGCTGCACTACGTGCCCACGCACTGCTTCTTCAATCGCGCTGCGTACTCTTACAATAGGTACACACCCAAAGACACTATCGTGTCACGTACTGTTACTGTAGCCACGCACTCATAGACACTGTCACGCCGCATACCTTTACTGTGCGTACGCACCTGAACCTCTGTCGCGCTGCGTACCCACGCAGATCTCCTTCTTCTGCTCTGCGTACCCACGCAGTGCCCCTTCTTCTGCTCTGCGTACCCACGCAGTTCTCCTGTTTCTCCTCTGCGTACCCACGCACTTGCACCGCTAATCACCTGCGTACTTCTGATTAGGGCCGAAATGGCAGTTCACCAGTGTGCCACAGTTAGTCAGATGCCCAAATCTGATCATGCGCTCGAGAGATCACCCTTCACAGATTCGCTTTCAACTTCACTTTCATATAGATCAAGCTTTTAAAACAATAACCCAATATTTCAGATCTTAAGATATTCAATTTGCAAAAGATACATAGCCAAGTGATCTCCTGTGCTTTATATAGGCAAGCTCCTCCTAAAATCATGGATCAATACCATAGATAACCAATACAAGGGGCCCAAAAACATGGGGCTCAATAATAATAATAATAATAATAATAAAAACAATACCACGGGCCAAAACCATAGAATCAAGAGCAGCGGGCTAAATACCACGGGCGAAACATAGGAAACCCCACGTGAACGCGCTTCTCTGCCTTGAAGTAAGTGAAACTGGGGGTATGCACCCTCTGAACAGGCGATCTGCGTGGGGGGACGCAGTTCCTTCACGGTGTACCTGCGTGTACACATCTTATGAACTATTCTCCTGCGTACTTCTTAAATTTCAACATTTTGAGAGCGTGATCAGAGCATTGCCACTTGAGGGTGTTGCCATCAAGTACAACATCTGTAACATAGAGCCATACTAGAAACATAATGCCAACAATCTCCCCCTTTGGACTTGATGGCAACCTCAAAATCTTCAGCTTCATTCTCCCCCTTTGACATCAAGGGCAAAGGGTTATGCTCCCCCTAAGAACATGCTCCCCCTGAATATGAACCAGATCCGCAAAGAAGAACCATAATCCACCAAACACCATAGAGACATATTGCAGCTATAATCAGACCAGCATCCATGATCTCCTTCTGTACATCCTCCATAATGCCAACAATGCATTATATGCTCCTGTGCCATTCAATCTTCAACCAATCCGCAACCCAGCATATGTACGCATATACCCCAGATGAACCATGCGTACAACCATCAATCAGAAGAGTTTCAACAATAAGATGATGCATCAACAACCCCCAGCTTTTGCCTGAGGTATTCAAAAGTCTCCCTGGGCAATGGTTTGGTGAGTATATCAGCAACTTGTTCCTTAGAAGGAACATACTCCAACTTGACCTTTTGTTCAAGCACTTGTTCCCGGAGAAAATTATATTTGATTGGTATGTGCTTGGTTTTTGAATGCATGACAGGTTTCTTTGAGATACTGATTGCACTTGTGTTATCACATAAGATGGGGATAGGTGGTGTACAAGTGATTTGAAAATCCTGCAAAGTCTGCATCATCCAAAGGAGTTGAGTGCAGCAAGATGCAGCAGCAACATATTCCGCTTCGGCTGTAGACAAGGCAATCGAACTCTATTTCTTGTTGAACCAAGATACTAGTCTGGAACCCATAAAGAACGCACCACCACTTGTGCTTTTCCTGTCATCCACGCTTCCGGCCCTATCTGCATCTGTATAAGCATGAAGTGTGAGATCTGTATCTCTAGGATACCATAAGCCATAATTTTGAGTCCCTTGAAGATATTTGAAAATTCTCTTCACTGCCTGAAGATGAGTCTCTTTCGGATTTGCCTGAAATCTTCCAACTATTCCAACTGCATGCATGATGTCCGGTCGGGTACCTGTCAGATAAAGTAAACTTCCAATCATTGATCTGTAGGTTGGTTGATGCACTGCTGTAGATTCATCGTTTGCACTGAGGCTACATCCTGTGACCATGGGTGTACATACTGGTTTTGCATCTTCCATGCCATATTTCTTCAAAATCTGTTTGAGATACTTGGTTTGAGACAAAAAGATCCCTCCTTATTTTTGTTGGATTTGCAAACCAAGAAAATATGTCAGTTCTCCCAGCAAGGACATTTCAAATTCTTTCTGCATCACCAAGGCAAAGATTTGACTCATAGCTTCTTCATTGCTGCCAAAGATAATGTCATCTACATACACAACAAGTATTAGCAATTTGTCATTTTCAACTTTTATATAAAGATTGCTATCTTCTGATCCTTTTGAAAAACCTTGTTGATGAAGATATTTGTCCAAATGATAGTACCAAGCCCTTGGAGCTTGTTTGAGACCATAGAGAGCCTTTTTTAATCTGCATACAAGATTTGGATCATTTCCAAGAATGAACCCATCTGGCTGCTCAATGTATACTTGTTCTTCCAAGTCTCCATTCAGAAAGGCTGATTTCACGTCCATTTGAAATACTTTGAAGTTTTGAAAGCTTGAGAGAGCAAGGAACATTCGGATGGCCTCAAGTCCTGCAACAGGAGCAAAGGTTTCTTCAAAATCTATTCCTTCTTGCTGCGCATACCCTTTACAAACAAGTCTGGCCTTGTTTCTAATTACTTCTCCATTTTCATTCAATTTATTTTTGAAGACCCATTTTGTCCCTATAACATTCTTATCTTTTGGTCTAGGAACCAACTCCCAAGTGTTATTCTTTTCGATCTGCTCAAGTTCTTCATCCATTGCTTTGACCCAACATTCATCTTTGCATGCCTCTTTCACATTTTGTGGTTCAGTGGAAGAGAGTAATGCCAAATAGCTTGAAGCTTCTGCAATTGTTCTTCTTGTTTGTACACCTGCTTCTTTCTGCCCCACAATCTGAGATTCTGGATGATTCTTCTGAACATATCTGGATGGAGTCTTCTCTTCTATTCTTGTCTGCTCCTCTGGTTCTTCTTGAGGTTCTTCTTCTTCATCATTCTGTCTTTCAGGGTAGCCTTCATCTTCTTCGATGTCTTCATGATGTACTTGCTTAGGAATATATCCCTTCTCATCAACCACTACATCAATGCTGTCAACAATTCTGCCAAGTCTTTTATTGTAGCACTTGTATGCTTTGCTATGTGGAGAATAACCAAGAAGAATGCCTTCATCTGCTCTAGGTTCTAGTTTGCCAAGTTGCTCATCAGTATTCTTAATATAACATTTGCTCCCAAAGATTTTGAAGTGCTTTACCGAAGGAGTCTCACCACACCAGAGCTCATGAGGGGTTTGAGTGCTGTTCACCCAGACATTTGTTTTGTTGAGAATAAGAACCGCAGCATGTGCAGCTTCACCCCAGAAAGTTGCGGGAGTTCCCGACTCATCAAGCATAGCACGAGCCATTTGTTGGACTGTTCTGTTCATTCTTTCCACCACTCCATTTTGCTGAGGAGTTCTAGCTGTAGAGAATTCTCTTCTTATCCCATGTTCTTCACAGAATTCGAAAAATTCATTTGAGGTAAACTCCCCACCTCTGTCGGATCTGAGGCACTTAATTTTGTGTCCTGATTCATTTTCAACAAGGCTTTTAAGGATTTGAATTTTTCGAATGCTTCATCTTTGTGCTTCATAAGTCCTAACCAGACAAACCTGGAGAAATCGTCAATGAATAATATCAAATATTCTTCTCCTTGAGGTGTCATTTTCCTGAATGGACCACATGTATCTGTATGTACTAGATCAAGAGGCATGCTAACTGATCCTTCCTTCTCTGGAAAGTTAGTTCTGGTTTGCTTTCCAAACTGACATGATTTGCATATGGTGTTGTCTGGAATTTTGATATCTGGAAGATTGCGAACTGCCTGATATTTGCATGCTTTCCTTATTTGTGAAAAGCTTAGATGCACCAACCTCCGGTGCCATAACCAATGCTCATCATCCTTGCTCAGATAGCATTGTTGTTGTCCTTCTTCAAATATGTATAGATTATTTGGAGTTCTTTTACCTTTGATCATTGTTTTACCTGTATCAAGATCACAAACAAGACATCCATTTGATCTGAATATCACCTCGGTTCTTTGATCACACATCTGGCTGACACTTAGAAGATTATGCTTCAATCCATCAACATACAAAACATTTTCAGCTTTAACTTTTTCTTTTAACTGAGCAGTGCCTTTTCCTTTTATAGTTGCAGGAGTATCATTTCCAAAAGAAACTTTCTTTCCTTTTTCTAGAGCAGAATATGATTCAAGTTTTTCTTTATCACCTGTCATATGCTTTGAACATCCACTGTCAATGTACCATAGATTTTCCTGTCCCTCTGCATAAAATGCTATCCCACATCTTTCTGTTTGTGGTTCCTTTATTCTCCATGTTTTGGTGCTTGAGGCTTGTTCCTTTGTCTGCTGAAACCTGCTTCTACATTCAGAATCTTCATGACCAAAGTTATTGCAAATAGAACATTCAACTTCATTTTCACGAATCGAAAAGTTGTTATAGGTCCTTTTTGTAATCCCAGTCATACTTCTTTGTTTTTGAGCTTCTCTAGTCATGATCGTTTTATATGCAACACATTGAGCTGCTTTGTGACCAAAGTTATGGCAAGAAAAGCATTGTCCATTGAAGAAATTTCTGCGGTTATCAAATCTTCCGGCCAAACGATTGTAATTTCTATTGTCATTCATTCTTGAAACAAATTGAGAGGATTTTACCTGTGGTTGGTTGTAGCTTTTGTTCATCCTTAAGACAGATTTCCCTTGATTTTCCTGATAGTCTTTGTTTGTAATTGGTCCCCGCTTTAACTGGTGATCTCCATTGTGCTTTTGCTCATTCCTTCTTGCAGCATCAAGATAACTCTTTGAGGTGGATGCTTGAGAAGTTTCTCCATTATAGCCCAGACCTGTCTTGTTTAGAGGAGAACGCTGTACATTGATGATCTCATCTAGAGTTTTAGATCCTTTGACAAACTTAAGATTAATAGCCTTTGTTTTCTCAATTTCTTTTCTAAGACCAACAATTTCACCTTCTAATTTTTCAAGATATTTTTCTTTTTCATCAATTTGAAGTTGTAGAGTATCAATGATCCTATTCTTTTCTTCTATACATGTCTTGAGTCTAGAAATTTCTTCACAAAAGCTATCCACATCTATAGCATCCATGTAATCATCATCTTCAAATGCCATTAAAAGTTTATAGTCATTACCTCGTTCATCTTCATCACTATTTGATAGACCATCACTATCTTCATGTGTAGTAGCTTTTCTTATTTGCAATCTGTTTCTTGTTCCATCTAGCAGGTTCCTTTCCTTTATCCTTATAAGGACATTTCGCAGCATAATGACCTACTCTTCCACAAGCAAAGCATTTAAAAGGTAACTTACCTCTGAACCTTCCAGAACCCCTTTGAAGATTTCTGACAAAATTTGATTCTTCTTCTTCTTCTTCTGGCACGTGACTTGCTTCATAATAATCTCCTTTGCCTGAAGCCTTGAAAGCAGCTTCTCTTCTGTCTGAAGGACCTCCCTTTCTCATTTCATAAGCAGTTAGAATTCCGTGTAGCTGAGACATATTAAGAATCCGTAGATTTTCCTTTTCTTCTATTGCAGACACTTTAGATTCAAACTTGGGGGACAATGATCTTAGAACTTTTTCAACCACAATAGCCTCTTTTATTTCTTCACCCAAGTTTTTCATGCAAATAACAATCTCATCTACCCGAAGAATATAGTTAGCCACACTTTCATCATTATACATTCTGAGATTCTCATACTGAATCCTGAGGGTTTGAAGTTTAGCACGCTTTACCTGTTCATCTCCTTCATAGCTCAAGACAATCTTGTCCCATATTTCTTTTGCGGATTTATATTGCATAACCTTTACGAATTCTGTTTGAGATAAGCATCCTAGCAGAGTATTGACTGCTTTAGCATTTGTTTCATATTTCTTCTTCTCAGCCGAATCTGTAGGAGTAGCTGAAGGAAAAGTGTAGCCTGTATCTATGATATCCCAAACTTCTGTACCAAGAGATTGAAGATAGGCAGTAATTCTTACCTTCCAATAATTGAAGTTTGTCCCATCAAAGATAGGTGGCCTGATTGATGCTTCCCTCTCGTAGTTGCTCATGATGAATGATCTTCCTCCAAGTGGTCAAGCTTCTCTGAAGGACCTGCTCCGATACCAATTGTTGGAAATAATACTGAGAGGGGGGGGGGGGAATCAGTATTATCAAGTTCTTTTAACAAATCTTCCTTATTTACACTTTGAATTATTTTGCATATCAGTACCATAAAATAATAGCATGAACAAGAAAAACAGATAGTCACACCAAAGAACACCAGATATAAGGTGGAAACCTAATGTGGGTGAAAACCACCTGCTACAATATGTCTCTATCTTCTTTCAAATTAGAAACGCCTTCTACAATGATTTTGTACTGGTGCAATCCTTTACCAGTACACAGGCTGCAACCTGCAGAGAGCTACAACTCTCTCTCATTTTCCAGTCTCTCCTGGAAGGGAGCTACAACCCCCTACTTCTTTTCTTACAAGGACCACTTTTCATAAATTTTCAAACTAGATCCATAAACATCAAATGATCATCAAGTACATGTAAATTACACAGTCAACTGTAGTAACCAGATCAACAATAATAGAACTAAACCCAGGACACCTTATCGACAGAAAAATTTAGTCAACAGAAGATCTTAAGACAGATATGCAGTTTTTCTTTCTCTGGCCTGCGTCGCTACACACTTCACCATCTTCTTCCCTGCGTATACCCTCAGAGAGCCTTCTGCTGCACTGCGTGCCCACACACTGCTTCTTCAATCGCACTGCGTACTGTTACAGTAGGTACGCACCCAGAGACACTATCGCGCCGCGTACTGTTACTGTAGCCACGCACTCATAGACACTGTCGCGCCGCGTACCTTTATTGTGCGTACGCACCTGAACCTCTGTCGCGCTGTGTACCCATGCAGATCTCCTTCTTCTGCTCTGCGTACCCACGCAGTGCCCCTTCTTTTGCTCTGCGTACCCACGCAGTTCTCCTGTTTCTCCTCTGCGTACCCACGCACTTGCACCGCTAATCACCTGCGTACTTCTGATTAGGGCCGAAATGGCAGTTCACCAGTGTGCCACAGTTAGTCAGATGCCCAGATCTGATCATGCGCTCAAGAGATCACCCTTCACAGATTCGCTTTCAACTTCACTTTCATATAGATCAAGCTTTTAAAACAATAACCCAATATTTCAGATCTTAAGATATTCAATTTGCAAAAGATACATAGCCAAGTGATCTCCTGTGCTTTATATAGGCAAGCTCCTCCTAAAATAATGGATCAATACCATAGATAACCAATACAAGGGGCCCAAAAACATGGGGCTCAATAATAATAATAATATAAAACAATACCATGGGCCAAAACCATAGAATCAAGAGCGGCGGGCTAAATACCATGGGCCAAACATAGGAAACCCCACGTGAACACGCTTCTTGCCTTGAAGTAAGTGAAACTAGGGGTACTCACCCTCTGAACGGGTGATCTGCGTGGGGGGACGCAGTTCCTTCACGGTGTACCTGCGTGTACGCATCTTATGAACTATTCTCCTGCGTACTTCTTAAATTTCAACATTTTGAGAGCCTGATCAGAGCATTGCCACTTGAGGGTGTTGCCATCAAGTACAACATCTGTAACATAGAGCCATACCAGAAACATAATGCCAACATACTCAAGTTCAGTTATAGACCTAACTCTGCCCTATGCACTCAGTTGCAGGGGTCCACGGACTCAGCTACGGACTCTACTAGGCCTCTACGCACTCAACTGCAGAGCCTCCACCTACTACTGCGACCCAATACACTTCAGATTCACTTCTATCCTCTAACCATGCCTTCGCATCTATCTATTACTTGTCGAAACTAAGACTCCCTTTTCACTTAGAGTCTCGCTCTATTTATCCAATCCCATGGTTCACGGACCATGGGTAGGCCGACACACTTTACATTAAATTACATTATTTTAGGGCAGACAACCCTAGACTCTTGCGCTCCGCACCCACATTTTGCAGGGTCTTTACATTATATTTGACCAAAGGTTGGGTTTCAAGCCCCAAAAACATGTTATGGGCAGATCCACTACCCAACGGGCCCCCAACACAATCATCGTGACTCATCCCAAGTCACTCTACTGGTGTGGCGATCTTTGCGCAAAGTCCATTCAATTGTGCCTGTGCGGCCCGAAGGTCCGCAGTTTACCATTCTATCGTGGGCTGGATTTGCTCCATTTCTGCTTCTGAATCATTTGCGTCTGACTTGATTCTCTACTTTGATGTCGGATCCTAGTACATTGTTTATAGTCCCTCAACTTTGTCTGGCTTTTCGGGTTGCGAAGGCTGTGCTCTGGGCAGTTAGTTAGACAGTGGGCCCACTCGTGTAGGGCTTTTGACAACTGCCATTTACTCTTCCTGCGAAGGGTTCTCCATTTAGTTTGACTAGCTAGACCATGCCTTTGTCTATGACCTATTTTACCACATCTGGTCCCAACCAATGCATTCTGAATTTTCCAGGAAACAACAACACTAAATCGTTTACCTTGAATGTGCATAACTTGATATGGCGATCGTGCCAGGCTTTCTCGCGTTGTTTCTGTACCTACTTATGGAATCCCACCAGAAATCGTTCTTCCTCGAGTTCTTCCAATTGTGTGAGCCTCTCTTCCAAAGCTTCGTGGTCCAACATACTTGTAAGTGCTGCTATTCACAAACTGGGTACAATGTATTCCATTGGTGTAACTGCTTCCATGCCATAGACTAACCTGAAAGGTGTCTAACCTATAAATTTTTTGCACATGGTTCTGTATGCCCATAATATGGTAGGTATGCATAGTTCCCAGTCATTTCATTGTGTGTTACATGCTTTGGTCAGTGCAGTCTCCAGAATTTTGTTTAATGCTTTTACTGTCCCATTATCTTGCGGATGGTACGGTGTAATTTTCTAATGATACACCTGGAACTCCTCGATGAGTGCACTGATGGTTTCATTTAGGAAGTGCATTCTGTGATCACTCATTAAGGTATTCAGACAACCAAACCATGTGAACATGTTGTCGAACAAAAATTTCATAGCTGTAGCGACCATGCAATCCTTAACCATTTGTGCTTCCCCCATCGAGTCAAGTACTCTATCGCAGTGATGATGTAGCACGCACCCGTCTTTCCCTAAGGTTTGATTGGTCCCACAAAGTCAATTGCCCATTTTTCAAATGGTTGCAGTGTCATCTATCGATTGAGTGGCATCCCATCCCTTCATGATGGTTTTCCAATCCTTTGACATATGTCGCAGGCCCGACAGTGTGCTTTCAAATCTTGATGCAGGGTTGGCCACCATAGCCCAATGCAAAGAAAATTTTGTGTAGTTGTGCATCCTGTATAGTGTCCTCCTATAGCCCCCCCCACATGCTTCCACTAGGATCTGTCCTCATTCAAATTCAGGTAAATATCTTCGCAATATCTTGTCATTTCCCATTTTGTAGAGGTGCCCCGCAATGACCGAAAAGTCCATCGCACACACCACCAATTCCTTTTTTTTTGGACTAAATATTCCTTCGGCACAGTCCCTGTGGTTAAAAAATGAATTATATTTTTGAAGTGGACGTCTGCGATGCACACTACAAAGAGCTGTGCATCCATTAGTCCCTCCTCCAAATTTGTTGGCTCCTCCCCTGTCTCAATTCGTGATAAGTGATCTGGTCCTACATTTAGGCATCCCGGTTTTATGATGACCTTAAACTTATATTCTGAAATAGTAACAACCATCTACGTATCCGCGCCCCCCCCCCCCCCCCAATACAAGTTTATTCACCAGGCATTTCAACATGGAGTGATTGATATACATCTTGAAGTGCCCGACAAGTAAATAGTGTCGATATTTTTGGAGCGCGTACACCATTTCCAACCCTTCGCGCTCAGTAGTAGAATAGTTATTTCAACTTTGGACAGTCGCCGACTCACGAATGTGATCGGGTGATCCATGCCTTCCGCACCTTCTTGCATAAGCACAGCTCCCAGCGTAATACACAATGCATCAACATGTACATGAAATTCTACGTCCGATTTTGGGAAGACCAGGATGGGAGCGGATGCCATTTTCTCCTTGAGAACATCGAAACTTTTCCTACAATCATCATTCCAACAATATGTAGCGTCATTTTTCAATAATTTTTCCATTGGTTTTGTTATTTGTGCATAGCTCTTGATAAACTTTCTATAGTAACCAGTGTGCCCCAAAGTAGTGTGTAGTTGTTTGACACTTCACGACGCTTCCGATTGAGAATAACAACAATCTTCATAGGGTCCACCATCAGGCCTTGTTCACAAACCACATGGCTGAGCAGGTTTCCAAAGGGGACAAGGAAGGTGCACTTCTTAAGATTCAGCACAATCTAATGTCGTCGGCAAGTATCCAGCATCAAACATAAGCTCACTATATGGTGTTTAACTAACCCAAATACAATCCAATCGTCTAGATAGACCTAAAAGAACTTGTTGATGTATTCCTTGAATGCGGCCACCACTATGCGCAAAAATATTGCTGGCGCATTCTTCAATCCAAAGGGCATAACGGTGTATTGAAACCAGCCCCATTTGGTTTCGAAGGTTGTCTTGCTCCTATCTTCCGACACGATCTTGATCTGATGATATCTTATGAAGCCATCTGTGAATGAGTAAGCTTCCTGACCACGAACATTCTCCAATACTTCATCTATGAACGGTGTTGGGAATGGATCATGAACACAGGCCTCGTTAAGCTTCCTGAGGTCCATGCAAATTCTAATTTTGCCCTTTATTTTTTCTCATGTACTACCATAAGACTCACCCATTCGGATTCTTCCACTGGTTCAATAATTTCATCTACAAGCATTTTGTCTAATTCATCACGGACCTTCTATTTATATTTTGGATTTAAACGGTAAGGTCATTGCTTGACTTGCTTCGTGTCCGATTTCAAATTGATCTTCATCATCCCTAAGTCACCAATGATCCACTTTAAGTATATGATTTTGGTCAAGAACAAATCTTGATATTCACAGAGTAACTGGGCGACCTTATCTACCGTAGCATCATCCCAATAGTCCCCAAGCATTGCATACTTTGGCTTCGCATCTGTGCCAATGTTTACCTGCTTTGTTTTTACTGGTGTAGTGATGTCAGGATCCTCAATTGATGGTCCTCGAACCTCACGACAACCTTTAGTTTTTGGAATATTAATATTGCTGGGGTCCTTGTAATCCTCTTCTATTTGCACATTATAACATTCGAGGGCACTACGTAACTGGGTTGCCCATCTTGGTTGAACTCCTTACAGTGGTTCCTGTGGTATTTTGAAGATAGTGGCTTTTACTGCTTGCAGTGTGTCGTCAACAGTATCTAACCATCGGTCTTCAAATGTGAATGTTAACAAAAATCCCTCACACAAGACATCCCATTCGCCCATACCATGTCGGAGTTCCGTCTCAGTATACCAATTCATGGGTATGACATCGAGGGTATGGTAGAATAAGTGTACCCATTCAAGTTGTGGTTCCTCCCGATAGGCCTTGGTCCACTTTGCGAGGTGCATGCGTAGGCCATCTCGTCCATCCTATTTATCTTTTATCTATAGTTGCGATTTCCAAAATCCTAGGTGCATCATCCTTCTACATCTGTGCCAGTTCCCAAAATTTCCTTGGTGTGTTCGCCACCAGTGCGCAGGTGTTGCACGTAGTGCCCACTTCAATGCATCGAACCATTGTTGTTCTGGTACTGTTCTTTCAAAATTTCTCAAGAATTCATCCACTGCTGTCAATCCATCATATGTTGGTAGATCTTGGGCTTGTGTTATTACACAACGTAGTGATCTAATCATCATGTTGCAATTCAACATTGTTACTTCGTTCAACCGATTGTGCCAGCTCTCATCTTCTTCGTGTGAATCCAAGGTGCAGGAACTTGTGCGATCCCATGAGATCCTTCCATCTGCAGTTGGATTCACCCAATCCTGATCTCTTGCAGTTATCTTGTAAATACAATCCAGCTCATCGTCACTTTCATTGTCACGCACTGGTTCAGTGTAGCGCGCTCCTTTGGCTGGGTCTAGTGGGACTATGACGCGTAGTGACTTTTTCTCGAAGATCGTTTTGCGCTTTTTCAGATTAATGACTCCATTCATATCAGTGGCCCAATATGTTCCTAGAAATGTGGGATGGGGATTATTGTCATCAACAATCTCTATTACCTCAAAGTCAATCTGTGTGCTTACGCCTTTGATATCAACTATTACCCCTTGCAACCTCCCCATGGGAAAAATATTCTGTTGGTTTGCCATTCGTAATTGAATAGGGGACCACTACAATGTGGGCTTGCCCATACATTCCCATGTTTTCTTCAGTAATACATTCACATCTGAACCCAGGTCTAGGATTACCTAATCCATTTCATACTCGTCAATCTGCGCCGTCAATATCATTTCCTCCCGGTGTGTAATGCGTGCTTTCCTAGTTTCTGGACTACGCGCGGTTCCCCTGAACCTGCACACCTAGAGATCAGCTCCTGTAGTCCCTTAACTTCCTTGTTGTCGCGCAGAAATTTCATGCATGTCTCTATATAGGTAGTAAGCATAGAAGGATCTATTCCTATCTCTGGTTGATCATTACTACCTGAAGTAGAGGCCTCCATGAAGCTCTTCTTAGCTTCCATGAACATCTCCTTTGGGCGTTCTAAGTCAAACTCAAGTTCCTTTGTAGGAGCCATGTGAACCCATGCATCTTCCTCGAGCTTCTTCCCCTTATCTTCCTCTATGGTTCCACCACTTTTGAGCATCATGTTCACGAAAGGGTCTTCTTCGCGTGGTTCAGACCTCATCATTTGGATATTTTGAGTCGAAGGAGGACGGAGTACCCCTTTCTCGTGCATTTGTGAGATCAACGTAGGACAATCTACCATTTCATGATCAAACTGAGCATAATATGAACAGGATATTCTCGTTAGGCTGGTACAATTGCGGGTGTAGTGCCCTGGTCCTCTGCAATTGTAACAAATTAACTGTCTACGACCCCTTCCTAGTCCCATACCTCCTCATCCTCAACCTCACCCCTGAAATCCAGCATGCTCCATCCCCGCAGCTAGGTCAAGGGCTCGCTTTTCTATCTGCATCCTTTCGGCTAGGGTCCTATCCATCATTAACTCATAGCTATGACAAGTATGCTCGTCGTGGCCCACCAATCTACATAAATTACAAAACAGTTGCTAGGGTGCTGGTGTATACTTCTGCAACAAATGAAAATTATCCGTCGTGTGTTTTCCTCCTATCTGACAGATCACGCACCATAGCGCAAGTGTCACACTCAGCCCTGCCTGTGCCTCTGGTCTCAATGGAATTGGCCCTCCTCCTGCCAAGTAGTTCGCAAGTACTGGACAGTGATCCTTGTCATGGCCCTGGCATTTGCATTTTATGCACCATACTTCCTTGCACGCCTCTGGTCGCGGTGCCCTATCCTGCTTCAAGCTCTACATTTCCAGGCAGAGATTTTGTAGCTGTGCATGGATTTGTTGAACTCCCAACCTCGGATCTTGTATCGGTGTTTCATGCAACCTCATCACCATTTCCAATGCTTCGTCCTAGTTTGAAAGCTTCTGTTGTGATAGCGACATCCTCAGGTGTGGTGCCAAAGATGCCACAAACCATGTGTGGTGCTACACATCCAATAGCGTCATATTAGCTTCGCAGATCATACTCTTTAGCTGCTGATCCAGATCCCAGGGTGACTCGCCTGGAAGCATCGCGATCTCTTTAAACCTGATGATTGACTGTGTCTTTGATTTCGGCCAACTAAATTCTTTGTTCAACACATTCTGGATCTCTGCTATCCCTGCATTTGGGTGGTCATTGGAGTGCTTGATATACCATGTCAATGCGTAATCCTGCAGCGCACTCACCAATGTGACCTTCTTAATCTTTTCGTCTGTAACCCCTTGCGCTTCCCACACTTCTCTTACCACGAACCAGAATTGGTTCGAATCCTCATTCCCTACTCCTCTGAATACTGGTAGCTTGATCGCGCTTGCCATGCTGAACTGCGGGGTTAGTGAAGGTGGAGTGGATGGAGATGGAGATGAAGGAGGTGAAGCGGGTGGTGGCATGGGTGGAGGTGGCAACTACAGAACACACTGCCTTATTAAACTGATCGCACTTCTCAGAGAGACCCGAGCGAGATCTTCCTCGCTCTCAGATAATGAGGGAAAAGGTAGGGGTCAATCGAAACTATGGAGAAATGAAGGATTCCATACTCTAAAAATCAGAAGAAAACATTTAATTGATTAATGGTTCAAGAGAGAGTGTAATTAAACAAATTCTATCATATAATTCCTTTTAATTCATTCAATTTAGATAACATGCAAGTTTGTGAAACACTTAAGAAAATCGCAATTTGACAAAAAGAAAATACATCGCTGAAGTGGCCCAACACATGAATACTGTAATGCAATCTCTTTATTATTTAGTAGAGTTTGCTGACTTGAAAAAATGGTACAAATAACCCTCAGGTTTCAGATCAATACAACTATAGTAATGTCAAAAAATCCACACTCTATACTTTGAATTATGAAGTATTTATACAAAAATAGTTTACAAAATATCCCAAACTGTCTTGGGAATTAATCTAGGAAAAAGAAGTATATTCATGCAAGAAGATAGAGACAGATATTCAATTGCTACAATTTGTCCCTGTTTATTAGGTTTTGTTGTCTTATTCTTTGATCTTTTTCTATTTATTATCCTTTGTTGTTGGTCTTCCACGTTGACTATTCTTTTTACTTTGGCTTTTAACTAATACTCTTTCATCTGAGCTAGCCTTCTTCTTTTATTTTACTGCTCTGTTTTGACTTTTACCTTGCATTTTTACAGTAAGTCATTTAATTTCTCCCATATCTCTGCATCTGGTAATTTGATATTTATCATTTTTCTGTAGATTTCATCTACTTTTGTGTACTTTACAAAGGTGGGTCTGTTCACAAAAAGGTGTTTTATCTCATGATGGAGGTAAAATAGGTTCTCAAATGTCTGGTACAGAACCTTTCTTGTAGGCATCCCCTTCATGGAAGAATTACTTGCTTAATGTCCTGCCACCTCTCTAATTTTCATGTTGTAGCCTTCATGTGGTGTCAATCCGTCATTTATCACCAAGGGATTTGGTAGACCTTTTTGCCTTAAAGCAACAAACTTAACCATGAACCTATCTATAGCCAGCATCATGGTTTGGCATTTGTCCTCAAGGTTCATCTTTAAATTCCTCTTAGTGAGCACTTTCTTCACCTCTAGTATGGCACCAGTCCTGTAAGCTATGTCTAGTTCCTGCAATTCACATTTATTTTTAGAGTTAAGGAAGTGGATTATTCTAGTGGCTTCTTCTGGCATGTCTCCAAGTTCAGCCTTAAGTCTCTGAATTGCTTCTGTAGCCTCTTTGACTAAATCATTTTGCTCAAAGATGACTTGTATAGATGGCCAAATATCATTGACAGAGTCAATGATATTGGCCCATAGTTGTTCTTTAGCTTGGGCAAGTGGCTCCTTCAATGTTATCTCTTTCTCCAAATTCTTCATCCTTTCAGTAAACCTGGTCAACTTCTGAACTTCATTCTTGTGCATAATTTGTGCAAGTTTCTTCTCGTCCTCAAGACTTTTTATTTGTTCTTTTATTTTATTTATCTTTGTGGTTTGAATGGACATGTCCTCCATTTCTTTGACCAATTTTCTTGCCTCATCACTTGGTTGAGCTGTTGTTTTGATTGAACCTATTGGTAATGTAGATGTTGTTGTAGTTGTTAGTATTGTAGCCAGTGGAGCTTTTGGAGCCAATGAAGCTGCCAAGGTTAATGGTACTGTTGTAGTGACTGTTGGAATGGCAGTGGTAGTGGCTATCTCAAGGATGGTATGTTTTAACTGTATCAAACTATCCAACTCCTTCTCCATTTCTTTCAATTGAAGAATGAGGTCCATCATCTCCTCTTGCTGGGTTTGGCTCTCAAGGACATCCTTGGTTTGTGGATGCTATGAATGAGGTAGCTTTAGTTGCTCCTTGAAAGCAGCAATACCCTCATTCTTCTTCTTTATCAATTTCTCTGTGGGTTTGACATCAATGGGATTATATCCAATCTCAATCACCAAGTCTTCCAATGACTTGATTCTGTTGTCCTTGGCCTGTAAGGATGCCTTTTCTAACGTATACTGTGTTGTGATATTATCCAATGAGATTTGGAGTTTTTCCACAGTCATTGATTTATTTTTCATGGTGGAATAAATCATCTCACCTTCCTACTTTTGGAATTCAATTTGGTCTATAGGGTGAAAATCCCTAGCCAAAACTTCAAATTCATTCTTCCTATAGTTTGTTGATGATTTGGGTTGTTGGACTGTAGGCTGCATGAATTTCATTTTCATCTTCCCAGTCTTAATTTCAAATGATGACATTAATCTATTTTGATTTGCAGGTGTTTGCTTAAAGTACTGGGCATAAGTCTCAGCCTTCAATGTCTCATTCCTCAACTTAATTTACTTGTACTTCCCTTTAATATCTTTCTTCTTATCCACAGGCTTGGTGGATGAAGAGACTTCAATGCTGAGTTGTTATTCAATAAGTTGAGTGTTTGAAGTAGAAGGCTGTTGAGTTTCACTTGAAGCTGTTGTACCTTTTCTCCTTCCCACCATTGTGTCAGTGTCAGTGATTTTCACTATCCCAATGGTGTCTTCTTGCTATGTTACAGGATTAAGCTTGGGCCTCTTCCTGTAACTGATCTCAAATTCTACATCTGTAGTGTCCATTGTTGAGCTAGAACCTTCTTCTCTGGTTCTTTTCACATTTCTGTCTTCCTTGGCTAGATCTGCAAAATAGGAGGAATATTCATCTATTCTTCTAGGGCTGGAACCTACAGAAAGGAACTAGTATCAATCTACTTTTCCACATCTATCAAAGTATTCTCCACATCTACTACAACATTCTCCACATCTATCACATTGTTTTCCAACCATTCTGACTTGTTGGAAAATCTGTTAGGCCCCTATACTACTAGTGTAACCCCTTATTGTTATTAGTACAAACCCCTTACTATATTGGTGTACCCATGTAGTCCCCATATTGTTACTATTGTGCCCCATAGAAGCCCACTATTGTTATTATTGTGCCCTTACATTATTATTGTTATGTCGGCTCTGATTATATTATAACCCCTTAAACTCCTATAAATAGAAAGGAGGCCTTGTCATTTGTATCATCCAAATTTTTTTCATTTGTGTAATGTAAATGAGGTTTCCCCCTCGAAGAGGCTTATTTCTAAGGCGTTCATTTATATTTTCTCTCTTTTTGTTAGCTGGTTTCATAATATTTGGTATCAAAGCTTTGGATTCTAGGGTTTTCGCTACTCTAAATAGGTCATCGTCGAATTTTCCCTAACTTTATCTTTGCGACGTTTCAGAAGCCAAAAATAAAACTCATTTGAGACAAAATCTCGCTAAACCTTGGGTCTGAATTTCAGATCTTGTATCGCTATATTTTTGGAGATATGATCTGAGGAAGTTATAGTTTTTGCAAGCTCCATAATTTCATCTAAAATAGGTCATCGTGGAATTTTCGCTATAATGTTTTTGCTATGAATTTTTAGAAGCTAAAACAAAAACCCATTTGAGAAGAAATTAGTTTGAATCTCGGGTCCAAATTTCCAATCTTGTCTCACTATATTTTTGGATATATGATCTGAGGAATTTAGGGTTTTTGTAGACTCCCGAATTACATCTTAAACAGGTGACCTGGGGAAAATCGTCATAATTATCTCTTTGAGCATCAAATTTCAATTTCGTAAGAAGTTACAGAAAGAGGATGGACTGTGGTTTCCTGTATATAGTTTTCAGATATGAAGGTCAAAACAGTGACACGTGGAACTTCATACAAGTTCACTCTTCTGAAAAGGTATATAATCAGGTCATCTTGGGAGATTGTGCATAACTCGTTCTTGGAGAATCCAATTTTGATCATACTAGTGGCATTGGAAAGAGGATGCAGAGGGATACAGTAGGTCTCGATTTTAGAACTGAATATTCGAAATTATAGAGTTACAGTCATTTCAATAGCAAGCTCTTAAAATCAAGAAAAAGCGAGATGAGGACGTTTGATGGAAAGGATCCAGTAAATTGGATACTACAGATGGAGAAATATTTTGATCTACTTGGTTTACCACTGTTACAAAAGGTATGTATTGCATCTAATTATTTAGAACCGAATCATTTTTTATGGTATAAAGGGCTTTGTTCTCGTAAACCACTTGTCAAGTGGTCAATTTTCATGGAGGAAATGATAGCACATTATGAGGATACAAAGAGAAACACCTTCTTTAGCCAATTGATAAATCTCAAACAAAAGTGTTCAATGGCAAACCACATTGAGGGCATTCAAAAATTGAATATAAGGGAAAATGATATTCCAGAGACCAGAGGATTGATGTCTCCTTAGGGACTTTAAAGGATAACATTCAACGTGAGGTTCATCTTTGGGAACCTGATTCATTGGAGAAGGCATTCAGGTTGGGAAGAAAAGTGGAAAGAAAAATTATGGAAAAAAATAATTCTACCCCTCACAACTATAAACATGGAAGTTTTGTTTCTCCTAGCCTTCCACAACCTACAAGGGTGACACCACAACAATTGGAAGAAAAAAGAGAAAAAGGGCTTTGTTACAGTTGTGATAGAAAATGCACTAAAGGTCATATGTGTACTGAGAAGAAATTATTTTACATAGATTATGAAGAGAAGGAAGAAAAGGATCAAGAAACACAAAAAGAAGAGGATATACACCAGGAACCAACCCCAGAGAAAGAAGAAATGAATCTGACCATATCTTTTAAAGCATTGGAAATAATTACCACTCCTCAAACTCTCAAGATAGAAGGACATATCAAGAAGAAAAAGGTTCAAGAAGTGAAAGATCACATCGAGAAAAAGGAAATGAATCCAACAATATCTTGTAATGAATTGGCCAAAATTACCACTCCTAAAACTATCAAGATAAAAGGACATATCAAGAAGAAAAATGTTGAAGAAGTGAAAGATCACATCGAGCATCAAGAAATGAATCTGACCATATCTTGTAAATTATTGGAAGAAATTACCACTCCTCAAACTCTAAAGATAGAAGCACATATCAAGAAGAAAAAGGTTCAAGCAGTGAAAGATCACATCCAACATCAACAACAAGTTCTCAAACTTTTAAAGGATAACGCCACTTTGGTGCAAAATTGAACGAAACAACAAGTAGATCAACAACGCAATGAAAAAAGTTTTGATGTAGGTGATTGAGTATTTTTACATCTACATCTCAAGCAAGCTATTTATGAGAAGGAAATTTTGGCAATACTACATGCACTTAAGAAATGATGACCTTACCCAATGGGAAGACACTTAAAGGTAAAAATGGATCATGATAGTATTAAATACTTTTTAGAACAAATATTACCTTTAGAAGAACAGAAAAAATGGGTCACAAATATGTTGGGTTATGACTTTGACATCATCTACAGAAAAGGGAAGAAAATTTTTGTTGCATATGCACTCTCAAGAAAGGATGAGGATGTGGAAGCATCATTTTGTGCTATTTCTATTATCCAACCAGATTGGAAAAATTAAGCAAGGGATGAATGGAAGAAGGATGAAGAAGTGTGGCCACTCATTCAAAAGTTGCAGAAGATCCCAATTCAAACAATATTGCGAGAACTTGAAGATGAAGGAAAAATCATATTCGAACCTAGAGCAGTCACAGAAATAAGAACCTGACAGCTATGAAATAGATCAATTTTAGAGTATCTCATCAAGTGGAAGAACTTACCCGCTAAATATTCCACATGGGAGGAAAAGAATTTTATACAGAAGCATCAAGAAGTACTTAAGTGTTGACGACAACACTTTTTGAAGGAGAGGGGCATGTTAAGCCCCTATACTACTAGTGTAACCCCTTATTTTTATTAGTACAACCCCCTTATTATATTGTTGTACCCATGTAGTCCCCATATTGTTACTATTGTGCCCCATAGAAGCCCACTATTGTTATTATTGTGCCCTTACATTATTATTGTTATGTCGGCTCTGATTATATTATGACCCCTTAGACTCCTATATATAGAAAGGAGGCCTTGTCTTTTGTATCATCCAAGAATTGTTCATTTGTGTAATCTAGAGGAGGTTGCCCCCTCGAAGAGGCTTATTTATAAGGTGTTCATCTATCTTTTCTATCTATTTGTGAGCTAGTTTCAAAACAAAATCTCTCAATGTCTCGGCTGGGATCATGTATGAAAGGACTGAATTTGAATTTGCGCCTTATTTATTTATGACTCCATGAGGGTCATACTGCCACATAAAACTACTCTTGAAATTCAACTGCTATAAAATTTTATCTGCCTCTGGTCCAGCTTCCCTATTATTAAAAATAAAAGGGCCCAATTGATTTTTCATTTTAAACTGGGTCTTCTTCCTAGCTGACAGGAAATTAACTTCATCAGAGTTTATAATCTTCTTAAAGTACTCTAATGCAAATATCCTCATGGGGAGGTATTTGGGAAGTTTGTAGGGAAGTAGTTGGCATCCATATATTCTGATTTTTGTGTGGTCCTAGTATATATACCAGTCTCCCACTCTATTGTTCTTAGCCAATTGTAAAACTCTATTAATCTCATGATTGATCCTGGGCAGATAGCTACTAGTTAGCATGTTTATAACTAGATGGACAAATGAATCAATGAAGTCTTTATAGGAAAAAGTAGTGGAGTATCTTTGGATCAATGGTGTCCAATAGATGACAAATCTTGGATTTCCTTTGGTGTCTAACTTTTGGATGCAACTAGAAAATTGTCAGACTGATAATATAGGAACATGTGAAACAAAACTGAAGAGTATTTGAACACTCTCTCATTTGGTAATTTGATAAACTGTTCATGTATTTTGTCTACTATGAACTGAGCATAGTTGTAAATTATAACAAGAGGCTTGCCTGGGAAAAATATAGAAAGGAAAGCAAGAAAAACCTCATCCACATGTTCATCAGTGGTATACCCTAGTATGAAAGAGATCATGGTAATAACTTGTCTGCCTATTTCAGAAAAAAATGGTGGCAACATATGGAGGACTATCTATTGGCGTATGAGACTCCTCTATGGTGAAGTTTTGAAAAATCTGAGCCTTCTTGGGAAGGTCTAGCTTTATGTAGAGTTCAACTAAACCTTCAATGGAAAGTGGGGTCTCATTTGGGCCTGGTTGGATCTGCAACATTTGATTTATTGATTCTGCCATAACAATGAATAAAACATCTTGGTCAAGGGTGACTATGGCTCTTTAACAGGGAACATAACAAGCTTGGCAGAACTGGATGATTTCTGGGAATGGGTGTACTTCTGGGAACAAGTACTTGGGAAAATTGGACTCCCATAGGTGAATGTCATCATTCTGGTTCAAAAGCTTGTCTTTACTCTAGCAGTGGAGTTTCAATAGGTAGGCAAGGGAAGGAGTGTCCTTGATTTGAAATTCTTTGTTTGGTAATGGAAGGTAGTCAATGTCCAGGTGAGGGGTTTGCAAAGGTCTTACATCCAGGGAGGTTTGGGAAGCCATAATTTAGTATATTCAACTGATTAGTATTTCTGTGGCTTTAGGAGAGAGGTCGGGAATAGTGGGGAGGGTAATTACAATCTGTAAAAAAGGGTTCGGATGCACAATAAGTCTTTTTTCAGTTTAGGAAGGCTTTTTAATTAATTTAATTAATTTAATTAATTAATCTTGGATAATTACTATGTATAACTTTAAATTACAGGGTCTTTTTGGTTATATCAAGAATACCTGGAAATTTGACATTTTTGGTGCACAGAAGGGGTTCTGTGGTAGCTACAGAGGTTACTGAGGCTTCAGCTGGTTATTCATTGCTTCAATTTGGTGTCTGCAGCGTCTTCGGGTGGCAAAATGTGGTTAATTTGGTCGCGCAGAGGTTGAGGGTTTCAGAATTGGTTAACAAAGGTTTAAAGTGAAAATGAGCGGAAAGAGTAAAATGGGGCCTTTTCAGACTTTTAACTAAGAACAATTACAATTTGCCGCGAGATTTATTGAATGAATAGTGGGCAGTTTTGGTTTAGGCGGGGAGGTCATTTTATGCCATATCGTACCGCTTTTGGATGGAGGGCGGTATTTTCTCAAGAATGCGATATAACTTAGTGTCACCACGTAGCAAAACAGTGCCTAGCCAAAACCGCGAATCTTGCATGCTCTCAGGCCATTAACTATTGGAAGATGAATACGTGTGCTATGGTTGTGTGTCGTTGGATATGGGGGTGGGAGATCAGATGGATATCGTGTAGTGAAGTTGCATGGACAGAGTCGGGATGTGGTTGGTGGGGCCTGGGGTTCAATTACAAATAATTGTAATTAATTAAAAAAATAATGACGGGATTGTTAAGAAATTATATATTACGAAGCAATGGAACACATAAAATACTGCAGAAATATAAACACAGAAAACGCATAAAACAAGAGATACATAGATATACGTGGTTCACGCGGTTTGGGCTATGTCCACCTCGAACAGCTAGTCCTTCCCTTCTATTATCCAGCAAAATGAAGAGACACAACCTACGGCAAATCCGTTGTAATATCCTCTGTTTTCTCTCACAGTCTCACCTCTCTGTTTCTCGCTTAGAGAATACATCTCTATATCATGACCTCAAATACAATGCCCTCATACAAAGAGAGGGGTTGCCTTCTAGGGCAAAAAACCCTAAACTAAACATAATTTCTACCGTCAGATCATCCACCAAATGAACGGCCCATATTGACTAGAAATTACTATACTTTTACAAGGAAAATTTACATCTATTTTTGGCTTCGGGCGTGCTACCCCCGAACCCCCACCGGGGGACCGCTGGCCCCTAGACCCCCTAACTAGGGGCGATCGGCCCCACCGCACCCTCCCCCCCTCCCCCCACGTGGAGGGGTGTACAAACTTCCTGGGGTATACATACAGCTGAAACAAAAGACCTCTAAACAATCATGCTCCACACACAACAAGGATTTTCATATAAGCGATGGGTTAATGAAAAGGGGACCATGCGTTATATTGCAGAGTTTTTAACTATACACCAAGGCTTGGTGGATTAAAAAGGGTGTCGAGAAATTATAACGTGGGGGATTTATAAAGCGAGACTTTTATTAAAAAAAAACTTAGGATAAAGGGTTTTGTGGGGTTTTAAGGGGAAAAGGGAAATTAATAAGGGGGAAAAGTATTATTTGTGATGGGAATGTGTTTCACACTAGGGAAAAGGGGTTTTGGGAAGGGGGGATGATGTTTTGAAGGGTAAGGTCTAGGGAATTGTTTGCAACAAAGGGATAAAAGGTCAAAATGAAGGGAAAGGATTTTTACAAGCAATGAAGGGATAATGAGGGGAAAGTAGCAAATAAGTATGTTGGGGTGTAGTGAAATAAGGGGAAATTAGTAAATAAGATTTAGTGTTTGTCATTTATCTTTCACAATTCCTCCTGCACATGAAACATAGGATTAAGCATGATGAATGTGCTTTTTGACTTAGCAAACTTGTGCACTTGCAAAAATTCTTCTACCTACCCTTTATTTACCCTAGCATTTTCTCTTCATTCATTTGGTGCATTTGAGCTTGCTGGCCCTTTATTTCTTTTTCTTTTTATACTCAAACTATCTAATTCTAACCATATAACTTCCAATGGCTTAGATTAAACTGATGGGCTCATTTTTATTCTCTACCTAACTATTGATCTGCCAAGATTAAACAGTTTGGCCAGATCTTTATTCTCTATCTATCAACATGAAATTTAAAGCATGAATGAATCAAGTTTAAACTACTTTCACCATCATGGATTGTGGCATTTTTGACAAGTTGCACACAATATTATTTTGCAAAGTAAAGTAAAAGGAGTGGCATATGAATTTGCACACTTTCATGATCTATTTTATCTCTTTTTGGGGTTCATATCTTTTACTTTTTTTATATTTTTCTTTCTTTTTGTCCTTTGATTATTCTTTTAGGACATACCTTCTTTACATTTTTTAATTTTAATATGGGAAAACATTTTGCAGAAAGCAAAAGCATGTACAATATTACAAGACTAACCATAGCCAATTCAAAATTATGAATCCTATTATTATAGGACCATAACACCTTTCTTCAAACCTTCCATGTATTTCTTCAAATCTTCCATGCGTTTCTTCAAATATGCTTCCATGGCACATATAAAACTATTTATCATAGCTTCAGTCTCATACTTCAAATCATCCATCCAATTTTTCTTAGTAGCTATTTCTATTTTCTTGATTCGAGTCATTCTTTTTATTTCTTCTAGCTGCTCAATCTTGAATCTATTGTATCTCTAAAATTTCAGATCTCCAAGGTCTGAACTTGTGACTTGTGGTATCCTTCTACATCCTCCTTCCAATGCCACCAGTATGATCAAATTGGATTCTCCAAGAAAGTGTTATGCCTAATCTCCCAGGATGACTTGATTATATCTTTTTTCAGTAGAGAGAACTTGTACAAAGTTCCATGTGTCACTATTTCAACCTTCGGACCTGCAAAACATACATCGAAAGGTACAGTCTATCTTGCTTCTGTAACTTCCTACGAAATTTCAATCAGATGCTCAGAGAGAACATTATGACGATTTTCCAAGGCTCACCTGTTATGGATGTATTTCTTTTCTTTTTTTTTTAACAAGATCGGGTACTCATATATTATAAAAACTGCTGGGACCAAGTCCTATTACATATGGGAAGAGAAGAGAAAGAGGAGAAGGAGAATTCCAAAATGAGTTCACAGACCCTGGCTCCTTGTTGCTTGAATTGAAATACAGATTGAAAAGAAAACGGCTATATTGCCTTACATATAAGCCTGCTAAAAGACAAAATTTACAAGACATTAGATAAATTACTCATGCTGGTTGACCGAATCATCATACTGCAGTTCATGCTTTGCGCTGGCTCTGGTAGAGTTCTCTGCTTGCATACTTTGAGTGATTGTTTTGATGTGGGCGATTGCTTCCTCCATGTGTTTACATTTTTCCTTTAATGCTTCAGTTTCCACTTTCTATTTTTCCAACTTCTTTCTCTTAGATCTACTGTCTGCCTGAAAATCTTCTTTGAGCTCGTTGAAATGTTTCACAAACCGGGCTGTCATAAAACAATGAGCCTTACAGAGCATACAAGAGCTGTTCGTGATAACTCTGTCCAAAGGATTCTCGGCATTTTCATCATTTTCCGGATTTGAGGCCATCTCAAAGGTGATGTTAAAAGAGAAAGAACGAAGAGAAGAAGCTCTGAGAGAGAGAGGAGAACGAGAAATGGGAGAGCAGAAGGGTTGGAGGTGGGTGTCTGCACTAGGAGAGATCGGCCAATCTCTGAAGAGAACCAAATTAAAGGAGGACTGGTTATGATAAAACAACCGAAACTGCGAAATGCTGAATATACCTCTGAAGATTGCAAATGACGATCTCGCTGGAGAAATGTGTTGGAATCGACCACTGTTACTGCCAAACTCCTGAGGCTAGATGCCAAGGACTGTTCCTTTCCTTTGCTGCTGAAGAGGAGGTGAAGATCTGAGATGAGCAAGGAGGGAAAAGATTTGAAACTTAGGGGAACAGGGCTGCTGACTACCACTATTGCTGCGGACTTCCAGGAGCGGAAAGCCAAACACTGCTCCTCTGCTTTGCTTCTGGAAGGGGGGAGGAGATCTGGGATGAGCGAGGGGGGAGAGGGATATATAAAACATCAAGGGAGGCTGAGCAAGCAGGTGGTACGGGATATGCTCATGGATTTGGGCAGGCTCTAAATCAAACATAGAATCAGTGATGCAGTCTATAAGGATTGTGAAGGGACACATACCTAATTTCCGAGAGAGAGAATCACATGAAACTTGGTGTGATCGGGTCCCTAGTGCGAGCCAAAATGCAGACGGGGAGAAAGGTGGAACGAAATTCTCGAGGGGGCGGATTGAGGTCAGCTTGTCAAGATTGAGGCAGAGAAATTCAAGATAAGAATGATGACTGAAATGACTTGGTTTCATAAGCATACTGATTCTGTTGTTCAAAGAATTTGGCGGACAGCTTAGTCTGCTATGGGATTGCTTTGACGTAGATGTGCTCATTTTCTCTGATTTGTCCACTCTGTCTGCTGGTGGCCTTAGAGGCATAAAAGTCCGCTTCGGTGTTGTTATCTCTTAGAACATGCTTGAACATCGTGTCTCCCATATTTCTGAGATTGTCCTGTATCCTGAGCTTTATATTGCTAAGAGCTGCTTTTTTAAAGTCTGCTCCCAAGACCAAGGCTACTATAATGATGGTTGAGTCCCCCAAGATGATTGGGTTTCTGATTCCTAGCCTATTCAGAATGGTGGTGCCTAGAAGGAGGCTATAAGCTTCGGCCACATTGTTAGAAACTTTTCCCAGTCCCCATTCATAATTTACGATAGTTTTGCCATGATGATCTTTTATGATACCCCCTGCTCCAGCTTTCCCTGGGTTGTTCTTAGAAGTGCCATCGAAATGCAGAGTAGGACGCTTCTGTTCTAAGATCCACTGATTAACTTCTTCCTTGGTTCCTCTGAGTTTCCAGGGAGTCCTTTTCTTGTGTGCTTTTTTTTGGGAATGGTTATTGTTGGTATAACTGAGGCTAAATTTATTGTACCAGTCCATCTCTTCTTGATGCCAGCTTGACTAGTCTGGGAGGGCGATGAGATTTGTGCTTATTGTTTCAGAGATGATGGCTGTCGTTTTAGCCAGGATGCTGGCTGGATTGGGATTTTTATTGTTGAAGACGTAGTTATTCCTGGCTAGCCAAATTTGCCAACATAGGGTGGCTGGGATGCATTTCCACAATCTGCTGATATTATGTTTGCCTTTCTTGGAGAAGGGATAACATTTCCCCCAATTTTTTTGAAGAGAGGAGAGTTTATCGAAAGTTTCACCAATTTCCATGGGACTGATAACCTGCTTCCAGCAGCTTTGAGAAAAGGGACAAAGTAAGAAAATATGTTGAATTCTTTCCTCCTCAGCGCGACAAAAGCAGCATATTGATGGGCCCAGAATTCCTATTTTCCTTAGATTCTCAGCAGTGAGGGTCTTACCTTTAACAAGAGTCCAATTGAAGTGTTTGATCTTAGGGAGACACTCTGATTTCCAAACAGTTGTGGAAAGGTTCCAGTTTGCTGTTTGGGTAGTGGCATGTAATGCTTTGTACCCCTCTTTTACTGTGAATTTTCCTCCGTTGGGATCCCAGATATACCTGTCTTCGACCCCTATATTAGTGGGCGTAGAACCAGAGAGAGAGGTCTTAAGATTGGACCAGAGATCTCTAAGTTCGTTGGGGATTTGAAGATCCTTCCAGTCTTGTCAATTGTTATGATTCCAGATTGATATATCAAACAAGGTGGTTAAATTTCTTTCATCCATCCAGATCTGCAGAGGTCGGAGAGCTTGGAGAAGATTTCTCGGCTTAGAGCCCATGATTCTGTCTGACCAAATGTTGATATCCTTACCATTTCCAGGGGTTTTAGATGTGTTTTCTCTGAACTGGGGGAGCACTTTTTTAATGAGTTTCCACACAGGGGTGTAGGGTCTTTCGGCTATTGGTTCAGAAAGAAGATTAGAGTTCGGGCCTTTGAGATATTTCCTTTTTATGACCTCAACCCACCACGATCCTTTGCCGGTAAGGATTCTCCATATCAACTTAAAGCCCAAAGCACGATTGGAGAGGCTCGGAATTTTGATGGATAGACCTCCCTTTTCATATGGAAGGGTTACTTGATCCCATTTGACAAGGCTAAATTTCTTGGTCTCCTGTTTTCCTCCCTACCAGAGGAAGCTTCGCAAGATAAGCTCCATGTGTTTGTGGATGCTGGCCGGAGCCATGGTGACTGCATATTGATAAATTGGGAGAGCAGAGAGGATGGCCTTAATGAGAATCGATCTTCCAGCCAAGTTTAGCCAAGACACTCCCCAACTCTACAGGAGGCCTCTCATCTTTTCTATGTGTTTGACCCAAATCTCATCCTTGACTGTTTCTTTGGCTAATGGCAAACCTAGATAGGAGAAGAAACTCCAGTTCCTTTGCACTGAAATGTCTAGAATCAAGGATATTCTTTGCCTGATTTGGAGAGGAACATTCCAAGTGTAAATCTTGCATTTTCTGTTGTCCAGCTTCCCTCCTGAGGCTGTTAGAAATGCATCCAACACTTTCTTGAATCTTTTTTCCATTAAGCTTGAGGCTCCCCCAATGAGGAGGGTGTCGTCCGCAAAGAGCGAATGATTGATCTCTTTGGTCCCTCTTTCTATGCGTATTCCAGTGATCTCTTTTTCCTTGCGGAGGTTTTCTAAGAGAATGCTCAAAGTCTCTGCAATAATGATGTATAAGAAGGTAGAGAGAGGACAGCCTTGTCTCAGTCCCCTAGAGCTTCTAAAATAGTTGCTGGGACGACCATTAATCAGGGGAGCGGTCCAAGGGTTGGAGATGCACCCATTGATAATGCTTATGAAGTTTTTTGAAATCCCGAATTTTTTGAGGACTACTATTAAAAAGGGGTGGTCGACTCTATCAAAAGCATTTGCCATGTCGAGTTTGATTATCATTCCTCTTTCTCTTCTGTTAAACCTACTGTGGATAGCTTCTTGGATCAGAATGACGTTGTCTGTGATTTTCTTGTTCGGGACAAATCCTCCTTGGTTCTCAGAGATTAAGTGAGGAAGAAGTTTTTTGAGCCTGTTGGCTAGAATTTTGGTGACAATCTTGTAAGAAACATTACATAGGGATATGGGGCGGAACCGGTCAAAAGTGAGAGGATTCACTTCCTTAGGAATGACAGCTATGTGAGAGGACTTGGTATTTTCTCCCATCTTGTGATTTTTGAATACATTCTTTACCATCCGCACAAAGTCTTTTTTGATTGTTTCCCAATGATTTTGGTAGAAGGCGACCGTGAACCCATCCGGACCCGGGGCCTTATCCTGCTGCATACTGAAGGTTGCTGATTGGATTTCCTCTTCTGAGATGTCCTGGTCCAACTCTTTATTTTGAGAATCTGATATTTTGCTCTCTACTGCACTAAGAAAGTCGGAGCTGTCCGTTTGCTGAGGAGCAGCAGATAGTAGAGATTTAAAATGGTTATAAGCTACTTCTTTAATTTCTTCTTGGTCACTGATCTCTTTTCCCTCTGCCTCTATTTTGTCTATCTGGTTTCCAGCTCGCCTGAGCTTTATGTTGTTATGGAAAAAGGATGTATTTTTATCTCTGGCTTTCAGCCAAAGACACCAAGATTTCTGTCTTTGATCCTCTTCCTCTACTCTATTTTGTCTAAAAAGTTCCCAGTACATTTCTTTTTCATTATTTAAGTCTTCACTTGTATATTGAGTGTTCTCTTTTTCCTGATTCCACTACTCCATCTTCATGAGCAAATCTGTTTTTTTTTATTTTCCATAATTGCTTCTTCCTTTGCCCACTGTTTGATGACTGCTCTTAGAGATTTTAATTTTGTTTCCCAAATGTAGTAGGGCGATCCATAGACTTCCTTGGCCCACTGATTTTGGATGAGAGTGCGAAATTCTTCTTTGAGATCCCATGTTTTGTTATATTTAAAGGAGAGAGGCCCCAAGTTTCTGCCTTTGTCCAGATTTAATACCACCGGTTTGTGATCGGAGGCCGAAGCATGAATTATTTTTCTCTTAATAGACTGGAAGCTTGCTGCGATTCTTTCCTAAAGTAGAAATCTGTCTAGTCTCTCTTTAATATTGTAGGAGCCAGTTCTTTTGTTACTCCATGTGTATTTCCCGTTGGAGAGGGGAATGTCTATCAGATTGTGTGTCTGTACTATAGATTCCAGCAAATCTCTTGAAGGGTCTGTGTGATAGTTTCCTCCTAACTTTTCTTCCACATTTCTTATTACATTCAAGTCTCCTCCCAGAATTATGTTCCTGTTTTGCACGGACTGGAGATCTGAGGATATAGTGTCCCAGCAGCGGCCTTTATCCCTGTAATGATTTGGAGCATATATGTTGTATATAGAGTAAATTTCCTGAGATCCTTTGTTTTTTAAATCTGTTCTTACCCACCAGTTGCAAAATTGAAAATTGATGTGATCCCATTTATTCTTGTTCCAGATTGTTCCTATTCCTCCTGAAGCACCTTCTGAGCCTGTTGATACTCCTGTGAAGTTTTTGAAGCTTTTGATTTGATTTTGAAAGTTTTTTTCAGAGATTTTGGTCTCCTGGATGAGGAGAAGGTCTGGATGCTCCTGTTTTAATAAATCCCTGATTGCTTTTATTTTTAAGGAAGAGCCCATCCCCCTACAATTCCAAGAGACCAAGTTCATTATTTACCAACTTTTGGGTGAGCTCCACTCCTCTCCTTTGCTTTTTCTCCGCTTTCTTTTAGTTTGTCTAGATATGAGTCCATTGGTTGCTGCGCTCCCATAGCCATCTCTTTTGCCGCTGTTTCATCTCTGAGCTCTTTGTTTGACTTTTGGCCTGCTTTTCTCAGGGGGTCTATGGATTGGCTAACTTCTTTCGATTTGTTTCTGGTGAGGATTCTCTCTATGGTTGGAGGGGGGGAAGGCAGGGGGATCACGAGGGAGGGAGAGGTAGCTGCTCGGGGGGAGGAGGGAGGGGAAGAAGGTTCTTCGACGGACAGAGATTCGAAGGGGTTGGAGGATGAAGGGAAAGCTGAGCTGGGAGGGGGAGGGGGAGGGGAAGGGGGGGATTCCGGGGGGGGTTTAGAGCTAGGTCCTTGGGTGGAGGAAGGTTTTTTCCTTTTTACTGGTTCCCATGTGCCCTCAGGGTTTTCCTCGTTTTCAGTAGATTCATTTATTTTTGACTTACTACATCTATTTGCGAAATGACCATATTCATGGCATACCTTGCATTTGAAGGGAGGTTGCTCGTAGTCGAGCTGTTGGATGTGCGTCCATTGGTCTACCTTGATCTTGATAGCTTCTGACAGACCTTTCCCTAGGTCTACTTCCACACAAATCCTGGCGCACGCATGCATGTTCTCCCTTGGCTCAGATCTGTCGATGTATTTGCCTACTGCGTTCCCTATTGCCTTTACTGATTCGTCTCCCCAACAATGAAGTGACAAATGAGGAAGCCGGACCCAAACTGGTACTGCATTTGGGATGTCCATTTCCGGATCAAAGTCCGGAGACCATCTGTTCAAGTAAAGACCTCTTAAATCCATGAAGTAGGGGCCATTTCTGAAGATGAGATTCTTGTCTTCTTTTGTTTCAAAAAGAAATGTAAAATAGCCTCTTCCACAGAATCTGATGGCTATTTTCCCATGTAACATCGCGCTCCAGTTGCGCTCTACCCATTTCTGGACTGATCTCGGAGAGGGCCAGAGACCAGTGAACTGGCCTACTAGCCCTCTTTCCACGAGTATTATTGCTGACTTCCTTGGAAGGGATGGAGGGAGATTAACCTCAGGGATTTCATCGAGTTTTTTGATAAACTTGGTCACTGTGGGACGGGGTCTGGGATTGGCCGATTCAGGAAAAAGAGAGGCGAAAAGTTTCTCATTGTTCTCAGAGTCTGGAGGGGGGGGAGCGAGCCCGACCATTCAAGAGGTGAATGGCCAGCGGGAGATAGGATGAGGAGACCAGCGCAGAAAGAGAGGCAGAGGCTGGGCCCCAACGAGGGACTGAGCAGGGACCAGCAGAACAGTCTAAAGCAGAAGAGGGGATCGAGGGAGGCAACAGCCCTGCCAGGCAGGGCCTGGGGAGTAGGATCAAGCGAGCGCGGGAAGTAGGTTCAAAAATCCAACAAGATTCTTCTAGTCTTCTTTTCCTGTTATGGATGTATTTTAGGAGCCTAAAGAAACCTTATATTTCTTGGATAGTATCTCTGAAAATATAGCGAAACAAGATCTAAAATTCGGGCCCATATTCACAACTATTTCGGATCAAATGGGTTTAAATGCTAGAGTCTAAACCTTTGTAGAAAAATACTTATAAAGCAAAATCCATGATTACCTGTTTGCAATGGAATTCTGGATCTTGCAAAAACCCTAACTTCCTTAGATCATATCTTCAAAAATATAGTTAGACACTATCTAAAATTTGGACCCAAGGTTCATAACGATTTCCGTCCAAATAAGTTTTTTTGTTAGCTTCTGAGACTTTGTATAGGAAAAGTTATAATGAAAATTCCATGATGACATGTTTGGAGTAGAAAAACCCTAAAATCCAAAGCTCTGATACCAAATATTATTAAACAAGCTCACAAAAAGATAGAAAATATAGATCAATGAATTAAAAATCAGCCTCTTCGAGGGGGCAACCTCCTTTACATTACACAAATGAACAATTATTGGATTATACAAATGACAAGTCCTCATTTCTATATATAGGAGTCGAAGGGGTCATAATGTTGGGTCCCTATAATACTAGTGATTACCCCATTACTATTGTAGTTATACCCCTTATTTATATTGTTGTGCCCCCATTGCCCCCATATTGTTATTAATGTGCCCATAGAATCCCTCTATTGTTATTTTTGTGGCTTTATATTATTATTGTTAGGTCGGCTGGATTATATTGTGACTCCTTAGACTCCTATATATAGAAAGGAGGTTTTGTCATTTGTATCATCCAAGAATTGTTCATTTATGTAATGTAAAGGAGGTTGCCCCCTCGAAGAGGCTGAATTCTAAGCCGTTGATCTATCTTTTCTATCTTTTCCTGAGCTGGTTTCATAACATTTGGTATCAGAGCTTTGGATTCTAGGGTTTCAGTGCTCCAAACAGGTCATCATGGAATTTTCACTATAAATTTTTTTCTGTGACGTTTCAGTAGTCACAAAAAAAACCCATTTGAGAAGAAATCGTGCTGAACCTTGGGTCTAATTTTAGAGCTTTTAGCGCGATATTTTCAGAGATATGATCTGAGGAAGTTGGTCTTTTTGCAGACTCCTGAATTACACTCAAAACAGGTGACCTAGGGAAAATCATCATAACTTTATTTCTGAGCATCGGATTGAAATTTCGTAAGAAGGTACAGAAAGAGGACGGACCGTAGTTTTCTTTTATATATTTTTCAGAGTCAAAGGTTGAAACAGTGACACGTGGCACTTCATACAAGTTCGCTCTACTGAACTAGTCTATAATCAGGTCACTGCGGGAGATTGTGCATAACGCTTTCTTGGAGAATCCAATTTGGATCAGACTAGTGGCATTGGAAAGAGAACATAGAAGGCTACTACAAGTCACAATTTTAGAACTGGATGATTCGAAATTACAGAGATACATCAGATTCAATATCAGGCTTCTACAAAGTAAAAAAAGGTGTGTAGTTTTTTTTTTATTTTTTTCATAAGCTTGGTTTGAAGGAATTCAAAGGGCATAGTAAAGCATTATTATCGGTAACTGATGCCCCGAGGAAAGAAAATGAAAACACCTAGTAAGGAACCTGAAAGCTCTAGCATGACTCATGAAGAAGAGGAAGAAATGCTACATGATATATCAAAATTACAAGAACAAGTGCAACAAATGTCACGCTTACAAAAGCTAACAGATGCTAAGATAAATGGCGTGGAATCTAAGATAAAGGGCATGGAAGCTAAGATGGATGATCTGAAGACAGATTGAGGACAGATTTGAAGACAGACATGGTAGATTTGAAGACAGATTTGACAAATTTTCTACAAGAAATACTTACTAATGGTGAAAAGGTTGTAAAGGAAACTCATGATGTGAACAAAAGAAATGTTAATCATGATTCCATAGACTCTAATGTTGGATCGAAGACCCACCATATTCCAAAAATCGATATGAGGAAGTTTGATGGCAAGGATCCCGCCACATGGATATTACAGATGGAGCAGTTCTTCGATCTCAATAATGTGCAAAACACACAAAAGGTACGTATGGCAACTTTATATTTGGAACCAAATCAGTTTGTATGGTATCAATGGCTTTGCTCTCGTAAACAATTTATCACTTGGGCAATTTTTACGGAAGAATTGATAGCACATTATGAGGATACAAAAAGCAACACTTTTTTTAGCCAATTGATAAGTCTCAAACAAAAGGGTTCAATAATGGAGCACATTGAGGAGTTCCAAAAATTGAACATAAGGGTAAAAGATATTCCAGAGGAGCATAGGATTGATGTGTTCATAGGGTCTTTAAAAGATAATATCCAACATGATGTTCGACTTTGGGAACCTGATTCATTAGAGAAGGCATTCAGGTTAGCAAGAAAAATGGAAAGAAAAATTATGGCAACCAGGAAGCATACCACTCACAACTATAAAGACGGAAGTGTTGTTGCCCCTAGTCTTCCACAACCTATAAGGTTGACACCACAACAATTGGAAGAAAAAAGAGCAAAAGGGCTTTGTTACAGTTGTGATAGCAAATACACTAAAGGTCATAAGTGTGCTGAGAAGAAATTATTCTACATAGATTGTGAAGAGGAAGAAGAAAAGGAGCAAGAAAGGTCAAAAGAAGAAGATATACTCCAGGAACAAAGCCTAGATGAAGAAAAAATAAATCCGACCATATCTTGTAATGCATTGGCAGGAATTACCACTCCTCAAACCATCAAGATAGAAGGACAAATCAAGAAGAAAAAGGTAATAGTGTTGATTGATTCAGGAAGCACCCACAATTTTATTCATTGTAGGGTAGCAAAAGAATTGAATTGCTTCCTATATCCAGCACCAGAGTGTCAAGTGATGATTGCAAATGGAGGAACAATAAATTGCTCTGGAAAGTGCCATAATATCAAGCTATCCATGGGAGAATATGTATTGACTAGCCCAATGCTTTCCATTCCAATGGGAGGTGCTGATGTTGTACTAGGAGTCCAATGGCTACAATCCTTGGGTACAATAGCTTTTAATTTTCAAGAACTTTTCATCAAATTTTCTATGGAAGGAAAGGAAGTTGAATTAAGGGGTATTGCAGGGAAACCAGGAAAGATAATCAGCTCTAATGGTATGACAAAGCTTCTAAAAAAGGAGCAAAGGGGTGTAATTGCACAATTATGTTCGCTAGATGTTTCCACATTAGAATCATCTATTTCTCCAGATCTCCAAAAAGTCCTGGACAATCATTCCAAGGTATTTGAGACTCCCAAAGGTCTCCCACCTATGCGTGATCATGATCATGCTATTCATCTGATTCCAGGAAGTGTTCCTCCAAACATCAGGCCGTACAGATATCCCTATGTCCAAAAAAGTGAAATTGAACGTATGGTTGCAGAAATGCTAGAGGCTGGTATAATTCAACCGAGTCAAAGTTCTTTCTCTGCTCCAGTAGTATTGGTGCACAAGAAGGATGGATCATGGCGCATGTGTCCGGATTATAGGGAGCTCAACAAGCTCACTATTAAAGATAAGTTCCCCATTCCTTTCATTGATGAATTACTGGATGAATTGCATGGATCAATTTACTTCACCAAGTTGGATCTTCGTTCAGGATATCATCAAATCAGAATGAAGATTGAAGACATTCCGAAAACGGCATTTAGAACTCATGAGGGTCATTATGAATTTTTGGTCATGCCTTTTGGCCTTACCAATGCACCTTCAACATTTCAAGGTTTGATGAATTCAATTTTCAAACCATTCCTTAGAAAATTTGTGTTAGTATTTTTTGATGATATACTTATCTACAACAAGTCTTGGAAGGATCATGTTGAACATGTTGACAGGGTGCTACAACTATTGGAGGAGAAACAATTATATGCAAAAAGATCCAAATGTTTCTTTGGAGTCCAAGAGGTGGAATATTTGGGTCATATTGTATCTCATGAAGGAGTTAAGGTAGACCCTAGCAAAATTAAAGCCATTAAGGAATGGAAAATCCCCACATCCATAAAGCATTTGCGAGGATTTCTTGGGTTGACAGGGTATTATCGCAAGTTTGTTAAGAATTATGGGAGAATAGCAGCACCTCTAACAACATTATTGAAGAAAGATGCATTTTCATGGACTCCGGAAGCAACAAAGGCCTTTGAACATCTTAAAGAGGCAATGTGCCAAGCACCGGTCTTAGCTACACCGGACTTCACAAAAACCTTTATTGTGGAATGTGATGCTTCAGGAAATGGAATTGGTGCTGTTCTAATGCAAGATGAAAGACCCATTGCTTTTGAAAGTCGTCCAATCAAGGGAAAGTTTTTAAGCAAAGCTATTTATGAGAAGGAAATGTTGGCAATACTCCATGCACTTAAGAAATGGCGACCCTACCTAATGGGAAGACACTTCAAGGTAAAAACGGATCATGATAGCCTTAAATACTTTTTAGAACAAAGATTATCCTCTGAAGAGCAACAAAAGTGGGTCACAAAGATGTTGGGTTATGACTTTGAAATCATCTACAAAAAAGGGAAGCAAAATGTGGTGGCAGATGCACTCTCAAGAAAGGATGAGGATGTGGAAGCATTGTTGTGCGTTATTTCTATTATCCAACCAGATTGGATAAATGAAGCAAGGGAGGAATGGAAGAATGACGAAGAAGTGTGGGCACTTATTCGAAAGCTACAACAAGATTCCAGTACGTCTGATACATTTAGCTAGAAAAATGATTCGTTATGGTACAAAGATCGCTTATACCTCTGTAAGAATTCCCAGCTAAAACAAAAGATTCTTATGGAATTGCACACTTCTCCCTTAGGAGGGCACTCAGGATTTTTAAAAACTTACCACAGGGTTAAGAAGGAATTTTTTTGGGATGGCCTTAAATCAGATATTCAAAAGTTTGTGGCAGAATGTTTGGTTTGCCAACAAAATAAAGTTGAAACAATTAAGACACCGGGTCTATTACAACCTTTATCCATTCCAAGCCAACGTTGGGAGGAGGTTTCAATGGATTTTATCACAGGTTTACCCAAGTCTGAGGGAAAGAGTGTCATCATGGTGGTAGTTGACAGACTTACCAAGTATGCACACTTTTGTGCATTATCACATCCATTTAAAGCCAGTACAGTTTCTACTGCATTTATGGAAACAATTCAAAAGCTACATGGAAACCCAAAGATTATTGTAAGTGACAGAGATCCCATTTTCACTGGAAATTTTTGGACAAAATTATTTTCTTGTCTTGGTACTCAGTTAGCTCATAGCTCATCTTATCATCCTCAATCTGATGGGAAAACTGAGATAGTAAACAAATGTTTGGAAGGATATCTTCGTTGCTTTGTATCTGATAAACAGACACAATGGGTCAAATGGTTGCCTCTGGCTGAATGGTGGTATAACACTTCCTTTCATACAGCAACAAAAATGACCCCATTTATGGCACTTTATGGGTATCAACCACCATCCATCACATCATATTTAAGAGAAAATTCTAAGGTTAAGGCAGTGGAACATCACATCGAACATCAACAACAAGTCCTCCAACTCTTAAAGGATAACCTCGTGTTGGCACAGAATAGAATGAAACAACAGGCAGATCAACATCGCAGTGAAAGAAGTTTTGATGTAGGTGATTGGGTATTCCTACGGCTACAACCATATAAGCAAATGTCCCTCAAGCAAGCTAAGAAGGATAATAAATTATCACCAAAGTATTATGGTTCGTACAAGGTGTTGCAAAAGATTGGTACTATGGCATACAAATTGGAGCTTCCTGCAGCTTCTCGATTGCACCCAATTTTCCATGTTTCATTCTTAAAGAAGGTTATAGGCGACAAGCTCCCAGTTCAAACAATATTGCCAGAACTTGACGAGGAAGGAAAAATTATATTGGAACCGGAAGCAGTTATAGAAACAAGAACTCGACAACTACGAAATCGATCAATTTCAGAGTACCTTATCAAGTGGAAGAACTTATCCACTGAAGATTCCACATGGGAGGATGAGAATTTTATGAAGTATCCAGAACTACTCAAGTGTTGAGGACAACACTTTTTTGAAGGAGAGGGGCATGTTGGGTCCCTATAATACTAGTGATTACCCCATTAATATTGTAGTTATACCCCTTATTTATATTGTTGTGCCCCCATTGCCCCCATATTGTTATTAATGTGCCCATAGAATCCCTCTATTGTTATTTTTGTGGCTTTATATTATTATTGTTAGGTCGGCTGGATTATATTGTGACTCCTTAGACTCCTATATATAGAAAGGAGGTTTTGTCATTTGTATCATCCAAGAATTGTTCATTTATGTAATGTAAAGGAGGTTGCCCCCTCGAAGAGGCTGAATTCTAAGGCGTTGATCTATCTTTTCTATATTTTCTTGAGTTGGTTTCATAAAACATAATATAATCAAAGCCCACATAACAATAATAATATAAGGGCACAACAATAGCAATAGTGGGCTTCTATGGGGCACAATAATAACAATATGGGGACTACACGGGCACAACAATATAATAAGGGGGTTGCACTAATAACAATAAAGGGTTACATTAGGAGTATAGGGACATAGCATGCCCTTCTCCTTCAAAAAGTGTTCTCCTCAACGCTTGAGTAGTTCTAGATGCTTCTGTATAAAATTCTTGTCCTCCCATGCAGAATATTCAATAATTAGTTTATTCCACTTGATGAGATACTCAGAAATTGATCGATTTCGTAGTTGTCGGGTTCTTCTTTCAATAACTTCTTCAGGTTCCATTATGATTTTTCCTTCTTCGTCAAGTTTTGGCAATATTGTTTGAATTGGGAGCTTGTCACCTATAACATCTTTAAGCATGAAACATGGAAAACTGGGGTCACTTGGGAAGATGCGGGAAGCTCTAATTTGTATGCCATACTACCAATATTTTGAAGCACCTTGTAAGGACCATAGTACTTTGGTGATAATTTATTATCCTTCTTAGCTTGCTTGAGGGACATCTGTTTGTATGGTTGTATTAGTAAAAATTTCCAGTCACCTCTATAAAAAATTCTTTCACTGCGATGTTGATCTGCTTGTTGTTTCTTTCAATTATGCACAAAAGTGAGGTTATCCATTTCCTTCTTGATATGTCCTTCTATATTGAGAGTTTGAGGAGAGGTAATTCTTGCCAATGCATTATACGATATTGTCAAATTCATTTCTTCTTTCTCTGGGGTTGGTTCCTAGTGTATATCCTCTTCTTTTGATGTTTCTTTATCATTTTCTTCCTCCTCTTCACAATCAATGTAAAATAATTTCTTCTCAACATGCTTATGAACTTTAATGTATTTACTATCGCAACTGTAACAAAGGTTGTTTTCTCCATTTTCTTCCGATTGTTGTGATGAAAACCTTGTACATTGTGGAAGGCTAGGAGCAACAACACTTCCATCTTTATAATTGTGAGTGGTAGGATTTCATGTTGTCATAATTTTTCTTTCAATTTTTCTTTCCAACCTAAATGCCTTCTCCAGTGAATTAGTTTCCCAAAGACAAACCTTTTTTTGAATGTTATCCTTCAAAGTGTCTATGAAGACATCAATCCTCTGCTTTTCTGGAATATCATTTACCCTTATATTTAATTTTTGGAAGTCCTCAATGTGCTCTGCCATTGAACCCTTTTGTTTGAGATTTATCAATTGGCTAAAGAAGATGTTTCTCTTCATATCCTCATAATGTGCTATCATTTCCTCCATGAAAATTGACCAGGTGACAAGTGGTTTATGAGAACAAAGCCCTTTATACCAAAAAAAATGATTTGGTTCTAAATATAAAGATGCAATACGTACCTTTTGTAACAATTACACATTATGTAGATCAAATTATTTGTCCATTTGTAGTATCCATGTTATGGGATGCTTGCCATAAAACTTCCTCATATCAATCTTTGGAATATGGTGGATCTTAAATCTAATGTTAGATTCTATGAAATCATGATTAACATTTATTTGTTTCTCATCATCAGTTTCCCCTACTACCTTTTCGTCATTAAGAGGCCTTTCTTGTAGCAGCTTTGTCCCACCTTCCTTCAGACCTTCCATGTATTTCTTCAAATACTCCATGCCTTTCTTCAAATTTGCTTCCATGGCACATATAAAACTATTTATCTTAGCTTCAATCGCATTCTTCAAATCATCCATCCAATTTTGCTTACTAGGTGTTTCTATTTTCTTGATTTGAGTCATTCATTTTATTTCTTTTAGCCTCTCGATCTTGAATCTGTTGTATCTCTAAAATTTTAGATCTCCAAGGTCTCAACTTGTAACTTGTGGTATCCCTATGTCATCTTTCCAATGCCACCAGTATGATCGAAATTGGATTCTTCAAGAAAGAATTATGCCTAATCTCCCAAGATGACCTGATTACATATTTTTCCGTAGAGCGAACTTTTATGAAGTTCGATGTGTCACTATTTCGACCTTCGGACTTGAAAAATATACACTACATGGTACAGTCCATCCTCTTTCTGTAACTTCTTACGAAATTTCAATCTAATGCTCAAAGAGAAAGTTATGACAATTTTTTGAAGTCAAATCTGGTATAGAGGTGATTTCAGAGAAGATCGGTGGGACTAGGGTTTTGAACAGGGGACGAGAAGATTGAGATGGTAAAAATGGAGGGGCATGGAGGGGGGAGCTCCAATCCCTCCTACAGTAACGTGGTTTCAAACAGAAGCAAGGAGGTGAGTCTAAACAATTTCCAGAAAACAACGGAGGCAGAGACAAAGATGACAGGCACTCAAAAGCCAGAAAGCAGCAAATCCCTTGAAAAGGAAGGGACCCACGAGGAAGTTAGGAGGGAAATGAAATCAGGAGACAGCAGTCAGAGAACTGAGAACATATCTACGATGGGACCCTACAAGCCCAAGACAAACATTAAACCCTGGGTGGTCTTAAATGATCCTGCACTACAGGTGCATAGAGATCACATGGCGACTTACACGGTCATATGTAAGTTTATGGGTATATGGCCCACGGAGAAACCGTTGTACACATGGATAAGGAACAACTAGAAACCATAGGGAGAAATAAATCTAGATCTTGGGTCCAAGGGTTTTTTCACATTGGTTTTCACTAACCAGTTGGAGATACTGAGGGGGGGGTGAATCAGTATTGGGGGGGTGAATCAGTATTTCTTTTTCCCACTATTGTTTCACCAGTTAAAAGATATATATTTAGAACACAAGATGAACAACAAGAATAAATGATTTTATCAATATAAACTATGCAATAAAATAGATACAATATATACATGGTTACAATCAATTGGCAGGCTCCAACTTGGACTTTGGTGAGGCTCCAACCTCCAGAGCACCAACTCTATTTCACCAAGACACCAATATTGGACTTAGGAGAACCAACTCCCAAGGACTTCAATCCTTCCTACTTCTGAGGCATCAACCCCAAGGACTCCAATCCTACTTACTTCTGAGGCACCAGCCCCAAGGACTCATATCCTTCTTGCTTTTGAGGCACCAACCCCAATGACTCCTATCCTTCTTGCTTTTGAGGCACCAGCCCCAAGGACTCCAATCCTGTTAAGGCACTTTTGATAATATGTTCTACTCTCAAAACTCTTCTCTGCTGAGTTCTGTCTGGTTATAGTTTCTATGTAGTCTCCAAGCTACAGCATCAATGACAACCAGTATTCTCTTGAAGGAGTCTTTACCACTCTTCCTACCATTCACACAGAGTCTCCAATAGCTGACCTCTGATCATATCTCCACACTGCTTTAGTGAGTCCACTACAACTGCACTAAAACTCTGCATAAGAACCTGCTTTTAGTTCAAGCATATGTTCTAATGTCACGGTAAATGTTTCAGCAAGACTGCTTCTCTGCTGGCAACTTCTACTCTTCGAATTCCTCCTGTCCTGTTGGTCCTTCAGCCCTCTTTTTGTTCTGCTAGACCCTCTTTCTGTTCTGCTGTTTTCTTCAACTTTTCAACAGTGTTCAACAGCTATAGCAACCTTCACCAATGTTCACCAGCAACTTCATATAACGCTTAACCATCTCTGTTGCTTCTGCTACCTCACACTCTGATTCTTCGTAACCCCCAACAACCCCCACAGTCCTCTGTTTTTGTTGTTTTATACATTCCCATGCCTTCATCAATTCATTTCCACTTACACCACCTCTTAGACTTCCTCAACACTCGCTATCATTTCCTATGTGCTCGCTTGCTTCTTCAGCTTCCCAGCTTTCGGTTTCCTCTGTCTATTCGTGCTCACGGGACATGTTGATTCAATGGCGAGGACTAAGTCATACACAGAGGACACATATTCAGAAAACTGTAACAATGCTCATGTTTTCTCATGATAGCAGGCATACACAGGGACCGCTTCATTTAATGGATAGCCACATTCCATTGCAATCATAATTTGCATGATTTAGCCTCCTGAACTATCAGGACCGTTCCTTAATGTATTTTTGCCTCAAAACCCAATGCACGGCAAATATCAAATACATAGGGAATCAAAGAAGAAACACGAGTGAAGCGCTAAGGGCGGACTCAATTTTAATTCACCTGAGTCTATAATGTATCGGGTCCACCTTGTAATCACAATCGTCAGTCGCCAATGGCAGATGTCGATGGATGCAATAAGACATTAAGCCACCTTTCAATGTTGCATCAAGTCCGGTCTTACAATCAAAATCGGTGAGATGAGGCTTCTAGGGGTCTTTTATATATCAACCCCATGACATTGCCGATGGTTGATGGGTTGATCCTCCTGCGGACACGATGTAATAATAGGGTGCTATATAATAGGACCATCGGGTCCGTATACATTATTGAAATCGCTAATTTTGGAGGTTCTTCTATAAGTTGAGCCTAAAGCATTATCGATGGCTGATGGCTGATACCGGATGCAATATTATATTAAACTGTTTATAATAAGTCCATTAGGTCCACAGTTCTATCGCAATCGGCGCTTTCATGTGGCAAGGCTTTACAGATTGCGATATAGTGATGGATGTGACATTACAATAGGCACGATATAATAGGATCATCGGGTCCACAATTGTATATCGTAATCGAAGGTTTTAATGTGGCAAGGCCTTTACCACTCCTGATACATAATCTCGCTCCATTGTTTATATATATATATATATATATATATATATATATATATATATATATATATATATATATATATATAGATATATCTATATATATAGATATATATATCTATATATATATATATAGAGAGAGAGAGAGATATATATATATATATATATTGCTCCACTGCTTTAACTTTTTTTATATGCTCCTCCACTTATGCGGCTTACTCTTGGCATATGTGATAGCTCTACTCCTCTGATAACTCCCAATAGTGTTATCTGTGGATATATGGCTCCCGATAGCTCCTAATAGCTATATCTGCTTCCTCTATGGCTCTGACAATTGTGTTTGCTGCATTCCATGGCTCTGTTTGTTGTTAAATGCATCCATTTCTCCTCTGATGGTTCCCGATAGTTGTTAAATGCATGCGTATAATCTCTCTGATCGCTCTGTTTCTCTGTTTCCTCCATTTGCTCTGTGTGGTCCTCTTCATTGGCATATATATCTGACATATACATATATATCGCTCCTCTGGTGGTGCTTCATACTCTGTTAGCCCCTTTGGTGACTTTGTCTGCTCTTGTTTGCTCCTCTAACTCTGTTTTGGCATATATATATATATATATATATATATATATATATATATATGTTATATATATGTGTGGCTCCTCTTGCTTTGATATGCCTCCTTGCTCTGATATGTCTGTTTCCGCATATATATATGATATATATATCTATATCTATCTATCTCTCTCTCTCTCTATATATATATATATATATATATATATATATATATATATATATATGGCTCCTCCTGCAGCTCCTCTTAGTCCAATGTGGCTCCTCTGGCTTGGCAATGTCTTTCAAAGACCTACTTTCATATATGAATGCCTCTCTTGCTCTGATATCCTGCAATATGATTTAATATGCCTCCTTTGGTAACTTCTCTTGCTTATGGCTTGGCTATCCTGATGGCCTTGCTCCTGTCTCTTCATGAATCTGCTTTGCTTCCCCTTGGCTTCATGTCATCCTTTAGTATCCAAAATATTTCCATATTGACATCAATGACAACCTAGGTCAACAATCTCCCCCTTTGTCATTGGTGGCAATATTCTTCTTCTCTCCCCCTTTGACATCAATGGCAAAGGAGTGCTCTTGGACTCCCCCTATCAAGCTGCTTCTATTCTTCATGAATGGTAGATCTTCATGGGCCTATGACTCCCCCTGTCATAGTGCTCCTCTTGTTTTTACTCAAGATAGAAGGATTGATGTTTTATCATCAATTTTCACATTATTCCCTCTTCATGTCTCTAAACTGCTTTATCATGGCTTCAACAATGCTTAAGGATGCTCTACTTTAATGCTTTCATTTAGATTGCAAATGGCCATACACCAAGTGTCCAAGTCCAAGATTTTGTGCTTCAATCCATATTGTTGTCTCCACAAGTGACATTGAGAGGCCTTCATAGTCCGAATCAAGAGAAAATGCCCCTGAGATTACCTTTCTTGCTATCTTTTTTCAAATCTAAGTTCCTTTGTGTCTTTGTGCTTCCCCTTAATTTACTGCCATGTAGTATTCAATCATCATTGCATTTGGACAAAAATGTGAGGGGTTGTGCCTTACTGTTGCTATATTCTTAAGTGATCTGTATCAGCTTAAGTTATGCTTGACTTCTCAACAATCTCCTTCCTATGAGCCATCTTTTCGTTGTGTTCTTGTACATATCTCTGCAAATTCAGATATCCAATATGTGACTATCCTTTAAATTTATTCTACTGATTTGCATCTTCATGCAATGCTTCAGTTTTGTTATATGTTGCCAGTTGCTCTTACTTCAAACTCCATTCCAAATGTATCTGTTTGTTTGAAGACTCCCTCTATTAGTGTCCAGAACTTATCTATTCGCACATTAAATCCCTGAGTTAAGACATAAACTTCTGTGATAACAGCACCATGGTTGTTTGCCCTATTTTTTTCTAGTATTAGATTCCATTCTCTGTTGTTCCAAATACTACTTATAGATTAAGTGGAAAGCATCTTTAACAACAGTCCAAAGAAGGGTTACAGGATCATGTTCTTCAATGGAGTACTCCTGAGAAATGATCTTCATCAAAGAATGATTGTTAATATAGCTCAACAAGAATTTCATAAGGACCCTTTCACTAATATCTTCAGCAATAATGATCAAGGATCACAGGCTCCCCCTAACTGTATGCATCATCTCTTTTGGCAAAGTCTTCTCATAAAATGCTTAGATTGGCTGGAGAGCTCAAGGGACTTTCAGACTATATTTCCTTCCTTCTCCATACTTGTGTAACTTTCTTCTTTTGCATGGTTCTAGCTTGTGTAAGAGCCCATGCTAAGTTACAATCACGTACCATATGACCAATGTTATGACACTTGAAGCATTCTACATTGTTCATGAATAAGAATTCATGATTTCTACCTACAAAATTGTTTCTTGCAGGTTGTCGGAGACTATAACATCTATCTCTATGAGATGGTTGGGGACCATAACATCTATCTTTATGATATGCTTTACAGTCTTTTGCCCTATGACCAAAGTTTGAACAAGAATAACAATAACCAAAAAATGAACTTTGGTACCTAGGAGATGGAGGTTTCCTTGATGTACTTCTAAAGCCTTTCTGCCTTGAAATCCTTTGATGATAACCATTACCTCTTGCCTCTTTGACATCATCTACATTTCTTTTTGGAGCTATTTCTCTTCTTAGAGCAAGATTTATTCTTGGAATAGGATTTCTTCTATTGTAGCCTTGATTTTTCTCCTTGCCTTTGCTGGAACTGGGAGCATCACCATTTCTTTCTAGCTTCTTCACATCTCTTTTGTTTAAAGCATTTTCATTCTTGTTTGAGGGTTCACCTACATAGCCGAGACTTGATTTATCAGATGGACATATATGATAGCTGAGCATGTCATCCAAGGCTTGAGATCTCTTCAAGATTTTTTTCATCCCTTCAACCTTTCTGAGGAAGACAATCTCTTCTTCCAATCTTTCACACTCACTATTCTTCTTTTCAATTTGTTCCTCAGTTTCTTCCTTTTCATGAGTAGCTTTAGCTGCTACTATTTTAAGGGAGATGATATCTGACTTCATTTTGAATATTTATTCATTCTTTGCTTGACTGCTCTCCATTTCCTTCTCAGCTCCTTGTGCTTGTTTCCTTGCTTCTTGTAGTTGAGATTTGAGAAAGGGGACCTCTATTTTGTACTGACCAATCTCTTCTTCAAGTTTGTTCAAGCTCTTGTGCCTTTGTTCAAGTTGAATTGACAAGGTATCTTCCTGCTTCTTTGCTTTATTCAGTTGATTTGTCATGAATATGACTTCTTCATGATGCTTTCTTTTACTTTGAGCAAATTCCTTCTTAAGCTTGGCAAACTCTTCATCCCTTTCTTGTACTTGAAGCTTGATGAGGTCAACTTTCTTTCTTGTTTGATCTTGGTCACCAACTAGAGCTATTTGTGCCTCATTTTCCTTTTTCAAATTGTTAATCTCTTCCATGGCAGTCATAAGTTGAGCGAGGAGTTCTTCTACAAATTCTTTTTCATTTTGTTCATCTTCTAGGTCTGCTTTAGCCTTGACATCATCATTCTCAAGTTCAGTTTCCATGATGGGTTCTAGATTTCCATCATCTTCTTGATTGGTGGTCATGGTCAATGCTCCTTTTGAGTGAAGGTCATGAAGTTTGTCCCATATACCCTTTGCTGATGAACATTTTCCTAGCTTGTTCTTTACAGAATTAGGGAGCCCATTCAAGGTTGCCTTTACTGCTTTTGCATTGTACTCCTTGGACTCTCTATCCATCCTGCTATCATCAATCACTCATTTCTAGATTTCAATGCCTTGAGTCTGTAAGAAATTCCTCATTCTTGCTTCCCATACATTAAAGTTCCCATTGAGCCTTGGAGCCTCCTCAAATTGATTGTCTTCTATTTTAGTAGTAGAGGGAGACACATCCTTAGGAGGATTGGAGACTTTCGTCCTTGACTTTGCCATTTGTGTTCTAAGGGTCAACCTTCAAGCTGTTAAGCTTTGAATGAAGGTACCTGCTTTGATACCAATTGTTGGAAATACTAAGAGGGGGAGTGAATAAATATTTCTTTTTCCCACTATTGTTTCACCAGTTAAAACATATATATTCAGAACACAAGATGAACAACAAGAATAAATGCTTTTATTAATATAAACTGTGCAGCAAAATAGATACAATATATAGATGGTTACAATCAGTTGCCAAGCTCCAACTTGGACTTTTGTGAGGCTCCAACCTCCAGAGCACCAACTCTATCTTGCCAAGACACCAATATTGGACTTAGGAGCACCAACTTCCAAGCACTTCAATCCTTCCTACTTTTGACGAATCAACCCCAAGGACTCCAATCCTACTTACTTCTTAGGAACTAGCCCCAAGGACTCCTATCCTTCTTGCTTCTAAGGCACCAACCCCAAGGACTCCTATCCTTCTTGCTTTTGAGGCACCAACCCTAAGGACTCCAATCCTGTCAAGGCACTTTTGATAATAATGTTCTACTCTCAAAACTCTTCTCTGCTTAGTTCTGTCTGGTTATAGTTTCTATATAGTCTCCAAGCTACAGTTTCAATGACAACCAATCTTCTCTTGAAGGAGTATTTACCACTCTTCCTACCATTCACATAGAGTCTCCAATAGTTGACCTCTGATCATATCTCCACACTGCTTTAGTGATTCCACTACAACTACACTAAAACTCTACATAAGAACCTACTTTCAGTTCAAGCATATGCTCTAATGTCACGGTGAATGTTTCAGCAAGACTGCTTCTCTGCTGGAAACTTCTACTCTTCGAATTCCTCCTATCCTGTTGGTCCTTCGGCCCTCTTTTTATTCTGTTGGACCCTCTTTCTGTTCTGTTGTTTTCTCCAACTTTTCAATAGTGTTCAACAGATGCAGAAGCCTTCACCAGCGTTCACCAACAACTTCATATAACGCTTAACCATCTCTGCTACTTCTGCTACCTCACACTCTGATTCTTCGCAACCCCAACAGCCCCCACAGTCCTCTGTTTTTACTGTTTTATACATTCCCATGCCTTCGTCCATTCGTTTCCACTTACACCGCCTCTTAGACTTCCTCAACGCTCATTGTCATTTCTTCTGTGCTCGCTTGCTTCTTCAGCTTCCCAGCTTTCGATTTCCTCTGTCTATTCATGCTCACAGGACACATTGATTCAATGGCGAGGACCGAGTCATACGCAGAGGACACATATTCAGAAAACTATAACAGCGCTCCTGTTTTCTCATGATAGCAGGCATACACAGGGACTGCTTCATTTAACGGACAGCCACATTCTATCGCAATCATAATTGCCATGATTCAGCCTCCTGAACTATTGGGACCGTTCCTTAATGTATTTTTGCCTAAAAAACCAGCACATGGAAAATATCAAATACGTAGGGAATTAGAGAAGAAAAACGAGCAAAGCGCTAAGGGCGGACTTCAATTTTAATTCACCTGAGTCTATAACGTATCAAGTCTGCCTTGTAATTGCAATCGGCATTCACCAATGGCTGATGGCCGATGGACGTGATAAGACATTAAGCCACCTTTCAATGTTGCATCAAGTCTGGTATTGCAATTGACGAGATGAGGCTTCCGGGGGTGTTTTATATATCGACCCCATGACATCGCCAATGGCCGATGGGCCTATCCTCCTGTGGACACGATATAATAATAGGGTGCTATATAATAGGACCATCGGGTCCATATAAATTATCGCAATCGCCACTTTTGGAGGTTCTTCTATAAGTTGAGCCTAAAGCATTACCGATGGCCGATGGCTGATACCAGATGTGATATTATATTAAACTGTTTATAATAAGTCCGTCGGGTCCACAGTTCTATCGCAATCAACACTTTCATGTGGCAAGGCTTTACAGCTTGCAATATAGTGACGGATGCGACATTACAATAGGCGCGATATAATAGGATCATCAGGTCGGCAATTGTATATCATAATCGGAGGTTTTAATGTGGCAGGGCATTTACCACTCTTGATACATAATCCCGCTCCGTTGTTTATATATATATATATATATATATATATATATATATATATATATATATATATATATCTCTGTTGTTTTAACTTTGTTTATATGCTCCTCCACTTATGCGCCTTACTCTTAGCATATGTGATAGATCTACTCCTCTGATAACTCCCGATAGTGTTATCTATGGATATATGGCTCCCGATAACTCCCTATAGCTATGTCTGCTTCCTCTGTGGCTCTGACAGCTGTGTTTGTTGCATCTGATGGCTCCGTTTGCCATTAAATGCATCCATTGCTCCTTCGATGCCTCCCGATAGTTGTTAAATGCATGCGTTTAATCTCTTTGGTCGCTATGTTTCTGTGTTTCCTCCATTTGCTCTGTGTGCTCCTCTTCATTGGCATATATATCTAACATATACATATATATGGCTCCTCTGGTGGTGCTTCGTGCTCTGTTAGCTTCTGTTTGCTCCTCTAACTCTGTTTTGGCACAGATATATATATATATATATATATATATATATATATATATATAGGCTCCTCCTGCAACTCCTCTTAGTCCAATGTGGGTCCTCTGGCTTGGTAGTGTCTATAGAGCTTTGAAATTACACCTCTCCTACACACTTTCCTAGAACTTTTTCCACTCACCTGGACCTCCTAAGCTATCAAGATCATTGCATATTGATTCTAAAAGAGCATTTAATGTGGTTTTCGAACTATGTTTTGTGTTTTCTATTTGAACTAGATTTTGCTCATTAGCTGTGGAATCCAGTCACTTTCCGCAACTGTTTTTGTTAAACTCTATGTTGCAGGTGTCACCAGGCAAGACAAGCCACATGGGCAAGTTGGAAATGACATGGACATTGATCAGGTCCTATTGGTTTAGCCAAATTCATCAAGGGAAGCTGTGGTCAACGGTGGTCAAACGGTGGTCCTACGTAAGAGTCCTACGGCAGCCAGACTCTGTTTTCCAGCACGTGAAGGATTCTGAAGGATACGTGGCCATTCCTAACTCTCTGGGGTCTGTTGCCACCTATAGACTGACCCATGATGAGAATCTAACAGCCACAAGTTGGTAGATTTAATATTTTCGAAAACTAGTACGCTAAATCCATGGACACTGTCTTTTACATGTCCCCTGTTCGCGCAGTCCTACAAGAAAACAGTTGTGTAAATAGCTATGTAAATGTTGCTATAAATAATGTGTTTCTATAACACATAGTTAGTCTTTTTGTGAATGTAATTTTTGTTGTTCAAGCCCACTGAGTCGTGCCACTGGTTTTATTGTTGTAACCGTGTTATGAAATATATGAGAAGACTTTGTTTTTACATGATTGCATGAACATAATCTTGGATTGATAGCCTGTTGACCGAGGCTGTGTAGAGGGCCCCTGTATGTTTAGGTTTTGTTTCTCTTGTTGCTGTAAAATTTCCTGCATTTTTTTATTATTTCCATTTGCATATATTCCACATGTGTATATTTCAATTGTCATGGTATTAACATTCCACTTCTGTTCATGATTTTGTAGCTTTATATAACATTGATCAGTGCATGTATGTTTCAGGATAGAGTAGGCATCCCAGGCATCTACATATAATTTTCACAATGACTATTGACATGGGATTAATTCTCTGCTAACTTTGCTTTTCCTAGTTTTTTTAATTCCAGTTCTTCTTTCTTGATTTCAGTTTTGTTTCCTTGCTTTATTAGTTAGCTTAGATATTAAATTTCTCATATCATTGATGGTTACCTCTGAAAGCCATAGCTGGACTACTGGCGAGGGATCGAATTATGAATGTGTAATTTGACTTTAGTTTACTTTTCTGCAATTAGATATTAAATTGCTCATATCATTGTCGGTTACCTCCGAAATCCATAGCTGGACTACTGGTGAGGGATCGAATTATGAATGTGTAATTTTATTTTAGTTTTACTTTTCTGCAATTAGATATCAGATTGCTCATGACATTGTCAGTTATCTCTGAAAGCCATAGCTGGACTACTGGCGAGGGATTGAATTATGAATGTGTAATTTGATTTTAGTTTTACTTTCCTTGCAATTTTTAATTTCTTTGAGTGCAGTAGCTTAAATCATTTTTCTGTATTTAGACAGCAACAGAGATGATAGTTTCATGATCACTAGTTCATTATTTATTTGTTTTAGATAATAGCACATTATTTATTTGTTTTAAATAGCAACACATTTTCATTCTTGTTCAAGTAATACTTTCATCACTAGTATGTTCTAAGACCTTCTGAAGTGTTAATTTTGGGAACCATTATAGAGGACACAATCACCTTAAAATCTATAACCATACTTGCCTTCTAGAGACTTAGGAATAGGAATTCCATTCACATTATAAAAACCCCCAATACAAAATAAAAACGACAAAAATATAAGAAATAGGCTATCTTGCACATATAGTGCGCCACACTTCATCAATTTATGACTCCCGGATTGATAATTAATGTAGAAATTTAGCACACACTAAATTGACCAAACATTTTGGCGCTATTGCCGGGGAAGTGTAATTAGGTAGCCAATCTCTTAAAAAAAAGAAAAAGGGAAAATTGATAACTTCTTGAAGTATGCTCTCCTCTTGCACCTAGTGTGATCTGGAGGATCATAAAATAGAGTTGTTATTTTAATAATTTCTTGATTATGCTCTCTTCTTGCACCTAGTGTGACCTGGAAGATCATAAAGAGAATTATTAGCCCGACTTTGAAAAAATTAAAAAAATTAAAAATGACATGCATAGAGCAAGAGATTCTAGGGGAAGGCTTATAGCTAGGGCCAAAAGTTTGATTTTTAAAACTCCAGCTACTTCAAGGCATAGACAAGATACACCTCCATCATCTCCAACTCACACTCCCATCCTTAGGATTCCTAGAATTCAAGGGGCAGTAGCTGAATTAGGAGACTCTCCCACACTATCCATCAAATCTGACCTAGGAAAAGAACCTTTCTTCACTTATACAGGGGAACATATTGTAATCAAAGAAGTAGAATCACCTGAAGAAGAAGAGGGAGAAATTCCTCCTCGTTTTCCACTAATAGAAGAACCAGAGGACTTTGAGAACTCCAAGGAAACTATCATGACAGAGGAAGTAGTAAACAGATTTGGAGGAGGAGGTAGAGGTAGAGGTAGAGGAGGAGGAAACAATGGAGGAGGTAGAGGTAACAATGGGGGAAATAGGGATGGAGATAACTCATTTGGATTTCCTATAGCCGATGAGGAGACCCATACAACAATGAAAAATATTTCACCATCTGTCCTCCCAAACTTTTATGGGTTTTGAAGTGAGGATACTGAAACATTTCTATTTGAGTTTGAAGTCTTGTGCCGAACCTATGACTATATGGAACACTCTCAAAAACTCAAATTGTTTCCTTCAACATTGAAAGGAGCAGCATTGAAATGGTTCATGGGATTAGTCACTCAATATATTAGAGCTTGGAATGATATGAAACAAACATTTTTGGATAGCTACTTGGATTATTGTATGCCCACCAATCATAAGGATGAGGTATTCAAGATGATGCAAAAAGAAGATGAAAACTTGGAGGATTTACTTGAAAGATTTCAATACAACTTAAAGAGAGAAAAAATGAGTAATTTAGATGAGGAAACCTTGAAAGCCCTTCTATTGAAAGCCATTAGAGATGAATGGATAGATATTTTAAACATGATGGGGAAGGGAGATATTTCTCAACTTCCACTCCATGACATAGCAGAACTATGTGTCCATCTGTCAAGGGGAAAATCTAAAACTGGAAAAGGGCCTAGAGATCCTTCTCTTATTAGAGCAAAAATATCTGCAACTGGATCAGTAAGTAGGGCAGAGATTTGCAATATGCTTGATGAATTCAAAACTGATATTCTAGGGAGCCTTAGTGAACAACTAAACACCCTTAAAATACAAAACAAGCAGAAAGTAGAAGTCGAAGCCTTAGCCATCTTTTGTCCAAAATGTAGAAAGAAACATGCTTTAAGGGAATGTCCCTTGGATGCAAAAGTTGTAGAGACATGTGTGATTTGCTCAGAAAGCCATGAGACCAAGGATTGTCCTTCAATTCCTGGGCTCAAAGCTGTCTTTCAGGAAGATACAAATCCAGTAGAATCCCTTTGTTTTATTTCAAGAAGACCATGGCAGGGGCCACAAAATCAAGGATTTAACAATCCTATCAACTTTCAGCTCCCACCAAATTGGAATTCTTGGCAACCTTAGCCCCAATCTCAAAATCCATACCAATCATGGGCACAAGGGATGCAAAATCCTTATGGGAGATTTGCTCAATTTTATCAATATCCTCCATCTTTTCAAAATCAACAAAATCCACAAATTCCAAATCAAAACCCACAACTTTCATTACCATTTCCACAACAACAACCTTCTCAACAAAATCCAAATTCTCAACTCTTGCTTCCATTGCAAAAAAAGACAAATCAACTACCAGCCCAGCCATTGCCAAATCCCAATAAGAAAAATCCTCAGAATGCTTACATGGTAGAAGGACAACAATTTCCTACCTATATGATTGTTCCTCTCAATGATGTACAACTCAGGTCTGGTAGAGTTTTAGAAAAACCTTCTATAGATGTTCAAGAGCAAGATACCTCTGAGGAGGATTCTCTTAAAGCCAATAAAGGTTCTGAAGAAGCATCTCTTAAAAACCCAACCATTCAAATAGAAAAAGAAAAAGAGTCAACCCCCACAACTCCTGTAGTTGAGCAACCTGCATCTTCATCCACACCTCCTTTCCCTGAAAGATTACAAATTGACAAAGGGTGGAAAAACAAATCTTGTTGCCTGACTATGATTTCTTAGATGAATTAAAGAATGTTTGTATCAAGATTTCCTTGCTACAAGCCATTAGAGAGATTCCTATTCTAGCAAAAACAATAAAGGAGTTAAGTCTCAAAAGACCAGGAAGGAAACCAAGAGAGACAAGAAGAATCTACCTGGTAGGAAAAATTTCAGATATCATGATGGGAAAAATTACCATGTAGAAATATGTAGATCCAGGAAGTCCAATTGTCAAAACACATATAAATGGGATAGAAATTCCAAATACTTTGATTTACTTAGGGGCTGCTATCAACCTTATGAGTAGACAGACTATGGAACAGCTAAAACTTCCTAATCTTCCCTTTACACCTACCTTACTGCAACTTGCAGATAGATCAATAATCAAACCAGATGGTGTATTAGAAGATATTTCAGTCTCCTTAGATTCTTGAGAATATCCAGTAGATTTCATGATTTTGACTCCCAAGAGTAATTTAGGAGGGCACCCACTCATCTTAGGAAGACCTTGGCTAGCCACAGCTGATGCTTTCATTAGTTGTAGATCTGGGGATATGTACATTTCTGATGGTAGTTCGACAAAGAAATTCAATTTGTATCCTCCAGCAAAAGCAATTACAGAAGTAGGAGACAATGAATGGGTCGATGATGAGGATACTATACAACCTATCTTTACCATTTCTGAAATCAGTGAAGATAGTCAAATTCTGAACACATTAGAAAATTTTGAAACATCTTCATAATATGACCACACACAATTTCATTTAGATTCTGACATTGAGTATTTATCCTCCAGACAAATGTCTCTTTACTCTATGGAAGAGTTTGGTAGTTCTACCATTGAGATTTTTCCTAGTAAAACATTGAATATCAACAAAAACTTGGAAAAATCACAACAGGGAGAGCTAACCAAAATATTGCAAAAACATTCTACTGCATTTGCATGGGAGTATACTGATATGAAAGGTATTGACCCTAAGACTTGCATCCATCATATCTATATTTAGGAAAACAGTAGACCAATCAGACAACCCCAGAGAAGGATGAACCCAAATATTAGGGAGATAGTGAAAGAAGAACTCCAAAAACTACTCAATGTAAACTTCATTTATCCAATTTCAGATAGCCGATGGGTTTCTCCTTTGGTTATACTACCCAAAAAGAATGGTAAATGGAGGGTATGCATTGATTACAGGGAATTGAACAAAGAAACCTTGAAGGATCACTTTCCTTTGCCCTTTATCGATCAAGTATTAGATACATTAGCAGGCAAAAAGTACTTTTGATTTCTGGATGATTTTAGTGGTTATAATCAAATTCAAGTAGCACCTGACGATCAGGACAAGACCACATTCACCTGTCCATGGGGAACTTTTGCTTATTGAGTGCTTCCTTTTGGATTATGTAATGCACCCGCGACATTCCAAAGAGCGGTACTAGGAATCTTTTCTGATCTAATCCATGATTGTGTAGAGGTTTATATGGATGATTTTCCAGTTTATGGTAATTCGTTTGAAGAGGCATTAGAAACTTTGGAAAAAGTCCTTATAAAATGTAAAAAGACAAACCTTTCATTAAGCCATGAAAAATGATTTATGATGTTTACTGAAGGTATTGTTTTAGGACATCATATTTCAGGGGATGGGATTAAATTTGATAGATCAAAAGTTGAAGTCATCTCCAAATTGCCTATTCCAAATTGTCAAAAAGATGTTAGACATTTTCTAGGATTTACTGGATACTATAGAAGATTTATAGAAAACTTCACTAAAATAGCATCTCCACTCTTCAAACTGCTTACAAAAGACTGTGAATTCAAATGGGATCCTGATTGTCAATCAGCATTTGAAACTTTGAAAACAAGAATATCTGAAGCGCCTATCTTGAGAGGACCAAATTGGAAACTCCCTTTCCATATTTCTACAGATGCTTCAGATACAGCTCTAGGAGCTGTGTTGGGCCAAAAAGATTTAGTTCCTTATGCCATTTACTATACTAGTAAAAATTTGACTCCCACTGAGTTGAACTATACTGTAACTGAAAAAGAGTTCTTAGCTGTTGTTCATGCAATTAATAAGTTTAGACACTATATAACAGGCTATGAAACTTTTAATCATACTGATCATTCTGCGATTAGATATCTAATGAAAAAACCTGTTACTAATGGCAGAGTTACAAGATGGCTCATACTTTTACAGGAATTCAATATTACTATGTTGGATAGACCAGGGAAACAAAATACAACAACTAATTTCTTGTCTAGGATTCAAAATACTAAAGAGGATTCTCCTGTAGAGGATAAGTTTCTGATGAATATTTATTTGCAGTAACTACTAAGACTCATTGATATGCATATATAGCTAGCTATTTGGTTACAGGGAAACTACCTCCACATTTATTTCCTAGTGAAAGAAGAAAGATTATTCAGGAGAGTTCAAAATATTCATGGATTTCTAACAAATTGTTTAAAACAGGGCCAGATCTTGTGATCAAAAGATGTATTAGGGAAGATGAAATGCCTGATATCCTCAAAACATGTCATGATGAACCATGCAGCGGACACTTTGCTGACAAAAGGACAGCCTATAAAATCCTCTATTTAGGATATTTTTGGCCATCCCTCTTCAAAGATGCAAAACAATATGTCAAAAGGTGTGGCAGCTTCCAAAGAGTAGGGAAACCTACCCTTTCACGAAATGCCATTGCAACCATAGGTACTCATCGAACCCTTTGAAAAATGGGCTTTAGATTTCATTGGAACTATTAATCCACCATCTAAACAAAGAAATTATATATTGGTATGTATTGATTATGTCACTAAATGGGTAGAAGCCAAAGCATTAGTTTCTACTACTGAAAATTCTGTTGTTAGTTTTCTTTATGAGGATATTTTTACTCGCTTTGGTGTTCCAATAGAAATTGTGACAGATTAGGGAAGTCAAGTCACATCCAACCTGGTGGAGAAGCTGATGGAAGAATACAAAATCAAGCATAGAAAATCTACCCCTTACCATCCGCAAGCAAATGGCCAAGTGGAGTCTACAAACAAAGTTATTGAAGGCATCATCACCAAAACTATTCATCTACATAGAAGAGATTGGGCAGAAAGGCTTCCTAAACCCTTGTGGGCCTACAGAACTACATGGAGGAATACAACAGGACATTCTCCCTATGAACTTGTTTATGGGAAAGAAGTCCTGCTCCCCATTGAGTTCCAAGTCAAAACTTTTAAGATGGTAGTTCAGTTGGGAATGGATCTATCAAAAGCCCAAAAGCACAAAATAGAGCAGTTGAATGAGCTAGATGAGATTAGACAATAGGCAATCCTAAGAAATGATCTAGTTCAATATCAAAGAGCTAAGTGGCATGACAAATACATCAAAGAGAAAAAGTTTCAAAAAGGAGATTGGGCATTGCTATTTGATTCCAAGTTTAAAGATTTTAAGGGAAAATTTCAAACTCATTGGCTTGGGCCATATGAGATTGAAAAAATATTTAGCAAATGAGCAGTAAGAATCAAAACCATTGATGAACATCAAACTCCTCTTATTGTGAATGGCCACAGATTAAAGATCTATCATAAGCCACTCTCAAAAGAGGAATTTGTTAAAATCTTTCAAGTTAGTTCTGCAATAAGGCTGGTGAAGAAGAATCCTTCTTCTCCACCAGCCTAGCCTTTGTCCTTTCTGTGTCTACAATATATATGTATATGTATATGTATATGTATATGTATATGTATATGTATATGTATAAGCCTGAAAACCAATCACTGATTGGCAGTCTTATATAGAAAATACAAGGTGAAAATCAGGAACTCCTGACACCCTATATTTTCCAAAAAAAAATTCTCTCTCTCATTTCACAGTTTTGTGACACTCCACTTCATTTCATTCCACTTCATTACACTCCACTCCATTTCATCCATTTCATTTCATTCCACCAATAAAAAAAATTTCATGACCATTTTCATTCAGTCAGTCATCATTTATCCATCTTCATTCAGTCATATGATTACTGTGTCAGTTTCTGCAGCTAAACCTAGTTTCCGCAGCCATCACTCTGTTTTTCAAAACTGACAGTCAGATGTTAGTTAAATAATCATAGAATCAAATGCAAGTATGACCAAGAACCTATTTTGAAGATATGAGGCACCTAAAGAGCATCAACAAGGAGCAGTTGATCAAAGGTTAATGGACGAAAAGTGGAAAAAATTCCAAGGTAAGGGTAAGATTTATTTCAAATAGCATTTAAAAGCACATTTTATATAGTTTGGAAACCACGGCTCCATTATATGCAATGATTGGTGTTGATAGCCCCATAACCGTTCCACGGCCTCTATATGATTCCTCCACAAGCCTTGCATTTATTTTCAAATGGCCTCATGATCAAGCCTCTAGTTTTAACTCATGTTCGGCTGTACTTTGACACTCCACTTGTAATTATAGGACGTGGTTGATTTGATCACAACTTTTCTCCACCTCACAAATTCTACAGCCATTCCTTGAGCCTGTTTACGTCTACTTCAGTTTAAAACTCTGCCAGGCTCATTTTACTTCCCTACTTGTTATAGACATTTTTGTGCCTTACATCACTGAGCATGAAATGCCAATAATTAAGGGATCCAAAGTCCCTAAACATGTTGTTCCTACCTCTAGAGGAACAAGGCCAGCAAACCACAGCAATTCACAAAAGTTCTCCACCTGAAAACACTCAAAAACAGGCCATTTCTGGATCATGTCAACTGCTCCACTGAGCATCTGCGCTGAATGTCAACTTCTCCACTGTCTACCTGCGCTGAATGTCAACTGCAAAGAAGGCTACCTACGCTGAGCGTAACTGGACAAGTGGCAGACTCATTTCTCAAGGTGTCAATGCCCAGGAAGCTTCCAAAATGACACTTGGATCAGGGAATTCGACTGGTGATGAGTAAGAGGTTCCAAATCTCCAAGTGGAAGCAAGAACCTCCAAGTGGACTCAAGAACTAAAGTGGGAGAGGACACTAGTCAGCTCCATGATAGCCTCAAGCTGACTCATCCTTTCTCCAAAACTCCTATATATAGATCTCTCTCAGGAGGTCATGGGAGGCTGGAATATTGTATTTGCAAAGAATTGTTGTTGGTTTGTGGTTAGATCATTGGGTGTTTATGCTTTGAAAGGGGCTGAAGAAGGAATTCCATTCTGCTGGGAAGGAGATGCTGGGTTGGAACCCCTTGGGTTGTATCTCTTCTTGAACCTTGTTTATCAATCAATAAAGCTTCTTGGTTCTTTCCTATATGCTGATGTTTATTGTATGATTTGCATTAGTGTATTTGATTTACTTCTAATCCTGAATCATTTATGAATATGTATATCTACCTTTGTATTGTGTCCTTCTCTTGTTGCATGTAGCTGTTCTCTTGTCACAGGTAGCTGTTCTCTTGTGATCTCGTGGGAGCAAAAGCGAGGAGGCAAGTAGCTGTGGACACACAAAGAGGAGAGGATCTAGATCGAGGGACAACTGAAAGATAACGGTAAGTCTACTAATCTCCTCTCTTTCATATTTCATAAAGGAAGAAACCGAAGTAGCTGTATTCGTTTGTTGCTAAGGTACTGTCACACCTTAGGTGGATAGGATCGTCCTGCATAGGCATTTTTCCCCACAATGTAGAGATGCGCTACCGGCCATCCTACCAATAGTATACAGAATGGACCTGAGAGACCTATCAGTAATCTCACGGATAACAACCTTGCCGTCTCTGCTCGGCTAGGAACCTTCCCTGCAGTACTGGCGAACACAGTCTCTCACGGAGTCATTCCCCCGGGTCGAACCTGACAAAGAAACGGGAGCACCCCGCCTTGACAACCCAGTCAAGAAGTAAATGTCTACTATGGTCAAGGGGATGGATTTTACCCTAATCTGGAATACTTGGTTGATGGGATCCCAAGCATCAAGCATATACTGCAGCAAAGAAATCTGTGCTCTCATGCTAGAGATACGGAAAAACTTCAGCAGGCCACAGTTCCGCAGAGCGTTCACCGTGACAGGGTCGTGGAGAGCAATCATATCTTCTTCTTCATGTTCTCGTTCTCACCATGTTAGGGACATTTTTCTTAAATGTTCCTGCAAAACAAACAAGAGAATGAGTAAGATCCTGGATTTGATGAGAAACTGGCAAAATTTCATCAAAAACTGTGCAATAGGACTGTTTTTCTATGATCAACGCAATTGGCAAGTGTCCTACCTGCGTTGAAGGTCAAACTGCCTTAAGGCAGCTTGACATTCAATGCAGGTTTCGAATGGACTGCCTGCGCTGATGGCAGAGCGCCCTAGCAAAACCCTAGGGGCTCAGGAGAACAGGAAAACAGGCACAGAATGGAAAAATCAAACCATGAAAAGAAAGAGCTAGGGTTTATCTCCTACCTGGTCCAAACGGCGCCGAGAATCGTCCATAGAATCTCCCAAAATCAGCTGATGAAAATCGAGGGGGAAGAGGCACCTCCAAAGCTCCAACAAACCAAATGCAAATGAAATGGTAAAATGAGAGGTAAAAACACTTTTTAATGGATTTTTACGTAGTTCAAAGCAAAATATTAGGGTTTTCATCTCATGATTATGTATTTCTAACTAAGTTTGATGCAGCAATTGAAAATGCAATACTATCCTTGAAAAGAGAAAAGCTAGTAATGGTAAAAAAATCAAAATTTGACCATATAACCGAGCAGTTTTAGCACATAGTTCATGCTCGTTAAAAAATAAACATAAGATTGAGCAGTGTTTTGGCGCATTCAAGCTCGTTAAAAAATGAACCCATCCTGGTAAATAACCACTGAAGTATGTAACCTGATCAACCATAAAAGCCTTGGTCGTGTTTGTGTACCATCACCTCCACTTTTCATTTGGCCGATCGTTTACCTCCATATGATTGTTTACCCATTTTGACGAACAACTGCGAAGAGTGATTTCACCTAGCCGTCCTTGTGACACTGCCGTGATTGGAAAATTCCAACCTGTACCTGGAATCAGCTGCTATCCCTGTTCATCACTCGTTCCTCGAAAGACGAGTCTTCTTTAAGCTCTTTTCAACTGACTCGTAAAATATGAAAAGATTGCCGAGTTTTGGCCTTCCAACTCGTTAAACGACCGAAAGAGCTATCCCTCCTCTAGATTTTAATCTTTTTGGACCTGAGGGATTATTGCACAAAAAGATCGAGCGCTTGTTTTGTTCGGCTCGTTAAATCTATCGAAAACTCATCCCTTCTGTATTGTTTTATACTTTTTCGGACTTAAGGGATTAGATGACGAAAAAGGAATTTTGGAGTTAACTTTATGTACCTTTTCAGACTCTCTAAAAATGAAAAGGGCCGAGTTTTCCTTGTCGTTAGACTCGTTAAAATCACTAAATAGCGACAAACTTGTCTTTAGACGAGAACGAGTTTCCCTATCGCTAGGCTCGTTAAAACATAGCGATGGGCTTGCCCGAAGGGCAGGTTATAGAACAAGCATATGTTATCCTCCTCAAGCTTGACAAAAATAAAGAGGTACTGGTCAGCAATGACTGGGGAAAAATTGGGAAAAATCAAGAAGTCTTTGATGGTAGTAGGTCGCTCTTGAACATGACACTTTTCCTCCGTACCACATCGGGTTGGGTTGTTTCATTCACCGGTCACATCACCATGGTCTTTGCCACACCATCCATACTTGGGGTAATGCTACCAATCCATCGCATCAGTGTCTCCATATGTTCAAGAGAAGTCGTTCAGAAAGAGTCAACCAGGTCCCATCCACTGCCATACATTATCCTTCATCCATTTCATGACCGCCACCCTAAATCATATGTCACAGATTGTTTTCACCTCCATTAAAATCATTAGCTCCGTTCCATGTCACTGATGTGGGATTCATTAAGGCCCTCCTTTGACGGATCGCTTCTTGTCGACATCAGCTCATTATCCAAGAAGTTGATCTAGGAACAACCCCTTCAGTACTTTGAAGCTTGCATGCCTCAATGGCAAGTTTCTCACTTCCGGCGACAGGTATACATCAATGACCTTCGACCAGAAGATTTTGCGTGGTGTTCGACGCCAAGTCCTTTATTCACACCACATGAATTGTACTGCAGTACCTTGAGGGTCATTATCATTATCGGTGATTCCTCTCACGCTTGTTAACGGTTTACATCATTGACCGGTAATCAAGCGATGTCTTTCCATGTTCGACTTCAGCACAATTCTCACATGGATCGACTTGTACTTAGAGTGAAGATCGAACGAGATTGAAGACCCCGGATCTAGTTTCATCCATCCGGGCTGCGATATATATTCAGGAAATATAAAGACATTTGACATGTACATCATTGCAGCAGATGATCATCCTACTCAAAGGATGATAGTTTCGCCAGAATTATCAGTCTGCCATCAGACGATCGTCTGTTCTATGTACCAAAATGTATTTATAAAGCTGAGCATGGGAATGCCCGCGTCAGCTAGATCATGAAAGCTGTATGAATCATAATGTATTGTATTGTATCTTATTACAGGTCTCCTCCCAGCAAATGGATGAACTTCGGACTCCCCTGGATAAAGCATTTCACCCGATAAACGGCCTCATACTTTAGGCGGCAACTGTTATAGACATTTTTGTGCCTTACATCACTGAGCATGAAATGTCAATAATTAAGGGATCCAAAGTCCCTAAACATGTTGTTCCTACCTCTAGAGGAACAAGGCCAGCAAACCACAGCAATTCACAAAAGTTCTCCACCTGAAAACACTAAAAAACAGGCCATTTCTGGATCATGTCAACTGCTCCACTGAGCATCTGCGCTGAATGTCAACTGCTCCACTGTCTACCTGCGCTGAATGTCAACTGTAAAGAAGGCTACCTGCGCTGAGCGTAACTGGACAAGTGGCAGACTCATTTCTCAAGGTGTCAATGCCCAGGAAGCTTCCAAAATGACACTTGGATCAGGGAATTCGACTGGTGATGAGTAAGAGGTTCCAAATCTCCAAGTGGAAGCAAGAACCTCCAAGTGGACTCAAGAACTAAAGTGGGAGAGGACACTAGTCAGCTCCATGCCAACCTCAAGCTGACTCATCCTTTCTCCAAAACTCCTATATATAGATCTCTCTCAGGAGGTCATGGGAGGCTGGAATATTGTATTTGCAAAGAATTGTTGTTGGTTTGTGGTTAGATCATTGGGTGTTTATGCTTTGAAAGGGGCTGAAGAAGGAATTCCATTCTGCTGGGAAGGAGATGCTGGGTTGGAACCCCTTGGGTTGTATCTCTTCCTGAACCTTGTTTATCAATCAATAAAGCTTCTTGGTTCTTTCCTATATGCTGATGTTTATTGTATGATTTGCATTAGTGTATTTGATTTACTTCTAATCCTGAATCATTTATGAATATGTATATCTGCCTCTGTATTGTGTCCTTCTCTTGTTGCATGTAGTTGTTCTCTTGTCACAGGTAGCTGTTCTCTTGTGATCTCGTGGGAGCAAAAGCGAGGAGGCAAGTAGCTGTGGACACACAAAGAGGAGAGGATCTAGATCGAGGGACAACCGAAAGATAACGGTAAGTCTACTAATCTCCTCTCTTTCATATTTCATAAAGGAAGAAACCGAAGTAGCTGTATTCGTTTTTTGCTAAGGTACTGTCACACCTTAGGTGGATAGGATCGTCCTGCATAGGCATTTTTCCCCACAACACTACTATCTTATTCAAGTCTCTTTTGTATTCCTACCTTGTTCACATAAACCTATGCTCCGCTGCATAAATTCACTTCCGCTACCTGTTCTCTGTTTTCCATTTACAATCACTAGTTTTTTCCATAAATCCTGTCCATCTCCCACTAACCCAACCATCTCACCTCCGTTCATCCAATACTCACGTAGACGTGTTAAGACAGGAGGAAAGAATGGGTCCTTTGTTGAGAGCAGAACCGAAAGGGCCCAAATTTATGGAAGGGTATGCACAAGTGAAAGGCATGCTAAGAAAGGCCCGGTTACAATTTATTCAGAAATTCAAAGGCTACAACAAGGAAGTTACAAAGACTTTTGCGAGGTCCTTTGATGGCATAGAAGCGGAGATTGGATACCTTAAAATCACAGTCACGGAGGCATCCATAGTAGCTGCAACCAAACTTCCACAGGAGGGAGAATCGTGGTTCAAAAATAAGAGCTTTAATGAGAGAGAAAGGAGGGTTATCCTATGAAATCCAGGTACGGATGTAAGCATCTTTAATAAAGGAATCCCTGTCTCTGCTTTACAAGAAAAATAGGTTAGTTTACTATTAATAATCCATAAATTCATTACCTGTGAGGGAAGATTCAGGTCAATGTACATGTATCACACCTGGTTGCTGATGAATTTTCTAGAGAACCAAACTCTTAATTTTCCCTATTTCTTGCTAAATAGCCTGAAGAAAATGTCCACCACAGTCCAAAAGAATCTGGGGGACGTAGAACCCCACTTGTATCACCACGGCCTTGTGAAAATCTTGATAGAAAAACAATTAAAAGAAAAGAACACATGGGAGTAGTTTTTGGTCAGAAATTTCTTTAAAGAACCACAAGAAACCCCTAAAAGTAGCACATCAAGGAGAAGAAAAAGAAAGAGAACAAGTGATAAAATTCAAGGTACTCCTACTAACATAGTTGAAGAAACTAGTAGAGAAGAAAGACTATCTGAAAGTAGGAAGGAAAAGACTGAGTGTAAGAAGCCAAGAAAATCAAAAGGGAAAAGAAGTATTGAGGTTGTGCATCAAACCCCAGAACCTTCCTCAGAAGAAGACCATCAAGTACTGTCTGAAAGACTAGTTTACCTTTAGGAACAGTTAGCTGCAGCAAAGGAAAAAGGAAAAGAAAAACAGAGTGGGAAGAAAGAGGACACCAGCCCACAAAACTTAAGGAGAAGTTATAGACTTAAGGGGAAGTTGAGAAAAATACAAAATAAAGGACCCCACTTTATTTATTTAGGAGGCGAAACACCGGAGCAGCCTTCAGAAATCCCTCTTGGCCGTGGTCCCCACGATACTCCTATCTCCAAACCAGATTTTGACATAAGTCCTTCTCGGCCAGATTTTGAAATCAGCCTTTCTTAACAGGATTTTGGGGTCAGCCCAAGAAAGACCACACCTGAGATAGACCCAAACCAGCAAGAGATGTATGATTATATAGAGTCCCTGGAGAAAACAGTCGGAGACCAAGGCACTTCATCTGCCCAGCCTAATACAACTCAAGAAGCTCAAATCCAATCACATAAACAGGAAGTTTTTGAGCTAGAGGTCTTAAATAGACACATTAAAAATGAAAATGAAACATTGAAGGAACAAAGAAGGTTAGATAAGATCATTCATGACAACACCGTGTTGCATCTTGGCCTACGGCATAAGAAAAATAGAAAATTAAAGAGAAAGAATGGAAGGTTGAACAAGGCTCTCATCAACCTCAAGTTCAGGTGTCTAATGAGGAAGCCAAGGATGGTAGTGGTCCCAAGGAAGAAGAAAAGAAGACTAGATGTATTGGCAGAGGACTCAGAACACATGAACTGAAGGAGGATGATCCAAGTTTTGGTTGCATGGGGACATGCAACACCTTCACAGTGGGGATATGTAGAACTTTGAAATTACACCTCTCCTACACACTTTCCTAGAACATTTTCCACTCACCTGGACCTCCTAAGCTATCAAAATCATTGCATATTGATTCTAAAAGAGCATTTAACGTGGTTTTCTAACTATGTTTTGTGTTTGCTGTTTGGACTAGATTTTTCTCATTAGCTGCGGAATCCAGTCACTTTCCATAGCTGATTCAACTTTCTGCAGTTGTTTTTGTTAAAATCAATGTTGCAGGTGTCACCAGGAAAACAAGCCACATGGGCAAGTTAGAAATGACCTAGACATGGATCAGATCCTACTGGTTCAGCCGAATTCATCAAGGAAAGTTGTGGTCAACGGTGGTCAAACGGTGGTCCTACATAAGAGTCCTACGGCAGCCAGACTCTCTTTTCTAGCACGTGAAGGATTCTGAAGGATGCGTGGTTGTTCCTAACTCTCTAGGGTCTATTGCCACTTGTAGACTGACCCATGACGAGAATCTAACAGCCACAAGTTGGTAGATTTAATATTTTCGACCACCGTTACGCTAAATCCGTGGACACTATCTTTTATGTGTCCCCTGTTCACGTAGTCCTACAAGAAAACAGTTGTGTAAACAGTTATGTAAACGTTGCTATAAATAATGTGTTTCTATAACGCATAGTTAGTCTTTTTATGAATGTAATTTTTGTTGTTCAAGCCCACTATGCCATGACACTAGTTTTATTGTTGTAAATGTGTTATGAAATATATGAGAAGACTCTGTTTTTACATGATTGCATGAACATAATCTTGGATTGATAGCCTATTGACCGAAGCTGTGCAGAGGGCCCCTGTACACTGAGGTTTTGTTTCTCTTATTTCTGTAAAGTTTCCTGCATTGTTTTCTATTTTCATTTGTATATATTCCACCTGTGTATATTTCAATTGTCATGGTATTAACATTCCACTTCTGTTCATGATTTTACAGCTTTGTATAACACTGATCAGTGCATGTATGTTTTAGGATAGAGTAGGCAGCCCGGGCATCTGCATATAATTTTCACAATGACTAAGGACATGGGATTAATTCTCTGCTAACTTTGATTTTCCTAGTTTTTTAATTCCAGTTCTGCTTTGTTAATTTCAGTTGTGTTTCCTTGCTTTATTAGTTATCTTAGATATTAAATTGCTCATATAATTGACGATTACCTCTGAAAGCCATAGCTAGACTACTGGCGAGGGATCGAATTATGAATGTGTAATTTGACTTTAGTTTTACTTTTCTACAATTAGATATTAAATTGCTCATATCATTGTCAGTTACCTCCAAAAGCCATAGCTGGACTACTGGTGAGGGATCAAATTATGAATGTGTAGTTTTATTTTAGTTTTACTTTTTTGCAATTAGATATCAGATTGCTCATGACATTGTCAGTTACCTCCGAAATCCATAGCTAGACTACTGGCGAGGGATTGAATTATGAATGTGTAATTTGATTTTAGTTTTACTTTCCTTGCAATTTTTAATTTCTTTGAGTGCAGTAGCTTAAATCATTTTTCTGTATTTAGACAGCAGCAGAGATGATAGTTTCATGATCACTAGTTCATTATTTACTTGTTTTAGATAATAGCACATTATTTATTTGTTTTAAATAGTAACACATTTTCATTCGTGTTCAAGTAATACTTTCATCACTAGTATGTTCTAAGACCTTCTGAAGTGTTAAGTTTGGGAACCATTATATAGGACACAATCGCCTTAAAATCTATAACCATACTTTCCTTCTAGAGACTTAGGAATAGGAATTCCATTCACATTATAAAAACCCCCAAACAAAATAAAAACTGAAAAACGACAAAATTATAAGAAATAGACTATCTTGCACATATAGTGCACCACACTTCATCAGTTTACGACTCCCGGATTGATAATTAATGTAGCAATTTAGCACACACTAAATTGACCAAACAATGTCTTTCAAAGACCTCCTTGCATATATGAATGCCTCTCTTTCTCTGATATCCTACAATATGCTTTGATATGCCTCCTTTGGTAACTTCTCTTGCTTATGGCTTGGCTATCCTGATGGCCTTGCTCTTGTCTCTTCATGAATCTGTTCTACTTCCCCTTGGCTTCATGTCATCCTTTAATATCCAGAATATTTCCATATTGACATCAATGACAACCTAGGTCAACATAACCTAGAGGACAAAGATAGAGTATTCGAAGGAGGACCCTACTTCTATGCTACCGTTGGCCTTTAAATGCAACCTTGGGTGATGAACTTTGTCCTGGAGCGAGAAACGTTCACATCAGTCCCGGTATGGATTAGATTATACTCCTTACCTTTAGATTATTGGTTTCCTGAATCCTTAAAATCTATAGGTAATAAATTAGGGAATTTTATAAAGATATCAAAGGCGACTCTGCGAGATAAATATGCCTCCCCCGCCCGCATATGTGTAGAAATGGACTTATCGGGAGCACTCCCAGATGAAGTCATCCTTGTAGGTTTTAACCCCGTATAGAAATTACCTACATACGAATTCTAAAACATAGAAAATAAAAAAATTGAGAGAATAACACATAAAACACGTATACACAGATATTTTCCCCTAGATCCCAAAAATGAGACTACCAGCTTGATTTTTCATTATGTTCCTTTCAATGTTACAATACATATTTATACATGTGTAACCATCCAATACCATGGACTGAAAACCATCCCATCCAATACCATGGACTAAAAACCATCGTGTCCAATAAAACATGTGCAAAATCGTGCGCAAAACCATAGGTGGGTCCACCTAACCTAACATAGGGTTACGTGTACACCTCAAAAACCCTGTGACACCCCCCCCACACTACACAATCGGTGCAACGAAGGGGGCCTCCGCCCCCACTCTAACCCCCCGGTTAACTACGTGGGCTAGTCGTGGAAAGAATATAACACAACCCAACATTCTCCCACTTGTTGTTTTCTTTCCACAGGGGACTGCAAGAGAGCTTAGTCATTTTTCCAACCCTGAAACACCCATTGTCTCTCTACAACAAGAGAACTTCTCAGAGCTCATAGATTTTTCAATGCATTTTTCGTATTCTTCAAAGTGTCCACCTTTACCAATGACACCTTTTTGTCTTCTATCATATCCCTCACAAAGTGATATTGAACATCAATGTGCTTTGTCTTTGAATGATATGCGGGGTTCTTTGCCAAGAAAATTACACTTTGACTGTCACAGTATATCCTTATAGCTCCCTGTACTAACCCCATGCTTGAACACAATCTCTACAACCAAATTGTTTCCTTGCTTGCATGAGTGGCGGCCATGTATTCTGCCTCTGTAGTTGATAGTGCCACTACAGATTGTTTCTTACTCATCCAACTAACTGCACCTCCAAATAGGTTAAACACATACCCACTTGAAGATCTTCTCTGATCCAGATCTCTAGCCCAGTCTACATCAACAAAGCCACGAATATCCAACATTTTGTCCAATCCTGGTCTTCCTTGGTAGCACAAACCATAATCACTAGTGCGATGCAAATACCTGAAAACCCGCTTCATTGTTGTCCAATGCTCCTTCCCTGGTTTTGACATAAACCTGCTCAATACTCCCACTGCATGTGCAATGTCTGGTCTAATACAAAACATTGCATACATCAAGCTACTGACTACACTTGCATATGGAACACGGGATATGTCCTCTTCCTCTTCTTGTGTCTTGGGACATTGTTTAGCAAATAACCTCACACCTACAGGAATAGGAACCTTCACCGGTTTACTAACCTGCATATTAAACCTCTGCAGTATTGTCTCGACATACTTCCTTTGGTTTAACTAGAGCTTCCTCTTTTCCTGATCTCTTTTAATTTCCATGCCCAAAATATAGTTTGGAGCACCAAGATCATTCATGTCGAATTTGGAGGAAAATTGGGTATTCAAATCCTGGATAATTTCTTTGTCATTTCCAATCAGTAACATATTATCCACATACAAGACCAGATAAATAACATGATCACGAATTAATTTAAAATATACACAGTGATCTACATTGCTTCTGGTGAAGCCAAGTCCCCGTATAAATGTATCAAATTTCTGATACCACATCCTTGGTGACTTTTTTAACCCATACAGAGACTTCTTTAATTTGCATACCAATTCTTTCTAACCCTTCACCGCAAAGCCTTCAGGTTGCTTTATGTATATTTCCTCTTCCAGATCCCTGTGAAGAAATGATGTCTTCACATCCATCTGTTCTACCTCAAAAATCAAAAGTAGTAGCAACAGATAAAAGTAATCTAATAGAAGTTACCTTGGCAACAAGAGAAAAAATATCACCAAAATCAATTCCCGACACTTGGGAATAACCTTTTGCTACCAACTGAGCTTTGTATTTCTCCACCTTTCCTTCTGCATTTGTCTTCTTCTTGAACATCCATTTGCTGCCAATGGGTTTCCTTCTAGCTGGAAACTCCACCAGATCCCAAGCCTCATTTTTGTGCAAAGATGCCATTTCATCAATCATGGCCTCTTTCCAGAGTTTTCCATCCTCTGAATCTACTGCTTCCTTCACAGTTCTAGGATCATCATCAGTAATAGATAAAGAAAAATTTAAACAGAAAGCAGATGGACTATACCTTTCTGGTTTCCTTCTTTCTCGAACTAATCTTCTCACACCCAGAGTTTGTGTCTCTTCATCTTCTGATTCCTCCTCTGCTGTAGAGTCTGATTCTTCCTCCTTAAGCTCAAACTCTATCTTCTCAGGTTCCTTTCATTAGACTTCATGTTTAACAACATCTTTTACCTCTCTGAACACCACATCTCAGCTGTACACAACCTTCCGTGTGACTGGGTTCCAAAGCTTATAACCCTTTAAACCATCCTTATACCCAATAAAGATGCACTTTTCAGATTTACTATCCAACTTGGTTCGTTTCTCCTTTGGAACATGTACATATGCATCACATCCAAATACCCTTAGATGTGAAAAAGAGGGTCTCTTACCCGTCCATACCTCTTGTGGAGTCTTATCCTCCAAAGCTGATGAAGGTGACCAGTTGACCAGGTAATATGTAGTATCCACTACCTCTGCCCAAAATTCTTGTCCTAACCCCACACCACTGAGCATGCTTCTTGCCCTTTCCATCAACTTCTTGTTCATTCTTTCTACAACTCCATTTCGCTGAGGTGTATATGGAGTAGTGTTCTACCGTGCTATACAACACTTCTTGCAGAATTCTTCAAATTCCATACTGCAAAACTCTCCACCATTATCTGTCCTCAGCACCTTTATCTTCTTCTCTGTCTGGTTTTCCACTAGAGCCTTAATTTTTTTAAACCTGTTAAAGACTTCATATTTCTTCTTAAGGAAATATATCCATGTATTCCTTGAGAAGTCATCTATAAATTATACATAGTACACAGACTTACTTAGTGATGGAATCTTCATAGGTCCAAACATATCATTGTGCACAAGCTCTAATATATGTTTCGCCTTCTTACCACCTGTAGAGCCTCTAACTTGCACTTGATTATCCATCATTACCTACAGCTTTTCCTCACTTATCCCTCTCTTTTGCTCTATTTTCCGCATAAACTTACCCAGATCATTACATTTGATGTCTTTAAGCATAATTGGTTAACTTTGCTTATGTTTTACTGTTGGTTTAGATTTTTGACATATAAACAGAGTTTCCGCAGCTGTTCAACAATTCCGCAGCTGTTCAGCAATTCCGCAGCTGTTCAGAGATTCCGCAGCCTTTTTGTTGTTTGATATACTCCACGTGTCTTCTCAAGGAACGAGCCACATGGGCATGTTGGGTTGGATGTACACATGGATCGTATGCTATTGGTTGAGCCAAACCAGTCACGTATGCCCTTGGTCAACGCAGGTATTCCCTCGGTCAAACGGTCAAGTTCTAAACGGTGGCACGGGAGCCGTGAGCAGTTGGGACACGGAACTATAGCTGGCATCTCCTCCACGCCACGAAGACAGCTAAAGACAGGATCCAAACATAGATTTGTCTCCCATGATGACCGTTTCCCTCAAAAGTGCACGGAGTTGCCTACGTGTTTGCTGCACAAGTTAATTAGCTAAGACTGCGTGTTGCTGCGTAGTTAATAAGTTAGGCTGTAGTTGCTTAGTTCACGCAGAGAGTAGTTGCCTCTGTGCTTATAAATAAAGCGTGTGCCAACGCTTATAGATTAGCTTTTTGAATATTGTAATTGCTGCGCTGATTCTGTTATAAAAACTCTGTTTTAGAAGGCTGTTCCTACAGCACTTTTCACTGTATTTTGACATGCTGGTTTTATAAAAAGAAGATTGTTCTGTTCACCTTTTCGTAGCTGATCTTTTAAGTTGGTTGCGTGGATGGAGGGCCCCCATCTATGACAGCCCGTGTACATAGTGTTTGATTTCATTTTCCTGCTTTCAACAATTTCTATTTCTTTCATCATGTATAATAGTATACCATTTGATTTCATGTCATTTTATTTCCAGCATCCATTTTAAACTGATCAGTATTGTTTTTGCAGGTTTTTAACCCAGGATTGTTTTGTCTTTGTGTATTTGCTTTATATCTGATGGTATTTTCAGTTGACATATTCAAAGTTGTTGCCTTTACTCTATTTTCATAGCTGATTTCTAGTTTAGTTTCTCAAAGTTGTATGTTAACATGTTGATGGTCTCTTTATCATAAGTTGTTCATCTTTTAGAGATCAGAATACTAATAAATTACAGCTGGCTTTGAGTACTTTTTAGACTAATCTTTAACTACTTCCTAATCGTGCTTCACATAATTCCATATGCTGAAAGCAGAGAGTTAGGAAGAGCTGAACATTATAACTAGTCTTTAAAGTAGATTTTTCTCATTTTTGATTACTTTTTAGACTTATCTCTCACTACTTCTTAATCGTGTTTCTCATAATTCCATATGTTGAAAGCAGAGAGTTAGGAAGAGTTGAATATTATAACTGGTCTTTAAAGTAGTTTTTCTTACCTTTTTATTTGCAGCAGCATGAATAGTGTCTAGTGCCATTAGAAAGTGGTTCTTTGCTTTCAGTTCATTTCAAGTTATTTATTTCTTTCAAGCTTTTTCTTTGCAAGTTTAGAAGGTAGTTAGAAATCACCTGTAACACACACTCACTCATTTAGAAATCACCTTACACACACACTCACTCATCTGTTTATAAAATCTCCATTCCATCTTAGGAAGATAAATTGACCACAAACAACACCCCCAAACGACAAAAAAAAGATCTAAGAGGTTGCTTAAGTACATATAGTACACCTTCACTTCATCAGCTTACGAGCCCCGGGTTGACAATTAATGACATCAATTTAGAAACACTAAATTGACTAAACATTTTGGCGCCATTGCCGGGGAAGTGAAATTAAGTAGCCATATTCTTAGAAAAAAAAAAACATAAAATTTCAAGGAAAGAAGTTGATAACCTATCAAAGTATGCTCTCCTCTTGCACTTCAAGGTGATCTGGAGGATCAGAAAAGAGAAAGTTATTGATTTAGTAGTTTCTTGAGTATGCTCTCTTCTTGCACCTAGAGTGACCTGGAAGATCAGAAAAAGAACTATTAACTTGACTTAAAGAAAAAAAAAAAAAAAAAATGACATGCATAGAGCTAGAGATTCTAGGGGAAGGTTTTTAGCTAGAGCTCGAAGTTCAATTTTTACAAGTCCATCTGCTTCAAGGGATAGACAAGAGACACCTCCCTTATCTCCAACCGACACTCCTAGTCCTAGAATTCCTGGAATTCAAGAGCCAAGAGTTGACTCTCCTACACCTTCTATTGAATTTGAACCAGGAAGAGACTCTTCTCTTTCTCCTACAGAAAGACGAATTGTAATTGAGGAAGTGGAATCATCTGAAGAAGAAGGAGAAATCTCTTCTCATTCACCTTTTGTAGAGGAACCAGAAGATTTTGAAATCCCTAGGAGAACCATCATGGCAGAGGAAGAAGGAGGTGGTAGAGGTAGAGGTAGAGGTAGAGGAGGAGGAGGAAACAACAACAATAATGGAGGTAGAGGTCCCCTTGGAGGAGGAAATAGAGATGGGGATAATTCATTTGGGTTTCCCATTGTTAATGAGGATTCCCAAGCCACTATGAAAAACATATCACCATCTGTCCTCCCAAATTTCCATGGGTTAAGAACTGAGGACCCTGAAACATTTTTATTTGAGTTTGAAGTGGTGTGTCGAACTTATGACTACCTGGATGACTCTCAGAAACTCAAATTGTTCCCTTCAACACTGAAGGATCAAGCCTTGAAATGGTTCATGGGGTTACTCACTCAATCCATTAGGTCTTGGGATGAAATGAAACAGACATTTTTGGATAGGTATTTGGACTATTGTATGCCTACTAATCACAAGGACGAGGTTTTTAAAATGATACAAAGAGAAGATGAGAGCTTAGAAGATTTACTTGAAAGATTTCAATATAACTTGAAAAGAGCAAAAATGAGTAGCTTGGATGAAGAGACCTTAAAAGCCCTCTTATTAAAAGCCATTAGGGATGAATGGATAGATATCTTAAACATGATGGGGAAAGGGGATATTTCTCAACTTTCACTCAATGATATAGCAGAACTTTGTATCCATCTCTCAAGAGGCAAATCAAAAACTCAAAAAGGGCCTAGAGATCCTTCTCTCCTTAGAGCAAATAAATCTGCAACAGGATCAGTAAGTAGGGCTGAAATCGGCAATATGCTTGATGAATTCAAAACTGACATCTTAGGGAGTCTTAGTGAACAACTAGATACCCTTAAGATTCACAATAAACAAAAAGCAGAAGCTGAGGCTTTGGCCATTTTTTGCCCGAAATGTAGAAAGAAACATGCTTTAAGGGAATGTCCCTTGGACACACACGTTGTAGAAACATGTGTAATTTGCTCAGAAACTCATGAGACTAAGGATTGTCCTTCAATACCTGGCCTCAAAGCAGTCTTTCAAGAGGATCCAAATACACTTGAATCTCTCTGTTTTATTGCAAGGAGACTTTGGCAAGGGCAACAGAATCAAGGGTTTAACAACTCTATGAATTCTCAATCCCAACCAAATTGGAATCCTTGGCAACAACCTTGGCCTCAACCTCAAAATGCTTTTCAAGCATGGATGCAAAGCATGCAAAATCCTTATGGGAGATTTGCTCAATTCTATCAATATCCTCCATCATTTCAGAATCAGCAGGCTCCACAACTTCCAAATCAAGGTCAACAACTATCATTGCCATACCCTCAACAACAACAACCTCCTCCACAAAATCAAAATTCTCAACTATCGCTTCAATCCCAGCAGAAATCAAATCAACTGCCCTCTCAGCCATTACCAAATCCAAATAATAGGAACCCTCAAAATGCTTACATGATGGAAGGTCAACCATTCCCTACCTATATGGTTGTTCCTCTCAATGAAGTACAACTCAGATCAGGTAGAATCTTAGATCAACCTTCTACAAGTGTTCAACAACCAAGCATTTCTGAGGAAGAATCTCTCAAAGTCAATAAGGGTTCTGAAGTATCACTTCAAAACCAAAATATCCAAAAAGAAAAAGAAAAAGAATCAACCTCTACAACTCCCATAGTTGAGAAACCTACACCTTTAGCTACACCTCCTTTTCCTGAAAGATTACAAATTGACAAAGGAGTGGAAAAGCAAATATGGGTGCCTGACTATAGTTTTCTAGATGAATTGAAGAATGCCTGTATCAAGATCCCCTTGTTACAAGCCATTAAGGAAATTCCCATTCTAGTAAAGACAATAAAGGAGTTGAGTTTGAAGAAAACAGGAAAGAGAACCAGAGATACCAAAAGGATACATCTAGTTGGAAAAATTGCAGACATTATGATGGGTAAGATTACCATGCAAAAGTATGTGGATCCCGGTAGCCCTATTGTCAAGACTCATATTAATGGGGTTGAAATCCCAAATACTTTGATTGATTTAGGAGCCGCTATCAACATCATGAGTAGACAGACCATGGATCAGTTAAAGCTTCCTAACCTTCTCTTTACACCTACTTTACTGCAACTTGCAGATAGATCAATCATTAAACCTGATGGTGTATTGGAAGACATTCCAGTCTCCCTAGACTCTTGGGAATATCCAGTTGATTTTATGATTTTAACTCCCAAGAACAATCTAGGAGGACATCCTCTTATCTTAGGAAGACCTTGGTTAGCAACAGCTGATGCTTTTATCAGTTGTAGGTCTGGGGACATGTATATATCAGATGGTAATTCCACCAAGAAATTCAACTTGTATCCTCCAGCAAAGGCAATAACAGAAATAGGAGAAGATGAGTGGGTTGATGATGAGGATACTATTCAACCTGTTCTAACCATCTCTGAGATCAGTGAGGATAGTCAAATTCTAAATACATTAGAAAATTTTGAAATACCTTTAGAATATGACTCTACACAGTTTCAGTTAGATGCAGACATTGAATATCTCTCCTCTAGACAGATGTCTCTCTTCTCAATGGAAGAGTTTGGTAGTTCTACAGTTGAAATCCTTCCAGGAAAAACATTGAACATTAACAAAAACTTGGAAAGACCACAACAAGAAGAATTAACTAAACTTTTGCAAAAACATTCCACTGCATTTGCATGGGAATACACTGACATGAAAGGAATCGATCCTAAGACTTGTATTCATCACATCTATATTGAAGAAAACAGCAGACCTATTAGGCAACCACAAAGAAGGATGAATCCAAACCTTAGGGAAATCGTGAAAGAAGAACTCCAGAAATTGCTCAAGGTAAACTTCATTTACCCCATTTCAGATAGCCAATGGGTTTCTCCCTTGGTTATAGTGCCCAAAAAGAATGGTAAATGGAGAGTTTGCATTGATTATCGAGAATTGAACAAGGCAACCTTAAAGGATCATTTCCCTCTACCTTTTATTGATCAGGTACTAGACACTTTAGCAGGTAAAAAGTATTTCTCATTCCTGGATGGTTTTAGTGGGTATAATCAAATTCAGGTAGCACCTGAAGATCAAGACAAAACCACATTTACTTGTCCTTGGGGAACTTTTGCCTACCGAGTACTCCCTTTTGGACTGTGCAATGCACCCGCTACATTTCAAAGGGCTGTACTAGGAATCTTTTCAGATCTGATTCATGATTGTGTAGAGGTATACATGGACGATTTCACAGTTTATGGTAATACATTTGAAGAAGCTTTGGAAAATTTGGAAAAAGTACTGATAAGATGTAAGGAAACAAATCTTTCTTTAAGTCATGAAAAGTGTTTTATGATGTTTACTGAAGGGATTGTTTTAGGACATCATATTTCAGGAGATGGGATTAAGGTTGATAGATCCAAAGTTGAAGTCATCTCTAAGTTACCTGTTCCAAATTGCCAGAAAGATGTTAGAAGTTTTCTTGGGTTTACTGGATATTACAGAAGATTTATTGAAAACTTCACTAAGATAGCATCTCCTCTTTTCAAATTGCTTACCAAAGACTGTGAGTTCAAATGGGATCCTGAGTGTCAATCTGCCTTTGAAGCTTTAAAGACTAGAATATCTGAAGCACCCATCTTAAGGGGGCCAAATTGGAAACTCCCTTTCCACATTTCTACTGATGCTTCAGATACAGCTCTAGGAGCTGTTTTGGGACAAAAGGATTTGATCCCTTATGCCATTTATTACACCAGTAAAAATTTGACTCCCACTGAGTTAAATTATACTGTTACAGAAAAAGAGTTCTTAGCTGTGGTACATGCGATCAATAAGTTTAGACACTACATAACCGGCTATGAAACCTTTGTCCATACTGATCACTCTGCCATAAGATATTTAATGAACAAACCTGTTACTAATGGTAGAGTTACAAGATGGCTTTTACTCTTACAAGAATTCAACATTACTGTGTTAGATAGACCTGGAAAACAAAACACAGTAGCTGATTTCTTGTCTAGAATCCAAAACACTAATGAAGATTCTCCAGTAGAAGATAAGTTTCCAGATGAATACTTGTTTGCAGTAACTACCAAGACTCCTTGGTATGCAGATATGGCTAATTATCTAGTTACAGGGAAGCTACCTCTACACTTATTTCCTAATGAGAAAAGGAAAATCATTCAGGAGAGTTCACATTATTCTTGGATTTCTAATGAATTTTTCAAAATAGGGCCAGATTGTATAATCAGAAGGTGTGTTCGGGAAGATGAAATGCCTGACATCCTTAAGGCATGTCATGATGAACCATGCGGCGGGCACTTTGCTGACAAGAGGACAGCCTATAAAATCCTTTCTCTAGGATATTATTGGCCTTCTCTCTTTAAAGATGCAAAGCAGTATGTTAGAAGGTGTGACAGCTGCCAAAGAGTTGGGAGACCAACTCCTTCAAATGAAATGCCACTACAGCCTCAGGTATGCATCGAACCCTTTGAGAAATGGGCTCTAGATTTCGTTGGACCAATTAATCCACCATCAAAGCAAAAGAAGTATATATTGGTTTGTACTGATTATGTTACTAAGTGGGTAGAAGCAAAAGCTTTACCTTCTGCCACTGAAAATTCAGTTGTTCAATTTCTTTTTGAGGATATTTTTACTCGTTTTGGTGTCCCAAGAGAAATTGTAACAGATCAAGGAAGCCAATTTACATCTAAATTGATGGAGAAGCTGATGGAGGAATATAAGATCAAGCATAGAACATCTACTCCATACCATCCGCAATCAAATGGCCAAGTGGAATCTACCAATAAAGTTCTTGAAGGCATTATCACTAAGACTGTTCATCTTCATAGAAGAGATTGGGCGGAAAGGCTTCCTGAAGCCTTATGGGCCTATAGAACTACATGGAGGAACATAACAGGACATTCTCCCTATGAACTTGTTTATGGGAAGGAAGTCCTGTTCCCCATTGAGTTCCAAATCAAGACCTTCAAGATGGCAGTCCAGTTGGGGATGAGCCTCACAGAAGCCCAAAGACACAGAATGGATCAGCTAAATAAGCTAGATGAAATAAGACAAGATGCAATTCTAAGGACCGATCTAGTTCAGCACCAAAGATCTAAATGGCATGATCGTCATATCAAAGAAAGAAAGTTTCAGAAAGGAGATTGGGCTCTATTGTTTGATTCAAAGTTTAAGGACTTCAAAGGAAAATTTCAAACTCATTGGCTTGGGCCATATGAGATTGATGAAGTCTTTAAAAATGGAGCAGTTCGAGTGAAGACCATTGATGAGCTTCAAACACCTCTTATTGTGAATGGCCATAGATTGAAAGTCTACCAGAGGCCACTCTCAAAAGAGGAATTTGTCAAGTTGTTTAAAGAAGATTCTGCAATCAGGTTGGTGGAGAAGGATTCTTCTCCTCCATCAGCCTAATCTTTGGTTTTTGAACAAAAAAAAAGGAAAAAAAAAAAGAATAAGTGTATAAGCCTGAAAACCAATCTCTGATTGGCAGTCTTATGCAGAAAACCTGAGGTGAAAATCAGGGTCACCTGACACCTCATGTTTTCCAAAAAAAAAAAAAAAAATCTCTCTCTCTTCCATCTCATTTCGCCATTTCATCCACTTCATTCACCATCTTATTCACTCAACCACTCTCACTCCACCTCATTTCTTTCCATTCATCCATCCATTACATTCCATTCCACCAATAAAGTTATTGTCAGATTTATTTTTACACAGCTAAAATTGTTTTGTGCAGTCAGAAGGGTATTTCTGCAGTTTTTGCAGCTGAGGAGCAATTCCGCAGCCAATATCCCAATTCCGCAGCCAATACACTTTCTGCACCTGCATAAAAAAAAAAAAAAAAAACACAGTCTGTTTAAAGAAGGAATCTGCAGTCCAAAGGTCATGTAGCAGCAACAAACAATGAAAGGTTAATGTCAGATAAGCAAAAGGAATCAAAACGCGGACACCTAAGGTATGATCTAATTTCTAAACCTATGGTTATAACATTTTGCATAGTTTACGGGTTGTGTTTTTTGCCATTCAATGTAATGATTGCCAATTCTCTCCATTACTCGACCAAAATCCCCGTATCTCTCAGCCTTAACAGCCACCATTCATCACGATTTAAAAGCCCACACACGGTTGCGTTTCCATTTAAATTTTCATACCTAAGTGACGTAGACAATTGTACTACGGCTCTCTGTGTTATGATTCCGCAGCCAAATGTACACTCATGACCGAAGTCTAAGGACTTAACCGTTTCTTCCCATCATTCATAACCCTCCTACGCATGTATTATCTCATTCACGCAGTTGTTTCACTTCCGCATTTTCCTTGCTTTCCACTGCTCTGCCTTATTCACCACTCTGTCATCGTAACCATACTCTGTTTCGTTTCTCTCCTCTGCTAAACTTTGACCACAGTTGTGAATGTATTACGGCTGTTGTGTTGAAGCCGTAAGTCTACTGTGTGGAAACCACTGTTGAAGCCGTAAAGCTGTTGAGTTAAAGCCGCTGTTGAAACCGTATAACCCGTCCTCAAGAGTATTAAAACAGAGCCAGAGAATCGATGGGTAAACTTCTGAGGGCAGAGCCAGAGGGCTCCAAATTTCTGGAAGGATATCCCCAAGTCAAAGACCCTTTGCAAAAGGCAAATTGGCTCCAGTGCATTCCAAAATTCAAGGGTTATCATAAAGAGGTCACAAAGACTTTTGCACGTTCTTTCAAAGAGAAAGACAACCAAGTGGAGATAGGAGATCTGAAATTCACAGTCACCGAGAGCAGTTTGGCACAGGCCACTTCACTACCACAAACTGGAGAGAGATGGTTCAAAAACCGATCAGTACAAGACCAGCAATGGAAGCAAATTCTGAAGAATCCAGGTATGGACACTAGCATCTTTACAAAAGGAATCCCTGTTAATCTTGTCAAAGAAGAATGGACAGCTCTGCTTCTACTAGTACAAAAATTCTTTACATGTGAGGGAAGGTTTGGAGTTCTATATGTTTATCATGCCAAAATTATGATGCATTTCTTAGGAGAGCATGACATTAACCTTCCATACTTTTTACTCTCAAGCCTTAGAAAAATGTGCTCAATAGTCCAAAGAAACCCAAGAAACATTGAGCCACATTTATACCATCATGGGCTTGTCAAAATACTAGTTGAAGAACAGTTAAAGGCCAAAAGGGATACCTGGGAAAGATTTCTTGTGAGAAACCACTTCGAAGAGGCAGGAGAAGCCTCTGTGCCTAGAAAGAGTAGAAGAAAAAGAGAAGAGGTTACCCCAGAAACTGCTGTCCAAGACCTTGTTGAAGAAGAAAATGTTGCCCATTATTCTGAACATGAAATTGACCCTGAACCTGCTGTAGACATTGATCAAACAGCCCAAGAAATCATTACAGAAACCCTGCAAGAAATTGTATAAGAAGCTGCTCAAAAGAAAAAGGAGAGTAGGAAGAAACAAAAGAAAGATAAAGGAAAAGCCATAGCCCAAGAATCCTACCTTACTCCTAAGAATTCCAGTGAAGAGGACACTCAGCCATTGGCACATAGGTTGGCCCAACTTCATGAGGCTGCCCTTTCCAAGAAGATGCAAAAACAAAAACAGAAGCAACAAAAAGAAAAACAGAGCATCACCACCGTGAGAAGGAGCAGCAGGTTACAAAGCAAAATGGGGGCCACCAAGAACAAAGAGTCATTCTTTATTGACTTGAGCACACCTAAAAAGGTTGCTACAAGACTTGACTTTGAGAAAAGCTCTCCACATGTTGAGCAGGTTGAGACTAGCCCTCCACGTGAGGAAAGTCCTTTTGAGCATGAGCCTGAATTTGAACATGAACCTGAATTTGAGCATGAGCCTAGTCCAAAGAGGTCACCAGAGATTGACCCAGACCAGCAGAGAGTATATAACTACTTGGAAACATTAGAACAAGCTGTTGCTGGTCCAAGCACTGTTCTACCTCTTGAACAGCAAGTTCAATCACTGAAGCAAGAAGTATTTGAGCTAGAGGTACTAAATCGCCACATCAAACAAGAAAATGAAAAACTGAAGGAACAGAGCAATGTGGACAAGATGGTCCAAGATAATACCATGCTTCATATGGGCCTTTGGCAAAAGGAAAACAAAAAGCTCAAGAAGAAATGCAGGAAGTTAAGCAGAGCTTTGATCAATTTAAAATTCAGATGTTTGATGAAAAGACCAAGAGTCAATGTGGCCACACAGAGGAAGAGGAGAAGACTAGATGTCTTAGCAGAGGCATCTCAGTAGGTGGATTAAACAATGTTTTCGTTGCATGAGGACATGCAACACCCTCGTAGTGGGGGTATGTAGAGCCTCTAACTTTCACTTGATTATCCATCATTACCTACAGATTTTCCTCACTTATCCCTCTCTTTTGCTCTATTTTCCGCATAAACTTACCCAGATCATTACATTTGATGTCTTTAAGCATAATTGGTTAACTTTGCTTATTTTTTACTGTTGGTTTTTAGATTTTTGACATATAAACAGAGTTTCCGCAGCTGTTCAGCAATTCCGCAGCTGTTCAGCAATTCCACAGCTGTTCAGAGATTCCGCAGCCTTTTTGTTGTTTGATATACTCCACGTGTCTTCTCAAGGAACGAGCCACATGGGCATGTTGGGTTGGATGTACACATGGATCGTATGCTATTGGTTGAGCCAAACCAGTCACGTATGCCCTTGGTCAGCGCAGGTATTCCCTCGGTCAAACGGTCAAGTTCTAAACGGTGGCACGGGAGCCGTGAGCAGTTGGGACACGGAACTATAGCTGGCATCTCCTCCACGCCACGAAGACAGCTAAAGACAGGATCCAAACATAGATTTGTCTCCCATGATGACCGTTTCCCTCAAAAGTGCACGGAGTTGCCTACATGTTTGCTGCACAAGTTAATTAGCTAAGACTGCGTGTTGCTGCGTAGTTAATAAGTTAGGCTGTAGTTGCTTAGTTCACGCAGAGAGTAGTTGCCTCTGTGCTTATAAATAAAGCGTTTTCCAACGCTTATAGATTAGCTTTTTGAATATTGTAATTGCTGCGCTAATTCTGTTATAAAAACTCTGTTTTAGAAGGCTGTTCCTACAGCACTTTTCACTGTATTTTGACATGCTGGTTTTATAAAAAGAAGACTGTTCTGTTCACCTTTTCGTAGCTGATCTTTTAAGTTGGTTGCGTGGATGGAGGGCCCCCATCTATGACAGCCCGTGTACATAGTGTTTGATTTCATTTTCCTGCTTTCAGCAATTTCTATTTCTTTCATGTATAATAGTATACCATTTGATTTCATGTCATTTTATTTCCAGCATTCATTTTAAACTGATCAGTATTGTTTTTGCAGGTTTTTAACCCGGGATTGTTTTGTCTTTGTGTATTTGCTTTATATCTGATGGTATTTTCAGTTGACATATTCAAAGTTGCTGCCTTTACTCTATTTTCATAGCTGATTTCTAGTTTAGTTTCTCAAAGTTGTATGTTAACATATTGATGGTCTCTTTATCATAAGTTGTTCATCTTTTAGAGATCAGAATACTAATAAATTACAGCTGGCTTTGAGTACTTTTTAGACTAATCTTTAACTACTTCCTAATCGTGCTTCACATAATTCCATATGCTGAAAGCAGAGAGTTAGGAAGAGCTGAACATTATAACTAGTCTTTAAAGTAGATTTTTCTCATTTTTGATTACTTTTTAGACTTATCTCTCACTACTTCTTAATCATGTTTCTCATAATTCCATATGTTGAAAGCAGAGAGTTAGGAAGAGTTGAATATTATAACTGGTCTTTAAAGTAGTTTTTCTTACCTTTTTATTTGCAACAGCATGAATAGTGTCTAGTGCCATTAGAAAGTGGTTCTTTGCTTTCAGTTCATTTCAAGTTATTTATTTCTTTCAAGCTTTTTCTTTGCAAGTTTAGAAGGTAGTTAGAAATCACCTGTAACACACACTCACTCATTTAGAAATCACCTTACACACACACTCACTCATCTGTTTATAAAATCTCCATTCCATCTTAGGAAGATAAATTGACCACAAACAACACCCCCAAACGACAAAAAAAAGATCTAAGAGGTTGCTTAGGTACATATAGTACACATTCACTTCATCAGCTTACGAGCCCCGGGTTGACAATTAATGACATCAATTTAGAAACACTAAATTGACTAAACACCACCAGAGGGGAAACTCACCCGATTCTGCTTCCCGTTTACACAATTTTCACAGAAATCAAAATCCAGAGAGCTATTACTCATACCTTCTACCATACCTTTACCATGAAGTATTCAAAGGCCCTTCTCTCCAATATGTCCAAGCCTTTGATGCCACAACATGGTCTTTTCTCCAGAGACCACTAGATTTTTTGCTCCACTTTCAAGAACCACGGAACTATTGCACCCATCAACAACAGTGCTACCATGCAACTTGTACAGAGTTCCAATCCAATCTCCCCACATCAATACCAATGCTCCCCGAACCATCTTGCAGGTATCCTTCTCGAACACTGTTTTTACACCGGCATCATCCAGCTTGCTAACAGAAATCAGATTTCTAGCTAATGCAGGAATATGCAGAACACCCAGAAGTGTTCTAACCCTTCCAACTTGGAGCTTCAACTTTACTTTTCCACGACCAATGATTCTAGCCTTCCTGTCATCCCCGAAGAGGACATCACCACCATCATATTTCTCATACTCACAGAACCACTTTCTATGGGGAGTGAAGTGAAAGGATGCACCTGAGTCAATCAACCATGCCTCATGATCTACATGTGTACTTGAAGAAGCCAAGTACACATCCCCACCTTCATCTGAGGTGGTTTTCGCCTCTGCAAAAGGAGCCTCATTAGATCCCTTTCCTTTGTCAGGAGCTTTAGATTTACAGTCCCTTTTGAAGTGGCCTTCCTTTCTGCATTTCCAACACACCACCTTTACAGGTTTTCCTGGAGATTTAGATCTCCCTCTAGATTTAGATCTCCCACTCGATGACTTATTTTTGTTTCTGTTCTGGGACCGTCCTCGTACAAATAAGGCATCACCATTTTAGCTCTCCATATTTTTCCATCTCATCTCCTCCGTCAGCAAGGATGAGACTATTTCATCAAACTGCAAGGCAGTTGCATTGCTACCTGTTGCAATAACTAGACTATCCCACGAATTTGGTAGAGAACACAACAAACTGATGCACTTATATTCATCTAAAATTTTAATATCAACAAATGCTAACTGACTTACCACAGTATTAAATGCATTCATATGCTCTGTCATTGAGTCTCCATCTTTCATCCTCAGGTTATACAGCTTTTTCCGTAGAAACAGTTTATTCACCAGAGACTTAGATTGGTACAATGTCCCTAACTTGTCCCACAAAGCCTTCGCCATAGCTTCCCCTGATACATTCAACAATACTGAATATGATACACAAAATCATATTGTGCTCTTTGCCTTCCAATCCAACTTCTTCCATTCTTCATCGAACACTCCCATTGGTTTAGTACCCGGATCTACCGCAATCCACTGATCTTTATCCACCAACAGATCCTCCATCTTGAGTTTCCACAACTCAAAACTCTGACCATTAAATTTCTCGATATCTATCTTTCCACTACTTTCCATCTTCTTTCACCACCGGAATCGATCCCGCAGATCTCCCACTGAAAAGGGTCTACCATAGGCCCGAGCAAAACCCCTTAGCAACAAAGGCGTCCCCTTGAAGCCAAAACAACTCTAATACCAAATGTAGGTTTTAACCCTGTAAAAAAATTACCTGCATACGAATTCTAAAACAAAGAAAATAAAAAATGCGAGAGAATAATACATAAAACACGTATTTCCCCTGGATCCCAAAACCGGGATTACTAGCTTGATTTTTCATTATGTTCCTTTCAATGTTATAATACATATTTATACATGCCTAAGCATCCAATACCATGGACTGAAAACCATAGCGTCCAATACCATGGACTGAAAACCATCACGTCCAAAAAACATGTGCGAAAATCATGCAAAAAACCATTGGTGGGTCCGCCCAAAAAGTGGGGTTATGGGTACACCTCAAACCCCCTATGACCCCCCCACCCTGCTACACAATCAGCGCCATGAAAGGGGTCTCTGCCCCCCCTATAACCCCCCGATTAACTACGTGGGCTAGTCATGGAAAGAATATAACACAACCCAACAATCCTAGAAGTATATGATGAGGAATGGGTACATGCAATCAACTATGAACACATCCCATTCATATGTCGTGAATGTCATAAACATGGTCACCTCTTCAGAGATTGCCCACTCAACAAAAGGGAGGACAACATAAAAACCAACATAAGAAAAAACCCTGAAGGTTTCACCAAAGTGGGAGGTAGAGGGAAAGGGGGGGGGTGGAATAGTACCAAAAGAAACCTAGCGAGAACAAGCTACCAAGTCATAACAGTTTCGAGATTTTAGAAGAAGAGGGGGAAAAAATGGAATGAACAACGAACTGGAGGACAATCATGCAGAGAAGGAAAAAGAGGATGGCATGGAAATCATTCAGGAAAACAATGAACAAAATGAGGACCTATCAAGCACTATGGAACTTGGCAGGGACCATGAGATGACCCCAAGTGAAGGTACTATGGAGGACCACAACCTACAGGAGATTCTTGAGAGGGAAAACCTTGATCTAGAAAAGTTTCTAGAGTAGGGAACCAACAAAGATATTGACTCTCTACCACAAGAGGAGTTTGACAGAGTACAACAGCTATTCCTCCGAAGGTCTCAAACAAGGGCTACGTGACTCAAAAGGAACCACAACAGCCAAGAGAACAGATGGGTTAAATCAATGGAGATAACATTAGTACACTCCACCAACAACCCAGGCAAGAAAAGAGGAAGGAAGAGACAGAATGAACTGCTGACAAAGTGTGGGAAACTCATGATTAATTTAGGTAAGATGAAAGATCTCACCAGTTACTCTTTTACAAACCCACCATTATGAAGCTTACAACCTGGAACATTAGAGGTCTAGGAAGTAAAAGAAAACAAATAAATCTCAATAACAGAATAAAAGAAGAAAAGCCAAATATGGTGTTTATACAGGAAACAAAATGGTCAGTAGACAAAATCATAGAAATACATAGCAAATGGCTTTTTAAATATTAGTACCTAGAAGTCAAAGCAAATAATACAGTGGGAGGAATTATCACTCTATGGAATCCTCAGAAATTTGGAATCATGGATGCTGAGGCATCCATAAACCACCTTTCAATGGTTATCCAACCTTTGGGGGACAAGGAATGTTACATGATCACAAATTTCTATGGTCCTCAACATCTTAAAGACAAACTCAGGCTCCTCACCTCACTGGAGGAGCTAAGAGAGAGACACCCAGTAATGCCCTGGATTCTGGGAGGGGACTTCAACATGATCAGATCTCTCACAGAGAAAAAAGGAGGGACTAGAACACTTGGAAGAGACTCAATTGCCTTCCAGAACTTCCTAAACAACATGAGACTAGTGGATATGGAAACAATAAATGGTACCTTCACATGGAATAACAAGAGAGGAGGAGCTTCTCAAGTTGCCTCGAAACTAGACAGATTCATAATCTCAGAGGACCTCCTTCTCACTGGTCGTATCATGACAGCTTTTATCCTCCCTTTCGGAGGCTCAGACCACTGGCCCATTCAACTAGAAGCTTCATTCATTGGCACTCCGAGGAACAGACCTTTCAGGTTTGAAAATGTCTAGCTCACTCACCCTGACTTCATCACTAATATTGGAAAATGGTGGGTGGAAGACATGCCCATTCAAGGCACAAAAGTGTTCCTCCTACAAAAAAGACTCAAAAAAATCAAGATAAGGCTTAAATAATGGAACAAAAATGAGTTTGACAATATTTTTAAAGCCAAAAGAGAAGTGGAAAAAAAATTACAGGAAACTAACCAAATTCTCATCACAGAAGGCTTCACAGAGGAAAGGAAAATGCAAGCAGACTCTCTTCAACAAGAATGGGACAACAGATTCCAACAACAGGAAATCTTCTGGAGATAGAAATCAAGAGTGCAATGGATTAAAGAAGGGGAAAGAAATACTAGGTTCTTTCACAAGTCTACCATGGAACATAGGGCACATAATCAGATCAAAAAACTCATAGATCCTTATGGGAAAGAGCTAAATACTCACAAGGAAATGGAATCTGTTCTAGTACAACATTTTCAAAACATAGCAGAGGAGACCATTGCAGACAGAGCTCAATTTATCAACAGTTTCACTCAGCATATTCCAAAATTGGTATCCAGGGAAGACAATTATAATCTCAACAGGCCAGTGATGGAAGAAGAGGTCAAGGAAGTAATCAAAGAGATGCACAATGGGAAAGCTCCAGGCCTGGATGGTTTCAATGTAGACTTCTTCAAAACATGCTGGGAAACAGTCAAACATGATATTCTTGATGTGGTGGAGGATTCGAGAAAATCAAGAACAGTTCTAAGAGTGCTTAATGCATCCTTCATAGCCTTAATCCCTAAATAGGAAAAAGCCATGACACTAGACAGATTTAGACCCATAGCTTTATGCAATGTGGTGTATAAAATCATTTCCAAAGTTATTGCTAATAGACTCAAACCCCTTCTTCCAACGCTCATGTCAGAGGAGTAGACTGGATATGTGGAAGGTAGAAAAATTCTCAATAATATCATTCAAGCTCACGAAGTGGTTCATTCCCTCAAGACTAATAAGCAAGCAGGTATGATAATACAGCTTGACATAGCGAAAGCTTATGATAAGCTAAGCTGGTCATACATCAGGGAAGTTCTAAAAGCGTATGGCTTTGACCACAACTAGATAAGATGGGTCATGGCCCTGGTTACCTCAGCCAGTTGTTCAATCCTACTTGATGGCTCTCCATCTAGAACCTTCAGGCCATTGAGAGGTCTCAGGCAAGGAGATCCGCTCTCCCCTTTCCTCTCCATTCTCATGATGGAAGAATTGGGCAAAGCTGATCCGGACTTAAACAGGAATGCAAAAAATTACAGAGATAACCATAAACACATATTGCAGTGGAAATAATACTTCATTTCATTAATGTAAAATACTCAAATATTCTTACAAACAGTAATGGAAATAAACCAGCTAGGGCAATGGTAGCTTATCTCTAAGAAGAGATGTGGTGGCTACATGCCTCTGAACTATGTTACAATGAGGCTCGAAGGCCTATTTATTGTTTAGAAACAATGGAAAACCCTTAACATTCCAAAACCTAACCCTAGAAGATGAAACGCCAAACTGTAGGCCCCGTTCAGGTAAATTGGTACATCAACTTCTCGAGGTCATAACTTTGGCATACAATCTCTGTTTGACACGTACAATAGCTCGTTAGAAAGATCTATCCAAGCACTACCACTTTGGGAAGGCCATCATCGGTCCATGGACCCATGTTGCCCCCAGATTTCCCCAAAAACGTCATTTAGGGCCTCAAAATGGCTCCGAAAGTTCAGCACCCGAAAAAACTGCTAAAAATAGTAACTTGTGCTACAATTAAGGAAACTGAAAATGCTGAGAGAAACAATGGTGGGGGTCCAAGTGGACTTGGTAGGTGACCACCAATATCCACCTGGATCATTCCTCCCCCCTTAGGAAGCAATGGTCCCCATTTCATTGAATTCCTCCATGAGATGAGGAAACTTTTGCTGAACTTGGTCCCTAGTGAGCCACTTGCCCTAGTGAAGGAGTTGGCCTGCTTTGACAACTCGGTACAGTTGGATATTCTATTGGCAAGTGTTCTTGATCTGTGTTTCCATGATCCGATCAATTTCAGCTTGTTCCATGCAATCTGGTTTTAATTCTATGGGTGTGAGCTGTTCTGCAATGTCAGATGTGTCTAGCAATGGTGGAAAGTATGGCCGAAGGCTGTCCACATTGAACACTAGGTGCGGGCCAAGGAATGGGGGAATGTTGAGCTCAAATGCATTGTCTCCCACAGCCTAAGTAATGGTGTAAGGACCATAGCGGATTGGTCTCAGTTTCCGATAGGCTTCAGTAAGGTGTTCCTTTTGCAAATGCAACCAGACTTTGTCACCCACCTGAAACTTGTGTGGCACCCGATGTTGATCATGTCACTGCTTGTACTTGGCATTTGATTTCTCCAGAATGTCATGGACCTGCTGGAAAATATGTTGGATGTGCTCAATGAAGCTGGTTTCCTTGTCTCTTTCAGACTGGACATGAGCCGAATCTATGTGAGTAGCTGCAAGTGGCATGGCCACATCAATGGGACATAGTGGCTAGAATCCGAAGCCCACCTGAAAAGGGCTATGGCCAATCAAGTTGTGAAGAGCTCGGTTGTAGCTGTGCTGAACATAGGGGAGGCTCTCGTCCCATTTGTGTGGATGCTTTGAGTTGTACATGCACAAAATGTGTACAATCATCCTATTGACAACCTCTATCTGGCCATCAGTTTGACGATGGAAGGTTGTGGACTTAGTGAGTTTGGTTTCCAGCATTGACCAGAGACTGACCAAAATGTACTGAGGAACTGACTGTCCCAATCTGAGATGATAGACTATGGGATCACAAAGTGCACCCACACTCGTTCAAAGAAGAGTTTAGCAGTGGTTTCTGCTGTGATATTCTTCTTGCAGGCCACCATAATGGCCATCTTCGAGAACTTGTCGACGACCACAAAAACATAGTCATTTCCATGCTTAGTGGAAGGAAGTCCTGACATGTAATCCATGGAGATGGATTCCCAAGTTCGACTAGGGGTAGGCAGCGGGGTATAGAGGCCTTGCTTATTGATGGTCGGTTTGGCAATGGCATAGGTAGTACATGATCTGATGTACTTCCCAACATCCTGTCGAAGATTCGGCCAATAGAAATAATTTTGTAGTACTGCCACTGATTTCTCGACCCCAAAATGCCCAGCAGCCCGACTATAGTGTGCTTCCCAAATCATCTTGGCATGCTCGCTTGAAGGAACACAAAGGTGACCCAAGTGGCATAACAGGGCATCCTGGAGGTGAAAATCTGGAACATGCTGACCCTCCAAGAGTGTCTGGTATGTCTGGCCGAATTCTAGGTGGCTATTGTAGAGAAGTGGCCAATCAGAAGCCTCGTGCCCACAAGAGTTGAGCACAATGGTTAACGCCATGATCGGTGGTCAACTGAGGCAATCTGAAACATTATTGGTGCTTCCCTACTTATACTTGATATTCAAATGGAACTGTTGCAGGTATGTAGACCACTTCTAATGGCGATCATTCTGCAATTTCCCTTGGGTCTGTATGAACTGCAGGGGTCGGTGGTCTGTGTGGATGACCGTTTCCTTCCCCAAAATGTAATGCTTCCATTGTCGGCAGGCCTGCACAATGGAATACATCTCTTTATCATAAGTGGGATAATTTTGGACTGTGTTTGAAAGTGTTTCACTGTGATATGCCACTGGATTCCCGCGTTGAGTAAGGACTACCCCAATAGCATAGTCAAAGGCATCTATCTTGACCTCAAATGGTTGTTGTAAACCTGGTAATGTGAGAACTGGTGCTGTGTAGAGGTGATCTTTCAACTCTATGAATGCCTTATGTTGAGATTCACACCAAAAGAATTTTTATTTTGCTCCTCCCTTAGTGACTTGACTCAAGGGCCAAGTGATATGAGAAAACCCCAACATGAACCTGTGGTAGAAGTTGGTAAGACCTAAAAGCTGCGGAGCTCTGTCAGAGTGGTTGGAGATGGCCAATCCTGAATGACTTGGATCTTGGCTGGATCGACATGCACCCCCTATTCATAAATAATGTATCCCAGATACTGAACCTGGGTCAAGCAAAAAGTGCATTTCTCCAAATTGGCACATAGCTTGTGTTGCCACAGTGTTTGGAGAACTTGTCGGATGTGGTGGAGGTGCTCTTCCAAACTCTGGCTGAAGATCAGAATGTCATCCAAGTATACCACTACAAATGAGTTAGTGAATGGCCGCAAGATATCATCCATTAGCCTCATGAAGGTTGCAGGAGCATTTGTCAATCCGAAAGGCATAACCAACCATTCGAAAAGGCCCTCCTTAGCTTTGAAGGCAGTCTTCCACACATCAAAGGGTTCGATTGGTACCTGGTGATATCCTGACTTCATATTGATCTTGCTGAAATATTTTTCCACCTTTAGTTGGTCCAGGAGGTCATCAATCTACGGGATCGGGTACCTATTATGGACAGTGATCTTGCTCAGTGCCCAATAGCCAATACAGAGTCTCCAAGTCCCATCCTTCTTCTGTACCAACACAATCGAGCTTCCACAAGGTGATGAACTCATACGGATGTGACCTTTCTGCAGCAGCTCCTGAATCTGCCTCTTGATTTCATCATTCTCTAGAAAGAAGCACTGATAAATTGGTCCATTGGGTACCGACGCACATGGGTTCAGATCGATGGAGTGCTTGGCTTGATAGTGTAGAGGAACCCCTGTGGGGAAGGTGAAGATGTCCTCGTACTCCTCCACGACCTTGTCCATCTATAGTTGTCATGTGGAGGGGCCTTGTCTGGAGGTCATGGCCACCATCTTCTTCTTTCGTTGAGGGCGTATCATTAGGAAAACAAATTTCCCGGTTTTGTAAATGAGCTTACTACATTGTTTTGCAGTAATCAAAGAGATGGCAGTAGGCGGTGCTACCTCTGGTATCCTGTACAACGTATTTCCCAATGTAATAATAATACCACAGGGCCTTGATTCATACACAACATGTCACTTCCACAAGTATGGTTGTCCTAATAATACATCACAAACTTCAAGGGGAGAAATGTCACACAATACCTCATCCGTGAAGGGCTTGATGTTGTATGGAAGGCGACATTGCTGTCTCACACAAAGATCTTGTCCTTGGTGAAGCCACCCAATGGTGTATGGTTGTGGATGTGTTGTGGTCGGTAAGCCCAAACGCTTTTTGACCTCTGCCAAAATGAGGTTCTTTTGGCTACCGCTATTGACAATGAACTATAGCAGGGAGCCCTTTACCAACATCTAGGAGTGGAAGAGACGCTCCTCCTCCTCTAGATCTTCGGGTTCATTTTTTGGGATCTTGGCGATAGCAACAGTGACATTGGGATCTGCATCAATGATCTGCTTCCCTTTGTCATTCCCCTTGTCGGGTTCTGACTCAGAGTCGGAACATGCATCTGATTCCTAAACCTTTAGCTCAGCCACCAGTGAATGCTTGGCCCAACACTCACTTGTGTTGTGAGTGGAGCTCTTATGGAACTCGCACCATTTTCTCATGTCCTTTTTTGGCTTCATGGCATTGTTCTTTGCTTGCAACTTTGGCAGGTTGTCTTGGGCTGCCCCGCCTTGGCTTTGTCCTTTGTTATGTGGTTTAGGGGCACCTTTCCCTTGCTTCGGATTCGCAAATCCAAAGTCTCGTTTCTTTTGTTTAAACTTCTGCTCGACCTTGATGGCATATCAGTACGTTGTGCCAAGCGAGGAGATGTTCATGAATTCTATTTCTTCTTGGATGTACTTGTGCAGGCAGCCACAATATTTGAGTATCAAATGTTGCTCCGAATCCTTGATACCCAACTTTGTGCAAAGGGTATGGAAAATATTGGTGAACTTCGGCACGTCTTGGTCACTTCCCTGCCGTAGCGTGGTCCACTTTATGTATTCATCGTCATAGCATCCGAAAAGGTAGTACTACTCCTTGATGGCATCCCAAAATGAATTCCAGGTGGGTGCAGCTGAAAATAGTGAGCCAATGTCTTCATCCTTCTGTTCACAGTAGGTTTCCCCCCAGTCCTTGACGTGGGGGGTTGCTTTGAGAAGAGAGAAAACAATCTTTTCCTGACTCAAAAATTCATGAACAGAAAAATAACCCTCTAGCAGATTTAACCATTTATCTATGGCATCTGCATCTATCTGACCCTCGAATATGGGGATTTCAAAATTAACTTGTACCTTAAAGGGCGTGGTGTTTCCAGAGTAGCTGCTGGAAGCTGATGCATGCGTTGCTTCCGGGTAGCCGCTGAAGGATCTGGGCAAAGATGTCCATCATCACATTCCGTTGTAGCTCGAGGGCTTCTTCGAGCAATATTTTGATAGGATCTCCTACCCCCTTATCTTTCTTTTCATCCACCATTGGAGGCCGTCGGGATTTTCGAGGCTGGTCTTGCAAAGGTTCAACCAGTTCAAGCCCTAACCCCTTATATCCCGACCTCATTGGGGATATGCAGAGAAAAATCAGACCGCTCTGATACCACTGATCCAGACTTAAATAGGAATGCAAAAAATTACAAAGATAACCATAAACACATATATGCAGCGGAAATAATACTTCATTTCATTAATGTAAAATACTAAAATATGCTTACAAACAGTAATGGAAATAAACCAGCTGGGGCAATGGTAGCATATCTCTGAGAAGAAATGTGGTGGCTACATGCCTCTAAACTGTGTTACAATGAGGCTCAAAGGCCTATTTATTGTTGAGAAACAATGGAAAACCCTTAACATTCCAAAACCTAACCCTAGAAGATGAAACGCCAAACTGTGGGCCCTGTTTGGGTAAATTAGTACATCAACTTCCTGGGGTCGTAACTTTGGCATACGATCTCAGTTTGACACGTACAATAGCTTGTTAGAAAGATCTATCCGAGAACTACGACATTGGGAAGGGAAATATCAGTCCATGGACCCATGTTTCCCCCAGATTTCCCAAAAAACATCGTTTAGGGCCTCAAAACAGCTCCGAAGTTCAGCACCCAAAAAACTGCTAAAAATAGTAACTTGTGCTACAATTAAGGAAACCGAAAATGTTGAGAGAAACGATGGTGGGGGTCTAGGTGGACTTGGCAGGTGGCCACTAATATCCACCTGGATCAAAAGTGATTAATTCAGCAAAGGCAGAAGGAAGAATCTAGGGACTCAAACAAACTTAGAATGGGACACATTGACTCATCAACAATTTGTGGATGACACTATGTTGCAGGGCACACCCATAGTCAAGGAAGCCAAAGATTTCAAACAAATCCTACACGATTTTGTGATAGCTGCTAGCATAGAGGTAAGCCTCACAAAATCAAAAGTTTTCTTTTTCAATACTGATATTTCTATTCAAAGAAATCTCTCCAAAATTCTTGGCTTTCAAAGAGATCATCTTCCCTCCAAATATCTGGGAATGCCTCTCACTAACAAACCTTTGAGAAAGGAAGTTTGGGAGCAGTAACTAATAAACTAAAGGACAAATTCAGTAATTGGACAAGATGATCTTTGAATTTAGCAGGCAGGCTAGTTCTTACAAAGGTTGTCCTACAAACCATTCCAATTTTCATGTTTTCAGCTCTTCCTATCCCAATAGGAGTTTCAAAACAAATTAGGAACATCCAAAGAGATTTTCTTTGGGGTAAAGAGGAGGAGAAAAAGAAATGGGCTCTAGTATCTTGGTACAAGCTATGCAAACCCAAAACCCATGGTGGTTTGGATCTCCATGACCTGGACACTCTAAGCAAATTTTTGCGGGAAAAACTTTGGTGGAGATGGATAAAGGAAACGAGAAACCCCTGGGCTAAGCTCTGGACATAGAAATATGCAATGGACTGGCAAGAAAGGGACCACATTTGAATGACATGACACATTAGGGGTTCCCACATTTGGAACAATGCTTGGGAGAACAGAGCCTTAGTTCAGAAACATAGTTTCTAGGAGATCAAAAATGGGAATCTAGCCTAGTTTTGGGAGGATAACTGGCAGCAGGAACCTAAGCTATGTAGAGAAGCACTGAACATTATCAAAAATGATACCATCAGTAAAGGACTGAAAATGGTAAGTGACTCTTGGGATCAGACAAGGGACAATGGTAAATGGAGAATATGGAAGGTACCAGTTTACAGTGAAGAGACCCCTTTGAAGACCCAAACTGAAGTTCTTGAAGTGATTCTAGAAAAGAGAAAAATTTTGACTTCAACCTCGAATGACCAACTAAGACTACAGAGAAACAATGAGGGCATCTTCAAACTTAAAGAAGCCAAAAGAATAGCCACCGGACTTAACTACCCAAGCCCTAATAAGATATGGAAGGACCTATGAAACAATCCACACTTGATGAAGATCAAACTGTTCATGTGGCTAGAACAACATAAAAAGATTCCGACTTGGGAAAATCCTAGAAAGAGAGGTTTTGTTGGTCCATAAATATGCTAGTTATGTGATCTGCGGGAAGAAACTATGGATCACCTTCTCAACCTCTGCTCTTTCACCTCCACCTTATGGAACTGGGTTGCCTCGATCTTCAACCAAATGGACAAGAATGAGAATGATATCACTGAAACTTTAAAGAATTGCAGGAATGACTTCTCAAATAATGAGCAGTCAACACAGCTTGGAATCTGATCCCTGGATTTTTGATCTGGGATGTTTTTAAAGAACGTAACAATTGGATTTTCAAGGACAAATCTGGCTCAACCCAAAGCATCATGGCACAGATCTTAAAACAACTCAAAGAAACTGTTAATTCCCTTCTAAAGCAACCCCCTTGTCACCAGGATGCTCACATTCTTGGACTGTTGGGGCTCCAGATGCCTATCCCTCAGGGCATAAACAAGATCGCAAGGCACACATCAGAAGGAAAGGCTTTCTAGCAACCCCCTCCCCATGGCTTTTTGAAATTCAATATAGATGGAGCCTCAAAAGGAAACCCTGGGGATGCTAGTTATGGAGCAGTCATAAGAGATGAAGAGAGCAATATCAAAGTCATATTTCACAATCATTTGGGGAATTCCACTAACAATATGGTGGAATTCATGGCCATTGAGAAATTCTTAGAAATTTTGATTCATTACAATTTACATAATGCAATCATATAGGCAGACTCGGAATTAACAATTAATTCGGTCAAAAAGATAGGCACTGGCACAGCACCAGATAAAGTTTCGAACCACTGGAGACTTTTGCAGGTCTATCACCGAATTCAATCTCACCTAAGAATACTAAGAACACCTAGATATTTTCATGTGTGCAAAGATAACGACAGAGTGGCGGAATGGCTAGCTAATGAAGGGGTGCTCTATACAAGAGACAAAAAGAGTTGCTCATGGGAGTCAATACGTGAAAGGAAACTGCGTGAGGACTGCCACACTTTGGCTAGCGCAGATAGGGAGCATTATCAGTGCATGAAGGAGAAGCAACCAATTGAAAATTAAGCAGATGGATGATAAGGGTTCGACAAACAGAAGACCCGTAATTTGGCACAATTGGGTCTCGCAGTTGGATGGATGGTAGTGGGGGAAAAGTGTGAAGCTAAATTACGGCACCAAGAGTTTTGCTACAGTGCAAGGAGTTTTTGCTACAGTTAAAGTGGTTTTCAGGCATCCTCAATACCCTAAGTGGTTTAATAGAAATGCTCCTGATGCCACTAACCGTTCAACACGTGGCTCAAGGAGGAGAGAGAATACCGCCTTCATCGGGCGGCTATTCCTCGCTCTTATTTACAGCCTGATCTTCTTTACAACCATTAGATCTAGTATAAGTAGATCTATGCCTAAGGTTTGTTGTGCTAGTTGGTAGGACTGAGATATCTTCCTTACACGTTTCTCCTCCGGGTTGGAATCGAGGAATTTCGAGGCAAACACTTGCTTGAGGGTTATCCCCCTAGCGGACCCGAAAATCTTTTCACCACAATCTCTATTTCCTCATCATATTTGCTTAAATACTTCTCGAGGTTTTTGATTTCGTTCAGGTTTAGATCCTCATCTATTTGACAGATCGAACGATTTAGAAGGCTGTTTTGTTTTGTGGGCCCTTGGACTGGAGCTCGAGCCGTTGACTCAGGACCCAAAGCTCAGGGCTCTGGTTAACTCTATGGCACTCTTCTCCTCTGGGTTTGTTGTATTTTATGTAACCTATTTTTTAGCTACAAGTGAATAGAAGGACTGATTCTTGCTTCAACAAAAAAAAAAAAAGTTATGACAATTTTTCTAGGCTCACCTGTTATGGATGTAATTCAGGAGCCTGCCAAAACCTTAAATTTCTTGGATAGTGTCTCCAAAACTATAGCGAAACAAGATCTAAAATTCGAGCCCCAGCTTCACAAATTTTTTAGCTCAAATGGGTTTAAATTCCAGAGTCTGAACCTTTGCATAAAAATACTTATATAGAAAATTCCACGATGACCTGTTTGTGATGGAATTCTCGAGCTTCAAAAATATAGCGAGACATGATCTAAAATTTGGACCTGAGGTTCATAACGATTTCTGTTCAAATGGGTTTTTTGTTAGCTTCTGAAACTTCATATAGAAAAATTTATAACGAAAATTCCACGATGACCTGTTTGGAGCAGCAAAACCCTAAATCCAAAGCTCTGATACCAAATGTTATGAAACTAGCTCACAAAAAGATAGAAAAGATAGATCAAAGAATTAAAAATCAGCCTCTTCAAGGGGGAAACCTCCCTTACATTACACAAATGAACAATTATTGGATGATACAAATTGTTAGAGTCCTATAGTGATAGGATTCATAATTTTGAATTGGCTAAGGTTAAGCCTTGTAATATTGTACATACCTTTGCTTTCTACAAATGTTTTCCATATTAAAAATTAAAAAATGTAAAGAGGGTGTGTCCTAAAAGAAATATCAAAGGACAAAAAGAACAAGAAAATATCAAAAAATGAAAATATATGAACCCTAGAAACAAAAACAAATCATGAAAGTGTGCAAGTCTAAATGCCACTACTATTTTACTGCTTTACTGTCTTAAATAATGGTTGTGTGCAGCTTGTCATACATGCCACAACCCATGGTAGTCAAACTGCTTAATCTTGACTATTTCATGCTTTGGATTTTATGTTTATAGTTAGAGAATAAAATCTTACCAAACAGCTTAATCTTGGCAGATCATTATATAGGTAGAGAAAATAAAAGGGGCTCATCAGCTTAATCTGAGCCCTTGGAAGATATAAGGTTAGAATTAGATACTTTACTTTTCAAAATAAAAAATAATGATAAGGCTCTGCTAGCCTAAATGTGCCCAAATAAGTGAAGAAAAAAATGAAAAAAAATGTTAAGGTAAGTAATGGGTAAGTAGAAGAAAGGTTACCGAAGTATAAAGTTGATTGGACAAAAGCACATTTATCATGCTTAATGATATGTTTTAATGTGCATGAGCAATTAAGAAAGCAAAAACAGAGGTTTACAAGGTGATTTAATTGACTTCCCCTAATTCATTTCATCCCTATACTTACTCATTTCCCCATTCACAAGTATGTTATAGTACTAAAAATCCTTCAAGTCATAAAGGCTCAGAGCATTTCTCTAACTTTTGGTGGGTCCGGACCCCTGGCTTAATGAATTATGGACATCAAGTGTTAGAATTCCCTTCATAAAAGTCACTTCCCTTCATTACCCTAATAAAGCCCCTTTTCCTAAGGTTAAATTCCATTTGCCTATGAAAAGTAAAAAACCCCATGTTAAATTCAATTCCACTCAAAAATACCCACAAAAAGATTTTATCCTAAGTATAAGTGTATGTAAAGGAAAACCGCAAAATATTACATTATACTTTGTATTATTTTCATTCCTCTCATTTCAATTCATATTAATTTCTAACTTAATAATATAGCTCCCAGTATACCCTTTATACTCGTATATAAATAAATCCCCATATATATTACCCCTACCCTTAGTTTAACTATAAACTATATTTTTATCCTATCCCCTCGACAAAACCCTCTTAACTTACCAATTATCCATAAAGTTAATATAATCCCTCCATTAACCCCGTCTGATCATTTAATCCAGTGTTTAACTCCAAAATAATCACAAACCACCATTAATTAAAGCCCCGGGACCCCACAAAACCTTTGCCCATTTCATCTGTGCTAATCTATCACCCAATTGTTGTCCAATCGTCAGCACCCAAATCCAATGGTTCACAACCATATTGGGTTCACCCAATATCTTACCTTTACCCGCCCTATAAAGTGGTATTGCCCGGACCCCCATCTGCTATGTGTCAAGCGTTAAGGTAGATCGAGTGACCTTGCCAAAATACCACCTCCTCAATAACGTGGTGCGATGGCTTGGGAAACCACCTCCCAGCCCAACCTGAAAAACTACCCACTATTCATTCATAATTCACCCACCAAAAAATAACAGTTGTTAAATAAAAAGGCCAAGAAGCCCTACTCGAATTTTTTCTATCAATTTCTTTGTAAAACCTCTGCAAATCATTGTGACACCTTCAAACACTGAAATCGCCAATTGACCTCAATTTCACTCCTTAAGAAGTTGTAGAGACCCCAATCAAGCTCTCAGTCTGTACAAGAGCCCATTCAAACTTATGCAGTTACCAAGAACACCAATTTGAAGTTAATTCACCCAAATTCTAGGTATTTGAAGAGAAATTACCAGACACCCTTTCAATTTGAAAACATTCAGTCTTTAAAGTGTTTTAATTAAGTAAAATTAATTGAAATTACTTTAAAATTAAAGTGTGTGCCTGACTAAAATACCCAAACCCTTCTGAAAGCTTCCAAATTACCTTCAAACCTATGATATAAACCTATATAAGTCAAATTCAAATCCACAAGAATTGAATTATGGCTACCCCTATCACCATGGATGTCAGACCAGTGACAACCCCCCATTTGGACCTTGACCACCTTCCCCTGGAAGACAAGGATTCTCAAATCAAAGACACAAGTGCCTATACACTCCTCCTCAAAATTCACTGTTGGAGTAAGGACATATACCTAAACCATATTGATTACATTGGCCTTTTGGAGTTCAATTTTCCCAAATACCAGTTTCCACAAGTACATGTCTTTCCTGAGATTGTTCATATGTGCCATGCTTGTTACATTCCTAGTGAGACAGCTATAATGTCCCTAGACCAAAAAGTCTTGTTTACTATTACAACTGAGTCAATCAATGAAATGTTGCAAGCCCAACCAGGTCCAAACCTGACCCCACTCTCCACTGGGGATTTGTTAGACCAGTACACCAAATTGAGTCCATCTAGACTAGCCCAAATATTCCAAATTTTCATTGTAGAGGAGCAACACATTCCTACAAATGCCCCTCCATATGTTTCTACCATTTTCTCTGAAAGGGACAAGCAAATTGTAACCATGATATCATGTATTATGGGCTATACCATAGATGAATACATTGATAAGCTCATCTTTGCCTTCATGTCCATTTTCACCCTAGGAAAGCCTCCTGCTACTTTGTACAGTTATGCCCAGTTCATAGCTGAAAGGATGCATGAAAATTTTACCAGAATGCGCAATGAGAGAGTATTCAAGTACTCATATGTACTTTACCACATGTTTTTATATTATCAGTCACACAGATTTCCCTTTACCATTCAGAAGCTAGATACTAAAGGCCAGCCTAGTTCAGTTATATTTTGGACACCACTATTCCAAAGGTATTCATCATCATACACCTACACAAACTTCATTGACATTTTTGTCCATCCAGTCATGACCATGCTGACAGGAAGCCCTCCACCCAGAATAAGCCAAGAAATCAAAAGAGTACTCTAGTTTTCCAAACAAAGTAAGGTGGGAGAATGGTACCTTCACAAAATCCACATCGAAATAATAATCTATGGTTGCCAACTCACCCCGTACAAAATTCCCAATACCTCCCCATGAGGTTATTTGCTCTGGAATATTGTAGGAAGACAATGAACTCTAATGATATCAACTTTGTCTCATCGAAGAAAAGGACTCAGTTCAAGATCAAGAACTAGTTAGGCCCTTTCATTTGCAATACTAGAGAGGCAGGAGAGGAAGCAGATCAAATTCTGCAACAAATGAAGTTTAAGAAAAGTTTCATGTGGAGATATGACCCTCAAGGGTTTATAACCAAACTAAGAAAAAAGGTCAGATTGGGACCTTACATTCATCACCCTATACCAAAAGTAGAGAGATATGCCAACCAATCTGAGTGGTTGAAAAACACTCTCATTAATAGGGATAGTGCAAAAGTAGATGTTGAAAGTACCTTGTTTGATTTAGAGAAACAACTTGATGAAAGCTCATTCCTGCAGGTACCAGAACAAGAAGGAACCATGAGTATCCCTCATGTTTTGCAGACTCCTTAGAATGAGGAAAAGAATCCCAAAAGGAACAGAGAGGAAGGCTCCAGTTTAGGTATGGACACTTCCAATGTATAGTATGAAGCTAGCCAGAGCAAAAGGCCTAGGCTCAATCCTGTTTCAGAACAGGAGGACACAGAAGGATCAGTAGAAACAACTGATGCTAATTTAGACATGTGAAAAGTCACAGCTCCATCTGGAGAAATATAGGAGCCATCTACATCAAAATCTCAAATTTTAGAAAGGCAGCTCAGTGTAGAAGTCTTCTCATTCAATAAGCCTACTGATAGAGATAGGGACATCAAGGATAGGTTCAAGGATATTAAAATGAGAAATGAGAAACTGAAGGTAGAATCCTATGCACAGTATTTCAAGCTTACACCCCCTAATCAGAGTAGGTTGATGTCATCTTTTGACATCAAGGAAGGAAAGATGCAAATTTCCTTCATAAAGCCAACTGTACAACAACCAAGAACATCAGCAAATTTCAAGACGATAGACTTTGAAGTATTGGCAAGGGATATTCATCCCATTGATCATATTGAATTTCACAAGCAGGTTGGAGAAATGATTTACTCCACCCTTACAGGAAAGGCCATGGCTGCACATCAGTTGCAAAATTCACTAAATAACACTTCGGCTCAGTGTCAGTTGGAAAAGGCCTCCTCACAGGCCAAAGACACCAGAATCAAGTCTTTGGAAGACTTGGTAATTGAATTTGGAAATGATCCCAAATACATCAAGGCTATTGAACAATTAATCAAAAAGAAGAATAATGACATTGCATCCCTCAATAAACAGCTAAAGATACCTAAACTACAGCACTCCTAGAAACAGGAAGTCTTGGAAATCCAAACTAAGCATGAAGAATTAATGGACCTAGTCCTTAAACTCAATGATTAGTTGAGGGAGATAGAAAAGGAATTTGACATCTTAATCCAATTAAAACAAAATGATCTTGGCACGACCTCGGTAAATGTCATCCCAGCAATTACCATGGTTGTTCCTTCCACATTGGCAGCCTCATTGACTCCCACAGCTCCAAGGGCCACAACACTACCAGTTTCTACAGCATCTACATCAACAACAGGTACATTAGGTAAAGAAGCAAGAAAATTGGTTAAAGCTATGGAAGAAATTTCCATACAAACCACATAGATGAATAAGCTTAAAGAGAAAGTGACAAGCTTGGAAACTTATTACAAGCTTGATAAAATCATGCACAAAGAAGAAGTGCAAAAGGCTACTAGGATGAGTGAAATATTGAGAGCCCTGGAAAAGGACTTAACACTGAAAGAACCCCTTAGGCAAGCTAAGGAAAATATATGGTCCAATATCATTGACTCTGTCAATGATATTTGGCCATCTATTCAAGTGATTTTTGAGCAAATAGATTTGATAAAACTAGCTACAGAGGCCATCCAGAAAGTAAAAGCAGAATTAGGAAAAATGCCAGAAGAGGTTGCCAGAATTATCCAATTCCTTAACACCAAGAACAAGTATGAGCTGCAGGAATTTGAAATAGAGGACATAATAGAGACAATTTTGGAGGTCAAAAAGGTCATCTCCAAGAGGAAAGTGATGCAAAACTTGGAGGATAAGTGTCATAATATGTAGTTATCCATTGACAAATTTATGGCTAAGTTCCAGGTTTGAGAGAAAAGGGACTACCCAATCCCTTAGTGATAAATGATACGCTGATGACACAAGAGAATTACAACGAAATCAGAGAGGTAGCAAAATATCAGGTAAATACATCATCAATGAAGGCATTGCAAACAGGCAAAGTACTCTACCAAACACTTGAAAACTTGTTTTACCTCCAGCATGAGGTAAGACACTTGTTTATCAATAAGCCTACGTTTTCCAAATACACAGAGGTAGATGAAACATATAGAAAGATGCTAAAAAATCCAATTAACTGATGCTGAAACATGGGAGAAATTAACATATTTACTATAGAAATATACAACAAAAAGTTTAATGTACAGTAAAAGTAAAACAACATGGTAAAAGGATGTTGACAGATCATCAGAGTCAAACTGTATCAGATGAAAGGCTAAATTAAATGAAGAATCTAGTGTGAAAGATCAAACAACAAAGCAGATTAAAGGGAAAAAGATCAAAGCCAGCAAAACCAAAATAAAAGGGACATCATGAAGCAGTTCAATAGCTGTCTCTATCTTCTTGCATGAAGATATTTCTTTCTCCTAAATTAATTCTCAATACATTTGAGATATGTTTGTAAATCCTTTTGTATAAATACTTCATAATTCGAATTATTAAGTGTGGATTCTATTAGACATTTCTATAGGCTTTTTTGATCAGAAGACCTAAAGGATTATTGTATCATTTGCTAAGCCAGCAAGCTAGATTGATAAATAAATATCAGACATTTCCAAGGATTCATGTGTTGGGCGAATTTCAGACAAGTATTTTCATGTGTTATTGTTATTTTTCTCAAGTTATTCATAATCTTTAATGTGTTTCTCAATCTAAATGTTATAATTGGAATAATACTTCAAAACTTGTTTAATTACACTCTGTCTTAACAGTTATGCATTTAAATGTTTTCTTCTGATATCTAAATTAAAGAATTCTTAATTTCTCTTTGGTTTAGATTGATTTCTTAAATATCTAGGTTAAAGGATTCTTAATTTCCCTTTGATCTTGATTACCCCTTCATTCCTCATTCATTATAGGGGTCCGAGAAATCTTAACTTCTCTCTCACCCCGACTGAAACCCTTTCATCCCTGTCTCAAAGATTTGAAAAAACACTCTGCTATCTTGCCCTTGGAACATTCCCTTTAGTGAGTTAATCCAATTTTTCTTCCTTATTGTTTGACTCCATAGCTCAATGGTCTAAAAGACATCATTATATCCATTTGTCTAAGTGATCCCACCACCTAATCTCAAATACAAATCAAAAACCCCTTGAACAAGCATAACTAGCCTAAAAGCATCTTAACTAAAACAAAGTTAAATTTTAAAGAGAGAGCCCTCTCTGAGCATCAGGAAGGCTAGGTCCTGATCTCCAAAAGCAGTTTGCGGTTACCTTTGGTTTTTCTTTCATTTTACTTCAAAAGAATTATTAGAGTGATAACATTTCTGGCAACCATACTGGGGACTCCAATCCTTAGTCTCATAAAACTTTAAGGAAACCTTAAATTAAGTCTTGAGCCCCTTAAGGTCATTACCTGAAGTATGTTTTCAGAAAATATCATAAAAACAATTTAAAAAACTTAAAATTCTGGCTCCTAAGAAGATTCACTATACTAGGGAAAACCCAGATCTAAACCTTGCAACTATAGTGGATGATCCAGAGAGGATTTTAAGACAACCTAAAACAACAGAAACCCAAGCCAATAGTATCAGGTTAGTTAGATCCAATTCAATCCTTGAGGAGTTGTCAACTTTAGAGGACATCCCTTTCATTCTGTCATTTGACCTCTCATTATTCAGAAGTAAATCTGAGAATGCAATACACAAAACTGTCTTAGATCCTAGGTTTGTTCAACTCATTGAATCAAAAATGGTTATTCATTCAGATTTAGATAAATTAGTTGTTGATACTTTTGACAAATTAGAATCTTGGGCTCTAAATTGATAAGTAATATAGGTGATTCTTACATTCAACAATCTACTGACTTATCTTCCCTTACTACTGATGCCCTTGGAGTTTCTCCACAAACTTCACTTGTTGTAAATCCACCTTCCTTTACCACAACTTCATCAATTGTATCTACCACAATCCAATCACCTAAACCACTTATTAATCAATAATATTCATCTTCATCTAGGTCACCTCCCTCAATTTCAAGCCCTTCTTCAACCACCACAACTTTACCCCCCAGTCAAACTAGAATTACAACAATGATAAACCGATATGATCCTCTTGTTTTACCTGCCCAACTCCATCCCATGCCTACATATTATCAGGGTAAGATCTTCCTGTTTGATGCTACTTGTCATTACACTACCCAGCAGCATGTAAACAAGATGTCTGACTTTTTTGAATTGCATGAAATAGATGAGGCAGATGTCCAAATGAGATTATTTGCCAAAACTTTAACTGGTGATGTCAAGAAATGGTTCAAAGCCTTTCCTACCAACCATATTTCAAACTTAGAAAATTTTCAAAGGTTATTCATTGATAGATGGGAGAGAAAGAAAAATCCATTGCAAATAATTTCTGAATATGACAATATTAAAAGATCTCCTAACGAGTGAGTTCAGGACTATTGCACTAAGTTTAATAATATCTACAATGCAATTCCAGCCAACATTAAGCCTCCACCTGACCTAGCATTAATTAAATTCCCTGATGGTTTTGATGTTGACATGTCATACCAGCTAAGGGAGATAAACCCTGAAACACATGAACAAAGGTAGAGTAATGTTGTCAGTGTAGAGGCCAACCTGTTACCTAAGAAAGCACGAATGAGGAATAAAAAGAAAGTTATATTTAAATAAGAAGCTTCGATGTTAGATGGAAAAGTAGATGTTTTAGCTAAAAGTTTATAAAGAATCATGGATAGGTTAGAGAACATGGAGAGGAAAAATCAATGGGAGAATCAACGACAACAACCCCCAATAAGAAACCCAAATTTTAGGAAGAACCCTAATAATGCAAAAAATGCTACACCAGACCAACAGATTAGGCCCCCATTCCAAGAAACCTGTGTTGAGGATTCACAGAACCAAGAAGCAGAGGATGATACCCAGATTAACTTACTGGAAACCACAGAGGAAGACACTGTTTTTCTTACTTGAGAAGAATAGGAGTTACATATGCTTTAGCAGTTGTAGTTAGAATTTGGAGAATATTTTGATTTTAAACAGGGATATGAGTCAGCTATATATGAGGTACATAAACAATATAGCTTGAGAATTAAGAATAATAATGAGGCACCCATTAAAAGATCCATCCAAACCTATACTAAGATAATAAAAGAAGCTCTAGTTAACAAAGTATTGCAAATTCTCCTTAGGGGAACAACTGAAACTTCAACCCCTAGGATTGTAGATATAACCCCCATTGAAACCTAAAGAGACAATCACTAAAAATAATCAAAATAAAAGAAACGAAGGCAAGACAGTAGAAACACAAACTCAAATACCTACCACTGAGAAGAAGAATAAAGATACTCAAATAGCAAACATTAAGGAATATCTGAATCAAACAAACAAACCTAGTATCAAAGTTGCTTTCAATATTAAAAATCAAATATCTAAATTAAAGATATCAGTTCCTTTGACCGAACTAGTAATGAATCAATCTTATAGGTCACAAATAACTGAGACTTTGAACATATGCAAGGGAGAGGATTCTGTCAATTTGAATGATGACCAGCCTAAACTGTTGTTTGTCCCTGAGGCCAATGGTATTCATCAGCAAGGGGGAGTTCCTCCTTTTTACATCATTTTAAACATTCATGATAAAATTTTGCATAACGCTGTGTTGGACTCAGGAGCATCCCACAATCTAATGCCAAAGGCAATAATGGAAATGCTGAACCTAGACATTACAAGGCCTTATAAGGATTTATTTTATTTTGACTCTAGCCAGGTTAAATGCCTTGGTCTAATCAAAGACTTATGTGTGACTCTTGTCTAGTGCCCCACAAAGAGCATTCTAATGGACATTGTAGTTGCAAACATCCCACCAAAATATGGAATGCTACTATCTCGCTCATGGGGAGAAAAACTACAGGGATCTTTGCAATTGGATATGTCTTATGCCATCATATCTATTTTTGGCCAACCAAGAAAATTGTATAGGGATACCTTGATGAAGTACATGGTCAGTAGTGGGGAAAAGCCACAAAACTTTCCCATATACTCCATGCATTCAGATATGGACTCTTTCATCTTATACAATGCAGAAAATGATAAAAAGGAAATCATAGCCAAAGACCTTAAGTACAGAATAGCTGACAGTGAGAACATATTCCATGAGTCACTTTGGCATTTAGACTTTGATGGGTTTTTAAATAGGTTAGGGGTTGGTGAAGGAGTGTGGATCCATAATATGGAGAATAATCATGCTGAGGGACATGCTTTCATAATGAACTTCAAATGTACGAATAACATGGCCGAATATGAAGCCCTGATTCTAGGGTTACAATTGGTTAGGAAATTGGGAGCCAAAATATTTTCCATCATGGGAGAATCAGGGATGATTATCAAATAGATTAGTTGTGAATACTCTCTCAACAACCCTAGACTTGGTCGATATAGGGATACTATTTTAGACTTGATCAAAGACCTCCAGGAATCAAACTTTTCCGCCATTCATAGAAAACAAAACATGTAGGCCCACAGTTTGGCTACCTTTGCTAATACTTGTAAATTTTCATTTCAACCAAACCACCAGTACACTGTAGAGGTCAGACATAGGCCTGTTATACCAGATAACCTTAAGTATTGGCAGATTTTCTCCTAGGGCTCTCATATCTACGATTTAATGAACAATGAAGGTGAATTAGGAATTGTAAGATGGATACCGACTGTACAATGGGTAGTAATGTAGAAAGTAGTTTAGATAAAAATGTTTTTGATATAACTAAACCAACTAAATTTTCTAGAGTAGAAATAGATAGTTTATAAAATGTAGAGATCGATGAAATAATGGATGATGATCATGAGATTCTTCATTTGAAAAATATTTTTTTGCCTAAAGGATTAGTACCTTTAGAAGATTTGTTTGACTCTAATGATGTAGCTAGGAAACCCAAGATGGAACCTTTGAGAGCTGACATAGAAGAGGTTAATATAGGAACTGAAGATAATCCAAAACTCATTAAGATATCTAAAGCCTTACCCCCAGAGGAAAAGGTGAGATAGATAAATTTGTTTAAGGATTTCTGTGATGTATTTTCCTGGAGTTATGAAGACTTAAAATCTTATGACACCAGTATAATCCAACATAAAATACCTCTAAAAGAATATCATAAACCTTTCAAATAGAAACTTAGGAGGATAAACCCAGTCCTTATGCCATCCATAGAGAAAGAGGTTAAAAGAATGTTTGATGTGCAAATAATAGCGCCCATTAGATACTCAGACTGCATTTCAAACTTAGTTACAACTAGGAAAAGGACAGGTGAAATTAGACTTTGTGTAGATTTTAGAAACTTAAACAAGGTCTCTTTAAAAGACAACTACCCCTTACCAAAATGGACCATATATTGCAAAGGGTAGTGGGCTCGTCTAGGATTTCACTGTTAGATGGATTCTTTGGGTATAACCAGATATTAGTCCAACATGAGGACCAAGCCAAAATTGTGTTTACTACTCCTTGGGGTGCCTTCATCTATTTGAAGATTCCCTTTGGATTAATGAATGCAGGTGCCACATTTCAAAGAGCTATGGATATAGCTTTTGCCAAGGAAATCCATGACTTATTAGTAGTATACCATGATGACATCACAGTCTTCTCTAAATCTGACAATGAACACTTAGACCACCTCGAAAGAGTATTTATCAAATGTAGGAAATTTCGGATTTCTTTAAATCCTAAAAAGACACTTTTTTGTCTTGAAGAAGGAAAGCTGTTAGGACACATCATATCTAAAGATGGGAATAGGATAGACCCTACTAGAATAGAAGCCATTTTGACCATTTCCCATCCTCGAAACATTAAAGAGCTGCAATCATTTCTAGGAAAGATTAATTTTCTTAGGAGATTCATCTCAAATCTAGCAAAATTAATTAGGGAATTAAATAAAATTCTAAGAAAGTACTCAGCAACTAAATGGACATTGGAGGCCAAACGATCCTTTGAAGCTGTTAAGGAAGCGTTAACCAAGACTCCAATCCTGATTAGTCCTAACCTTAACAAATATTTTATCATTTTTTCTTTTGCTTTAGAGCACATCATTGCAATAGTTTTGTTGCAAAAGAACAATCAAGGATATGAACAGCCAATAGCATTCTTTAGTAAATCCTTAAGAGATACCACACTCAAATACAATATCATGGAAAAACAGGCTTTAGCTTTGGTTAAGGCTATCAACGATTTTAGAGTATACATTATGTACTCTCACATTATTGCTTATGTTCCAAACTCTGTATTTAAGGACATTTTGACTCAAAATGGGCCTGAAGGAAAAAGAGGCAAATGGATTGCCACAATATTGGAATATGACATAGAGATGAAACCCACCAAGCTCATCAAAGGCCAAGGTTTAGCCAAACTCATGGTTGAATCGAACTGTCAAGCCCTTGATATCAACTTGATTAGTGCCCTTGATGATCAAGAGGAGATGGCTACTCCACAGATAAATGAACCTTTTACCGATTCACCAGGGTATGCAGATATTACATTTTTTTTACTAAAATTACAAGCTCCTCCTGGATTGACAAGAACTAAAGCTGGATTCTTAAAAATGAAGTCGTTGAGCTATTGTGTTATAGATAATGCATTGTTTTGGAAAGACAATAGTGGTATTATTTTAACATGTTTATTAAAAGATGAAGCTGACAAGATTTTATAAGAGTTTCATGCAGGGGATTATGGAGGACACTTGTACTGGAAAAGTACTTCTGACAAAATTCTAAGGGCTGGTTTTTATTGGCCTACCTTGTTTGCAGATGTTAAAAAACATGTGACCTCCTGTCATAAATGACAGATTTTTGAGGGAAAGAGAAAACTTTTACCCTTGCGTCTTAAACCAATTTCCACTGAGATACCATTTCAACAATGGGGGTTAGACTTCATTGGAGAAATACACCCCGCATCCTCAGCTCAGCACAAGTGGATTTTGACAGCCACGAGCTATTTTACCAAATGGATAGAGGCCATACCTTCTAGGCAAGCCACAAATACTGTCATAATCACCTTCCTAGAGAGTAATATCCTTTCAACATTTGGATGTCCCTAGGAGCTCATTACTGATAATGTAGTAGCCTTTAAATCCAAAAGAATGATAGATTTCTATAACAAATACCACATCACCCTTGGCCATTCCACAACCTATTACCCTAAAGGTAATGGACTAGTAGAGTTATCCAGCAAAAGTATGGTCGATATTATCAAAAATTTACTGGAGGATAACAAAAAGACATAGAACATGAAGTTAGTCAATGCCCTATGGGCAGATAGACTGACTACTAAGAAGTCCATTGGAACATCACCCTATCAGCTGGTTTGTGGGATGGATGCAGTTTTCCCATCATCCTTGGGAGTGCCAGTCATGAAGATCCTCCGGGAATTACAGGTGGAACCAAATGATATTTAGAGAAGAATAAATTAGACCATACACTTGCAGCAGACTAAAGAAGAAGTATATGTAAAATCACAAGTAATCCAGGAAAAAATCAAGAAAGTCTTTGATAAAAAGACTAAATCAGATGATTTTCACATAGGAGACAAAGTCCTTATGTGGGATTCAAGTAGAGAAGACAAAGGTAAGCATGGAAAATATGATTTTCTGTGGCAAGGGCCTTATGTCATTTATGGCTACAGAGGCAACAATGCCTTTTTCTTGAGAAACATAGATGTATCAGATCTACCAGGAGGAATTGTTAATGGTAGGATGCTAAAGCATTACTTTTCCACTGACTTACAATAGTTCACTTTACTTTGCATCATTGTACATAACATTGCATAGTGTAGTTCGGATTGGAAGGTAATCCTTTGAAGTTGAAGCCCAGAGAGAAGGCCTTGAGCTTTGAAGGATTCACTCTCATAAGTATCAATAATGCAGATTCATAGAAGGACATTTTGCAAGGTAACTTCAACCACAATTCAAAAGCTACTAATCTTTAGATTTCTTGACATTTCACTAAGAAATTCCATCCCCATGTGGAGCCACTATTAGAGTCCTATAGTGATAGGATTCATAATTTTGAATTGGCTAAGGTTAAGCCTTGTAATATTGTACATACCTTTGCTTTCTACAAATGTTTTCCTTATTAAAAAATAAAAAAATTAAAGAGGGTGTGTCCTAAAAGAAATATCAAAGGACAAAAAGAATAAGAAAAGATCAAAAAATGAAAATATATGAACCCCAAAAACAAAAATAGATCATGAAAGTGTGCAAGTCTAAATTCCACTACTATTTTACTGCTTTACTATCTTAAATAATGGTTGTGTGTAGCTTGTCATACATGCCACAACCCATGGTAGTCAAACTACTTAATCTTGACTATTTCATGCTCTAAATTTTATGTTTATAGTTCGAGAATAAAATCTAACCAAACAGCTTAATCTTGGCAGATCATTAGAATGGCAGAGAAAATAAAAGGGGCTCATCAGCGTAATCTAAGCCCTTGGAAGATATAAGGTTATAATTAGTTAGTTTACTTTTCAAAAGAAAAAAGAATGATAAGGCTCTGCTAGCCTAAATTCACTCAAATAAGTAAAGAAAAAAAATGTTAGGGTAAGTAATGGGTAAGTAGAAGAAAGGTTGCTGAAGTATAAAGTTGATTGGACAAAAGAACATTTATCATGCTTAATCATATGTTTCAATGTGCATGAGAAATTAAGAAAGAAAAAACAGAGGTATACAAGGTGATTTAATTGACTTCCCCTAATTCATTTCATCCCTATACTTACTCATTTCCTCATCCACAAGTATGTTCTAGTATTAAAAATCCTTCAAGTCATAAAGGCTTAGAGCATTTCTCTAACTTTTGGTGCGACCAGACCCTTGATTTAATGACTTATGGACATCAAGTGTTAGAATTCCCTTCATTACCCTACTAAAGCCCCTTTTCTTAAGGTTAAATTACATTTTCCTATGAAAAGTAAAAAACCCCATGTTAAATTCCATTTCACTCAAAAGTACCCACAAAAAGATTATATCCTAAGTATAAGTGTATGTAAAGGAAAAGCTTAAATATTACATTATACTTTGTACTATTTTAATTCCACTCATTTCAGTTCATATTAATTTTTAACTTAATAATATAGCTCCCGATATACCCTTTTTCTTCGTATATAAATAAATCCCCGTATATATTAACCCTACCCTTAGTTTAACTATAAACTATATTTTTACCATATCCCCCCGACAAAACCCTCTTAACTAACCAATTCTCTGTAAAGTTAAGATAATCCCTCCATTAAACTCATTCGATCATTTAATCTCGTGTTTAACTCCAAAATAATCAAAAACCACCATTAGTTAAAGCCTCGGACCCCCCCAAAACCTTTGCCCATTTCATCTGTGCTAATCTGTCACCCGACTGTCGTCTAATCATCAGCACTCAAATCCAATGGTTCATAGCCATATCGGGTTCACCCGATATCCGACCTTTACCTGCCCAATAAAGTGGTATTTCCTGGACCCCCGTTTGTTACGTGTCAAGCATTAAGGTAGATTGGGTGACCTCGCCAAAATACCACCCCCTCGATAAAGCGGTGTGATGGCTTGGGAAACCACCCATTATTCATTCATAATTCACTCACCAAAAAATAACCATTGTTCAATAAAAAGGCCAAGAAGCCCTATTCAGCCTTTTTCGATCAATTTCTTTGTAAAACCTCTGCAAAACATTACGACACCTTTAAATGTTATTATCGCCAATTGACCTCGATTTCACTCCTTAAGAAGTTGCAGAGACCCCAATCAACCTCTCAGTTCATACCAGAGCCCATTCAAACTTCTGCAGTTGCCGAGAACACCAATTTAAAGTTAATTCACCCAAATTCTAGGTATTTGAAGAGAAATTATCAGACACCCTTTCAATTTGAAAACGTTCAGTCTTTAAAGTGTTTTAATTAAGTAAATTTAATTGAAATTACTTTAAAATTAAAGTGTGTACCTGACTAAAACACCCAAACCCTTTTGAAAGCTTCCAAATTACCTTCAAACCTCTGATATACACTTGTATAAGTCAAATTTAAATCCACAAGAACTAAATCATGGTTTCCCCCATCGCCATGGATGTCAGACCAGTGACAACCCCCCATTTGGACCTTGACCACCTTCCCCTGGCGAACAGAGATTTTCAAATCAAAGACACAAGTGCCTATACACTCCTGCTCAAAATTCATTGTTGGAGTAAGGACAAATATCTAAGCCATACTGATGACATTGGCCTTTGGGAGTCCAATTTGCCCAAATACTAGTTTCCACAAGTACATGTTTTTCTTGATATTGTTCATCTGTGCCATGCATGTTACATTCCCCGTGAGAGAGCTATAATGTCCCCAGACCAAAAAGTCTTGTTTACTATTAGAGCTTAATCAATCAATGAAATGTTGCAAGTCCAAGCAGGTCCAAAGCTGACCCCACTCTCCATTGGGGATTTGTTAGACCAGTACATCAAATTGAGTCCATCTAGACTGGCCTAAATATTCCAAACTTTCATTGTAGAGGAGCAGCACATTCCTACAGATGCCCCTCCATATGTTTCTGCCATTTTCTTTGAAAGGGGAAAACAAATTATAACCATGACATCATGTATTCTAGTCTATACCATATATGAATACATTGATGAGCTCATCCTAGCCTTCATGTCCATTTTCACCCTAGGAAAGCCTCCTACTACTTTGTACAGTTATGCCCAGTTCATAGCTGAAAGGATGCATGAACAATTTACTAGAATGCATAATGAGAGAGTATTCAAGTACTCATCTGTACTTTACCACATGCTTTTGTATTATCAATTAGACAGATTTCCCTTCACCATCCAGAAGCTAGATACTAAAGGCTAGCCTAGGTCTATTAAATTTTGGACACCACTATTCCATAGGTATTCATCATCATACACCTACACAAACTTCATTGGCTCTTTTGTCCATCCAGTCATGACCATGCTGATAGATCAAAATAGTGCTCGAGTTTTCCAAACAAGGTAAGGTGGTAGATTGGTACCTTTACAAAAATCACATCGAAATAAGAATCTATGGTTTCCAACTCACCCCGTACAAACTACCCAAATACCTCCCCATGAGGTTATTTGCTCTGGAATATTATAGGCAGATAATGAACTTTGATGATATCAACTTTATCTCAGCCAAGAAAAGGACCCAGTTCAAGATCAAGAACTAGTTATGCCCTTTCATTTGCAATACTAGACAGGTGGGAGAGGAAGCAGTTCAAATTCTGCAACAAATGAAGTTTAAGAAAAATTTCATGTGGAGATATGAGCCTCAAGGGTTTGTAACCAAACTAAGACAAAAGTTCAAATTGGGACCTTACATTCATTCACCCTATACAAGAAATAGAGAGATATGCCAACCAATCTGAGTGGTTGGAAATACTCTCATTGACATGGATAGTACAAAGGTAGATGTTGAAAATACCTTGTTTGATTTAGAGAAACAGCTTGATGAAAGCTCATTCCTACAGGTACCAAAGCAAGAAGGAACCATGAGTACCCCTCATGTTTTGCACACTCCTCAGAATGAGGAAAATAATCCCAAAAATAATAGAGAGGAAGGATCTAGTTCAGGTAAGGACACTTCCATTGTACAGTATGAAGCTAGCCAGAGCAAAAGGCCTAGGCTCAATCCTATTTTAGAACAGGAAGACATAGAAGGCTCAGTAGAAATAATTGATGCTGAGTTAGACATGAGCAAAGGCACAGCGCCATCTGGAGAAACACAGGAGCCATCTACATCAAAAACTCAAATTTTAGAAAGGTAGCTCAGTGTAGAAGTCTCCTCATTCAATAAGCCTACTAACAGAGATAGGGACATTAAGGACAAGTTCAAGGAGATTCAAATGAGAAATGAGAAATTGAAGGCGAAATCCTATGCACAATATTTCAAGCTTACATACCCTAATCAAAGTAGGTTGTTGTTAGCTTTTGACATCAAGGAAGGAAAGATGCAAATGTCCTTCATAAAGCCAACTGCACACCGAGAACATCAGCAGATTTCAAGAAGATATACTTTGAAGTATTGGCAAGGGATATTCATCCCATTGACCAGATTGAACTTCACAAGAAGACTGGAGAAATGATTTACTCCACCCTTACAGGAAAGGCCATGGTTGCACATCAGTAGAATTCACTGAATAACATTTTGGCCCAGTATCAGTTGGAAAAGGCCTCCTCACAGACCAAAGGCACCAGAATCAAGTCTTTGGAAGACTTGGTAATTGAATTGGGATATGATCCCAAAGACATCATGGCTACTCAAAAATTAATCAAAAATAAGAATGATGACATTGCAGCCCTCAAGAAACAGTTAAAGATACCTCAACTGTAGCACCCCCATACACAAGAAGTCTTGGAAAGCCAAACTAAGCATGAAGAGTTGATGGACTTAGTCCTTAAACTCAATGATCAATTGAGGGAGACAGAAAAGGAATTGGACAACTTAATCCAATTAAAACAAACTGATCTTGGCACTACCTCAGTAAATTTCATCCCAACAGTTACCACAGTTGTTCCTTCCTGTTATAGATATTTTTGGGCCCTACAACCCCAAGCATGAAATGTCCATAAACCAAGGGCTCCTAAGTCCCTAAAAGTGTTGTTCTAACCCCTAAAGGAACAAGGTCAACAAATTACAGCTTCTCCCAGAAGTTCTCCATGAAAAACTGCTCATAATTGGTCAAAACAGGATCATTTCAGCTGCTCCACTGGCTAAGTGCGTTGCATCTCACCTAAATACACTGTGTGGGTGCGTTGCATTTCAAAAATCCCTTATGTGGGGTGCGATGGGTGAGAAATGACAAATGGCAGTGTCATTCCGCGAGGTGGAGAGGCAATGGAAGCTTCTAGAATCTTCTCCTGCGACACTTGCCTCACTGAATTCGACCAAGGATGAGTAAGAGACCATCAATCTCCAAGTGGAAGCAAGAACTGTCAGAGGGAAGACACTAATGAAATCATGAGCTGACTCATCTCCATTACAAACATCTATATATGGATCCCTCATCCCAGAGATCGAGAGGCTGGAATTTGGCATATTGTAAGGAATTGTTGTTGGTTTCTTGAGGCAAACATCAGATTGTTGGGTGATCTAAGCTTTGTTTGAGGTGAAGAGGGGCTTCTTTGCTGGGAGGTTGATGCTGGGTCAGAACAACTGGTTGTAACTCCTCTTGGCTCTTTTCTTGTTTATCAATAAAAGCCATTCAAGTTTTCCTCCATGCTTTTGTGTCATTGATGCTTGCTACATTTGTATGGTCAATTTACATCTGATCCTAGATTGTTTATGATTATAGATCCATGTCTTTGTATAGTTCTATGCTTCTGTGATCTTACAGGTACTTTGTGAAGCTGGGCGTGCAAGGGAGCAGGTAGCTGAAGACTATCAAAGAATAGAGGAATCAAATCAGGAGATTAGCGCAAGACAGAGGTTGGTCTTTCTGTTCCTTTCTATCTATAATTCATAAAGGAAAGACGAAAGTAGTTTTTCTCTGTTTGTTTCTAAGGCAGCTGTCACACCTTAGTGGGATAGAGCAGTTCTATATAGACACTTTTCCCTGTAACAAAATGGCGACTCCGCTGGGGAGCTAATTAGTTTGTTTGATTATCATTCTTTGTTGTGTGTTTCTGTTGAGGGCCCGGAAATCGGGTCAACCACAAGGGGGATACCCACCCGGTCCGGAACTTGGTTGGCAGCTCCTTGTCCGTTTGGTATAGCGGGTTCGACTGGGGATAATGGGACCAGTTTCCCAATGTAAGGGGTGTGTGTGTGTGTAGAGTTTGATGATGCTGATCTAGAAGTAATTTTAGAGCTAATTCAATTCTAACTCCTAAACTGACTCTATGCTATTGTAATCTAATGAAAACAAGACATCTAATCTATGCTAACCCGAGGTATATTTCTTCTATTATGCGATCTAAAAAGATTTCGAACGATAACTGGTAATAAAGATCATTCAGCTATCATAAGAATATAAATCAATTAAGATAAACCATTCTGCATCAAAAGTTAGGCAAATAAGTTGTGAACAGTATATCGCATAATAAGTTATTCATATGTCAAGCACAAATAAATGACTCCACCGTACAGAAGTGCCAAATGGTAACCCACACATTCATACATTAACATATAAACAACTAAAACTGCATATCACTCTAAGAATATAAGCAGAAATTGGTCAAGAGATAAAAGTACCATTTATGATTGATTTCACTCACAAACTTCAAGAAATAACGATTTATCTCTACTTGTTCTAATATCTACTAAGAGTACAGAAGTGCAACATCAGTAGCAGACATTAAAATGCAAACATAAATAAATCTCAATCCATCCATTCATCAAAAACCCCCTCCGAGGGTGCAAAAGTGCATGTTCTTAGGACAAGTTTTTTGACAAATTTCCAGACCCTTCTCCAAATGCCATGAGAAGGGTTAAATACTACTAACTAATCAATCTTAATTACACAAATTTAGGAAACGGCTTCAAATGACCGCCCTTTTACTAAAACAAATTTATTTCTAAAAATTGAATCTAATTTCTAACCGTTTCTGTATCTGCTCCTTAGTGTTGTAGGCAATGCAACTTTCACCTAGAAAGAGTCGGCTGGTTGTCTTTTCCTTTCGTTCGAGCGATAAAAGTAGAAATAACAAGAGCTGGCACCTCTTTCTGACAAACTAGAAGATATTTTCGAAAATCTTCCTCTGGCTGGGTGTATTAGCTATGTGTATACTTAGTATAACCCAGATTTCTTTCAAACTGATTGTGTTGTTGCTATTTCGGTTTCCGGCCGTGCGAATGACTCAATGAGTTATGGATTTCGTTGCCTGAACAATTTTCTATATTTCAGATTGCTTCCGTTCTTTGTTCCAGGCTTTTCTGGAGCGTCCTCCCTCTTTAGCGTTTTTCTTTTTGCTTTACCCAGTCTGAGCTTCAGGATCTTTTGTAAACATGCTGCTTTTGTGCGCCTTTGACTCTGAGTCTTGGATAGTCTATTTTCATCAGTGTCTGTTGAGTGATACTCTGGAATCCGCGGTCCTGCTGCATGTGGCATCCATTTGCGAAGGCATCTCCTCTCTGTTCTCTGAGTATTGGCGCTTTCCCCTTTTCCTTAGATGTTTCCTGCATATTGATTTATATTAGTTGCTGCCTTACAGTTTACGCAAAGGAAAAGAGAAATGACGAAAAGATTGACATGAAAGCTTTAATTTCTAATGAATGCATAATCATGACACTCATAATGACTTGACTCTTCGAAAAACGCAACACAATCATTCTTGGATACTCAGGCGTACAATCATTAATTTCCCTTAAGGTGCGCGCTCAATTTTGGGTTTACAGACTATGTCGAGGAAATCTTGCGATGAGTGGTTTCTGCGATTCACATCGCAGCATCGAGGATTGCGATGTCAAGAAGTGTCATCGCAGGAATTGATAGTCTCATTCATTGCAGATCACGTTTTTCATTCAATCACTGTGTGCTGCTTATGCGATGTTGCGATATGCGACGTCGCATATCGGCCGTCGGCGATTCCTTAAGATTTTTCATTTAAGAGCGCTTTCAATATATGCGATGCGATGAATTTCGCGTCGCTTCTTCGCAGCTTATTTATGCGCATAGGAAACACTTCACTCTCTCTTCGCGATGCGATATAGCTTTAGGGAAAAAATACAAAAATTTTGATAAAAATATTTTTTGGATTTTTTGTTAAGGGTCCCCCTTTGCTTGGTGTTATTGCTAATATCAAACAAAGAGGGGGGTTGTTGGTGACCACAACAATGGCGATTCACTGTGAAGAACCAGTTATCTCTGATTTTCTATTGAATTTCCACTTCCGAAATAGAAAATTTTCATATGTCTAAATTTTGTTATGGACAGATAGAGTACATTACTCCTTATCCTGTCAATGATACTTTGTCTCAACCTTTTCATATTCCAATTGTCTGCTTCCTCAGGCTTAGTTCTTGCATTCATACCAGACATTACTTGGTCTTTTTAAAGATAAAATAAGGTCTTCTCTGCGTACTGGATTTTTAAAATATGCTCATTTGTCGTAGGTAGAGCCTCTGCTGCCCGCAAGCGTCCATAGCCTCGACAGGGTTACCATGTTATCCAGCAATGATCCTTTTTCCTGCTTGAGGTTATTTACAACATTTCAGAGAAAAATCCTTTTTGACACTTTTTCCTTTTTTTATTCTCTAAAGAACAATGTCTTGGTTTGGTGGCCAAATTATGACACAGTCATTCACTTGATTTACACTTTTGCTGAACAAGCTGGCTCGTGATGAGACCCCTTGTCTTTTGATTGCAACAATCTTGAGTCGTTGCCCTGTTTTGATAGACAGTATTGGCAAAGTTAACAAGTTATAATATCTGTGATCATGATAAGCCGGCTCGTGAAGAGACCTCTTATTCTTTGAGATATAGTGTTTTCTCGGATTGTTTCTCTGAATGCTGCGATTTCCTTTAGCAGGGAGGAAGTCATTGTTTTTCCTTAAGAAAGCTCTGGACGACAATAATAGAGTTTGAAAACAGCAGCTTTACAGAGAATATTTATTTTATTATTGATACCTTTCATTGTGCTGATATAAAACAATTTTTTACCAAAGGTTGCTTTCATCAGAGTTTTTTGAGGTTGAAAATAACATCATATTCAGGCTAAAGTTAACTCTATTTGTCAATAATAAAAATCAGATTTTCCGAAAATTTTTGCTACTTGTACAAGCGAAATCAAAATCTGATAGAGAATTGGTGTGCTCTTTCATGAATCCTTTTTGATGATCATTTACAACCGGTTTTATTTATAAGAAAGAGAAAAACAAATAAAAAACTAAAACTATCCTACAAAAATAGAAGAATGATCTTCTATGGAAAATACATTTTAAGAATCTGTCCATTCACAGGCAAAGAATCTCTTCTACCTGCCAAATCCTACAACACAAACGTCGATGGGCCTATGACTTCTACAATATGAAAAGGACCAAGCCACAGCTTCTGAAATTTCGTATGTTTGCCCTTTTCTTCATGAGCCTTATCCCATTTCAAAACTAAATCTCCCATCTGAAAGTTTTTTCTGGTCATTATGCTTGAGTCAAAAGAGGATTTTATTAGTGCTTGGTGGTGAGCATGAGTTTTCTTAGCTTGTTCTCGTTGTTCTTCTAATTTGATTATTTCCATTTGTCTCAGTTGTAAGGAGGAAGTAGATACTTCATCGATGTATTGTACTAAAGACAAAGAGGGAATGACTAAGTGAGTTGGAAGAACCACTTCTTTCCCATAAACTAAATTAAAGGGAGAAGTGTCGATTGAAGCTTTCTTCGTAATCCTATCTGCCCATAAAGCATTTACCAGCGCTTTGTGCCAATTCTTTTGGTTTTGGTCAACTGTTCTTTTAATAATCCTGATTAGGTTTTTGTTTGTTGATTCAGCCAATCCATTACCTTGCGGATAGTAGTTGGAAGAATACTTCAGTTTGAACCCTCTTTTAAGTGCAAACTCAGTCATTGTATTTCCAGAAAAGTATGAGGCATTATCAAACATTAAGGCTGTTGGCAATCCAAACCTAGTGATGATAAATTGATCTATGAATTCAATAATGTTTTCAGAATTAACTGTCTTGAGAGGAACTGCTTCTACCCATTTATTAAAATAATCTGTTGCCGTGAGGATATACCTATGCTGCTTAGAAGAGTGAGGAACGATCTCACCTATTATGTCCAAGCCCCATTGGCTGAATGGTTGCTCGATGTTAACCGGTTGTAGTGGCATGAACGATTTCTTTTGTTTCCCTGCAGCAGTCTGGCAGACTTGGCATTTCCTTACGCAATTGTATGAGTCTTTGAACAGCGTGGGCCAATAATATCCTGCACGTAAGATTTTATGTGCAGTAGCTTCTCCAGCATAGTGTCCACCTGCTGGTCCATCGTGGAGTTCCTGCAAAACCTTTTCGGCTTCAGTTTTCTCAAGACACCTAAGAAGTACAGAATCGTAATTTTTTTTAAACAGAACATCATTTATGAGCTGGTATTGTTTAGCTTTCAATCTCAGAGCTCTTTTCTTGGTGTGGTCCAGGTGTGATGGAGCATACCCGTTCTTAAGATAATAAATGGTGTCAGCATATAATGATTCTGCGTCGTTTAGGCTTACCTCATACGTATGTACCTCTTCAGATGAGTTCTCAGGAATTTGCGATGCTCCAGCTAACATTTTACAGAAGCACTGGCCTCTTACAATGTTTGCTAGCTTGATCTCAAGATCATATTCTTGTAAGGCGGTAATCCAATTTGCTCTCTTTTCGCCCACATCCTTCTGTATCAGAAGGTTTCTTACCGCTGGAAACGGTACTACGACTTTGGTATGGGCTTTAAGTAAGAAAGGTCTGAAATATTTGATTGCTTTGAAAACACCATATGCCTGTTTCTCCACGTCTGAATAATTGAGTTCAGCACCTTGTAAATTCGAGCTAAAAAATGCGATTGGAGGTTCCGCCTTCTCTTGATTTGCTTGAGTTAAAATCGCGGCATAAGATTTCTCTGAGGCAAATGTGTATAAGATAAAAGATTCTGAAAAATTTGGGGTCGCTAAAGATGGAGCGTTGATGATAGCTTGTTTGATCAAGTTGAATGCTTCATGCTCATCTTGACCCCATTTAAAATTTGAATTCTTTTTTATCATATTTTGTAAAGGAGAAATAATACGTGAAAAATCCGGGACAAACCTTTTTACAAAATTGATTTGACCAAGGAAAGATTGCATGGCCTTTTTGTTATGGGACATGGATATTTCGGAAATTTCTTTGATTCTGTCAGGTTCAATGTGAATACCAGATTTTGACACTATGAATCCTAGCAATTTCCTTCACTTAATGCGAAAAAAGATTTCTTTGGGTTAAGTGAAATCCCGTACCTTAAGCATCTTTGAAAGATTTGTTTCAAGTCTTTGAGATGGTCGCTTCGCTTCTTGGAGTACATTGTTATATCATCCAGGTAAATCACTACAGATTTATTGACTAGACCTTTAAACGCGATGTCCATGGCTCTCTGAAAGGTAGCGTCGGCATTGATCAGACCAAATGGCATCTTCCGATATGCGTATGTGCCCCATTTAGTTCGGAATGTGGTTTTTAACTGATCATCGGGATGTACCAGCACTTGATTGTATCCTGAAAATCCATCCAGAAAAGACATTAATTCTGAGCCTGCTACTGCCTGTAATATTTGCTCCATAGGTGGGAGGGGAAAATTGTCTTTTTGACAGGCTTTGTTGAGATTCCGGAAATCGATACAGATTCTAATATCTCCGTTTTTCTTTCTAACGGGCACCATATTGGATACCCATTTGGAATGTCTGACGGGGAAAATTATTATGGCTCTCAACAACTTATTTAGCTCAGTCTTTATCTGATTTTCTAAGTTGGGGTGGATTTTTTTGAGTTTCTGCTGGACAGGTTTTTCATTGTCAATCATAGGGATAGTGTGTTGAATGATAGAAGTGTCGTATGTCTTCAGCTCATCGTAATTCCAGGAAAAAATGTTTTTGTATTGTCTCAGAAGACGAATGTATGCTAATTTTTCTTCAGGGGCTAGGCCGTGGCCTAGATTAACGTTTTGTGGCTTCTCATCGGTTCCTAGGTTCACTGATTCATAGTTTAGAGTCGAACTGTAGAGTTTAGAATTGGCAGACCTTTTAAACCGACTTTTTAAATCATATAAGTCTTCTAACTTAACCACCGATTTAGGTATAGCATTATCAGTGCTATTTTGTTGTATTTGGTGATCATGATGGTCTTCGTCAATTATTTGGTTTGAGTAGGATCCTTCAGAAGTGAGGAAATTTACAATGTCAGGATCGTCGTTGAATACTCTCCAGTTGGTGATGTTGTCAGGGATGGATGGTCTAAAGATTAATTCTATTGAGAATCTATCTAGACTAAAATCTTCGGAGGGAATAAGTCTAGAGGCTACGTTAGCTAACAGGTCTGCGCTCGCATTCTGGAGTCTTGGGATTGATGAAATATTGAATGCTATGAAATGTGCAGTCAGATCTTGTACTAAAGATTGATAGTGCTTCAAATGACCTGATAGGCAATGTATGGTGTTACGTACATGTTTGACGACAATCTCAGAATCTCCAAAAACTTGAAGATACTTAACGTTCAACCCGATTGCTTTGTATAGGCCTTGCACCAAGGCCTCGTATTCCGCTGTATTGTTTGTGCAATCGAACTCAAGTCTGCACGTAAGCATGGTCTTATTTCCGTCTGGGCTAATCAGAACACATCCTGCTCCTGATCCCTCGTTAGATTTAGAGCCATCAAAATATAATTTCCAAAACAAAGATGTATTTACAGGGTTATCTAAAAAATTAACACATTTTGAATTATCAGTTTGGGAAAAATTTTCAACTTGGGACAAAACTGAGTTTTCTAAGTAAGGTGAAATATGAGCATTGAAATTGCCAAGGAAAGAATCTACCGAGTAATTGCCTATGATACTGTTGTTGTATGCTATTGCTTCATTCTCTCCTTCCAATTCCGTCCCTATGTACTTTTGGTGCGACTCTCGTTCAACCTTTATTTGATTCGGTTTACCATTGTAGGGTAACCACATGTGCGACCAGTCGGTTGAGAAATATTCGTGGAGTTTTTCAGACCAATCCTTGCTAAGAATCAAACCATAGAATTCAGGGATATCAGCTACTAGAATGTCGATAACCTGGCATACCTTCGGGTTAGACGACAATCGTATAGTCACTTGATTAAGTTCACCAATCACTTCGACTTAAGATCGATCAAGTTGAACTATGCACACTGTGGATTTTTGTGGTTGAACATTCAATTTGGCACATATTGATCTGGGTAAAATATTCGTTGAAGCACCAGAATCAACCAAGCAATTGTGCACGCTTTTATTGAAAATTTCATAAGTGAGAAGAAAAGGAGGAGTATGAGATCTTGATCTTCCTCCAATCAAGGTGATGTCATTTGGATCAATCTTATTGATCGTGTTGGTTGGAGGTCTTCCCATGTTGTGGGAAGCTACAGCTGTAGGTAAAGATGTAGTAGGCACGACATGTAATTCTTTCATCATTATTTTCTGTTGATGTTTCAATTTGCTCAACTCGTAAAGAGTGATATTAGCCCTAGTCTTTTTCATGTCATCGATAATGTTATACTCCATTTCATCCGACACTATCAGTGTTCTTGATGGAGGTGCTTGATCTGATTGGACTGGGCTAAATTGGGTCGCTTTAGCGATTGTTTTCTTTGTTGCGCCCTTCTGTTTAGGGGTAGTTTGGGGAGGATCAAGTTGATTTTTGCTTCGTGTACTAACCGGAAATGCTTCTTGATCTTCTTCTTGTGGGAGGATGAAATCCCACATTCCTTGTAGTTCCACAACTTCTTCATCATCGGTCTGCCCTTCAATGGTATTCTCTTCTTCTTCTTCTTCTTCAGATTCGACGTTTGAGACAGCATTGGGTGGTTTCACATCCATGGGAGGATTTCTTTTAAAAGCTCTGTAGGGATTTTTTGAAGTTTCTGCTACTTGTTTTCTTATGTCAATCATCTCATTGGACATGGCCTTTAACACTTTTTGTAATCCTTCCAAATCGAAAGGATCTTTCGTTTGTTTCTTCTTGGTGTCTTCTTTGAAAGAGATTTTCTTAGATTTGCTTTCCTCTATTGCAGATCTCTTTTCTAGGGCTACTACGCACTTTTCTACTGCTAACGCCTCTGTCAAGCTTTCAACTAAGGTCATCTTGTTTGCCCTATCTACGAAGATAGCCAAGTTTGATGGTAAGGCCGTGATATACCATTCACATCTTACTTCCTCGCTGGGTTGAGAAGCAGCGAGAATTTTGTTGAGGATCTTATTGAACCGTAAATTGAAATCTTTAATGGGTTCTCTAGCCTCAGCTTTAAGATTGGATAGGTCATTGATCAATGTCGTTGTTGATCTGTCATCACCGAACTTAGTAAGGAATTGACTTTGAAAAATGTCCCAACTTGTGATAGACCCGGAAGGTAACGAAAAGTACCATGACCCGGCTGTTCCTTACATTGTATAGGGAAAAAGCCTGACGACAGCATCCTCGTTGGTAACTCCGTTGAGATTAACAAAAAGCATGAAATTATTGATATGCTCTTCAGCTAGCATGCCTGTTTCTGGATTGAATTTGGGTAGCCATTTCTTAGGATGGGCCGGTATTGGGCTCAGGGGTGGAGGCATTAAAACCGCCCCAGGATTTTTCCATGGAGACTGGGCCATCGTTGAGTTGCTAGTGAATGAAAGTGCAGAGGATGATCCTTGATGCTGAGAAGATGAAGATATTATGATCTTTGATGATTGAAGAGGAGGGACTGTGGAAGATGGATGAGTGATTTGGAATGAAGATGTGGGTGGCTGACTTCGCGGTGAGGGAGTAGAAATGGACGAAGTAGATGAAAGAGTCTCACTGTTAGACTCGGTGGTGTTTTCCTTGCTCTTTTCCTGGTGGGGAGAGGAAGTTCAGTTGGCTGGATACCAAACTTTTCACTTTTCAATCTGGTCAGGGGATGAGCAGGATTGTACTCCGAAGTCACGCTGCTTTGAGATTTATCAGACCTCTGAGTAAAAATAGAGAATCCCTGGAGTTTACGAATCAAAGTTTGAATTTCAGGGGGTTCAATGATAAGCTGGTCTGAAATATTAGGGTATGTAGCAGCGGTGGATACTCGAGCGACTTCTAACTTCGGGTTTAACCGTACTGGAGAAGTCGGGGGAGTTGATGAGGGTGATTTACTCTTAGAATGGTATTTAGATTTTGATTTAGGTGCCATTCATCGTTCGTGCCCTCCTTCTAGCGCCAAATATGTTGAGGGCCCAGAAATCGGGTCAACAACAAGGGGGATACCCACCCGGTCCGGAACTTGGTTGGCAGCTCCTTGTCCGTTTGGTATAGCGGGTCCGACTGGGGATAATGGGACCAGTTTCCCAATGTAAGGGGTGTGTGTGTGTAGAGTTTGATGATGCTGATCTAGAAGTAATTTTAGAGCTAATTCAATTCCAACTCCTAAACTGACTCTATGCTATTGTAATCTAATGAAAACAACACATCTAATCTACGCTAACCCGGGGTATATTTCTTCTATTATGCGATCTAAAAATATTTCGAATGATAACTGGTAATAAAGATCATTCAGCTATCATAAGAATAAAAATCAATTAAGATAAACCATTCTGCATAAAAAGTTAGGCAAAACAGTTGTGAACATTATATCGCATAATAAGTTATTCATATGTCAAGCACAAATAAATGACTCCACCGTACAGAAGTGCCAAATGGTAACCCACACATTCATACATTAACATATAAACAACTAAAACTGCATATCACTCTAAGAATATAAGCAGAAATTGGTCAAGAGATAAAAGTACCATTTATGACTGATTTCACTCACAAACTTCAAGCAATAACGATTTATCTCTACTTGTTCTAATATCTACTAAGAGTACAGAAGTGCAACATCAGTAGCAGACATTAAAATGCAAACATAAATAAATCTCGATCCATCCATTCATCAAAAACCCCCTCCGAGGGTGCAAAAGTGCATGTTCTGAGGACAAGTTTTTTGACAAATTTCCGGACCCTTCTCCAAATGCCATGAGAAGGGTTAAATACTACTAACTAATCAATCTTAATTACACAAATTTAGGAAACGGCTTCAAATGACTGCCCTTTTACTAAAACAAATTTATTTCTAAAAATTGAATCTAATTTCTAACCGTTTCTGTATCTGCTCCTTAGTGCTATAAGCAATGCAACTTTCGCCTAGAAAGAGTCGGCTGGTTGTCTTTTCCTTTCGTTCGAGCGATAAAAGTAGAAATAACAAGAGCTGGCACCTCTTTCTGACAAACTAGAAGATATTTTCGAAAATCTTCCTCTGGCTGGGTGTATTAGCTATGTGTATACTTAGTATAACCCAGATTTCTTTCAAACTGATTGTGTTGTTGCTATTTCGGTTTCCGGCCGTGCGAATGACTCAATGAGTTAGGGATTTCGTTGCCTAAACAATTTTCTGTATTTCAGATTACTTCCGTTCTTTGTTCCAGGCTTTTCTGGAGAGTCCTCCCTCTTTAGCGTTTTTCTTTTTGCTTTACCCAGTCTGAGCTTCAGGATATTTTGTAAACATGCTGCTTTTGTGCGCCTTTGACTCTGAGTCTTGGATAGTCTATTTTCATCAGTGTCTGTTGAGTGATACTCTGGAATTCGCGGTCCTGCTGCATGCGGCATCCATTTGCGAAGGCATCTCCTCTCTGTTCTCCGAGTATTGGCGCTTTCCCCTTTTCCTTAGATGTTTCCTGCATATTGATTTATATTAGTTGCTGCCTTACAGTTTACGCAAAGGAAAAGAGAAATGACGAAAAGATTGACATGAAAGCTTTAAGTTCTAATGAATGCATAATCATGACACTCATAATGACTTGACTCTTCGAAAAACGCAACACAATCATTCTTGGATACTCAGGCATACAATCATTAATTTCCCTTAAGGTGCGCGCTCAATTTTGGGTTTACAGACTATGTCGAGGAAATCTTGCGATGAGTGGTTTCTGCGATTCACATCACAGCATCGAGGATTGCGATGTCAAGAAGTGTCATCGCAGGAATTGATAGTCTCATTCATCGCAGATCACAGATCGCAAGATCGCAGATCGCGTTTTTCATTCAATCACTGTGTGCTGCTTATGCGATGTTGCGATATGCGACATCGCATATTGGCCGTCGGCGATTCCTTAAGATTTTTCATTTAAGAGCGCTTTCAATATATGCAATGCGATGAATTTCGCATCGCTTCTTCGCAGCTTATTTATGCGCATAGGAAACGCTTCACTCTCTCTTCACGATGCGATATAGCTTTAGGGAAAAAATACAAAAATTTTGATAAAAATATTTTTTGTATTTTTTGTTAAGGGTCCCCCTTTGCTTGGTGTTATTGCTAATATCAAACAAAGAGGGGGGTTGTTGGTGACCACAACAGTTTCATAAACTTACAAGTAGCATTCGAACATCATTTGCCATAACAAATGCAAAGTAGATAGCTGCTACTTCAATCCATCTACTGGATCTGTTTATGATTTAAACAATTGATTCACAAACTATCTGATTGCCCTTGTGATAGCTCTTAGATCCTCCTTAGATCTAGCCCTGAATGTTGCATTACTGATTTCTTTTTTGCTCGGCCAAAACCCAAGAACTGAACTGCAAACTGTGACCCGGAACCCGAACAGAGTCTTGTTTCTGGCCCAGCACAGGTACTGTTAAGAGAATCTGAATTTCAGCGCACTTCCCGAGTGGACAAGTTGCGCTGCATTTCAAATTCTCTGTGTTACAGGTGCGCTGATTAGACTAGCTCTGTGCAGTTTTGGCTTCTGTGATTCATTCTTTCCAGTTCTATTCCTGAATTTTGCTGCCTGTGATCAGTATATGTCTGTTTGAAACCCCTTTTCCTTGTTGTTATTCCACCTCCTTTGTACAAAAGAACTGTAGCTATTTTTTTGTGTTTGTTGAGTCATTTACAGTTCTCCTTTGCAAAAGTAGCATAATCGTATTGTCGTCCTTTGATTTGAAACTGTCACAAGTGTCGATTTCAATCATAGGAAAGAGTTTGATTGCTGTTAATGGTCGACTATGCTGTTACTATTGCTTTTGGCCTGGATTTGTAATTTTCTAGTGTCGAGAACAAGTATTCAATTCAAAATCGTAAAGTGTTGTGATCGTCTCCATTTTCTGATTTCGAAAAGAAACTTGTTGATATTTGTCGCTTGAAAAGAAATTCAGATTTGTGCATCAACTTTCTTTTTAGCATTCATATACTAAGAAAGTCGAAAACAAATACATGCATGTGCATTTGCATATAGACAGTCTGATTGGCTTGATTTAGGAAAGTGCATTTAGAGTGTGCTCTTTTCTCTCTGTGAAAAGATTCTGTCTTTCTTTTCCTTAGTAGCTAGGATTTTCATTGCACAAAGAAGATAAAAAGTTTGTTTATCATCTTAGATTGCATTTTAGGAATTACATCTACATCTCACAGTGAACCTGAAAGGAAAACTTCATAAACAAGATCAACTTAAAATAAATTCAATGAATCTAACAATGATTTGGAACTTAACACACAACATTTAGAAGTCTAGGCTAGAGACGTATTCCGGCGTCGTAAAGCCTAGTAACTGTTGTTCTCACTGATGGTTGGGTGATTCCTCCACTTTGAGACGATAAGTGCCAGTACGAACTTGTGCTCCCACGTACCGTCGAGTATATTTTGGGAGACCCCAATAGGCTTAATCCTTTATCCATAGGAAGTCGTGTCTGCCGCCCTATCGATCACAATGCACTGAACACCGCATTCAGGAAGATTGACTGTCGTACCGTAAAAAGTATTATGCAGTTTTGCAATTGATTTGGTAATCCCTCTACCTAGATTTCCAGAGCAGTCCCTTTCATTCCTTTTCAGACTCCTTAACAGAAAAGGTCCATCTAAGCACTTTTCACTTCAGGCTCATTAAAAATCGAAAGAGACTAGAGTCATCTTTTGTTTTTTCTCGACTCTTAAAAACTGAAAAAACAAGTTGTGTCAAAGCGTCTAAAATTCATTTAATTCAGAAACATACTTCCCCTTTATTTCAGTTGATCGAGTAATCCGTAATCGTGGAAGAAAGTCAATTGAAACCCCGTCGTTCGCGGAGGCTTACGAGTCAGTTGTCTTTGTCTCCGGAATCGAAGCTAGTACGGACAAAGCGAACTCGTTTAACCGGTTCCAAATCTCCTTTTAAAGTTAGAACAAGTGTTCCAACAACATCAGAGACTCCGGTTACTCCAAACATTTCTGGAATCCCTGCCTCTAGAGAAGAAGTTCAGCAACCACAGAAGGACATTGATACTGATCCTAGTCTGAGAGTAAACACTTGTGTTACCGAACCAGTTCCATTTTCAACCGGTTCAGAGAGTCTTGCTCTTCAAACATCTGTCGCTGTTGATTCCATACCTTCTTTGGCACCAGAAATATTCTACGGACCTGATGGTCTTCCCCTTCCACCTGGTCTGATTGCCATAGAAGAGATTGTGGAAGATCCTCCAACGAGTACTCCATCACAATTTGGAGTCGGGATCACTCTATATCCTTCTTCATCAAAAGTTAGTCTACCGCCAGCAGAAACTCCTGTAGAATCACTAGGTAATCTTTTGGATAGACTAGAAATGTCTGAACAACCGTCAACATCTAGGACTGTGTCGTCTGACACAGCGACGGCAGAACTCCCTGCTATCACTCCAACAATGTTCGTCGGTATACCATCTATCCCGACTAGCTCTCAACCGCTAGAAGGAGCCCACTCAGGGGCCATTTCGACAGTATGGTCTGTTCCTGTTTGTTCATCCGGAATAATATCCGGAAACTCTTATGTTGAGTCTCAACAAATTGATCCATTTGGAGGTCAATTTGGGCAGTCCGGCTCCCAAGGGCAAACCATTCCCTTGAGTTCCGGATTACCACCGTATGGGCGGCAGTATACCCTTTCATTATCCCCTCCGGGAGGATATCCATACAGGAGTTCACAACAACATTCAAGTTATACTGGAATTACCTCAAGCGGTTGGGTACCAATACTACCTCAACAACCAAGAGTTGTATATTCAATGCAACAACGCTTACCTATGTCAAATATACCAACTATGCCAGCTATTGTGGCGGTGTCGCAAGTTCAAGCGCTGCCTGTTGTATGCCAACCTTAGGTTTCTCAGGTTGTAATGCAACATCCCCTTGACCCTGCGACTCAACCACAATCGCCGATTGGTGGAATGACACAGGTTCAGATGGGTACAATTACCCCTCATCTTGGTCAAACTGTTAGTATCGGGCAACAGCACATGGCTTCACAACCATGGCTAGTACAATACCAACAACCGCAATTCCAACAAGTACACCAAGGTTCTGAGCAACAAATCTTTGCAAATAGTCGACAGTCGTATATTCAAAACGATCAAAATCAACCATTTTACAATGGTCATGCCCACCAACCTTACAAAAGTTACCAGCATCAAATGCATTATGCCGGTATGCAAAGACCAACTGCTCAGGCAATCCCATCTTATCCTGGGTATGCTTCACCTAACCTGAATCAACAGTTACCCTTTGTGGCAACTTTAGAGTTACCTGATTTAAATCGATTAACAAACGATCCAATTGCTTACGCCCCTTGGTGGCCAGTGATTCCGCATAAACTTCCATCAAATATTCCTAAATCTAATGGAAATCTGGATGAAGATCCATCGAATCATGTGATGACCTTTCATCTATGGTGTTCATCAAACAGCCTAAATGATGATTCGATAAGACTTCGCCTCTTTCAGAGGACGTTAACGGGTCCAGTGGAAAAATGGTAAATCGAATTGCCTAGAGCTTTGTTCGAAAACTTCAGTACCTTAGCCACAACCTTTTTAACCCATTTTCAGTTACCAATAATGTACGAAACGGGAACAGAACTTCTTACCAACTTCAAACAAACAATGGCCACTCACATATCTGATCATATACATGAGTGGCGACATCGTCGTAGAATGGTAAAAACGTATGTCCCCGATCAACTCTTAGCTGAATGGTTTATCAAGTCATTACTACCTTCCATCACGGAAGATGTGGCAAAGGGGGGAGTCGTAACAGAAGAGCAAGTCATCGCTCGTGCGCAATATTTGGACTTGATTTACACTCAGTCCGACACGCTCTATGATAAAATACCTAACGCCCCTAGACCCTAATTCTCAATTCCTCCTCCTCCTAAATCAAACAATGGCTCTCATGCCGGCGATGGCGTGATTGGCACAACGGACACGATATAGACAAAGGCTACATCCAAAAAGGCCCGTAAGATTTTAGGTCAAAATGCAAAAGATGAACTTCTTGCCTCAGAAGTAAATGTCGTATCGACAGATAAAGGCAAAGAAACCAAACAACCAGGGAGCAAGAAGAAAGGCAAAGGGAAGAAGAAGAAACAGGAGGAATCATCACCTGAAAAATCTTCTTCAAACCCTCCTGGAGATAGGAAACCAAAAAATCCATGCTTTATATGCGATGACAATCATTGGACCGCAAATTGTCCACACAGAGCTGAGCTTAAGAAATTCTTCAAGAATTCAAAAACCTCTGCAGTGTTAACTGATCCATTTCCAAATCCAGGAACAAATCTGGTTGAAAGTGGAAATGCTTCCCCGTCTCAAGTGCTAATGTTGTCGGTTTCAAAACAGCAAAATGATTCTTTGATATCGACAAGGAACAAAGATTATGGGAATCCACAGCTGTCGAACAACAAGGATAAAGATCAACCTAGTAGTTCGACAACAACTTCGACAGAAGTTGTGCCACCCATCATTCCTGAATTGACAATAAAACCGCCAAAGGGAGTAGTACACAAGTCGACATTTAATCCCCATGCTAGAGCGGCACAACATTATAATATAGTGGAAGATTTGGCCCAATCGCCATCCGCTACGTCGACTCTTGAAGTACTACAGAATTGCCCATCCCAAAGGCAGGCTTTATTATTAGCCATTGGTGGGATAGACCCAAAGGATTCCAATCTTGTATCCTTCGATCATAAAGGATACGATCCTCAATTACCAGCTCAACTAGCTTTCCTTGTTCAAGTGAAAGCTCTCAACAAAACTGTTCATCGAACAATTATTGATGAGGGGGAATCTACATGCATTATGTCGATGAGTTGCTGGAAAACTTTAGGATCTCCAACCTTGTCGCGATCCTCGACGACATTAAAAGCATTCGACGGAAGGACATATACCCCATATGGTATTCTAAGTAACTTGAAAGTTGAACTAGGAGGGAAAACAGTAGAAATAGATGTTGAAGTAATCGACAGAAATCTCGATTACAACATCCCGCTAGGAAGACCATGGATATATGTTATGGCTGTTGTTGTGTCGACCTATTTTAGGAAGACTGCATTTCCCTTTCAAGGAGGGATTACAATCGTCGATCAACAAAACTTCCTACCCAGTGGTTCTCAAGTTACAGGAAGCATCCCTATGATCCATGGAAGCCCTCATTCGCTTCAAAATATTGGAGTAGGCCTACTAAAAGATCCTATATTAATGGTAACTTTTGCCCTTCCACCCCCAATCAATCTGGCAGAAGTAGCGTCGATAGGAACCTGCAATATGATATCTTCTAAAAAGATCTCAGAAAAAGATATCAACATGGATCATGCGATGGTTTTGCCTCCCAGCCCAACAGAAACATTGTAGCAATCAATGTTCCTAGCATGGGATGCAAACCCAAATCAACGCTCAACAAGCGTTTGGATAGATAGGTCTAAAGAATATGGTACCCCTTCAGATCCTTGGTCGCGAGTGCATGTCACCGACGAAGGAATTGTCCAATCAATGGTAACTGAAGGGGCACCATGGAATGATTCCCACCATCGTTCCCTTCTTCCGAATTGTGGAGAAGACACTCCAGATGACCTTTATCATCCTTCAGTTTTTGATTTTCTATCAAATACTGTAAACACGGTGGATTCCGAGTGAAACTTGTCCAACATTGAAGAGACTATCGCCATAAATATCTCGACCAAAATAGATGTTGTAGAGAATATTTATGTTGGCAAATGTTGTTCTCCTTCAGAACTGGAAATATATAACACTCTTTTTCGCGAATTCAGAGAGGTATTTGCTTGGTCATATAGTGAAATGCCAGGCATTGACTCGAGTATCGTTGAACATGAAATTAAGATGTATCCAGATGTCAAACCAGTACGACAATAGCTACGATAGGTGCACCCTAAGAAATCCGCTGCCATTAAGGCAGAAGTTGAAAAACTTCTCCATGTTGGTTTCATTTACCCGTTTCCTCTAACTGATTGGGTATCGAATATTGTCCCTGTTATGAAAAACAAGGAACAATTAAAGTGTGCGTCGATTATAGGGATGTAAATCAAGCTTGTCCAAAAGACAAATACCCTACACCCTTCATCAACCAGATAATTGATGAATGCGCCGGATGCGAAATCTTTTCATTCATGGACGGATTCTCCGGGTATAATCAAATAAATATCCGCCCACGGGACCAGTCAAAGACTGCATTTATTTGTTCGTGGGGCACATTCGCATATCAAAAATTACCCTTTGGTTTAAAGAACGCAGGGGCGACGTTTCAGAGGGCAATGAATTATGCCTTCCATGACATCAAAAACATCGTTCAACCATACCTCAACAACCTTCCGGCTCATTCGCGAAAGCGGACTGATCACCCGCAACATTTAAGAGCGATATTTCTACGTTGCCGACACTACAAGATACGACTCAATCCACACAAATTTGTATTTTGTGTTAGTTCTGGTCATTTGCTTGGCTTTGTAGTCTCAAAGGACAGGATTCAAATCGACCCATGTAAGGTCCAGGCAATCATAAATTTGCCTCCACCTTCGAATTTGCTTCAGATTCAGAACTCCAAGGGAAAGCAAACTTTCTGAGGAGGTTCATTCCAAATTATGCCGAACTTGCTAAAGGTTATACACGTCTTTTGAAAAAGGAAGTACCCTTTCTCTGGGATCAGGTTGTGCAAGCTTCCTTTGATGCTTTAAAAGAATCCCTAATGAAAGCATCATTAATGTACGCTCCTGATTATCAAAAAGATTTTAACCTGTATCTGGCTGCAGCGAATACGACCATCGCAATGGTTTTAGTTCAAGAATTCAATGGGATTGAACATCCTATTATTATTTAAGTAAAAACTTAAATGATACAGAAAGCAAATATTCTTACGTTGAAAAGCTAGCACTCGCAGCTGTTCAAGCGATACAGAGATTTCGACACTATGTCCTCTTTCGAAAAACTACCATTCTATCAGATTGCAACCCCATGACTTATATATTTTCGCGACAGTTGCTGGGGGGCAAATATTCAAAATGGATAGAAATCTTGCAAGAGTCTGATCTGGAATTTGTAAAATCCAAGTCAAAGAAAGCTCTAGTTTTCGCAGAATTATTGTGTGATCTCCCATCATCGTCCAACGATGAAACATCCGATGAAACAATCGTGGACGAAAGTTTGTTTCTGATATCTTCAAGCAATGAGTGGTATGGGGATATAATCATTTATCTTCAAACCCAAAAATACAGGCCAAACACCTCCCGCTCTGAACAAAAATGTATTCGATACCAAGCAAAAGACTACATTATCGTCGGTGATACACTTTACCGTCGCAGTATCGATACAGTTCTAAGAAGGTGCCTCACCCATGAGGAGGCCAAAAAAGTCCTGAATGATTGTCATTCAGGCGCGTGTGGGGGGCATCAATCCGGTTATGCTACAGCACAAAAAATCTTACGAGCAAGATACTTCTGGCCAACAATGTTCAAAGATTGCATAACCGCAGTCAGAAGTTGCCATGCTTGTCAAATTTTCGATAGCAAAACCAGAAGACCACCCGCACCTCTGCAGCCAATAGTTGTTGTTGGGCCATTCGCCAAATGGGGCATCGATTTCATGACATGTAACCCCACCTCGACCGGGGGGCATGGGTATATCATAGTCACAGTTGACTATTTTACCAAATGGGCCGAGGCGATGCCTACATTAGATAATACTGATGAAACAACTTCCCTCTTCTTTTTCAATCATGTAGTCGCTCGATTCGGTGTACCACAGGCTATAGTCACAGATCATGGATCGCATTTTTGCAATCACATGATGGTCGAATTAGCTGCCAAACTAGGGTTGTCTCACGACAGCTCTACTCCATATTATCCACAAGCCAACGGACAAGTTGAAGCAATCAACAAGGTCCTGAAACGCATGCTGCAAAGGATGATTGGAGTTCACAAGAGAAGATGGCACCTAATCCTGTACTTAGCTTTGTGGGCTTACCGAACATCGATAAGGAATGCAACCGAGTTTACACCTTTCCAATTGGTATATGGCCTAGAAGCAGTCTTACCAATCTAGTGTGAAATCTCGTCTCTCAAACTTGAAATTGATCTCCTCCCCGGAACTTCAGAAGAAGAAGCTCGTTTCTTGGAATTAATCCAATTGGATGAAACCCGTCGTGATGTCATTTTGGCTAACGAAGCCCATAAGAAATGATTCAAGGCACAGTTCGACAAAAATGTCAAACCCCATGTCTTCTCAGAAGGTGACTTGGTCTTGCTTTACGACCAGGAATCCGATAAATTGGGAGCAGGTAAATTTAAGTCTTTATGGATGGGCCCCTATATTGTTAAACGGGTGTTGGCAAAAGGATCCTATGAGTTAATGGATTATGACGGAATTCCACTGGCGCAACCTCGTAACGGGTTGTACCTCAAGCGTTACTATGCGTAATGGTAACCTATATGCTTTTGTTATGTTTTTGTTTTCGCTAAAGTGTTTATTTTGGTCAAGTAATCCACTTTTTACATTTGTTGCAGATGTCAAACCTATTGGAGTCATGTGTTGGATATGCCGACGGAGCGAGTCGTAGTTCGCGGAACCTATCTTCCGCAACCTGGGCTATTTTTGATCCAAGCGGCGAGTTAGTAAGTTTCAGAGGGGTATGTATTGGTCGATCAACAAATAACATTGCTGAATATAGCACGTTGATAGAACTTCTCTCTGATGCCATCACACATGGTATACGCCGACTAATTGTCAGGCTAGACTCACAACTCGTAATACTAAAACTCACTGGTATCTATTCCGTCCGAAACCCAGCTATTTATCGCATGTTCCTAAGGGTTAAGATTTTGGAAAGACAATTTGATTTCATTCAATATCAACATATTTCTAGAAACTTAAACACATTAACTGACTCATTGGCAAATTATGTGTTAGATAGACATTTACAACATTTATAAAAAGAAACATACCATCAATGTTTGCATTTGGATCATGTAACTTAACCAAAATAAAACTCCAAAAATCAAAAATATATATAACTGTTTATGGCTTGCACATAATGTTCTGTAACCAAGACAAAATCGGTCAAGTGACCAAAAAACTCAAAATGCTAGGCGGCATCCTAGTCTAATGATGCTCGTGATAGCAAGTCATAGCTTGTGTGATCATGCGTAAGAGACGAGTCCATCGTCTTGGCACACCAGTAGTATGCCGCTGTAACCTCAAAGGTAGCTTGTCAGTCCTCACATCTGGAATACCAAGAGTGAGGCCCTCAACCTTCTCCTGTAATGCTGTGAGAGTCTCAGCCACATCAAGGTCACGAAGGATAGCCCTTCCGACAGCCTCTCCTACTAGGGCGGTAGCTAGTACTCTCAGGCGAGCTACTAGACGAATAGGACCAACATCTGCATGTACACATGAGTTTGGTTAAAGTCTTGATAGAATAAAGCACAAGGAAATTATAAATAAAAAACGATAAATAGGAATATGGTCAAAGATTTTACCAATGGCGCCCCACTATTCGCCATCCGACAGTACTAAATCTGGATCACCCCGGAAGTCCATGCCAGCATATGGATACTCGGAATAAACCATCTCCTGACGATCAAACCACCTGAAGAAGGTATCAGTAAATGAAATCTGAGACTGACCAGCATGCCTAGACATATGGTCAACCCATCTCTGCATACGTGGTTCAGTAGGTGAAGGTAAATCGAGTGCAATATACTGCGGCTGCATCAGTGGTATCTTCTCCAAGGCAAAGGTGGTCAAAATAAAACTGTACCCAAAGTTCTTCAACCTCCCGCTCTTTATCTTGGTCAATTGTTCTTTCATCACAAGAAGTACTGCGTCGCACCAATTGAACACCTTCGGAGGCATTCCAAGGCATACTGCATATAAGATCGGTTGGTTACATGAACAGCCGCACCACCGGCCATCCTACCAAAAGTAAACAGAATAGTCCTGAGGGACCTGGCAGTGACATCACGGATGATGATCTTGCCGTCTTTACTCGGATGAGATCCTTCTCTGTAGTACCGGCGAACATAATCTCTCACAGAGTCACCTCCTGAGGCCGAACCTGATAAAGAGATGGGGGTACCCCGCCTCGACAAGCCAGTCAAGAAATAGATGTCTACTACAGTCAAGGGGATAGATTTGCCCCTGATCTGGAAAACCTGGTTGGTAGGATCCCAAGCATCGAGCAAATACTGCAGTAAGTTGATCTGTTGTCTCATGCTAGAAATGCGGAAAAACTTCAGCAAGCCACAGTTCCGCAGTGTGTTTACTGTAACCGGATCATGTAGGGCAAGCATGTCCTCTTCTTCATGCTCACGTTCTCACCATGTAATGGTCATCTTACTCCATAGATCTCTGGAAAACAAACAAGAGAAGAGTTAGATCCTGATTTTGGTAAGAAACAGGCAAATTTTCCATCAAAAATTGTGCACAGAATTCCTTCTTTGCGCCCATCACACCTACAGTAGTGCTCTGGGTGCGTTGCATGTCAGATTCCCTTTAGACAGACCAACATTCAATGCACCTTTCGATACACAGGGGGTGCACTGAAGGCAGAACGAGTTTTTCAAACCCCAGGGGCTCAGAAAAACTAGGAATCAAGCTCAGAATGTAAAATGGAAACCATGAAATAAAATAGCTCAGGTTTAGCTCCTACCTGGTCCAGACGGTGCCAAGAATCATCCACAGAATATCCCAAAATCAGCTGATGAAAATCAAAGGGGGAAAGCACCTCCAAAGCTCCAACAAACCAAAGTTCAAATGAAATGGTAAAATGAGAGGTAAAAACACTTTTTCATTACTTTCTACGTAGTTCAAAGTAAAATATTAGTGTTCTAACTCGTTTTCAAACATATATTGTTCATTTCTGACTAGTTTGATGAAGCATTTGAAAATACAGTACAATCTTTGAAAGAACAAAGCTATTTATGGTAAAATCAAAAAGGGACCATTTGATCGAGTAGTTTTAGCACATAGTTCAAGCTCGTTAAAAAATAAACATAAGCCATGAGCAAATGTTTCCCCCCGCATTTAAGCTCGTTAAAAAATGAACTATTCCCCGGTAAATAACCATCGTGAATGTAGTACTTCAGCCATTAAAGCCTTTGTCATGTTTGCACTGTCACCTCCACTTTTACATTGGCTGATCATTCACCCCCATTTGATTGTTTACCCATTTTGAGGAACAGCTGCGAAGAGTGATTACACTAGCCATCCTTGTAACACTGCCATGATTGGAAAATTCCAAACCTTACCTGGAATCAGTTGCTACCCATTTTATCACTCGTTCCTCAAAAGACGAGTCTCCTTTAAGCTCTTTACAACTGACTCGTAAAATATGAAAATATTACGGAGCCATTGGCCTCTCCAGCTCGTTAAAGGGACAGGAAGTGCTATCCCTCCTCTAGATTTTAATCTTTTTGGACCTAAGGGATTATTACACAAAAAGATCGAGCGCTTGTTTTGTTCGGCTCGTTAAAAGTATCGAAAATTCATCCCTTCTGTATTGTTTTATAATTTTTCGGAATTAAGGGATTAGATGACGAAAAAGGAATTTTGGAGTTACCTTTACGTTTCTTTTCAAACTCTCTAAAATTGAAAAGGACCGAGTTATCTTTGTCGTTAAACTAGTTAAAAGTGTAATAGCAACAAACTTGTCTATAGACGAGAACGAGTTTCATTATCGCTAGGCTCGTTAAAACATAGCGATGGGTTTGCCCGAAGGGCAAATTATAGAACAAGCATATGTTATCCTCCTCAAGCTTGACAAAAATAAAGAGGTATTGGTCAGCAATGACTGGGGAAAATTGGGAAGAAAACTTGAAGAAACTTTGTTGGTAGCAAGTCGCTCTTGAACATGACAATTCCACTCCGTGTCCGAGTCGGGTTGGGTTGTTTCATTCATCGGTCACATCACCATGGTCCCATCATACCATCCACATTTGGGGTTAATGCTACCAATCCATCACACCAGTGTCGCTGATATGTTCAAGAGAAGTCATTCAGAGAATTCACCTGTGTCTCACCCACTACCATACATTTATACTCCATTCTTTCATGACCGCCACCCTGAACCTTATATCACCAGATCGTTTTCACCTCCATTAAAATCATTTGCTCCGTTCCGTGTCATTGATGTGGGATTCATTAAGGCCCTCCTGTGACGGATCACTTCTTGTCGACATCAGCTCATTATCCAAGAAGTTGATCTAGGAACACCCCATTCAGTACTTTGAAGCTTGCATGCCTCAATGGCAAGTTTCTCACTTCTGGCGACAGGTTTACATCAATGGCCTTCGACCGAAAGATTTTGCGTGGTGTTTGACGCCAAGTCCTTTATTCACACCACGTAAATTGTACTGCAGTACCTTGAGGGTCATTATCATTATCGGTGATTCCTCTCGCGCTTGTTAATAATTTACATCATTGGCTGGTAATCAAGCGATGTCTTTCCATGTTTGACTTCAGAAAATTTCTCACATGGATTGACTTGTACTCCGAGTGAAGATCGAACGAGATTGAAGACCCCAAATCTAGTTTCATCCATCCGGGCTTCGATATATATTCAGGGAAAATAAAGACATCAAATGTACATCATTGCTGCACAAATAATCATCCAATCAAAAGGATGATGGCTCTATCAGAATCATTAGTCTACACTCAGAAGATTGTCTGTCCTATGTACATGAAAATGAATTTATAAAGCTGAGCATGGGAATGCCCGCCTCAGCTAGATCACGAAAATATTATGAAGATAATGTGTTGTATTTTATCTTATTACAGGTCTCCTCCCAGCATTGAAAGAACTTCATATCCTCATAATAAAGCATTTCACCCGACATCAAAAGATTAACGACCTCATGCTTTAGGGGGCAACTGTTATAGACATTTTTGGGCCCTACAACCCCAAGTATGAAATGTCCATAAACCAAGGGCTACTAATTCCCTAAAATTGTTGTTCTAACCCCTAAAGGAACAAGGTCAACAAATTACAGCTTCTCCCAGAAGTTCTCCATGAAAAGCTGCTCAGAATTGGTCAAAACAAGATCATTTCAGCTGCTCCACTAGCTAAGTGTGTTGGATCTCACCTAAATACACTATGTGGGTGCGTTGCATTTCAAAAATCCCTTCTGTGGGGTGCGATGGGCGAGAAATGACAAATGGCAGTGTCATTCCGCGAGGTGGAGAGGCAATGGAAGCTTCCAAAATCTTCTCCTGCGACACTTGCCTCACTGAATTCGACCAAGGATGAGTAAGAGACCATCAATCTCCAAGTGGAAGCAAGAACTATCAGAGGGAAGACACTAATCAAATCATGAGTTGACTCATCTCCATTACAAACATCTATATATGGATCCCTCATCCCAGAGATCCAGAGGCTGGAATTTGGCATATTGTAAGGAATTGTTGTTGGTTTCTTGAGGAAAACATCAGATTGTTGGGTGATCTAAGCTTTGTTTGAGGTGAAGAGGGGCTTCTTTGCTGGGAGGTTGATGTTGGGTCAGAACAACTGGTTGTAACTCCTCTTGGCTCTTTTATTGTTTATCAATAAAAGCCATTCAAGTTTTCCTCCATGCTTTTATGTTATTGATGCTTGCTACATTTGTATGGTCAATTTACATCTGATCCTAGATTGTTTATGATTATAGATCCATGTCTTTGTATAGTTCTATGCTTCTGTGATCTTACAGGTACTTTGTGAAGCTGGGCGTGCAAGGGAGCAGGTAGCTGAAGACTATCAAAGAAGAGAGGAATCAAATCAGGAGATTAGCACAAGATAGAGGTTGGTCTTTCTATTCCTCTCTATCTATAATTCATAAAGGAAAAATGAAAGGAGTTTTTCTCTGTTTGTTTCTAAGGCAGCTGTCACACCTTAGTGGGATAGAGCAGTTCTATATAAACACTTTTCCCTGTAACACTTCCACATTGGCAGCCTCATTGGCTCCCACAACTCCAAGGGTCACAACACTAACAGTTTCTACAACATCAACATTAGCAATAGGTACATCAGGTGAAGAAGCAGGAAAATTGGTTAAATCTATGGAAGAAATGTCCATACAAACCATAGAGATGAGTAAGCTCAAAGAGAAAGTGACAAGCTTGGAAACTGATTACAAGCTTGCCAAAATCATGCACAAAGAAGAATTGCAAAAGACTACCAAGATGAGTGAAATATTGAGAGCCATGGAAGAGGACTTAACACTGAAAGAAACCCTTTGGTGGGCTAAGGAACAACTATGGTCCAACATCATTGACTCTGTCAATGATATTTGGTCATCTATTCAGGTGATTTTCGAGCAAATACATCTGATAAAACTAGCTACAGAGGCCATCCAAAATGTAAAAGAAGAATTAGGACAAATGCCAGAAGAGGCTGCCAGAATTATCCAATTCCTTAACACAAAGAATAAGTATGAGCTACAGGAATTGGAAATAGAGGACATAACAGAGATAATTTTGGAGGTCAAAAAGGTCATCTCCAAGAGGAACTTGATGCAAAACTTGGAGGATAAGTATCAGAGTATGCAGCTCACCATTGATAGATTTATGGATAAGTTCTAGATTTTGAGAGAAAAGGGATCACCCAATCCCTTAGTGATAAATGATAAGCTGATGACACAAGAGGATTACAACAAGAAAATCAGAGAGGTAGCAAAAGATCAGGTAAATACATCATCAATGAAGGCATTGCCAATAGGAAAAGTACTCTACCAAACATTTGAGAACTTGTTTTACCTCCAGCATGAGGTACAACACTTGTTTATCAATAAGCCTACTTTTTCCAAATACACAAAGGCATATGAGACATATAGAAAGATGCTAAAAATCCAATTACCAGATGCTACAACATGGGAGAAATTAACTGATTTACTATAGAAATATACAATAAAAAGGTTAATGTATAGTAAAAGTAAAACATCATGGTAAAAGGATGTTGACAAATCAACAGAGTCAAAGTGTATCAGATGAAAGGCTAAAGTAAATGAAGCATCCAGCGTGAAAGATCAAACAACAAAGTAGATTAAAGGGAAAAAGCTCAAAGCCAGCAGAACCAAAATAAAAGGGACAGCATGAAGTAGTTCAATAGCTGTCTCTATCTTCTTGCATGAAGATATTTCTTTCTCCTAAATTAATTCTCAATACAGTTCGAGATATTTTTGTAAATCCTTTTGTATAAATACTTCATAATTCGAAGTATTAAGTGTGGATTCTATTATACATTTCTATATACTTTTTTTATCAGAAGACCTAGAGGGTTATTGTATCATTTTCTGAGCCAACAAGCTGGATTGATAAATAAATATTAGACATTTCCAAGGATTCATGTGTTGGGTGAATTTCAGACAAGTATTTTCATGTGTTATTGTTATTTTTCTCAATTTATTCATAATATTTAATGTGTTTCTCAATCCAAATGTTATGACTGGAATAATACTTCAGAACTTGTTTAATTACACTATGTCTTAACAATGATGGTTTTAAATGTTTTCTTATGATATCTAAATTAAAGAATTCTTAATTTCTCTTTGGTTTAGATCGATTTCTTAAATATCCAGGTTAAAGGATTCTTACTTGCCCTTTGACCTTGATTACCCCTTCATTCCTCATTCATTATCCGGGTCTGAGAACCCTTAACTACTCTCTCACCTTGACTGAAACCCTTTCACCCCTCTCAAAGATCTGAAAAACGCTATGTTATCTTGCCCTTGGAACATTCCCTTTAGTGAGTTAATCCAACTTTACTTCCTTATTGTTTGAGTCATTAGCCTAATGGTCTAAAAGAAATCATTCTATCCATCTGTCTAAGTGATCCCACTACCCAATCTCAAATACAAATCAAAAACCCCTTGAACAATCATAACTAGCCTAAAAGCATCTTAACTAAAACAAAGTTAAATTTTAAAGAGAGAGCCCTCTTTGAGCATCAGGAAGGCAAGGAACTGATCTCCAAAAGTGGTTTGTGGTTACTTTTGGTTTTTCTTTCTTTTTACTTCAGAAGAATTATCAGAGTGATAACACAAATGACAAGACCTCCTTTCATATATAGGAGTCTAAGGGGTCAAAATATAATCAAAGCCAACATAACAATAATAATGTAAGGGCACAAAAATAACAATAGTGGGCTTCTATGGGGCACAATAATAATAATATGGGGACTACATGGGCACAACAATATAATAATGTGGTTGAACTAATAACAATAATGGGTTACATTAGGAGTATAGGGACCTAACATGCCCCTCTACTTCAAAAACTGTTGTCCTCAATGCTTGAGTAGTTCTCGATGCTTCTGTATAAAATTCTTGTCATCCCATGTAGAATATTCAGCAATTAAGTTCTTCCAATTGATGAGATACTCAGAAATTGATCAATTTCGTAGTTTTCGGGTTATTCTTTCCATAAATTCTTCAGGTTCCACTATGATTTTTCATTCTTCGTCAAGTTCTGGCAATATTGTTTGATCTGGGAGCTTGTCACCTATAACCTTCTTTAAGCATGAAACATGGAAAACTAGGGGCACTCGAGAAGATGCAAGAAGCTCCAATTTGTATGCCATAGTACCAATCTTTTGAAGCACCTTGTAAGGACCATAGTACATTGTTGATAATTTATTATCCTTTTATCTTGCTTGAGGGACATTTGTTTGTATGGTTTCATTCGTAAAAATCTCCAGTCACCTCTATCAAAAAAAAATTCACTGCGATGTTAGTCTACCTGTTGTTTCATTCAATTATGCGCGAAAGTGAGGTTATCCATTTCCTTCTTGATATGTCCTTCTATCTTGAGAGTTTTAGGAGTGGTAATTCTTGCCAATGCATTACAAGATATGGTCAGATTCATTTCTTCTTTCTCTATGGTTGGTTCCTAGTGTATATCCTCTCCTTTTGATGTTTCTTTATCCTTTTCTTCCTCCTCTTCACAATCAATGTAAAATAATTTCTTCTCAACACGCTTATGACCTTTAGTGTATTTACTATCACAATTGTAAGAAAGCTCATTTTCTCCTTTTTCTTCCAATTGTTGTGGAGGCAACCTTGTACGTTGTGGAAGGCTAGGAGCAACAACACTTCCATCTTTATAATTGTGAGTGGTAGGATTTCTTGTTGTCATAATTTTTCTTTCAATTTTTCTTTCTAGACTGAATGCCTTCTCCAATGAATCAAGTTCCCAAAGGCGAACCTCATGTTGAATTTTATCCTTTAAAGTCCGTATGAAGGCATCAATCCTCTACTTCTCTATAATAGCATTGACCCTTATGTTCAATTTTTGGAAGTCCTCAATGTGCTCTGCCATTGAACCCTTTTATTTGAGATTTATCAATTGATCCAGGAGGATCTCATCTAATCAATTACACAAGTGCAGTGTCATTGTCATCAATTCAGTCTGGTGTTGTTCAGTTTCAACAGTGTTGATTATGGTTCAGGTTGTTCAGGTGATGTTAATGGTTTTCATGGTGATGGCTTTTGTACCTAGCTGTTGACATGTGGTTGTCATCAGTTCCACCAGGATTTGGTTGTCAACATGTGTTTTCATTTGCCTCGAAGGATTTGGGTTGATGACATGTGGTTGTCATTCACTTTGTAGGATTTGGTTGTCAACGTCTTCATCATCAGTTCTGCCAGGGTTGGTTATCGAAAAGGATTTAGGTAACGCCATGTGATTTTATGTCACATTGGGACAAATTTGTTGTAAAAGGGCTTTTATAACAAAGTGCATAAAAGTCTAAAATACCGTAGCAGACACATGTGAACGGGAAAGTGGCTACAGGTAGTAGGTAACCGTAACCGCATCGGAACCATGGAGGAGTAATCATGAACATGTGAATGACTAGTGGTTACGGTGGCAGATATTAGTTGCAGTTAACTGTAACAGGAACCGCGAGAGGAAACCATGTTCATGTGAGCAGGAAGGGTAGTAGTGACATGGTCATCGGAACCGGTGGGTTAAACGCAGCACCATATCCACGAGAGAAGACTATTTTCCATGTGAACAACCAGAGCATTGGTAGCTATAACCACTGGAGGAAGACTATGGAGGTGGCAGCCTGTAGTTAGACCATAGCAGTCACATGCAAGAGGCCAACCTCCTCCACCTGGTCAGGAAGCCATCAGTAGTTAAGGTTTAATCCAAATTCTAAAAGTGGGCTTTGGTTACAGTTTTGGTGCATATTTAATTAAAATATCATGTAACCTAATCTCTAAGTGTCAAGACATGGTAAGACCAAGATTAATCAACCCCTAATTTCAGCCTATTCACTCCTACACTAAGTAGGAGTTTGAATATACCTGGAAGGTTTTAAAAGGAGTTTTTTCTCATTGAAGTGGACATTGGTGGTTTTGGGTTTTGTATGCAGTTTTTGAAGGTCATAGTCATTTTTGTTTTCACTGTAACAGGAACATCCAGAGTCAGAATTGGGAACCGTGATAGGTGTTGGAAAGCTGGTTCATAGAGCTATCCTTTGATAGTGACCAAAAGTTCCTGCATGCATATTCAGTTTGGTCAAATTTCTGTGTAATTGACCTCTTATGCTTCAATGCTAATAAAGCGGTCGCCCATCTTGAAAGCAAACCCAGAGACATAGTCCATCAGGGACGAACTCCGTAATCAATTTTGTTGTCTCGTATCATTGTGTATTTTCTGTTTTCATTATTGTTTTGCATATTACTTATGTTTTATCAATTGTCATAAAGTCTTTCTTCTTAGGCAGTTCTCTCGGTTTCTGTACTTTCAGTTAACATGCAATTCATTAATGGCTAGTCAATTCTACATCAGTTTTAACTTATGATCATTTAGATCATATAATTTGGCTAAAGAAGATGTTTCTCTTTATATCCTCATAATGTTCTATCATTTCCTCCATGAAAATTGACCAGGCGACAAGTGGTTTACAGGAACAAAGCCCTTTATACCATTAAAAATGATTTGGTTCTAAATATAAAGATGCAATACGTACCTTTTTAATAGTTGCACATTATGTAGATCAAATTATTTCTCCATTTGTAGTATCCATGTTATGGGATCCTTTCCATCAAACTTCCTCATATCAATCTTTGGAATATGGTGGGTCTTCAATCCAATGTTATATTCTATGAAATAGTGATTAACATTTATTTGTTTCTCATCATGAGTTTCCTCTACTACCTTTTCATCATTAAGAGGCCTTTCTTGTAGCAGCTTTGTCCCACCTTCCTTGAAACCTTCCATGTCTTTCTTCAAATCTTCCATGCCTTTCTTCAAATCTGCTTCCATGGCACATATAAAACTATTTGTCTTAGCTTCGATCACATTCTTCAAATCATCCATGCCTTTCTTCAAATATGCTTCCATGGCACATATAAAACTATTTATCTTAGCTTTGATTACATTCTTCAAATCATCCCACCAATTTTTCTTACTAGGTGTTTCTATTTTCTTGATTCGAGTCATTCTTTTTATTTCTTTTAGCCCCTCAATCTTGAATCTATTGTATCTCTGAAATTTTAGATCTCCAAGGTCTAAACTTGTGACTTGTGGTATCCCTTTGTGTCCTCTTTCCAATTCCACCAGTATGATGGAAATTGTATTCTCCAAGAAAGTGTTATGCCCAATCTCCCAATATGACCTGATTATATATTTTTTCAGTAGAGTGAACTTGTACAAAGTTCCACGTGTCACTATTTCGACCTTGGAACCTAAAAAACATACACCACAAGGTATAGTCCATCCTCTTTCTGTAACTTCATACAAAATTTCAATCTGATGCCCAGAGAGAAAGTTATGACGATTTTCCCAAGCTCACCTATTATGGATGTAATTCAGGAGCCTACTGAAACCTTAAATTTCTTGGACGGTATCTCCAAAAATATCACGAAACAAGATCTAAAATTCGGGCCCTAACTTCACAACTATTTCTGCTCAAATGGGCTTAAATTCTAGAGTGTGAACCATTACAGAAAATAGTTATAGAGAAAATTCCATGATGATCTATTTGCGATGGAATTCTAGAGCTTGCAAAAACCCTAACTTCCTCAAATCATATCTTCGAAAATATAGCAAGACACAATCTAAAATTTGGACCCAAGGTTCATAACAATTTCCGTTCAAATGGGTTGTTTTGTTAGCTTCAGAAACTTCGTATAGAAAAATTTATAAAGAAAATTCCACGATGACCTGTTTGGAGCAGCCAAACCCTAAAATCCAAAGCTCTGATACCAAATATTATGAAACCAGCTCACAAAAAGATAGAAAAGATAGATCAATGAATTAAAAATCAACCTCTTCAAGGGGGAAACCTCCTTTACATTACACAAATGAACAATTCTTGGATGATACAAATGACAAGACCTCTTTTCTATATATAAGAATGATCCAAAATGGGTTTTGGATAGACTCCTAAGTCTAAGTGTTACTCACAGAGGAAAATGAAAGTCCAAGGAATTTCTTGGACATAGCCCCATTGCAGATATCTTTTCATTTTGAATCTACTGCAACTTGAATGGGAAAAAATGGACTTAGGATGCAGAAGTTATCGCTCAAAGAAGATGCCCTTGTTCCTTAGAAAAAGAGGCAAAATCCCCAAAAAATGAGCAAAAACCCTTATAAAGGGAAATCACATCGGACCAAGGCAAAAGTGCAGACTCAAGCAGAAAGGGGAAGCACCCCCAATCACCGATCCCCAACATATCGGGTCAGAGGTGGGCATAGGCATATAATATGAGCAAATGACCTGGGCCGATGCGACACTACAATAGTCGATCGGCATCGGCATTGGCAAGGGCATGGAACATAAGGAAAGGACCCGGCCAATGTGATATTGCGATCTCTGATATCGGCGGATCGCAATCGGCGATGCAATATGGAAAGACTCCGGGCCCTTGCAATACGCGATTGCGATCAATCTCATCACAATACTGTGTCAAAGTCATACAACAGAGCAGGGCCACACGTATATAAAAGCATCGATGCGATGAAACCGGACCTAAAAGGGTTTATGAATGCATATGCATAATATGTCAAGTTCGTCTAAAGCCATTTTATGGGGTTTTTCAGTGTTTAATGTATTTTTTTTATACAAAGGAAACAAGCGGGATTTCGGGTGACTGTAGGCAATAAGTGGTTTTGGTCGGGCTCCACCCAAGCCCATACACTGGCTGCCATGTGGCTAGGCCCTGGAGAGAGAAAACCACCCTTTTCGGGCAGTTAACTCCCATACGAGTGAGCCACCCGAAATGAACCTTAGTCGTTGCATCCAGATCTCCCAGATCAACGGTGGGGATGAGATAAGTGACATAAAGGTGGACCCGATAGGAGTTATAAAGCGGATTTAAGGGATTTTCAAGTTCGATAAAAGGCATTTATGTGGATTTTTCAACGTTTCCAGTGTATTTCTCTGTGTAAATAGAGAAATGATATCTTTGGGATTTCAACATGCCAGTGGCCTTTTTCCATTGCAAAACAGGTGGCCACCATACCTTGGGATGTTAGCAATGATTGTTAAACGCTCCAGAAGGAAGATGAAGGGACAGTGACTGGGAGCCAGAGAGCCTAAGAGCTGAAACGAACAGACAAGTGTTGATAGGAATAAAAGTCATTCCATGACAGAGACAGAGGGGGTTGTTGAGTCTGAGAGCACGATTGCAAGGCATAAGTAGGCAGCACAATGAGCTGAAGGGGCGAGAAAGCCTAAGAGTGCAATTGACAGGTAGCAAAGCTGCAGAAAGGTCACGGAAGGTTGTCGAGGATTGCTTGGAGGTCAAGCAGATCATAGAGGCACGCAAAGGCCGAGAGAGAGAGAGCTCAAGATAGCCAGAGCCGAAGTGCCAGAGCTAGTGCAAGAGCCTAAGAGCCAAAGCCAGAGCAAGAAGGTTGAGGGCTTCAGAGCTGGGGACCAAATGGCATTCTAAATCCATTGTTTCTGTGTAAACCATGGATTTGAGCTAGAGAGCTTGTAAAAAGACTACTACCATAATCCCAAAGAGCCTAGTCAAGTTGACTAGAGCTCAAGGAGATATAGCCCAAGAGTTCTGGGTGAACTCCATATTAAATTATTGTTCTGTGTGTTTTGTTTTATTGCTGCATTGTTTACTTATATGGATATATTGTATCAACATAAACAATAGAATATTAAAAGCACATAAACAGTTCTAAAACAGACATAAGCATACACCTTATTCTCAAGGACATATTTAATTCCGCATTGGTTAGTTATAAAGACTTGGGAATATTTAAGCTTTGGAAGTGGGAGAGGTTTTTAAAAGTTAAACAAGAATCCTAAGTGCCCCATTTTCAAATCAGGTGGTATCAGAGCCTAAGTTTGATTCAACCAGCATTCAAAGAAGGTTATATCAGAATGCTTGATTGACAAAGCAAAGGTTGCTTGTCTAAAAGGTGTTTAAACAGTCAGAGGTTGATTGTATGCTTTCTTGTAGACTGATTATTGTTTGAGTTTGCAAAGATGAAGGGAAAGCTACTGATAGCTCATTCCAGGAAGGAAAAGAAGGAAGAAGGGCTGAAGACATTCTTCTATTCCAAAGGACCTCAAAGCAATCCTTGAAGCACAAGAATTTTGCTACAAAAGGTTGCTTAATAAAGCACTTTATTAATCTTGTTTGTGTAGAAATTCCCACTGTAGATCACCTGGTAATGCAATGTACTAAAGCAAAACACTTTATCTACTTCTACAAAAAAATTAGCGGAATCTTAATCAAACATGAGCAACATCAATAAGAACACGTATAACTAATAAGAAGGAATCAATCACACATAACATAGAAGAATTTACCTGGGAAAAGCCTTAGCCTAAAACCCCAACTCTGTATTATCATACAAGTGGAAATATAGACAGTATTACAAAAAGAATTAGCTCAAAATCTATCCTGCTCTCTCTACAATACCTCTGCTGCTCATAGATAGTTAAAGGCCTCTATATAACCTCTAGTTTTCCCTCCAAGCCTCCTATTTCTTTGTGCAATTTTGATTGGGGTCTAGTGCAGCCACTTGTGTGAATTGGCCTCTTCACGCACTCATCAACCTCTGATCCAACTACGCAGTCCTGAAGGAGATAAATCCTCATCATGGATGAGCTTCCTTTATAGGAAAAGTATTCATCCAAATGATAGTACACTGTCCCTTCTCTAATCTCAACTGGGTCTCTGTCTGAACTGACATGCATGAGTTATTCATGAGAGAATCTTCAATTATCTAAAGTATAGCAGTTATATGCGAGCATGCATTAACTAACTAAACTTACTTAATTTAAACAAACTGTTTAAATCAAATATAACTAGACTTGACTCTATTAACTAAGCCAACTAATTACTACTCAAATTAGAACTCATCCTTATCTCTTTAACTGATGGATAAATTCCTCAATTAATAGATAAACTGTTGCATGTCCTCACATAGACTTCAAGTTTTTTTTTCCTTAACTAATTAACTCAAGATGAATTAATTAATTAATATACAAACTGTTGTTAATATCAAATTCAAATTTTACTTCCTATTTTTAGTCCAGGGAATGACTAAAATTGGAATCCATCTTGAACTGCTAAAAATAGAATACTATTTTTAACACTTCCATTTTTCATTCCCTGTTTCTCAATCCAGCACTTGTATTCAAATTGCTATTTTTAGCAGTGCTATTTTTAGCACTTCTAATTTTAGCATTTCTTGTTGCCATTTTTAACACTCCCTCTCAACAAGAAAGGCTTCTTCTCGAACCTAATCCTGTACCTTCGAAATGTTTTGCATGCAACACTTCTACCAAGTGTGGTTGCTCCAACAACTCTTGGAACAAAAAAACTCCCAACTGACCTCTCAGTTGGGCTAGAAACATACTCTGATGCTGAAGCTCTACCTGCTACTGACAAGTGCTCCCTCTCTAACCTTTGCGCTATTGTAACATCTCCATGCATCTCACACCATTGCACACCTCTCTGTGCCATCCTGCAGTGGTGCAACACACTTATGTCTCTCGCATTGCTGTAGCCTGCTAGCTCTGTGTTGTCTTGGGATTCCTACATTTTATCTCTCTCTGTTGTTCCATCCGCATCTATCTCTACCCAATCAGTAAGTCCAGTTACTCCTCATCGGGGCTCTTGTAGCAAATTCGAATCAAAGAGGTTGGGTACCTCAAGGATCCTTCCCCTCCTCCTTGGGACAATCACTCCACATCGCCCCACCTCCTACCTGGAGGTATGATTGCATGTTATCCCTTTGCACACCTGGCTCGAAGTTTCCCCCTACTGGAGGTCTTTGCATGAGTAGATGTCTCTACTCGATCTCCTCTCAGCTTCCCTTATTGTGGCTACACCACAATCTCTTGAAGTTGTTGCACCAATCGTGGCTCCTCCACAATCATCCGAGACTTCTTCTAGCACTGCATGTTGAGAGGTAATATACTCTCCCTCTCAACCACCAAGTCTCCATCAATTTCCTTGCTCCTCAAGGCTTTGCATGCATCTTGAACCTCAAGAGCATACAAGTTCTTGACCCGTGAACTGATCTGCTTCACCTGTCTAGTGATGATGTGTCTAAGGAAAATCTTTCCCTTACTGAAGACTACATCATAGCCTCTGTCTTCCAACATCACGATCGACACCAAGTTTCTCTTCAGTCCTGGTACATACTTGACATTGGTCAAGGTAAGGTGAGCTCCATGCTCCCTCTAAAAAATAACCATGCCTACACCTGAGACACTATACTTTTCATCATTACCCATCGCTATGAGTATCTGGAGATATTTCTCCTCCAAAGTACTGAAAAAACTCTTGTCGCCGGTCATGTGGAAAGAAGCTCCACTATCAAGAAACCAACCACTTCCCACCATGGACGAAACCATGCATGTGAAGAGTGTGAAATCCAACTCGATTTGTGAAGCAAGTGCCTCACCTTCAAAACCTTCCCTAGATCCCTTCTTGGATTTCCTGTGTGGACAATTTGTAGCAAGATGGCCCACCTCATGACAACGAAAGCATCGCACTCTTGATTTGTCAAACTTCTTCCCACCATGGGAAGAATTGGATTTGGAAAGAGAAACCTTCTCCTTCCCCTTCTTCGCCTTACCTGCTAAGGCATAGTTTTCTTCATCCTCCATGGATGAAGAACCATCTCTGGTGCTTCTTCTTATCTCCTCTTACATCAAATCCAACCAAAGTCGTTCCCAATATGGCAGTTTCTCTCTTCCATTAATTGAGTCCTGGTAGCTATGCAAGCTCTTAGGAAGAGAGAGGAGTGTAAGACTCACCATGTCATCATCAACTGTCACGATCCCTACACTTCCAAGCTTATCCCTGCATGAGGTGAGCTTGTTCAGATACATAGAGATCGTGTCACCCTTTTCACACTTGATCTTTCGAAGTTTGTCCTTTAATTCCAGCTTCCTTTGATCACTGTTATTCTGATGAATATATTTCTTTGTTTTCCACATCGAAAACAAAGTCTCCTTCCCATGGAGGCTCGAGACAAGGTGATCTCAAACTCCCTCGAGGAGGATTCTCCTTGCTCTAGCCACACACTTTTTCCATTCCGCCAGTTGAGTAGCATCAGTCGGCTTCTGGACTTCTTGATCAATGAAGTCCTTTAGACCGTTATCTTCTAATATTTCCTCCATGTGATCCTTCTAGGCTATATAATTTGAACTGCCATCAAGGGCATATTCGAGTCTCAAACCACTAAACGCCATCGGTGAAATAGATGTGATAAGAACTCAATTCAATATTCAGAAACCACAAAATTCAACTTCTCCCTTCTTGTATATTATTCTTCCTTGATCACCTATGCTCTGATACCATGTAGAATTTTTTCTACAAAACCTTGCTCTTATACCATATAGAAATTCCCACTGTAGATCACCTGGTAATGCAATGTACTAAAGCAAAACACTTTATCTACTTCTACAAACAATTTAGCGTAAGCTTAATCGAACATGAGCAACATCAATAAGAACACATATAAATGATAAGAAGGAACCAATCACACATAACACAAAAGAATTTACCCAGGGAAAGCCTCAGCCTAAAACCCCAACTCTGTATTATCATACAAGTGGAAATATAGCCAGTATTACAAAAAGAATCAGCTCAAAATCTATCCTACTCCCTGTGCAATACCTCTGCTACTCATAAACAGTTAAAGGCCTCTATCTAACCTCTGGTCTGCTCTCCAAGCCTCCTATTTCTTTACACAATTTTGATTGGGATCTAGTGTAGCCACTTGTGTGAATTGGCCCTTCACACACTCACCAACCTCTGATCCAACTACGCAGTCCTAAAGGAGATAAATCCTCATCATGGATAAGCTTCCTTTATAGGAAAAATATTCATCCAACTGATAGTACATTGTCCCTTCTCTGATCTCAACTAGGTCTCTGTCTGAACTGACATGCATGAGTTATTCATGAGAGAATATTCAGTTATCTAAAGTACAACAGTTATATGCTAGCATGCATTAACTAACTAAACTTACTTAATTTAAACAAACTGTTTAAATTAAATATAACTGGACCTGACTCTGTTAACTGAGCCAACTAATTACTACTCAAATTAGAACCCATCCTTATCTCTTTAACCGATGGATAAATTCCTTAATTAATAGTTAAATTGTTGCATGTCCTCACATAGACTTCAAGTTTGTTTTTCCTTACTAATAAACTCAAGATGAATTAATTAATTAATTAATTTACAAACTGCTGTTAATATAAAATTCGAATTTTACTTCCTATTTTTAGTCTAAGGACTGACTAAAATTGGAATCCATCCTAAACTTCTAAAAATGGAATTCTATTTTTAGCACTTCCATTTTTCATTCCTTGTTGCTCAATCCAACACTAGTACTCAAACTACTATTTTTAGCAGTGCTATTTTTATCACTTCTATTTTTAGCATTTCTTGTTGTCATTTTCAATAGTTTGAAGTTCTTTTGTTCATTGGTATAATGACAACTTCTACAAGTGAATCCTCAAATTCCTTCTCCATCACAAGACTCTTTGATGGAGACATGAAGCAAGACTTGTTCATCATGATGGACAAGGTCAAAGAAATGTATGAGGATGGAAGAATGAGCAGCATACTTAGAGAGTAGTTGAATTCCATGAAGGAAGAGAAGCAGTTCCTTTCTGACAGACTGCAAGAAATGGAGAGGCAACTTCATATTGCAAATATGAACTGGAAGAGGGTGCATGAGTTGGAGTCACATCTCTTTGTTGCCAAAGAATCCTTGTTCAAGTATCATCTTGAAGAAGAGGTCAACCATTCTAGTATGTCTTCAAATTCTTCTAAAAATCCTTATATTGGTTCTTTTGAAAAACATACTAGAGGCATAGGTTCCAAGCTAATGTCCAAGATGGGCTATGAAGGGAAAGGCTTGGGCGAGCATGCACAAGGTATTGTTGAGCCAATAATAATTGAGGAAAGGCCTAAGTATTTGGGTCTTAGCTATTGCTATCAGGAAATCTAGTGTCTATGCAGAGCTGCTAGTCCCACTAAGGCTGGTAGCTACCTTAGAAACAAACAAACTAAAACCACTTTCATTTTCCTTTATGAGAAGTAGATAAGAGGGGAATAAAGGAGACCAACCTCTGTCTTGCGCTTGGTTCCTTGCTTGATTCCTCTCCCTTCTGATAGATATTTGCCACTCGCTTCCTCGTCTACCCAGCTTCAAAGAGCACCTGTAGAATCAAAGCAACATAACACTATCCAAGAACATAGATCTACTATCATAAACAAAATAGGACCAGATATATATTGACAACACAAATGCATATATCATCAATCATACAAGAATGTGGAGGAAAACTTGAATAGCTTTATTAATAATCAAGAATAGCAAAGAGGATTACAACCAATTGTTCTGACCTAGCATCATCCTCTCAGCAAGAAATCCCTTCTTCACCTCATGAAAAGCTTAGATCACCCAACACTATGATGTTACACCAAGAAACCAGTAGCACTTCCTTACAAGATACAAAATTCCAGCCTCCCCCCTCTGGATCTCTGGGATGAGAGATCTATATATAGATATTTGCAGAGGTGCGAGTCAGCTCTGGGTTTTTTATTAGTGTCTTCTCTCTGATACTTCTTGTTTCCACTTGGAGATCTCATCGATCTCTTACTCATCCTTGGGTGATTCTGAGAGGCAAGTGTCACAAGAGAAGGTTCTGGAAGATTCCATGATCATCCACCTCGTAAACTATCTCTGCCACTTGTTTATTTTCATCCATCGCACCCTATAGAAGGGCTCTTCAATGTGCATCACACCTCCCGTGTGCATTTAGGTGGGATGCATCACACCCTCAGCACTGAGAAATCAGTATGGTCCAGTTTTGACTAGTTCTGAGTAGTTTTTCATGGAGAACTTCTGGGAGATTATGTAATCAGATGACATTGTTCTTTTAGGGGATGGAACAACACTTTTAGGGACTTAGGAGCCCTTGGTTTATGGACATGTTTGATTTGGGTTGCAGTGCCCAAAAATGTCTATAACAGCTGCCCCCTAAAGCATGAGGTCGTTAATCTTTTGATGTCGGGTGAAATTCTTTATCATGAGGATCCGAAGTTTTTTCGAGATGGAAGGCGACCTGTAATAAGATACAATACAACACATTATCTTCATTATATTTTCATGATCTAGCTGAGGTGGACATTCCCATGCTCAGCTTTATAAATTCATTTTCATGCACATAAGACAGACAATCGTCTGAGTGCAGACTGATGATTCTGGTAGACCCATCATCCCTTGGATTGGATGATTATCTGTGCAGTAATGATGTACATTTGATGTCTTTATTTTCCTGAATATATATTGCAGCCTGGATGGATGAAACTAGATTCGGGGTCTTCAATCTCGTTCGATCTTTACTCAAAGTACAAGTCGATCCATGTGATAGATGTTCTGGAGTCGAACATGGAAAGACATCCCCTGATTACCATCCAATGATGTAAATTTTTAATAGGTGCGAGAGGAATCACTGATAATGATGATGACCCTCAAGGTACTACAGTACAATTCACGTGGTGTGAATAAGGGATTTGGCATCGAACACCACGCAAAATCTTTCAGTCGAAGGCCATTGATGTAAACCTGTCACTGGAAGTGAGAAACTTGCCATTGAGGCATGCAAGCTTCAAAGTACTGAAAGGGTTGTTCCTAGATCAACTTCCTGGATAATGAGCTGATGTCGACAAGAAGTGATCCATCATAGGAGGGCCTTAGTGAATCCTACATCTATGACATGGAACGGAGCAAATGATTTTAATGGAGGTGAAAACGATCTGATGATATGAGGTTTAGGGTGGCGGTCATGAAAGAATGGAGCGTAAATGTATTGCAGTGGATGAGACACAGGTGAATTCTCTGAGCGACTTCTCTTGAACATACCAGCAACACTGACATGATGGATTGGTAGCGTTAACCCCAAATATGGATGGTGTGATGGACCAATGGTGATATGACCAGTGGCAGAACAACCCAACCCGACTCAGATGTGGAGTGAAAGTGTCATGTTCAAGAGTGACTTGCTACCAATAAAGTTTCTTCAAGTTTTCTTCCCAATTTTTCCCCAATCATTGCTGACCAGTACCTCTTTATTTTTGTCAAGCTTGAGGAGGATAACATATGCTTGTTCTATAATTTTCCCTTCGGGCAAACCCATCGCTATGTTTTAACGAGCCTAGCGATAGTGAAACTCATTCTTGTATGTATGGACAAGTTTGTCGCTATTCGGTTTTAACGAGTTTAACGACAAAGATAACTCGGTCCTTTTCAATTTTAGAGAGTCTGAAAAGGGACTTAAAGAAAACTCCAATAATCCTTTTTCATCTTATAATCCCTTAAGTCCGAAAAAGTATAAAATAATACAAAAGGGATGAATTTTCGGTAATTTTAACGAGCCGAACAAAACAAGCGCTCGATATTTTTGTGTAATAATCCCTCAGGTCTAAAATGATTAAAATCTAAAGGAGGGATAGCACTTCCGGTCACTTTAACGAGCTGGAGAGGCCAATTTCTCGGCAATCTTTTCATATTTTATGAGTCAGATGAAAAGAGCTTAAAGGAGACTCATTTTTCGAGGAACGAGTGATAAATTCGGGTAGCAGCTAATTCCAGGTAAGGTTTGGAATTTTCCAATCACGGCAGTGTCACAAGGATGGCTAATAGGATCACTCTTCGCAGCTGTTCCTCAAAAAGGGTAAACAATCAAATGGAGGTGAATGATCGGCCAATACAGAGTGGAGGTGATGATGAGAACACGACCAAGGCTTCAAAGGCTGATGATAATGCATTCACGATGGTTATTTACTGGAAATTGGTTCATTTTTTAATGAGCTTAAACTCTGGGGGAACGTTTGCTCATTGCTTATGTTTAATTTTTAACAAGCTTGAACTCCACCAAAAAACTGCTCGAGGCGGGTTTATTTTTTAATGAGCTTGAACCCTGCGGTAACACTGCGGTGGGTTTATTTTTTAACGAGCTTGAACCCTACGGTAACACTGCTCGTGATAAGTTTGCATGCCCCCAGCATAATAATGCAAATAGAGATGCATGCCCCCCAAGCTTCATTGCATTCAACTCGGTGGTTGAAATGAAGGTTTCCCTTTGAGATCTTTGAAAGAATCGACTTGGATTTTACGAGATCGTAATCAAAGACTCGATTTGGAAAGGGAGTTGTTTCATTTTTTAATGAGGTTGACACAAGATAGGAACCATCCTCAAAATCCACCGTATTTATAGTATTTGATAGAAAATCAAAAACTGAAGGATGATTAAGGTTGCTGGAATAATCTCCGTGGTAATATGGAAGATGGGAGCGATGGTGGTAATCTTCCCATGGTGCCTCTCCTATCATCATTGATTGAATGATTCCTTCGTCTGTAGAATGTACATGTGACCAAGGATCTAAAGAGGTGTCATATTCCTTAGACCTATCTATCCAAACACTCGATGAACGTTGATTTGGGTTTGCCCCCCAGGCCAAGAAAATTGATTGCTACAATATTTCTAAAATGGCGATGATCCATGCTGACAAAATGTTTAGGAATCTTCCGAATCCATTAGATATAGAAGATTTCATATTGTAGGTTTCCACTGTAGACACTTCCGCCAGATTACTCGAAGGTAGTAGGGAAAAAGTACCCATTAAGGCAGGGTATTTTAGGAGGCCTACTCCAATATTTTGAAGCGAATGATTGCTTCCATGGATCATTGGAATGCTTCCCATAACTTGTGAACTGTCGGGTAGAAATGTTTGTTGGTTGACGATTGTAATTCCTCCTTGGAAGGGAAATGCAATATTCCTGAAGTAGGTCGACACAACTGCAGCCATGGCATATATTTAGGGCCTTCCCAGTAGGATGTTGTAATCGAGGTTTCCGTCGATTACTTCAACATCAATTTCTATTGTTTTGCCTCCCAGTTCAACTTACAAGTTACTTAAAATCTCATATGGAGTGTATGATCATCCATCAAATGCTTTTAACGTCATTGATGATCTCGACAAGGGTGGTGAGCCTAAATTTTTCCAGCAACTCATCGACATAATACATGTAGATTCCCCCTCATCAATAATTGTTCGATGAACGGTTTTGTTGAGGGCTTTTACTTGAATAAAGAAAGCTAGTTGAGCTGGTAACTGAGGATCATATCCTTTGTGATTAAAGGATACAAGATTGGAATCCATTGGCTCAATCCCACCTATTACTGAAAATAGAGCCTACTTTTGGGAGGTGCAATTTTGCGGTACCTCAAGTGTCGACATAGCGGACGGCGATTTGGCCAGGTCCTCTACTATATTATAATTCTGTGCTACTTTAGCACGAGGATTAAATGTCGATTTGTGTACTACTCCCTTTGGCGGCTTTATCATTAGCTCAGGAATGATGGGTGGCACAACTTTGATTGAAGTTGTTGTCGAACTACTCAGTTGATCAGTAGCCTTGTTGTTCGACAGCTGTGGATTCCCGTAATCTTTATTCCTTGTCGATATCAAAGCATCATTTTGCTGTTTTGAAATGGACAACATAAGCACTTGGGATCGGGAAGCATTTTGATTAGCAACCAGTTTGTTTCCCGGGTTTGGAAATGGATCAGTCAATACCGCTGAGGTTTTTGAACTCTTAAAGAGTTTCTTAACTTCAGCTTTATGTGGACAATCTCTCGTTCGATGATCCTCATCGCATATCTGACACCCCGCAGGGGGTTTCCTTTGCCCATAAGGGTTTGCAGAAGGTTTTTTAGGAGATGACTCATCCTGCTTCCTTTTTCTCCCTTTCTTTTTCTTCTTGCCCCATGGTTGCTTGGTTTCTTTTCCTCTGTCGGTTGAGACGGCATTTACTTCTGAGGCTAGAAGTTCTTCTTTTGCACTTTGACTAGAAATATTACGGGCCTTTTTAGATGTAGCCTTTGTTGATTTCGTGTCTGTCATACCAATCACGCCATCGCCAGCATGAGAGTCATTGTTCGATTTAGGAGGAGGAGGAACAGAAAATTCTGACCTGGGAGCGTCAGGGATTCTATCGTAGAGTGTGCTAGACTGAGTATAAATCAAGTCTATATATTGCGCACCAGCAATAACTTGCTCTTTAGTGACGACTCCTCCTTTTGCCACATCTTCTGTAATGGAAGGTAATAATGACTTAATAAACCATTCAGCTAAAAGCTGATCAAGAACATACATTTTTACCATTCTACGATGACGTCGCCACTCATGAATATGATCGGATATGTGAGTGGCCGTCGTTTGTTTGAAATTGGTAAGGAGTTCTGTTCCCGTTTCATACCTTATGGGTAATTGAAAATGGGTTAAAAAGGTTGTGGTTAGGGTACTGAAGCTATCAAACGAAGCTCTAGGTAATTCGATATACCATTTTGCTGCCGGACCAGTTAACGTTCTCTGAAAAAGGCGAAGCCTAATCGAATCATCGTTTAGAGTGTTTGATGAACACCACAGATGAAATGTCATCACATGATTCGATGGATCTTCACCCAGATTCCCATTAAATTTAGGAGTATTTTAAGAAAGTTTATGCAGAATCGCTGGCCACCAAGGGGCGTACGCAATTGGATCGTTCGTTAGCCGATTTAGATCCGGTAACTCAAAAGTCACCACGAAGGGTAACTATTGATTCAGGTTTGGCGAAGCATACCCAGGATAAGATGGAATTGCCTGGGCAGTTGGTCTTTGCATACCAGCATAATGCATTTGATGCTGGTAACTCTGATAAGGTTGATGGGCATAACCATTGTAGAATTATTGATTTTGACCATTTTGAATATACGGCTACCCACTATTTACAAATATTTGTTGTTCAGATCCTTGGTAAACTTGTTGGAATTGCGGTTGTTGATATTGCACCAGCCATGGTTGTGAAGCCATGTGCTGTTGTCCAATACCGGCTGTTTGACCAAGATTAGGGGTAATCATACCCGTTTGGGCCTGTGTCATTCCACTAGTTTGCGATTGGGGTTGAGTTGCAGGGACAAGAGGCTGTTGCATTACAACCTGAGAAACCTGAGGTTGGCATACAACAGGCAACGCTTGTACTTGCGACACCATCACAATAGCTGGCGTAGTTGGTATATTTGACATAGGTAAACATTGTTGCATCAAATATACAACTCTTGGTTGTTGAGGTAGTATTGGCACCCAACCGCTAGATGTAATTCTAGTATAACCTGAATTTTGTTGTGAACTCTTGTATGGTTATTCTCCCGGAGGAAACAATGAAAGGGTATATTGCCCCCCATATGGCGGTAATCTGGTACTCAAAGGAATGGTTTGTCCTTGAGGACTGGACTACCCAAATTGACACCGTGAAGGATCAATTTGCTGAGACTCAACATAAGAGTTCCCGGATATTGTTCCGGATGAACAAATGAGAAGGGACCATACTGTCAAAATAGCCCCTGAGTGGGCCCCATCTAGCGATTGAGAATTAGTTGGGACAAATGGTATGCCGGCTAACATTGTTGGAGTGATAGCAGGAAGTTCTGCCGTTGCTGTGTCGGATGACACAGTCCTAGATGTCGACGGTTGTTCAGACATTTCTAGTCTATCCAAAATATTTCCTAGCGATTCTACAGGAGCTTCCGATAATGGTAGACTAATTTCTGATGAAGAAGGATATAGGGTGATCCCAACTCCAAATTGCGATGGAGTACTAGATGGAGGATCCTCCACAATCTCTTCTATAGCAATCATACCAGGTGGAAGAGGTAGACCGTTAGGTCCGTAAAATTTCTGGTGCCGAAGAAGGTACAGAATCTGCAGCGACAAATGTTTGGGGAATAACACCTTCGGAATCAGCTATTGATGGAGCCGGTTCAGTAATACAAGTGTTTACCTTCACACTAGGATCACATCTACTGTCCTTTGGTGGCTGCGGAACTTCTTCTGTAAAGGCAGGGATACCAAAAATGTTTGGAGTAACCAGAGTCTCCGATGGTGTCAGAACACTTGTTCTAACTTTACCAGGGGATTTGGAACCGGTTAAACGAGTTCACTTCATCTGTAACAGTTTTGATTCTGGAGACAAAGATGGTTGACTCATTGATACCATAAACAAGATGGATGGTCTAGGAACTTACTTGGAACAACTGAAGCGAACGCCTTCTGCAAATTTCTTCAACACATCAACCAGAGATTTGCACGGACTTTTGCGAACTCCTGTCGCTTCTCAAACGCTCCTTACTATCTCTCACACGATGCTCTTAAAAGAAACAGTCCTCAGACTGGCGGCCCAGTAGGCTTCAGTATTAATTCAAAGTAAAATTACACACCATAGAAACTCAAAGATATGAGCTCTGATTACACACACACACTCACAAACTCACTAAGCACTCACAACTCACGATCCTTAAACTATGAGAGAGTTCTCTCTTAAATAACCTAACAAACGAATCTAGCTGACCTAATGCATGACATAAAAGTAGAAATAATTGAGGGTCCTGTCAGTATCTTATTCCACTGACGGTGTCTACTCAACTTTTTCTTTTGTACAAAGATTCGTCACAACATGTGACCAACAGTGTCACATTGCTGACAAAGAGATTCGTTACCAAGAACCTTTCGGGCTTCTATCGCTATCATATCCCATCTCGGAATCTGACGGAGTCTTGACTCTATCCCAATGGTACGATAAATGAGATAAAGTATCTTGAGGATCTTTCCAGGAAGATGTAAGCCATGATAGATATTCTTTTTCCCAGGTAGGGTCATTTTGTTCTTGAGCATCTTGATAAATATCCACATATACGGTTTCTTTTTCGCTATTCACTTTAGCTTTTCCTTTTGGATCGTGGATTGTAATGGAGGAATCTTCTTTTTGTGGAGCATGTGAACTCTGACCTGTGTCATAAGTAAATCTGATCGAATCTGCAGACTTCTTTAAACTTTTAGATGGAAAGAGATAATCATCTTTATTCCATCGGTTCACATATGCAAAGGGATCGATTTCAATTCCAAGGAAATTATCTTTCTTGCTATTTCTGAAATCTGGCAAAGACTGTACAGCCAGTTCAACCCCATCTAATAACTCCCATTTAAAAATCTGAAACATACTTACAGATTGTTCAATACTCGATTGAACCCATAATTTACATTGATGACTAAGATTTCCTTGTTCTTGCCATCCTATTTCAAACACCATTGAAGAACAGACACGATTAGAGAGAAGTAGATTGATCAAGCAAACCGCATCTTCTGACCATGAACAAGAATATACATTAATAGTAATAACAGCCTTCTGATTAACTATTAATCGAAATACTCGTTGTTTTCCTTGCAGAAGTTCGAGGGTTTTTATCAGTGATAGTTTCTCCGGTAGTTTTAACGAATGAAAATCTTGAAGCCATAATGAAATCTTTTTAATCTGATCTGGATCTTCAGCTAATGTAGATTTCATAATACTATCCTTTCCGTAAAGCTGTGAAAAAGGATTTGGTTCAATAGCATTACGGAATTCCATATTCTGATAATCCCAAGGTTCTGTAAATGTTCTTAAATACTGCAAGGTCCTTAATACACATTGAGAAGCTCTGACTTGGAGTTTCTTCTGACACTTACCATCTCTTATCTCCCAATCAGCAAAAGACTGTAAATTTGGTAGAGGATAAACCTTTACCAATTCTTCATTGAGATTTAGAAAAACGCCAACATTTTTATGTTGCCAAGCTTGACATCTTTGTATCCACTGATTTCTTCTTAGTCGGAGACCAATTATCTTCTTGATTTGATCAGTGACATCGGATAACAAATATTCTAAAATCTTAAAACGCTGTACAAAAGTTTCAAAAGAATCATCAGCAGGACTGGTTCCTGCAATGGTGAAAAGACTTTCACTATGTACATGTACTTTGTTCATTTCTCTGGTTAAGGCATCAGGTAAATAATTAGAAATTCCAGGAATCCATTCAACATCAAATTCATACATCTGAAACCACATTTGCCATGCTAATAATCGCCCACGAGCTAATTGCTGAGATATCTTGGCATTCAAGAAATACTTGAAATTCATTGAGTCAGTTCGAATCAAGAATTTTGAAGGTGCCAAATAAATTTCGAACTTTTGAATTCCATTGAATATTGCAAGGGTTTCTTTTTCAGCAGGAAAATAACCTTTCTGATGTTTAGAGAATTCACCTGAAGCATAGGCACATAGAACTTCTTCAACATTTTCTCCTTCTTGCCTTCTCTCAAAAAGAGTAGCCGCCCAAAAATTGTCGGAAGCATCAGTCTGTAAGATGAGAAAACCAGTACCAGGCGGTTTTAAAGTAGGTAATGTTTGGCATTCTTGTTTCAATAATTGAACCGCTTGAGTAGCTTCATCAGACCAACCACCATTAATAAATTCTCGAATAGGAGAAGTCTTTTCAGAAAGATTGGGAATATATTTATGAACATAATTGAGAATTCCCAAAAATCGCTGAATCATTGGCTTATCTTGTAATTGATCAGGAAATTCAGATAATTTCTGTAAAACATGAGGCTGCATCTGAATTTTACCTTGGCGAACGGTGATGCCGAGAAAATCAATACTGTCTTGAAATAAAACCATTTTCTTCTCAGATAAGACTAAACCATGATTACGGGCTTCGTCAAGAAATATTTGGAGATGCTTCAAATGAGAGGCGAGATCTGGACTAAATACAAGGATGTCATCAATATATACAACAATAAAATCGTATGAACCAAAAATATGATCCATTCGACGCTGAAAGAATGCAGGAGCATTTTTGAGACCAAATGGCACAACTCGCCATTGAAAGAACCCGGCAGGACATGTAAATGCAGTTTTTGGACGATCTTCTTCTGCAATTTGAATCTGATAATATCCTGATTTCATATCAAATTTGCTGAATATCTTACTGCCATGAATTTTCTGCATGATTGTTTCTTGTCGAGGCATGGGATAATTAAAGCTCTTAGTTATAGCATTTAAAGGCTTATAATTAATCACCATCCTATCTTTACCACGAACAATCTCAGAATGATTGTGAACTAGAAATGCAGAACAGGAATAATGAGATTCACTTACTTCAATCAAATTAAGATCTAGCAATTCTTGAATCTGTTTGCGCATTTCTTTTTCTTCATCAGGAGTACAGGGTATCAATTTGCCAGTCACTCCATTGTCATGCAGAGTGATAATTTCTTGTTTCGGGCTCTGAGTTGTCCAAAAAGCTTGAGGATTAGTAGAACAACATTTTAGCAATTCCTCAAATATCTGAATTTGTTCAGGAGACCAATTAGGATCCCTATTGGCCTTTTGGGTAGGTTGAGCTTTGGCTTCATAAATCTGTAACACTTCTTCCCAATCATGAGATTCTTTTCTCTGTTTGGGTTGTCTTTTTAAACCTACCTTTTTCTGACTCTGATCTTTTCGGGCTTCAGAATTAGCCATAGTTAACCTGGGGACTGAGACTGCTTTCTTCTTGATGTTACAAATGATTTTATCATTACTGATCGTAACAGGCAACACTGAATTAATGAACGGCATTCCCAGAAATAAACTTGCTGAGTTATCATAATGCTGAATAGCTGAAATCTTAATTATATTCCCCCCGAGTTTCATTGAAATGTTATCAACATAATGAGTCAGATTAACAGAACCACCAATGGTTTCAGATCTAAGGATATTCTGTAAGGGCTTCCATAATCCTTTAAACAGTGACGGTCTAGCAAGATTATTGGAGCCACCGGTATCAATAAAAGCATCAACAGAAATCCATTCACCACGTACTTGAACTTCAACAGGAATATACAACAGATCACTAGTTCTGACAATCTTTTTCATAAAGGCTTGTTCATCAACAGAACTAGGTTTAGGGAGGAGAGAGGAAGATGATGCAACTGTCTTCGGATAAGGACATAAAGAATTCTGAACGGACTGAGGTTTAACGGATAAGAAGTTTGGCAAAGAATTCTTGGTGTCAACAGTTGTAGTAGTTGTGACAGAGGTATCAGAATACTCTTCTGTATCATCTTCTTCAAAAACAACAGAATCACTATCATCACTTAAGTGATCCTCATAAACATCGGAATCAAAATCAGAATCTTGATAAGCAAGATTCATTTTATTACTAATATCAGGCAGAGACTCAGTATCAGAAAGAGAAGCATCAGTCAAAATATATACATCTGAAACTTCATCATCAGAATCAACAACTGACCAGTCATCTGCAAATTCTTCAATATCAAAACAGGCTTTTAGTTTGTTAGAGGAACTCTTGGGACATTTGCGTGCAAAGTGTCCTTCTTGCTTACAGATAAAGCAAGCATTATCCTTCTTTTGTTGTTTCCTCTTTTTCACATACCTAAATTTACGGAATGGTCGTTTAGGATTGATAACTCTCTTAGGTCTGTATTTACCATATCTTTTTGATTTCCTTTTCCGGAAAGGAGTCCAGGGTAAAACAGAACGACACACATTCAAATTAGGAGAAATATCATGAACCTGTTTCTGCCAGCACAAATATTTTACTTTCTCTTGGCTTCTGAATAGGAGATCGATCCAATAGATTTGTTCTATCTTTTTGCCTTGGACTTCAATATCTTTCATTATCATATCCCCTATATTTCCCGGTAATTTAGAAAGAAAAGCAATCTTCTGAGTATGATCATTAACAAGATTTGCTTTATAGATTTTACCCATAAATTCAGATCCAAACTGATCTAAATCTTTTAAATCTGTTAATTGCATGCGGGTTAAATCTGTAATGATTGTTTTCTTTTCATCTTGAGGCTCGGGAACAAATTGAGTTAACAAGAGAACTTCTAAAGTGGCTAAGCCTAAAGCTGCCACATTGTTTCTTTCTTCTTGAGAAGCGCCCATCCACCAATCCCAAACAATTCCGGCCATTCGTTTCTCCGCCAGCAAGAAAATGGAAAAATTATCCAATTTTGACACAACTTGCATTTGATATAGTGCACCTATCCAAATCCGGATAGATTCTGCTGGATTAGATGACTTATCTAAATCTAAAACATATCCAGAGGAATTAGTATGAAAGAGATCTTCTTCAACTCTAGGATATTTAGGGTCTTTATGCAGATTTGCTTTCTGCAGGGATGGCATAATAGACGATGGAAATAGAGTTGCAGCATTTTCTATTGTAGCCAATTCACCTTTGTTTTTATACAAACTGGAAAATTTTGGAATTGCAGTTTTAGTACTTAATTGGCTATTACTAGATTCAGCAAAATCTGCTGCTTCTTCATGGGAATCACTGGTTTCCCATTTAGGTGGAATTTCCATTGTTTTTACAAACTTTGGAGGCTGTTCTTCTCTTTTCTTCTTCTGTCTTCTTCTTTTCTCTTTCTCTTCTCTACGCTGCTGTTCAGCGGATTGTTCATCATGAAGAAGTTTAAGATTGGCTAAAATCAAATCACTTTGAGAACCCAAATCATCTAAGACTTCTTCAGCATGTGCGCACCAAGTAGTTAGATAATTCCCAATCTGATAAGTTTGATCTAGATCATTTGTATTCTGAGAATTGTGTTCTATCAAAGGAGCACAATCTGCTCTGGTTGGTGGCTGTCTAGAAGAGGAGGAAGTAGTACAGAACTTTGTTCGAGGAGGCCATTTGCCACCTTTAACAAATCTATGATTGGCATATTGCCATTCTTCAACAGGAGCAAAAGAAGTACGCATACGATGCATTTTATTTACAGTGGGTAGAAATGGTTTATACTCAGGTATATACAACTCATTAGGTGACAGAGAAGGTTCACCTAAACTTTCTTCTTCGGGAATAGTAGCAGGAACTTGACTACTTGAAGGAACTTCATTTGGAATCATAGGAAACACATATCTCTTTGGCTTAGAGACAGGTCAAGGAATTACTGGTCTTGGAGGAATCAACTTGACTTGTCCATTATCAATAGTTACTCTTTTCAATTTGGATTGAGGTTGTTTAGTATCAACTATTGACTTGTATTGGAAATACCAGTTTCCAGGTAACTCAGTAGGATCATATAGAACACCTTCAACTTGAGCATTAGACAAACCAACTGTAACACAATCCTTTAAGACAGGCTGTTTAAGTTTAGGATGTGCTGTATTAGTCAATTGAAAAGAAGCTTGTCCAATTATAGACAGGTATTCACTTTCTTCAGCCATGGTTAACCCTTGGACACCAGACAATAATTTCCAACAATCTTTCAGATGGACATCATTCAGACTAATAGCATAGTCAGGATAAATGGTTCCATATTGACAACCAGTAGCAAGGTTTCCTTGAATAGTACCAATCCTAGCATGTTCATAATTTTGATGACGGGTATCAAACAGTTCAGCAATACAGGGAGTATTAATTCCATGACGAAACAGTGGAGCTAATCCAATTCTTATCCCCCCAAAATGAAGATAGAAATATTTTCCATCTTTAACATACTGCCGAAATTTCTTAATTTCATCATCAGAGAATAAATTCAAAGCAAGGATTTGTACAGAAGGTCCAGATATCTTAATAGTGATTTCTACCTCTTTCAGAAAGTTTTTCTTCTTGAACAGGAAAGTCATAGGTAGCTTATAGATATCAGTAGAATTTAGAGCAGGAGGAGTCCAATGTTCAGGGTCTTCAACTAATTCATGATTTTCGTTTTCAACAGACTCGGACTCAGTCGACCGTGACGAGACTTCAGTAATGACTTTTCTGTCTATGGATGAGAATGATCGCAACAGATTGGCCATATTTAATCTATAACAGAAATAGACTAATGAAAGCTTTTATCTACTCGGTCCAATGATCAACAGAGTGACCTTTCAAAGGCTAGCTGGCTTTCAATAGAATTCTGTCTACAGATTAGTGAGTTAGGATCTACAATAGGGCTCTGATACCATAAACAAGATGGATGGTCTAGGAACTTACTTGGAACAACTGAAGCGAACGCCTTCTGCAAATTTCTTCAACACATCAACCAAAGATTTGCACGGACTTTTGCGAACTCCTGTCGCTTCTCAAACGCTCCTTACTATCTCTCACACGATGCTCTTAAAAGAAACAGTCCTCAGACTGGCGGCCCAGTAGGCTTCAGTATTAATTCAAAGTAAAATTACACACCATAGAAACTCAAAGATATGAGCTCTGATTACACACACACACTCACAAACTCACTAAGCACTCACAACTCACGATCCTTAAACTATGAGAGAGTTCTCTCTTAAATAACCTAACAAACGAATCTAGCTGACCTAATGCATGACATAAAAGTAGAAATAATTGAGGGTCCTGTCAGTATCTTATTCCACTGACGGTGTCTACTCAACTTTTTCTTTTGTACAAAGATTCGTCACAACATGTGACCAACAGTGTCACATTGCTGACAAAGAGATTCGTTACCAAGAACCTTTCGGGCTTCTATCGCTATCATATCCCATCTCGGAATCTGACGGAGTCTTGACTCTATCCCAATGGTACGATAAATGAGATAAAGTATCTTGAGGATCTTTCCAGGAAGATGTAAGCCATGATAGATATTCTTTTTCCCAGGTAGGGTCATTTTGTTCTTGAGCATCTTGATAAATATCCACATATACGGTTTCTTTTTCGCTATTCACTTTAGCTTTTCCTTTTGGATCGTGGATTGTAATGGAGGAATCTTCTTTTTGTGGAGCATGTGAACTCTGACCTGTGTCATAAGTAAATCTGATCGAATCTGCAGACTTCTTTAAACTTTTAGATGGAAAGAGATAATCATCTTTATTCCATCGGTTCACATATGCAAAGGGATCGATTTCAATTCCAAGGAAATTATCTTTCTTGCTATTTCTGAAATCTGGCAAAGACTGTACAGCCAGTTCAACCCCATCTAATAACTCCCATTTAAAAATCTGAAACATACTTACAGATTGTTCAATACTCGATTGAACCCATAATTTACATTGATGACTAAGATTTCCTTGTTCTTGCCATCCTATTTCAAACACCATTGAAGAACAGACACGATTAGAGAGAAGTAGATTGATCAAGCAAACCGCATCTTCTGACCATGAACAAGAATATACATTAATAGTAATAACAGCCTTCTGATTAACTATTAATCGAAATACTCGTTGTTTTCCTTGCAGAAGTTCGAGGGTTTTTATCAGTGATAGTTTCTCCGGTAGTTTTAACGAATGAAAATCTTGAAGCCATAATGAAATCTTTTTAATCTGATCTGGATCTTCAGCTAATGTAGATTTCATAATACTATCCTTTCCGTAAAGCTGTGAAAAAGGATTTGGTTCAATAGCATTACGGAATTCCATATTCTGATAATCCCAAGGTTCTGTAAATGTTCTTAAATACTGCAAGGTCCTTAATACACATTGAGAAGCTCTGACTTGGAGTTTCTTCTGACACTTACCATCTCTTATCTCCCAATCAGCAAAAGACTGAAACATCTCAAATTGAGGGAAAGAATCAGTATTAACAAAAGCTTCAGTATTTTGTTGGAGATATGCTGCTTCAATCTCTTCAAATAAATCTGGAATTTTGAGAGATTTCAAAAAGCGTTCAACAAGACCATTCATATTTACCTCCTCCAGTTCTAACATTTTAGAAGAAATATACATAGAAATAGAAAACTCAATTGCACCAATAATCTGATAATAATTCAGAGTTTTCAGAGTTTGAATCATATCTGGAGTATAATGACTGAGCCAAGTGTCATCGAGCTGTTGAAAATAGAGCTTAACCTGTAAATTTGGTAGAGGATAAACCTTTACCAATTCTTCATTGAGATTTAGAAAAACGCCAACATTTTTATGTTGCCAAGCTTGACATCTTTGTATCCACTGATTTCTTCTTAGTCGGAGACCAATTATCTTCTTGATTTGATCAGTGACATCGGATAACAAATATTCTAAAATCTTAAAACGCTGTACAAAAGTTTCAAAAGAATCATCAGCAGGACTGGTTCCTGCAATGGTGAAAAGACTTTCACTATGTACATGTACTTTGTTCATTTCTCTGGTTAAGGCATCAGGTAAATAATTAGAATTTCCAGGAATCCATTCAACATCAAATTCATACATCTGAAACCACATTTGCCATGCTAATAATCGCCCACGAGCTAATTGCTGAGATATCTTGGCATTCAAGAAATACTTGAAATTCATTGAGTCAGTTCGAATCAAGAATTTTGAAGGTGCCAAATAAATTTCGAACTTTTGAATTCCATTGAATATTGCAAGGGTTTCTTTTTCAGCAGGAAAATAACCTTTCTGATGTTTAGAGAATTCACCTGAAGCATAGGCACATAGAACTTCTTCAACATTTTCTCCTTCTTGCCTTCTCTCAAAAAGAGTAGCCGCCCAAAAATTGTCGGAAGCATCAGTCTGTAAGATGAGAAAACCAGTACCAGGCGGTTTTAAAGTAGGTAATGTTTGGCATTCTTGTTTCAATAATTGAACCGCTTGAGTAGCTTCATCAGACCAACCACCATTAATAAATTCTCGAATAGGAGAAGTCTTTTCAGAAAGATTGGGAATATATTTATGAACATAATTGAGAATTCCCAAAAATCGCTGAATCATTGGCTTATCTTGTAATTGATCAGGAAATTCAGATAATTTCTGTAAAACATGAGGCTGCATCTGAATTTTACCTTGGCGAACGGTGATGCCGAGAAAATCAATACTGTCTTGAAATAAAACCATTTTCTTCTCAGATAAGACTAAACCATGATTACGGGCTTCGTCAAGAAATATTTGGAGATGCTTCAAATGAGAGGCGAGATCTGGACTAAATACAAGGATGTCATCAATATATACAACAATAAAATCGTATGAACCAAAAATATGATCCATTCGACGCTGAAAGAATGCAGGAGCATTTTTGAGACCAAATGGCACAACTCGCCATTGAAAGAACCCGGAAGGACATGTAAATGCAGTTTTTGGACGATCTTCTTCTGCAATTTGAATCTGATAATATCCTGATTTCATATCAAATTTGCTGAATATCTTACTGCCATGAATTTTCTGCATGATTGTTTCTTGTCGAGGCATGGGATAATTAAAGCTCTTAGTTATAGCATTTAAAGGCTTATAATTAATCACCATCCTATCTTTACCACGAACAATCTCAGAATGATTGCGAACTAGAAATGCAGAACAGGAATAATGAGATTCACTTACTTCAATCAAATTAAGATCTAGCAATTCTTGAATCTGTTTGCGCATTTCTTTTTCTTCATCAGGAGTACAGGGTATCAATTTGCCAGTCACTCCATTGTCATGCAGAGTGATAATTTCTTGTTTCGGGCTCTGAGTTGTCCAAAAAGCTTGAGGATTAGTAGAACAACATTTTAGCAATTCCTCAAATATATGAATTTGTTCAGGAGACCAATTAGGATCCCTATTGGCCTTTTGGGTAGGTTGAGCTTTGGCTTCATAAATCTTTAACACTTCTTCCCAATCATGAGATTATTTTCTCTGTTTGGGTTGTCTTTTTAAACCTACCTTTTTCTGACTCTGATCTTTTCGGGCTTCAGAATTAGCCATAGTTAACCTGGGGACTGAGACTGCTTTCTTCTTGATGTTACAAATGATTTTATCATTACTGATCGTAACAGGCAACACTGAATTAATGAACGGCATTCCCAGAAATAAACTTGCTGAGTTATCATAATGCTGAATAGCTGAAATCTTAATTATATTCCCCCCGAGTTTCATTGAAATGTTATCAACATAATGAGTCAGATTAACAGAACCACCAATGGTTTCAGATCTAAGGATATTCTGTAAGGGCTTCCATAATCCTTTAAACAGTGACGGTCTAGCAAGATTATTGGAGCCACCGGTATCAATAAAAGCATCAACAGAAATCCATTCACCACGTACTTGAACTTCAACAGGAATATACAACAGATCACTAGTTCTGACAATCTTTTTCATAAAGGCTTGTTCATCAACAGAACTAGGTTTAGGGAGGAGAGAGGAAGATGATGCAACTGTCTTCGGATAAGGACATAAAGAATTCTGAACGGACTGAGGTTTAACGGATAAGAAGTTTGGCAAAGAATTCTTGGTGTCAACAGTTGTAGTAGTTGTGACAGAGGTATCAGAATACTCTTCTGTATCATCTTCTTCAAAAACAACAGAATCACTATCATCACTTAAGTGATCCTCATAAACATCGGAATCAAAATCAGAATCTTGATAAGCAAGATTCATTTTATTACTAATATCAGGCAGAGACTCAGTATCAGAAAGAGAAGCATCAGTCAAAATATATACATCTGAAACTTCATCATCAGAATCAACAACTGACCAGTCATCTGCAAATTCTTCAATATCAAAACAGGCTTTTAGTTTGTTAGAGGAACTCTTGGGACATTTGCGTGCAAAGTGTCCTTCTTGCTTACAGATAAAGCAAGCATTATCCTTCTTTTGTTGTTTCCTCTTTTTCACATACCTAAATTTACGGAATGGTCGTTTAGGATTGATAACTCTCTTAGGTCTGTATTTACCATATCTTTTTGATTTCCTTTTCCGGAAAGGAGTCCAGGGTAAAACAGAACGACACACATTCAAATTAGGAGAAATATCATGAACCTGTTTCTGCCAGCACAAATATTTTACTTTCTCTTGGCTTCTGAATAGGAGATCGATCCAATAAATTTGTTCTATCTTTTTGCCTTGGACTTCAATATCTTTCATTATCATATCCCCTATATTTCCCGGTAATTTAGAAAGAAAAGCAATCTTCTGAGTATGATCATTAACAAGATTTGCTTTATAGATTTTACCCATAAATTCAGATCCAAACTGATCTAAATCTTTTAAATCTGTTAATTGCATGCGGGTTAAATCTGTAATGATTGTTTTCTTTTCATCTTGAGGCTCGGGAACAAATTGAGTTAACAAGAGAACTTCTAAAGTGGCTAAGCCTAAAGCTGCCACATTGTTTCTTTCTTCTTGAGAAGCGCCCATCCACCAATCCCAAACAATTCCGGCCATTCGTTTCTCCGCCAGCAAGAAAATGGAAAAATTATCCAATTTTGACACAACTTGCATTTGATATAGTGCACCTATCCAAATCCGGATAGATTCTGCTGGATTAGATGACTTATCTAAATCTAAAACATATCCAGAGGAATTAGTATGAAAGAGATCTTCTTCAACTCTAGGATATTTAGGGTCTTTATGCAGATTTGCTTTCTGCAGGGATGGCATAATAGACGATGGAAATAGAGTTGCAGCATTTTCTATTGTAGCCAATTCACCTTTGTTTTTATACAAACTGGAAAATTTTGGAATTGCAGTTTTAGTACTTAATTGGCTATTACTAGATTCAGCAAAATCTGCTGCTTCTTCATGGGAATCACTGGTTTCCCATTTAGGTGGAATTTCCATTGTTTTTACAAACTTTGGAGGCTGTTCTTCTCTTTTCTTCTTCTGTCTTCTTCTTTTCTCTTTCTCTTCTCTACGCTGCTGTTCAGCGGATTGTTCATCATGAAGAAGTTTAAGATTGGCTAAAATCAAATCACTTTGAGAACCCAAATCATCTAAGACTTCTTCAGCATGTGCGCACCAAGTAGTTAGATAATTCCCAATCTGATAAGTTTGATCTAGATCATTTGTATTCTGAGAATTGTGTTCTATCAAAGGAGCACAATCTGCTCTGGTTGGTGGCTGTCTAGAAGAGGAGGAAGTAGTACAGAACTTTGTTCGAGGAGGCCATTTGCCACCTTTAACAAATCTATGATTGGCATATTGCCATTCTTCAACAGGAGCAAAAGAAGTACGCATACGATGCATTTTATTTACAGTGGGTAGAAATGGTTTATACTCGGGTATATACAACTCATTAGGTGACAGAGAAGGTTCACCTAAACTTTCTTCTTCGGGAATAGTAGCAGGAACTTGACTACTTGAAGGAACTTCATTTGGAATCATAGGAAACACATATCTCTTTGGCTTAGAGACAGGTCGAGGAATTACTGGTCTTGGAGGAATCAACTTGACTTGTCCATTATCAATAGTTACTCTTTTCAATTTGGATTGAGGTTGTTTAGTATCAACTATTGACTTGTATTGGAAATACCAGTTTCCAGGTAACTCAGTAGGATCATATAGAACACCTTCAACTTGAGCATTAGACAAACCAACTGTAACACAATCCTTTAAGACAGGCTGTTTAAGTTTAGGATGTGCTGTATTAGTCAATTGAAAAGAAGCTTGTCCAATTATAGACAGGTATTCACTTTCTTCAGCCATGGTTAACCCTTGGACACCAGACAATAATTTCCAACAATCTTTCAGATGGACATCATTCAGACTAATAGCATAGTCAGGATAAATGGTTCCATATTGACAACCAGTAGCAAGGTTTCCTTGAATAGTACCAATCCTAGCATGTTCATAATTTTGATGACGGGTATCAAACAGTTCAGCAATACAGGGAGTATTAATTCCATGACGAAACAGTGGAGCTAATCCAATCCTTATCCCCCCAAAATGAAGATAGAAATACTTTCCATCTTTTACATACTGCCGAAATTTCTTAATTTCATCATCAGAGAATAAATTCAAAGCAAGGATTTGCACAGAAGGTCCAGATATCTTAATAGTGATTTCTACCTCTTTCAGAAAGTTTTTCTTCTTGAACAGGAAAGTCATAGGTAGCTTATAGATATCAGTAGAATTTAGAGCAGGAGGAGTCCAATGTTCAGGGTCTTCAACTAATTCATGATTTTCGTTTTCAACAGACTCGGACTCAGTCGACCGTGACGAGACTTCAGTAATGACTTTTCTGTCTATGGATGAGAATGATCGCAACAGATTGGCCATATTTAATCTATAACAGAAATAGACTAATGAAAGCTTTTATCTACTCGGTCCAATGATCAACAGAGTGACCTTTCAAAGGCTAGCTGGCTTTCAATAGAATTCTGTCTACAGATTAGTGAGTTAGGATCTACAACAGGGCTCTGATACCATAAACAAGATGGATGGTCTAGGAACTTACTAAGCCTCTACGAACGATGGGGTTTCAATTGACTTTCTTCCATGATTGTAGATTACTCGACCAACTAAAATCAAGGGGAAAGATGTTTCCGAATTAAATGAATTTTAGACACTTTGACACAACTTGTTTTTTCAATTTTTAAGAGTCGAGAAAAAACAAAAGATGATTCTAGTCGCCTTTGATTTTTAATGAGCTTGAAGTGACAAGTGCTCAGATGGACCTTTTCCTTTAAGGAGTCTAAAAAGGAACGAAAGAGACTACTCTGGAAATCTAGACAGAGGGATTATCAAACCAATCGCAAAACTACAAAATACTTTTTACGGTACGGCAGTCAATCTTCCTGAATGCTTTGTTCAGTGCATTGCGATCGATAGGGCGGTAGACACGGCTTCCTATGGATAAAGGATAAAGCCTATTGTGGTCTCCCAATATATACTCGACGGTACGTGGGAGCACAAGTCCATACTGGCACTTATCGTCTCAAAATGGGGGAATCACCCAACCAGCAATGAAAACAACAGTTACCAGGCTTTACAACACCGGAATACGTCTCTAGCCTAGACTTCTAAATGTTGTGCGTTAGGTTCCAAAGCGTTTTTAGATTCATTAAATTTATTTTACAGTTGATCTTGCTTAAGATATTTGCCTTTCAGGTTCACCGCGTGATGTAGATATACAATTCCTAAAATGCAATCTAAGATGATAAACAATCATTTAATCTTCTTTTTGCAATGAAAATCCTAGCTACTAAGGAAAGAGAGACGATATTCTTTCAACATAGAGAAAAGAGCACACACTATATGCACTGTCCTAAATCAAACCAACATACAGTCTAAATGCAAATGCACATGCATGTATTTGTTTTCAGCCTTCTTAATGTGTGAATGACAAAAAGAAATCTAAGCGCAAATCTGAATTATTTTTCAAAGCGACATTACTAACAAGTTTCTTTTCAAGACAAAATGAAGGCAATGACGACACTTTGTTATTTGGAATTGAAAACTTGCTTTCGACACTTGAAAAACTACTAATTCAAATCAAATACAAGAGTAATAGTGTAAGCGACTATCAAGAACATTTCGATTCTCTTCTATGACTGAAAACAATACTTGCGAGACTTCCAGATCAAGAAACGACAGTTTGATTACGCTACTTCTTTGCAAAAGAGAACTGAAAATGGCTCACAATACATAAAAACATTTACAGTTCTTTGCACAATGGACGTGGAATAATGGCAAGGAAGGGGGTTTCCAACAAAGGTATACTGACTACAGATAGCAAAACCCCTGAATAGAGCTGAAAAGAGTGAAAAAACCAATGTATGGAGGCAAAATTAGCCCTTTCTTATCAGCGCACCTGTTACACAGGGATTTCAGTATGCATCCCACCTACAGCGCATGGGAAGTGTGATGCATACTGATATCCTTGAAGAGAGGGTGCGACAAACAATGTAAACTTTGAAACGGGAACTATAAACTCAAAACGGGAACTCTGGCCAAAAAACCCTAAACAAACATCAAAAATAGTGCTAAAAACAAAAACTGTGTATACTGGAACGATGATTTTATTTTTTAGGGGTCAATTTTGAATATGTTTTAGAAATGGCAGTGACTACGAAATTTACTACAAAATTTTCATGCAAAATATAGCTTCAAAACAAAAAAGTGATGATACTAGAACGATGATTTCTTTTTTTAGGATCAATTTTCAAACTTTTAAAAAAATGCTAGTAAAACCAAATTTTTATTTGCCAAACAAAGTTGTTTATGAGGAAAAAACACATTAATGTTTTTGGTAGAATATCATTTTTCTTTCCTAAGTATAAATTCAACATGTTCTCAACCATAACATCAACATCAATGGTGCTATGTTTTTTTTTTTCAATCCCACCATCTACTTCATGAGTAACATATTTCAATCTCTTCATGTCAAACACCATCCATTGAATTAATGGTCGGATCAATAATCCAAATCTATTGCACGTGACAAGCTCCTACAATCTCTTATATAGAATCTACTTTATATATCAATGTTGTGTCCTGAGCTTTCAATTTGGGTATTCATTTCATGTTTACTGGTCTCTAAGTGAATTTACCAATTATTAATAAGTACTCCAACGACATGTAGTGTTCCACACCTGGTAACTCTACTATCTCATCGGATCCACTAACCTCTAGTATTTGAAGCTTTCTAAGCTGAGCCAACCCTTGTATGATCTTGAGATTCCTACACCCTCTAACTCTGACCTCCCTCAAAGATCTCAAGGTTTTAAGACTTTCGAGATCCTCTACTTTTACACAGGATTGGATGCGGAGAATAACAAGTTTGGACAGACCACAAAGCCCTCGTATTTGCCTTAATTCCTCACAACCATTAATGTACAGAAGACAAAGGTTTGGGCAAACACCTTCGGAAAAGGCTACCTCGGATATTTTTGTGCCCTTAAGGGACAACCGCCAAATCCCAAGCATGCATTTGTCCTTGGCGCAGTCCAGTTTATTCCAAGATCTTCGACCTCCTGCTTCTCCGTCAACAGTTCTAAATGGAAGTTCCTGCAATGGACAATTCCGTATTGTTAAACCTCTGAGATTGTTCAAATTCAAAAGTCCTCGCGGTAAGTATACTATCCTACATCCCTCTAACATCAACTCTGTCAGCTGAGTCAATAGTCTAATGGAATCGAGCAGGCATTTCAATTTGGGTGAATGGTGCACTGATAAATCCTTCAGACTCTCGAGGTAACAGACCGAAGGTGGCAGTACTTCCAGCGAATCCTTACCTATATGCAGCAATTCCAAATTGCACAGGTTTCCAATACCGCATGGCAATTCTTTAAGCATGTGCATTCCATGAATACTATTTTCAAAGACGGTTGATGTGCGATTTTTGGGAGGCAATTCTTTCACACTGCTACAGCACTGTAGATTTAAATATTACAGTGTTGTAATGTTTCCAAGTGTTCCATTTGAGATGGTCAAACTGGAGCACTGTGACAACTATAGATGTTTGAGTCGATTTAAATCCCCAAAGGACTTTGGAAGCATCTGCAAAATGGAAGTACCTTCCAAATCGATGTGCTTCAGATTTGTTAATTTTCCGAAGGAATCAGGCAGCGACATCATTCTTGAGAACCCTTTTAACACTAAGTATTTCAAAGAGCGCAGATGACCAAATTCTTGGGGCAAAGCTTCGACTGTGGATAAGAATAAACCTCTATCATTTATGGCAATCCATTCGAGGTGCCCCAGCTGCCCTATAGACTTTGGAAACTCCGAGAGGGGAGCCTCGAGATTTAACTCTCTCAACTGAATAGGCCCCTGCAATGTCAAAGTTTCATCTATAAGGCATAATCTATTTATGCAATGATTGTACTCTTGAAACTGAAATTAAACGAAAAAAGAATAAATGCACACATACTTGAGATTGTTGTGGCCATAGAAAGTTCAATTTACTGCCTTGCACTTCTAAAACTCTTAAACTGTCCATCAGGATCTAGTCAGGCAAGGAAAAGCAGGAACATCCATACCAGCGGAGCCATATGAGATGTGGGGACTGAACCCTCTTCAATATGCGTTCAAAACCATCTTCACAGGTTGCAACAAGTTTCAAATTCCTCATATTACGAAATGGGAAACTACTGATTATCACCATTTCTGAATTCGTGTATATATCGCGAACACTTAATCCTCGAACTTGAGTTATAGCCTGTTAATTGATGAAAAGTTTACCGTAAATAGATGACTTTCTTGAATAAAGGAATTTAAAGATTCAAAATTAATTAAACCAAAGAAACAGGCTAGAATGATTGAAAGACTTACACATGACATTTGCACCAACAAATCATCGATTATGTCGGTAGTTGCATTCCAGAGCTGACGGGGTATGGATCCTTCTGTGGTAATATTCCTTGCACAATCTCTAACGTGATCATGCATTCTCATCTTACTTTTTTCCCACTTCCAACAAACATTTGTTCTCTACATTTTGAAGCTCCACCAAGCCCCATATTCTAGTAGCTTTATCTTTGTTTTCTCCTAAGAAAAAGCAAGCAATATCTAAAAATATTTCCTGATCCTCTCTACTTAGTGAGTCATAACTGAGTCCAAGTCTTTTCTGTATCTCGTCAGGAAGCGTTTGGCTAAGTCAATCGAATTTCTCCTCCTAGTAAAAAGAATTTTGTCCACAAAGCAGAGCCCCGATCACTTTCAATGATAGTGGCAATCCACCGCAGGCTGTAACAAACCGATCTACTAGCTCTCCTAACTCTGGTGGTGGTAGTCGCTGAAAGAAGGAATAGGAGAAGAAGAGCTCTTGGGAGTGTGGCATATCTAGCCCCATCAGATGATAAATTGAGGACTCTAACACTCCTGAGCTTTTGAGGACATGCTTGTCACGAGTGGTAACTAAAATTAAGCTTTCAGGGTTGAGGATATCTCTCATTGGTAGAAGCATTTCGAGCTAATAGGCATTATCTACATCCTCTACAATTATAAGAGCTTGACAAGATGAAAGATTCCGCTTTAGAATCTGTATGCCTTCATCAGGACTCTCAATTTTGATATTTCTATGTTTAAGTCTTCAATGAGCGTAGCCTGCAAATAATTTACAGACATTCTCTCTGACTTCTCTCTAACATCAATTAAAAAGGAGGATTCATTGTAAGTGGATCTCTTACGGTTGAAGAATGCTTTGGCCAGTGTAGTTTTTCCAGCACCGCCACAACCTACAATCCCCACAACCTTGGCATTCACCGGTTGTTCCTGCTCCTTCAACACTGTCATTTCAAAATCTTGTAATTTGTCCTCCACTCCAGTTGGGTATTTAGCAACATACAACAGTGGTTTTGAAACATTTTTTAACACCCAAGAGCTCCTTGTTACTGATCATTATTCAAAGAGGAAAATAAAGAAACAGTGTGAAATGACTATGTAAGGATTTACTCATCAATCCAACAAATTGAAAACTAACACGGAATTGGAAAATTTTGTGGGAGATGCGCACCCCTCTAGCGTGAAACCGCTTATCTCTGCAGAATGAGAAAGAGCCATTCTCCAACTTCGAATAGTGTTGGAATCGTAGCGTGGCTTTTCTTCACCAGTTTGAGAGTTGAATGTTTTTTCTATTCATGTCTACGCAAGGCTTCAGCGTATGCTCCATCTTTGTCTGTCCATCGGAGCTCGTAAGGCTCCACTTTGTAGAACACAGGAAGAATGGTAGCCTTCGACTTCAGCATTGTTTGGGGCAAATCTGAGAATCGCCCCACCACCCTGCGATTCTCAGAATCGCCCCAAACAATGCTGAAGTCGACTTCAGCATTGTTTGGGGCGATTCTGAGAATCGCCGGGTGGTGGGGCGATTCTCAAAATCGCCCCAAACAATGTTGAAGTCGAAGGCTACCATTCTTCCTGTGTTCTACAAAGTGGAGCCTTACGAGCTCCGATGTCATCAGGACTCTCAATTTTGATATTTCTACGTTTAAGTCTTCAATGAGCGTAGTCTGCAAATAATTTACAGACATTCTCTCGGACTTCTCTTTAACATCAAATAAAAAGAAGGATTCATTGTAAGCGGATCTCTTACAATTGAAGAATGCTTTGGCCAATGTAGTTTTTTCAGCACTGCCACAACCTACAATCCCCACAACCTTGGCATTCACCGGTTATTCCTGCTCCTTCAACATTGTCATTTCAAAATATTGTAATTTGTCCTCCACTCCAGTTGGGTATTTAGCAACATACAACAGTGGTTTTGAAACATTTTTTAACACTCAAGAGCTCCTCGTTACTTATCATTATTCAAAGAGGAAAATAAAGAAACAACGTGAAATGACTATGTAAGGATTTACTGATCAATCCAACAAATTGAAAACTAACACGGAATTGGAAAAGATTGTGGGAGATGCGCACCCCTCAGCGTGAAACTGCTTATCTCTGCAGAATGAGAAAGAACCATTCTCCAACTTCAAATAGTGTTGGAATCGTAGCGTGGCTTTTCTTCACCAGTTTGAGAGTCGAATGTTTTTTCTGTTCATGTCTATGCAAGGCTTCAGCGTATGCTCCATCTTTGTCTGTCCACCGGAGCTCGTAAGGCTCCACTTTGTAGAACACAGGAAGAATGGTAGCCTTCGACTTTAGCATTGCTTGATATGGTAGCCTTCGACTTCAGCATTGTTTGGGGCGATTCTCAAAATCGCCCCACGACCCGGCGATTCTTAGAATCGCCCCAAACAATGCTGAAGTCGATTTCAGCATTGTTTGGGGCGATTCTGAGAATCTCCCACCACCGCCCCGCCACCAAAAAAAATAATAATAAGAAATAATGGGTTATTGTTGATTTGTTTTTGACTTGTTTTTATCGACTTCAGCATTGTTTGGGGCGATTCTGAGAATCGCCGGGTGGTGGGGCGATTCTCAGAATCGCCCGCCACCGCCCCGCCACCAAAAAAAAGAATAATAAGAAATAATGGGTCATTGTTGATTTGTTTTTGACTTGTTTTTATCGAGTGTAGCATTTCTTTGCTTTAGAGTAATTTGATTATTTTAATTATATCATCCATTTTAAGAATATTTATTCTTTTAACCTAATATTTATTATAAACATAAAAATAAAATGTTTATGTCAAAAAATTAGAGAATATGTATATTTTAATCATGTCTCAGTGTATGGTTCAAGAAAAATATTCCGAGTATCATGAATGAGGAGGAATTCTTATTTTAAGACGAATATTTCAGTAAAATAAGATGCCTCCTCATTAATGATACTAGGAATATTTTTAACGTCATAATAAATAATAAATCATAATATACAAACAAAATGAAACTCTTTTCACATAAGCTCCTACATGGCTTCAGCATTGTTTGGGGCCATTCTGAGAATCGCGCCTCGCCACCAAAAAAAAGAATAATAAGAAATAATGGGTCATTGTTGATTTGTTTTTGACTTGTTTTTATCGAGTGTATCGTTTCTTTGCTTTAGAGTAATTTGATTATTTTAATTATATCATCCATTTTAAGAATATTTATTCTTTTAACCTAATATTTATTATAAACATAAAAATAAAACGTTTATGTCAAAAAATTAGAGAATATGTATATTTTAATCATGTCGCAGTGTATGGTTCAAGAAAATTATTCCGAGTATCATGAATGAGGAGGAATTCTTATTTTAAGACGAGTATTTAAGTAAAATAAGATGCCTCCTCATTGATGATACTAGGAATATTTTTAACGTCATAATAAATAATAAATCATAATATACAAACGAAATGAAACTCTTTTCACATAAGCTCCTACATGGCTTCAGCATTGTTTGGGGCCATTCTGAGAATCGCGCCCCGCCACCAAAAAAAAGAATAATAAGATATAATGGGTCATTGTTGATTTGTTTTTGACTTGTTTTTATCGAGTGTAGCGTTTCTTTGCTTTAGAGTAATTTGACTATTTTAATTATATCATCCATTTTAAGAATGTTTATTCTTTTAACTTAATATTTATTATAAACATAAAAATAAAACGTTTATGTCAAAAAATTAGAGAATATGTATATTTTAATCATGTCGCAGTGTATGGTTCAAGAAAAATATTCCGAATATCATGAATGAGGAGGCATTCTTATTTTAAGACGAATATTTCAGTAAAATAAGATGCCTCCTCATTCATGATACTAGGAATTTTTTTAACATCATAATAAATAATAAATCATAATATACAAACGAAATGGAACTCTTTTCACATAAGCTCCTACACGGGTTTCAAAAAACGTATAATCCTTTGTGTATACAAACTCATGATTAGCCACCACCCCACCACCAAACAATGGTGGCGGGGCGATTCTCACCACCCGGCGATTCTTAGAATCGCCCCAAACAATGCTGAAGTCGAAGGCTACCATTCTTCCTGTGTTTTACAAAGTGGAGCCTTACGAGCTCTGGTGTCATCAAGACTCTCAATTTTGATATTTCTATGTTTAAGTCTTCAATGAGCGTAGCCTGCAAATAATTTACAAACATTCTCTCTGACTTCTCTTTAACATCATATAAAAAGGAGGATTCATTGTAAGCGGATCTCTTACGGTTGAAGAATGCTTTGGCCAGTGTAGTTTTTCCAACACCGCCACAACCTACAATCCCCACAACCTTGGCATTCACCGGTTGTTCCTGCTCCTTCAACACTGTCATTTCAAAATCTTGTAAAATTTCCTCCCCTCCAGTTGGGTATTTAGCAACATACAACAGTGGTTTTGAAACATTTTCTAACACTCAAGAGCTCCTCGTTACTGATCATTATTCAAAGAGGAAAATAAAGAAACAACGTGAAATGACTATGTAAGGATTTACTGATCAATCCAACAAATTGAAAACTAACACAGAATTGGAAAAGATTGTGGGAGATGCGCACCCCTCCAGTGTGAAACCGCTTATCTCTGTAGAATGAGAAAGAGCCATTCTCCAACTTCGAATAGTGATGGAATCATAGCGTGGCTTTTCTTCACCAGTTTGAGAGTCAAATGTTTTTTCTTTTCATGTCTACGCAAGGCTTCAGCGTATGCTCCATCTTTGTCTGTCCACCGGAGCGTGTAAGGCTCCACTTTGTAGAACACAAGAAGAATGGTAGCCTTCGACTTCAGCATTGTTTGGGGTGATTCTGAGAATCGCCAGGTGGTGGGGTGATTCTCAGAATCGCCCCAAACAATGCTGAAGTCAAAGGCTACCATTCTTCCTGTGTTATACAAAGTGGAGCCTTACGAGCTCTGGTGAACAGACAAAGATGGAGCATACGCTGAAGCCTTGCGTAGACATGAATAGAAAAAACATTCGACTCTCAAACTGGTGAAGAAAAGCCGTGCTACGATTCCAACACTAGCGGGGCGATGGCGGGGCGATTCTGAGAATCACCCCACCACCCGGCGATTCTCAGAATCGCCCGATCTGCTACGAATCGCCCCAAGAAGCATATTGAGATCAAGAACTATTATTGTCTGTGTTGCAAGATTTATAGACTGTTTTCTCTTGTAAAATATCTTTATGATGCTCATATTTTCACTCATATGAATCTCTATGATGCTTATTTTTTTTCTCTTGTGAATCTATCTATAATGATCAAACTTTCACTCTCCTGTAGATTACGATCTTTAGACTTCTCGCTCTGGTCACAGGTCTTTCACATAGTCTCTCACTTTATCTCAAGATTTTCAGATGACTACAATGGGATAGTCTCTTGTATAGATTTAAGTCTCGCTCTTATGAATACGCTCACACATATTATTATGGCACAAATTTTTTGACACAATCCTCGTGTATCATATGGCACAAGTCTCTTGTCATAATCTTCACTCTTGCGTTGGTCACAGTCTATCACTCTGGCACAAGCCTCACTTATATGCTCGTCATTCAATCTACATGACTTCACATTCTTGCGCTCTCACTCATGTGACATGACTATTACTCAAGCTAAAAAAATGATGGGACAAATGAATGATGGAACTTGTAAGATACTTGAGTGGATTTTGTTGTATTCATTGCATCGGCGACTCTGAGTATCGGGTAACATAATCAATCGGCTACTCTGAGCATGGTCCCTACGTCTTTAATCAACGGAGTATGCAGGAGCAGAATCATGACTGGACTCCCCCCATGAATGCAATCTTCAAACGCTTGGTTGTTTTAAAAGTTGTCAATTGAGACCGCCGATATTAGTACAGTGTCTGAGGCGCGTAAGGTCCACTAATAAGAGACCGAGAAGACCTGGACTTGTTAACTGGACATTCTATTTTTCAAAATTTTGAAAAAATGGTTCAAATGGTAAATCTTAAAATTATAAATATAAGTGGTTGAGATTATCTCATGGTATTTTCAAAAGTGTGCAAATTTAAAAAAAAAAAAAAAAAAAAAACAACAACAACAACAACTATTTTTTAAAATTTTGAAAAAATGGGTCAAATGGTAAATCTTAAAATTCGGAAATTCTCCACATTCTGCTGCCTTCTCTTTTCCATGGCATGAGTTTAACGACATCAGCAGTAACGCAGCAATGAATGCTAAGATTTCTGCCCTGCGTTTCTCCATTGCACAGGCAAAGAAATTATAGAGAGTAATCAGAAACTTAACTTTTGTACAATGGGCTTGAAGTTTATGAAACCCACATTGCAGGAGAATCGAGTAGGTATTTAAAGTCATAAATGGTCTTTCTATTTTTAGGGTTTCATCTTATCTATCAAGCATTGTTTGGGGCGATTCTCAGAATCGTCGGGTGGTGGGGCGATTCTCAAAATCGCCCCGCCACCACCCCACCACCACCCGGGTGGTGGCAGTGCGGGTGGTGGCGGGGCAGTGGCGGGGCGGTGGCGGGGCGATTCTCAGAATTGCCCCACCACCCGGCGATTCTGAGAATCGCCCCATCTGCTACGAATCGCCCCAAGAAGCATATTGAGATCAAGAACTATTATTGTCTCTGTCTTGCAAGATTTATGGACTATTTTCTCTTGTGAAATATCTTTATGATGCTCATATTTTCACTCCTATGAATCTCTATGATGCTTATTTTTTTTCTCTTGTGAATCTATCTATAATGATCAAACTTTCACTCTCCTGCAGATTACGATCTTTAGACTTCTCGCTCTGGTCACAGGTCTTTCACATAGTCTCTCACTTTATCTCAAGATTTTCAGATGACTACAATGGGATAGTCTCTTGTATAGATTTAAGTCTCGCTCTTATGAATACGCTCACACATATTATTATGACACAAATTTTTTGACACAATCCTCGTGTATCATATGGCACAAGTCTCTTGTCATAATCTTCACTCTTGTGTTGGTCACAGTCTATCACTCTGGCACAAGCCTCACTTATATGCTCGTCATTCAATCTACATGACTTCACATTCTTGTGCTCTCACTCATGTGACATTACTATTACTCAAGCTAATGTTTCATTCATATAACATCACAATGTGTATGGTATCTCAACTTGTATAACATCATGAATATGCACTTGAGATATGATCTCGATTGGTCTTGCATATCGACAGTGTTACTTCATTGTATCCCATTGTATGATGGTATCAGAAAATGGCTTCTTAATGTATTATTGGTATCAGTATAGTCTCTATCTGATTGGTATTGGTCATGCTCTCACTATCCTGATTAGTATCTGATTATGTTCTCGATTCTTGACAACATTGGTGTATGGTCTCACTACATCATTGTGCTCTCACTATGATCGAGTTATATGTATGTGATTTCATTACTCCTTGTTACATTCATATGAATGGTGGCATCACTGTATAGAAGTATGTACGGTATTATCTAAAGATCTATATATCACATGTATGATCCTTTGTATTCCACAGCAGTGGCATCTATGCTTTGTGATATCTACAGAGACCTTATCTCCAAGAAAAACCCTAATCAAAATATATGCATAGATGAGATAGTGTTGGTATGACTCAATGTTTTGATTCAACATTATGATAAACTTGACACTTTGGAAGTATGATTAGTCTTGGAAATAAAACATGTTCACAAATGAAGTTGTGAACAAATCATCATATTTGTACTTTGTACCTCTTTGTTGAACTAGACCTCACTCGACCCTACCCAATGTGTGATCAAGGTCCAGGACCTCACTCCACCCTTCCGGTGTGTGATCATGGTACAAATGTTGAAGGACCTCACTCCACCATGCCTGGTGTGTGATCAAGGTCCATGACCTCACTCCACCATTTCTAGAGTGTGATAAGGGTCCTCCTCCAAGATACACTCACTCAACCATACCTATTGAGCTCTATGGGTCTCTTGGACCCATTCTCCCCTTCAGGAGAATGTTCATCCGTGCTACAGACAAATCAACACCCCCTCTCAATGAGAGGGGTGATCTCGACGAGCCCCAACTTGTCTCTAAAATACATGAACTTCTCCCTTGGCAACAACTTCATCAGAATATCAGTTGCTAGTTCATTGGTGGAGATGTACTCGATCCTTATTTCTCTCCTTTGCACCATGTCACGAATGTAGTAGTTCTTGATATCAATAAATGGAATTACATATTAAATTGTATTGTTTGAATGACTGGTGCTCTAAATCCCTATATAAGGGATATGTGTAGGTATTATGACCGTTTATGTCTCTTTCTTAAACATATTTTGTCTAGCCTTTAGCTACATATGATATGATTTCACTCCAAGAGATGGCACTTTTGGGTGGAAAAAATGATTGCTCAATTGAGCCCTTTTTAAGCGCTCTATCGAGCCGTTTGAGCACTTAAACAATGGAACCCAATGTTATTTAGGAGCTCGATTTAGCCATGTCTTTGCGGCAATCAAATAAAGAAGATTGGGTTTTAGATTTATTTTCTGACCCAGGTAAGTTTTATTATATGGAATTGAATTTCAATATGTTATTTATTAATTTATATGTCATTGTACTAATTTAATTCATTATTTCTTTTGTGCTTGATAATTAGGTAGAACACTAGCATGTTGCCTTCAAAAAGGAAGAAATTGCATTGCAATTGAAAAAGATCCAATACAGTGTAATTTCATTCAGCAAAGAATTAATGCTCTTCAATTTCTTCCAGATGCAATGTAAGAAATTGGGTTGAAGAAAGGGGACTTTAGTGAATCACGTGTGGCAAAAAAGGCAAAGGAACCCCAACCACTATTACATGGAATGTTTGGAAAGACATACATTGGGAGATTCGCAGACATCAAAGATCCCTTAGAAGAGGAAAATGAGCAAAAGGAAGCAGAAAATAGCGTGGAAGAAGACAATGATGAAACTCTAGAGGACGAAGAGTTTGGATTACGTGACATTGTTGATTAAATTTAAGTTATGCTTGGAAATCAAGCTTTGCAATGTTTTGACTTTGAGATTTTATGAGAAAAATAAACACTCAACTAAGGTTGTTATACGTTCAATATTTGTAATATGTGATTTTCGCATTAATTTTTAAGTTAATCATTATTTTTTGAAAAAAAAGTGACTACTATTATTTTTTTGACATGAAATTCATAAAAAAACTATTATTTAACCATTTTTAGTTAAAATTTCTGTATAAAAATTGTGATTTTGACATGTCAATTCAAGCAAAAAATTATCAAAATGTGTAGTTTTTTAGTTATATTTATGTTAAAAATGGTTATTTTTATGTCTATTGTTAAAAAAATATTGTTTTTTAGAAACAATTATTTCATGTGGATTAAAAAATTAATTAAGGATGTATAAATATGTAGAATATCGAAAATTCAAAATATCGACCTTCTAATTTAAAAATGCAAAACAATAAAAACCTCACTACAAAAAAATTAAAATTAAAATAAAAAACAAGAAAATATGAAGAAAACGACCACTTCAAAAATTAATAAATTTACAAAATAATTATTTACATTTCATACATTAGAAAATTTAAAGTCAAAAAATAGGTCTCTTAAAAAAAGGGTATGATGCAGAATACCCACTTTTTTAAATCAGCATGAAAATCACTACCATTCTAAAACGTAATATACATAAAAAAAAATTAAAGTGCAAAAAACTATGCTCTAAAAAAAACATGTGTGTTCTGCATCACCCCTTTTCAAAATCAGGTCACTTTTTTGCTATCTCTACGAAACGGGTAACATTATCAGTTACCGTTTCAAAGTTTACATTGTTGATGGTATAGTGCGAGACTTTTGATCCAGTTCTTGATCACAGTTTGCAGCACAGTTCAGGGATTTTGGCCAAGCAAGTAGTAATCAGTAAATAAATCACAGGGGTAGATCTAAGGAGGTTACTAGAGCCACCACAAGGGCAATTAGAGAGTTTGTAAATCGATTGTTCAGTTCATAAACAAAACCCAGAGATAGACTGAAGCAACATTGATCTACTTTGCATTTGCATAGCAAATGCAGTTCGAAGGCTAGCTAGCTTGACTTCAGGCTCCGTCAGTAAGTTTATAAAGCAAACAAATATAGACAAACAAACAATCTATTCGTTCCCCAGTGGAGTCACCATTTTGTTATCGGGAAATCTAGTGTCTATGCAGAGCTGCTAGTCCCACTAAGGCTGGTAGCTACCTTAGAAACAAACAAACTAAAACCACTTTCATTTTCCTTTATGAGAAGTAGATAAGAGGGGAATAAAGGAGACCAACCTTTGTCTTGCACTTGGTTCCTTACTTGATTCCTCTCCCTTCTGATAGATCTTTGCCACTCGCTTCCTCGTCTACCCAGCTTCAAAGAGCACCTGTAGAATCAAAGTAGCATAAAACTATCCAAGAACATATATCTACTATCATAAACAAAATAGGACCAGATATATATTGACCACACAAATTCATATATCATCAATCATACAAGAATGTGGAGGAAAACTTGAATAGCTTTATTAATAATCAAGAATAGAAAAGAGGATTACAACCAATTGTTTTGACCCAGCATCATCCTCTTAGCAAGAAAGCCCTTCTTCACCTCATGAAAAGCTTAGATCACCCAACACTATGATGTTACACCAAGAAACTAGCAGCACTTCCTTACAAGATACAAAATTCCAGCCTCCCCCCTCTGGATCTCTGGGATGAGAGATCTATATATAGATATTTGCAGAGGTGTGAGTCAGCTCTGGGTTTTTTATTAGTGTCTTCTCTCTGATACTTCTTGTTTCCACTTGGAGATCTCATTGATCTCTTACTCATCCTTGGGCGATTCTGAGAGGCAAGTGTCACAGGAGAAGTTCCTGGAAGATTCCATGATCATCCAACTCGCAAACTGTCTCCGCCACTTGTCTATTTTCATCCATCGCACCCTATAGAAGGGATTTTCAGTATGCATCGCACCTCCCATGTGCATTTAGGTGGGATGCATCGCACCCTCAGCACTGAGCAATCAGTATGGTCCATATTTTACCAGTTTTGAGTAGTTTTTCATGGAGAACTTCTGGGAGATTATGTAATCAGTTGACCTTGTTCTTTTAGGGGATGGAACAACACTTTTAGGGACTTAGGAGCCCTTGGTTTATGGACATGTTTGATTGGGTTTGCAGTGCCCAAAAATGTCTATAACAGCTATGGACAAGCTTATGGAGAAAGTTCCAAAGCTGCCATGAAGACCATTAAAACAGCTCCAAGAAGCAGTTGCATTGCAAGCCTTCAAGAGTGTGAAGCTTGTATTAAGGAGGAATGCAATAGCTTGAAACATCACTTGCAGGATGCAAGTGTTCAGAAGCACACACTTGAACCAAAGAGTTGTGGAAACTCTGAAAGCATTGAAGAGATTGAGGGTGTTCCAAAGGGAGCCACTTCTTCAGTTGCTTCAGCTCCTCATGAAGGCAATAAAAGTGAAAGAGGTAGGTATAAATCTGGTTCTAAACATATTCCTTTTGATTTTGCAAAGCATGGTAAATTTCCACATAAGCATGGGAGAAGAATTGCATGTTCCTTTTGTGGTTTGGATAATCATCATGTTTCCAGATGTTGGAAGAGAATGGCCACATACAAGAAACTTTTGAAGGAAAAGAAGCAAAAAGCCAAAGGTCCATTAAACAAGGCAAAGCATGCTATCAAGAGGATGCACATGTGTTGCACTTACTGCCATAAGCAAGGGCATCTCGTTGAAAGGTGTTGGACTCTGAATCCAACCATGCTTCCACACAAGCTGAGGAAAGTGGAAGGAGAAGATGGCAGAAATGGAAAGGAAGTTTCCATGAATGAAGTGTCTTAGGATGATTCACATGTTGATATTGATGTGCAGACAAAGGACAAACTGTTATAGACATTTTTGTGCCTTACAGCTATAAGCATGAAATGTCCATAAACCAAGGGATCCTAAGTCCCTAAAAGTGTTGTTCCAGCTCCTAAAGAAACAAGGTCAACAAATTACAGCTTCTCCCAGAAGTTCTCCACCAGAAACTGCTCAGAACTAGTCAAATCAGGATCATTTCAGCTGCTCCACTAGCTAGCTGCATTGCAAAGCACCCAAATACACTGGCTAGGTGCGTTGCAACGCACTTGAATGCACTACTAGGGTGTGTTGAGCGGGAAATGACAAGTGGCAGAGTCATTCCACGAGGTGGAGAGACAATGGAAGCTTCCAGAATCTTCTCCAATGACACTTGCCTCACTGAATTCGACCAGTGATGAGTAAGAGGCTCTCAGTCTCCAAGTGGAAGCAAGAACTGACAAAGAGAGGCCACTAATCAATTCATGAGCTGACTCATCCTCTTTGCATACATCTATATATGGATCCCTCACCAAGATATCCTGGGGCTGGAATTTTGTACATTGCAGAGAATTGTTGTTGGTTTTCAGATAGATATCAGAGTATTGGGTGATTTATGCTTTGTTGGAGGTGAAGAGGGGATGCTATGCTGGGAGGTTGATGCTGGATCAGGAATCATCGGTTGTAACTCCTCCTGGATCTTCTTGTTTTATCAATAAAACTATTTGAGTTTCTCCTACATGCTTGTATATCATTGATGTTGTTATATTTGTATGTTTAGTTTAAATCTGATCCTAAGCTTTTTATGAACATAAATCCATGTCCTGACAATGAACCACACTAGTTGGTTCGAAACGCGTCGACAGAAGATTGGTTATGTGATTTTGCCGAAGATTATCTAAACAATGTTATGGATCACAGAAGTCTAAATTCCTTAATAAATCCATGTCTTTGTGTAGTTTCCTTCTTCTGTGATCTTGCAGGAACTTGGTGATGCTGGGCAAGTAAGGGAGCAGGTAGCTGGAAGCTATCAAAGAGGAGAGAGATTGGATCAAAGGACTAGCGCAAGACACAAGTTGGTTCATCCTATTCCTCTTCGTTTATAGTTCATAAAGGAGAATACAAGAGTAGTTTTCCCTGTTTGTTTCTGAGGTCACTGTCACAACCCAGTGGGATAGGGTCGATCTGAATAGACACTTTTCCCGATAACAAAATGGCGACTCCGCTGGGGATCGTGTCTAGTTAGTTTGTTTGTGTTTCTCTTGTTGTTCATCTCATAAACTTAGAAGTAGCGAATCGAACTGCATTTGCCATTTACAAATGCAAAGTAGACATCTGCTACTTCAATCCATTCACTGGATCTGTTTATGATCTGAACAGCTGATTCACAAATGATCTGATTACCCTTTGTGATAGCTCTTAAACCTCTTTTAAATCAACCCTCTGATTGTGCATTACTGATTGCTTTTACTCGGCCAAAAACCATAGATTAAACTGCAAACCGTGACCCAAAACCCGGATAGAATTCTCGTTTCTGCCCCAGCGCAGGTGCTGTGAAGAGTTCCTGCATTTCAGCGTAGTTCTCGAGAGGGCAACCTGCGTTGCAATCCAGTTTCTCTGTGTACCAGGTGTGTTGATCAGCTTAGCCCTGTGCAGCTGAGGTTCTTTGCTCATTTTTTTTCAGTTTTGCCTCTGATTTTTGCAGCCTGTGATCAGTGTGTGTGTCTATCTGAAAGCCCCTTTTCTTTGCCTTAATTCCGCCTCAGTTGTATAAAAGAAACTGTATTTGTTTTTGTGTGTTTGTTACGTCATTTACAGTTTCCCATTGCAAAAGTAGACTAGTCATACTGTCGTCCTTGGATTTAGATCTGTCGTAAGTGTCAATTTTGATCTTAGGAGAAAGTTTATTTGTTGTTGACAGTCGATTATGCTTTTACTTTTGCCTTTGGCTTGAATTTGTGAATTTCTAGTGTCGAAACAAGTGTTTACTTCAAAATCATAAAGTGTTGTAATCATCTCTACCTTTTGATTTCGAAAAGAAGCTTGTTTGTGTTTTTCACTTGAAAGCGAATTCAAATTTGTACAACAACTTTCTTTTTAGGCATCAATATTAAGAAAGTGAAAAAACAAATACATGCACATGTGCATTTGCATATTGAAAGTCTGTTTGGCTTGATTTAGGAAAAGTGCATTTACAGTGTGCTCTTTGCTCTTTGAGAAAAGATTGTGTCTTTCTTTTCCCCTTGTAGCTAGGATTTTCATTGCTGAAAAGAGATAAAAGCTTGCTTATCATCTTTAGATTGCATTTTAGGAATTACATTTACATCTCGTGGTGAACCCAAAAGGCAAACTTCATAAGAAAGATCAACCTAAAATAAATTCAATGAACTTAACAACGCTTTGTAACTTAACGCACAACATTTAGAGGTCTAGGCTAGAGATGTATTCCGGCGTCGTAAAGCCTGGTAACTGTTGTCCTCACAGATGGTTGGGTGATTCCTCCACTTTGAGACGATAAGTGCCAGTACAGACTTGTGCTCCCACGTACCGTCGAGTATATATTGGGAGACCCCTATAGGCATAAAACCTTTATTCATAGGAAGCTGTGTCGGCCGCCCTACTGATCGCAATGCACCGAACACAGCATTCGGGAAGATTGACTGCCGTACCATAAAAAGTATTCTGCAGTTTTGCGATTGGTTTGGTACTCCCTCTACCTAGACCTCCAGAGCAGTCCCTTTCGTTCCTTTTCAGACTCCTTAACAGAAAAGGTCCATCTGAGCACTTGTCACTTCAGGCTCATTAAAAATCAAAGGAGACTAGAGTCATTTTTTGTTTTTTCTCGACTCTTAAAAACTGAAAAAACAAGTTGTGTCAAAGCGTGTTAAAATTTATTTTAAACGGAATATTCATCCCCTTTTCCTACGTTGATCTTTGGGTTGAGAAAATGGAGCCTACCAACCAAGGAATTCCCCTTGGTGGAAATCCTAGTCCCTTCTCCTCTTGGGGAGATGTTGGTGCGCCCCATATGGCCACATTGTCGCTTCCAGGACTAACAATTGGCTTGCCAGTATGGCTCTTCTCAACCAATTTCGTTCAGAACACCACTATTCCTGAACAATCAAATTAGCAATTAGACGAGTCCAGAGTTACCCACCAGCCTTCTACTTCCTCTAATTCTTCCTCTCCTCCTTCCTCTTCGCTTGACGGGACTGGTAAAGCTAAAAGCCATGTTCCTAAGGAGAAGAAGGAAAAGAAAAAGAAAGAGAAAAAGAAGAAGGAGCCAAAGGCGAATGGGGGAAAACGAGTGTCGTTTAACGAAAATCCACACACAGCACCGACCAGGCCTAAATCACCATGTTTCATTTGCAGAGGAGACCACTTTCACAGAGATTGTCCTTGCATCCCCCGGATACTAAGGGACTGGTCTCCTCGTTTGCACAATCCGGTGTCATCAACCTCTGGAAATCATGTTGAAAGCACACCGTCAACTAGTGAAAGTGAAGCCCCAGGACAAAAAGGGAAAGCTAGATTTCCTTGTAAACTGTGCGAAGGCGACCATGCCCTCCATCGTTGTCCCTTATTAGACGAGGCTAAAAGAGTTCTGGATGATCGTCCGATTTCACCATTACGACTTCCTCCTGGATATAAAAAACTCTTGCCGAGTCCGTCACTAGTTGAGAACCCAGCTGGCCCGCTCAGGTGGTCGGCTGAAGCGCCTGTCATCGAAGATAAACCAACTGAATCCATACCAGATGAAAGTCAAAAGGTCGAGGCGGCAGTTGACCCGGTCTTGCCTTCAGAGGTTTTATCTTCGGATGATACAGTCACTGAAGAGAACAAGGATGACACCGTCCAAATTCTCTTCATCAACACAGGCTCCGATGAACATGGGGGCAATCCACCCGTTCCTTTACCACAGGAAGGAAGTTCGTCAGAGCCATACCCGGCCGTCTATTCGGTTCCACCTCCAAGCAACCTAGCTGTATCCTTCGACTAGAATCAACTAGGCAGACCCCGTTTGCCAGCAAGCATACCATTCCGAATTATCGTTCAAATATATAGAATGGTCATGGCTGGTACCATCATAGATGAGGGGGCTTCTGTGAGTATCCTTTCCTCTATTGCTTGGAAGGTGATTGGTTCGCCATCGTTGTTGCCTGAAATTAGAAATCTGACAGGCTTTGATAAAGGAACCAGTCGACCTTTAGGGATCCTTCCCGATGTGCCCATAACATTGAGAGGGAAGACAGTTCGCATGAACATCATGGTCGTTCAAGGACCCTTGGATTATAACCTACTCCTTGGACGAGACTATATTTATTGCATGGGAGCCATCGTCTCCTCACTCTTTAGAGTAATGTGTTTTCCGCATGAAGGAAGAGTGGTCAAGCTCGTGGACCAGCTTTCATTTCCTGGATCACGCATAGAAAATAGTCATATACCGTCCCTAAATGGTCTCTTCATGCAAGAAATGTCTCAATCCCGAGTCCGTCCTCCCGATAAGCGCGAGTAATTCGGAGGGATATGACTGAAACCCAGGGGGCATGCATCCTGGTCTGCTTTGGCAGGAAAACTTCGGGTATAGAGTAGGTTTCCGCGGGAGAATATGACTAGTCTGTACCCCATCCGTGATTGGAAGAGGGATTATTCTAGAATAAGATTCTCTTGTCAAAGTTATGTGAGTTGGCGGGCATCGTCGCTCACCTTTGTTTATCTCGGTAGACATCGCTGAAGAAGTGTTTTATTTGCTGTGTGAATAGAACAATCTTTGGGTAACCTGTAAGAGGTAGGCCTCTCCCGATGGAACAAATGTTTTGTCTGCAATTTGAGGGGTAACTTTGAAACTCTATTTTATACCTGGGGGCATGCTAACCTTTTGGCGTGCAAGCAAAGAGCGATTATTTATCCGTTTTTTGGATTAGTCGTGTCCTAACTTGCATTAAGAAAGGATGTGGGGAAAAATTTAAAAGTTTCCGTTTTTACATGAGACATTCTTATCATATGACTGGATTAATCGAGCAGTTTTAAGCACATAGTTCAAGCTCGTTAAAAAATAAACATAAGACATGAGCAAATGTTTCCACCCGCATTTAAGCTTGTTAAAAAATGAACTATTCCCCCGGTAAATAACCACCGTGAATGAAGCATTTTTCAGCCATTAAAGCCTTGGTCGTGTTTGCACCGTCACCTCCACTTTTCCATTGGCTGATCATTCACCTCCATTTGATTGTTTACCCATTTTGAGAAATAGCTGCAAAGAGTGATTTCACTAGCCATCCTTGTGACACTGCCGTGATTGGAAAATTCCAAACCTTACCTGGAATCAGCTGCTACCCATTTTATCACTCGTTCCTCAAAAGACGAGTCTTCTTTAAGCTCTTTTCATCTGACTCGTAAAATATGAAAAGATTGCCGATTTTTGGCCTTCCAGCTCGTTAAAGCGACCGGAAGTGCTATCCCTCCTCTAGATTTTAATCTTTTTGGACCTGAGGGATTATTGCACAAAAAGATCGAGCGCTTGTTTTGTTTGGCTCGTTAAAGCTAATCGAAAATTCATCCCTTCTGTATTGTTTTATACTTTTTCGGACTTAAGGGATTAGATGACGAAAAAGGAATTTTGGAGTTACCTTTACATACCTTTTCAGACTCTCTAAAAATGAAAAGGACCGAGTTATCTTTGTCGTTAGACTCGTTAAAAAGATTAATAGCGACAAACTTGTCTTTAGGCGAGAACGAGTTTCACTATCGCTAGGCTCGTTAAAACATAGTGATGGGTTTGCCCGAAGGGCAGATTATAGAACAAGCATATGTTATCCTCCTAAAGCTTGACAAAAATAAAGAGGTACTGGTCAGCAATGACTGGGGAAAAATTGGGAAGAAAAACGCAAAGAAACTTTATTGGTAGCAAGTCGCTCTTGAACATGACACTTCCACTCCGTGCCCGAGTCGGGTTGGGTTGTTTCATTCACCGGTCACATCACCATGGTCACGCCATACCATCCACATTTGGGGTAAATGCTACCAATCCATCACATAAGTGTCACCGACATGTTCAAGAGAAGTCATCCAGAGAAGTCACCCGTGTCCCATCCACTACAATACATTATACTTCATTCTTTCATGACCGCCACCCTGAACCATATATCATCAAATCGTTTTCACCTCCATCAAAATCATTTGCTCCGTTCCGTGTCATTGATGTGGGATTCATTAAGGCCCTCCTTTGACGGATCGCTTCTTGTCGACATCAGCTCATTATCCAAGAAGTTGATCTAGGAACACCCCTTTAGTACTTTGAAGCTTGCATGCCTCAATGGCAAGTTTCTCACTTCCGGCGACAGGTATACATCAATGACCTTCGACCGAAAGATTTTTCATGGTGTTCGACGCCAAGTCCTTTATTCACACCATGTGAATTTTACTGCAGTACCTTGAGGGTCATTATCATTATCGGTGATTCCTCTCGCGCTTGTTAACAGTTTACATCATTGACTGGTAATCAAGCGATGTCCTTCCATGTTCGACTTCAAAACACTTCTCACATGGATCGACTTGTACTTCGAGTGAAGATCGGATGAGATTGAAGACCCCAGATCTAGTTTCATCCATCCGGGCTGCGATATATATTCAGGAAAAATAAAGACATTGAATTGTACAGCATTATAGCACAGATAATCATCCTACCAAAAGGATGATGACTTCATCAGAATCATCAGTCTACCATCAGACGATTGTCTGTCCTATGTACATGAAAATGAAATTTTAAAGTTGAGCATGGGAATGCCCGCCTCAGCTAGATCATGAAAACAGTATGAAGATAATGTATTGTATTGTATCTTATTACAGGTCTCCTCCCAGCATTGAAAGAACTTCGGATCCTCCTAATAAAGCATTTCACCCGATAAACAGCCTCATACTTTAGGGGGCAACTGTTATAGACATTTTTGTGCCTTACAGCTATAAGCATGAAATGTCCATAAACCAAGGGATCCTAAGTCCCTAAAAGTGTTGTTCCAGCTCCTAAAGAAACAAGGTCAACAAATTACAGCTTCTCCCAGAAGTTCTCCACCAGAAACTGCTCAGAACTAGTCAAATCAGGATCATTTCAGCTGCTCCACTAGCTAGCTACGTTGCAAAGCACCCAAATACACTGGTTAGGTGCGTTGCAATGCACTTGAATGCACTACCAGGGTGCGTTGAGTGGGAAATGACAAGTGGCAGAGTCATTCCACGAGGTGGAGAGACAATGGAAGCTTCCAGAATCTTCTCCAATGACACTTGCCTCACTGAATTCGACCAGTGATGAGTAAGAGGCTCTCAGTCTCCAAGTGGAAGCAAGAAATGACAGAGAGAGGCCACTAATCAATTCATGAGCTGACTCATCCTCTTTGCATACATCTATATATGGATCCCTCACCAAGAGATCCTGGGGCTAGAATTTTGTACATTGCAGAGAATTGCTGTTGGTTTTCAGATAGATATCAGAGTATTGGGTGATTTATGCTTTGTTGGAGGTGAAGAAGGGATGCTATGCTGGAGGTTGATGCAGGATCAGGAATCATCGGTTGTAACTCCTCCTGGATCTTCTTGTTTTATCAATAAAACTATTTGAGTTTCTCCTACATGCTTGTATATCATTGATGTTGTTATATTTGTAGGTTTAGCTTAAATCTGATCCTAAGCTTTTTATGAACATAAATCCATGTCTTTGTGTAGTTTCTTTCTTCTGTGATCTTGCAGGAACTTGGTGATGCTGGGCAAGTAAGGGAGTAGGTAGCTGGAAGTTGTCAAAGAGGAGAGAGATTGGATCAAAGGACTAGCGCAAGACACAGGTTGGTTCATCCTATTCCTCTTCGTTTATAGTTCATAAAGGAGAATACAAGAGTAGTTTTCCCTGTTTGTTTCTGAGGTCACTGTCACAACCCAGTGGGATAGGGTCGATCTGAATAGACACTTTTCCCGATAACACAAACCTTAGAACTAGATTGGTAAGAAATGGCTAGAGTTCTTTTCCAATTAATGTTGCATGTCTATTGATGCATCTATTTTCATTTCTTTGTTGATGAGATGCAAGTTGCAGGTTCTTACTAAGAAGGTGAATGGAAACATTGAGTAGGAGACTCACTTTATTGCTGCAACAATATATTTCATTTCAACTTCGAAATTACAGTGTACTTAAGTAAAAGTTGAATGATGAAATGCATGCATGAGCATGATGTGCATTGACACAGGGATGTTGATGTTTTCCCTGTTTGAACATGTATGTGTAACTAACTTGTAGGGTTGATTGATTTGACGTGCATGTGATGCAATTTTGACTTGGGAGAAGTGAACTTGGTCTCCAAGATGGAGGTAATAATGAAGTGTTTCATCTTTTGAAAAAGAGTCGAAATGGTCTTTTTCTACATGCTTGACTTGAAGATTCATTTGTTTAAAGGCATGTTTTGTGGGCTTGTTATCTAGTCCATCATTTGTATGTAGATATAAGACATGGAGGTGTTCACAAGCTGAGAAATTTGTTTCTTTGTTGAAGCAGGAGTTTATGTCATCCAGTTGTTGTTTGTGTTTCTGTTGTTGTTGACAGCTTTTCAAACAGGTACAAATGAAATTTTTATGGAGCAGATAAACTTCACATTTGTTTGAACCACCTTGGACCAATGATCAAGGCAAAGAAGTTCAAGCCACCTTCTATAGCCATTTTAGTAGGAGTTCTGCAGGAAGGCAAGGAGGAAGACAATTCTTCCCAAGAAGACCAGCCCATCCAAGAAGGGAAGTGGTCAGAGACTTTGGTTCAGAGGCACTATACAAGGCAAGTCTATGGAGGCTGAAAGAAGAGGGTGAGTCACTCTCATTTACTGTTCAAATCAGTATATCAGTCTTTTGGAGACCAAAAGTTCTTTTAGTGGAAAGGTGTGATCCAAAATGGGTTTTGGATAGACTCCTAAGTCCAAGTGTTCCTCATCGAGGAAAATGAAAGTCCAAGGAAGTTCCTGGACATAGCTCAATTGCAGAGATCTTTTCATTCTAAATCTACTGCAACTTGAATGGGAAAAAATGGACATAGGATGCAAAAGTTATCGCTCAAAGAAGATGTCCTTGTTCCTTAGAAAAAGAGGCAAAATCCCCTAAAAATGAGAAAAAACCCTTATAAAGTGAAATCGCATCGAACCAGGGAAAAAGCACAGACTTAAGTGGAAAGGGGAAGCACCCCCAATCGTTGATCCCCAACAAATCGGGTCGAAGGTGGGAATAGGCATATAAAATGAGCAAAAGACCCGGGATGATGCAACACCACGATCACTGATTGGCGAATCGACATCAATGAGGGCATGGAACATAACGAAAGGACCGGGCCGATGTGATATCATGATTGCCAATATCAGTGGATCGCAATCGGCGATGCCATATGGAAAGACTCCGGGCCCTTGTGATATGCGATTGCGAATAATCGCATCGCAATATCGTGTTGGAGTACGACAGAGCGGGGCCACACGTATATAAAAGCATCAATGCGATGAAACCGGACCTGAAAGGTTTTATGAATGCATATGCATAATATTTCAAGTCTGTCTAAAGCCATTTTACGGGGTTTTTCAGTGTTTAATGTATTTTTTTTATACAAAGGAAACAAGCGGGATTTCGGGCAGCCATAGGCAATAAGTGGTTTTGGTCATGCTTTGCCTGAGCCCATACACTGGCTGCCATGTGGCCAGGCCCTGGAGAGAGAAAAGCACCCTTTTCGGGCAATTAACCCCCATATGAGTGAGCTTCCCAAAATGAACTTCAGTCGTTGGATCCAAAACTCCCAGGTCAATGGTGGGGATGTGATAAGAAACATAAAGACAGACCCGATAGGAGTTATAAAGTGGATTTAAGGGATTTTCAAGTCCGATAAAAGGCGTTTATGTGGATTTTTTAGCGTTTCTGGTGTATTTCTCTGTGTAAACAAAGAAATGATATCTTTGGGATTTCAACGCACCAATGGCATTTTTCCGTTGCAAAATAGGTGGCCACCATACCTTGGGACGTTAGCAATGATTGTTAAACGCTCCAAAAAGAAGATGAAGGGATAATGACTAGGAGCTAGAGAGCCTAAGAGCTAAAATGAACAGACAAGCGATGATAGGCTTAAAAGCCATTCCATGATAGAGACAGAGGGGGTTGTTGAGTCTGAGAGCACGATTAAGAGGCATAAGCAGGCAGTGCAGTGAGCTGAAGGGGCGAGAAAGCTTGAGAGTCCAATTGATAGGTAGTAAAGATGCAGAAAGGTCATTGGAAGGTTGTCGAGAATCGCTTGAAGGTCAAGCGGATCACAGAGGCATGGAGAGGCCGAGAGAGAGAGCTCAAGATAGCCAGAGCCAAAGAGCCAAAGCCAGCGTGAGAGCCTAAGAGCCAAAGCTAGAGCAAGAAGGTCGAGAGCTTCAGAGCTAGGGACCAAATGGCATTCTAAACCCATTGTTTCTGTGTAAGCCGTGGAGTTGAGCTAGAGAGCTTGTAAAAATATTGTTGCCATAATCCTAGAGAGCCTAGTCGAGTTGACTAGAGCTCATGCAGATGTAGCCCAAGAGTTTTGGGTGAAATCCATATTAAATTATTGTTCTTTGCGTTTTTTTATTGTTGCATTGTTTCCTTATATAGATATATTGTATCAGCATAAACCACAGAATATTAAAAGCACATAAACAGTTCTAAAACAGACATAATCATACACCTTATTCTCAAGCACATATTTCATTCTGCATTGGTTAATTATAAAGACTTTGGAATATTTAAGCTTTGGAAGTGGGAGAGGTTCTTGTAGGTTAGACAAGAAGCCTAAGTGCCCCATTTTCAGATCAGGGGTCATAATATAATCAGATCCGACATAACAATAATAATGTAAGGGCACAACAATAACAATAGTGGGCTTCTATGGGGCACAATAATAACAATATTGGGACTACATGGGCACAACAATATAATAAGGGGGTTTCACTAATAGCAATAATGGGTTATATTAGGAGTATAGGGACCTAACAACATGGTTTTGTTTATACAAATGACATTTTAGACTTTAATGGTTGATAGACCCACATTTACTTCTCTAGCTTGCATGGCCTTGAAGCCTTCAAACCTATATTAAGAATTTAATTTGGAGGTTTACTATGAGTATGGAGATTAACTCCAACCTAGGGTGTTAGCATAGTTCTAGGCTAAGTTATGAGTAGGTTTTAAAAAATTTATTTTTTGGGATTAATTTTGTAAATTTCAAAAAAAATTAAAACGTTACCGGGATTTCCGGTAGCACCCAATTTTCTTGTTCAGATAGTCTCCTCTATTTTTTGGACATTCTTTTCATTCCTATTTTATTTTATTTTTTCCTATGCTACAGAATTTCCAATAGCATCTCCTATTTCAAAAAAATAAAGCAAAAAATGCAATCGTTTTTTATTGTCCACGTGTCATAATGACAAAATATTTAATCCAAATCATGAGATTTCATGATTGGATAGGTCATAAACTTTAATTAAAGTCAAGTGGTAGTGGTTAATCGATTTGGTTGATCGTATTAGCTAGGTGTTAGTCACAGCCATAGCCAGTCATTGCTTACCCCACTGATCTTAAATAAACTCATGTTTCCAAAGTTAAAACGTGTCTACAGCGTCAATCTTATCCATACGTTTAAAATTCCGATGGTTGTTCTCTCTGTTCTGCGTAATGCGCTACCGAAATTTATGGCCAGTCCGAATTAAAGCAGAAAAATTGCCAGATTTGCAAAAAATCTCGTACAGCCACTTGTAGCAGATTAGATGGACTCTCCAAAGCAACAAGACTTCATCATTACTATTACATGTTGTCTATTGTGACATAAAATCTCTTTTAATCATGAAGGATAATGTGCATAGGAGATTGAAACAAAACTTTATCTCAAATATTCAAAGATGGAGGAAATTTCACCATTTCGAATTTCTGAAGTGCAACAAAGGAGACAGTGATTGAGGTGGTTAAGAACACATCCCATTTCTTCAGGCAGCCTAATTCAAGCTAATTTCAACATCTGTTGGGTAAGCTTCCATACTTTGACACCTATTCTTCATAACAAGCAAGCAGATATCCATGGCATCAAAGTCTAGGAAAGGTGGAAAGCTTAATAGAATAAAACCTCAAGGGGCTGAACTAGTTGATGATAATCCAAGTGTTAGAATACTATTTGTTGGAAATAATGCTGAGAGGGGGGTGAATCAGTATTATCAAGTCAATAATATTTCATTTCCATAATCAGATTCATATACGCTACTTCAGTTAATTAAACTTGCGTGTATACGCAGCTGTATATAAGGCAACTAGTCTATACTCTTCAAACTTATAACTTAGTTAATTCATCATATGTTGATCTTTAATCTGTGCATTAGAACCATATAAACAGTAACCAGGTGTAGTAAAATAGAATAGAAAACCACACACATGAACACAAGATATAAGGTGGAAACCCAATGTGGGTGAAAACCACCTGTTACAATCATCTCTATCTTGTTTTAGTAAGAAACTTCTTTTTTCTGTTTTTGTACTGGTGCATACTTATACCAGTACACAGGCTTCTACCTGTAGAAGGCTACAACCTGCTCTCTTTGTCCAGCTTCTCCTGGAAGGGAGATACAACCCCCTAGCTCTTGTACTAGCTGTTGTGTTTACTAGTACGTAGGTGCAAGCCTACAGAAGGCTACAACCTCCTCTTTTCTTCCAAGGACCACATTTCATAAATTTTCAGACTGGATCCATCAATAACATCAATCAACCATCAATTATATCTGCATCAACCAATCTCCTTTGTACCAACCAAAACTGAATGAATCAATTACTTCTCAGAATGTTGTAACCAGAATACAATAACAATAACCAGAACCCAAGCCAGAATCCAGAACACTGCAACAACAAACAGAAGTAGCTAAAGCATATTTTATTAGTTATACGCTACTTCAATGTGTCAAACCTGCATAGATATGTCATTATCTCAAGGAGAACCTATGTATACACTGTTTTGATATGCAGAACCATCGTGTATACGCACCTTTGCTAAAGTGAACCAACGTACAGATCTATAAATGATTATTTAAACTTTAGAACAATTCCAAATGTTAGTTATACCCAGATCATCATATTTACATATTACAACATGCGTCAGTTATTCAGATAAAAGATCAAAACCACACAAAGATACTTCTCTTGAAGCCTTAAGATCTTAACCCATCAATAGAACTTATCCTTCATCAAGCGCTCAAGTTCATCCTTGATTCAGATCCAGTTGTGCACCATAACCCAATGACCTATATTCTATATCTTGCTCTTCATTATATATTCAATGCTTGAGTATCTTTGCCTAATGATCTTCTCCTCCTTTTATAGTCTTAAGCCTTACTCAATACCATGGTCCAAAACCACTTAGAATCAATACCTTGGACCAAATACTTGGGGTCAACACTTCGGACAAGATACCTTGGACCAATACCATGGATCAAAAAACCATGGACCAAATACCACGGACCAAAACTAAGTTTTCCAACATGTATGCGCCTTTATTTTCATGAAAGTGCATGTGTATGTTATACGCACCTTTTGGTCTATGAACCCACGTGTACACGCAACTTGGTCAATGGGGAACCTGCGTATACCTCTCTATCTTCATTCTGTGAGCTTGAATTGTGATCTGTCATCTATGTGAGTTGCCATCAAGGACAACACTTGTGTCATAGTGCCAAATCTATATGATAATGCCAACAATCTCCCCCTTTGGACTTGATGGCAACCCCAAGCCACTCTCCCCCTTTGTCATCAAGGGCAAAGGGTTATGCTCCCCCTAAATGCATGTTGAATTCTCTGATATGTTGAAGTGTGTTGTCCATGCTCCCCCTGAAGATAAGCAAGGTCTGCAAAAATATGATTATATACATACATCATAAATGACCTTCCTATCACTAATGACTCATACATACATCCATCTCCCAACCAAGTGGGGATATACCAAGTTTGACTATACATGTCAGAACAAGAACATTACATCATCCATCCCATGCATAGTGGGGAAACAAAATAGGTCATTTCATGACCTTGTCAATAAAAGATATATATGACATAGAGACCAAATATCTAAAACAAGACAATGATAGTTATCAACAACTATCATTAGCAGCATTTGTCAATCACCATCCAGGCGAACAACCGTGATCTCCCCCTGAACCTATTCCACCCGAATCAAAAACAACTGTGAATTTGTACCAAGACCTTCTACGATAATGCCAACAATGCATTAGTATAAGTATCTACTCCCCCTGAATTTGTGCCAGATGATCACTGTCAGACCCATAGCAGACTCCTTTCATCCACTGTTTTTCTTCAAACCAACATATACACTATTGTATCGACAACAACTGGCGTATGTACGTGGATACGCTTCATGAAACTCGCGTACAACCACTTTTCTCTGAAATAGATAAGTTTTAACAGCAAGATGATGCATCAACTACTCCCAACTTCTGTCTCAGATATTCAAATGTCTCTCTGGGCAGTGGTTTGGTGAATATATCAGCAATCTGTTCTTTGGAAGGAACATACTCCAATTTGACCTTTTGTTCAATCACTTGTTCATGTAGAAAATGATATTTGATGGGTATGTGCTTGGTATTGGAATGCATGACTGGATTCTTTGAAATACTGATTGCACTTGTATTATCACATAGAATGGAGATGGGTGGAGTACATCTGATCTGAATGTCTTGCAATGTTTGCATCATCCAAAGGAGTTGTGTACAGCAAGATGCAACAGCCACATATTCTGCTTCAGCTGTAGATAATGCAACTGAACTTTATTTCTTGTTGAACCAAGAAACTAATCTGGAACCCATATAGAATGCACCACCACTAGTGCTTTTTCTATCATCCACGCTTCCTACCCAATCTGCATCTATATATCCTTGAAGTGTAAGATTTGAAGATACTTTTGACTGCCTAAAGGTGTGATTCCTTTGGATTTGCTTGGGATCTTCCAACTATTCCCATTTCATGCATGTGTCTGGTCGAGTACCTGTTAGATAAAGTAAACTTCCAATCATGGATCTAAAGGTTGGTTGATGTACTACTGCTGATTTATCATTTGAGCTGAAACTGCATCGTATTACCATGGGGATACATACTGGTTTAGAATCTTCCATGCCGTATTTTTTCAAGATCTGCTTGAGATACTTGGTTTGTGATAGACAAATACCATCTTTATTTTGTTGAACTTGTAGGCCGAGAAAATATGTGAGCTCACCTAGCAGGGACATTTCAAATTCTTACTGCATTACCAAAGCAAAGTTTTGACTCGTGGCTTCTTCATTACTACCAAAAATGATATCATCAACATACACAACAAGTATTAGAAATTTATCATTATCAATATTTTTATATAGATTGCTATTAGCTAATCCTTTTGAAAAACCTTGTTGATGGAGGTATTTGTTAAGGCAGTAATACTAGGCCCTTGGGACTTGTTTTAGACCATAGAGAGCCTTTCTGAGTCGATATACAAGTTTTGCATCATTTCCAAGGATGAATCCGTCTAGTTTCTCAATATATACTTCTTCTTCTAAGTCTCCATTAAGAAAGGCAAATTTTACATCCATTTGGTATACTTTGAATTTCTAAAAGCTAGAAAGAGCAAGGAATATTCTTATGGCTTCAAGTCTAGCAACAGGTGCAAAAGTTTCTTCAAAATCTATACCTTCTTGTTGAGCATATCCTTTACAAACAAGTCTGGCCTTGTTTATGATAACTTCACCATTTTCATTCAGCTTGTTTTTAAATATCCATTTGGTTCCTATGATATTCTTATCATGAGGTCTAGGAACTAATTCCCAAGTATTATTCTTTTCAATTTGCTCAAGTTCTTCCTTCATGGCCTTGACCCAACATTCATCTTTGCATGTTTCATTTACATTTTGAGGTTCGATGGAGGAAAGCAATGCTAGATAGCTTGAAGCTTCTATAATAGTTCTTCTTGTATGCACACCTGCCTCTTTTTGTCCCAAAATTTGAGTCTCTAGATGATTTTTCTGAACATACCTGGTTGGAGTCTTTTATTCTACCGTTATCTATTCTTCTGGTGCTTCATTGGTTTCTTCTTCTTCAGAATTAGTCTGATTTGATGTGGAAGAATAATCCTCATCTTCTTCACACTCTTCGATTTTTACCTGCTTTGGATTTTTGCCTGCTTCATCAACCACAACATCAATACTTTCAATAATTTTCCCAAGTCTTTTATTATAACACTTATATCCTTTACTTTGGGAAGAGTAGCCAAGGAGAATGCCTTCATCTACTCTAGGTTCAAACTTGTCAAGTTTTTCATCATTGCTTTTTATGTAACATTTGCTTCCAAAAACTTTGAAGTATTTTACAATAGAAGTCTTACCATACCAAAGTTCATGTGGAGTTTGAGTGTTGTTTACCTAAACGTTTGTGTTGTTGAGGATAGTGACGGCAGCAAATGCAGCTTCACTCCAGAAGGTTGCAGGATTTCTAGACTCATCTAGCATGGCACGAGCCATTTGTTGAACAATTATGTTCATCCTTTCTACCACTCCATTTTGTTGAGGAGTCCTTGCGATGGAGAATTCTCTTTTTATTCCATGTTCTTCACAGAAGTCGAAGAATTCATCTGAGGTAAATTCCCCTCCTTGATCAGATCTGAGGCATTTGATTTTTCTATCTAATTCATTTTCAACCAAAGCTTTGAAGGCTTTGAAATTTTCAAATGCTTCATATTTATGCTTTAGAAGTCCTATCCAACACATTCTGGAAAAATCGTCAATGAACAGTATAAAGTATTCTTCTCCATGAGATGAATTTTTTCTTGATGGACCACATAAATCAGTATGAACAAGTTCAAGAGGCTTACTAGCTAATCCTTCTTTCTCAAGGAAATGTGCTCTAGTTTGCTTACCAAATTGATATTATTTGCATATTGTATTTTCTGGAATTTTGATATCAGGAAGATCACGAACAGCCTGCAATTTGCATGCTTTCCTTATTTGAGGGAAGCTCAAATGCCCCAATCTTATGTGCCATAGATAGTGTTCATGATTTTTGCTCAGATAGCACTGTTGTTGTCCTCCCTTGAGTATGTATAAATTATTTGGAGTTCTTCTGCCTTTGATCATGGTTTCTCTTGTATCAAGCTCACGAACAACACATCCATTTGATCGAAATACTACTTCGTTTCCTTGATCACACATTTGACTGACACTCAATAGGTTATGCTTTAGACCATCAACATACATAACATTCCCAGTTTTAACCTTTTCTTTTAAGAGAAAATAACCTTTACCTTTTATGACAGCAGGAGTGTCATTTCCAAATGAGACGTTCTTTTCCTTTTCTAAGGCATTGTATGACTGAATTTTTCTTTACCACCTGTCATGTGTTTCGAGCATCCACTGTCAATGTACCACTGATTTTCTTGTCCTTCTGTATACAATGCTATACCACATATTTATGTTTGCGGTTCTTTCTTTCTCCATATTTTGGGACTCAATAAAATTTTCTCCTTCTGAGATGTTTGCCAAAATTTACTCCTGCATTCAGAATCTTCAGGACTGAAGTTGTTACAGATAGATCATTCTGTTTCATTTTCAAGAAGAGAAAAGTTATTGTAGGTCCTTTTCATGATCCCTATCACATTCCTTTGATTTCATGATTCTCTAGTCATGATGGTCTTGTAAGCAACACATTTAGTAGCTTTGTGTCCAAAGTTATGACATGAAAAACATTGGCCATTAAAGAAGTTCCTACAATTATCGAATTTACTGACCTAGTGATTCATTCTTGAAGCAAATTGAGTATGATTTACCTAAGGTTGGTTGTGACTTATATTCATCCTTGAAGTAGATTGAACTTGATTTACTTGGTGAACTGATTTATTCCTTTGGTAACGATTTTCAAACTGTTCACTGCTCTTTGCTGCGTCAAGATAGCTTTTAGTGGAGGTTGACGACTTCTGTGTTTGAGATGCTTCTTCAGTATATCCAAGACCTGTCTTCATTAGAGGAGAACACTGTACTTTGATAATTTCATCTAAAGTTTCTAATCCTTTAGCAAATCTTAGATTGAGAGCTTTTGTTTTCACAATATCCTTTCTTAGACCCACAATTTCACATTCTAGTTTTTCATTGTGTTTTTCTCTTTCAACAAGTTGGAATGTCAGAGTATCTATAATCATACTCTTTTCTTCTAAACAGATTTTGAGTTTAGAGATTTCTTCATAAAGATTATCTTCATCTAAAGAATCCAAGAAATCATCATCTTCAAAAGCCATCAGAAGTCTATAGTCATTATTATCTTCATCATTGTTTGATAAACCATTGTTGTCTTCATGCGTATAGTAGCTCTTCTTACCTACATTTTGTTTTCTATTCCATTTTGTTGACTCCTTACCTTTATTGAGCTTATCTTTATGTGGACATTTGGCAGCATAGTGACCGACTCTTCCACAAGAAAAACATTTGAAAGGTAGTTTACCTCTTAATCTTCCAGAACCTCGTTGAAGGTTTTTGACAAAGTTTGATTATTCCTCTTCTTCTGAAATATGTCCTGATTCATTGATTTCTTCTCTTCCTAAAGCTTTGAATGTAGCTTCTCTTATGTCTAATGGACCTCCTTTTCTCATTTTGAAAGCAGTTAAGATTTTTTGTAGTTGTGTCATAGTGATACTCTGAAGATCCTGCTTTTCTTCTATGGCAGAAACTTTTGATTCAAACTTAGTAGACAAGGATCTTGAAACCTTTTCAACTAAAGTAACTTCTTTTATCTCTTCACCCAAGTTCTTCATGCAATTAACAATCTCATTTATACGTAAGAAGTAATTAGCTATATTTTCATCTTTGTGCATTTTGAGAGTTTCATATTGAATTCTGAGAGATTGTAGTTTTGCACGTTTTACCTTATTGTCTCCTTCATAGCTTAGAACAATCTTGTCCCATATTTCTTTGGCGGTTTTGAGCTACATAACTTTGACAAATTTTGATTGTGATAGACTCCCCAATAATGTATTGATAGCCTTGGCATTGGTTTCATATTGCTTTTTACCTACCATATCTGTAGGAATTGCTTATGGAAATGTATATCCTCCTTCCACGATTTCCCAAACATCTATTCCAAGAGATTGAAGATAGGTTGTAGTTCTTACCTTCCAATAAACGAAGTTGCTCCCATCAAATATTGGTGGTCTAATGGATCCCTCTCTTTCGTAGTTACTCGTGATGATATATCTTCCTTCAAGCGATCAAGCTTCTTCTGAAGGACCTGCTCTGATTCCAATTGTTGGAAATAATATTGAGAGGGGGGGTGAATCAGTATTATCAATTCAATAATATTTCATCTCCATAATTAGATTCATATACGCTAATTCAGTTAATTAAACTTGCATGTCTACGCATCTATATGTAAGGCAACTAGTGTATACTCTTCAAACTTATAACTTAGTTAATTTATCATATGTTGATCTTTAATCTGTGCATTAGAACCATATAAACAGTAACTAGGTGTAGTAAAACAGAACAGGCAACCACACACATGAACACAAGATATAAGGTGGAAACCCAATGTGGATGAAGACCACCTACTGCAATCGTCTCTATCTTCTTTTAATAAGAAACTTATTTTTACAATTTTTGTACTGGTGCAGACTTATACCAATATGCAGGCTTCTACCTATAGAAGGCTACAACCTTCTCTCGTTCTCCAACTTCTCCTGGAAGGGAGCTATAACCCCCTAGATCTTATACTAGCTATTGTGTTTACTAGTACGTAGGTGCAGGCCTACAGAAGGCTACAACCTCCTCTTTTCTTCTAGGGACCATGTTTCATAAATTTTCAAACTGGATCCATCAATAACATCAATCAACCATCAATTATATCTGCATTAACCAATCTCCTTTGCACCAAGAAAAACTGAATCAATCAATTACTTCTCAAAATGTTGTAACCAGAATACAGTAACAGTAACAAGAACCCAAGCCAGAACCCAGAACACTGCAAAAGAAAACAAAAGTGGCTAAAGCATATTTTATTAGGTATACACCACTTCAATGTGTCGAACCTGCATAGGTACGATGTTATCTCAAGGTGAACCTGTGTATACACTGTTTTGATATGCAGAACCAGCGTGTATACGTGCCTTTGCTAAAGTGAACCTGCATACAGATCTATAAATGATGATTTAAACTTTACAGCAATTCCAGACATTAGTTATACCTAAATCATCATATTTACAGATTACAACATGTGCCAATTATTTAGATAAAAGATCAAAACCACACAAAGATACTTCTCTTGAAGCCTTAAGATCTTGACCCATCAATAGAACTTATCCTTCATCAAGTGCTCAGGTTCATCCTTGATTCAAATCCAGTTGTGCACCATAACCCAATCACCTGTATTCTAGATCTTTCTCTTCATTAGATATTCAATGTTTGAGTATCTTTGCCTAAGGATCTTCTCTTCCTTTTATAGTCTTAAGCCTTACTCGACACCATGGTCCAAAACCACTTAGAATTAATACCTTGGACCAAATACCTGGGGTCAACACTTCGGACAAGATACCTTGCACCAATACCATGGACCAAAACTAAGTTTTCCAACATGTACGAGTCTTTCTTTCCGTGAAAGTGCGTGTGTACGCTATACGCACCTTTTGGTCTGTGAACCTGTGTGTACATGCGGCTTGGTCAATGGGGAACATGCGTATATCTCTCTTTCTTCATTCTATGAGCCTCAACTGTGATCTGACATCTGTGTGAGTTGCCATCACGGACAACACCTGTGTCATAGTGCCAAATCTGTATCATAATGCCGACATTGTTTATTCAGGCAGCCTGGCATCCACTCTGCACTAGGTTAGGAGGCTCACATCAAGGTGTAGCCCAAGAGTTTTCTCAAACTTTCAATGGACAAGAAGCTACCATCTTTAGTTTTAAATTGTAGGTTTCAGAATAGTCAATTGCAAAAGCTTTTAACCTTTCCCAGGAAGGAGAAAAGTGGTTTAAGGGGCAACTCATTACAGAAGGAGATCTCAATACTTTTATTAGAGATGAATACAAAGATCCTAACTAGGCCAAAGGAATTCCCAACAATTATCTTAAGAAGGAATGGGAAGAAATAGTCAAAGTAGTTAAGATTTTTCTCACTTCTGAGAGAAGGTATATAGTAGTATTTCTTTACCATATGAGGTTTTTTTTTCATTTTTCAGGTATGAGGACTCTTAATCTGCCCTATTTCATATTGAATAGGCTAACCAAAATGGCAGCCAAAATTCAAACACACCAGGAAGCATTAGAATACAACCTGTATCATTAGGAAATTATCAAGGTTCTGGTTGAAGAAGAACTGAAAAAGAGAAACCAAACTTGGGAAAATTTCTTGTTTTACAGGGTAGGCCAACCTGCACCAAAACCCCAAGAAACTGCTAAATCTTCTTCAACATAGGTTCAGACAAAAATGACATCAACTACATCAGCTGAAGGAAGTTCCAAAAAAAAGGCAAAGAAGGAAAGTGTAAGAAGAGGTACCAAAATCAGCAAAGAGAAGCCTTTAGCTGTTGAAACTGAAAAGAAAAAGGAGCAAGGTGAAATCTCTTCTACCCATATAACAAAAAACATGAAAATGGTTCCTCCTGTTAGACGTTTTCCTAAGGTTTACACAAGAAGTCAGAGAGGAAAACTTGTAGCTGAAGAGAAATCTAAAGTGCAGGTGCTTCTTGAAATTTCGGAAGCACATAAATAGCAACAAGAAAACTAGCCTATTGATTCTGATGAGGAATTGTTGAGAGAAGAAGGGTATAAAAGGATTAGTAAAAATAATAAAGAAGAAATAAAACTAGTTGTTGGAGCTAGGAAGAGACATACTAGGGAAAGAAACAAATATAGACTGAAATCAAAAGCCCTAAATAATCCTAGTTTACTGACTGAAGTAATAGTCATAGAAGAATAGCATATAGAGTTGTAGACTGAGGATCCTTCAATTGCAGAAATCAAAATATCTTTGAGGAAGAAAAGAGGTAAATCTCCCATGGACCAACCATCAGAGCCTTCCAAAAGAAGAAAGGTCCAAAAATAAGCAAAAAAGAAAGAGACCATCATCAAAGAAGAAACAACCAAAATCACAAGGTCAAAATCTGCTGCCAGAAATAAAACAAACTTGGATAAGATTGCAGAGGTTGTAACTCACATGAAATGAAAGGGTAATTTTCCTTAAAAAATACCTTTTTGCATATTAATTCAATTTTTTGAATGTGAAGATTAAAGCTCAGAATATCCAAGCATATATAGGTGTTTAGAAGTGTTTTCTGTTAAAATTTTGAAGTAAACGTTATCCTGCCAAAAATTCTGGAAGTGTTTCTAGTTTTTTTTGCTATTACAGGTATTACCGGAATTTCAGGTAGCACCTGTTTCAACATAAATATATAGCTATCAGCATAAAACCTTCAGGCCAGTTTTGGAAAGACAACAATCCATAACAATATGGATAAGGAAGATGATGCATATGAGATAGTTATGATGTTGTTGAAGGTTGTATTTAATGAAGCCATATGGTCATTTAATAGTCAAGAACATAACTAGAAAAATCAATAGCAAAAGGGGTAGCCAGTTAGTTTTTCCAGCAGAAAAGTGTCATTTTTCCTCTTTTTCTCATCTACACCTGTACTTTCTGTTGCAATTCGATGGTAGATGTTTTTAATATCTAAAAGACACCTATGTAACAAGCAAATAGTGGAACCATGAATTTAGGAGAGTTGGAGTTGGTGCCTCTCTCTCTCTCTCTCTCTCTCTCTCTCTCTCTCTCTCTCTCTCTCTCTCTCTCTCTCTCTAATATATATATATATATCTTTTGTAAATACCATTTCATGGTTGGATGTTGGTTCACCTGAAGACTCAGCTTAATAAAATATCTTTTTTTGCACTTCATGCTGGAGGATTTTGTGATTCAAGTTATATCTAATGTGTGGTTTGTCTATTTCCTTGTTTAAATTTTCTTAATTATAAATTTTTAGTAGCTAATATAGTATGAGTGAGAATCATTAAGAGGATCTGATGATGACTTATCTACTATCAAATTTTCTGTAAATTATAACATATGTTCAAGTATAACTTGTTAGTGAAGTTTCACAAAGGATTTGTGAAATACTTTATACATGTTTTTAGTTTCTAGTTGTTGCTTTCCTTGTTAAGCCTGTTTTAATCTTTTAAATGATAAATTATAGCAGCTAGTATAATATGAGTGAGAAATCATTAAAAGGATCTAATGATGACTTATCTACTATCTATTTTTCTGTAATTCATAATATGAGTTTAAGTAGAAATTGTTAGTGAATGTTTCACAAAGGATTTGTGAAATACTTTATACATTTTCTTACTTTCTAACTGTTATTTTCCTCACCAAGAAACAAAGTTTGTTACAAGGTTGTTTATATAGTTGAAGTGATTTTATTAAGATACTCAATTTCTTAGGATATTTATTAGCTACCTTTTCTCTTTCCTCTGCTCCCCTATATAACTCACTTAACCACACAATTTATGCCTTCCATAGCTTGTCAAATGCATGAAATTTAAAGAGGAACATAATCATTTCAAAACTCCTTGAGAAGCCATCTCACTTGATCTAAATTGGATCCATGAAAAATAATCAAAGTGCCATGACTGTATCAAATCAGGACAGACTTTGAATTTATGGATAAAGAGTGATCAAGAAAACCTCTATATGGTGGCAGTTTGCAGCCAGCAAGGAAAGGCAAGGACCTTGATCAAAGTGTGTTGACCGAGGCCCATGGAGACTACACAAGAGGTAAAAAAGGCACTTGGGAAGCCCGGATCAAGAAATGAAGGGCATTTCTGATGCACGATTAGCGCTTACCGCTAATCGGGCATTGCTGGGAAAATCCCCTCAAGAAGGAAATGCCTTGAGTGCTCGATCACATGGGAAGTCGGGAAACCGTGGGGAAAGTGCTAAGGTGAAAGGCAGGACCCGCACTCCAAAATTGGTGGTATGTCGGAGGCATCCTTGGGTGATAAGTGGATTTGGTGAAGAAAGAGCGATTCCATACATTGCATGATGAGTGTCCGGCAGATGAGAGAGAAAACAGCCTCTCATTGCACGCTAATGGTCGAGCAAGTCAACTGCGCGAAATGAGCGAATGTCATAGGATCTGGGGCTCCAAATCTGACGATGGAGATTGCGCCCGAGAGAGGAACTGGATTTGACAGGGGATTAAACCATGACACATAAGAATTTGAAGTCCGATTTGACCGCTGAGTTGGTAGATGAGTCATTCCACAGTGCAACTGAAAAATCGAACCGTTGAGGAAGAGCTGGCGTAGTTCGTGAGAGGACAAGTGGCTACTCCCTGTGAGATGTTGGCGAAGATGCAAAGGCGGGGAATTCCAAGCGAATAGCAGCAGGCGAACCGAAGGGGTGGAAAAGGAGGCGAGCAATCATGAGACAGACTGGCTTTAAGCCATGAATAGACACAACACAGAGAATGAGGACAGAGAGAGGAGGCGAAAAAACAGTGAAGCAAGAAGTGGAAAAACAGAGAGCCAAGCTGACCTGCAGTGTAAGGCAGCATCGAGAAGACAAGTAATCCCTGTGAGGATCTATCGGGAATTGAGTACCACATTGTGCTCCTCCCATTAAAGACCAGAGAGGTCAAGTTTTGGCAAGGAAAATCGTCTGTGCACTCTAGTGGCTTGGGGGATCCAAGAACCACCCTACTAAAAATTCTCTGTTTCAGGAGACTCAAATTGAGCTCCTCATTGTAATTCTCTACTTTAAAGACACAATAAAAGAATGCCACCACTGAAAGCTGGACCGGAGATGTAGCCCTAGAGAATAGGGTGAACTCCTTATTAATTGTTGTGTTCTTGCATTTGCTTACTGTGTTTTCCTTATTGTTTTCCATTTTTCCAGTGTCTGTGTATTTTGCAATCTGATCGATCCGTTGCCTAAAATAACATAGACACACACCAGCACATGAGTCTGTAATACCTTCGTATAATAATTATTTAACTGAGGTCACATATGAGTGATTTTCAAATCAAGAGGTATCATAGCAAAAGGCTATTAAGGTTAGACAAGCTTGTGTTGGTTTAGTTGTTGAATGCTAACTAGATCAAAGCTCAAATTAGGAGAAGGAGAATTGGTCGAAACTAATTGTGAAATTGGGAGAGTCTATCCTCGGAAACAATGTCAGAAGAAGGTTCTGTAGGGCCAAACCCTCAATTCATAGATAGCTTCCTATCCATAAGGTCCATGGTAGAAGAAATGTATAAGGACTTTAGAAAACACAAGGATGAAGATGCATCATGCTCCAAACAAGACAAAGGAGAAGATGAGTCTTTCCTCCATGACCACTCAAAAGGAAAAGGGAAAGAAGAACACTTTCTCACACCTCCTAATAGCCCTGAACATAAAAAGAAAGCATCTTTGATCAAACTAGATGTTAAATTTGATTTGCCTATATATGATGGAGAGTTGAATGTAGAAAAGATGGACAATTGGATTAGACAAATTGATATTTGTTGCAAAGTGCAAAGCATTGAATCAGACAAGAGCAAGATTCAACTGGCAAGCCTATGCCTTGGAGGCACTGCCTTGGTTTGGTGGGAAGGTAGGACCCAAGCTGACCTGAAGAGACATGGTAGGACTATCTCTGTCTGGAGTGAATTTGTTTCTCTAATCAAAAAATAGTTCTATCCATTGGCCTACATGCAGCAAGCCATGATGAGTTGGCAAACTCTTCGACAGTTGAAAGGGAAAAGTGTACAAGGGTACACTCAAGAATTTAGAAAGAGAGCATTGATTCTAGGAATCTCATTAGACACGCCTAAGACTCTGTTGAATTACATTGGTGGTCTACACATCTACATGAGGCACACTATCCTCATGTTTAATCCCACTAGTATAGATGAGGTATTTGTACAAGCTACTCATCTAGAACCTAGAGGAAAGAATGGAAGTCCAGAAGTTGGGGGATCATCCCAACCCACTATAATTAAGAATAAGGAGAAAAGAAAGCAGAAACGGAAAGCAAGGAAGGCTAATATTGTACAGAAGAGCAAAACTTCATGCACTCACTGTAAAAAGGATGGGCATGATGATGAGAACTATTGGATTCTACATCCAGAGCTGAGACCTATGAAGTTCAAGGGCAAGAAGAAGAAGACTACTACAGCTATTCAGAGAGATTTAGGGTCAGACTCAGGAGATGAAACAACTATTGCAGCCACAGGTATAAAAGGTAAGAATTTTGAAGCATCTACTAGTAATTCTGCACAATCTATTATTAATGAAGAAAACGAGAGAAAAAGACATGAACTTTTCCATATTCGAGTTATTTCCAAACATCAAAAGATTGATACTTTGTTTGATAGTGACTCACAAGTAAATTTAATTTCTGAAGCAATTGTAAAGAAGTTGGGATTAGTAACTACACCTCACAAGAAACCATATCCATTAGGATGGTTGAATGATAAAGCACAACTACAAGTGACTAGACATCGCAAACTCAAGTTTTCTTTTGGGTCAGAATTTGTAGATGAGGTCGAGTTAGACATAATTCCTTTGGATATATGTGGAATTGTTTTAGGAAGTCCTTACTTGTATGATAGAAAAGCTATTTTCTATAGAGCTGAGAACAAGTATCTACTTGTTAAAGATGGAATCAAATACTTTGTAAGAGCTCATACGCTCAAGAATAATTATACTCTCATAAACTTAGGGCAGATGAAACGAATGATAAATTCATGTAAAAAATTCTTACTGATGGTTATAAAGGAAAAGAAACCTGATGAAACCCATGTATTTGAAGGATGTAATGCTGAATAGCAAGCTGATTTAGAAAAGGTTGTTTCAGAGTATGATATCTTGTTTCAAGAACCTAAAGGTCTACCACCCAAAAAGGAAATAGTACATGATATTATTTTGCAGCAAGGTGCTCAATTGCCTAGCATTGGAATGTACAGGTTGTTTGCTTTAGAGAATGCTGAAATCAAGAAGCAGGTGTAGGGGTTGCTCGAGAAAGGGTTCATCAAACCTAGCACATCACCATGTGGGTCACCAATTGTTTTGGTGAGAAAGAAAGATGGCTCGTGGAGAATGTGCATCGATTACTGAGCACTGAATAAGATAACAATCAAAAATCGTTATCCCCTTCCTCGCATAGATGATATTTAGATCAATTGAAGGAAGCTGTTTATTTTTCCAAATTGGACTTGCACAATGGATACCATCAAGTCAGAGTTGCAAAACAAGATGCATGGAAGACGGCTTTCAAAACAAAGCAGGGATTGTATGAGTGTCTGGTTATGCCTTTTAGCTTAACTAATGCTACTGCTACTTTCATGAGATTAATGAATGATGTACTCAGACCTTTTCTTGATGATTTTGTTATTGTGTATCTGGATGACATTCTAATTTTTAGAAAAACATGGGAAGAACACTTAAAGCATGTTAAGAAGACATCAGATATTTTGAAAAGAGAAAAACTTCATGTTAAACTCTCAAAATGTGAATTTGGAAAAACATCTCTAAATTATTTGGGTCATAAAGTAGGGGGTGGTGAATTGAAGATAGATCCCTCTAAGGTGGCAGTCATTTTAAACTAGCATAAACCCAAATCTGCTACAGAAGTTAGAAGCTTCTTAGGGGCAGCACAATATTGGAGAAAGTTCATTTCTAACTTTTCCTTAATTTCAGCCCCCTTACATGCTTTAACAAGATTGAACAAGGTGTTTTAGTGGGGAGGCAAACAACAGAAAGCCTTCGACACCATGAAAGAAAAGATTAGTACAACACCTATACTAGCACTGCCTGATCTTCAAAGACCATTTGAGATCCAAACAGATTCCAGTGACTATTCCATGGGAGCAGTGTTGACACAACATGGCAAACCCATATGTTATCATTTTGAGACATTTAATTCTGTAGTAGTTAACTATCCTACATATGATAAAGAATTGTATGCATTAGTCCAGAGTGTGAAAAAGTGGAAACATTACTTAATGGGCAAAGAGACAGTAATACATACTGATCATCAACCACTTCAATATCTACACTCCCAAACTAAATTGCAGCAATCAAGACACTATAGTTGGATTGGTTTTCTACAATAGTTTCATTTAGCCATCAGATATAAAAAGGTATTACATAATAAAGCTGTAGACATGTTATCTAGACCCATTATAAATGCATCTACTATACTTAAGCATAATTTTGTGTTACATGAGAGCTACATTGAACAATATGCTCAAGATATAGATTTCAAAGATGTATATGGAACTTTAAGTCAAGGAAAAAGAGTAGAAGAATTGGAAAACCATGTAAAGGACTGACTCTTATACCATTGTGGGAAGTTATGCATTCCACAAACTGAAAGAGTAAAGATAATTCGAGAAGCACACACTTCTTTAATATCAGATCACTTTGGGGTAAGTAAAACAGTTGCACAGCTGCAAAGATTTTGTTATTGGCCAAAAATGAATGAGATAGTTTCTAGATATGTAAGAGGGTGTACTATGTGTGCTAAAAGCAAGCCCAACAACAGAAAACTAGGCTTGTACACTCCATTACCAATTCCTTCTCACCCTTGGGAAAGTGTTTCCATGGATTTTTTTGGAGGACTGCCTAAATCTAGGAAAGGTCATGATTACCTATATGTTGTTGTGGATAGGTTCAGCAAAATGTGTATTTTGATACCTTGTAATAAACATATTACAACTGAACAAACCACAAAATTGTTCTTTGAACATGTATGGGTTCATTTTGGATTACCCACTTCCATTGTATCTGATTGAGACACATGATTTATGGGAAAGTTTTGGTCAAATCTATGGGAACTGATGGACACCAAACTGAAGAAAAGCACAGCTTTTCATCCACAAACTGATGGCCAGACAGAAGTAGTTAACAGGACAGTGATCCAGTTACTCAGGGGATATTGCAGCAAGCATCCTAAGCTTTGGGATGAACATTTTTGTTATGTGCAGCATGCTTACAACAGAGCAAAGCATTATTCTAAACAGAGATCTCCTTTTGAGACCTGCTTTGGTTTCACACCAAGGTCTCCTTTGGATTTGTCTTTGGTAAAGACACCACAGTTGAGGGACACAGTGATGTGGACAGGGCAACTAGGTTCATTGAACAGATCCAAGAGATCCACCAGGCAGTACAAGAACAGCTGGAAAAGAGCCAAGCCAAATACAAGGCAAGGCATGATAAGCATCAGATGGAGCATAGTTTCCAAGTCGATGACCAAGTCTAGCTGTACATCAGCAAGGACAGGATGCAAGGTGAAGGTAAAAAGCTAAAGCCTATTAGGTATGGACCTTTCAGGATACTTGAGAAGATTGGTGAGAATGATTTTTTCCTTGATCTACCAGCTTACATGCACATCTACTCAATCGTGAATGCAAATTGCTTGAGGCTATTTCAACCTTCACTAATTGATGATCCCGAGGAGCAGAGCCAATTGCCTTCTATTAATGACCTGCTACCTGAATATCTTAATGAATTTCAGGAAGACACAGTGCTGGATAGGAAGGTGAGGACGACGCGCAGGGGAGATGTTGAGTGCCTCAGAATTGGGCTCAAGGGTTCAAAGCTGAGCAGTGCAAAGTGGATAGAGATTGGACAAGTGAGACAATCGTACCCTCACTTAGTCGATGATTGAAAACCAACTTTTGGTGGTCCAAAATCTTTTTCAGTGGGAAGGTTGTGATCCGAATTGGATCCATGAAAAATAATCAAAGTTCCATGACTGTATCAAATCGGGACAGACTTCGAATTTACGGATAAAGAGAGATCAAGAAAACCTCTAGACAGTGGAAGTTTGCAGCCGGCAAGGAATGACGAGGACCTTGGTCAAAGCACACTAACCTAGGCCCATAGAGACTGCGCAAAAGGAAAAATTGGCACTTGGGAAGCCTAGATCAGGAAACAGAGGGAATTTCTGATGCACGCTTAGCGCTAATCATGCATCACTAGGCAAAACTGCTCGAGAAGGAAAGGCCCCGAGTGCTCGGTCGCATGGGAAGCCAGGAACCCATGGGGAAAGCGCTAAGGCAAAAGGCGGGACCCGCACTCCAAAATCGGCGGTATATCGGAAGCATCCTCGGGCAGTAAGTGGATTTGGTGAAAAACGAGCGATTCCATACATTACAAGACGTGTGTTCGGTGGATGAGAGAGAAAACTGCTTCTCATCGCGTGCTAACGGTCGAGCAAGTCAACTACGTGAAATGAGCGAATGTCGTAGGATCTAGGGGCTCCAGATCTGATGGTGGAGATTGCGCCTGAGGGAGGAACCGGATTTGACAGGGGATTAAGCTGCGACACATAAGAATTTGAAGTCCGATTTGACCACTAAGTTGGCAAATGAGTCATTCCATAGTGCAACTGAAAAATCGAACCGTTGAGGAAGAGTTGACACAGTTCGTGAGAGGACAAGTGGCCACTCCCTTTGAGACGTTGGCAAAGACGCAGAGGCATGGAATTCCAAGCGAACAACAGCAGGAAAATTGAAGGGGCGAAAGAGGAGGTGAGCATTCATGAGACAGACTGACTTTAAGCCATGAATATACATAGCACAGAGAACGAGGACAGAGAGAGGAGGTGAAAGAACAGTGAAGCAAGAAGTGGAAAAACATAAAGCTGAGCTAACCTGCAGTGTAAGGCAGCATCGAGCAGACAAGTAATCCCTGTGAGGATCTGTCGAGAATTGAGTACCACATTGGGCTCCTCCCATTAAAGACCAGAGAGGTCAAGTTTTGGCAAGGAAAAGAGTTTGTGCACTCTAGTGGCTTGGGGAATCCAAGAACCACCCTACCAAACATTCTATGTTTTAGAAGACTCAAATTGAGCTCCTCATTGTAATTCTCTGCTTTAAAGACACAATAAAAGAAGGCCACCACTGAGAGCTGGACCGGAGATGTAGCCCTGGAGAATAGGGTGAACTCCTTATTAATTGTTGTGTTCTTGCATTTGCTTACTATGTTTTCCTTACTTTTTTCTATTTTTCCAGTGTCTGTGTATTTTGCAATCTAATCGATCCGTTGCCTAAAATAACATAGACACACACTAGCACATGAGTCTGTAATACCTTCATATAATAATTATTTAACCGAGGTCACATACGAGTGATTTTCAGATCACCACCACTCAAAAAACCCTTTTAAATTTTGAAATCAAATCATGATGTGTAAGGCTTACCCCTTTTGTAGTCTAGGAGTAACTCCTTGTGCTAACATAGGGTTTGAAATTACACAAAATTTTCAGTATATTAGTCGAGCATTTGGTATTAACCCTCATTTTAGGTTTTTACCAGTTGTAAAGCCTCCATAATTATTGAAGGCACTAGACTCAGCTGTAAAATTGCTTACATAAACGAGTTGTGTATTTGTCGGTTTAAAGCATATTACAAGTAAGCATTTGGTTAGCTACACATTTCACTATGTCTTTTTCATCGGTTAGTTAACTTCTCTATGTTTTTTTTTTCTCCCTTATGTCACTCCTCTTGCCATTTTCCAAATTAATCCTTCTCAGTTTTATGTTACCTTATTTCAAAGTACTCCACTGTCTCTTATTATGAACGACACATGTTTGTCTCGCAGAATTTCATTTTGAGAAAATATATTTCGTTGGTTGCTTCCAAAGTTTTATTTGCAATTGCACCTCATTTTCAGGGTTTCATCTATGTACCCTATGATGAATTCACCTGGTTATTCTTGTTTCTATACTTAAATTTTTGTGCATGTATGGAGCTTATCATGGTGAAACCCCTGCTCCCATTACATGTTGTAACCAAGCCATTTTTCACGCTCTATTCGAAACATTAAATAGTCCCTTCATAATTATCCTTTTTGCAAAAGAAAAATATGATTATTTCATTAAACCCTAACATGCAAATTGTTTTATCATGTTACTCTTTCTAGAATTATTTCATGAAATTTTTTATTGCTACCTTCGTCTAAATAAAACTTTGACTATGTACAATCATGGAATCCTCTTTAAATCCTTATTCCATTTAGCTACTTTCAAAGAAAAAATGATGGTAAATATTTTCTTTCCCGAATAAAATTTCCACTTAAGGAAAAATATTAAATGAATAAGAAATGCATGGGTTTTAACTCATTGTCAACACAAAATTTGGTATTGTAGCATTGTCCTTAGTCATTAAGGAAAATTATTTGTTTATAAAGGATGGATGTTTCCTTATGGAAATAGTGTCATAACTTGGGGTTTGAACTTTCACTCTCCATTTCACTCTATCTGCTTATAAGATTATGTCTCATTCTTTCTCCTAAAAACACTTAAGAAGTAACAACCTTTGGTTTATCACAATTGATTTGTAAAGTCAAACGAGTAGTTGATAAATTTACCTGTTTTATAATGATGAATAATGGTTTGATGATTTATAGAGATTAATTCAAGTTTATTAGGGTAGGACCGAGGCATAGGAAGGAGGAATAGACCAGTAGGCTAGTGGGATTCTAGGAGAAACAAGAAATTTCGTTTTATGTCCACTTTAATATCAATTTAGATGAATTCCATCTTCTTGCCAGCACTGGCAAACTCAACCTTTGGTCTCCAAATTTGTCATGCATTTCTCTCGTATATAAAAATACTTTAGTCCCCTCTCTTAGGCCTCATCCTAGCATACAAGAGATACCAAGACCCCAACCTACTAATGCACTAGTGAATGAAAATGATGGTTGGAACCCCATACAAAACTTTCCTAAATGTGATAATAATGTCTCGAGTAATGTTTCTAAACTTCCACATCCTATTTCTAGTTCTCGTTTAGCTAATCATGATGCTTCCTCACCTTATAGAATATTTATTTGTCATTTTCATTCGAAAGTTGTCCCTTATCCTACTGTCGCTTGTCATACTCATGAGCATTATGCTACTCCTTTAGCTGTCATATTTTTGTACCCTATCCTCCATCGACTTCTCTTATCAGTACTTCCTCTAAAAAATATCTTGAACATAATATCATTCCAAAATCATTTCCATATCCCAAAGCCTCTGCTCGAGAGAATATAGAAGGTCAACACAAATCTGAAGAAAAAAAACTATGCTTCTCTATGGAAAGTTTTTTGGGAGAATCCATGAATAATTCATCCCCCTTTGCATACATATTTTGACATTTTAATGGTTGATGTTTGACAGGATTTTTTTAGGAGAATATAATGCCATATGTTTTGATGGTTTACATTTTGACAATGTGCATTAAAGAGTATAAATTTTTGCAAGAGATGTTGGTGTCTCATGTTTGATATTATCTACTTTTTTGAGAAATACTTTTGGGATGGATATATTGGTGATATATTTTGATCGTGTTTTATATTTACAGTTTGACTTATGAAGGGGATATTTTCAAAATTTTGGATATGATTATGATAGTGACCTTACTACATTATAAATGTGCAAATGTTGATTCAATGGTTGGAATATTTACGTAATGCAAGGGTATTTTATATATGATTAAATCATGCATTTGAAATATTTGATGATATGGCTATGTTTATGGATGTGGGTCCTCCCCATTTCAAGTCACTCCCTATTTTTAAGAAGCCAAACCTTTTGTATTAACTTCAATTAGTTAATGCTTGATTATATTGACTTGTTCTTTAAGTTTATATATATATATATATCAAATTGTTTTCATAAGTCAAGATTAAAAAGTCTAGCTAGAATAGGAAGACAGGGATCTTGGTATGATATAGTTTGATTCTTCACTTAGGTTATTTATTTTCTTGTATTAAAATATTTATAACATACAGATATTGATCTATAGTGATTCTTTTAAATAGAAGAATTGATGGAGGTTGATAATATTTCTTGCTATAAGAGGCATCATTAATTCCAATTACTTATGATTTATGCATGTTGCATCTTTTTATAAATACTTATGTTGGCTCTATTTTATAGTAGCATATTAGCCTCTGAATGTTCCTTTTGAGTTCGTTGCAAGAAGTCATGTTTAATTTTGTTGTTTATGTCTATTAGTATTACCTATATGGTCTTGTAAAAATGGTCATTTGTTAAGAGGTCCCTTGTGGTTAGCATATCTAAACATTATTCTTTCACATTCTCAATGAAGAATCTTGCAGTATTTTTACCACCTACTATTTTAATTATTACTCTTGTATTTTTCACCTTCTTGACTATTGTTACTTATATATTGTGTATCGCATTTTTTCATTTTATTGGATGTTATCTCAAAAAAAGGAAATGATATGTATGAATTTTAAAATCTAGATTTGAATTTAATATGTTTGTGATTTTTTATTTACTTGCGAAATTATTAGCTTGTTCCCATCCTTCAAGAATACATCATGATTTGTCTTTGTAAATCATATTGTAATGCTTATTTAGTTTGCTTCAATTTTATTTTTTTATTTTACTTCAAAATTGTATTATAAATTACTTGCCTTTTGACTAGGTATCATTCCCACATTCTTGGCCATGCCAGCTAGGGTTTCAAAAGGTTGTGTGAGTGAATAAAACAAAAATTATCAACACTTCCCAAACTATTTCCCATACTGCTAATTAGATCTAAACATTGTACTTCTACAATTGGCTACTACAAATTTTTCGGTAGATGTAACATTCTACATCATACTTCAAAGGAGAAAAGGGATTTCGACACCTTTGAAATCTGCCAACATCAACTACAGGAGTGAATGATATTATTGATACAAGTGTTCCATGGGAAACATTCCTCTAGTATTGGTGGATCTTCTACTTCCTACATTTCTTTCTACCCATTCTGGTGCCTTTTCATGCTACATGCTTCTTTGGATTTGCATTATTGTTTGTATGAGACTATGTTCTAGACTCTCCCTTATAAAATCGAAGACCAAATATATTCAAAGGATATATTTGGTTGTTGAGTAAGTTATCCAAAGCCTTGGAGCTCTTTGCTTGCTTGAGTTGATTGTCCTTCTCTTCCAACTGCTTCCTCAATCTGACAAATTCTACCTCAAGCTCTTCAACTCCCCCTCCCCTTCTCTTTTTGTTGGTTGCTCATAACCTCTTCAATCTTTCTAGCCTCCTACAACTAGATATTTAGACTGAGGACTAATCTTATCTCATATCCTTCAAATAAAAAATATGCAAAAGATTTTATTAATCTTTACATAAAGCTATCAACCTACTTACTTCAGTTTTTAGTTTATCAATAAAAATCATGGTTGACTCATATCCAATGTTAAGAACCTTAACATCATCCTCATCTTCACTAGGCAACTCAACATGACTATCATCAAGCCTATCTAAAACATAACTAAAAAAAAATCATATTTACTTATATCTTCTTATCCGCTTCAGTGGAGCACACTACGCTTAGTTGAGCCTTAGTTTTCTTATTTTTCTTCTTGATGATCAATTGCATCATTAACAAGTCTACAGGGGTGAGACTCTTCTAGCTTAGATTCTTGCTTTTGAGGGCCCTATGCTTATTTTTCTTTTCTTTTTATCTTCTTCTGCTCTCCATTGTTGTTGTTATTGTTTCCTCCATACAACACCTACAAACTTTCCCAAATTTCCTTTGTAGATGTCAAATATATTATCTTCCCAAAATTTGCATTATGGAGGTTATCTTTGGAGCATTCCAAAAACTAGGAGATCCAACTACTAAAAGACAAGTGGTATGATATTGCTCCTATCTCTTCTCTAATAAATATTAGTACAAAAGCTATATCCATAATTGTAAATTACGATCAAATCAAATCTATGGAAGCATTGGTTTATACATTCTTGTTGGTATCGACCCTAGGGATAATCTTTTTCGCTATTTTCTTCCGAGAACCACCCAAACTTCCGACTAAAGGGGGAAAATAATTTTGCTTCTCCAAATCGTCATTCTTTCTCTCCCATCAAAGAAAGAATGACCTTCCCTATAGGGAAGGTCATTCTTTCAATTAGTCCTCGTGATCCTCAAAAGGATCCCTAAGTTGTTTAGAGGGTTTCCCAAAGGCGGTATATAGGGCATAACCAGTAAAGCTTACATGTAAACAAGATATGGAGATGGTGACTAAGGTTGCAATTTCCATTATTAGGTGATCCCAATATCATGGTATGTTTACCATATAATAACAAAGTTAAGTATCAATGCCAGGTAGGTTCGATCCCAGCGTTGATTTCGATGCTTAGCTTTAGTTATACTTGAATCTATATAGATCTCCCAATACGATTCAATCTCACGTTCCAATATGAAACAATCTTTTTCGTACCCATCGAGGATGCTTAAGCAGGCTCGACTGATAAGGAGAATTTTCGATAAATGACCCTTTGTGAAGACTAAGTTCCATAGCTTTGCGCTATCCCAATCATAATCTCCCTACCCCCGAAAGGCCTCCCTTTTGTCCCCTTTCGGGGTGGGCGAGGAGGGATTCGAACCCCCGACACCGTGGTTCGTAGCCACGTGCTCTAATCCTCTGAGCTACAGGCCCCGTCTCCGCTGGATTCGTTCCCAGGAGTCCCTCCCAAAAGGAAGGGATTCCTCTCTTCGGGGTAAGAGGATGCAGAAGCAAATTTATCGCATCGCTATGAGCGAGCGCAGGTATTGCGTTTCAAATAAAAGTAAAGTGTGGAGTGGGAAAGAAAATATGTAAGAAATGGGTTTCAAAGAAGACGACCTTCTAACTAATGAGAAGAGGCATTAAGCTTTTTATCATCCTGGCACCGAGCTATTTTCGGTATCACCTTCATTGGGGGGTATTTGTGTCATATCCTTCACAAACTATCTTCCAAACTTTAGATCCATAATCAAAAAAAAAAAAAAAAATTATGCCCATACCTTGAAGTTTGTAGTAGTGAGAAGATAGACTCCTCGATGATCCATCTCATTTTTTTTTCTTTTTCAATATTTCCCAGATCCATTTTCGAGTGATCAAGCTACACCCGAAATCCCCTCTTTGATACCAATTGTTGGGATCTTGACAATATTGAAAGGAGGGGGGGTGGGGGGGTGAATCAATATTGTGTTGGATAGATTACTCTAACAAATTTTTTCCTTTCTTTACCAATTAATTGAATCATCAATATAATCATTAGCAACAAATAACACATGCATAAACAAGTAAACCATCAACAACATCTAAACATCAAGGCACATAAAACAACATCGTACATGAGACATGGGATGTAATGTGGAAAAAATTCCAGGAAAAAAGCCACCATCTACTTGTCTTCATCTACTTCTTATTTATTAATAAAATCTTCAGTACATCATATCACTAGCCACCACTAGTGTGCAAGCCATAACTTGTGATCATGCGATCAACCACCCGCTCTATGCCACTACTTGATGGAAGCCATCACTTCCTAAAATTTGCAGACCACCACCTGTTGGAAGCCACCATAGCCTCAGCTATGTAGGTCACTACCTATTGTAGGGCACCATCTGTCGGATTCCCGAACACCTAATAGTTTTTCTAGCCACAACTCCCAAGTTCTTAAGCCACAACTCGAAGGGCACCGCTACACCCCTTTTTGTGTAACTATTTGGCTTTATATGATGATGCAAAATATATACAAGATGGATTTCATGGTGCTATGGGACACCCTTTTGGGACACTGGCCCAAAAACAGAAAAATAGTTTCTTGATATTACATAGATTTTCCTATACTAACCTATCTAATAAGAAGTATTGACTATACATAACATGTCTACAAAAATTTTGCTTACAAAAAGATTGGTCTCCTGAAGAGGATCCTAACTGAGTTTGGAAAAACTGAAAAAACTTTGACATGGACAAAATTACATATCTGAGAGCTTATTTGACTCTGGCATTAACTGTGGCATGGGTGCCTTAAGAAAATGACTGAGCTTGATACCTCTTGCGACCATGAGCAAGCTTCCCATTGTTGGGCTTTTCATAAGGAGTGAAATGCTCATATATAAACTTTGCCTTTGAAGCCCCAACTCCAACACAAGGATCTTGCCACTGAATTCTGTCATCTAAGCCACAACACCAACTTAGACCTTGCCACTAAAATTTGTTGATGGTGTCACTGGCATAATCGTTTTGTAGGAATTTTGTCATACGCCAGTAGGAGTGCTGAGTTGGTGGAATTTTCTGACGATGAGTAGAGT